>OX359290.1:93153041-94554708 GCA_947179395.2 Pulicaria dysenterica | reverse complement strand
CAAAATTGATGACGTGGACGGACGGTTTAATTGAGACGTGAGGGCAAAATTGGAATAAAATGATCAATTCAGTTACCCAAATACCAAGAAATATGCTACGTGGCCTCTAGCACTCACGATTGTTTGGAAAACGGAATTCATACGATTAGTTAAATAGAAGACTATTTTATCAGAAGGAAATGATTCATCTTGAAAGAAAAGGTACGCACACTTCATTTATGTTATTAAATTAATATACAATAATATTGAAAAATGCGGAACTTAATTTATTTTAAAAATTGATGACTGAATATTAAATAATTGATGAATTATCATATATTTCAAAAATTGAAGGATGCCCAACTTCATAATTTATTTCAAAAATTGATGATTGCGTAGTAAATAATTGATGGATTATCATATATTCAAAAATCGATGAATATATTATTTTGTTCGATTAAAATGATGAACACTGTACATATTCTTAAATCAATTTGTAAGTAGACATGAAACAGAATTAAACCAATATAAAGAAACTAGAGAGTGTTCATGAAAATCAGAAAGAAATATTGGAGAAAAGGATAAAAACATACGGGAATAATTACGAACATAATATGGATTAGTTTGACTAATTAAATTTTTTTAAATGCATCATTAACGATATAAAAAGTCTAATTTACCCTTTTATAGTTTTTGCCACATGTCATCTTGTGAATGTCTCTTACACATTTTACATTAATTCACTTTTTATTTGAACCAAATTTCATATGGACTAAATCTGAGTTAGATCTATTTTAAATAAAATGGTATTTAAAATATATTTAACTTAATTTTACCTCATAAGTTAATGAGATAGCTTAAGAAACAAGTCACCAAAAAACTCTCTTCCCCTCTCCCTGTTGGTTCGGCCGACCACAAAGGAGGAAGAAACCGGGTCAGTTTTTTTCTTGTTAGACGCACACACACGCATACAAACAAACAGCTTGTTTTGTTTGTGGTTGCTTGAGTAACTATGATATCATATTTTTCTTTTATATAATCAGTTTTTGAGACTGCTAGATCCTAACCCTCTTTCGGATTTTTGGGGTTAAGTTTAGTTGATCAACTTCCAGTAACAATCTTAACACTTTTAAATTGTACAACTCAAATAACATTATTTACAATATGTTTAAGAAATAATCTTAAACACTTTAAATGCTTTGCAAAAAACATCTCCTGAAGTTAATGACACTTTAAATGTTTTACAAAAAACTGTCAGAATTTAAATACACTTTAAATGTTTACAAAAACTGTCCTGAATTTAATGACAGGAAAGGTGAGAGGTCGAAGGGAGCCAGGGAGAGGGCACTTTAAAAAATTTTAAAAACATTTATATATTATATAATAGATAATTCGGTTTATTCGGTTTAAAAATTCCTAAAATCGTAACCAAACCGAAAACCGTTTATGGTAATCGGTTTCTGTTTTTAAACCGAACCGAAAACCGAATTTGAAAACGGTTTCGGCTTTTTCGGTTACGGAGTGGTTCGGATTACGTTTAAAACGGTTTATATCCGAATTTTGAACACCCCTATGTCGACAAATGAAACTATTTTACCCCGTCGCATCTCGCGAGTAAAATACTAGTGATTATGAATGTTTCTATTTTATTATTGAAGGTAAAAGTTTGAAGTTTATAAGTTATAATTGAAGTGTTAGTTAAATATATAAATTAGAATGGGGATAGAGTTATAAATAAATACATATCATGGATAAAGGGAGGAAAATGTTCTAATGTAAGGTATATAGTATTATATTGTATTTTGTATAATTTACCATGTCTTATTAAAAGAGATAAGTAAGAGTAACTAGTTTATTATTCCTTTTGGTTTGATGCGATAGGTTTCTTAATGGAAGGAAAAGTATTATGTTGAAAAAATCAATTTAGTATATTATATTGTTGTATTTATAATAGCTAAGAAAGGTTGGTGATAGTTTAAGCATAATAAGAAAATAAAGGTAAAGTATAAGAGTTGATTACAAATGATGTCAGAGTTAAAAATGAGGAAAGTTGTACATGAAAATGATTAAAAGAGATTGTTGATGGGGGATAACTAATCAGAAAAGGAAAGGAAGAAATAATAATAATAATAATAATAATAATAATAATAATAATAATAATAATAATTATTATTATTATTATTATGAAGCTATATTATAAGCGTAATGTATAATGATGACGTATTAAATAGCAAAAGAATAGAGAAATTGAAAGTTTATCTTTGAGGTTTTTTATGATGTTTATTGATTAAATAACAAAATCAAAATTTTGTAATGAGGTGATTAATGTATATTCATGAAATTTTCACAGTTATAGAGGAGATTATATAATTGTGAAAACATTAAAATCAAGAAAATTTACTCAATATATAAGGATATTAAATTATGTGCCAAAAATACATAATTATGTGGATTTTAGTATTCTGTTTTTAGAATAAAAGATTAAAGTTAAAGCAATGAACTAGCAAGTGTCTATGTGGTCAAGATTAATAAAATAGTTGGTTTATACGTTAGCATTATATTGTTTTGACAAACATGAGATTTTAATAACTTATGATTACATATCATGGAACTAATTTATTCACAATGCTTTATTGCTCGTAAGTTGTTATTATAAAAAATTTCAGGTGATCTATAATTGACGTCAATAAGTTGTTGTGCCCAAACTTTTAATAAATATGGTTTGTAATAAACTAAGCAGTGTTATTTGCTTTTTAAGTGTGAGGTATTGTTTAACTATTATGTAATATATATATATATATATATATATATATATATATATATATATATATATATATATATATACCGCTTCCGCTAGTTTGTTTTAGTAAAATTTTGGGTTGCACGTGATTTTATTTAAACATTAAGAAGTTTTTATCAAATCAGCTTTTATTGAAAAAATGAGGTGTTACAATTACATAACAAATTAAGACTACTAAAAACTGATGATAATTGAAGAATGAAGTGTTGTCTAAGCCTCTTATATCACTTCTTATTTCTCAAATTAGGACATTGATATGTTTGGTAAAGAGAAAAGAAATGGAGAATTTGAAAATGGAGGAGAATTGGAAATGGTGAGAAATAGAAATGAGTGAAGAATTGGAATTGATTCACTTGATTGGTATCATCAAAGAAATGTAAAAGAGAAATGGTGGCTCAGGTCACTAGACTGCGGCGGCAGCAATACTGCCTTGCCAATGCGCGTTGGACTACTCATCATAGCTGGAAACTAGACATCGGACTACTCATCATTGCAACCACAAAGGACGATTTAGGGTTTAATCGAACCAGACGTCGGCTGCGGCGTTAGCCGACTTGCCAGCCATATATCGTAAAGACGAGGATTTAGGGTTCAATCGAACCAGACGAGGTAGCGGCGTTTGTCGCCTCGCCGGACACACTTCGCAACCAAATGTCGTCAATTTTCAATCGAAACCAAACATCGACGATATGTAGAGAAATGAAACCAGAGGTCGGCTGAAACACATTGAACCAGAGATCGGCTATCATTTATCCTCATTTCTCCACAATTTGTAAAGAAATGAAAATACAAAGGAAGAGGAGAAATGAAAATAGTTGGAGAAACCATTTCTCCGCCCTAAACCAACATCATTTCTCCCAAACAAGAGAAACCACCTTATTTTTATTTTTTTTCTATTATTTTTTTCTCCTACTAAACACTCCTAATTAAATAAACAACTCAAGAAGCCAAAACTAAAGAGCATAATATTGGGTTTTTTAATTTTCTTAATAAAGACTCTTTTAACTTTTAGTTTTAGAGTTTAAACTCATATAAGTATTTAGATTTTAATAATTTAAAATTTAGTTATTTCGGGTTCTAGAGATAACTTAAAACACAAAAGTATTTTTGTAGTTAAATATATATATTTTTATATTATTATAAAATAAATCGAGTTAAACAAGTTAACTTCGGCCGTAGTATTTGTGTTACGTCCAATTCGTTTCAATTATTTCGTGTCAATTCGTTTCTCATCTAACTTAATTTTATGTCGTCTTTATTTTGACTTCATTTTTTTCATTCCAAGTCATGTTTCATGTTAGAAATTACCGGCTTTTTTAATACATCTTACATGGATATACCACCACCAAAAACAAAGGTGTGTACCAAGCAAATAAACCGAGTGATTTAATATTGAGAACGTGGAATGCCTTGTGGATTTCAAGTTATTAATGGGGATACATACACCAGAAATCATGCCTCTTTTTATATGTTGGGGGTATATGGTGATCTATTCATCTTCACTAACTCCATTTGCAAACCATATATTATTACCCATTTATTTAAATATATAATAAAATGTTTGACAAATTAAATATACTCAACTTATAATTTCATAATATGTATGTTAGTCGTAAAAAAATATCATATATGGTATAACGTAAGGGTGTAATTTAACCGCGTCAAGTCGTTGATACAGTGTCAGTCTCGAGCTCGACTCAATTAGAATACTCAAAACATAACTCAAGCTCGATCGAGCCTTATATTTCAAGCTCGAGTTCGAGCTCAGATTGGCTCGACTAACTACTAGAATTAATATATTAAATATAATTTTTTTAATTAGTTTAGTTACTCTAATCGATACTTTCGAGCTCAAATCGACTCGAATCAAGTAAAAAATATGATGGTTATGTAATTAGAAAATAAAAGGGGTAGAAATGTAAAATGACATAAATTCAATAAGGCTCGTGAGTTTTATGAGCCGAGTATATCTTATTACTCGAGCTCGACTCGATAGCCTACTCAAGTAGCTCAAGCTCAACTCGACTTAAGCCGAGCAATTTCAAGTATTTTTCGAGTCAATTTCGAGTACTTTGCGAGTTTTACCAGTGCGGTTAAACCTTTACTATATCGTAAACATAGGATTACTATTGTCATATTATCATACCATCCCATGTAATAGTATGTTTGATGACGTACAAGGGCTCTTGTGTGCTCTTTTATAGTGAAAGATCAAGACCGATAATAGAATCTAATGTTTATTAAAAAAGTTCGATGAGGTATATAACGATTCATTCTGTTTTTTTGTGCTCTTTTATAATTTATGTTTCTACAATTTATAAAATATTTCTAACTCAAAAAAGATTTGACTTTCTGCAAATGCAATAGATTGTCTCGGTGAATATTATCTCTTCATGGCAGACAAGTGAATAAACTACGTGTTGGGACCGATGTGACATCATGTCGATTGTCACATTTTAAGTTAAGGCCACTTGTATGAGGTGACATGAGAACCTTCAGGTTTTTTCGATTTTTTACCGGGTGCTTGCGGAACACCCGTACTTCCCTACATTGATAGGTGTTTGGTTTTCCCAACCCGGCCTTATTTTTTACTTTTTTTTTTTGTTTTTTTTTTTTTTGGTAGTGTAAGAGAGAGCAAGAGGAGAAATATATCGAGTTAGTTAAGTTAGGTTATACTTGGATTAAGGGTAAGAGAAAAGTAATGAGATAAAAAAGTGATATGACGTTAATATAACATTGTGGTAAAAGAGACACGAAAGGGAAAATATACTCATGGTCTAAGTCGATGGTCTCTAAATTAAGATGTGTTGATTTGATAGCTAAATTAGGATGTGTTATTCGATCTCTTAGCTTTAATAATGTTAACACTACGAGACAACCAGGAATTTCGAGAAATTTTCGAGGCCAAGAATGTGCTTGGAAATTTTTCCAAAGAATTCCTATGTATTTACAATAAATTTGAACAAGAAAAGTAAAAAAAGTTGGGCGAAAGTTTTCAAGACCGGAAAATCTCTTAAAAATTATTCTCAAATATAGGATGTTTCGCAACTTCTTCAAGGAAGTATCTTTTATGACAAATTAAATAGAGGTTTACAAGCAACTTCTGAGAACGAAAAATCCTTGGAATATATTTGCAAAATTATCATCGTAGAAAATACATAGTAAATTACAAATTTCGTCCCTAGTTTGTTCTAAATTTCAATTCATGTTTATTCCTATATCTGTGTTGATATATGGTCATTGTGGCTGTTATTCTTTGCAAGGTTTGTTCTTTATACAAATGGATCTCATCTATAAATGTTATATGTCTTCGTGCAACTTGCACACGAGGGTGATTTTCACTCCCTCTTTGTAAATTAAGCATTTCAAATGTCATTTTTAAATAAATATACCTTTTTATTTATTATGTTACCGAAATAAAAAATAGAAAAAAATATAGAAGTAAAATTTGTTGGAGAAGGGTGATCTGTTGGTGTGACAAAGAGTCAATTGTTAGAATTTCGTGGACTCATCAGAATCATGTTCATCATTTTTATGCTTGTTCGTAAAAGGGGGTACAGAATCACCCGAAACCTAACAAAATATCAAGTACCATTAGTGTTTGCTTCAAACATGCATTAACATATTAGCACCGTTACGAAATCACCCGAAACATACAAGTTTATTTCGAACATATACATAAACAAAACAAAATCACTTCAAACTCGTTTTCTTTTCTTCTTTGTTACACTAACTTGTTTATTATATAAGTGTGAAATGTGCATGTTATTTATGTGAAAGTGTACAGTTAAGAATTTATTTTATGGTGTTCAATTTTAATGCATATAACAGTGATAGATAGTAAAAGGTCAATAGCTACTTTTGTATTTACCCTTGTGGGTAAGGAATGTAATTTATTTTGTATAACTAGAATTCAAGCTCCAAACTTGAATTCTAATTGCTGTTATAATTATATGCAGAGAAAATTTAAAGAGATTTGGTATGTGTTCTTGATGTAGTGCGTGTATTCTTCATTCATCTTCTACGCCTAATTTTTTGCACCATATTATCTTGCATAGTGTTTGCTTCAATTTGTGTTTGATACTTGTATTTTGGAACCTACATGTACCTAATGCGATTATGAGATGTGGTGAAGGGTTGTGATGTGTTTTGGTGAAAACACAACATGGACACATTTAAACATGCGAAATCATTAGTACGGCTTGGATAGTTAATTAACTGTCACCCAAATAGTGAAATCATTGTTGGTGCACTGCTACGACATTATGTATTAATTATGATATGATCGTGAATATGTGATTGATGTTTACACACCTAGTGTTATATGTGTTCACTAAGCTTTATACAAACTTTAGTTGAATTCATCTTAAAAATTTCCCGCAAAAACTTATTTTGATAAGGGTTTAGTTCATAAAAGTGTATCCAACTTTATACATTTTGCTATTGTATGTATTGTACTTTCAAACTTATCATTTGATGTATTGAACTTTCAAACCTTTACTATTTTGCATATCTGGTAACCTTTTCATTAGGTTATAGGTAATAATCTAATTTTTTTTATTTATTTTTAAGGGTTTAGTATCAAAAAGTGTACCGAACTTTTCACTTTTTGTTATTGTGTATACCCATATTTCAAAACTACCATTTAGTATACCCAACTTACCAAAACTACCATTTTATGTATCCAAAAACCTGCTACTCAAGTTGCAGGTAATTATGATTTATTTATAAATTCCACATCATATTAAATACCTGCCATGTCAATAAAAAAAATGCCAACTCATATTTCAAAATCTTAAATATGGATTTTTATCAACCATGAAGATGATCATGATGAAGAACCATCTGAATAATAAGATCATAAGAACAGATCAAAACATCTGGGTAACTAAGATCATAAGATGAACATGATTTTTATCAACCATCTGGGTAACTAAGATCAAAACATAAAATCATCTGAATAATAGAACAAATCTGGAAAAAAACATCACAAGAACCCTAAATCATAAGTACCCTAAATATCAAATAGATGAAGATCTGTTGATGAGGAAGAACACGAAAACCTCTTAGGGTTTTGGATGAAGATCCGTTTATTATTATTATTAGAGTTAATTATACAAATGGTCCCTAAACTTGGTCAAAACTGCCGTTTTGGTCCTTTCAAAGTTAAAGTGGTACAGTTGGTCCTTTATGAAGCATTTTGTAGCCAAATTGGTCTTTTCTAACGTTGACTAACGGTCAAATCTGTTAAGTTAGGGGTAGTTTGGACTTTTTACACTTATTTCTAATTTTGTATTAATTAAAAGAATATTTAATCTTTTTTAAATAAAAATATATACTCTCCTCACTCCCCCCCCCCCCCTCTCATCCTCTCTCTCCTTCTAGATCTGCAACCGGCTGCACTCATCTTCAACCACCGCCCTCATCTTCACCCATTTTCATCTTAGAACCACCACCTCCATCGTCATCCTCATCTGACGCCGCCATCTTCATCCAATAGAACCACCATCGTTATCCTCATCTGACGCTGCCATCGTAACCACCACCGTCATCTTCATCCGAGCACCGTAGCCGTCATCTTCATCTGAAAGAACAGATCTGATAACAGATCTTAACGATGCTTCTTGAAACCCTCTTTTTTGAAAAATAGAAAACCCTAGCCACCGTAGAAAACCACCGCCAGCCACAGAAACCCTAATCACCGTAGAAACCCCCCACAGAAAACCGTCTTTGTGCTCGATCTCTTTCTTTCTCTCTGTGCTCCATCTCTCTCTCTTTCTCGCACCACAAACACCATCACAGAAAACCCTAGCCACCGTAGAAAACCCTAGCCGCCGCCACCCAACGATCACCGTAGAAACTCCTAGCCACCGCCGCGATAACCCTAAAAACCCAACGATTTCGTCGATTCAAGTCCGATTTATTTTGATTTTGTTGGTTCAGACCAGATCTAGGGTTATTTCACGTCGATTAAAGATCTCGACGGTGGTTATTTCACCGCCTCCGTCTCCATCAACGGCCACCACCACCGCCACGCATTTACTCCAGCACCATCACGGCCACCGGTCACTGACCTAAATGTACGAAGGTATGCATTTGTTGTTGTTGGTTGGTGACGGTAGTGTGAGAACCTAGAGGGGGGGGGGGTGAATAGGTTCTTTTACTTAGTTTACCAATTTTTACACTTATAAAAATTAGTAAGTTGTGTTATAAAGAATAATCTTGAAATTTATAACAACACAACTAATATAAGAATTTAAAGAGAGTAGAGATAGAGAGATATCACCAAGAGTACACAAGAGATTTATAGTGGTTCATGTAAGTATTAACAAACTTGCACTACATCCACTCATTGGCCTCACCCACCAAGAGTTTGCTCCACTAGCTTCTCTCTTTGAAGGTAGAGATAAACCTTTTACACTTCTCTTTTTCACTTGCAAGAATTAACACTTCAAACTTGCAAGTAAGGTAAAGATAACCTTGCTTCACTCTAATTCTAAAGGCTAGAGTTGATCATTACTTCTCTCTAATTCTAAAGGCTAGAGATGATCCTTACTTCACTCTAATTTGGAAGGCTAGAGTTGATCCTCACACTATTACAAAATATATAGAAAGATTATGTAGTGTTTAAGCTTTGAAAGCTTTGCTCTTGCTTGATTCTTGATTCTGAATGATAGATGAATTATCAAAGAATATGAGCTCACAAGATAAGAATATATGTTATGTGTTTTTGCTTGTGCAAGAGATACTAAAAAATAAGGTTTGAGTTGGTTTAAATAAGGAAAAAGGTGAAAGTCCAAAAGTTGTCCAGTTCCCTCACGGTCGATCCACGGTCGACCGTGGCTAAAACCGTGAGGTACCTGAACTTTCTTGTTCTTTGCAATATAGACGTTGGACTATATTTAAAACCACACTCAACTCATTTTTACCATAAAAATCAACTGAAAAGTATATGTTCAAAAGGTTGGTTGATCCCATACTCTTAAAGTTTGAATTTAAACACATATATGGAAGTTTGGAAACCAATACACAAAGCATGTTGGAATTTTACCCCTTTGGGAGATTCCTTTGCTAATTATGGTGGTGTATTGTTTCAAAGTAGGATTGTGTTTGTTATTTGCTTAAAATAGAAAGTCTTAGATTTAATCAACCAACACAATTGAGTTTTATAAAATCTTTGTCATTTTTATAAAGTTTTTATAAAAATAATTTTATAAAAACATAAACTAATTTAATTATTTTATTTGTAAGCTCATATAATTCGAACTCTTGTTTGTAGATATCTTCGTCATCGGCTTTGAAGATATCATCTTCACTTGTTAAGTACGAGTTCGGTTGACTTGAAGAAGAACAACATTTAAGAGTTGTGAGCTGATCAGCGACGGTTGATTCACGGTCGACCGTGGTATCGACCGTGAATGTTGATTTATCTTGATTTCTTCTTTTCTTGTTGAATTGAAGTCTTCAATTATTTGTTCTTCACTTGATCATTAATTTTAGGTTTGTTGATCTTTAAAGAATGTAGCATATGAACATATGAATAAATTTGATAAGCAATAATATTACTTGTTCATATTTTTATCATCATCAAAATAAGGAGTGCATTTCTTAATGTATGATCATGTATGCACTAACAGGTAGTGAGGGTATTAGAGAGAGAAAGAAAGAGATAGAAAGAGAGAGAGAGAGAGAGGTGTAGGGGTTATTGTTGGTGGTTGCTGGCGAGAAAACAACCGATGTTGATGGTGTACGGTGGTGGCGGTAGTGAGGGTGAAAGAGAGAGAGAGAGTAAGAGAGAGAGTGAGAGAGAATTGACCTGCATCTAATTAAACTAAACTATATATTTAATTTATATATTAATAATTCATAATTAATATATAAAATAAGTAAAAGTATAAATAAAAATAATAAAATAAAATCACTGGGGTAAAAATGTCATTTTACCCTTTTTAAACGGAGTTGACTGTTAGTCAACGTTAGAAATGACCAATTTGACTACAAAATGCTTCATAAAGGACCAACTGTACCACTTTAACTTTAAAAGGACCAAAACGGCAGTTTTAGCCAAGTTTAGGGACCATTTGTACAATTAACTCTTATTATTATTATTATTATTATTATTATTATTATTATTATTATTATTATTATTCTTATTATTATTATTAGTCGAACAAGAAACCCAACGATTACCTGTTCAAGATGAGCCCTAAATCAAAATCACATATGAGAAGCAATTGTCGAGGTTGAGCCATACGATTGGAAACATGGAACCCACGAAACAGATCTGAGTTCGATACATGAAACCTACGAATCAGATCTGAGTTCGAAACACACAAAATAAAAACATGAAGATGAAGCGATGAACAAAAAAGAAAACCCTTATAATCGGTTTATGGGTTTCAAACACATAAACATATGATGCGATTAACACATGTTCAAAGTCGGATTCATTTATCCAGATAATGAAAACAAAAACAAAAACCTAAAATGAGAATAAACCCTAGAATCGGAAGTCCAGATCTCGAACAAGCCCTAAAATCGGAAATCCAGATCTCGTCTTCAATCAGTTTAAGCAACCCCACTTCGGTGGTGCAGATCGATGGTGATGGTGGTTATGCAGATCGATGGTGGTGGTGCAGATCGACGGTGATGGTGGTTATGCAGATCGATGGTGGTGGTGCAGATCGACGGTGATGGTGGTGGTGCAGATCGATGGTGATGGTGGTTGTACAGATCGACGGTGATGGTGGTGATGCAGATCGACGGTGTGGTGGTGGTGCGGATCGACGGTGATGGTGGTTGTACAGATCGAAGGAAGCTTCTGGGTTTGAGGCATTTCCAGCAACTTTTTTATTATTAATATTATTAATATTATTAATATTATTATTATTATTATTATTATTATTTAATTATTTTTATATAAATAAATTACATGTCATCACTCAAGTTCAGTGCCAACTCATCAAAACCGGTGCCATATCATCATAACCTGTTGAAAAGGTAACCGAGTACATAAAATGGTAGTTTTGTAAAGTTTGATACACTAAATGGTAGTTTTGAAAGATGAATATACATAATAGCAAAAAGTGGCAAGTTCTGTATACTTTTTAATACTAAACCCTATTTTTAAATCCACATCATTTTCCATATTTGCCACATAGGTAATTCTAAACTCTTATGAAAAAGATTCATACTTTTATGAAGAACATTCATCATCTTTTAGTGAACATACCCAGCTAAATTAACAATCAACATATTTGAACAATCAACAAAACAAAACCAAAACCCTAAATAAAAATTAACAATCAAAATCATTTGGTCCAAAACCATAAATTAACCCTAAATCGAAATAAAAAACGAAATGATTACAGGAGAACAGATCTGAAACATTTGAAATGGTATGCTACTAGAACATATCTAAAACATTTGAAAATCCAAATGGAAACCCAAATAAAACCCAAATAAAATTATTGAAGATGGAAATCTCGATCGAAACTTGAATCAAACCAGGTCGAATCTTGAAGATGGAAATGTTGATCGAAACCCAGATGATGAAATCACAAACCCAAGATTAAAACTCAAATAAAATCATAAATCAAAGTTACCCTTGAATCAAAACAGCGATGAAGATGATGCAGATGGAGATTGAAGCTGTGAAGTCGACATATCTGAACCTCCGCCGATGAAGATGATGGTGGAAGTCGATGAAGATGATGGTGGAAGGCGATGAAGATGATGGTGGAAGACAGACTGACAGTCAAGATGATGGATGGATCTTGCAATAGAACAAGAAACAGATGCTTCAACGGAAAACCCAAATCGAAGTCCCAAAACCACCATCCACTGTCGTTGAGCCTGCTTCACCGGAAAACCCTGAACCACAGCCCTGCTTCACCGGAAAATCGCCATGAACAGATCTGAAATTGAAGCCCCGTCGAACCCTAAAGAACCGCCGCCCAGATCTGCTAAAATCGTAACAACACATGGATGAGTGGATCTGAACCGTCGATGGTTGAGGAAGAACCCAGATCTGCTAAAATCCTTCAAGTGGTGGATGACGGTTGAAGAAGATGATGGTTGAAGATGAAACACATGGATGCTTGACACCACCCAGATCTGAAAGTATATTATTATTATTATTATTATTATTATTATTATTATTATTAGAATATTAGTCATGTGTCAAGTCACCATCCACATAAGCAAAACTTGTGTCACATCAGCTTGTAACCTGCTATAGCAGGTTAGATACATAAAATAGTAAATGTTTGAAAGTTTAATACATCAAATGGTAAGTTTAAAAGTTCAGTACATACAATAGGAAAATGTGTAAGGTTGGATACACTTTTATAAACTAAACCCATTTTAATAATTATGTTTTGCAATGTTTGTTTTAAAAGAACAATGTTTTATATTATGTTTAGTTATGTATTTTGACATTTAAATGCATATGGTGAAATGACGTAAAGTTCTTTATGGGGAACCTCCTTATAGTTTTATGAGAATGTTATAAATGTTTTATTTAGTCGAATTCTTAAAAAAGAAGGGGACGTTAAAAAATGCAATAAAACATGTGAAGAAAAACCTTAGGGATAGAATGTTGTACGTACAAACGGTGTAAATGTTTAAACAATAACTACAGAAAGTGTAGTAACTTTTATCTGTCACTAAAAGCATATGCAAATTATTTGAATTCAGACACACTCTTGTTATAGAAGAATCTAGATCAGTGACGTCCCTTTATGAAAGCCACGTCTTGATCCACGATACCTAGCTTCCAAGTGTTAATTTCAAGCCATTCTTTAATTAAATTATATCTAGCTAGCAAATACAAATATATTCTTCTAAAAGTTTTTTTTTTTTTGCAATTTATCATAATAATAATAATAATAAAATAATAATATTAATAATAATAATAATAATAATAATAATGCTGATACTAATAATAATGATGATGATAATGATAATAATAATTAAAATTTTATAAAATGTGAAGAAGCAACGATATAAATACTACGATAATGATTAACTCATTTGTAAAATGATAATAAGGAGAGAGTACTAGTACCAAAGGTTCTTTGACGGAACGATATCAATCCGCTTTATATAAAGTCGATTATCAAGAAGTTAGGTTCAAGTCTCCTAATCAAGAATTGAAGGTGTACATAAAAAGTTAATTTGTTTAGGAGTGTGAGTTGTGTTGTTATATATATATATATATATATAGAGAGAGAGAGAGAGAGAGAGAGAGAGAGAGAGAGAGACTAATATTAAGTTGGCTATTATTGTCTCTCCCTCATGGCTTTACTTTGGGGTTGGAGTAATTTAATAATATGTTTGTTCACATAGATTATGTTTATACGTTTGTCAGTTATTCGGTCACTGTTGAAGAATGACATGATGATGAGGATATGTATCAAAGATTTAGGTACAGAAGTTTATATGATTTTCGATTACTTATGAACTTCATAAAATATAACAATCACAAGTTTATAAAATTTATAAACCTAAATTTTTCACAGGTTCTTTTGATAATGACATGTATAAATAATTTATTAATTATTATATTTACCTTGATTTTAAAACTTATATTGATTTTGTGAATAAGAAAATATATATGCAGAAGATATTATAGCTAAGAATATAGAATTCTCTTATATATATGTGCATTATATTATCACTATAGATATTAATGCATGCATGTATCGAACATAACTCAAATCATATGGTGAAACAATGGATCCACCAACTTAATTTCCACGTAACCTTGAATCATATATTCAAAACCAACCCCCTATAAAAAGAACCAAAAAGAAGTATATATATAAAGAAGAAGAAAAAGGCCCTAAATGTTGCAATGTCATCTATAAATAAATGCGCCTCACACTCAGCTACAAACCAATAATACTTGTTGGTGCCAAGCTAGCAAAGCAAAAATGGACACCAACAACAGGGAGAGAATGGAGATCCAGCCAAACCAGCATCCACAGTTCTTGCATGAACCACCACCACCACCAACCAAAGGCACCACCAGCTTTATAAGAACTTGCTTCAATGGAGTTAATACTTTATCTGGTAATTACTTAACTATCCATTCTTTTATGTTTTTACTTTTTTTTTACAAGAAAGCTTTTAGGCTTTACGCATGATGATCTCATATTTCTCAACTAAAAAACGATTTGTCAGGTGTTGGCATACTATCGGTCCCTTATGCACTCTCGAAAAGTGGTTGGTTAAGCCTCGTGTTACTGCTGTTGGTAGCTCTTTTATGTTTCTACACGGGACTACTTCTTCGTAGATGCATGGATTCAGACCCCCTCATCAAATCCTATCCCGATATAGGCCAAGTGGCGTTCGGTAAAAAAGGTAGGGCGATGGTCTCGACATTTTTGTACCTCGAGCTTTTCTTTGTGGCGGTTGAGTTTCTAATTATGGAAGGTGACAATTTGCACAAGCTATTTCCAAAGGAAAGTTTTGACATTTTTGGAATTAAAATTGGAGGGAAACAAGGGTTTATTTTGATGACTGCTCTTGTGGTACTGCCTACAACTTGGTTAAGAAGTTTAGGGGTTTTGGCATATGTTTCTGCTGGTGGGGTAATGGCATCAGTGATTCTAGTGTTGGCAATATTCTATGGTGGTGCTGTTGATGGAATTGGATTCCATGATCAGAGAGGGGAACTTTGGAATTGGACTGGGCTGCCAACTACTATAAGTTTATTTACCTTTTGTTACTGTGGACATGCTGTTTTTCCCACAATACTCAATTCCATGAAAGACAAGTCTCAATTTCCTCAAGTAAGTGAACTCACACACAGATATTAATTCCTTATATCTGGTGTTGCATATTTTTTCTTAATAAGTCATTTATTGGGCATTTTTAGCATACTTAATTAAAACACGTTTTAATTAATTATATATAAGTAAGTATTATTAGATATTTATATTATATATGTTAAATATTAGTGTATCTTCTTTATGAGGTTATCTAGAAACATATCACAAGTTTCACAACAATTTATTCATGATCTCCATGTGAGTGCTCAAGCTTGCTTTTGTAAGATACTGACCACTTTTATCCACAAATGCAGGTTCTGCTTGTTTGCTTTATTATAAGCACCATCAACTATGGATCAATGGCAATATTAGGCTACTTGATGTTTGGGGAACATTCAGCATCACAAGTGACATTAAATATGCCCACAATTTATATGAGCTCAAAAATAGCAATTTACATGACACTGATCAACCCGATTACTAAGTACGCCTTGGTTGTAGCTCCAATAGCAACATCGGTAGAAGAAACATTTCCTTTCCGAGAAAGCAAGATGATAAGCTGCCTCGTTCGAACAAGTCTCGTGATGAGCACAGTCTTTGTGGCATTGGTGGTCCCATTTTTTGGCTACGTGATGACGTTTATAGGTGCGTTTTTGAGCATCACAGTGTCGATATTGTTTCCATGTTTGTGTTATTGGAAGATCGTCATTGGGTGCAAGAAATTCGGGGTAGAATTGAGTTTGATTCTGATGATCTTGTTGATAGGAACTTTTGTTGCAGTTGTAGGTACTTATGATGCATTAACAAGCATCTTAAAGGAGGTTCAACCTAAATGAATTGACTATAGCGTTATATATATTGAATTGTATATAGATCTTGTTAGATTATGTGCAGAGATAATTAATGGGTAAATTGTATCCAATGTTATAAGAGACTAAAGGGTCACACTGCTACTCATCCAATTAGAACAGTTTGGAATTTACCAATATCTGTGTGGAAATAATTAATCAGTGGGATTAATTATTTGAGAAAAGAATAAATAATAAATAGTTATTTATTATTTAAAAGAAAATTAAATATTAAGTTTAATATTTAACGGACCAGTTAATTAATTAAATAGTAAAATCCAGGGGGTCAAAGTGCAAGGAATGAAACTTCAATTAAAGTCATGGGCTTTAATTGAACGGGCTTGGGCTTGGATAAGGTTTAAAAGTATTTAAACCTAGAAAATGCTCAATTTTATCTATAAGTGATTTAATCATAAATCAAGAAAAACCCTAGCTTCCTCACTCCCTCCCTCCCTGCGTCGACTTCGAGAAAAACCCCAAGGGTTTTCGGTTGCTTGCGTCGATCATACACACACATACGCAGGATTCGCGTGTTGTTCGGGTAATTCCAGCAGCGGTCTAGCAGCTATTTCGTTGGTGGTGCAGTAGTGGTGGACTAACTTTAGCAATCCCAAGATTCAAAGAGGTATTATTTTTCTTAACCTTTTTATCTGGATTGTAGATAAGAAACTGATATGATCATTAGAAAGATCCTAACCCTTTTAGGGTTTAGGGGGTTGTGTTCAATTCAGTTTTGCTTTAGGATTGAACCAGTAGTATCAAACACAGGTTTGACCAGTTTGTGTCTTAGGGTGGTTTGGTATGATCAAAACCCTTCAGATCTCATGCGTAATATTAGTGACTCTAACGGTATTTTTATATTACTCTAATGGTATTTCTAGTTTAGTATTCTTATCGTAGCTTTAACCATATCTAAGTTTGATTCTAAACCAAACCCTTAAAAATTATTAATTATTATTATTATTATTGTTATTGTTATTATTATTATTATCAATGTGGAGGGAAAGACTAATAGCGAATAGCGATAGAAAAAGAGATCGGATGTAGATAGGGGTGGGGCCGTGGGGTGTCAAAAGTGGTTTTTATGGATTTATTATTTGCATTGTTGCATCACTAAAAAAGTATATATATCTAAACAAATAATCTTATCTTATTATTCTAAAAGTAAGTTTTTAGAAAAAAAGTTTAGTTCATAAATACGTATCTAACTTGTTATATTTTTTTATTGTGTGTATCAAACTTTTAAAGTTGCTATTTAAAGTATTACACTACTAAAAGTTTATATTTTGTGTATCCGGTTACCTATTCTTCAAGTAACCGATAATTCTCTAATTTTTTGTTTATTTTTATTGCCACATCAGTAATTCATTATAGAGAAAAAGATGAAGAACATGAATATGAATATGAACCCAGATCAAAATCTGGAGTAGAACCCAAAACCCAAAACCGACCCCAAATAAACCCTAAGATGAAGCAGATGAACATGGAGATGACATGAAGCAGATGAACATGGAGATGACATGAAGATGACATGAAGCAGATGAACATGGAGATGACATGAAGCAGATGAACATGGAGATGAATCCTAAATCAAAATAAACAAAATCAATGATCACAAAAATTGAAGTTAAATGATACGAGTGAAAGACTATCATGATGTTATGATAGAAAGTTATTACTCCTCGTACTCTTATAAGTCATAACACATAGGCATCCGGCTAGGGCTATTTGAAGATATACATACTACTAAGCTATATAGATATAACTTTGAAAAAGATATTAGTCTTAATGATTTTATTAAGAGAAGTTTCATCAAGAATTGTCAAATTTCAAGTAGGACCTGTTGATCTTAGATCATCTTTTCTTTTGTGTCGTCTGTCACTAATGGATGCAGAGTTTTAGTTATGTACTCAACAATAATCTATATCTAAAACTTTTATAAAAGTTTGATGTTTCAATTCCAAGAAAGTGGAAATTAGGAAATCGGCTTAATTTATCAAATGTTATTCCTTTTTTGATGGTCGATAGTTTAATAAAGCATGTCATGTCTCGTTTTGTGTGATTAAAGAATTATTTAATGTTAAATTTTCTAGTTCATACGTAATTTCAGAAATATAGTTCTAAATTGATAGTTATATGCGAGATCTTTTTTGAATATCTAGATTTCGGATACGGTTTTTTATACTAAATCTATTATCCCTCTTTTTATAATAGGAGTTCTTCTGTTTAGGGTTTTTTTTTTTGGAAACGTCGAGTATTTGACTCGGATATACGAGGTTTAACTGTTTGTCTTGTTTTTTTTTTTTGTGATTGTTTCAGGAACATCTTCCTGACCACTTCTTATTGACACATGGGCGGCTTGAACATTAACCTTCCCTATAAGAAGCAAGTGATCTAATAATAGAGAAGGGGAGATAGAAATACCAATCAATCCAAGTTTGTATATTCAATTCGAAACTTAAACATCTGAGATTTCATATATTCGGTTTGGACGCCCCTAAACACAACTCAGTGTTAGGTTATGTAATAATCGAGATTAGCTAAGAAGTGGGAGAAAGATCCCATGCAGTTAGTTTTAACCTAGAAAACAAAATCATATACCTTAGAACAATTGAGGAATTTATAATTTGGTAAAAAATTAGTTACCTTTTTTATTTATTAATAACTTTTTAGGGGTTGTTTCTTAACTTTGTTTTGTATTAAAATTCTTATATATAACATTTGTGGCCACAATAACATACACCGTTTACCATTCATATTGGAGATTTGCTAATGTACGCTTTTACCTATAACATATATTATTAATTTCCTATGAATCTTAATAAATCATTTCAGCCAAAATGGAAAACTTTTATATTGGTAACCTGTAGCATGCGAGTTCGAATCCCGCCAATGGCAAATGAATCTTTTTTTCTTTTATTCTTACAAATTTTAATGGACCAATTCCTCTGTATTTACTTTTCTTTTCACATATTTTAATATATATTAAATGAAAATATATTATGATGTCCACATACTATTATTGTAATTTTTCATCAATCATCGTTTTATTTTCTCAAATGACTTTTTTTTTTTTTTTTTTTTTTTTGAAAAGCCAAATTTATTAATACCAACAAGGGCTCTCTATAAGTAATAGAGAAGCCCAAAAAAGTACAATGCACTAGTCTAGAATCAGGACCATAAACAATTACTAGACTTTTACAATTTGCCCAACTCACGAACCTTTCATGTAGATCCGAAGCATTGATCTGGGCACTGGATCCAGTCCATCCATCTAATCGGTACATCTTTCTTTACCCAATTTTTTAACCATTGAAAAAGATGTATTTGAGCCGTAAAAAACACCCCCTCGATGCTTTGTTTCTTCCTGCTAAATATAATATTATTTCTATTTTTCCATATCCCATAAGCAAGACTTTTGACTGCAGCATTCCAGACTAATTGTTGCTTCATTGACCAATTTGGAAGGAACCTGTTGCAGAGTTCTTTTAAACTGCTAGCCTCCTTGAACTGCATGCCCCACCACTTGTATAACTCAATCCATAAGCCTTTCACTACACTGCATGACAGCAGCGCATGATGCACGTCTTCTACTCCCACCAAGCATCTCGGACATAGCAATGAAGGGATATCGATTTCCTTGTCCCTTAGTTTAGTAAGGACCGGAAGTCTATCCTTGTAAGCCCTCCATATGAACACATTAATCTTCTTTGGCAAGATTGACGACCATTCCGTGTGCTGTTGAAGTGAACAACCGCTGTTTCGTTGACTTTCTAAAAGCTTTCTCACCTCTTTTACCGAGTAAATATTATTATTGCCCAAGGACCATTCCCACGTATCGTCCACCTGTTGCTTTAGCGACACTTGACTCAATAGAAACTTTAGATCAAGACATTCCTGACCAACTCTACCACGATTCGACTCGAACTGACTCGTATCCCACACCCACGTTGACTCTGACCATGAACCAACATCCCCCACCTTTAAATCTTTGTTTCTACATCTATTAAAGACTCTAGGGAATAATTCAGCTAGACACGACTGACTCGCCCATTTGTCAAACCAAAAGCTAGCGCTTTTACCATTTCCAACCTTGACACGAAAATACGAATTCAAAGATAGACCCAAGGACTCCATAGATTTAACCGCTTTTACTATGTTGACCCAAATTGACCCTCCCTCTACACTAACCGAATCAAACAGACCCGAAACCCCATGTATAGATTCGATAATATTTACCCAAAAAGAACCCTTACTAGTCATGAACTTCCAATACCATTTACCCAATAACCCAAGATTAAAACATTTTAGATCACCCAGATTTAGACCCCCACCCTCAAAGTTTTTTATAGTGTTCTCCCAGCTCACCCAACATATATTTTTTCCCAACCCGTCACCACCCCAGAAAAAAGATTTTCTAAGTTTATCAAGGGTTTGTAAGATACCTGCCGGTGCTCTGAATAATGAAAAGAAGTACAACGGGATCCCTGTTAGAACTGATTTGATCAACGTTACACGACCACCAAAGGATAGTAATCTCTTCTTCCACAATGACAGCCTGTTCTCAAACTTTTCAATTATAGGCTTCCAGTTTGATTTCTTGTTCATGCTGACATTTATAGGTACTCCCAAATACGTTAAAGTACCTGTCCCAACTTTGCATCCAATCCGATTTGAAAATCCAGTTATATCCGAACTGTCCACCCCAAAACCCAATAAACAGCTTTTTTTCAAATTTATTTTCAGTCCCGACACTTCTTGCCATGACTTCAGTAATGACATCATTGTATTAAGATTTTTAACACTCCATTTACCAAACAGAATCGTGTCGTCAGCGTATTGAAGATGTGACACTTCTAACTTATTTTTTCCCACCAACACCCCCTTAAAAACCATCTTAGAAACTGCCTCCTTAAACATAATATTCAGCCCTTCAGCAGTTATCAAAAACATATAAGGAGCTATCGGATCACCCTGCCTTACCCCCCTTTTCACGTCAAATTCATTTGACGGTGACCCATTAATTAATACAGAAACTCTAGACGAGTAAAAACAGGACTTAATCCACATTAACCATCTAGCCCCAAATCCCATTTGTCCCATAACGTCAAACAAGAATTCCCATTCCAAACTATCGTAGGCCTTCTCAAAATCTATTTTAAAAACAAAAGATTTACTGTTTGACCTTTTTAGTTCATGTATAATCTCGCTTGCACACAAAATGCTATCCAATATCGACCTACCCTTTATAAAAGCCGTTTGATTCTCGCCAATCACATCATCGATCACCTTCTTCAATCTGTTTGCAAGCACTTTTGATATTATCTTGTAGTAACATCCAATTAAATTTATCGGTCTGTAATCATTAAAAGTCAATGGGTTAGAACATTTCGGTATTAAAGTTATGAAAGAAGAATTGCACCCGAATGATATGTTTCCATTTATCCAAAAATCATGAAGTGCCCCCATCAAGTCCTCCTTCAATAGATCCCAGAATCTTTTGATAAACCCAAAACTGAACCCGTCCGGACCCGGTGCCTTGCTACTCCCGCAATCCCATACTGCGTTCTTCACTTCCTGTACTGCAAATTTGTCCTCCAACTCTTTAATTTGAAAGCCATTTAGTTTCTTGAACAAATCAGATTTGAACTGCACCATTCTCGACCCCACACTTTTAAAAAATAGACCAAAGTGTTGTTGTGCTTCAAATTTTATTTTTTCCTGATCTTCGACCCAAACTCCCCCACTGTATATGCCCTCCATTTTGTTTTGTCTCCACCTCTTTTTCACCATGGCATGAAAGAATTTTGAGTTCGCATCCCCCTCCTTAAACCATTTTTCTTTACATTTCTGTTTGAGCATGTTCCTCCATAGTTTATCCTTCTCTAACCAGACTGTTTTTGTTTCTTTCCATTGCCGTTGTTCATCATCCGATAGTCCTTCCCCTTCTGCTTTCACCTCATATTCCCAAGTCTTCTTCTTTAGCTCTTCAATTTCCTTTACTAGCTCATCTGTTCTTACCGAGTTCCATTTCTTAAGTTCCGTCTTGACCAACTTCAACTTTTCCATAAATCTGCTGTCTTTCTTCCTAGCCTTTGTTTCCATTTTCCACGCCTTTTTCACAACCTCTTCACAACCATCTATATCCAACCATGCATTAAAAAACCTAAAAGGCTTAGGTCCTGATTCAACACAATCCTTAGATAACATAATAGGGTAATGATCAGAATTTTTCCTGTCCAACACCTTACCTCTAACTGAGCCCCACATGTTAATAAACCCCTCCGAAGCCAGAAATCTATCTAATCTGCTGAATTTCATATTGTTATCACAGATTCTAGTAAACTTCTTGTTACACAATTGTATATCTATCAAACTATTGTTTTCAATAAAATTATTGAAAATCATTGCATTTGACTCAACGAAATTTGTGTTTAATCTTTCCTCCCTGTAACGAACCTCATTAAAATCCCCCATTATAACATGTTCCGAACTGCTGTTTTGAATCAAGTTGCTAAGTGACTCCCACAGATTTACTTTTTTCTCTTTCGTATGGAACCCATACACATTCACAATCATTATTTCTATATTAGTCTTAGCCTCACAACCTTTAATAGCTACGAAACCTTCCCCAAAACAAGCCACATTATTTTTGATGAAGTTAGTATCCCATACCAAAAGGATGCCCCCAGCCATCCCGATTGCATCTTTATGCACAAAATTAAATGAATTTGACCCCCAAATTGTTTCCACTAAGTTATTCTCAACGTGATTCAATTTAGTCTATTGTAGACCCAGTACATCTAGTTTAAATTTCAAACAAATCTCCTTAACCCACTCTATTTTATCACTTGACCCTAACCCCCTAATATTAAGAGATATCATCTTCATTAAAAACAAACCTGCGAACAAACCATCTTCGAAGAGATCTTATGCTGCCCTCTCCTTCCAGATGAAACCAAGCTGCTCGCATAGTTCTCTGGAGTGAATTGACGATCCCGAAGCCTCCTTTTCTGTTATCTTAGTTCCAGTACTACCATCTCTGATTTTTTTGCCTCTTGCAGCCATCGAATTTTCCATTAGTTGAGCTTTGTTCTTTGCCCTAGCAATTTCCTTTATCTTCATAATGCTCCTCCTACCATACCCAAGCGGACTAAAATCGTCGACCTTGTTGCTATTTAATTTTCGGACCTCAGCCTCCTCATGCACATACTCCGTACCTACCACTTCTACTTCTTTTTCTATATTGTTAGAATTTGGGACCCTTGACTCTTCACTGTTGCTGTTCTCTCCACCGATCTGCTCAATCCCCTGCTTTTCCAAATACGATTTCATATCTTTATTTGATGGGCCCTTCTTGTGATTGGGCTCTTTATTGTTAACCTTATTATTTATTTTATAAGGCCCAATAACCTCTGAATCGCTCTGTAATTTCGGCCCAACATCGTTGACATCCATTTCATTTGACTCCATCCTTTTGTTTAATCCGTCTATCGAGCACCCCTCCATATCTTTTTTTGATTTATCCGATGAACCTTTTATGTTTGCACTTCCCCAAATCACCGAGTTACAAGGTTCATTAATACCCCTAATCATTTCGTTCTCTTGGTTTTCCAGTGACCTTTTATCTTCCTGATCAAACTTTTCCGGCGATGTATGGTTGTTTCCGGCAAAGATTCCGTCCACCTCTTCCTCTGAATCTGAAGCAGATTCCTCATCCGATTGATCTTCTTCAATTTTCCACATCTCCCATTCTTTTTCAGAAGTAGCAATCGAACTCCCCCCTCATCTTCTTCACCAATATTGTCTATCCATCCTTCTTCCTTCATTAAAATCATTTTAAACGTATTGCCATATTTGATCTTCACCCTCTCCATTAGTGGAAACTCATATGAGGTCGTGATTAAAACTCTTCCAGAGACTAGCGATGACGAACTATTCCAGGAACAGTTAGCGGTTATGGATGGTTCACCCCATCTTTTGGCAATTTTTATAAAGTTATCTTCCGACCACATATTTAGCGGGATTCCGTAGATTTTAATCCATGTCATTCTTGACCTACTGATATAATCCGTCGACCACATTCTCCCGTTATAAAGGCATTTCCAGACTTCGTTTTGCTTATCGTTTAGAATCACCTCCGCTTCCTTTCTTGATCCAAATGTAAGTAACACGTCCATCCCCCCCAAGAACTTCCAGTAGAGCAATGAAGGACATATTAACTTAATAACCTCTGACAAATCTTCTAGAACCTCAGTGTTCCTTGCCTTTGCTACCAAGCTACAATCCAATATTGGTTCCACATCCTGATTGACTTCAACATCTTTAATCATGTCCCATTCATTAACTTTCTCATCTTGTTTCTGTTCCTTCTTCTTTTCATCACCATCATCTGCCCGTATGTTCTTCTTTATCGATTTTGTTTCAGGTATTCTTCCTACCAAGTTACTTCCATTTAAACTTACCCCCCTGTCGTCGTTTGCTTTGTTTCCTTTAACCACATCCACAAATGCTCTTTCGTCTCTTAGGTTCCATTCTCCCCTAAAATGGTTTTCATTTTCTTTTTTGTGGATCAGATTTGATTTCGTATTGAAGTTCCATTTCCATCCGGTTTGTGGTATCCTCCGTGACGTTCTATCTCTTGCAACATCTGCAACAATCTTGAAGGAACCTAACCATAAGTTGTTTAACTTGTGTATCATCCTTCCGGTATCCACCCCACCCGTTATACGCACGAATCCAAACCTTTTACCATTCTTCAGCCGGTTTTTTGCTAAATATATGTCCACCACCCTGCCAACCGTTTTGAACAGAAACCATAGTTTCTTCTCGTCGGTACCTTCAGGGAAGTTGTGGAAAAAGAAAGACTTTGCATGATCATACACGTTGCCAAACCTGTTCCTGCGATCCCGTTGTATCCTCCGTCCATCTTCATTGAACCTGCAAGAAACCTTACTCTCCCACTCACTCTCCCTCACTCTCTCTCTTTCTCTCTCTCTCTCTCTCTCATTCTCTCTCTCTCATGTAGTGGTTACTTTTAATCATTTCTCAAATGACTTATGTATGAGTCGTTTTTTAAATGTTATTTTTTTAATTGATTTAGTTTGTTGACAAACGAATATATTAACAAAATATTTATTTAAATCATTTAGTAAATATATCTACTTATTTTCGTGATTTATGTAAACAAGTATATCAATTGTATTAAATTTAAAAAATGTAAATTTGATTATAAAAAGGTTGTATAAAAAATTTGATGATGATTTTATGTATGAAATTCTGATTTCTATCTACAATGTGTTAAAATTTATTTTAACAATCTATGTATCTATGTACAGTGTGTTAAAATAGTTCTATTTTGAAGAAGATTAGTTAATTTAAAAATAAGTTAGGACAACTGGTTAGGTAATTTTGAATCTTTCATAATGTAAGAATAGAAGGGTTCACGTAAGACAAAACTATAAATAGACCTTGTAACTTCTTAATCTATTACGAATTAATGTTTATTCATAAGAATTTTTTTTTTACCATGTGCATGTTTAAAGTATATAATATATTAAAAAATTATTTAAATATAACTCAATAATGTTGTATCAAACATTATGAGTATGTTGTTTTCACCATTCAAGATTGAGGTTCCAACACCCATACCTATTTTTTGTATCCTATCATTTCGAAGTATTTACAGCTTTCAATATTTTTAATGTTTTTCTTTCTTTTTTTTCTATTTGAGCCTTCTGATATTTTTCTTTATAGCTTAAAAACATAAAATGGTGTAAAAGGACAAGAAAATAATATTTTAAATAAAAAACAAAATTTATTAAAGGGTATTTTCATAATTTGGTTTATCAGAAACTCTAATAACTTTTAAAACTACTTTAATGACTTTTTATTGCTTTTTATGAGTTTATTTACAAAATAAAACCATTTGTAATCAAGATAAAGCTTATTTTCTAAAAACTAAAACCCGTCACGAAGTGCGGTTCAAGAACACTCGTTAATCATTTTCGCCACCTGCTGTTATATCACCTAATAGCAGGTCCCGAAAATGATAAATTTTGTCATTTTTATCATTTTCGTCACTTGTTGTTACATGATATATAAGGGGACACGAAAATGATTAAAATGACGAAATTTTTATCATTTTCGGACCTACTGTTTAAATGACATATAAGGGGACACGAAAATGATGAAAAATGACGAAATTTTTATTATTTTCGTCACCTGCTGTTACATGATATATAAGGGCACGAAAATGATAAATTTCGTCATTTTTCATCATTTTCGGGACCTACTGTTTAAGTGATATATAGGGGGGAAACGAAAATGATGAAAATGACTAAAGTTCATCATTTTCGTCACATTCTATTACGTGAATATAAGGGACAGCCTAAAATGATAAATTTCGTTGTTTTCATCATTTTCCTGCCCTCTGTAATTTTTAACCTGTGATGAACGAAAATGATATGTGTAATGAATGAGAATGATGAACTTTCAATGTACATGATGATACCATATGATGAACGAAAATAATAAACTTTTCAATGTACATTCTGATACTATTTGCGATGATATTAAAATGATTTTTTTTTTCATTGTACATGGTTTGATATTATGAAAATGATAAAATTTCAATGTACATGCTGAATACTTTTTCTAATAAACGAAAATGATCTTTTTCAGTGTACATCTTTTGTATACTATGTGTTGATATGAAAATGCTGATTTTTTTACTTTACATGATTATATTTTGCAATGACTGAAAATGATGCCTTTTTTCACTGAACAAGCTGATACTTTTTGCAATATACGAAAATGATAAATATTTTTATCATTTTCGTCATTTTCGTAAAAAAAAATTCAGAAATATAGGAAGAGTGGTCTCGTTTGAAAGAGGATTAAAAAATGAGAAGATTGGTATAATTTTTTTGCTCAAATTCAAAAAATTGAAATAGTTATGGTCATTTAAAAATCTAAGGGGTAAAAAAAATAAAAAAAATGGGGGTTGTTGAGATGGCTGGAACATGCGTGAGTTTTTGATAAAAAAAAGGGGGCATTTGACCATAATACACTTCCTTCTAAAATTAAATCTTATAATTGTTTACTTATTTACAATAATGTCATTATAGATCTGAACCATTGATTTGATCGATCTAACGGCCAGGAATGGGACCTTAGGGTTTTTGTTTAAGGGGGGTTTTTATTGATGCTATATATATATATAGGAAGGTTCATTCGAGAACCGTTGTTAGTGCGAGAAAAGCAAGAACCAATCTCAGCCGTTCCATAAATAGGAGAAGTTTCATGGATGGTGAGCGTGGAGGGATAGAGTGTAGCAGGGTGCATGTGAGGAATTCATGGGTGGGCAATGACATTGAAGGAGAAGGAATTGGACGGCTCAGATTGGTTCTCGCAGTTCTCGCACTAAGAATGGTTCTCGCATATATATATATATACATATATATATATATGTGTGTGTGTGTGTGTGTGTGTGTGTGTGTGTGTGTGTAACCGGGTCGACGGGGTGGTCGAATAGTGATCAGCTCGCCTCACACGGTCAACTAAATGTCCGTATATTACAATACTGTGATTATAGAGTTAGAACTAACGACAAATATGTGTTATAAATATAAAAGTGATAATGTCTATTTAAAAAGAGGATAATCGATATACATCTGCTAAAAAGATATAAATATATTTTAAAGCTCTTATTATAAAAACAGCCTGTTATTTAATATCTACACATAAATATATAAAGAAACTATTTTGAAAAAAACAAACAACACCAAGATGGGAATACGATACCAAAACCAAAAGATAGAATTGTATGGGTATATATACCTAACCAATAAACATGAGAAATATGGTTCTACCAAACCGGCCAATACGCATAGGTATTTCACGCTTGTACCAAACCAATGAGCATTAGTGAAAAAAAGAGGTATAACACCGTACCAGAAATAATGTTTCCCCTCTTATGTGTTACCACAACCCACTAATAAATCATAAGGGTAATGATTTATATATCATACTAAAGATCTAATTAGATATTTTAATTTATATTTTTATCTTATTTTTGATTGGTTAAGAAGTCTATTTTTTATATTTCCTTGGTGGTTTTAAATTATTAAATCATAAAAATTAATGTTTAAAATCATAGACTAAGATGCAAGTGTAAATAACTAATCACCCAATCATAAATGATCGGTAAGTTTATTCTCTAAAGGAAATAAAAAATAATCAATAAATATGTTGCAGTTATTGTTTGAGGAGGTGATTTTATAGTAAAAGGATAAATTAGTTATGCAATATATAATTTTTTTGTCGAAGAAATTGATTCTTTTATATAGTGTATAACATTCTTGAGATTATACTACAGATTATTAAACCATATATTTACTGTTGATAATCTATATCTTCTATAAAAAAAATACCTCTAATAGTATTATCTCATACAATCACGTAAAAAATGTGGCATAGTTATTGACAAAAAACCATGTTTATGAACTATATAAGAGTCCGGTTTTTTCTTCCAATAAAACCAGATTTATTAACTATAAATAGCCTGCTTTTTTCTTCCATAAAACTTTAGCAAAAGTCCATTATAGCCAAATCATTATCTAAATTATTTACAATATATACTATTGACAATGTCTAAACCTGCGCCAAGTTTACTATTCATATTTGAGATTTTCTAATGTGCGCCTTTATTGATTATATATTAAGTTTGCAACAAAAGAACCATTTGTGGGCTAGCGTAACTAGTTAACAACTTCACCTAGATAGACAAGGTTTGGAGTTAATCTAGTATAATTATATGATAAGTAGTTGCAATCTAGCTTGTGATTAATATATAACCACGTGTTGTGACTCACATGCTATCATGATGGAAAATAAAATAATAAAAATGACAAAAATATAAAAAAAACTAACGTTATACCGTATATATACTTAATAATAAAATGTTTTTTGAACTTATATTAGATGGTTTTATAGCGAAAAAACTACAAGCGACTTCAATAAAATAATTCTCAAACTTTGTTACTGTTAGGTAAGAATTATATGAAGTATGAACATAATTGAAATTTTCAATCGAGGAATAAAGGATCCCCTTAACCCTAAACTCCAGGGGTAGTAGATGAATTTTATAAAGTAGAGGGACTAGCTAGAAGATCATAAACCTATATATAAACACTACATATATGTTTCGGTAATATATAGTCTTGACAATTATTTTTCTCTAGTAGAAAGTTATCGTTATCAATCTCTTTCATTCGATCTCATGCATGTTATCTTCCATTTGTAAGCTAGGTATATTGCTATGTTCTTGAAATTCACCTTTCGTTATCTGTTTGTGTTCTTAAAACGTACTCAACAAATGCTCGACCTTTAACTCGATCTCTTATATACAACTTAAAACACAGACAGATACATGTGTTTGTGAGTTTTCGAGTAGTGTTAATTTTTTTCTAATTTTTTTTCTAATAATAGTGTTACTCCTAGCAAAAATATGTGCAACAATCTTTTTTCTGTCCTGTTTTCGGAAAAAAAAAACCCCAAAAAAACGAGACTTTGAGCTCGAAATTCTCTCTCAATACTTGACGAAAATTCATGAATTTAGTGTCATTTGAAAGGTATAATGATAAATTACAAGATTCTACAAAAAATCACAAAAAACGACCAAAAATAATCGACCCAAAAATCGCAAAAAACGGGCTGAAACCGACTTGGCAGGTTGCGTCTTGGCCATATCGACACGGTTTTGGTAAGTTAAATGGCCATATGTGTAAAAAAAAAGTTAATGTGTCATATCAGAATATTGGGAAAAGTCTGTTTGTCTTAAGCAACTTTAACCCTAATAACTATGTCTATTAAAAAAACTTTAATTCGAGTAGAGCACACTAATTTTTCAAGCATGGAAATTCCTTTATAGGTCATCGATCAACAATCACAAAATGGATGAGAGCCAAAGCCAACATTCACAATCAAATAAAACACAACCAATCAAAGGCACCTCCTTCCTACGGACTTGCTTCAACGGAGTCAATACCTTATGTGGTAATTTCACTTAATAAATACGAATTGAAGTTGAACTTCAGGAATGCTCTTACATATATATATATATATATATATATATATATATCCGACTAAAAGATATTATCTTTTTATGTTGTTCAGGTATAGGGATATTGTCGGTTCCTTATGCACTTTCAAAAGGAGGTTGGTTAAATCTGGTGTTACTGATGTTGGTAGCTCTTTTATGTTTCTACACGGGATTACTTCTTCATAAATGCATGAATTCAAATCCTTTCATAAAATCCTACCCCGATATAGGCCAAGTTGCGTTTGGGAGGAAGGGAAGGGTGTTGATTTCGACATTCTTGTACCTTGAGCTTTTTTTAGTTGCAGTTGAGTTTCTAATCATGGAAGCTGACAATTTACACAAGCTTTTTCCTAAGGAAAATTTTGAGATTTTTGGAAAGAAAATTGAAGGGAAAAAAGGGTTTGCTCTATTGACTGCTCTTGTGGTATTACCAACAACATGGTTGAAGAATTTAGGGGTTTTGGCATATGTTTCTGCTTGTGGAGTAATATCATCAGTGGTTCTTGTGTTGGCTGTGATATATGGTGCTACTTTTGATGGAATTGGATTTCTTGGAAAAGGAGAAGTATGGAATTGGAATGGATTGCCTACTACTATAAGTTTGTTTACTTTTTGTTATTTAGGCCATTCTGTTTTTCTAACAATATGCGATTCCATGGAAAAGAAGTCTCAATTCCCTAAGGTAAGTCCATTCAAACATTAATCTTAAAGTTACATGCTTTTGAAAATTACACTATTAAATAGACTCCTTAACATTAAGTAATGGTGCTTTGATCATAATATATAGGTGATTTATAGATTTTGCTTCAATTTTAATAGATGGTGATCATAACATTAAGTATATCTTCTTTTAACCTTAACATCTTTCTTGTCAAATTAACAGTGCATCACTCTCTTTCCTCTTATAATTTAACTACAAAAATACTCATTTTTCAAGACTTCATCTTTCATACTCTTCTTATTATTTAATAAAAAATAACTAATTTAAATAAAATTTAATTGATTAAATAAATATAAAAATAAACATAAGGATTAATGTTTTGTGCGCTCCACTTCAATATGAAATTATTCAAGAACGCGTTTGCAAAATGCTCCTTGATTTTACAAGCTCTTTATTTGATTGTCCTACGACATATGAATACACACCTTGCCGAAATGTGGTTTCCTCTTCCATAATCTAGTGGGAACATGAACTTGATATATAGAACTTGACGGTTTTTAAGGAGCTCTCTTCGGGTCGGCAAGGTTCAGTTTGTGTTTTCTCTCTTTTAAGTATTTGTTATGAAAACCTAAGAGTGTTGATATGGTCCAATTAAATTAGTAAGTCCTGATCTATTGTTGGACGTTGTGGAGGTGAATTTTTAGGAGAGTTTGGATCCATAACATGGATGTGGAAGAGTTAAGTGAAAAGAAATGAGGTTTATAAAGCATGTAGAAAAGAGTATATAATAGAGAGATAGGAAGTATTACGTGAAAAGAAATTGAGGGTAAGTGGTATTTATAGGAGTTGAAAAGGAGAAAACATATTTTTGACAATTGGCAATGGTAAAAAAAGGAGAGATGTGCGGTTAGATGTGGTGTTGAATTGTTGATGATGATCTTTACCAGCCCGAGAAAAAAAGGTGTGGAGTAACCTTCAACACCACTATGACCACACTTGCCCAACTGAGGGAAGGGGTCGGCAGGGGCGGACCTGTGTATTACGGGGAGGGGCACGGGACACCGGTCTTTTTTCAGTTCGTAGTGTTAATTTTCGATTTTTTGAGACGGTGCTATTGGTAAATTTTCGGGGTGCAACCGGTGATGCCACCAAAATCAAAGGAAAAATAAAACTTTTATAAAAAATAGTTTAATCTTTCTGTTTATACCTTTAAAATACTTTAGTTTACCTTTAAAATAGCATTTTAGTTAACATGGCTTCATATAAATTGTGTTTTGTTTTAAATTTTGGCCCTAAAATACCAGAACAACAGCCAAAACCTCGTTAATCCGACCCGATTAACCGGAAACCCGAGAAAAAACCGAACCAGACCCTCAATTTTATTTAATTTTATTTTCGTATTAGATGGTGCTACCGGTCAAAAAAATTCTTGGGTCCGCCTCTGGGGTCGGTGGGAGGGCAAGGCTTAATTTGGTGAATGGTGCGAAGGGTACGGTGCGGTCTGGGGGTGTGATACCATCATAGCGTGGTGTTGGCCACACAAAAGTTAATTGTAACATAATTTCTCTTCGTGTTTTTCATAATGGTTGGTGGGTGTGTAGTAGGTCTAGAATTTGGTGTGATTATTGTTTGATGATAAGTGACCATCCAGTAAGTTGAGTGAGGAAAATGTAATGTTAATATATTAATGTTATAAGAAGTGACGAGAGTGACTATTTCACATAAGCTTTGTTACATAAAAACATTCATATATCAATGGCTTCTAGACTTCTAGTCCAACAATATTTGTGTTTGGTATTAATTATGAACTAAAATCATGAGTTCAAGTTTTACAGGAACAAAGAATAAGATATATTTAGAAGTCATTAAAAAATATATAAATTTTTATTTTGAATTTGATTGGTAGTTATTTGGTGATAACTAAATTATGTCAGGTATAAATTAATGACTTCTATTTTATTACGAGGATAAACATAAATATATAATATTGTTATTCTTTTACTTATACCGTAATATATATCCCGTCATGTTAATTTATTCTTTTTGAAACATATTATCGCCGTATTAATTCAAAATAAAACGTTGCTAGCTAATATCTTTTGAGAATCATATGACATAAAGCATGGCAACTAAAAAAAGGTTTTTTTAAGCAGAGCACACACCCTATAAATACATTCTATATCATATCATATATAGGTTATGAAATTAAAACTCTTAACTATTATGATCTATTGCAGGTTCTACTTGTTTGCTTTATTCTCAGCACTATCAGCTATGGTTCGATGTCAATATTAGGTTACTTGATGTTTGGGGAACATTTAACATCACAAGTGACGTTAAATTTGCCCACAAAATATGTAAGCTCAAAAATAGCAATTTACACAACACTGCTAATGCCCATAACCAAATACGCCATAATTGTGGCACCAATAGCAAGAATGGTAGAAGAAACACTTTCTTTACGAGAAGAAAGTGTTGTGATGAGTTGTTTCATTCGAACTTGTCTCGTGAGTAGCACACTCTTTGTGGCGTTAATGGTCCCGTTGTTTGGACACGTGATGGCGTTTATCGGTGCATTTGTAGGCATCATATTGTCAATAGTGTTTCCATGTTTGTGTTATTGGAAGATTGTCATTAGGTGCAAGAAATTCGGGTTAGAATCGATGATGATTTTGATGATCGTGTTGATAGGAAGTGTTGTCGCGGTGGTGGGTACTTACACTTCTTTAACAAACATCATAAACGAGGTTCAAAGCTAATGATTTCACCTTATATTTAATTGTAACGAGGTCTCATACCGTGCTTCGCTACGGGGTTTTGAAATGTATTATTGTTGTTATTGATATGATAAGTAATGTGCCATGTCATCAATCTAGAGTTAGTTGTGTTAGTTGAGAGAGTTGGCTTTCTGTTGTATCTCATTTACTCATCTATATATAGATGATCTCTCCTTGTATTTTGTAACACATTTTTCTTTTATACTGAGAAATATAGAAAGAGCACAATGCTCTCTGTTGACTATTGCTGTTCATAATCCAATATATCATGAATCAATTCATGGTATCAGAGCCAAGATCAGTGGCTCAATTGAAAGAAGAAGAATCGATCTGTTTTTCAGAATCAACATTCAGTAAGTGATTTTTCGTTTGTTTTCTTTTCTTAATTGATTCAGATTGTTCCTGAATCAAACTTTCTTTTTCTAAGCCTGCCATTGATTCGAGATTGATCTTGAATCAATTCCTATTTTTTTTTCTTCAAAAACTTTTCAAAATCAGTTCAAAATTGTTCTTGAATTGATATAAAATGGTTACATCAGTCACGACAAATTCAGCAGTGACTTTACCATCAATTTAAAATCTCTCCAGTCTTGTTTCAGTGCAATTAAAAGGAGACAATTATTTGATATGGAAGTATCAACTTACATCTGTTTTAGAATCTTTGGATTTGATCAAATATGTGGATGGAACGTGTGTTCAACCATCAGAAACTGATGAGGAGTGCAATACTTGGAGAAAAATGAACAAATATGTTGAGATCTGCATAAATGCAACCCTAGATTCATCTATCGCACATATAGCCGTGGGAACACTTACAGCATGTGATCTCTGGAAGAAGCTTGAACTTCTGTTTCTTCAACAAATTTCAGCCAAAAAGGTACAACTTCAGTCTCGTCTTCATCAGATTAAGCAGGGAAATCGTTCAATTGATGAATATTGTACTGAACTGAACACCATTGCTCAAACTCTAAATTCTATTGGGGTGAAAATCGATGAATCAGATTTAGTAATATATGCTTTGAATGGTTTAAATCAAGAATATCGCATGCTTTCAATAAACATTGAGAATTCCAGTGAACTGCCCTCGTTTGTAGCCCTTCGGTCCAAACTTTTGGTCTTTGAGCAGCGTTTGTTGAGGGAAACTCAAAATCCATCGACGTTTGAAGTCTCTGCCATGGCTGCCTCGGGTGCACCTCCGCATCAGGTCAAGCATTCTTATTCTTCCTCGGGTCAATCGAACCTAAATCTGGGCGATTCATGTCAAATCTGTCACAAGCGAGGTCACATGGCATCGAAGTGTTACTGGAGGTTCGAGAACAGTGTCGATGGTGACACAGGAAGTTTTCGTGGTGGTCGAAGTGGAAAGTTCAATAACGGTAATGGTTACCGTGGTGGTTCTCGTGGTGGTCGATTTTTTGGTGGTGGCCGAAATCATGGTGGTGGTCGACAGTATCATGGTGGTCGACAGAATCGTGGGGGTCGCACAGGGGGCTACAGTGCCCAGTGCAATTCTGATGAGTTTAATACGTAGGCTGAAAACCCTAATTCTTTTGATGGATTTAATATGAATGGGCCCAGTTTGAATCCTTTTGATGATATACATAATTCCTTTTCTTTTGGGTTGCATAATAGGCCCAGTTCTCATTTGCCTATGCCACCAACTCAAAGGCCCAATCAATGGACAAATAGTCAAGGATTAAATTCATGGACTAAAAATAATGAACATGCTTTTGGCCCAGCTCATTTTGCAAATTGGGCTTCAACTGTTGGAAATAGTGAACAACCTAAATTTTGGGCTCCTGAACTTGCTTTCATGGCGGATATTAGTCAAGCTTCTATTTCAGATATATGTGATACTGTTGAGACTTGGTTGCCGGATTCTGGAGCAACAGCTCACATGACGTTTGATTCCGCTCTTGTTCACAACGCTATACCATACACTGGGAATGAACGTGTTATAGTCGGAAACGGTACAACTCTTAACATTACTCACATTGGTCACTTTGTGCTTAAATTGCCTCATTGTAGTTTGTTTCTCAAAAATGTTCTTCTTGTTCCTAATCTCAAGAAAAACTTATTGTCTATTCCGCAACTTGTTCGTGATAATTCATGTCTTGTTGCTTTCTCATGCTTTGGATTTTTCATACAAACACTGACTGGCAAGCTACTTCATCATGTCCCGCTCAACTCATGTAACGTTTACGGTTTCTCTACTACATTTGTGGATTCTTTGTCTTTGTCGCGATTATGGCATATGCGACTTGGTCACCCGGGTTCCTATGTTTTACGTAGACTTTCGTTGTTATCTAGTAATAATTCTCAATTTCCATGTAATTCTTGTAATATTTCCAAAATAACACGAAAACCATTCGATTCGCATGTTATACATTCCACTGTTCCTTTGTATATTGTTCATTGTGATATCTGGGTCCAGCACCTCTTGCATCCCGAACTGGGTTTCGATATTTTGTGACGTTTATTGATGATTATAGTCGATTTGTTTGGCTATATCCTCTCATAAGTCGTTCTCAAGTTTTTGACGCTTTTTGTCACTTCAAATCTCATGTTGAGAATCTTCTTTCAACCAAAATCAAACATTTTCAATGTGATGGAGCACCACAACTTATCAGAGGTTCCATGGAACAATATTTGTCTAATTCTGGTATATCATATAGGATTTCCTGTCCCTATACTCTACAACAGAATGGAGTTGCTGAACGTAAAAAACGTCATCTTTCTGAGGTTGCTCTTGCTTTGCTGTGTCAAGCAAATCTTTCAAAATATTTTTGGGCTGATGCTTTTTCTACTGCTGCCTATTTGATTAATAGGCTTCCATCATCTGTTCTTGGTCATAAATCTCCATTTCAGTTTTTGTTTCACACTTCACCTGATTACACTGTTCTTCGTAATTTTGGGTGTTTGTGTTATCCTTATCTTGGGCATCTTCGGTCTGATAAACTTTCACCCAAGTCTGTTCCTTGTCTTTTTCTTGGATATGCTCCAAATTACAAAGGATATCTTTGTTTTGATCCTCAAACATCAAAAGTTCACACTAGTCGTCATGTTACTTTTTATGAGACTACTTTTCCTACACTCTCCACCGGGTCCTCTTCTTCTGTTACCACAAATGTCACAATTCCAGCTCCTGGTTTTCTTTTCCCTTCAAATTCGTCACCTCCGTTATCTGGTGATTCCTCTTTTTCAACTACTTCCTCATCCTCATCTATTTCCTGTTCTACATCTTCTTCCCCACCTCCTCCACCTCCCCCACCTCCCCCACCTCCTCTCCCTCCCCCTCCTCCACCTCCGTCCTTTGTTCATCCCATGGTCACTCGTTCTCGTGATCATACTCGTCAGTCGAAACAGTTTCCTGATCATGTTGTCTATCTTGCCACAGCTGTGTCTCCTCCTGATAAAGAACATGTGTCATACTCTCAAGCTAAAAAGTGGCCACAGTGGTGTAATGCTATGGAACTGGAACTTTCTGCACTATATTCCAATCAGACCTGGGTGTTGGTTACTCCTCCTTATGGAGCTAATATTGTGGGTTGTAAGTGGGTTTATCGGATTAAACGAAATTCTGATGGCACGGTGAGTCGTTACTAAGCTCGCTTAGTTGCCAAAGGTTATTCTCAGACAGAGGGGGTTGATTACTTTGAAACGTTTAGTCCGGTTGTTAAACCTACTACCATTCGTACTGTGTTATCTGTTGCATACTCCAGATGATGGGTTATTAGGCAAGTTGATGTGAATAATGCCTTTCTGCATGGTGATCTATCAGAGACTGTTTATATGACACAACCTCCTGGTTATGTGGATGCTACTCGTCCACATCATGTTTGTTTGCTACGCAAAGCTCTCTATGGGCTCAAGCAAGCACCACGGGCTTGGTTTGCAAAGTTGTCATCGGCTTTGCTCAGCTTTGGTTTTACGCGTTGTGTATCTGATGCGTCTCTCTTTGTTTCTCACACAGCTAGTGAGGTGTGTTATGTTTTGGTTTATGTAGATGACATCATTATTACAGGGAGCTCTTCAGAGTATGTGACTAATCTTATTAGTCATCTTAACTCTCGGTTTGCTCTCAAGGATCTTGGTCAGCTTAGTCATTTTCTGGGGATCCAAGCTACTTTTACTGATCATGGTTTACATTTGAGTCAGGAGCGGTATGTGCTAGATCTTCTTGAGCGCTCAGGTTTGCGGGATTGTAAACCACTGTCCACTCCTGTCTCACCAGGTAGGCAGCTTTTTCGTGATTCGGGTATTCCTTTAGCAGACCCCTCGATTTATCGGAGTACAGTTGGATCATTACAGTACTTGGTTTTGACTAGACCTGAGATAGCATTTGCTGTTAGCAAAGTATCTCAATTTATGCATCGTCCTACTGATCGTCACTGGATTGCTGTGAAACGTATTTTACGGTTTCTTCGTGGCACTCTTACTCATGGCCTGGTTATTCGTAAGTCTGTGGACTTTATTTTACATGCTTATTCCGATGCTGATTGGGCAGGGTGTCCTGATGATAGACGTTCTACCACAGGATATGATATTTACCTTGGGGGTAATCTTGTTAGTTGGAGTTCTCGCAAGCAACAAACTGTTGCTCGTTCTAGTACAGAGGCTGAGTATCGTGCTCTTGCTCAGACTGCTGCTGAGATTTGTTGGTTACGTTCTCTTCTTCGAGAACTTCATATTGATCTTGTATCATCTCCTACGTTGTGGTGTGATAACCTGGGTGCTACGTATCTTGCAGCAAATCCTGTTTTTCACCAGCGGACTAAACATATAGAGATTGATCTACATTTTATTCGTGATATGGTGTTGTCTCAGGTTTTGGATATTCGTTATATTTCTACTGTGTTACAGCCTGCTGATGTCTTCACCAAAGGGTTGCCAGCTGCTCGGTTTGTGTCTCTATGGTCCAAGCTGTGTGTTTCTACCACCGCACAACTTGAGGGGGGATGATATGATAAGTAATGTGCCATGTCATCAATCTAGAGTTAGTTGTGTTAGTTGAGAGAGCTGGCTTTCTGTTGTATCTCATTTACTCATCTATATATAGATGATCTCTCCTTGTATTTTGTAACACATTTTTCTTTCATACTGAGAAATATAGAAAGAGCACAATGCTCTCTGTTGACTATTGTTGTTCATAATCCAATATATCATGAATCAATTCAGTTATATAGATAAGTACTTATCTGCTAGTCTTCCAAACAAATAAAGTCAAAAATGTTTTAGTTACTGCAAATGTCTTCCAATATAAGAGTTTCAACTTTGAACGTGAGTTATATCAAAATGTAGATAAAAATGAGACGAATATAGATATATATATATATATATATATATATATATATATATATATATATATATATATATATATATATAACATTATGTGTTAAAAGTTACAAGTAAAAATAGATAATCTTCAAGTAAGGAAGAAAAAACAAATCTTTGTTGCTATCGAGGTGAGTGTGACACAGGAAGAAGAAAGAAAAAAACAACAAAAAGTAAGAGGAAGGAATTGAGCTCTTGAGTCTTGACCATTTGTTTAGACCTGAAGGCCTTAGGGTCACTCAGCTAAATTAGTTTAAGTGTCTATATCTGCATCAAATTATATATAACATCAGAAAGTTAATGTTTATAACTTCCGATAAATATATAATTTAAATATTGTGAGCATTTTCATATAAAACTGAACGCTAATGACTCTTTAACTATATTCCTACTCAATATGTTTTTAGTTTTTGTTAACTGGAGAATCAATACCTTGTTTAGACGAGATTTAGTAATGTCGGTCTTGACGTAAATAAATGAATAATAAGTGAACTAACCATGAGACGTGTCCAACCTAATATGTATGACACCCCACAATCTTATATAATAAAAGGAGAATACAAATAAACATGCATACCTAAAAGGTGCATATTACGAGCAAACTGTTGTATATTGTTTTACATAATGTGACTTTTTAATATGCTTAATAAGGATTTTTGGTTACTCCACTCATTGCTAATTTGTTTTAAGTTTGAACATTATAAACTTACATTGTATTTATTCGTGGTTGGACAAACGGTCACACACAGACATTCCATGTAACCCACAAATATCCACGTGTTAGTCACAAAGAACGTCACACACAAGGGGCGTGTTGAATATTGTCTCACACTACTCCCACATCAAACAATATATAACTTTATAATGTGCTAAATAAGAATCCTAAATTACTCGGTTCATTACCAATTAAGTTTAAGTTTGGTATAACTTTGAAATGCATATATTACATATTCATGACAACATATACAAAGTATACTTTTCATAGAGCAATCTTCATTAAATTTAAATCTAGATATGACAAACAAATACAAATAAAAATGTACGGAGTACTTAATAAAAGACTCAATGATTTTAGATAAGGATGATAATTTCTGACCCGACACGAAACACGATCTGAACCGGACACGAAAAAGTGACACGAACCCGAAATGAGTCAAAACCAGTCGACATGAAGTTGACACGAAAATTAATGGTTCGGGTTAGGGTCAACCCGACAATCCGAAAGTGGCCCGTATAAGGGTAAAACTAAATATTATATAAAAAAATTTAACACTTAAAATTAAAATTTTAAAAAGGAGATTGAGAATTTAAATGAGAGTGTGACATATTAGGCAATTAAATCCGATAAACAAAAGTATATACCTTTAAAATCTAAAAACTTAAATAAACAATAAAAGATGTAAACCTAAACAATATTACATCATTTTGCTATTTGTTATTTTGACTATATTGTTTTGGACTTTTGGTATTTTGACATTTGTCAACTTGGTGAGATTTTAACTTAAACAATATTATAGTGATGATGATTTAAATCATGACCCTTTGGAACCCACCCAACCCGATATTCCTTTCGAGAATACAACGATAAAGAATAAAAAAGACTTGCGCTTTGAAATTGGATAGTTTCCTTTACGCTATTTTAGTCCATGGTTTGTTCACTAGTTGGTACTTTTGTTTTAAAGCTATTAAACTGTAATGTTATTTGATAGTTTAATCACTAGCTAGTAGAGAAAATTGGAAATAGACAAGAAATTCAAAAATTTTATGATGAAAACCGTACTCGAAAACCGAATTTGAAAACCGTAATCGAAAACCGTATTTGAGATTTGAAAACCGTACCCGAAACCCGTAACAGAAAATCAAAAAAATACTAGGTCAAATACTTCTGACCGAAATGGGTCGACACGAAACACGACCCGAATCCGACACGAAAAAAAGTGACACGACTCGAATCTGACACGAAAATAAAAGGGTCGGAATTGGGTTGACATGAAATTGACCCGAACCCGAACGACACGAACCCGACCCAAATTGCCAGCCTTAATTTTAGATGCATGAATTGGAGGTTGATATAAATGGACCATAGCAATTTATAGTTTCAATTATTTCATAATGCAATTTTGATTTTTTTTTATCGACTCATAGTTCCTTCATAATTATTGTTCAGATTAGTTAATAATATCAGTGATTAGTAGTGACAGATCTATAAAGCAATTTATCACTTAGACCATCAGCATCCATCACACCCTTCACATAGCCACATCAGCGCCACATCATTTCCTCACCATTCCCTCATCTCATCACACAAACCCCGCATCCATCACATGCTTCACATCACAAAAAAGAAAAAAAAAACTTCTCTCTCTCACGAACCCACCCTCACGCACGCGATGACTGTCACAGTAGGTGACCGTGAGCCTTCTTCACAAACCTTGGCGATGGTGCTCACAGGCGTGAGGAGCTCTCGCGAGCACCCTCACGAGACCGATGTGGGTAGCCTTATCAGTTTCTATTATTTTATATTGTATTTTTTTGCGTTGTAATCAAATTTTAAAGAAAAACGTCTAACTTTAGTTTAAAATTAGAGAACGTAGAGAGTAAACAAAATGACATTTCAACATTGAACTTGATAAAAAAATTATTATCGAATTAATTATAAATAAATCGTGAAGATTGTTATCTTGAGATAAGTAAATAGAATAATAAATTAGATGCATGAGAAAATAATATTTATACATAACTAAATAAACTAATATATTAATTTTAATCGGGTTATAAACTTATGAATTTAAGTTTATCAGCTTAAATAAACTATAATCAATAAATTTGAAGTTTTAAAAACGTTAACTTATTTTATAAGAAATATTCAATATAGTCCATATTTAATTCATAGTTTTAAGAGACTAAGTTAACATTTGAATAAGCACCATCTATATTACATGGTCCAGATTGAATTTTAAATTTTTAGTTGAAGTGACATTTTTCTAATTAAGATGTGATGCTTATATAATCATATGTGATTAAATATTAAAATTTTAAAACTACATTTTTTATATAAACTTTATTAAACATAACCGATAAAGTTATATAGTTTTAATAAATCTATAAACTAAACTGTTTCACGGTTCAGAACAAACAGACTAACCAAACCCGATTAATATTACTAAACCGACCCAGATAGCTTAGATTTGACCCGGATTGTTTTTATCCAAATCCGATACCGTTTTAGGTCACTCTTCGAAACCCTAACCGGACTCATACCAGAGCAGAGTTGTGAATCCGACTTCTTCTGCTTTCAGCTTAAAGCTGCGACTACGGTTTTCATCTTGCAAATTGTTCTTGTCATTTCCGTTCTCTGTCTGGTAATTTATTTGAATTTTTGTGTTATTTTTACAATTTCAATTGTTATGATTCTTTGCTCGTAGTGACGGTAAAGCTATTCTGATGTTGCTAACTCATCAAAGACCCCTTCCTTATATGTTCTAATTTCTCCTGTTTACCATTCATGGAATTTACGGATTTGCAGCTATGAAAAGACAGCATGGCCTTTACTTGGTGCTTACAATTAATGTAGTTAATGCTTAAGCTTCTTCAATTGTGTGTTTAATTGGTTTTTAGATAGCTGCTATTTGTTTTACATATGCAGCTTGTAATTTTGATGCACATGATCACCCCAAACTAGATATATTATGACCTTTTAAACCTTCTTAAGCAAAGTCACTTACTGATAACTAAGTGTCTGACTAACTATTCAGAAACTTCTTGCAAACTACTAACAATTTTCATATTGGCATTTCAAATCATCGGTAATGAACTAATGAATGAAATTCGGAGGAAAACTTATCATTAGACCTGCGCTTTTCATATTTGTACTTCATATGAATTCGTCACGGGGCTTATTGGAATGCTCATAAAGTTTCAGCCTTGTTAAATTGCCATCCCATAAGTAAGTAATAGTAACGTACATTTTTTTGTTAGTCAATGACTCCATGTCCATGCACCTCAATACTAACTGCATTGTAAATGTAGTAGAAAAATTACATGCTGCAAAATAATGTTTTATTTTAAAAGAAAAAAAAAACCTAAACTTGGCATTGGCACTGATTAATTTATATATACACATTGGTTTTTTGTTTCAGTACAGTGTGGACTGAAAATAATAGCTGAATATATCTGGTCTGATTTAATTTCCTTTGTTGGTCATTCTCGTTAGAAAATTAAACACTTTCTATCTACATACGAAGACTGTCGTAATTTATTTTCCAAAAGTACGAAATTTTGTTTATTTCTCAAATTTGTAGCTCGTGTGGATTTTGTTCTCTATAATTATTTTTGCAGATTTATGGCTAATGTTTCACGTTTATAAGTATAACATCCCGTAATAATAGTTCAACAATATAGCAGATTTTTCTATGATCTCTAGAAACATCATATAAGTCTTAAGCTTGGTTATTTTACTTGACCTGAATCGCCACACTGTAGATCTTGCTTTTGGCAGAGTTAAAAAAAGTTATATAGTTTAATTGCCAATAATATTGAGCTAATGTAGTGTAAACTGTAAAGTAAGTTACAACCAGATTACACTCCAGTTTTTCATACATTTGATGTTTCATATATATGATTAATATTGCTTGACTAGATAAATGTTGGGTGTTAGTTGATAAAGTAAAATACTTATCTACAACCTCAATTAAATGAATTTGGACCAAATATTAGTTGGCAATGTTGAATGATGAACTTGAAATCTAAATGTGGAGAAAGGATTTGAAAATTAGATTTATATAGCATGCTTAAGAGCAATTAGTGGATCTTTATTACTAACAAAACAATGTGCAGATCCGTCTGCAGTTCATTCTTCAAGCTTAAGTTGAGGTGTTAGCTGTGTGAACAGTTGCAATAGCTGCTAAGACACCAACGTTATTAAGCTTGTTAAATCATAACAAAGCAACTAGTATCTTATAAGAAGGGAAAAAACAAGATAGGGTTACAAATGAGTGTTTGAACTTTGAAACCATGACTATCCTGATCTGTTGGTCTACTTCTTTAATCTCTGCCACAACCAGAATTGCATATACTGATCCAATATGCAGTTCTTGTAACAACTATACTTTATCAATAACTGAACTAATAAAAGCTTTAAGTATCTCTTCAATTAAGTATTAAATACTACAGAAAAGATTGGTAAGGAACACCTGGAAATCATGTTTCCATTACACTAGTACGAAAAAGATTAAAAAATGTACATCTGGTTGATCTATAATGTAATTTTTATCAAAAGTTTAAAGTAAAAACATTGACAGGTAAAATGTTAAATTTTTCCCCCATTTACAATCGTTGAAAGTTTGCTTCTTTGCATAGTGCTTTAAGAACTGATAAAGTTGTAACATATGCAGGTGTGTTCATGGTGATGTAACCATATCCTATGCTGCATGCTAGCTGTTTGTCATTTGAAATCATAAGCATATCTTTTACAAAAGGAGGGAATTGTTACTATTAAACAGAGGGGTGACGTGTGATTTTAGTTATTTGTAGTGAGGTGAGCGGAGTTGGAGATGAGCTGCTGATATGAGTAGGCTATCTTTCAGACCACGCCCCCTAGACATTCACAAGAAGCTTCCTATTCTGAAATCTATTAAAGATTTTGAAGATGACGAAACCCCAACATCTACTCGTACGCAGATGCTTCGCCTTGTTAATGAAGTTGAAAATGATACCCAGGTTCTGCTTAGAGCTGCTTTTTTTCTTTTAAAATTTTGTTTTGTTCATTCAATATCTTGTTTCTCTCTATGTTGGCAATGATTAGTAATTGACGTCATGGAACAAATGATCCCCACAAATGACCACTTTCTTCTAGTGCTCATATCAACAAATTATTTAAGCATTTATTTATTTATTTATATTTATTATTTGCGTAATACTTCTATACAGGGTTGGGTCTAAAAGAGAGAAATATAAAAGCTGCTGAAACATACTCTGTTGTAGTGTTAATGATCCCATCATCACTGGCCAACCACACTATGAGTGTTGGCATGATGAACAACCTGTATTCTACTGGGTAAAGGAGGCAAGAAAACTATGTCACCACTTAGCAGTTCTTTTGTAGAAGTCTAGGTGTATAAATTTATAATATGTTCTTGATCTCTCATTCTCTCGGGTCATTTTCTTTCAATCTGGTCTGCAAAATGGAAACAGAGGTGGACATGACGTATAATATTACAACAATAATGATTTAGATAGTCTTCTATTTGTGAATAATTTGGGCTCTACAGAGGCCACATGGAACTCTATTTATATCAGCCTTCTTCATACTACTGGTGTTAGCTACACAAATCTGTGTCTTTTGTTCACGCTTTCTAATTTGAGAGTTGAGACCTCAGCAGAAGCATAAATCAAAGCTTGAAACTCATTTCAAAACCAATTTAGTCCGCCAACGTCAAGCCAGAGGATCCATGTACAACCAAACCATGCAACTAAAAATAAGACAGAGAAAAAGATGGCATACCACAAGAGTGAATGAATGAAATGGACGAATAAAGGAGGCCAATGTGGCTCTTCTTTACTAGTGTCTACACCGAGAACCTTCTTGACTCCCATGGGTGCTAGTCCTTTTCCATCAATCTCCAAGCTTTTGGCCATGATCAAGAACCACCAAGAACAAACCTCCAATGCATGAACAAGTAGTAATACCAAAAGCCTAATGCTTGTATGTGGTATGCCAAAATGATGTATTTAGTGTGTGTGTGTGTTTGTGAGAGAGAGAGAGAGGGGGGGGGGGGGGGCTTAAGTGTATGGATTTGTGTCTTACAAGTCCCTCCAGCCTTAATCCAAACCTAGAAATTGAAAATCGAGTGGTAACTGTTTAACCATGAATCCTATTAAATACTCCATTTAATGTGGAAAAAAGCTTCTGGCCGTTCAGGTAAAGCATGACCGTGTTTGACAAGGTGCACGACTGTGTGTCTACATTGCAGGGCGTGCCTCTGCATGACAAGCATCGGCACAAGCTGTGCAAACTTGACGGTCATGCCTCTGCGCGTGCTCAACCCTAAATACCTCATTTTAGGGTTTTTCTTTCACTTACCTCGTTCTTGCTTGGATGATACAGATTTGTCTGTGTGCGACTCAATAGGCCTATGCCTCTTCAACAGTGATACCAACTCTCTTGTGTTGTGGGCATATTGCTCACAATTTTGTCAATGTTGTCTGTATTGTTAATGAAATAAGATACAAATACTCTAGGATGCTATCAATATGAAAGAATAAGTCACATGAATGACTGTGAGTGGATCCAGAATAAGTCTACAAAGAACCATGCATGGATTAGTTTTAAGGAATGGAATCGAGTTATTTGTTACGTGTTTCACAGTATTTTGAGATCTCAATATCCAACCTTGGAAATAGTAAGGCATTGCTGTAAAAAATGTCTATGTACTCTTGAGGAATGTAGTTAGTATAATCACATAATATTGCCCAAAAAAAACTTTTTTGGATATTATTCTTCAACTAGAGGTGGCTATTGCGATCATTGACTTACAAAATGTGTTGATTTGACTTAAACTATTTTTCTAATGGGTCAAATGTGTAAAATAGAATATATAGCTAAAAAGGAAATGGCTCGAAATTTGTTGAAATGTTTTTAAATGCTTACAATCTTCTAAACTCTTTAGTTTAATAATTAGATTATTGTTTTAGTAGTTTTTGTAATCATATGTAAAACATTAAACATATTTAAAATAACATAATAGGTCTATGAAGTGTTTGTGTGATGTGGTCCATTTTGACCCTCGGTAAAAAATTTACCTGTTTTGAGAAGCCTGTTTTGACCTATTTCCCAACCCACACAACCTGTCTATTTTGTCACCTCTAACTTCAACCCCTCTAAGGATTTTGGACCTAATTGATAATGTATTTGAAGAGTCCCTGGAGTAGTAATTTTCTTAATTTATGAATTTAGAGAGCATGATATTAGTTTCGCATGTTCATTGTGAAGTACTTGATGTTAATTGTGATACTAGTCTAGATCTTAAGTTGTAAAGTTGCAGAGTCAACTAACCTTAAGTATTAATCATAGGGATCACAGGGGGCTAGTCTAGATTCAAGATATCTACATGCTTGAAATCATAGGATCACGGTAATGCCTCTGGAAAAAAAAGATTTTAGGGATGACCTACAGCGAAAAGAAGTCTTAGCAGTTGATTACTTGACAAGACTAGTAAATATGTTGGGTTTTCAGGGCTGCGGTTAAGATTTTATGCTACTATAATCTGTATACCATAGCATTATAGAGTGGATTATTATCGGTTCCTTCGATCTTATAGAGCTTGTGTTCAAATTTTGAACGGTGTAATTCAAAATCTATGTGTACATACAGGGTATGGATGCTTCATTTCAAGTGACTTTGCAACACTTAATATCTCTTCTTGAAGACTAGTTTATTAGGTGTTTAGCCACAAACAAATCCAGCAACAAGAGAAATAAAATGAGAAGAGGAAAAAGTCTAAAAGGCAGGGCACATCATATAGCCTAGCTGCATTATGCCATTTTTTAAAAGCATAATCTGAATACTTGACATAGAATAGAATTACTATAAGATTAGTGGCATGCTTGCATTGCTGAAATCTTGATGATTTTGTGTTGAACAACTTTAATTAATTTGATTTTCAGGTACACCAAGTTGCTAGTAAGAAAACAGTCTCTGAAATACCTACTCCTGAGTATGTTATCGTGGATACATATGAAAGAGATTATTCTCCCACTTTCAATCAACCAGCATCTTACCTACGTGCAAGGGGAGGTCTGTGGAATATTGATTCTCAATCTAGATCTTGGTTAATATCTTTTATCGATAATATCTGAATATTTGCAGCACGAGCTGAGATCGGAGAGTTTGTTGAGTATGATCTTGACAACGAGGATGAAGATTGGCTTGAAGTGTTCAACAAAGAAAGGATGATTCTTCCCGCTGAGAAGTAAGTCTTTTAAATCCTACAAGTTCCTAAGACAAGGGTGCTGTTGTTCTCATGCAAGTTTTATATTGATGCAGATTTGAGATTATTTTATTTAAGTTAGAAGTATTGGATCATAAAGCTCGAGAAAGAGCAGGAGTTATAACTCCTACACTTGGATCACCTATACCTGTACTTTTGACATTTGACGCGGCAGTTGAGGTAAAACTACTGTAACTTATTACAAATTTTCTCTCGGTTATTTATTATCGCTTGACAAAGTAAGTTATCTTAAAGGATGTGGCGTTTATGTAGAAATGTTAGCTCTGTGTTAATGGGCTCACCGCTCACTTATGTAGATAATTTAATCATCATAAGCATGCTTATCCTTGTATGTAAATTTGCGTAATTATCTATTTGATCCTGCAGGGGAACATTGATTATTAATTGTATCTTATTTACATATTTACAGGCCCTTCAAGCTCTTTCCATTCAATATGGAGTTTTCCAGTCAATTTACAGTTACTGGAAAGAAAAGGTATGTCATTTTTAAGTAAAAGTGTACACACACACACACATATATATATATGTGTGTGTGTGTGTGTGTGTGTGTGTCTGTTCAATGGAAGATAAGTAGCTTTAGTTTATAGTTTTTTTTGCCGGAACATAGTTTCTAAAGTATGCGGTAGGGTACAACTCATCCCCTTTTCCGTGTTAATTGTTATTTCTGGAATTGGTTAGATGAAAGGAGCAACATGCTCATCATATAACTAAAAACTATAAGCATGGTTTGGTCCTTCTGTTTACGGGGATAATGTATTTTTGGGCCTTCAATACCTTTGAAAACAAGATGATTGGTATTTGCCACTCATTCAATTTGGATAAATCTGGCATCTGGAAGATAAAATCTTGAAAGCTTCTAAGGTTCTTGTTCACTCCTGTTTTATACAGTTAAATATTGCAAGCTTAATTAGATGTTTCATGAATGAGATCCAGAAAGAGTGAAACAGAAGTTCAGGAACAGCAAATATTATCTTATATGTTTTAACCTATTGAGTTTAGTGGTTTCCATTCTTATGGACATGCTTGTGTAAACCTTGCAGTTGAGAGAAAGTAAGTAATATAATTTGATGAACACTGTTTCGTTTGCTTGCCTTCAAGAATTCTCTTTGACTTTAGACTATGCTTCGCCTAAACTATAATTTTGTGAAAAGAGTTTTAGCTAGAATTTTTTTCCTTCTCTTGCTGTGAATTATCTCGATATCATGATGTACTGCTATATTATAACCATTGATTTATGCTTTCAAAATTGGCTCTTTCTTTCAGCGAGAGCGATGGCTAAAACCTGTTTTGCGGCGCTTGCAGGTTGGTTTATTCTCAGTTTTATCAAGTTTTTTGCATACAGTTAGCAATTTAGCATAGAATCAGACTTCAGACCAAGGATCACTTTTTCTTCACATGCTAAAGATACATTTTTTACCAACATTTTGAATGCTAATGTTTGTCTTGTTTTGGTTATTCCAGCCTCCTCCTCCAGTTAATGACACCAATCCATACAATGTTTTTAGGCCAAGGGAGAAGGCTCACAGGCTTCATACAAGAAGGGTATGTGCTTGACATGCTACCCTTTCTGCTAATTTGAATCTTTTTTATTTTTTACTTTTTGTAAATAAAACATCCAACGTTTCAAAAACTTCAGTTATGATGCTTAAGTGGTCACCTAGGTATTAAGTGGTCCCACCACTTCAATTAGTTATGGATATTTGGCGGATTAGGGTTAATGTTCTGCACTGTTTAACTTAGGTTAGTAATCGATTGCAGAATTAAGATCTCTAAAAGTGTACTTTTTGGTCTCTTTTGAAGTAGTAGCTTCAGTGGTAAATGAAATTAGACATTTGGATAAGTACCTGTATGGCATGTAATATCAGAATTTACTTCCCATATTTTTCCTTGATGCAAAAGTATTTTTACAAGTATGTCTAAATGATCTGTTATGGTTCTGTTGCATCGTTCGGTCCTTTGATTCCCTTTAAGGTCAGCAAGTACTAAAAGTTTACTTGACGCTTTTTTAAGCACTGATAAAATACGAGTATAATAGTCTGCTTTTCACATGTTCAGATGCAAAGACGTGAAAACAATGTGCAGTCGTTTGAAAAGCTTCGCCAGGTAAGCTTCTCCACTCATCCAAAACTCCGCGTTTTTTGGTGTGCAAGTAGAGGTTACTAAATAAGGAAAAATAAAAAAATTGCTCGTCAACTTCTACTATGATTACATTCCTTGCCTTGTTCATGTTACGTTTTGAGAGTGTTAACACATACACTCTTGTACAACATACAATCTTTAGATGTCAATCAAGATATATTTGGTGATAATTGATTTATTTCTCCCTTCTGGGATGGATGCTTTGCCTCATTGTGGTGAGCACTGCAGGATGTACACTGTTTCTTATATTTGTATTTCATAACATGACTTCCTTTATCTATGTAGTTTAGTGCCATTATTTATGTTCGTGCTATTTAATTATTGCCATTTTAATCTTTCATCAGGTGAGGCGCAACCTCGACCAAGCAAAAAACTTACTAGAGGCTCTAATCAAGGTCTCTCCATCCCCTGTTTCTCTATCAACTTTTAATTGTTTATCTGCTATTAACACTCATTGGATGAAATATGTCTGGTACAGAGAGAAGAGAAAAAGAGAGATGTAATGGATAGTGAAGTCTGTCTTCAAAGGATCCAAATGAAGTACAAGGTAAGTTATTGTAATGACACATATATCATCATATTTTCTTGCAATTAAAATTATTATCTGCTTGCAGTGTGATAGGTGTTTATTCAATCTGATGTATAGGCAAGTGCCAATTTTAGATGTTTTCGTCGCTGCTTGCCTTTTTCTCTCTTCTTTATTAACAAAAAAATTAGGTAGCCATTGACACTTACATGATCATTAAGATTTCTCATTGCTTACCCAATACTATAAACTTGTTTCTCACATACTCTCTAACGCTTTCCATATCCAAACTCTTCAATTTAATTTTCTCTAATGAATGTTCTATGTAGTATTTGCTTTTCATCATTCAAAAAACCTATTGATTAATTCACCCCATTAAATTGTGCAATACTTGACTTGATACGAATGTTTTGGATTGACATCATACTTTTAGTGATTAATTTAGGGCAAAGAGGTTTGAACTGAACCTTGCCAAATTGACAAGTATTGCATTCTTGCATTTCAAGAAAGGGGTAGTTTTTCTTTGTTCGAGTAGTTCAGACCTTGCATTTTCTTAATCATTAGAATCTTCACATCTAATTAATCTTGACTATACTGTTGCATTCAATATATTTGTGTTCATCCTTTTGACCTCTCTGATCCTGCAAGAAGAGAGCGGTTGGTTGGACCATGATACCCCCAAATCTAGCTTATATGAGAGCTAAATGGTAAAAGCCCACAGAAGTGGTAGACAAAAAGATAGGTAGTAAGGACCTGACCAATACTTTAATACTGTTAGTACACTTTGTCTGAAAGTTATTTCAACCTGTTATAATCTTTTGTCTGATTGTTTTTCATCTTTCTTGGTGATCATTGGAAACACCTATTAGTTTCTTACTACTATTCTGGCTGCATTTATTCCCTAGCAATTTTAATTGGTGCTATCTTATATTGTGGTCAGTGTCTACACCTTTGGCATTTTTCCTGATATTTTGGGGAAAATTAATTGTGTGATTAGTGATTGATCATAGATACACCATTGTGGTTTTTCAGAATGAAACAGAGCTTCTTGAAGACAGTTTAGCGCTGCCTGAAATGCCATCTTACCAGTCCAAATTTGTGTCGAGCGAGGATGAATTTATAGAGTCAGATGATTTTCCAAACAACCGTCTGCGTTTTCAGCCTCTGGACTCACGTGTGGTGTTGCCTTCTGGGGGAGTTATGAAGCGAGAGATCAGACGCCGACCTGTCCCATATACTTGGCTTCATAAATTGGTATGTCTCTTAACTTTTGCCACATTACCCTTTATATCTTTGATATGACCAACTTATATCAAGGGGTGGTATATCCTAGTGGTTAGGATCTATTTACACCCAATTAATAGTTTCACAAAACCAAAAATATCAAAGATGCTAAGAGAAGTTATGATTTGGGGGACATATTCTTAGTTTTGCTTTGTATATGTATCAAATGGGTTAGCCTCCTTTTCATTTCAGAAACGGTTGTTACAAGTGGAGTTTTCCACAAGTGAACACATGCTAAGCTTTTTAAAATAATAACACTGGAGTAGTACGATTGTTAAATATGAGTCAGAGGTCTTTTACGGGTAGAGGTATGACTCTCTACATTTTACCTCTCTCATACCCCGCTTGGCACCGTGGCGGGATTGAGTACTGTTGTTGTGAGTAGAGAAGTTGTAATAATATATGCTAGAGGTGGCATAATGGGTGGTGTGAATAATGACTTGAAATGGCTTCAGGTCAAAACTGTTTGTTTTTTATATGGGTCAGGTTGGGAACTTGGGATGACCTGAAACGATGTTCAAATTTTTTTTATCTTAAATCGATCATCAGTATTAAATAATGATTAATGATAAGATGATAAAAAAAAATAATGTATAATAACAATGTAAGATTGGGTGAATAATCAGAATTTGTATGGAATAAACATATGTACACTAGGTTATTTCAACCCATTTGAATTTTTTATTTTTTAGCTAAATGTTCTGGTTCGACTTATTTGGCTTGTTAAAGATGATAGATAACTCAAACCGGCACATTTAAGTAAATGGGTAGAAATGGTCTCCTCTATTTCATATCTAAACATGTAGTGACACACTGTCTTTTTAAATAAATGTCGGTCTTTGGAAATGAATGACAGAAGTATATCTGCATTTCAACTGTTGGAATGTGTGCAGGATCCACTTGAACCAGTATTACTGTTTACAAAACCTCTGGTGCCTGAAAAATTGGCAGGTGCAGGGATTGTGCCACCAGTCGATTCCTCATCACGTGGTCATAATAATATTCGTGGGAGGTTTGGCAGAGGTGGAAGAATTGTATTTGATAGGTGGAATCCGCTTATGCATACTCCAATCGACTGTGGTGATTCCCTATATATACCTCCTAAACCACCGTCTTCCACACATCACTGATTGTGTAGCCTGGTTAGCTTTAGAGTTTAGATTTTCATTTATTATAGGGTTAGCACCGAGGTGATTTGATGCATAAAGGGCAGCATAATATGTTTTGCTTTATTCTTCAAAAGAAATCTGTGTATGCTTTTGTATAAGCCTGTGTTGAAAACACTTGAAGACTTCACGTTTTGTAAATACAAGGTGAAAGTAGCACAAAAATGCTCTTCTCCCTTAAGCCTCTATCTATCTGGTTTGTAACAGACTTTAAAACCAGTTTACAATTTACAGTCGTGTCTGGTGCATGACTACTGACACGAAGTTGATAGTTTGTGGGAGTCTCGGGCGGGTCTTGACTGATACAGGTATTGCACAATGTTTAAACACACACGTCAGCGTGACATTTTCCTTTATTGAACAGTTCGCAAAGTTAACAAGCTGTTTTGTTTTTAGAGGCCCAACTCGTGTTAGACGGGTGGACCTAACTGCTATCTATAATTATCTCCAGGCTAGTTGATGTCTCTTTGTCACACGCATGACACTGAAGCCCTATTCTTAGACACAAATCTGAGACTTACCTAGTCACTACTGAACTATATAATCTTATTTTTATACGTATATCTCGTATCACATTGACTGTTCTGTCACATTGGCCGATCAAGCTGGTGGTCATATGGGTGTGAGATGGCATCACATGGGGGGTGATTTGTGTTATAAAAATGATCACAGTGATGTAGTCAACCTCTTCATAAGACGATGATATATTGATATGCTCTCTAGTCTATACCCCAGCTTACATTTTGTATACAACCAAGTCAAAAGCTTCTTATTATGCTACCAAAACACAACTAATCTACTTGATATATGTTTTTTTTTTCTTCATGTTTTTCCATTTGATGTTTCACACAACACGAAACCTGGCTGAAAACATATATGAAGTGAGTCGATTGGGAAACGATATGATACTAAGCACTGCCAGAATGGTCAATTTGAAAATGAAAATGGTCAGCACGTTTATTCTTTATCTAACGAGTAAGATCCGGGGATAGCTAGAAAGGAATTATTTATCTAGGATAGTGATAACGCTGTGAAAAAGGGATATCTCCTATTGAATTAGGCTGAATCGGGTATAGAATATATGCCACTTGAAGAGGTGGCTAGTAGCTTTCATGCTTATGTGCTTTCTATGAAGAACTTGTTATCTTAGCCAATTGGTAAGGTAAATTTCGCCCGGCCTTCAAAGAAAGGCTTAGTCTCCTGACTTTGCGGATCAATATGATGAAACGAGAGAAGCCGCATTCACACCAGAGGGCTCATACCGGGCGACCATCTACCTATGATGAAAGTAGCCTACGAAAAGGCTAGCTCCAATTCCGTCTATGTTGGCGGAACGATTTCTTTCTCTACCGACTTTGAACCTACTACAACTCACCTACCCGTACCGCTGTACGCCGTCTTCTGGGTTGGTTATGATGTACCTGGGTACAAATCCACCAATAAAAAAAGAGAAGTTGAAGCCAATGAAAGAGGAGTAGGCAGGGCTAAATAGTGCTAGTAGGGTACATAAACGAGGACAAATCACTTGGTTTTGTATTGGTCAGCTTTGAGTTGTCGAGTAAGGAGTGCTCTATCTCTTAAAAAAGGGGCTTTGGAAACTTGGCGTATTAGTCGAGAAAGGGCGGTACTCTATGATGTGCGTTTTATGGCCTCCTATTCTTGAGGGAGTGATCGGAATTAAGCCGCGTTGTGATACCTGAAAAAAACAAAGGGCTATTTAATTCCCTTTTTAGAAAAGCAAATGACTCTTTGATTCCCTTTTTGGGCAGGGCCTTTCGTACTCTAATCCTTATGAAGATAAATTATTCAGCACACTGAAATTAAGTGGAACCGCTTACATATTCATGAAAAGCCGGGGTTGAAACAAATTATTAAACTAAACGATTATTACTAATAATAAGAAAGAGTTAAGCGCCTTGAGCTACGAGTAATAACCCCTAAAGAAGCTAGAGCAAAGCTTAATTGAAAGTGAATCGAATTATTAATTGTGTCATAAAGGCTCTTATGCCCACGTGCCAATCGCCCCCCCCCCCCCCCCCCCCCCCCGCGTGCGCGGGCGCGGGGGGAGTGATATGTGTATCTAAAAGATCTTTTATACTATGTCTGATCCAAAAATTAGTTCTATACATGTGCCCAACAATGAGAAAAATAAATGCAATAGCTAAACGATGATGAGCCATATCAGTCAGCCATAAACTTTGAGTTTGTGAATGGAATCCCTTGAGAAGGGGTTAAATGACAGTTCCTGCTCCTTTGAAGGTACCAAATAAATGACTACTTGAATCGGATTTTAAGCATAAAGATTCCGCTAACCTGTAATTAGTGGGCCTAACTCTTGGGGACGTGGTAATACATCTAAGACATTATTCCATTGAACGTACTTTCCTCTAGATGTATGAATAGCGACATGGACTAAATGTATGGACAACGTAAATAACTGAAAGTTAACTCATTCAACCTAATATTATATCATTTAATAATAAATAAAATTAATAGAAATTATATGTAGGGTCCTTGTTCGATAGTCCATTAATGATCGACCTAATTAAAGAAGGAACGGACCAAGCGAATAAGTATAAATTTCTGATCATCTCGAGCTCACGACTCCGATTACCGGCCAACTCCTTCATTGCGTGACAGATGAGGCATGATACGAATTAGAGCTTATAAAAGACTTAGGTGTGCACATATCTTTTCTCCATTTACTAGTTCATGATTATCTATATCCTATATAACTTAGACTTGAATGTATCCCATGTGTCATTGGTTATTGAGTGTATAAAATTGAAGCATGAGCAATTGGAGTAGCTAGAAATGCTGACGTGGTCTTCATTCTCGGATTTGGGCTGCTGATCTTTAATTACCTATGTGGGCTTTGGCCATTATAATTCAGGAAAGATTGAATCCCATGTGGCAGTATCCAGTGACACCCAAATATGAAATCCCCTTGATTTTTGACGTGGCCTAAAATCAGAGAGCTGGGCTTTTACAGGGCGGTGGAACGGCAGGGTATGGGGAGCGGTTTTCCGTCATTAATGGGGCCGGAGAAGGAGGAACGTTGACGCTTTGTTCCCGAGTTAAAAATACGGGAGAAAAGAAATGATTTGGGAAGGAAAATAATTTTTAGTTGTGTTCCCAAGTTTTTTAGGAGAGAAAAGAAAAGATTTTGGGAGGAAAATTATCCCTCATTTTCTTTCCTGATTTTCTTCCCAAAGTAGAAATTTTTTTGGAAGGAAACCAAAAAACACTTCAAGTTTCACATCTCCTCTCATTTTCCTTCGAACTCGGGAACACCCAATAACAAAAACATTTTTCTTTCTTCTGGAACACAGTGTGAGAGACGAATCATTTTCTCCCCAATTAATGAAAAAAGAAGAGGGTAAGTGCTTCCTGATCATGCTGACCCTCTTTAATTTGGTTGGTTCTACTTTGGAAACCTAACAAGAACTCGATCGGCGTTCGATTAAACCTCGCCGGAGAACCAGTAAACCGAGTCTTATGTCTCGATTGCTGAAGAGGGTACGCGAATGGGTTTCTACTGGCTGGAATTCGAGCGATCATAATCCAAACTTATTATACAGTTCCGACTGCAGAGGTTCAGTTCATACAACCTTATACCATCACTCTAATGGCGAACTTCCTTTTTTGCCAGTAAGTTATTTGAAATTTTGTTTTACAGAATGAGGAGTTGTTGAGGTGAGGCTCAATAGTTGTTCGTATGCTTTGCTTTAAAATCAGTAATTTGGCTTCTTTTAGGTGTTTTTGATTGCTAATTTGAGGATTAATTTTCGTTCTTGATTAAATTTCCATAGAGTTGCGGTTTTCTTTTTGATTGTTAATTTGTTTATCTACATTCTTCTTTCATTAAGGTTTACACTGTTCAATCTGTCTCAGAACAATCATAATGAGTTATCTGTGTGCAGCTTTACAAGCAAAACGCGTGATTATATTCGAATCTAATGCTTATTTCAACCGATTTTAGCTATGATGTTTGATTGATGTCCGATTGTATCGTTTAGTAGGATTCTATTGAGTTTGTGATGAACGGATAGGAGGAGCTTGCTTGAAGGTTAAATTTACAAATCTGGAAGGTGGAAAGGAAATGTCCTGCAATAAGAGTGAGCATGTCCCACTGTCAGTGTTGTTTAAAGGAAGATCTCATAATACCGATCTTATTCTGACCGAAGTAAATGTGGTTCTTAACTTTGACCAATGTGGAATGATTAAGTTGAAGATTTTTTATGAAATTTCAACTGTATTCTATTTGAACTGAGATGGGTGACTATTTCATACTTCTCAGTTCTCAGTCGACAAGTAATTTTCCAAGCTTCTTCCACCAATGTCTTGCCTTCTGTCAATCTTGCTAAACATGGAAATCTACCTGGTGCAGAGAATTACTAAACTGACTCTTTTTCGTTCTTTATTATGTTTGGATGTTGGCATGGGCTCTCAATGTTAAAGAAAATAGCATACAAGGGATATTGCCAATTTTATATGACTCTTGTGGTATGTAATTTTACATTGCTTTTTTACTGCAGCATCCGTTGGCTGATGGTATGGAAAGAAGGGGGGTGTTGCCCTCCGTCAGCTAGGTTCAAGAAGGATTGAAATGTCTATGTTTTGCAACATGCCTTACCCCATATAAGGTTAGTTATTTGTTATGAAAACAACTATTTTATTTCAAAGATTACTCACATATGACTGTACATCATCCTATCTAACATTTATGAAGAAGTGATGTGACTTATGATAGTAACATTATGACATGCTATTTTTATATCTTAAATCTGCATAGGTTTGACATATATCTGCAAGCAGTTGCTGTTGTATCTTTTTTTTTTGAAAAGCAAGTTGTTGTGTTGTTTCTGATGGTCTCAAGGCATGGGAGGTGCTTAAAGGAAGATCTCATAATATCGATCTTATTCTGACTGAAGTAAATGTGGTTCTTAACTTTGACCAAGGTGGAATGATTAACTTGAAGGTCTTTTTATGAAATTTCAATTGTATTCTATTTGAACTGAGATGGGTGACTATGTCATACTTCTCAGTTCTCAGTCGATAGGTAAATTTATTAGTTTTATATTTCATTCATCCTAATTATATTTTCCGCTGCAGCGTGCGGGTTTAGATTAACTCATTCATATACAAATGTTAGGCTGTTTAGCATTATTTATTTGTTTGGTTCTGTATTTTTTTTATTTGTGTCACATTCAAGTTCATATAAGTTTCGTCATCTTTGCTGCAGTTGCTCTTCATGCTGGTTCGTACTCTCATGAGGCCATCACAACCTGCTCATTGCTCTCCCTAAACACCCACCCAAGCCCAGGTAGTTGAGATTTTTGTTTGAAATTACAAGATCTCGGTTTAACATAATGGATCCATTCTCGACCTATGATACCATGGGTCTGATGAGTTTTGTTCAATATTCATTATGGGTCTTCTGAAGTTTGTTCAACCTGGTAAACTTTAGACTAGATTTCCTTATAAATATATATTTTCTGTTTTGAGATCTGTATTTCTAGGTCTGTTTGTGTTTATGTTTTTTCGATCTTCCAGCAAATGGTTTTAAGTTCTTAGTTAATGATGGGTTTTTCTTATTGAGCTAAGCATTTGAATCATGTCTGCAATCCAGATTTTTTAGTAACATAATGCTTAAGAGTATAAACGTATGATGTAAAAGGAAATTTATATGAAACTCAATAAAATTGTTTTCTGATTGACGCTTGATGAATTCATGTTCTGGAAATTTTGGCAGCTTACAATCTAAGATGATCATCTAAGATGTAAGTGGACTTCTTAAGTTTTATTGTTTTAGGAACCAACAAGTAGTGTATGAAGTAGCTTATTTAAGGAAACCACAATGGCCATTTGCATAATCTGTTTTGCCATTTACTGCCGTAAAACTTATCAAATATTGGAAACGAATGTTATATAAAGCCACCAATCACTCATCTTAAACAGAAAGCTAACATGAAAATCGAATACAAATACCTATTCCGTTGATTATTGTCAGCTCCCCAATTGGAAGAGCCATCGTCAGAAAACCTCGCGGAAATCAAAAGGAAACATATGATTAATCACCGATAGTAAACAATTAGTAACGCTCCTGTAGATAGTACATTTTGCTAACCGATTTGGTCTCCATAATTAAGGGTTCGAGATTTCCTATTTAAGTGCATATCTGCATATTATTCTTTTTCCTAAAAGCAATTTACCAATAAAAAATCTATTGATACTTGATGATCCAGTATTCTAAACTAAGAAAGTAGCAATGGATCAAGTATTCAGAAACAATAAATTTTAAAAACACAGGGCAGATAAAACTGCAATTTTCTGTATAGTCTTTGAGTTTAGCATCTTCTTCAGGAGCCATAGTTTGTCTTTCACTTCTACATGTAAACTAATCAGAATAGAATGCCTTCACTTGTACCTTGCTTCAGTTACATGTTTTTTATAGTGATATGCTTCCTTGCCATTTACTTGAAGACAAATATTATATTGAATAATTTATAGGCTTGGAGAACCTATTAAAGTTATTTTGGCGCCAATGGACTGAGGGAACATATCAGGTAGCACTTACCCTCTATTTTTCACTTCTTTTTGGTAAAGAAATCATAAGAAAACTGGGTATTGAATCTATTGATGTGGTTGCTTAAGATACATGGTAATTTAGTTATATTTTCTTGGTGGTAAATGTCCACTTATTATTCTACCCTTACTTATTTATCATCATTTGTTTGCACGTCAAAGAATCAAGTTAGAGTTTTTTAACGTTTTTTTTTTCTTTAAAGGAGGAAAGAAGGAACTGGTCTGTTGAAAAAAAAAAACCACCATAGTTTTGAAGGGTAAACTTAGAATAATGTTTGTAGTTAGCTTTTATCTAATAGACCTGTTAGCAAGAAGGATCTAAAGGATTCTTATGCATTTCTTGATCAAAGTTATTAAAGGCTCAAGGCGCACTGAAGCGCAAAGGGTCCTGGAGCCTCGAGGCGCGAGGCGCAAAAAAAGCGTGGGCTTCACGAAGGCGAGGCGCATGATACCAAAAATAATTGAATTATAAGTATATACTATATAGTAATGTAATCACACTCAAAATAAACTAAATAACTTTGATATTAACCTTTAATAGAGTTCATTCTCAACAAACATAATCAAGTAACATCATAAAAGTCATCAACAAGCATAATCAAGTAGTCAAGTACTAAGTTTAAACTTTAAACAAACATCCAAATGCATAAAACAAAACATCAAATAATTAGTGTCATCAAGAATCACTCATCCTCATCATCATCATCAAGCGGTAAGTCATTATCCTCCTCGTCATCCGTCTCAGAATCACCAATGTCTTCTTCTTCGGTATCACTCTTATTTTCCTCTAGCACAACAACTTCATCATCATTTTCATCTACTAGGTGTGGTCTAGATCTTTCCTTCGCCTTTCCTTTTGAGCTTGAACTAGCAACACTCTTTCGTCTAGTATTGCGGTCACGCTCATAAGCTCCGGAAGCAACACCAACATCCTTCCATGTCAAATCATCATCATCAAACACATATTCCTCATTATCTTCTTCATCCTCATCCATTCTACCAAGCAGCCATTCATTGCTTTCATCAATGTCATCCAAACTAATTGGATCAATCACATCATGATGATTGTATCGTCGATTCAACGCTCGATTATATTTCACATAGACTAAATTATTGAGCTTAACTTGCGCAAGTCAGTTTCTTCTTTTGTTATGAAACTATTAATAGCAACAAATTGCAAAATAATCAATAGTAAAAAACTTAACTATTCATGAATTTTCTTATTATTTATAATAACTATAAAATTGGTAATTTAGTTACTTACGTGGCTAAAAACACTCCAGTTTCACTCACAACCGCTTGCACTACACGTAAGGCTAAGGACTTTTATTGCAAACTTTTTTAATTGTGGCACATCATTGCCAAAAGAAGCCCACCACTCAGCTGTAAACATATATATTTTATAACAAATTTTAGAATATGCAAAAACTTATATTACTAATTTACTATATATAAGTATATAAATAAAGTAACCTGGAGACTTTGATTCTCTTTGTCGTATGCATATATCCATCCCGAATATACCTTCAGCGTTTCTATAAAGTGACAATTGATCCTCTATCTTATTTTGATCTTCACCGCTCGGCACTAATCTCATGATGCATTTAAGCAACCCAGTACTTACCTCCGAATCCTCTTGAATTTGAGGGTTTGAGTAAAACAATTGAGGGTTTAAATAACATCCGGCGGCATGTAATGGTTGGTGAAGTTGGCATTCCCACCTTTTGTCAACAATGGCAAACACATCTTTGTACTTGTCCTCCACATTATTAAAGGAGTTTGCAATCGCTTCTTTTGCCCTATCCATGGCCTCGTATATGTAACCCATGGCCGGCCTCTTTTCACCATCAACTAACCTAAGCACTTTTACAAGGGGACCCGTCATCTTAAGGATATACACAATTGTGCTCCAAAATGTAGGCATCAAAACAATGGATGCGACTCTTTTACCACCTTGCTCTTTTGAGTATTTACTCTTCCTCCATTCATCAGAAGTAAACATCTTCCTTAGATTTGCCATTTGAATTTGTATTGAACGAAGAGTGATATAGGCGGTGGCAAATCTGGTTATCGCGGGTCTCACCAACTCCCTTTTTCCGGTAAACTTTCTCATCATGTTTACAACACCCGTACGATTATATATAAAACCATTTAAAGCCATTGCTCAAATCAAGACAATGAGCAGCACATGGAGTCCAATATAAATGTGGACGTTTCGCCATCAATAATCGTCCTAAGTACAATGTGTGCACGCATTAATATTATATAAATAAACAAGTATAGTTATATTATAGTATATTATTATTATATAAATAAATAAGAATATAATAAATTATTTTTTGTCACCTGCTGCTTTATATGCAGAAGCATTGTCTGTCACCACCTGAACAACATTTGGTTCACCAATCTCCTCAACCATATTATCAAGCATGATAAACAATTGTTCGGCATTTTTCAGAATGTTCGAAGCGTCTATTGATTTGATAAAGACCGACCCTTTTGGAGAATTGACTAGAAAATTGATAATGTCTTTATTTGCAACCGAGTCTTTCCATCCATCAGACATGATCGTGCAACCATATTTAGCCCACTGCACCTCATGTACACTCTTCACCATCTCATCAGTTGTGTTGACCGCTTTGGCCAAACAAGGAACTCGAACCTCGTGATATGTAGGTGGTTTGAAACCTGTCCCACATTGCGCCACCGATTCCATAGCTATTTTGAAGCTTTCATAATTTGTTGCATCATAGAACCAGTATGCCAAGTCTATGCATGCTTTCTCCCTCAATTGTTTTTTACATGCTTCATTGATGCTTGATTGTCTCATCTTCCCATCTTTTCTGTTTTTCACCACTTGTTCGGGTGGTGGGGTGAAAAACATATCTATTGGTCCTTTCACACCCTTTTGTTTCTTTTTAGCTTGACTACTACTACCATGTTGAGAAGCACCTTTCCGAGAGAACCACCAACCTCATCAAATTCATCACCCTCGTCATCCCCAAACTTGTCTACATCATCAAAATCATATAAAACTTCCGCTTCTTTTTTATTTTGAGATTTTTTCTCCATATATTCTTTAATCTCCTCACGTACATGAGGTGGACATTTTGGACATCTTGTACTGTTTCGGTATCCACCGATTATATGTTGTTTACCCCTATAGATGCCTCCAGAAGTGATTTTGTCACAAAAGATGCATTTTACTTTGCCTTTGCCCAAGTCAATGCAATACTTCCAAGCTAAATCTTGTTTTGAACCGGCTGTTTGATTTTCAGCACTCATAATGACAACCCAAATTTACCAACAATCAAGCACTGTGAAATAAATCAAAAACAAATGAACAAACAGAAAATGAGTAATAGAATAGGAAGACTGGGAATTAGATTCAAGAATGAAGACATGAACATGAACTCAATGAAGAATGAATGAAGACATTGAGACCTGGTAGAATAATAGAATAGGAAGACTGGGAATTAGTCTCAATCACAGATGAATAGTTGATAGAAGTAAAAAAAAATTAGAACCTTTGCAAGTAGGTGTCGATCGGAAGAAACCCAGCCTGGTCCAGTAGCAAAACGGCGATTGAGACTTCAAATCTTCTTTCTGGGCAGTAGGTGTCGATCGGAAGCAGCAAAACGGCGATTGAAGGTGCTCCAGTAGCAAAACGACGATTGAAGGAGATGAATAGACTTCGGTTCTGGTCTCGTATTCTAGGGGGGAAGCGTAAAATGAAAGAGGCGGTAATATTTTAGGGTTAAATCTCGGTCAAACAAAAAAAAAGAGTCAACAGCCCATTCGTTCACCAGGCGCGCCTCGATTGCGCTTCTGAGCCTCTGCGCCTCACTGCGCCTTTGTGCGCCTATGCTATGTGCCTCGCTTCGACGTTGAAAAATCCCAGACGAGTGAGCCTTAGCGCTTTTGCGCCTTAGGCGCGCCTCAGGCGCGCTTTTTACAACTTTGTTCTTGATTATTAATTTTTCGATTCTTTAATCCACTTGAGATAGATCTTCACTTTTTTATCCATTTTGAGTTCAAGTGTATATTTTAGTTTTAAACTTGACACTATGTTCATAAATTATGTAGTTTTAAACTTGACATTATGTTCACAAATTAAGTTCTTAGTTAAAATTTTGTTGTCTTGGTGAGTCCTGCTTTTTTTATAAGTATTTTAAATATTAAATCTTGTCTTATTAATCATTGTTATTTAGAGTTTTTCCGTGTAGCACCTTTTATGATTATGGTTCTTGATTTGCCATGCATTCTTTGTGAATCTCTTACATATTCATGGGCTTGAAATCAAATGAGTTTGAATTGACTTTATAATGAGTAGTTTTTCCTACGCAACTATAAGTCCCTTAAGTTATTGAAAAAATTCTTGATTCCTCACCGTCTGGTTATTTTGGATATAGCATAATTTGGACATTTTGTTGCAAACCTTACCTCCATCATAAGTGATTCAATTTAAAAAGGGTGTATGTGATTGCTTATTTTAAGTTGTATGAATACATAAACTACTTTTGTCTTTTTAAAGCAATTCTATTAAAAGAATGATTTTGTAAACCTATATGCTAACATTCAATTAACAAATATTATTTTAGTCAAAACATAGAGATATAAAATTATATGCCAAGTATTTTATATGATGGCCCGTGTTTACACGGGCTTGAAACCTTCGACACATGGTTCGTAAAAATACTCAATGAAGTCATGAACAGAGAACCGTATATCTATATCCTATATAACTTAGACTTGAATGTATCCCATTTGTCAATGCTTCTTGATATCTAAATTTTGAAAGCAGCCTAATCAAGCATGGTAAAAAAAGTGACGTGTCATCCAAATTGAAAACTGGGCTTTTAAACACATCTCAAATGGGCTCTTCCAAGCTCATGGGCTTCAATCTCTTTAGATTTCAAGTATCTGAAACGGCTCATTAATGGATAGTTTCTCCATCGTCATGCGTTTAGGCTTTTTTTATTTATGTGACTTTACGTTACTTGTAGCCATTGAATAACCATATGTTTCCTCTTAATGGCGATAGCATCCCTTCGGTGCACTCTGCCGTTTCCCCACGTTAGCACCTGATGCCGTGAAACTTTAAATCGAGAGCGATATAGAGGCTAGAAGGGACGATTGACAGCAGGCTCAACAGCGAGGCTGAAATTGAAGCACCAAATCGGGATTAAGGTTACTTTGTTTCCCATGTTTCCATGGTCTCGATTGGCGAATTAAATTTTGCAATCTTCTTATTGTTCTTGCTTTGTTCGATTTCACGCTGTTAGTTCTGTATGAATTTTGATTATTGTGTTTGAATTCCGTTTTGATAGTTCAACATTACTAACCATACTCATCATTCACTTTCACGTAATCTAACTTCACACTGTTAACATGCATCATCTTCTGTAAAACCCACTTTGGAGTCTGTCGATTTGGATGTTTAACTCTGCTCCAGGTAACCGATCTTCTAATATATGTTGTTTATATAGACATGATGCATCAGTTTAATTGGGTAAAAACCATAGTTTCTACCCCTCTCAAAGTTCTATTTTCCATGCGTCAAAATGCTCGGAGTTTATTGAATTACAACCAAATTTATTAAGCAAGAAGTGGTGAAAATGGCTGAATTGTTTTAGCTTGATGAAAATTTTGAATCTTGCATTCTTCTTATTGTTCTTGCTTCATTCTATTTACTGTTTTTGTGAATTTTGATTATTGTGATTTGTTTCCGTTTTCATAGTCGAAGAGAAAGGTTAGGGAGCCTAAGGAAGAAAACGTCACCCTTGGACCTGCTACGGAATCTTATAATCCATAAGGTATGTATGTACGTATATTGTTTGTATGTGAGTGTAGGTCTGTGATTGACACTTTATAGTAGGTTAATTTTCGTGATTTGGTTTTAGAAATAGTAGATCTATGTATTGATTAAAGTTGGATTCATAACAATTTAATCATATTCTGAAATTAATAACCACTCACACATGACTTTATTTGTTTTTGGTTGTTGTTTTATTGCATTGGATGCAAATGTCGATAGGGCACTGGAAGTTCTTATGCACAAAAAATTATTGAACATGGCACATGATCCGGCTACTAGACCAGCATTCGAAACACGCCTTTTCTAGTTATAAAGGAAGAGTATGAATTTATGATTTGCTTTCTACATCACCTTTAATTTAAAAGGTAGAGGTTGTAGGCTGGATGTCCTTCAGTAAAATGTATGAAAATATGGAATTAAACAATTTTAACATCTTACCAAAATTTGACCGTTATGGTATAACATTGCCCTGCTTCAATTTTGTCTTAATTTGTAGATAAGATGGTTGCATATAATTTTGGTATCTCGCTTGCATTTTTACGTCATTATAAACAGAATGATAAGCTACATACAGATATTCTATTTTTTTCTCCGGTCTTTTCAATATATATGTAAGGCTTTTTGTACAATGACAAGTTAATGCACATGGGTTAGTCTTACTCACATTGCATCTGAAATTTGTGCTCTCCCAATTTTGAACTCAAGAGGACACAATTAGATCTTCTAAAAATTATTATGATTGTCTTAACCCCAATATCAACATATCAAATACCCGTATGATCATCACCTATATCCTTCTAACATAGGTCTCTATTTATTTTTATTATAAATATTTTCACCACTTTGAACCATTTTAGAAGTGCCACAAACTACAAAAAGGAGTGTTAGAAATTCAGTCATATTCATTATTCATTTTGAATCCGAGAAGTCTGGGTTTGAGTGTTTGACATTGAAAACTTATATGGAATTACCACAGAATTAAGCTCTTTGATGCCTTTTATCACATATTAGCAGAAAGGTCTAACTGGACCTAATTTTTTGTTTTTTAATTGGGTCAGTTGATATTCTCTAGATTGTTGGGAACATCCCTCAGGGTTTGGCTTTGGTTGCTAAGGTCTTCACATTGTCTACATTTTCCAAATTAAATCTTGACACTTGAATCACATTTATAGAATTCATACTACTCAAGTGTTGTTGTGGTAGAACATAACTTCTTTTAGCATTTATATGAGATCCACATATCAACAATCATACAGGTTTAGTCTAATGTTGATGAAAATGGTGTTGACTCTACTTTAAGCAATACGAAGATGAAATATGCCCAAATTTATATCCATCCATGTAAGTTGAGGCATGATTTTGAATAATGGATACATAGGCCTTGCTTTTGTTACAAAAGTGTCATTATTTAATATGTTATTTCTTGTGATTTGCAGCAATCATCCACCACCTGTATTTGGGTTGTCATCAAATCATAAATTTGCTTTTGAGGCCAGTATATCAACTCAGCAAGATGGAGACACAGTTATGAGTGCCAACCAGCATTTATTTCGGTAATATTTCTGAATGGTTTGATTCTATTTGAGCCTTCATTTTTTTATGTATGGTATAATATGTAGCAGACGTAGCCATGGCAACCCATTTACTTATGAATAGGTTGTTTTGGGTTACACCTTATCTCTAACAAGTCAAATAGAAAAATAGCTTTAAAAAGAGATGGGTCAAAATGGGTAGACAAGTGAAATAGGTCGGATTTTCCTGAAGTGTATTACAATTCATATTACCTCTTAAATCATTTTATTTATAAGATAAGTTTTACAATCATACCTTACAAGCTACTTATACTTTTTAAAATTGATTAATTGGAAAAAAAAGTGTTTTAGGTCATCCTAACCCGATTTGTTTCAACCTGTACCAAAATTACGAGTTTTGGGCGGAACCCGTTACTCAACCTGCCTTACCCCAATAGTTTGATGCCTTTAACATACAAACAGTTTCTTATCCTCCTAAGTAAGTTCACTATCCCCTTTAAAATAAGTAAATTGGAATTGTATGAGTGTTGTATTCTCAGATTTGAGGCAAGCTAAGAGCCAAATTGTTCCGCTTGTGAGCTGGGCAATTGTATCTAAGTTTTAACAAACTTTAATTATATACCATGGAAATTGTATCTAATTTTTAACAAACTTTGATTACATACCTTCTCCTTATTCTGTTAATATTTAACAGGGGAATCATGTGTATGTACGGAAAGGTTTGCCTAAGAACTTCACATAATCGTTGGCCTCCATATAAGTTGTTTAATGAGTCACTGAAAAGTTCATAATATTTACATTAGAAGCTGAAACTTTATATAAATTCAGAACAAGAAGAAATGACATATTTAACATGATTTGAAACCATTTTAATCTATTGTATTTCTATTATTAGAGCAACTAAATTGAATAGTAACTAATTTGTTTAGTCAAATGGGTCAGAAGCTTTGTTGCTAGCCATCTAATTTGTATAGCAACCATACATTACACCATTTTCTTGCTGCTTGAATGCATTATTTTGTTAATTCTTACTAATTATCTTTTCTTTTAACGTGGGTAAACATCTTTTCTCTCTCTTTTTGCTTTTAGTTGGATGAACAAGTAACTCTCATCAGTTAGCTACATCTTATTAAAGATTCATGGATTATCAGATTCTGTGTTATTAATTTTTGGAGACTACCTAAATTTAATAATCCAACATAGACCTACTGTCTTGAACTCGTATTGATAGACGAGATTACGAGAGGGTATGTATTTTTAACACGTGGTATTTCGTTTTTTCAATTTTTATTTGATTCTTTCAGCTAGATATGTAAGATCCTTAAGCTTTCTTGGTTAAATAATAGTTTTAAATTTGTTTATTATCTTTTATAAGAATCCATTATTGATGACACTTTGTATGTCATTGTGATATCTGGTGCTTATTTTTTTAGGCCGTATTTTTTTTATGTGCCTATATACTATCCACACCAAAGATATATGGTATCACTATTGTTTAACGAACTATATTTTTGCATCTCTCTTGTGTTACCGAAGAGATGTCATTTGAAAATTGTTGTTGATCAACTTAAGCAGGTGACTAATTGTTGTTTGAAGTCGTTGATGTTCCATTAAATACTACTTATAATTCTACCTAAATTTTTTTACTCATCTTCATAACAGACTGTGTTATGATTACACAAACAAATATCAATTCAACAATAGTTTAAATGTTTGAATACACACTAAGTTAGGCTTTGGGTGACTTTTAACATGTGTGTTGCTTTGAGCACTACAAATTAGTCCGTGTATAATAACTAATGTTCCATAAGTGATGCTTTTCATATGTGTGACCATAGTCTTTTTACAATTGTGACTAACATATTCTTTTAACTCTCTTATGTTGTATTTGGAACCTGATCTATGGATATATTTTTCTTAATTTTTAATATATTTAGTTTCAAGTTCGTATTATAAATGTTGACTTGTAATTCTAATACTCACATTCATTTGTATTTTTTTACAAGTACCTGGAGAGTTGGATGTGACTTGGCAATGTCTCGGACTTTTGAAAAGTGAAACGTGAAATCAAGGTATATAATTAACCATTTTACGGCCATATGTCTATGATCGGAATCAAGGTCCAATTTTTGTTCATAAACACTTTAGCTTTTAATATTTCTTAAATTACCTTGCATGTTGTATGTATTCTATCATTTCCACTTTTAGGTGGTAAGTAATTTGACAATAGCTATAATAGCTACTACTTTTGTTACTCTGTCATTTATTGTTATTTAATTTAATATAAGTGTTTAATCTAAAAAGGTGTTTGTGATTGCATATATTAAGTTGTTTTAATACATAAACTACTTTTGGCTTTTTTAAGCTTGTCTAATTAAAAGGATAATTTTATAAACCTATATGTTAATATTCGGTGGCCGGAGGTCCTTTTCAGGAAGCAATCTCTCTACCTATGGGTAGAGGTATGATTGTCTACATCTCACCTTCCCCATACCCCGCTGCAGCGGGATTTGGGTATCGTTGTTGTTGTTGAGATATGTTAATATTCGATTAGCATTATGTTAGCGCGAGAACCGTGAGAACCAATTTTAGCCGTTCCTCGTATATGGGAAAATCATGGATGGAGAACGTGGTGGGATAGAGTGTGGCAGGGTGCATGTGAGAAAATTCATGGGTGGACAGTGACATTGAAGTAGGGGGAATTGAACGGCTCAGATTGGTTCTCCCGCTAACAACAGTTCTCGAATGAACGTTTCACTATATATATATATATATATATATATATATATATATATATATATATATATATATATATATATATGGAACGGTTTAAATTATAAGAACTAATTTTCGTACGAGAATTAATTATAGTCATTGATAAAAAAGATAGAGAGTCCAGATTAAAGAATTATTAATAGATTACCTTAAACTAATTAAACTATACCCTTAACTAATTCAGTGTAATTTAAACATTTTTACAATACTCCTATTTTTTTAAACTAATATATCCATCAAATAGAAATGTTTTAAAATTATTTTACAATCACATTATGTTTTTCGGTAGTTTCACTTAAAAATAATAATTAATGTTTCGTAGTAAAATGGTTATACTAACAAGAACACAAGATTTTAATAAAATGTCATTAAAATACAATTTGTCGGAATATCGTCGCTGGGCTTGTTTTAAATACTTTAAAGTACTATTTATATTAATTATATAGATGATGATATATATTGTTGATAGTAGGGTGTTAGTTAGGGATGGCAATGGATCGGATATGGATCGGGTGACCCCATATCCACATCCATATCCGTTTAATTTTACATAATCCATATCTATGTCCATATCCATTTAAAATAATTCCGTCCGTCCATATCCATATCCATCGGATTAAACGGGTAAATGGACATCCATTGGATGTCAAAAGAACCTTTGCTCCAAAGAAAATACAAATATATAATTTATGATCTTTATTGATATAAATACATATATTATTCCAAAAACGTATATGAATCATAGTTTCTTTCACTTTGACACTTACATGTATACAATCAATACAATGGTACAAAACTACTATAGAAGAGAGTTTGAATTTAACCTACAAAATTATATATATCTTTATTAATATATTTATATATAAGTTTTAAAATTAAAATACATATATGAAATTATACTTAATTATATATATTATAACTATATCAAATCTAATTCGGGTAAATGGATTCATCTATGGATGGAAAATGGTTATCCATATCTGATCCAATAAACATCCACATCCACTCCATATCCAGAACTCACCCATTTAACTTCGTCCATATCCATCACAGATGGATCGGATCGGGTGGATGATCATCGGATCGGGTGACATTTGCCATCCCTAGTGTTACTACATGAATCTTCTTCCTCTCATATACCAGATATTTTATATCAATCAATTACAATTTAAAACGTAAGTTATATGCTTACATATATCACATCAAAATGGTCTTTTAGATTATCAAGAGGATCCAAAATGAATCACTCTTAATAGTATTTAAATATTACATTCGCAATGATTTAAGTCGTCGAAATTCCTTCATTAATTAAGTTTTTTCATCAGTAATAAGTGTCAAAAAAATTACAGACCACGAGTTTTTCAAATGGCTCTTTTATCATACATCGAAAATTCTTGTGAAAAATTACCGATGAAATTTTGAGATTGAGTGAGTTCCTCATTTTAGTCAATCCTTCTTGTAGGGTCCACTTTTATTTTCATAAAAGAACATACCAAACATAGAAAAATCTTAACCCGATTTTAACAGTAACGTACTAACGTATTATTTACAATAAGTTACAATGATAACATCTAACTAAACATTATTTTTCTTTATAAATTTTCTAATGTTGGATGGCACGTTATTGGTAATTAGCAATCATGTGTTTCATCTTTTGTAGGCGGTCTCACAAAGAAAAAAATTGGCTAATTCGATTTTTTTAAGATTCTCTTATATTTATTTAAATAAAATTTATTATCTTCTCATAAACATTAGAAAGAGACTTATTATGAATTTAAAATAAAGAACCTATTTTAATAACAACATGATATATTATATTTCGGGATATTAAAAAATTATAACCGGTCGTTTTTATTATAATTATTTTTATTCCAAGTTAACGTGTTGCGAGGGTATACAACCTAGTAAGTAGTACTAACAAAGGCATTCTTCGTACGTATTTGTTTAAGATTTCTGTTATGATTCAAACCCAGAATCTATAGAGATTGAAGGTTTGTAACTAATCACCTACGCCACCCGTTTTGATCTAATGCCCCACATCAAGTTCCATTCCCGAGTCAAAGGAATTAGCTACGACGGACCGTCGTCAGATTCTTGGTCGCTTTGGAACGGCGCCGGAGAACCATGTCTAGGAGAAGGCAAGTGGACTGTGACTGTAGAAAACACTGAAACCGCCACCACCCAGGTATATATGGAATATTTCCTCCGCCGTCTTAGAATTATTGTCTACTAACAGAAAATAACAAAAAAATCCCCAGGTTTACACGGTGGATTTTGTGATTCTTAGTGTCGGAAGATTTAAGGATGTTCCAAACATACCGGAATTTCCGGTGGGAAAAGGACCAGAAGTTTTCAGAGGAAAGACCATGCATTCCATGGATTATGCAGCCATGGATAACGATGAAGCTGGAGAGTTCATAAAGGGAAAGAAGGTCGTCCATGTGGGGTTTGGGAAAACAGGACTTGATATTGCAAGGGAGTGTTCAGATATCAACGGTTAGTTTGCAATGATAAATAAAAGAGTTAATTATCAAAATGAAACTTTTAACGGTCTGTTCTCAAGTTTTTAAATGAAGGGGAAGGGAAGGAAATAGAATGATGGAAAGGAAAGGATAAAAAAAACTCCCCCTCTCAATCATCCCAAAAATGGGGGGGAAAGTTTTTACATACAAAAAGGGTAAAAGTGCCCCTCCTAACCCCTCCCAACCCTTTCCTTCCCCTCCTTAAAAAAAACTCAAGAACACATTTTCCCTAAATAAACTCTCTCCTTCCTTTCTTTCCCTCCTTAAATTAACTCGAGAACAGGGTGTAACTTTGCTCTTTCTCGGTTTTTTAACTTTAAAAGTGACGAAGATAGTATTATAAGTACCACTTCATCATCTAATTGGTTCTTAGATTAGTTGACTGTTAATTAACTCCGTTAAACCAAGGGTACTTTGATCATTTTATATTTATTCTATTGTTTAATTGATTAAAATAATATTTAATTATTATTGAATATATAAAATTATATATTATTTGATTTCTCTTCCTAACCCTATACACACGTATACACAGACCCCACACACACACACTCTCTCTCTCTCTCCGTCCTTCATCACTCTCTCACCTCTCAATCATATTCGATCACCCACCACACCAGTCACCACCCTCTGAGACAGCTATAGGCACGGTCAACCGCCCACCGTCATCTTTGTCTCTCTCCGCGATCGCTAGAAAACTCTAGCTATCACCACCACATCCCCATCTTCAGTGCCCTCAACACCGCTAGATCTAGGGCTTTTTTCATGACCCTTCGTCGAGATCTGAAGATGTTAATTTCTGGAGCATTTCATCCCATTCATCTTGTGTTTCGATTCTGAAGATGAAATCCTTTTCATTTGGGGTTTTTGAAAGCGATGGTGGAGAGGTTATGGAGTGGTGGTTACAGTGGTAGCTAGGCGGTTGGTGCAGGAGGAGACGGCGGAGGAGGAGCGGCGAACGGCGACACCTTCAAGAACGGAGGAGGGACGACACATTCAAGAGCAGCCCTGTTCAATGCACATTTGCTTTTTTTTTCTTCTAAAAACCGTTTAAAATCATCCTTCAAATCTGCACATCTGCTTTCTTTTTACTGTTATGTGTAGAGTTGAACCAAGATCTAAGGTTTAAGAGTCTGTTATGTGTTTGATGGTTCCGATGGCTGTTCTTCGAAATGGAAGTGGTGGGGAGACACACAGCCACGAACATAGAGAGAGAGAGAGAAGCAAAGGGAGAGGATTAATGATGAATGGTGGTGGCGGTGGTGGTTTGAAAACCTACAGCCAGAAAGAGAGAGAGAGAGAAGGAAAGGGAGATGATTAACGATGAATGGCGGTGGCGGTGGCGGTGGTGGTTTGGAAACCCACAACCACAGGCAGAGAGAGAAGGAAAAGGAGAGGAATAACGATGAATTGTGGTGGTGGTGGTTTGATGGCTCCGGTGCTGTTCTTCGTAATGGAAGTGGTGGGGACCGAGAGAGAGAGAGAGAGAGAGAGAGCGAGAGAGGTGGAGGCAAGGTTCTAAAAAACGTAAGGCGTGGCGTGGCGGCGAGGTCAAGCCTCAAGCTTCACTTAAGGCGGTAATTTTGTATATATTTTATAATAATATATGTCCAATCTATCATTATTAATATACAATTTACACAAATTTACACAAATGAGGAGCAAAGTAATTTATACAAATTAAAAATTACAAATTTATAGAAGTTCAATACACGCGATCGTAAAATGTATATAAAAAAGACCATTTTTTTAAAAAAAATTTATGTCTGCGCGCCACGCTTTAAAAAACTCGCCATTTGGCGCGCCTTATCGCGCCTTATCCCGCCTTGTCGTACGCCACGCCTAACCCCACCGCCAAGGGCTGTTTCGTAACGGTGGCCTCGTGCCTCGCGCCTTGGCGCCGCCATGGCGCGTTTTTTAGAACCTTGGGTGGAGGAGAGGGAACGATGGGGTGGTGGTGGTTATCAATTATTAAATAATATTTAATTATTAATTAACTTATAAAATAATTAAAAGTTAAAAATAAAAAATAAAATAGAAATAATTAACTTATTTTCCAAAGATAATTTCGTCATTAGCGATCAAATGGTGGTGGCGGTGGTGGTTTGGAAACCCACAGCCAGAGAGAGAGAGAGAGAGAGGTGGAGGAGTGGGAACGATGGAGTGGTGGTGGTTATTAATTATTAAATAATATTTAATTATTAATTAACTTATAAAATAATTAAAAGTTAAAAATAAATATATAAAATAGAAATAATTAACTTATTTTCCAAAGATAATTTCGTCATTAGCGACAGGTTATTTCCAATTTCCGATGGCAATTGTCATCCGATCCAATTCATCCTTGAGATTCAATCCGTCGGTGATGTATATGAACGAATGATTCAATCCATCAGTGATGTAATGAACGAAGTTAAATGATTGAATACCGGATGTAAAGCGGATATTCAAGATATATATTTTTTGATCTGTACTTTTTTTTATAAAGAAACTACTTATTTATGCCAACAAATATCATAAATTATATTCAACAACAACAACAACAACAACAATACCCAATCCCGCTAAAGCGGGGTATGGGGGAGGTGAGATGTAGACAATCTTACCTCTACCCGTAGGTAGAGAGATTGCTTCCTGAAAGAGACCTCCGGCAACGAAAAGACACAAAGAAAACACGACAACCTGAAAAAGGAAAAAAATAAAAAATAAAAAATAAAAAGAAATAAATAACAAGAATAAAAATAAGAAATAAGTATAAAGAAAAGAAAAAGGAAAAACCCCCGCAAAAGGCGCACAACCTAACCCCCACACCATAAAAAAACCTAAGCCATAGAGTGCACAACTCTCTTCTACCTAATCCTGTATCCTAATCTTCCTTCTCCAAGAGGGCCTATCTGAGATCATGTCCACAGAGAGAGAAAGTTCCTGCAAGTCCGTTCTAACTCTATCTTCCCATCTCAGGAAGGGACGTCCACGCCTCCTAGTGCCATCCACTATAAGCGATTCTGCTCTCCTAACCGGTGCTGAAGGAAGTCTCCTTTTTACGTGTCCGTACCACCTCAGTCTCCCTTCTCTCAATTTGTAGACAATAGATGACACTCTTAATTCGTTTCTAAAAACACCAACAGGAATTTTATCTAACAACGTTTTACCGCACATCCATCTAAGCATCCTCATCTCTGCCACTTCTAACTTTTCCGCTTGCGCCTTTTTCAGTGGCCAACACTCTGAACCATATAACATGGCAGGTCTAACAGCTAGTCTGTAGAATTTTCCTTTAAGCCTAAGCGGTACCTTCTTGTCACAAAGCACTCCTGACGCCGCTCTCCACTTCCTCCACCCCGCCTGAATACGGTTGGAAACATCCTCATCTATCCTCCCCGTTCTGTGTAAGATAGATCCTAAATACCTGAAAGACTCCTGGGGTTTCAAAGCATGTTCTCCTAGACAGATATCCTGGCTCCCTTCAATATCGTTCTTGCTAAAATGACAAAAAAGATACTCGGTCTTACCTCTACTAATCCTTAGTCCTGAGTCCTCTAACGCAAACCTCCACTGTTCTAGTCTTCTATTTAACTCCTCTTTCGTATCAGAAACCAAGACAATGTCATCTGCGAAAATCATACACCAAGGGATGCTTCCTTGAATCCCTCTCGTTAGGTGGTCGAGGATGATTGCAAAGATGAAAGGACTAAGTGCAGACCCTTGGTGGAGGCCGCGTGAAACCTGAAAGTACTCACTATCTCCCACCGGAGTGCTGACACAGGACGAAGCACCCTCATACATGTCTTTCAAGACCCTAATATATCTCCCTGGAACGTTTCTATCATTTAGAGTCCTCCAAATAAGCTCTCTAGGTACACTATCATAAGCTTTCTCTAAATCTAAGAACACCATATGCAAATTGCGTTGTCTTTCCCTATGCTTTTCAACGAGGCTTCTAATCAGGTGGACTGCTTCTACCGATGACCTCCCTGGCATAAACCCGAATTGATTTTCAGAAACTGAAGTTTCACGTCGCAGCCTGGTTTCTATCACTCTCTCCCACAACTTCATCGTATAGCTAAGGAGTTTAATACCCCGATAACTCCCACAAATTTGGGCGTCTCCTTTGTTCTTAAAAATTGGAATAACCATACTCCTTCTCCATTCCTCTGGAGAAGGAGTATGGTTATTTTCTTTGATATTTTCTTTGAGAAAAAGAGTTATTTCGACATCCAAATGGATATCTATGTATCTGTCCGTCTAATCCGATAGATATAGATATGTTCGGATGAAATAATTTTAAGTGGATATGAGTATATATGGATATAGATGATGAAAAAATTAGTTGATATAGATATGGATATGACATTATCCGATTCTAACCACTTGTTCACTTGAAAAAATAATTGGAAATAGGCTTTGCATTTTGCGATGGTTATTCGGTCAAAATTTATATCATCTTCTAAACTTAAACTCTTTGTTATTTTATAGGCCCAGACCATCCATGCACAATAGTGTACAGGCGTGACCATTGGAAGCTAGCTGATTGGTTTCCGTTTGGAATCCCGCTAATGAATTTAATGTTTAGTCGGTCCACGGTGTTTTCCGTTCATAAGCCCGGCGAAGGCTTTCTTCTTAGTCTTCTAGCTACATTACTCTCACCTGTAGTAAGTAATTTAATCATTGAAAATGAAAACTTATATTTTTTTAGAACTATAACAAATCAAAAGTCTTGAATGTATCTCTGAATAAAAAAATGTTTGTAATTATCAGCGTTGGGGAATCTGGACACTAGTCGAAAGCCATGCCAAAATGAGTCTTCCCCTCTCAAAGTTTGACATGGTGCCACAACATAACCTCTCGAAAGACTTCAGTTCAGGTTTGGTTTTGTATATTCCTGACTCGGATTACTTCTTTGATGCGATTAACACACGAAGCATCAAGTTAAAAAATCTTCAAGTTTTGAGTTCTATGAGAAAGGGATTATCACTAGCGACAACAAAGAGATAGAAGCTGACATAGTTATTTTTGCTACCAGATTCGATGGTGTAGCAAAACTTACACGTATTTTTGAGTCACCAACATTTCGTCACTACATTACTGGCTCACCACGAGTCCCTCTCTATAGGTTTGTCACTAAATTTCTTTCCTATAATTTTTGAATCAAAATATGATATATAAATTAATGTTGTTAATGTCAATAATCAGGGAAACCATTCAATTCACACACACATACCGCAACTAGCAGTAATTGGATTTTGGATTTTCTGATGGTCTTTCAAGCCTTTATACCTCGGAGATGAGGTGTCGATGGGTAGCAACACTTCTCGAAGGTTTAGTTAAGTTACCAAGTGTCGCTGAGATGCAGAAAGATATCGCGGGATGGGGATGAGTATATGAAGCAATCATCTGGAGAGTACCATTCTCGATCCTTCTTTGGTGGTTTAGAAATATGGTACAACAATCTACTATGCAAAGAAATGGGCATGAATCCTATGAGAAAAAAAGGGTTCTTGGCTAACATGTTCGAACCTTATGTTCCAAAAGACTACGCGGAAATATGAGCACCTAAAAGGTAGCTAGGTTCACTCATCCATGGTATATCCACTTTCCATGTGTAATAACCTATTTGTGGCTTTATTAAGTTTTAATGTATGTTCTGTAACTTTGATGTTTTAATGATATATCGGATTATGTCATTTCCTATTAATTTAAAAGCTAATTGCCTAATATTGAGCATTTACAAAAGTGGTGTGCGAAAATAAGCAAGACACAGATTAAGGAATCTACCTAGCTATTTAAACACTAAATCCATACTCAAATTTGATTTCGTATTTTCAGATGGTGGTTGTGTTTGGGAAAAAATTTATTGCTAGCTTGAGCCAGAAGCAGATAGTTATAAACAGGAACTGAAAGTTGAAACCTTATATTTATTACATGTGTTCGATGCGTAACCAGAGAGTTTCAACCAAAGAGCTCTTGACCTAGCAGTACCAAGATGTTGTTAAGGTGTCTCTTTCTCTTTGAGGTTGAGGATTTAAGTTTCATTGTGGGCATGCGTACGTGTAGTATAGTGTGTTGTGTGTATTTGTTGTAAAGGAAAAGATAGTTTGACTTGGGAAGTGTTATATAACACTAAACGACATGACTAAAAAACTAATTAAATGATGAAAACATTTTATTAAAGGTCTTTACGTAATTATACAATAAGAGAGCTTCAAAAAAGCTTTTAAAAGCTATTTCAGCTTGTTTTTGTTTAGAACTAGTAAGCTATTTATGTAATTTTACAATAAAAAAGCTTCTTAGATATATAGGTGCTTTTTGTTTTAAAGATTTTCATTTGAAGATAAAAGCCAGCTTTCGGCTTTGGTTTTTGTTTTAGATGTTTCTTTTTGGTTTGGTTTTGGATCTCAAGTTTTGATAAGCTTCAAACAGTCATAAGGTATTTGAATCATTGATGTTAGAAAATCTTAATGATATAGTCGTTTGAATTAGTTGTATTTGTGGTCTTTAGATACCATGATGGCTGACCTGGCTCCCCACCAAGGAGATCTATCTCAACGGTTCAAAAAAAAGTTTGTTCATTGGGCTTCAAAATCTCAGGTAATGGTCTTAGTCAGATTATGTGTGTTTTGGGATTTAAGTGATTATATGTTTATCATTGTCTTTGTGTAGATTTTACGGAACATGATTTATTGTAATATTTCAAACCCCATAGTATAATATTGCACGTCATATATCCACCGGCTCACGGTTTTGTTTCTGGAACATTCTACCCGAAAGGCTTCATCCTAGCTAGGAGAGGTATCAACACCCTTATAAGGCATGTTTCGTTCCCCTCTTCAACCGATGTGGGACGGATGTTATTAATCCTCCCCCTTCGGACACAACGTCCTCTTTGTGCACATCGGCTTGACTCTAATACCACTTGTAACAACCCAAACCTTGTAGCACGATATTGTCTTCTTTGCCCCAATGGCTCACGGTTTTGTTTCCGGGTGTGAAACATTTCACCTAAAAGGCCTCATGGTAGGAGAGATAGGGGTGGCAATCGTGTCGGGTTCGGGTTCCCGTGTTGCGGGTTGGCGGGTCAGGAAAGGCTGACACGAACACGACCCGTTTAATTATACGGGTCATAGTACAAGACACGAACACGATTAACACTAAACACGACACGATACGACCCGTTTAATTATGCGGGGATTCATGGGTCATATTCTAGTTCACGGGTCAAGCGGTGATTTTTTTATCATTTTAATCCTTTTCTAACCAAGATATATAACCAAATAAAATACTAGATATATAAAGTTTAAACATTAATAAGTTTTTGTTGGCTGAGGAGTAATTAGGGCAACAAGCCAACAAGGGGGAATTACAATTTTGACTTTTTTAAAAGGTCTTAAAACTAAATGGGTTGGTGGGTCAACCCGAAACTGACCTGAACCCGTTTACGGTAAGCCCAAACCTGTTTATTTTCATTTCAAATTCGTGTCGTGTCGAGAATTGCCACCCTTGGAGAGATATCCACATCCTTATAAAACATGTTTCATATCCCTCTCCAACCAATATGGGACAGAGGTTACATTTAAGTTTGTTTTTTGTTGGTTATCATAGATCACTTGACACAAGCGACAACAATAATTCACATAGACAAAATATGAAAACCACGTACACAAACAAATCGATATATATAGGTTTGTTTTTGCTTTCGTTTATGGACTTTTTTAATTATATATTATTCTTTTTATGTGTATTTGATTGGTATTCTGTACGGTATAATCTTTCTCATCTCAACCCAATAGTTGATTTTGGCCTAATTAAATGAATTTGTGAGGCAATTTTACCATGTAAGTACATCAATGTTAGTGTTGTTATGACTAAACAAGAATGTGCAGAAAAATAACAAGGTGGTATGTTAGATTATAAATCTTGTTTCATAGAATTGGATTTGGTGACTGGGTCTGTGAAAACAGATTCATGTAAGCAGTGCAAATAACTCGATCTCTTCCTTCCTAAGTTTTTCTGTATACTTTTTAAAAGAAATGTCATTGTTTCAAGAATATGATCAAGTTCTTTTGAATATTGCAACGACTTTACCAACACGTACCCTAATCCTTCCCACCTTAAGTGGACCTAAAAAGAGTCGTGTTGATATAAATGACACATTTATTTACAATCGGTGGTATGTCAATTTGAATAACTGGAACATGTTCATTCATTTCTTTCAACTAGATTATCAAATTAAATGGTCATTAGGTATATCGTAGCTAAGTATATAGTATATATTTTGCTATCTCTTGATTTGATTATATTGTTGGGAATCTATCTAAAGTTGGTTTGTGTATGTTTTTCCTATATATAAAACCTCTTCTTTGATGGCTTGCTTACTAAAAGTAAAAGCGAAAGCATCAATTATGATACTTCTTGCAAGGAGCTGTAATAATTTTTAAGTCCTAATGTGTAAATTGTTAAATAAAACAATTATAGATAAGGATAATACATGTCTGCTGACTTTTGACTCATTTAACCTATTTAACCTTTTTCTATATTAAAGATTATAATCTCTTTCCCTCAAAACACTCTCTCTCTCTCACTCTCTCTCACAGTTCGCCACCTACATGAACACAATTCCAAAAACTATGCTATATCACCTTAGTTACTTGGTTTATTTTAGTTTATGTTAATACTTATAAGTTTACTAATTAATGTACGCCAAATTATGTTGATGCAGTTCTTAGTAATCCAAGGTTTAAAGCGGTAATTTCGGAAATGATTCATCGTTGTCAACCCTAAATAATATTGTGGGGAATGAAGAGGATGACGATAATGACAAGTAGTTTACTGTTTTGTTTGTTGTGTAACAAAGTCAAAACATATGTTATGGATTTCGGAATGGTTTATACATGTTTTATATAATATATTTTTTTTGGTATCTAATACTAGTAGTGAAGCATTATTTAAACAAATTATCTACATCTGATAACAAAATATTTTTAAAAACAAAAATAAGCAGTAGTAGCAACATCAATAGCAGCGATTAAAAGCAATATCAACAACATCTAATAGTAGCAGTGACAAATATGCATTAGTGATAACAGCGACATATCGTTACTAAAGGCTTTATTAGCGACTTTGTGGAATTTTAGTAGCGACTTTTGTGGTTATTAATGCTCTTATTTGTTGTAGAAAAGGCGATGGATTTGCTGCAATAATATGTGTTTCATTTGTAAATTTGTTTCTTATTTGGCGGGAAAACTAGGGCATATTAATCTAAAATCCAATTCCTCTTTTTCATATAAGTATGTAAAATTGTTTTACCAATATACAATTTACTACTTCAAATTTTATATATGCAACTTTTTCTATAAATACAGGTCTTTAAAAAATCTAGATATAAAGCCTAATTAAAACTCTAGCATTAGCATCTTTAACCTTAAACACCCATAAAATATCATCTTACTTTCAGATAATGTATCACATTTCTTCTTTCACAAACTAAAATATAAAGGTTTTATGTAACTAATACAAAGAATATTAGATTTAAAAAAAATTCAAATCTTAACGAATTGATCTTATAAAATTGCAACCAAGTTATTATTTGGTTCCGAAAATGTCAAACAGAAATTTTCTTTACATCTTGGTAACTTTTACTTTTGTGGGTATTTTGTAATCGGTATGGTATAATATTTTAGGAAAATGTTTAAACAAGAACTGTTTTTTATACGAAACGTGGAAACGGTTTGTAACATCGTTAATGACTAATTAATATATAGCTGTATTTCGATAATTTATATATTTATCCAACCATAATAACATATAGATGAATAAGTCAATATTATTAGCTAGATTAACTTAAATTTCTCAAAACAATCTAATATGGTAAGTCATTAATTAATAAGCCCGTGATAAGTTATTAATGACCAAGTTCATTAACGAACAAACAGAATTAAACTAGGATCATAAACAAATAATATTATAATTACTATATGTTAACTATATGTTTTAACGCCGTAACGTACAAATAAACATACCTAGCTCATTATTAAGGGTTCTCGAGGTGAACGGACCTTTGAATTTAACGTTCACATAAATATTGTAATTTTATATTACTCGGAGTTTTCAATCGACAATATATATATTCAAAAGCATATTATTTTCGGTACAAAATGCCATGTGCTCTAAATTGTGTATTAGTAATTAAAAATTCATTATTAGTACAATGCAAATTTCGATCGTTCATGGATTTGTGATGCCGAGCCGAAGCATGTATATCCTATTCGATCATTTTCCGTTTAAAAAAGAAGTACAATGCAAACTTTATTTACTGTAGTAATTAATTAAGAGGAAATGATTATGTTATTATGCAATCATCAATACATATTTTAGTTGTTATTATATATACAAAACACTTAAATCAATAAAATACCCAAATGATTAAAATATCTCACATTTAAGGGTTATGTCGTACGTAGTACCTAAGATCAATATTGTTGATTGCACACACTATATCCCCATTAATTAAACACAAGCACATGGTTATTAATTATATAAAAGAGAATGATAACAAAAGCCTTTATGGTTATGAATAAGAATAATAATTGTAATTTTAATTCTTAAAATTAATAATCATAACTCATTATTTATAATCATTTTTCAATATTTGCAAAATAGCTATCTTAATCCGCTTTTATTATGATTCAACTTTCTTGAGATACTATACATGTTGCTATTTATGAAAACTAAATTTTATTTCTTATACTCTTATCCATTATTTTAAGAGATGTGATTATAATTTTTCTTATATAAAAATGGGCGATCTTATGCTCTAACTTTTCTATAATATAATACATATATAGGTGGTTTTATTATGAATTAATTAAACTGAAATGTCCTAGACATCGTCGTTCATGATTATCTAATCTAATAATCTTATTAAAAGGAAAAGGATGATGACATTATCATTCTTATTTATAAGAATTTTTTTTACCAAGCACAACCATCTATTTTACAAAATTTTTAAAAAAAAAACCTTGATGATTACCAATAACCTCCCACTTTCAATATATTTACTTTTCTCATATCAAGTGTGATTATTCAAAATTAAAACTAAACTATAGATTTTATATTTTAAACTTTTCATATTTCTAGGTGATTGATATTGGTAAATATCTAAAAATAAAAACAATATATATATATATATATATATATAGGAGAGAGTTCATTTGGGAACCATTGTTAGTGCGAGAATCAATCTTAGTTGTTCCTTGAATATGGGAAGTTCATGGATGGAGAGCGTGGGGGTGATAGAGTGTGGCAGGATGCATGTGAGGAATTCATGGGTAGACAATGACATTGAAGGAGGGGGAATTGGACGGTCAAGATTGGTTCTCCCGGTTCTTGCACTAAGAATGGTTCACATGAACTTCTTTCTCTCTCTCTCTCTCTCTCTCTCTCTCTCTCTATATATATATATATATATATATATATATATATATATATAGTGAAATTAAGTTTAAGAAATTTACAATTATTTTCTGTTACTTTCCATGGTGATTTCTATTTTTTAAATCTAACAACGCTATAATGGAAAACGAGATAGATTTACGTTTCTAAAAAACATAAAAGGTGAATCTAATTACTGTAACTGTATCATCAAACTAAAAGTAATTCTCATGTGAAAGATTTCTTTAATGACAATGAAATAAATCCATCTACCTTTAAGATGATCTTCATGGATGGGTAATATTTAATATTTGATATAAATTATATATATATATATATATATATATATATATATATATTATCTGCTCATATTTCATAATTTCTATGAGTGTTATTTATTTAAATATTTATTCTTAACTGAGTATACAAGATAACTACTACCATTAGAAAAACATTACTGAAAACGTTTGAGTTACATCATACTCCTCTAAACCTTTATTAGTTGATCATGTGGGAAAATTAACTTATTCTAAAATACCATTGTTGAAGCTACGTATGATTTTCCAAGTCCTAATTATGATTCAATTTTGTTAGTTAAATACATTATATATTCTATATATGTTTGACACTTTAATTTTCTATACATGTTAGTATTCTAAAAAATCTAAAAAAAGTCTAAAAGAAACTTTAATCGTCTCTGTATTTATACACGGGGTGTTTTATACACGGGGTGTTGCTAGTTTAACGTAAATACAACAAACACCGCTATACTCTTTGCAATATAAATACTAACCGTGGTTAATTTGTATCAAACTATCTAACTGTTCTTTCTTCCTTCAATTAGCTTGTGTGTTACCAAATGTAAAAGAAGTACGTACGTGTTAATTAGCCGGCCATGAACATTGAAAAACTATCAACCAAATTGATCAAACCCTTCGTTCCAACCCCACCAACCCTCCGCCATTACAAAACCAGCTTCATTGATGAGTTAGTTCCTTTCATAAATGTGGGTGTTGTCATGTTCTTCTCCCCAAATAGCAATCACAATCTAAAGTTTGTTACCCGGCTAGAAAAATCACTCCAGAAAACATTACCACGATTCTATCCTCTTTGCGGTAGATACATAGACGAAACTCTCACAGTTGATTGCAATGATCAAGGTGCTGAGTTTATTCATGCCAAAGTTAACATCAAACTGCAAGATATTCTTGCTCCTGGAGTGGATGTTAAGTTTATTGATGAACTCATACCATCCAAGACGGGGGCTATTGATCAATTCAGTGACCCATTACTTGCAACTCAAGTGACCATGTTCGAGTGTGGTGGAGTGGCTATTGGTGTAAGTGCTGCACACAAGATTGTTGATGCTTCTAGTTTAACAACATTCCTGACCTATTGGGCTGCTATGAATAGAGAAGAAAAGGAGTTCGATTTCTCAGCGACATGTTTCAACTTATCGTCGTTATTTCCTGGTCATAATTTTCGTGCAGTACTTCCGCTAGAAAATATAAGTGATGATATGTCAATCAAGTATATCAGAAAAAGATTTTCATTCAGTGAGAGTACGATATCGAAGATGAAAGCAAAGGCCATCGCCAATGGAAATAGTATCACTGGTCATTTTACAAAGGTGCAGTTGATATTAGCTATTTTATGGAAGGCTCACATCGATCTTGACCAGGCAAAACACAATTACAATCCAAGAGATTCTATACTCGTCCAGCCAATAAATCTAAGGGGGAAATTGGGATCCTCGATACCCGCAGATTCTTGCGGAAATCTATGGGCATTTTGTCCAACGGATGCCGGGACTATTAAAACGGCCAAAGAATTGGCCAATCGTTTAACTAATAACGTCAAGAAAAACATAAATAACTACTCAAAGGTATACCACGATACTGAAGAAGGGCAAACCGCTGTTTTGAGTTCTTTCGCACAAGCCAACTGTCTCGGATCTGCTAATGTGATCACCGTAACTAGTTGGTGTAAGTTTTCTTTTTATGAAGCTGACTTTGGTTATGGAAAGCCCACTTGGGTAGCCCCTGAGTGTGTGCCTTTCGAAAACTCAGCATGTTTAATGGACGATGCACGAGGTACTGGGGTGGATGCACATGTCCTTCTGGATGTTAAAGACGTATCATATTTCGAGGAAGCTTTAAATCACGAAGTCAATGCTTTTGCAGCTTAAAATAATATTCTATGCTTAATTAATTTTCAGGTTTTTAATTTGTACTCCGTTGCTTTTATGTATTTTCTCATTGAATTGATGCACACTAAATGTTAAATATGAACACAGGTACCATAAATTTACGTACTCAACAATTAAAACGAGATTTTGTCCGGACGAATCTTTTGTCCGGACGAATCTTCGAGCATGGCTGTGCCATTTTGCTAATTAAAAATAACTTAAATAGTTTTATTTTAATTAAACAAAGGATAAAAAAGACATTATCCACACACTCTTTCTTTCTCTCCTCTCTTATATCTTCAACCTCCCCCATTTCAAAGTTTTAAAAAACCCTATTATTATCACATGCATCCTCTCTCTCTCTCTCTCTCTCTCCATGCACCATCAACAATTGCCGCTCATCTACCCTATTCAACAGTCCGCCATAGCCGTAGTCACCTGCTCGTTGTCAGTCACCCAACTCGTTGTTGGTGGTCATCGGCGCCTATCGATCTCTAAACATATCATGTTACCCTTTGTTGTTGTTGCGGTAGCAGTGGTCGTCGGCCATCCTTTCTCCTTCAATAACACACCCTTTCGCCGTTATTGTTTCTTATCTACTCTTCAAGAGCCTTTTCCCGTCAACCATCGGCCGGCGATAGTGCTTTGGTCGCTGCCCTCAAAGGTCGCCGCCACCAGTGGTAATCAGATTACATCACATCTCTCTCCACTCGTCCGCAACTCCGTCGCCGTTACCTCCACTAATCGTTGCACAACGATTACAAGCATAACCATCTATATAGCCACACCTTCGCTGATCAAATCTGGGCGTTAGGGTTAGCGACGGAAAAGCACCGGCTAGGGTTTGTTTAATACAAATATGATTTTTTATATAAATCATTTTTAGGTTTTCTTTGTTGGTTTGTTGAGTATGAAGAATTAGATTCTGATTTTTTTATGTTGTTCCATCATTGAAACAATTATAGTGAACAAATATATTTTGGTTTATAAACCAGTAGATCTCTATTCTGTAAATGTTTAATTACTAGTGAACGAGTAGAGAATAAGATCAGGGTTCTTACTTTGTCATTTTTTTTTCTAAACAAGTTAACATTGAATAATTAAAAGTATTGTGTTTTATATGTTTAAAGTCTTTCATTACTGTTATATCTTGGATGTTCATTTATGAATTGTAAGAGGTTTTTCGGGATAAATGGTTATTTTAAATTGTTTATTACTTAATATCTATAAAATTGAATTTTTAGTAGGTTAACTTATTTAAGTCAATAGTTTGTTCGCTAATAATTAAAAAAAGAGGTTTAGTTTTTTTAACTTGTTTATCGGTGAATATATTATGAAAAAAAGTAAATAATTATATTATTTCATTAGTAAAAGTTAATTTTTGAATTATTCATTGGTTTTTCAACTTGTTCATTGGTAAATGATACAAGTATTAATTACTAGAAAAAAGTTAATGAAAAAGACTTAAGATCATAGATAAAAATTAATTATAGAGAGAGAAAATTAATTAGAGGAGAGATTAAATATTTTTTTTTACTAAATTATCTTTTTAAATTAAATAAAATAATTAATCATTATTAATTAAGAAATAAAACCTAACATTTATAACGATATCAGACTTAATTTTATAAGTTTCCAGTAATCCCTTAGCTAAGTGGAGAATATATAGAACATCAACTATACTTTTATTTTTAATTATTTTCTATATTTTTCTATTACATTTTTTGTTACTTTAATTTTATTTATTTGTATTTGTATTTGTATTTTTATTATATTTTGATTTTTAGCCTTAGGTTTTTTTATTATTTTACTTTATATGTCTATTTATTTATTTTCTAATTTATTTCTTTTTTCCTTTTCTTCTATTGCTTTCGCTGCTGGATATCTGTCTCGTGAAACAATCTCTCTATATATGGATACATGTATGATTGTATACATTTACCTCCCCATACCACGTTTGTGTCGAGAATGAATATGATTGTTGTTGTTGACTACTTGTTCTAATAGCGAATGAAAAATCTCTCATATAACATTATATATTTACTTAGTACGTATTAATTAATTTCTACAACCATACCCACCCATCACCACTAGCATGATATACTATCGGCCACCAAGCCCACCACCATCACTATTGGTTACCACTAGCACTACTACCACAATCATCATCATCACCGCCGTCACTATAACCACCACCATTAGTATATAGATAAATTATCATAAATTCATAATGTTTTAAAAATTATAGCTTGTGCCCTAAATTCAACACTGTAAATTATTAATAAAAACGTTTTGTGCCCTAAATTTTATATAATTAAACTATACTAAATGTTTGTGTGATACATGGGTTGGTTTAAAACATAATAAATATTAAACATTAAATAAAAACGTATTAAATAATAAAAAGCGCGAGTAAATGAGAATTTAAAAAAATGTCATGACGATGTACGACATCAACACTCTAACCAGCGATGTAAACATCGATGCGAGCGGGAGAGTAGACTTGATGTCAGAAACATTGTAGCATGATACGAAGAGACGTGATTGTATTTATTATATAATAGTCAATCATTATTTTTACAATTAAGGATAATAAAGTTAAACATTATTGGTTATAGTTAAAAAGGAATTAAAGTGACCATAAAATATTTTAGAATGATAAAGCTAAGAATTTGGTTAAATATGATATATTGAAATATTATAAAGGGTAAATATAATATTTATAAATTAAGGTGTACAAATACGACTTGATATGATTTAATAAGGACATATATGAAATTATCTCTAATAAATTTGACTCTAAAAAGTCAAAATTGATTTTTTGGTTAATGAATGGTCAAGATTAAAATGATTATAAAATATTTTAGATTGATAAAACTAAGAATTTGGTTTTATATGATATATTAAAATATTATAAAGGGTAAATATGATATTTGTAAATTAAGGTGGACAAATACGATTTAATATGGTTTTGTAAAGATATATATGAAATTATCTCTAATAAATTAGACTCTTAAAAGTCAAAATTGATTTTAAGTGAATAAATAATAAGATTAAATATTTTTTAAAATTAATGATTTAGATCGTATAATATATTTTGGGTTTAGTTCATAAAAGTGTATCAAACTATACACTTTTTGATATTGTATGTACTGTAATTTCAAACTTACCATTTGATGTATTAAACTTTCAAAACTTTACTATTTTGTATATTAAGTAACCTTTTCATCAGGTTGCATGTAAAAAACTAATTTTTTATTTATTTTTAGATCCACATCATTTTCTATATTTGCCACATAGGTAATTTTATACTCTTATAAAGAACTTCATACTCTTATGAAGAACATTCATAACATGAAGAATATTAATCATCTTCATCATTCTTTAATGAACAAACCCAGATGAAATTAACAATCAACATATTTGAAAAATCAACAAAACAGAAGCCATCAAACCAAAACCCTAAATGGAAATTAACAATCACAATCGTTTGGTAACAAAAACCCTAAATCGAAATAAAAAAACCCAGATGAAGATGGCCCTAAATCGTTTGAAAACAGATCTGAAACATATTAAAATCGAACTGAGATGCTACAAAACCTAAAACCTTATTGAACTCACATGTAAACAGATCTGAAACATTCATCTTTATCCAATCGAACCTTAACCTTAACAAACTTCTAATATTGCTTACCTTTGAATCGGAAAAACCTAACTGAAAAACAAGAACAACAAGAACAGACTCTATATGAACCGATCGAAAAAACCCAATCGAACCTTAAACTTAATCGTACCATCCCAAATTGAACATGGATCTACAGTCGATGAATCACTTAGAACTGACACAGATCTTGAACCGAAACTCAGATCTCGAAGTAGATGAAGCAGATGATGAAGCAGATGAAGCCATCAACACGTAGAGCAAAATCGATGAAACCCTAAATTTCTATCCGAGATGAAGCCATCAACGAAGATGGATGATTATGACCATCAAAGCCATTTTGTTATTATTTAAATATTTTCTTTTTGAATTATTTGTTAAAGAAGAAAAGCCACTTCACTAGCCACATCAGCACCCAGTCACCATCCACATAAGCATAACCTGTGCCACATCAACTTGTAACCTGCTATAGCAGGTTTGATACACACAATGGTAAGTTTGAAAGTTCAGTACATACAATAGTAAAAGGTGTATAGTTGGATACACTTTTATGAACTAAACTCTTTATTAAATTAGTCATATATATATATATATAGGGTATGGTTAAACAAAGAACCCCCCTTAAATATAGAACCTAAAGAACCCCCCTGTTGATGACACGTGACACATTGTTTAGGGGCAAAAGTGGAAAATTGGAAGAAAAAAAAAGAAACCTCACGTCTCCTTCAACGATCACCTGGGTTTTAAAAAAAAAACCCTATTTACTTTAAATGATCATAACTCGTTCGTTTTTAAGAATTTTAGCAAAAAAATTATACCGTTAGATTCAGTTTTTCGTCCTCTTTCAAACAAGACCGGGCTTGATAATCTGAAACTTTTTTTTTTGAAATGCAAATTTTGCATTTTGAGCTGGGTTCGTTCAACCCAAAATGCAAAATCCGTAGTTTACATTTTGAGCTGGGTTCATTTAAGCCCAAAATGCAAAATTCGTAGATGCTTTGTTCATTCAAACCTAAATGCAAAATGCAAAATCCGTAGTTTGCATTTTAAGCTGGGTTCATTCAAAACCTAAATGCAAAAAATGAAAACGTACATGCTGCCCAAATGCAAATAAAAATTTCGTGTTCAAAAAAAATTTTAGAAAAATATGGGAAGAGTAATCTTGTTTAAAAGAGGATTAAGAAACTAAAAGATTGGTATAATTTTTATGTTCAAATTCACAAAATTTTAAAAGTTATGACAATTTAAAGTTTTTGGGGGTTTTTTTTAAATCGAGTTTGTTGGGGGGATTTTCCATTTTTACCCTTTCTTCCTAATTTAATACATCATAATTACAGTTTTGCCATCTTTTGATCTTATCCATTGATTTTGATGATCTAACGGTGCAAATTTGTTCTTTAGGTTCTTTGTTTAAGCATAGGTTCTTTATTGATCCAATATATATATATATATATATATATAGGTAAAGGTTCAAACGAGAACTGTTTTTCGTGCGAGAACTGCGAGAACCAATCTGATCCGTCCAATTCCCCCTCCTTTAATGTCATTGCCCACCCATGAATTCGTCACATATAACCTGCCACACTTGATCCCCTCCACGCTCTCCATCCATGAACTTCCCATATCTAAGGAACGGCCGAGATTGGTTATCGCAGTTCTCGTACGAAAAACAATTCTCGTTTGAACCCTCCCCTATATATATATATATATATAGGGGAGAGTTCATGCGAGAACCGTTGTTAGTGCGAGAACCGCGAGAACCAATCTAAACCGTTCCTTGGATATGGGAAGTTCATGGATGGAGAGCGTGGAGGGATAGGGTGTGGCAGGGTGCATGTAAGGAATTCATGGGTGGGCAATGACATTGAAGGAGGGGGAATTGGACGGCTTAGATTGGTTCTCGCGGTTCTCGCGCTAATAACGGTTCTCGCATGAACATTTGTCTATATATATATATATATATATATATATATATATATATATATATATTAGAAGATTAGAAGATGGAAACATAGTTTTATATTGAATTTGTTGGGTTTAATCTTACCTTCAATAATAAGTATTAATTATGGGTCGTGAGTTATTTCATTATTTTTGCATGAGTTTGTTTTAAATTAAAACTAAAATAAATAGCTTGGTAAAAGTTGACCGATTTTTATGTATGCACGTTGGGTAGAGTTGGGTAGAATGCACGTTGGGTAGAAATGGTAGTCCACTTACTGGTTTTTAGGTGAATTAGTTTTTATTATTTGCATGTACGGGTGTCTATGTATGTGCCTATATATAGGCCTCTCTTCATTAATTTGGAAGTAACAGAGCTTTATTTTCTTTCTGTAGTTTTTTTTCTATTCATATCTTCTTCTAAAGTTTACTTCTCATATTATATATTCGTGAGTTTTTGAGTTTGAGTTTTAAGGCTTCTGTTTACCAACACTTGGTATCAGATCATAGGGCACGTAAAGAAGGCCGGTTTGAGAGTCGGTTCAAAAGATAGTGTAGCCCTTCGCTGCAGGGCAGAAGCAGTAGGGAACCGTGGTGTTTTTTTTTCGTGAATGGGTTGTGATCGATATGATCACAGATTGAAGGTAAGCAGGTTGTCCGTAGCAAATAGACGACAAGTTGCAAGAAAGAAAGAGAGCATGAAGCAAGCAACAAGTTTGATCATGTTCGGGTCATTAGAAGCAAGTGATCGTAAGTAGAAAGCAAGAAAAGCAAGTAGCAATGTTTGTTTTATGAAAACAAACAGCAAGAGTCTGTAGCATATAGCAGGCAAGAAGCAAGAATCTATAAGCAAGAGAGCAGACCGGGTTTGATTGATCTGTAGCAAGAAATCACAAGCAAGTAGCAAGAAACAAAAGGCAAGTAGCAAGAGTACAAGCAAGAAAGCAAGAGTCGAAAAGCAAGAAGCAAGAACGAGTTCAAGACAGGTATGCTTAGCAAGAAATCAATACCGTTTTAACTCGAAAATAGCAAGCAAGTAGCATGCAAGGAACAAAAGGCATGTAGCAAGTAGCAAGAAGAAGAAAAAAAGCATGTGGTGATCATGTTGTGATCGATAGAAAGAAAGAAAGAAAGAAAGAAAGAAGAAAGAAGAAATAAAGAAAGAAAAAGAAAGAAAAAGAAAGAAAGAAAGAAAGAAAGAAGGTCAAGAAAGATAAGGAGAACGAAGCCAACTTGATCCACGATGAAGAACCAGCGCTACTTTGATGGAGAAATTAGTCAAGATTAAGGGGGTGATTGTTGGGTTTAATCTTGACTTCAATAATAAGTACTCCCTCCGTCCCATTTTTATTGTCCACTTTTTGCTTTATAAAGTTTTTCTTTTTTAACTTTAACCTTAAATAACTTTGTTTGTGTTATATAATAGTTGATACAAAATATATGAATGCATTGTGTTTTAAATGTATTTTAATTGATATAACTTTTATCAAGAATTATATAACATAAACAAAAATATTTAAGATCAAAGTTGAAAAATAAAGACTTTGAAAAGTCAAAACTGGACAATAAAAATGGGACGGAGGTAGTATTAATTATGGGTCATGGGTTATTTCATTATTTTTGCATGAGTTTGTTTTAAATTAAAACTAAAATAAATAGCTTGGTAAAAGTTGACCGATTTTTATGTATGCACGTTGGGTAGAGTTGGGTAGAATGCACGTTGGGTAGAAATGGTAGTCCACTTACTGGTTTTTAGGTGAATTAGTTTTTATTATTTGCATGTACTTGTGTCTATGTATGTGCCTATATATAGGCCTCTCTTCATTAATTTGGAAGTAACAGAGCTTTATTTTATTTCTACAGTTTTTTTTTTTTCTATTCATATCTTATTCTAAAGTTTACTTCTCATATTATATATTCGTGAGTTTTTGAGTTTGAGTTTTAAGGCTTCTGTTTACCAACAAAATTTTCATATCTCTTGTAAAGTCATTCATAGTTTAAGACCAATCGCATGGGAATCCGATTCTAATATGGACATGGTTTTATAAATAATAAATTGAAAAAAAAAAGTCAACTACCATTACAAAAAAACCATGCATATACATCCAAACATATCCAAAACCTTGGCTCCTGTTTGCAATGTGCAAACCAAAAGCCATACACAACTTAATTGACACTCAAACTGGATTAATGAACAACAAAAACAGGTTCCTTGCACCAAGACAACGTACGCACAGCAACATGGTTTAACTTACAAACAGCTAAGCGACTACTCTGGCCGGCATTGTATATAAATACTAATTAACCCGGGTTTATGTGAAACTATCACTAGCTACTTGTTCTTTCTTCTTCACTAATTAGCCATGAAAATAGAAAAACTATCCACCAAATTGATCAAACCCTTCATTCCAACTCCACCAACCCTCCGTCATTACAAGACTAGCTTCATCGATGAGTTTGTTCCTTTCATAAATATCGGTGTTGTTCTTTTCTTCTCCCCAAACAGCGATCACATGAATCTAAATTTTGTTTCCCAGCTAGAAAAATCGCTCGAGAAAACATTAACACGATTCTATCCTCTTTGCGGTAGATATGTTGATGAAACTCACAAAGTTGATTGCAATGATCAAGGTGTTGAGTTTATACATGCCAAAGTTAACCTCAAACTCCAAGATTTACTTGCTCCTGGAGTGGATGTTAAGTTCATTGATGAATTCATACCAACCAAGATGGGGGTTGTTAATCAATTCAGTGACCCGTTACTCGCAACTCAAGTGACCATGTTCGAGTGTGGTGGAGTGGCGATTGGTGCCAGTGTTGCACACAAGATTGTTGACGCCTCTAGTCTAGCTACATTCTTGACCTATTGGGCTGCTATGAATAGAGAAGAACATGATGAAATCGATTTCTCAGGGACGGGTTTCAACTTATCATCGTTATTCCCTGGTCGTTGTTTTCGTGCAGTTCCGCTAGAAAATATTAGTGATGATATGTCCAGCAAGTATATCAGAAAAAGATTTTCATTCAGTGAGATTGAACTACTGAAGATGAAAGCAAAGGTCAATATTGCCCACGGAATTAATACTAGCAACGGTCATATTTCAAAGGTACAATTGGTATCATCGATGTTATGGAAGGCTCTCATAGATGTTGACCAAGCAAAACACAATAATCCAAGAGAGTCTGTACTCCTCCAGCCAATAAACCTAAGGGGGAAATTGGCATCCTCCATACCCACCGACTCTTGCGGAAATCTGTGGGTATTTTGTCCTACAGATGCAGGGTCTGTTAAAACGAGCAAAGAATTGGCAAATCGTTTAACTTATAACGTCAAGAAAACCATAAGTAACTACTCAAAGGTATACCACGATACCGAAGAAGGGCAAAGCGTGGTTTTAAGTTCTTTTGGGCAAACAAATGTTCTCGGATCGACTAATGTGATCACGATAACTAGTTGGTGTAAGTTCCCTTTCTACGAAGCTGATTTCGGTTTTGGAAAGCCCACTTGGGTCGCCAATGGTTGCATGCCTTTCGAAAATTCAGCATGTTTAATGGACGATGCAGCTGGTACTGGGGTGGATGCACATGTACTTCTGGATGTTAAAGACGTAACATATTTCAAGGAAGCTTTAAAACAAGAAGTCAGTTACTTTGCTGCTTAAAATCTATATATGTACGTGTTCATGTTTTAGTACCTTGCTGCTTCATATCTACAGCTTATTAATAATTGTTCTGTTCGATTAATTTCACGCAATTGTTAACGTTGAATGTATTTAAATTTCTTTGTTTGCATGCTTGCTTAGGTGTTTTCATATAAAAATTAACCAGAAATTTAACTTGAATCATAGAAATTGGTCTTGTTAGATGAATATATATGTACGTTCATAATTCATAATGCTTGTTTGTTTGTTTACAAGAAGTTTTCAAATGAATTATAGATGGTTTAAAACTAGAATCTATAAATTTTACAATTTTGTTTTGCTGTTAAAATTGTAAAAAAGAATAAGATTTGTATAATTAAATATCTGATGTTGTGGTAGTAGAGGTGTTAGTTAATAACACAGATCTTGATTAATTAGATTTGATACGATCATATTATCTAACTAGGTTTCAAGCTCATATAGACACGGACCGATCAACATATAAGATCTTCGATATATAGTTTTATGTCTCTATATTTTGACTAGAATAATGTTTGTTAATCGTATGTTAGCATATAGGTTTATTAAATTATTCTTTTAATTAGATTAATTATAAAAAATCCAAAAAGTAGTTTATGCATACAAACAACGTAAAGTAAGCAATCACAAGTACCATTTTAGATTTAAACACTTAAATTAATAGAAATAATAATAAAGCCGGAATAGTAACTAAAAAGTAGTAGTTATTAAAGCTAGTATCAAATTACTTATCACAAATGACGTAAAAGTGGAAATATTAGGATATATGCAACTTGCAAGGCTCAAATAGAAGAGGTAACCAACCTCTTTTTGCAATTTGTTAGAGATGGAAATGAAAATCAACGCAAAAAAAATTCAATTTGACATGAGAAGGCTAATGTAGATAAGCAAAATAAAGAATCTTCTAGTAGTCAGTTGTACTAAATAAGATACATATATCTTTGTAACACCCGGTTTCACGAGCTTAAAATCCGTAATAATTTAAAACCTTTTAAGTATACTTATCAAGACGTGCATCGGAAACTAAACACTGATTATAAAATATAAAGTGTTATTATTCAACTTGGCGATTATAAACATCAAAAGCCAAGTCTCAAAACAAACCGGTATTACACAACTATAAACCGACCACCGGATCACAAATAATTACGACAACAAAGTGTTCCATAAAAGCTAATATATTTACCCACAAGCACCCGCCTCGCCAGGTTGCCTAAATCTTTACCTGTAAAAGGGTAAAACATGAACCGGTTAGCTACACTAGCTAGTGAGTACAGGTTGCACATAAGTATCAACAAGCATACTGTCACAACACAGGAAAAGCACACAAGGCTATCCTATCACATCGCGGAGTGCCAACATGTCAGAGAGAGTCATATCTTGCGGGGTTGCAAATCCCGCTCAACGAATCAAATTGAGAAATCAGCAACACCAATCCATGCTGGTGGGGAAGCGAAGAGCAACCCCCTGAGCACGTTGCGGAGCCACCTGGGCTCAATTAGGCCTTAGTTACAAACCAAGACCCCACTGTTTGTCAAGGAACGGCGGTCCTGCAGAACCTACGATCCAGCGTGCACCACCGAGTCACCGTTGATCCCGAATAACCAGTCATCTAGGCCCTCAAGGGATCCAGCCGCAATATAGCCAGCTGACCTCAACTGAGTTTGGAAACTATAAGCAGTTTCCCGAGTGTCCGGACATAAGTACACAAACAATAAGTGATCCAATCAGGATCCAATATCATGCGCGCACATAATCACAACAATTACTGTTCAAACTAGTGAACAGAACATGCGAATATAACTCTTTCATAACATACACTTATCACATGATTCAGGTCACATGTATTCAATTACTTTCATGGCAATTCTAATCATCATAAGCATGACATATTACATTGCAACATACCTTTCACATGCGTCCTTAATCACACCAGTTAAACATTTCAACACACAAAGGTTAGTACTACTTACTAAGCCTCATGGGAAACCGGTACTCACCTTAAGCTCACAAGAAGCCGACACAACGATCAACCGTTTCCGTTTCCTCACGAACACCTAGTACAACACATACATGACTGGTCATCACTTATACATAGCACCCTTAAGTTAAACATAAGTTAAACAAGCTGTCAGGTTGGATCCCTTGCTTGCGGTCGCAAGGACCTTCCTTGCAGTCGCAAGTGACCTTACAGAACAGCCATGCGATCGCAAGGATACCCCATGTGATCGCAAAGGTTCCTTTTTCCCAACTCATGCTTCCGATCGCAAGGGACATCTCCTTTTGATCGCAAACATGATTCTAGGGTTGGTTACGATCGCAAGTTACATACTTACGGTCGCAAACCTTATTTCCTTCGCTCGTAAGCGGTAAACACTACAAAACAGACCCATACGATCGCATGGACCTACCATGCAATCGCATAGCACAAATACAAGACTTACGGTCAAAAGACTACCACTTGCGATCAACACCCTAATTTACGCGGCGCGACCACAAGGATTTCCGTGGCGCGGAAGTCACAAACACCCCTTACGGTCGCAAGCACATGTCATGCGATCGCAAGAAACCAAGACACCCCTTACGGTCGCAAGTACTCCCCCTTGCGGCCGCAAGGACCCTCGACGCAGTGTTCTTCGACTCTGTTTCACGACAACTGCTGGAAATCGTCTTTTAACCACTTTAATCGACCAAAACTCGACTTTAATCAATTATACACTTTACTCCACATCCATTGAATCTTATAAACACATTTTGACACAAAAGGAATCACAAGAACACACTAAAACTTAAGATGAACCATCAAAATGGTCATCTTCTTCACAATTTCTAAACTAGGGTTCTTGAAGGAGAATCACTTACAAATCAGTGGTAGAACAGTAGTTAGAACAAAACTTCAAGGCTGGAATCACTTGTAACTAATTATCTTTTTGATTTCTCTTTCAAATCTCCAAGTAATGAAACGTGAGTTTGTGTGTGTGTTTTGTGTGTGAAGTCAGGGGATAAAGACCCCAAAGAACCACCTTTGGTTCTTATGATTAACCAACGGGTATTTTGCTCCCCTTTTCAACTTACAACTTAACACACGTTAACCCGTTTCAACTAACGGGGATATCTACGAAACCATTACGCGAAACCACTTAATATTTTATCACTCTTACTTATTAACACTAACTTTCATACGACACCTCATATATCCACTTAATTAGTTAAACTACAAAACAACCATTAAAATAATACTTTAAAGTCAAGGTACCACCACTTGAGCACAGAGTACAACTAGGTACTACTAGGCCCATTTTGAGGATGTTACAATCTTGGTGATAAACTTTCACGTTCTTCAACATGTAGCGGATGAACATGATAACATGTGAACCCACTGGGTAGTAGCTTTATAAAAGCAACTTCCAATTCAGATAAATAATATAGTCAGCTGAATGTCAGTTTTAGTTTGATCTGAGTCATGAAGATGCTTTTTGAAGCATAAGTGGGTATAAACAATAACCCTCCATTCACATATGATAATAGTTCTTTAAAATTTAAACTTCTTTTACCCGCAAGAAACTAATGGTTAAGAAAAATTGAAAACTCAAATTAGTAAAACAAGACAAGTGATTGAAATAGAGATTGTCAAGCTAAAAACTTTGTCAAAGAAAATTTAATTATGAGTTTATGAAAATTTGATGCAATAATCACCCAAAATAATGTTATGACAATAACTTTTGGCCTTCTTGAATTGTGCAACTATCTAAAATCTTTTTTTAATTTGCATGTTATCTCCATGTTAATATAAGTTAATTACACTAATAAAAACAGTTAAAACTACTAATTGCATTTCTATGCGATTAATCCCGAAAACCAAAATTATAAAGCGAGATAAACAATGAAAATATATAATCGTATTTCAATTCACTCCAACCAACTTCTTTCTTTGAAAAGCATTAAAAAGTGGAAAACTTTTTTTCACAAATTTCATCCAACACCATCCCCAGGCCCGGCCCTTGGAGAGGGCGACCAGGGCAATGGCCCAGGGCCCAAACCTTCAAGGGGCCCATGTTTACATGTCTTCCTGTTTGACTCCTCGGTAGAGGTGCACAAAAAATCCGAATATCCGATTTTGTGCAAAAACTATCCGAACCGGTTTTTTATAAAACCGGATTTTTTTCAAACCGGAGCGGATTTAACCGGTTTTATCCTATCCGATCCGGTTTTAATCCTATCCGAAACCGGTTACAGTTTTGTCCGAGAAAATCCGGTTTTAATCCGTACGAAACCGGTTACACCTCTGTCCGAGAAAATCCGGTTACAATCCGAAAATCCGGTCCCAAAAAAACCGAAAAAATCCGGTCCGGATTTTATCCGATCCGGATCGGATTAAAATCCGAAGATGTGCACCTCTACTCCTCGGTAGTCGGTAATTTCTCATGTTCTTAGATCTCAATACCGACTTATCCATGTCCATCCGCCTCCCCTCTGCTCAAGAATCGAGATTCTATACTCGGCCATCGAGATTCCCGACTTCAATCTTCATCGAGAAAAACAAAACGGTTCTTTTCGCATCCCTTCATCTTTACAATTTTATGTTCTGTTCAATTGAAGCAATCTATTCCGTAATCAAGATTCGAGAACTTGAGAATGATGGTTGTTTCAACGAACTATCGAAGCTTGATATTCCAGAACTTAGATTCAGGGTCTCCGATTGTTATTCAATGTTTCAAATGCAAAATTCCAAATATTCAAGCATATCTCTTTGGCCTCGATTGAATTATTCAAAGTGAGATTTCTGAAGTTATCATCATTAGGTATATAAATTTAATTTATTTATTTTTGTTTCCCTTTGCTATTATTTCGCAATTTAATTTGTTTGCCTCTGAGTTAATGTTTTTGAGATTTCTTCATTGATCGTTTGAACTGCGACTTGTGAGCTTTATTTGCTTCATAGTTAGTAGCTTATGGGTTATGTGTTCTGTTTGGTTTGATGCTTTATGCCTTTTTTATGTGAACAGCAAAACTCTTAATGGAATAAAAATAATACAGCAAAACTCTTCATGTTTATCTAGTTTCTGTCAATTATGTTTGCTTCATTGCTATATGTGAAATTTGTTTTTGTTAGTTTATCATGCTTTATTTGTGTTCATGTAAATTTAGTTTATGTTTGCTTTATATTTTATTTTAGTCATGTCAATTTAGCAGACTAAGTACGTACTTTTGATTATGAATTGTGAACCTATTTAATCTATGGGCCCATTTTCTTTTTGTTGTCCAGGGCCCCCAAATTGTTTGGATCGGCCCTGACCATCCCTGCAATTTAATTGTGCAACTACTACATCAAAGCTCAAACTAAAACACAATGTAATATCCTTGCGATCAACAATTAAGATTTAATCCCGAAAACGAAAATTATAAAGCATGATGAACAATGAAAAATATATAATCGTATTTCAATTAACTCCAACAAACTTCTGTAACATCCTGAAATAGGGCCTAGTTGTATATAGTTGTACCGTGTGCTTAATTAGTTGTACCTTGACTTTAGTCAAAGTGTTTTAGTTGTTAATTGGTGTTAATTATTGATTTAATGTGGTTATGTGGATTAAATGTGGTTACGTGGATAATGTTGAAAATAGATAGAGTTGATAAAATGTTGAACGGTTTTAGATAATGGTTCCAAGGATATTCTCGTTGGTTGAAACGGGTAGACGAGAGTTAAGTTGTAAATTGAATAGGGGAATAAAATATCCAATTGGTATTAATTGAACCTCAAAGGCGGTTCATGCCTTACTTTATCATCTCCTGATGATAAACACAAACACACATGCGTACATACATGCTAGCACAACTACACTCAAAATCTTGTTGCTATTAAGAGGAGAAATTAAGAGGAGCTTGTTGCAAGAAGATCTCCATAGCTAATTCAAGCATTAAACATGTACTTCTTTCATCTTCTTGGTGAGTTTTCTGAATTGAAACCTAGTTCTTGAAGTGTGGTGGGAGATGAGTTGTGTTGGTGATTGAATTGAGTAACCAAATGAGGGTTTTAAATCAAATACATGTTAGAAAGTTTGTAATGATATTATAAGAGGTTTATAAATGTTGTAGACATGATTCTAGTTGATTTTCAAGCTTAAAAATGGTGTTTTGAGGGTTTTGATTCGGCTGGGCAGAAGCTTAAAATGATGTTTTAAGGGTTTTGAGGGTTTATAATTAAGTTAAAGGCCACTAAATAAAGATTTAGATTTTGAAATTATTATCATAACTAATTTATTTTTGGATGATAATAACCACAATCTTTAGGGCTATGGATAAGAATACAAAATGTAATATATTTTTTTAAAATGGTAATCAAAACTAATGTCTTCATAATTAAATTTTTATACATTTGATTGTTACCTTTTATATGGTTTCAGCTTTTTATTTATGAAACAAGGTTATCATTTTCAATAACTAATCACACTTAGTGTTGTGGTTATCAAAATCCTTTAGTTTTTATTACATAAGTAACATAGTTTTATATATTGTTCGATGTAAACAAGTAGTGGCTACTAAAACCACTCGATTTGCATTTTGCAACTCATAATATAGTGGAAATATATATGTTGTGTAATTTTTTTACCACGTTTTTTTAAAAGTGTATCACTATATAATAATTAATAATTAGTTAATAATGTAATCTCTAACTTCATTAAGAAGTTAAATTTATATTAGGAAACGATTATAGAATATCAAGGCGAACTAGTTCTCAACGGTTAAAAGATACGCAATGAATCTCCCTCCCCCTCTCCTCTACTCTATAATATAACCCAAACCCCGTAGTTCAGCCACCGCCAAACCACCCTCCTAATCAGCGTAGCTCCGCCCAGCATCGCTGAACTACGTCAATGGGCTAAGCTACTTCAACTCTCCTCTCGACTGCTTCGACCCCCTGCGCCGCTGAACTACGTACGTTACAATCAGGCGACCGCCGCTGACCACCATCACTATGTTTTTCATCTCTCTATTGCATGCCCCTGTTGCGTCTCTAAACTACGTCACAATTAGATGATCTCCGCCGTACGCCTCTGAACTTCATCTCTCCTCTCTACCGCCACTATTCGCCGGTCGTGTCGTTGACGCAATTTACTTACGGAACCAACCCCCCTTACTGGTACGTTATATATCTTATTGTTTTATACGATCTAAGACTTTTTCGTTTCTGTATATATAAACTGTTTTTTTAGGGATCAGATACTGCTACAACTACGAACATAACAATGCTCCTTTATTTTGCGCATTCCCTTCGCGGTTGTTGTTGTAAAAGATGACGCAAAAGGTTGGTTTCAAAGCTGTGGTTCATCGTTATGTGAACTTTTGTGTATAATGGTCCTTCAGAGGTGATTTCCTTCTTCCTTTGTGCAAGCATTTGCTTCAAAGTGGGTTTGGTAAGTCTATTTGAAACTCAGTTCATTCTTTGTAGTAGAAATTCTAATGTCCCTGCATGATGCATTCTTGCCTGCCAACTGTTTGCTAAAATGTCTTATTATGATTAGCTCTTTGTTTACATGTTTCTTCGTTAATTTGTTCATTTTGGTAAGTAGCTAATCCATTTATATGCATTTTGATGAAAAAGACAGCAGTACTTTTCAAGAATTTGTAAACATCATGTTAGTTTGTGAAGTTTCCTTATTCAATTAAATTGACTTCTCCGTCCTTTTTCTTCACATCATGTTAACTACATCTTTTTCATAAATAAGGTTTATTTCTTATACATCACAAGGTTAGATTAATAGAATGGATGAAATCATTCTCAAAAATCTAGACAGAGGTTAAAAACACGTTTTTCTGACTAACTTTTTTTTTTCCAATAATTGTTACTTCTATTAAGGTTTCTTTGATTCTACAAGATGTTTCAGATGGCAAGATTTAAAATCTAAGAGGTTAGTAATTTGTTTAACTTAATAACATTAATCATGTTCTCATGTAAATATTGATTTTCTAATGTTTCATTTTTAATAGTTCATGTGTTCATCCATGAATAATCACATAAAAGTTTTGTCTGATACCTATGTATCATATAGGGATTTGAATTCACACTTGAAACAATTTGACAGAAATTGCTCTAACGCAATTAAGTTAGTGTTTCAGCTACTTGAAAACTCTATCACAGTACACAGACTACATAAGTAACTATTAGAAAACATAAATCTCTTGGTACCAAAATGGAAACAACTGGAGAGTGCATTACTTGGACTACTCATTGCCTTTATACTTTCTTTTTATTTTTTGTTTTCATATCACACTAAGCGCAAAAACTAAAACCACATATTGGAAATGCTAGAGTTCAGTCAAATTACGCAAGGTGTAACAAAACTCCCCCTAGAATCAAGATCAAATGGGTGGTTGGTACTTATCTGATCACCATATTTTGTCACCGCTCTATGGTCAAAATGTTGATTTTCAGCCATCATGGGACAACTTCATTTGAGTCTGCATAAACATGAACAAACAAAGCTGTAAATAATCACCGCTACAGTAGGATTTCAGAACATGGTTCTTAAAACCACCAGCTTGAGGCTACAATTTTGATTTTGTGCCACAACTATTGGGTCCTCATTTTGTACTACTTGCATGACCTCCAGGCAACTGATCATTTATGCCATTGTAATTAGCCTTTACATTTTTTAGTTTACTGTATTTCATTTGAACTTTTTTGAAGCCATAGGAGGTAGGAATTCAGGAGGTGCAGTTGGGCAGGTGAGAATACTCACTCTTTTTTGTTGTTGTTGAAGTGTTGAGCTGTATATCAAAGATGAAAGCAAACCATGGAGGACATCAAAAGCTATATTCTTTTATATATCAAAGTTAGAACCCAACACTCATTCACATACTTGAACTTTAGATACAAAGATGAAAGCAAGCCGTCAGGGACATCAAAAGGTATGTGTTATTCATCATATACGGACGTGGTGAATGGGTCAATTGGGTTGTAAACATATCAAATAAAAAAACTAGCCAAAAAGGGAACCGATCGAATGGGTTGAGAACTGCTAAATGTCTATTTTTAAGCATAAATTTGTGAAGTGTTGCAGTAGGAGCTTAATAATTTTCTTTCTGTACTCATAATGGATGATTTTCGTATTTATATATTTCTAAAGGGACAAAAAGTGTTTGCGGGTCAACCTAACATATTTCAACAACCCTAACCCACCCATCTAAAGATTTTGGTTATTTACAGATCCAGTGTGACTTGTATTGGTAAATCAATCTTAATTTGTTGATCATTGTTGTATTCGGCCCCAATCTGCGCCGTTCACTTATGCAACTAAAAACTGAGACGCTTGCAGTTTACGGTGGTGAGAAACAACGCTAGCCAAGACTCCGTATTTCTTTAATTCCCTTATGCAATATGATACAAACGAAAACAACTAATATGCTAAAATAAATCATGAAAAGAAGTAAATAAAATGAACCTATCAATGTGTATCTTTGAAACCACCCCATCTGTTACATATGAATGTGGATCAGATACTGCTGCAACTACCAACAGTTAGAGACAAACTTTTTGTTTTTGCAAATGATGGTGGATCTTAAATTCTTAAGGAATGTTTCGTATATCTTCATCTTTATAAGAAAATGGTAAGATTATGTATCTGATTTCAGAATCTTGTTACTATTAACCCATGGTATATTTCCCTGAGACAAACAAACTGGTGCATACCTGGGATGATAGATACAAGGGAGGCGCAGTTAGCTAGTTGGACCAAGCACTCTTCATATTTAAACCCAAATAACCAGGAGAGCTTAAGGCCACTGGCTGAGAGCTTGGAGGATTGAGGAGTGTAGTAGGAAATATGAGTGAGATTGTTGATATTGGTGGACAAATCTTATGACATCTCTGTTTGTAGAACTCTCAACTCATGTTTACATGCAATAAAAACAGACTGCTCTCAATAACCGTTTCTGTGTTGCTGCTTTTACACAGCTATTGCAGCCATGATTCCGTTAAGGGAGTGGAGATTCTCATGCTGCAAGGGGAGTGCCACACACGTAGGTTGGGTGAGTATGCTTGATCAATGTAATAAATTTTGCTGCTTAATTAATTGCTATAGGAGACTCATGTAGGATCCTATGGAGTAGCTTTTTTTGATCTCTCATTCAAACAAATTTCTAAGTTTGTTTCAGATGTTTTATTGAGAGTGCTACTAATTGTGCAACAACTTTTGCAAGAGAATAAGCATGGGTCAAAGAGAGACATTTGTTACATGCATCCATCTGTGTTTCGAGGTGAATACGATCGTCTAGGTTTTTAATCTTTGTAGCTTAGTCAACACATTTTTCTAAGCTATGATTTGGATGTTGTATATCCAGGAAAGATCCAAAGTCTTATGCCATCTAAGTTTAAAGAAAAGCATATTAGAATTTGCGAAAAGTGCATGCCTAACATAGTAACATGTCTTTATGCTATATATATCCTTCCTTAATCTAATTCTGTTTTATTATATCTCATACCAGAGCAAGCAGTTGTTGACCGTGCCATTAATGAGATCTGCATCCTTCTTCAGTATAGACGCCACAACCTAAATGTTGTATGTAGTGCCCTCATCTTTCTATTATCGTTATTATATTGCTAGTAAAGATATATATATATAGGGTCTCCTTCAATGACTGATCTCCAATAAATACTTTTTTTCTTATGATATCTGAATTGGAGGGGATTGCCAATCACCATTCATGATCAATCACAAATGAGATATCATATTTAGAGCATGGAGAGTGGTCTCCCTTTCACTTCATAACTTTCTCCCATCTTTCAAACCTCCACAATGGTCATCTTGCAACCCCCTTAATCTTTCCCTTCCTTTTTTTAATTAAAATAATGCATACTCTCACTCTCTCATGCTGTAGTTCCCTCGCCCTCCCCGATCGACCCAGGAGTGGCAGGCCAGGTGACCACTCCGTTGCTTCTTAGAATGGATATGGAATTACGATCTATTGCCGATAGATTGCCTTGCCTTCCACAAATAAGTATGCCATAGTGGTTATGTGTGACTGCTGGAATTTCTTCTTTATTTGTTTTCAACCCAATTTAATAAATAAAAATCTGAACAACTTGAATTGTTAAAGTAAAATTTCTAGAATGCTATTCTAATATCCTGTTCTGCTCCTTCCCTTGCAGGTGTCTGCTGCAAAAGGGTGGGTACCTGATAATATCAATACGAATATGACTTTTTTTTAATCAATACAAAAACATCCAGATATTATTATTGGAAACTCAACTTGCTTGCATAAATAAATCGTTATAAATCAATTTCCTTCCATAAATGTAGAAACACTATCAATATATTCTTATTATGTTGACTTGCAGTTACAGTATCAATCACCAACACTTTAGCATCAAAAGTAAATGTTTGACGTTATCATTGTTTCAGTTTGGTGATGGGATGGCTGAGATTCTCAGAAGCTGATAGGAAATTTAATTGCCTAAACCACCCTGATGTTGGACTGAAAATATCATCTTTTCACTATTTGCTGACTTGCTGCTGGACTGAAATTGATGGTTAATATCTGGTTTTCTGGCAGGCACACTCTATTCCAGTACACGTAGAAGAATTGAAAGGTGTTTGGATAAAAAGGAGATTTGTAGATGAAAGAATAATGCTTGTTAATATAATCCCATAAAACTGTCTAGGGTTTGAGATTCCTAAGGTTGTCTTTGATTCTTGTTCATAGATATCATCAGTGTTGCAGATTACATACTAGTCGTGGAGAAGGAATCAGGTGAGGGCTTCCTACAACAAGACTTGTGGGTCCAACATTCTTTCAATTTGAAACTGATTAAACTATTACATGCTTTCCATATTGCAGTATTCCAACGACTAGCAAATGATGGTTTTTTGCAAAACTAATCGTTGCATTGTCATCGCGGTAAGGGAGTCTTTAGTGTTACATCTTTAGAGGAATTAACCATTAATTATATCTATTTACATGGCAGAGGTTATCCCAATATTCCAACACGGAGGTAAATGTTTATAGATATCACTTTCACTTCATAACTTTCTCCCATCTTTCGAATCTCCGCAATGGTCATCTTGCAACCCCCTTAAAACTGTCTATGGTTTGAGATTCCTAAGGTGTTCTTTGATTCTTGTTCATAGATATCATCAGGGTTGCAGATTACATACAAGTCGTGGTGGTGGAGATTCAGCTTGGAACATGGGTTGCTTGGAACAAAGTTACATCCAGCTTTGCTCATGGTGGGCTGCAAATTGGTAGGTTACATGCGTAAAACATATCACTTCTAGTCAAGTGGTGGTGGAGATTCAGAATCGAGGAGGTCTCGCTTTGGAAATCAGTTCCCTACATGGCAAATATTTTAAAGATCTCAATAGGTTAGTCATGGGGGCTGGTCTGGATCAAGTTTTGGATCTTTCGCTGGAACATAGAGAAATATTTCAAAGATCTCTTCAGATTTTAACCCATTTGACCCATTTCATTTTTAGCTAACTTTTTTTATGAAAATATTTATTTTATCCATTTTGACCGATAAGGTTATAGAGATAAACTATCACCAGAGTCAACCCATTCCATAAGTAAATGGGTCGTATTTGCCACTGATTTTATATAACAATATTCAGCTTGACCTCATACTTTAGTCGATCTTAAAAAGTACATCTAAAAATATGTAACTAACAACTACTTTGCAATTTGGCAATTGATTGTTCCCCAGCTGAGGTTACAAGATGTTGGACCAAAGGAAACTGTTGGTAAATTTCAAGTCACACTTGTGTTTGTCCCGAAGATATTGTGGTTCTGGAGGGGTAGTATTAACAGTCTCAGATGTGGGGATTTACATTTTTAGTCTCCCTTTTTTTAAATGTATTCTACTGATAGGTTATAGTGGACGTTGAAAGGGTAATTATGGAAACTTCAGAAAAATAGTATCGTGATCGTGTATTGACACTTGAGGAAAACACAATCCCTGTTAGGCATTACAATATGTTCAAAAAATTGCAAAAGAAAATTCAGTACCTCATTGTTTTCCTGAGGAGGTCAGATGTTCTCTCATTACTTATAAAATAATGTACAAGAGAATTTGGTTGTTAATTTAAGATTTGTTTATATTGTTTTTCAGTTGGGATATTTTTTTTAATTCAATGAAGAAGATGCTTGATGCGCTACAACCTGAAATACAAAGCCCCTTCAATCACACAGCTCGAGCTTTTCCTTACAAAAAATGCGGTGCCTGATATCGTATTCTAATAAAGTGGGTTTAGCAGTTTAGCATACAGGTATGGTGCCTTGTTACACATTGACCTTCATAATTATTAACTGTTTTTAAATAATTTCTATGTTCAGTTACACTTTTAGCTTTAGTCTCTGGATATCTGGTTTTCTGGTTAATATCTGGTTTTCTGGCAGGCACACTCTATTCCAATACACGCAGAAGAAGTGAAAGGTGTTTGGATAAAAAGGAGATTTGTAGATGAAAGAATAATGCTTGTTAATATAATCCCATAAAACTGTCTAGGGTTTGAGATTCCTAAAGTGTTCTTTGATTCTTGTTCATAGATATCATCAGTGTTGCAGATTACATACTAGTCGTGGAGAAGGAATCAGGCGAGGGCTTCCTACAACAAGACTTGTGGGTCCAACATTCTTTCAATTTGAAACTGATTTAAACTATTACATGCTTTCCATATTGCAGTATTCCAGCGACTAGCAAATGATGGTTTTAGCAAAACTAATCGTTGCATTGTCATCACGGTAAGGGAGTCTTTAGTGTTACATCTTTAGAAGAATTAGCCATTAATTATATCTATTTACATGGCAGAGCCGCAGAGGTTATCCCGATATTCCAACACGGAGGTAAATGTTTATTTATTTTTGTTTTGTCCCAGAACACATACCAAAAACAACTTCAATCTTGAAGTTATTTTACTCTTGGGGTTACTCATTGAGCAGCTGCACTTGCCAGTCTATTGTTTGGTTGATTGTGATCCATATGGCTTTGACATCTTAACCACATACCGGTTTCGTTCAATGGTAACGTCCTCAGATATATGCAAGATATGCCATTCATAAGTATGATTTACATTTCAATATATGCCCAAAATGATTCAAATCATCTTTTGTAACAAAATACACATTTAATCCAAGTATCTATGTTCCCTTCAGGTGACTTTTCTCTTGCCAAAATGTTGACATTTCATGATCTTGCATCCTCGGTATTTAATATTGCTTCCACATATTATTATTGCTATTATTATCTTTTCTTTTCCATACTATTATGTGTCTTTCCTTGGAAAAATAATGTTATCATCAAAAGAATTCAAGTGCCCTTAACGTATATAATTTCTGTCTTTTCTTTTTAATGTGCATCTGCTTTGCTTTAATATCTTTTATGCTCTTTAATTACGTAATTAGACGTATCTATCCTGTTAACTATTCATTGAGTATGTTCAATAGTTAAGCATCTACTCTTATATCCTCTAGGAAGTGTGTATCAGCTAATCTCCTCTTTGTTGTTTCATACATTTTTATACACATGTTTTTATGTATAGTTTGAACAAGTAAGTGTGTGATATTCTTCGACAGCACAAACATCAGTGTATAGTTAAATAAATATGAAGCCTTAAGTACACTATATATAATTTTCAGTAATATTAAAGAAATGTGTGAGCATACATATAATTATAGATGGTAACTAAACTAATCTCCTATTGAAAGATATGACGAATGGATAACAAAGGTCAAAAATCATCCACATACACATGCATTGTAATACATGTTTCCAGATTTTGAGTAGACTTTTTGATAACAAAGGTCAAAATTATCCACGCATACATGTGCAAGACAAAGTATAATCATTTATAGGAGATAAAGAAAGAACACAAATCTACATGCAACCTTGGTAATTACTGTTTTTTAATTTACTCTTCTTTTACATACTTTTTATCATATTGCTATGGTGTTTTTGCATTGCCCTGTTTGCCTTGTCAATTGCAACTGTAAATCTTGCTTTCTTGATCACCCGAAAGTTGGTTCTTGTATCTGATTTTCTGTTATGCAACTTATAGCAGTTCTTTATCTTACAGCTCTATATCCCCCTCAATCTGGTAATTTAGTTATACCTAGGTATGATTTTAACAATCATATATATTTTACGGCCACTTTGTCCTCCGTTCTTTTGACATCGATTATCCTACTCTTGTTATCTACGAGAATCTCGTTTCATTGTTGACAGGGTTTAAATGTTTTAGGGATTACAGTCTCTATAGAAATCATTTTCATTCTCTTAACTGTTTCAGTTTCCATTTTGGTTGTTATGTTTCAGTTGGCTTGTGTTTTATGAATCAATTTTTGTGATGTTTAAATGTTTTGGTTGTAAATGCATGATTCCTGTTTCATTAAAGAAACACTGATTTAGTTTCAATAATGCACGATTTTGGTATCATTTTAGTAACAAGGGATTTGGTTTGGTTTCTGAAAAAGCAATCGACTACGAGAGCTCAAACTTTCATGGAAAAGTTGAGATATCTTAAAAATTATATTAAATCGTGGAAGGGAGGTGTCAAAGACCCACAGTTGAAATCATTGGAAGAGTTCAAGTCTAAGGCTTTGGAATTTGACAAGAAAGCTGAAAATGGCTTATTATCCGTTATGGATCAGCAACATAGATTGGAGAATGATCTCAAGATACTCGAAATGGAAAAGATGCTATGTTTGGATCTCAAGCAGCGTTCTAGAAATGGGCTACTGACGGAGATGAAAATACCAAACTGTTCCATGGTTTGATTAAGTACAGAAGGAGGAAGAACAAGATCCATGGGATTATGGAGAATGGTGTTTGGACCTCTAGTCCACTTAGCATCGAAGGAGCTGCTTACAGATAACTTTTCAGAAAAGTTTGCTGACAACTCTAGTTGCAGACCCTATTTATATAGCAGAAAATTCAAGACCCTTTCGATGGTTCAGAGAAATTCATTGGACACACCATTCTCAGAAGCTGAAATTAAATTTGCTATTTGGGGGAGACAAGGCTTCAGGCCCCCTGATGGCTTCACGATGAAGTTCTTCAAAGATGACTTGATTGATGCTATCCGCGGCTTGGAAAATTCTGCAGCTCTTGAAACAGGTTGTAATACTTCCTTCCTGACTTTAGTTCCTAAATGTGCATCTCCCCTATCATTTGTTGATTTTCGTCCTATTAGTCTCATAAATTCATTATATAAGATAATTGCAAAGCTGATGGCAAACAGACTAAATAATGTCATTGATGATCTAATTAGTGGTGAGCGAACTGCGTTTATTAAAAATAGAAGCATTCTTGGATGGGCAAAACATGTTAAACAAAAATTGTTAATTTTTAAAGTTGATTTTGAGAAGGCGTTTGATACACTAAAATAGGATTTTTTTTTAATGATATAATGTCTCTCATGGGGTTTAGTGATAGATGGAGGAAACTGGTCCGAGATTGTTTATGCTCCTCTTCTAAGGATGTGTTAATAATTGGGTCTCCGACCTTGGAATCTCGGCCCTCTAAAGGGGTAAGGCAAGGTGACCACATGGCCCCTTTCCTTTTTATAATGGCCATGGAAGATTTAAACATTGTCATGAAAGAGGCGGTAGAAAAAGGTGTTTTCCATAGGATTAAGTTACCTTTTAATGGGCCTGTTTTAACTCATCTTTATTACGCAGATGATGTGGTTTTCATCGGGGAATGGTCTGTAATAAATGTGAAAAATATTGGTCGTTTACTCGGATGTTTTCAACTTTGTTCTGGTCTAAAAGTAAACCTCCAAAAAAGTAATTTATACGGGGTGGGAGTTTCTGATGACAACATCCATAGTGTTGCATCTTTAATCAGCTGTAAAGCTGGTTCTTTTCCAATGAAATATCTGGGAATGCCTATTGGAATTAGTATGAGTAAAACAGAAAGCTGGGGAACTGTAATTGAGAAATTTCAGGCGAAACTTACAAAATGGAAAGCGAATTCAATCTCTGCTAGGGGAAGGCGATAACTCTGTAGGTCCGTGTTTGGAAGCCTTAACCTGTATTATTTTTGATGTTTAAAGCTCCAAAAAAATGTATTGAAAAGCTGGAAAGCATTTCTAATGAATTATTTTGGGAATGGGTACTAATGAAAAGAAAATCACATGGGTTGCTTGGAACAAAGTTACATCCAGCTTTGCTCATGGTGGGCTGCAAATTGGTAGGTTACATGCGCAAAACATATCACTTCTAGTCAAGTGGTGGTGGAGATTCAGAATCGAGGAGGTCTCGCTTTGGAAATCAGTTCCCTACATGGCAAATATTTTAAAGATCTCAATAGGTTAGTCATAGGGGCTGGTCTGGATCAAGTTTTGGGTCTTTCGCTGGAACATAGAGAAATATTTTAAAGATCTCTTCAGATTTTAACCCATTTGACCCATTTCATTTTTAGCTAACTTTTTTTATGAAAATATTTATTTTATCAATTTTGACCGATAAGGTTATAGAGATAAACTATCACCAGAGTCAACCCATTCCATAAGTAAATGGGTCGTCTTTGCCACTGATTTTATATAACAATATTCAGCTTGACCTCATACTTTAGTCGATCTTAAAAAATTCATCTAAAAATATGTAACTAACAACTACTTTGCAATTTGGCAATTGATTGTTCCCCAGCTGAGGTTACAAGATGTTGGACCAAAGGAAACTGTTGGTAAATTTCAAGTCATCACTTGTGTTTGTCCCGAAGATATTGTGGTTCTGGAGGGGTAGTATTAACAGTCTCAGATGTGGGGATTTACATTTTTAGTCTCCCTTTTTTTAAATGTATTCTACTGATAGGTTATAGGCATATAGCGGACGTTGAAAGGATAATTATCGAAACTTCAGAAAAATAGTATCGTGATCGTGTATTGACACTTGAGGAAAACACAATCCCTGTTAGGCATTACAATATGTTCAAAAAATTGCAAAAGAAAATTCAGTACCTCATTGTTTTCCTGTGGAGGTCAGATGTTCTCTCATTACTTATAAAATAATGTACAAGAGAATTTGGTTGTTAATTTAAGATTTGTTTATATTGTTTTTCAGTTGGGATATTTTTTTTTTTATTTCAATGAAGAAGATGCTTGATGCGCTACAACCTGAAATACAAAGCTCCTTCAATCACACAGCTCGAGCTTTTCCTTACAAAAAATGAGGTGCCTGATATCGTATTCTAATAAAGTGGGTTTAGCAGTTTAGCATACAGGTATGGTGCCTTGTTACACATTGACCTCCATAATTATTAACTGTTCTTAAATAATTTCTATGTTCAGTTACACTTTAGCTTTAGTCTCTGGATACACATGCGATTATTGTTTTCGTGATCATATATTTTTGTAGAGATTTTTTCGTAGGGATATCTTTTCCTTGGACCTAATAAATATCAAATGAAAATGTGAGAAACCTAACATTATTATTTGAGGGTTATGAAAGGGGATTATTAGGAATATATAATGAAAGCGATAAGCGGAGATCATGCATAAACCATTTGCAGATGTTCTAAGCAGGGTTCTAAAAAACGCGCCTTGGCGGCGCCAAGGCGTGAGGCGCGACTCCGCCGTTAAGAAATAGCCCTTGGCGGCGAGGTTAGGCGTGGCGTAAGACAACGCGGCATAAGGCGCGCCTTTACGCGCCATATGGCGAGTTTTTTAAGGCGTGGCGCCCCAAAAACATTTTTTTTTTAAATTGTCTTTTTTTATATACATTTTGCGGTCGCGTGTTTTGAACTTCTATAAATTTGTATTTTGTAATTTATATATGTTACTTTGCCCCTAATTTGTGTAACTTTGTGTAATTTGTATATTAATAATGATAAATTGGATATAAATATTTATGAAATATATACAAAATTGACGCCTTAGGTGCCACCTTAAAAAACGCCATGGCTCGCCATGGCTTCTAAAACTTGAGGCTTTACCTCGCCGCCACGCCACGCCTCACGTTTTTTAGAACCTTGGTTCTAAGGATAATTAGTGATAGATCAGCTATTTTGTGGTAAGTTTTAAAGGAGCATTTATCAGCTATTTGTGGTAAGCTTTTGATAATACCAAGGGAAATTAAGTGTTCAATGTAGTATCATTTTGGATGTTAGCATACTTATCGTTCCTCACAGTCTCATACAGCATAATGGGATGATGATCGAACTTGCTAAAGTTTTGAATTAGTTACTTTATCTTTCTTTGAAGAGATTTAAGATGAAAAGATAGTAGTTGAAGTAATATGAAGTAAATAGATTGCCAGATCGAGAAGATGTTTTCAGAGTAGTAATAAGTAAGCAATAATGTTTGGGGTCAAGTTGGAGGATACGTAAGCTGGCATCCATGTGTTAGAAGATGAATTTTTATAATTATATCTACAATGCCAGGTTTAAGAGAAAACAAGTACAACAACTTATAATGTAGAATTCTTTGAAGTAGAGTGCAAGTTCTCATTGCAAATATCAGTTGTGATTTATGATGTATGAGTGATAGCCTACTTTTGACGTTGCAAGCAACAAAAGTCAAGATTTGCTTGATTCCAACATGATTGGCATTTAAGGGACAAACGTGAGCCTGATACAAGACATTCCTTACAACAACCCTGACATGGTCTACTAGTAGCGAACAGGTGCCACTCTTTGCATCCTGAAAGTCGATCATTCTAGTAGATATTCCAACGATAATCATAGAGCTCCCACTATTCGTCTACATTCATACTTTACTCTCAGGTTTCACACATCATGCGTACTAACTTAGGCATCTGACTAAGGATGAACTGCTTTATCTATCTGATTTCCCTTTGATTCGTATGAATTGGTATTATTCTATTTTATAGTGAGGGACTTACTATGCCAAACTTTTATTTACTTTACTTGATTTTTAACATGAGGACTAAGTAGCTAATAATGAAACTTAAGGGACTTGAATAGTTATTTGTTTAAAACTAGTTATATTAAGAAGAAATAGTTGACTAAGTCAAAATGGGGGAAAGTGAAAGTGTGTGTGGTGTGTGGTGTGTGGTGTCTGTTACGGCTGGTAAGAATCGGGAAGGAGAAGAAAGGAAAAAGAAATCTGATTTTTGAAAGGAAATTCACAAGAATTAGCCATTTAATTGTTCCATCAACCTAAAGGTATGATTTACAAACTATGTTATATGGTTATTGGAGAAAGTAGAGGAGTTAGAAGATGATTTGTTCATAGAATCCATTCATTGCAATTAGTTTGTGAATTTATTCAAGAATTCTAGTGGTTATAAACTGAATTTGTCACATGCATGCTGAAAACTGTGAGTTACTGGAGAGGCGGAGAAGTGTCCCCAATTTGCGGGTCAAAAAAAAAGGTTACATTTTTTATTAGGGTTGGTCATGTTGTATTTGCGGGTCAAAAAAAAAGGTTACATTTTTTAATTCTTATGTATTTGATCCGAGGGTTGGTCATGTTGTGTTACTAATGATGTTTTGAGTAGTACTTAGTCATGTTTAAACCATTTTGGTGATGGGATTCACTAACTTTGGTATAGAATTCGTTTCGGTTCTGGTCGAACTATTGTTGTCTGCACACGAAAACACGGGAGTGTTCAAGGGAACACGGGCCCTGTAGGGCTAAGCAAACACACCTTATGTGTGAGAAGCCATGTACACTAAGTGCAGGTCAATAGTTAATGTAATATTTCATTTCCACACGTAGGTATTAATTGAAGACTTAACCTTGTGATTTCTACAGCTGTCAAAGAATGTAATTGGTGAATCATGTCGAGCATGTGAGTCATACAACTCATTTAACTTATTTGAAAAATGTGCGATTACATGATTATGTGTTATAGCCTGGGTGGCAATGATTGTGAATAGCATGGGTGGCAATATTGTGAATAGCCTGGGTGGCGTTATTCGTAATTGTCAGGGTGACACTATTTGTGAAAAGCCTGGGTGGCAATTTGTCGCCTGTGTGGCATGTATGTGGTTGTTAGATTCTATTTCGTGCAGATACAGTTTAAGTGATTGTGTATGTATGTACTCACTAAGCTTTATAGCTTACCATTGTTAACTTAACTCTTGCAGATGCTTTATGTAACGCGGGATAATGGGACATTGTTGTTGTAGCTGAGTTGACAGTCGTTGCTTCCAACAAAGTTATTTTAAATTTACATTTTATATAAGACGTGTTTTAAACAATTATAAGTTTTTGGAAAGTCACCCTTTTGGTAATAACCATTTATGAATATTTTTAGTAAAGACGATTTATTATATTTTTATAAAAAATACGGGATGTTACAACTTGAAACAATCGGCCAACTTGATTAAGGAATGGATAACAACAATCGATTAGTTTGATTCAACAACAATGAGTAACAATGATAAATTTGATTCATTATCAGTCATTTTGACTATGACCAACAATGATGAAGATCACCGATTTGACTAGGAACCATGCCGAGATCTTTGGAGAAGTTCATCCATTCATCCTCCTTTGCAGCTTCACTTGCTGCAATGTACTCTGACTCTATAGTCGAGTTTCCTACTATATCCTGCTTCAAGTTCCTCCAACTAATAGCACCGCCTTTGAAGGTATCTGCAGTCACATCCTCTTCTTGTTCAAGACCCATTTGCAACCCACGAGCCTAAAGCCGGACGCACGATCTACCAAGTCCTAAACTTGGTTATCCGACATGGACTATACCTTCGATTCCACCGTTTCTCCACCTAGAAGACTTTGTCCTCACTATGGCTTCCTGGTATGTAACCCACTATCGGGTCGTCTCCCTCATATGGGGAAACTCATATCTCTTTGGCTCAAGACAAATCCTTCTAGTCCTTCGAAGAGGTAATGGCTCTATGTGTCAGGTTCCCAAGCATCGTCATGCCGAGTTTCAACCATTCTTGGTTGAGTGCTAGATCATTAGGTTCTCCATCGGTTGATCCTTGAACCTCCTCAAGTTAAACTCTCTTCCTTATAGTGATAGTGCCAACATCGGTTGCTATCAGTTGCCTTTCATGGAAAACCACCGTTCGAGCAATAAAAACCTTTTTAGAATTGTTTGTAAAAGAAATTTCCCAAGTCACAGGCAACATAACTAACAAAGTAACCACTCTTGGATCGGGGTTCTTACTTGTCTTCGGCCTCATGTCTAGCGTAAGCAAGACAAGCCTAAAACCATGTGATAAGCAAGCAAAAGAACTCTTCCGTGCCACATCTCATAAGGTATTTTCTCAACCTTCTTTGTTGGTTTAAGGTCGAGGACCCTCCAACTCATCGTAGAACGGTGTCCGTTTCTTTTACTCGGCAACACTATTTAATTATGGCATCCTAGGAGGTCCAAATTGCGAGACAATCCCAAAATCTCTATAAGATGGTCACAAAACACTAAACTAAGATACTCACTACCTCTTGCCCTAAAATCAGATATTGTCCCTTGTTCAGAAAAGTTTTGAACAACTCAAAGGTTCTAGACTTGTGACTAATCAAGTGAATATACCCTTACATACTAAAGTCATAGGTAAAGGTAAGGAAGTATATATCATAATTCCTAGTGGCATACTTGAACCGACCACACACATCAATATGCACTATGTCGAACAAGTCTTTGCCCCTCCCACTAACGCCGGTGAAGGGTGCTTTAATCATCATACCTAATAAAAAATATTCGCAATCTACATGTGACCCGTAGTCAAATTATTCCAAGATCTCATCCGCTTGAAGCTTGGTAATGCGATGCCTTGTTTATACTACCTAGAAGACTATGCCATTGGGATAGCTTGTCCAAACCATTATGAACTCCGAATCAACATTCATGCTGATCTATCACTTTTTTCAAGCATACGCTTGTTTCATATATGCCATGACATGGATATGCTCTGAAATAAGTAATACCATTATTACAACATGGAATGTTCCGATTATAAAATTCTTAATAATATCCATCGTCAACAAGAGCATAAAAATATATATAATTGAAGTACGTAGCAAGTCAAGAGAGCATTAGGAGAGCGTATGCTTGTGTTTTAATATGCGCCATGGTGCCTTTAGACTATCAAATGGTCCCATAAAATGAAAGTGTCCTGCGAGGTACTCGTATACGGCCATGTAGCATGAAGCCTTCACGGCCCATGTATAGCATAGCCTTCACGAGTAGTGAAGCATCAATGCTTCGTGGCTATGAAGCCTTGTGATAGCCCATTTTACTATTTTCTCGTTTCCTTCCATGTTATGGGGATCAATCATTGGCGTGTGACCCAGTAGGCTCATGCTTTATCGGTAGTGACACGAGTCTACGTGTGTTGGTGGTAGAGGAAGACTCTCACTTGCACATGACACACTGTATCCATAGGTGTCACATATAAGGGGCGACTTGTAGCAAGACATCACACAGGTTATGTCATCCCTAACAAGCACCAAATTGCAACCTATTGGTTTCAGATTTGTCCTATAGATAAGTGATCATCATCCCTTTTTTCGCAATACGTGTGTGAACACGAGACATGGATTAATATTTCTCGATTCTAGATGGGCGGTGACCTTAGGCAAGTTACGATTGATCCATTAGCAATGAAACTCTAGCGTAGCCATGCTTTTTACGTCAACACTCGGTGATCGAGGGACCTAACGAGGGACCTAAGGATATCTCTTTAAACACATAATACTTTACCCAAAATCATGAGGATGAAATGATATTATCAACCTAAGTCACTCGTGACTTAATTTATGAAGTAAACTCAGGTGCGAGTGTTCTGTTCACTTGAAACTCTTTTCAAGTATAGGTAAGTGTTGTATCTCATTTATTCAATCGTAGATGGAACAAAATAGAGACAAATGAGAGTAACCGCAACACGTGTATATAGAACTCCACTATATAATTGTAAAATACAATATTGCTTGATGTTCTCAAAACATACATATCAAACAAGAAGAAAATAACTATAAACTCAAGTCAAGTATTTTGCAAATCTAATGCCTATAGCCCTAGCGTGAGAATAAAAATACATAGTGTTTACTCTGATCCGATGGTCGGTACGTAGTGGTAAAACTAATCAGGTTTTGAGACTTGGTTTAAGCGGTTGTATTTTGATACCAAGTCGACAAACAATACGAATATGTAATCAGTGTTTTGCTCCGCTGCTAATCTTTTGAGGTAAATTAAAAAGTTTTAATTTTCACTGATTTTAAGTTTGTGAAAGCCGGTGTTAAAGCAAGTCTAGGGTCGACTCATTTTATAAGACAAATTTTGGGTTCGTAAGTAAGTCGCACAATTCGTAAATAGAATTGAGAATTATAGTTTTTGATTATTTCAGTTTCATCTAGCGCTAGTTTAGGTTTTAACTTTGACCCGATTTTTAACTTGCCATTTATGTTACATAAGTTATTATTTAAAATTTTAAAATAATATTTTTATGTAACAAAATCGGGTTGAGCGGGTCATTTGAGGTAACTAGGTAAATATGTTTTATATGAACCTGACACATTTTTACTTGTCATGTTCATGTCGGTCCATGTATTACAGTTTTAGTTTCGTGTCAGCCCATTTCATGTTCGGTTCAGATTGTGTTTAGAATTTATATCCCAAAGTGCTATTTTATCTTTATTTTATTTTTTTATTTTTATTTAGAATATATGTGAACCTTAATGAGCATTAGACTCGGTGTTCCTTTTATTTTAATCCACTATTACTCAATGCATTAAACTAAACTTTTGTTGTTGTATATTGTTAAAGAACGAGTGTTAGTATTCGTGCTTTGCTACGTATCTAGTCTGATTAGATTAACTTTAATAATAATTTATCTATACTATACTTCAATATAAATTTATTTATTTTTACTAACATGTATACTCACTATAAAAATTCATGTCTAGTCGTCTATATTTAACAATCCTCTTAGATTGAAATCAAACACTAAACACATAATTAGCAAACTACCTATCAAAAAGACTAAAGAAGTTATATAAGAACTATCTTTTTAGTTTTTAAAACCATTTTTATTTCCTTTAAACAAATATTAATATTAGAAATAAGTTTCTAAAAAGTGGGGGAGATAAATCATCCTACTTATTCTTCTACTTACAAGATAAACACAAGTGTCAAAATTAAAGTAGGAGGTGAAAAAGAGAATTAATGAAATCCACATGTTACCTTGTTGTGCGTAGAATAATATATCATTTTTTCTAAAAAAAAGATTTAAATTTTCAAAAAAAAATTTGTTAGAAGACTTATTATCTTTTGTTTTCAATTTGTATGAGCACTTTGTAAAAAGAATTTACGTCCTATTTTTATTTTTTTTAGGATTATAATATTTAAAAATTTGAATTTAAATAGGTTTCATAAAAAGGAAGAAATAAAAATTAAACTATTGACTTAAATTAAAAGGATATTAAATTGTTAATAATAAAAAAACAAATTTTGGATAGAAAGGGAAAAACGAAACACACTGGGTAGAAAGGGAAAATAGAGAGAAAGGAAGGGCTTATAATAGGAAAAGAGAAAAGAAAAATAAAAGAAAAAGAGGGGAATAAAGACAGAATCGATCTAGTGACCTCAAGGATAAAAAGTAGGAGTCTTACCAACTTCTCCAGCTAACATAAATTTTGTAATAGCATAAAACTTGTATATAATATATAAATGGCGTAAGTTAGAAAAACTAAGTCATGAACAGTGAAAGTGGCGTAGGATTAACAATTGACAATTGTATATATATATATATAAATGTTAAATAGGGTGGTTATGCTATTAAAGATAGGGCAAACTGCTTCATAATACAACAAACTTTTACTAAGCTACCAATGTATACAATGAATTTTAAAATTAAAAAAAAAATACAACCAATCTTCACATTTGTTACATTATATGCAATTGACCTCTTATAGCAGGTCATGTTTGCTAATCCAGCCGGTTACCTTCTTTTAGTTATCTTTAATAATTTTTTTTAAAAATAAATCATTTTCCATAGAACACAAGCACAAGCAGTTAGGGTTCTTCAAAGAGGACTGCTCAGATCTCGCCTTCATGCCTTCATAAAAACACAAGCATACCTTCACCACCAACGTCATGCTCAGATCCAGATCTGAGCCGTGAGTTTTGAACCACCACCGTCGCTTGAACCACCCTTCAAGAGCCAACGTGAGTGTTTATCAAGTGAGTGTTCAGATCCAGATCCAGATTGCCGTGAGTTTTCAAGAGCCACCGTGAGTTTTCAGATCCAGATCGCCGCCGTCACCGCCCTTCAAGAGCCACCACCACTGCCGCCGCCGCTTCAGCCCACCACCACTGCCGCCGCTGTCGGAATCTGACCTCCTTATACAGATTGCTCAAAGGACCACCATCGCCTTCAAATCGTTACCGCCGCCTTCAAACCTTCACCACCGTCGCCTTCTAATCTGACCTGCAGGAGCAATTTGTCTTTAAGGTTCGATTTAAGATCTCGTTTATTCAGATTAGGGTTTGTTTATACCGATTGTTCATTCTTAGATCTCGATTTAAAGTTATTTTAGATCTTATTTTTTAGGGCTTTCATTGTTCTTCATCTGGTTCATTATTTAGGGTTTTCGGATTTAGATATGTTTTACAGATCAGAACATCGTGAGGTTTTCATATTTAGATTTGATGTACATATTTATGTTTTTATTCTTGTGTCATTATGAGTTTTGAATTTGATTACTGATTTGGTTGATTCATAAGTTGTGTTTTTGTTCTTGAACTTGAAGGTGTTCATCATTAAGAACAATAAGTATAAAAACTACAAAAAATAATTAGAAAAAAATATTAGAAAATCAGAATATGACCTGTTACCTGCTCATCAGGTTGCTAATTGCATACATTGGAAGACAAAAGAGAGTTGGTTGTATTTTATTTAAAATTTTAAAGTTGGTTGTATACATTGGTAGCTTACTAAAAGTTCATTGTATTTTGGAGCAGTTTGCCCTTAAAGATATGCACAAGTTTACGGACCGTGAATATCCCGAAACAACCGAAACCGACTCAAGTAATTCAAGAATTATCTTTTTGCTATGTTTTATATATGTACAACTTTATAAAAATGTAAAATATTTTGGTTTATGTATCATTATATATAAAGAAGTTTTTTATTTATTATTTATCGTAAATGACATATTGAGACCATTGATATAATTTTTAAAGTTTAGGGATCAATGACGGAAGATTTGGTAAAGTACAAAGACCATTTATGTAATTTACTTATTAGTTTATCATTATTGTTTAGTTTAAGCGTGTTGTTGATTGTACCATCATCCTTATAATATACACACATGTCACATCCAATGAGAGACGCTCACACACACACATCATCATCATATGAAACGTGTAATGATTCAAATAGTTTAATTATTTAGGAGAGTAAATTACTTATATAGCTCATGTGTATTGTATGAAACGAGTAAATTTTACCGCTTCGCTGCGGGGTAAAAATACTATCCCGTTTACTTTAAAATTATATTATTACAATAGTTTTTTTTTATAAAAAACATCTAAGCGACTCTATAAAAAATAACTTCAAAAACTTCAAAAATTTTAGCCTCAACTTCAGTCAGTATTATTAATATAAATAACTATTAACTTAAACTGAATTATTTTTATATAATTGACAAAATATATAAGCTAATATTGTTTGTGAACAAATAAAATGAATATGAAAAATTCATTTAATGTTTAAGCTAATTAAATAGGCAATTGATAACAAAGAAAAAGAAGAAAAGTAATTTACAAATTTAGTATTAAAAAGAAAAGCAGAAACGATTTCGTAGATAATAAAATGAAAAAGAAATTTTTGGTAAGAGGGGGTGGAAGCAGCGGAAATAGACTTGGAAAACAAAAATAATTAAAAAAGTGTGGTTAGGAAGGGTAGAACCCGAGACATAAGGGACACAGGTGAACATGCATACCATCAAGCTAGAAAGTTGTTATGCTGTTGTTTTTGAAAAGTTAATATATAAATATTACATGGCGCATTTTATGAAAACCCATAATGAACCGTAGAATGGCGCATGTTAAAGGCTTGACAAACGTTATTATTATAAATAATTGTTTTAAGTATGAAAATTATTGAAATAGTTCATCGAGATCAATTTTTGTTTCAATTTTGGTCTTTAAAATTGATAACACTTACCGCAGACAGACAAGTCATGTAAATGAGAGGTACCTATATCAAGTACCTACTATTTCCTCAATAGTCTCTTTTTAACTTTGTCTCAAAAGTAACCATATTTTAAAGTGGGTATTACTCTCATACTTCTTGTTTCTTATTTCTTTGATTCATTCTTGATTCTTGTTTCTCTTTTACTTTCATTTTATTGTTTCTTTGATGCATTTTTTATTCTTGTTTCTCTTTTACGTTTAATGATGCTCGTGATTCAATAGTTCTTCCCCACTTGGGGTCTAAGCCCGCACTGTTCTCTGTTCTCTAAGTACCTGAACTTGCTATTAACTCAATTAATCAATACTAATAACTATTCAAAATTCTTTCATCATGAACATATGCTTAATTGAAACTGACGATTTTTATCTCTATTACTTTTTATTCTTGTTTCTCTTTTACGTTTAATGATGCTCATGATTCATGGGGTTTTATTATTTTTAATTCTTATCTCTTGCTTTTAACAATTAAAGATATAATTGGTTACTCTTAAGAAAAGAGTAAGGTGAAGCAAAAATGTCTACACTTTAATGGAGGATTAATAAATATCTCTAGTAAAAGATTAAAATACTCTTACAACATTCAATTCAAATCAAATGTTAGTTAAAAACTTAGATTGAAACGGATATAAACAATATAGATCATTTTAGTTATTTTCAAACTTAAAAAAATTATGCTAGTGATTTTATACGAACGTACCATTTAAGTAATCTACTCGTATAGTGTTTACAATTTAAGTTAAAGGCCACTAAACAAAGATTTAGATTTTGGAATTATTATCATAACTAATTTATTTTTAGAGGATAATAACCACAGCCTTTAGGGCTATGGATAAGAATACAAAATGTAATATCATTTTTTAAAATAATAATCACAACTCATGTGTTTATAATGAACTTTTCATACACTTGATTGTTACCTTTTATTTGGTTTCACCTTTTTAATTATGAAACAAGGTTACCATTTTTAATAACTAAACATTAAATATGTTATTTTTATCCACAACTTTTAGGGTTATTCTTATCGAAATCATTTATTTTTTTATTACGCAAGTAACATAGTTTTATATATTGTTTGATATAAACAAGCTACTAAAACCACTCCATTTGTAATATGTAACTCATACTATAGTGGAAATATATATGTTGTGTAATTTTTTTACCATGTTTTTTTGATAGTGTATTACTATATATTAATTAATTAAATGCAATCTTTAACTTCATTAAGAAATTAAAATTATATTAGGAAACGATTATAGAAGATCAAAGCGAAACCAATTCTCAACGGCTAAAAGATACGCGATGAATCTCCCTCCCCCTCTCCTCTACTCTATAATATAACCCAAACCCAAACCCCGTTCAGCCACCGCCAAACCACCCTCCTAATCAGCGTTGCTCCGGCCAGCATCGTTGAACTACGTCACAATGGGTTAAGCTACTTCATCTCTCCTCTCGACTGCTCCGACCCCCTGCGCCGCTGAGCTACGTACGTTACAATCAGGCGACCGCCGCTGACCACCATCACTATGTCTTTCATCTCTCTACTGCATGCCCCTGTTGCGTCTCTAAACTACGTCACAATTAGATGATCTCCGCCATACGTCTCTGAACTTCATCTCTCCTCTCTACCGCCACTATTCGCCGGTCGAGTCGTTGACGCAATTTACTTACGGAACCAACTGGTACGTTATGTATCTTCTTGTTTTCTACGATATAAGGCTCTTTCGTTTCTTTATATATATATAAACTGTTTTTTAGGGATTTCAATCTATAACTCGATTCTGAGTTGGGTTTTCAAATTCTATTTTATAAACTCGAAATTAATTGGTTTTGAAAAATCTAAAGATTTTGGTTATTTACAGATCCAGTGTGACTTGTATTGGTGAATCGATCTTAATTTGTTGATCCTTGCTGTATTCGGCCCTAATCACCGCCGATTATTTACGCAACTAAAAACTGAGACGCTTGCAGTTTACGGTGGTGAGAAACAACTTCAATCTTGAAGTTGTTTCTACTTGTGTTCATTTATCAAATAGGTTCTTGCGGTTACTCATTGAGCAGCTGCACTTGCCAGCCTATTGTTTGGCATCTTATCCACATAGGTTTGGTTCAATGGTAACGTCCTCGCATATATGCAAGATGTTGCCATTCATAAGTATGATTTACATTTCAATATATGCCCAAAATGATGCAAATCATCTTTTTTTTAACAAAATACACATTTAAAGCTACTGGCATATGATGCGAAGATAATGAGGCTTCCTGAGATACAATGGCTTGGAGTATTTACTTCAGATGCTGAAAAATATAATGTTCCACAACAGTGTCTCCTTCCTTTGACAGCCGAAGGTGTGATTCCACATTCACATCCCTTCAAAGTAGATTTAATGTACATTTGTTCTTGTGCTTTCTCTATTGAATTTTATCTGTTTGTCATCAGCCAGGACAAAAACAGAGGCAATCTTAAGTCGTTGCTATTTGCAGAGAGAAGTACCACAGTGGAGGTTGATAGTGTTCTTCGTATATTGATCGTATAGGTTTTTAATCTTTGTAGCTTAGTCAACACATTTTTCTAAGCTATGATTTGGATGTTGTATATCTATATCCAGGAAGGATCCAAAGTCTTATGCCATCTAAGTTTAAAGAAAAGCATATTAGAATTTGCGAAAAGTGCATGCCTAACATAGTAACATGTCTTTATGCTATATATATCCTTCCTTAATCTAATTCTGTTTTATTATATCTCATACCAGAGCAAGCAGTTGTTGACCATGCCATTAATGAGATCTGCATCCTTCTTCAGTATAGTCGCCACAACCTAAATGTTGTATGTAGTGCCCTCATCTTTCTATTATCGTTATTATATTGCTAGTAAAGATATATATATATATATATATATATATATATATATATATATATATATATATATATATTTATATATATTCCTGAAAGGGTCTCCTTTAATGACTGATCTCCAATAAATACTTTTTTTCTTATGATATCTGAATTGGTGGGGATTGCCAATCACCATTCATGATCAATCACAAATGAGATATCATATTTAGAGCATGGGGAATGGTCTCCCTTTCACTTCATAACTTTCTCCCATCTATCAAACCTCCGCAATGATCATCTTGCAACCCCCTTAATCTTTCCCTTCCTTTTTTTAATTAAAGTAAGGCATACTCTCACTCTCTCATGCTGTAGTTCCCTCGCTCTCCCCGAACGACCCAGGAGTGGCAAGCCAGGTCACCAGCAGGGTGACCACTCCGTTGCTTCTTAGAATGGATATTGAATTACGATCTATTGCTGATAGATTGCCTTGCTTTCCACAAATAAGTATGCCATAATGGTTAAGTGTGACTGCTGGAATTTCTTCTTTATTTGTTTTCAACCCAATTTAATAAAAAAAATCTGAACTTGAATTGTTAAAGTAAAATTTCTAGAATGTTATTCTAATATCCTGTTCTGCTCCTTCCCTTGCAGGTGTCTGCTGCAAAAGGGTGGGTACCTGATAATATCAATACGAATATGACTTTTTTTTAATCAATACAAAAACATCCAGATATTATTATCGGAAACTCAACTTGCTTGCATAAATAAATCGTTATAAATCAATTTCCTTCCATAAATGTAGAAAGACTATCAATATATTCTTATTATGTTGACTTGCAGTTACAGTATCAACCACTAGCATTTTAGCATCAAAACTAAATGTATGACTTTATCATTGTTTCAGTTTGGTGATGGGATGGCTGAGATTCTCAGAAGCTGATAGGATATTTAACTGCCTAAACCACCCTGATGCTGGACTGAAAATATCATCTTTTCACTAGTTGCTGACTTGCTGCTGGACTGAAAATGGTTAATATCTGGTTTTCTGGCAGGCACACTCTATTCCAATACACGCAGAAGAAGTGAAAGGTGTTTGGATAAAAAGGAGATTTGTAGATGAAAGAATAATACTTGTTAATATAATCCCATAAAACTGTCTAGGGTTTGAGATTCCTAAAGTGTTCTTTGATTCTTGTTCATAGATTTCATCAGTGTTGCAGATTACATACTGGTCGTGGAGAAGGAATCAGGTGAGGGCTTCCTACAACAAGACTTGTGGGTCCAACATTCTTTCAATTTGAAACTGATTAAACTATTACATGCTTTCCATATTGCAGTATTCCAACGACTAGCAAATGATGGTTTTTGCAAAACTAATCGTTGCATTTTCATCGCGGTAAGGGAGTCTTTAGTGTTATACATCTTTAGAGGATTTAGCCATTAATTATATCTATTTACAGTGCAGAGGTTATCCCAATATTCCAACACGGAGGTAAATGTTTATTTATTTTTGTTTTGTCCCAGAACACATACCTAAAACAACTTCAATCTTGAAGTTATTTCTACTCGTGTTCATTTATCAAATAGGTTCTTGCGGTTACTCATTGAGCAGCTGCACTTGCCAGCCTATTGTTTGGTTGATTGTGATCCATATGGCTTTGACATCTTATCCACATAGGTTTGGTTCAATGGTAACGTCCTCACATATATGCAAGATGTTGCCATTCATAAGTATGATTTACATTTCAATATATGCCCAAAATGATTCAAATCATCTTTTTTTTAACAAAATACACATTTAAAGCTACTGGCATATGATGCAAAGATAACGAGGCTTCCTGAGATACAATAGCTTGGAGTATTTACTTCAGATGCTGAAAAATATAATGTTCTACAACAGTGTCTCCTTCCTTTGACAGCCGAAGGTGTGATTCCACATTCACATCCCTTCAAAGTAGATTTAATGTACATTTGTTCTTGTGCTTTCGCTATTGAATTTTATCTGTTTATCATCAGCCAGGACAAAAACAGAGGCAATCTTAAGTCGTTGCTATTTGCAGAGAGAAGTACCACAGTGGAGGTTGATATTGTTCTTCGTATATTGATCTTTCTTCTTCTATAATACTATTAATAATCCTCTTAAAACCTATTTCGTCTTCTGAAAAGGTTGGAACTAAAGTTGCTGCTGCAAAGTGGAGTCAAGTTTGAGATTGAAGCATTATCTGTGCACTCACTTACCTCACTGTCAAAAGAGTACCTACCATCTAAGATTCAAGGTGAATTTTTCATATAAAATCCTAAGTTATATTATGTTATCATTACTACTTATCATCTGGAAACTCGGAGTCTTGATTTTGGAAAATTAACCACTAGTTGCTTTTATTCTGGTAGTATATTATAAAATGCAGTACACCTATCCTTCTATATCTCAAGCATGCTAATTTGCATCTTACTTGACTCTTTAGATTAATGCAGCATTAATTCTCAATGGAAAGATTAGATCTTCATTTTCCTGATTGAAACAGAACATTTAGTACAGAGTTTTTATGCTACAAAGCCCCTCGTGATGGCATATATGTAAAATTATCAAAGTGACGTCTATGTGAGACGAAACTGTGTTGGGTATGTAGCGAAATTCGGTTGAAATAGAAAGATTCAAGTGCAAGGATCATGTTCTTTATTAACAGTTGGTAAACACCAATGTTCTAGTATTTACCACAGTCCACACATTATACTTGTTAAGACTAATCACAATATGTTCAAAATGGAAAATTTGGAAGAATTATAACCTTACTACTTAATTAGTTTGATAACAAATACTGAAAGTGAAATGCTAACAGAAGTACTTCAGCTAGACTACACAGCTATAAAAACAGACTGCTCTCAATAACCGTTTCTGTGTTGCTGCTTTTACACAGCTATTGCAGCCATGATTCCGTTAAGGGAGTGGAGATTCTCATGCTGCAAGGGGAGTGCCACACACGTAGGTTGGGTGAGTATGCTTGATCAATGTAATAAATTTTGCTGCTTAATTAATTGCTATAGGAGACTCATGTAGGATCCTATGGAGTAGCTTTTTTTGATCTCTCATTCAAACAAATTTCTAAGTTTGTTTCACATGTTTTATTGAGAGTGCTACTAATTTTGCTACAACTTTCGCAAGAGAATAAGCATGGGTCAAAGAGAGACATTTATTACATGCATCCTTCTGTGCTTCGAGGTGAATACGATCTTCTAGGTTTTTAATCTTTTTCGCTTAGTCAACACAGTTTTCTAAGCTATGATTTGGATGTTGTATATCCAGGAAAGATCCAAAGTCTTATGCCATCTAAGTTTAAAGAAAAGCATATTAGAATTTGCAAAAAGTGCATGCCTAACATAGTAACGTGTCTTTATGCTATATATATCCTTCCTTAATCTAATTCTGTTTTATTATATCTCATACCAGAGCAAGCAGTTGTTGACCGTGCCATTAATGAGATCTGCATCCTTCTTCAGTGTAGTCGCCACAACCTAAATGTTGTATGTAGTGCCGTCATCTTTCTATTATCGTTATTATATTGCTAGTAAAGATATATATATATATATATATATATATATATATATATATATATATATATATATATATATATATTCCTGAAAGGGTCTCCTTTTAATGACTGATCTCCAATAAATACTTTTTTTCTTATGATATCTGAATTGGTGGGGATTGCCAATCACCATTCATGATCAATCACAAATGAGATATCATACTTAGAGCATGGGGAGTGGTCTCCCTTTCACTTCATAACTTTCTCCCATATTTCCAACCTCCGCAATGGTCATCTTGCAACCCCCGTTAATCTTTCCCTTCCTTTTTTTATTTAGAATAATGCATACTCTCACTCTCTCATGCTGTAGTTCCCTCGCCCTCCCCGAACGACCAAGGAGTGGCAGGCCAGGTCACCAGCAGGGTGACCACTCCGTTGTTTCATAGAATGGATATGGAATTACGATCTATTGCTGATAGATTGCTTTGCCTTCCACAAATAAGTATGCCATAGTGGTTAAGTGTGACTGCTGGAATTTCTTCTTTATTTGTTTTCAACCCAATTTAATAAAAAAATCTGAACAACTTGAATTGTTAAAGTAAAATTTCTAGAATGTTATTCTAATATCCTGCTCTGCTCCTTCCCTTGCAGGTATCTGCTGCAAAAGGTTGGGTACCTGATAAAATCAATACGAATATGACTTTTTTTTAATCAATACAAAAACATCCAGATATCATTATTGGAAACTCATCGTGCTTGCATAAATAAATCGTTATAAATCAATTTCCTTCCATAAATGTAGAAACACTATCAATATATCCTTATTATGTTGACTTGCAGTTACAGTATCAATCACTAACATTTTAGCATCAAAACTAAATGTTTGACTTTATCATTGTTTCAGATTGGTGATGGGATGACTGAGATTCTCAGAAGCTGATAGGATATTTAACTGCCTAAACCACCCTGATGCTGTAAGAAGGAAAATATCATCATTCTACTAGTTGCTTACTTGCTGCTGGACTGAAATTGATGATTAATATCTGGTTTTCTTGCAGGCACACTCTATTCCAGTACACGTAGAATAAGTGAAAGGTTTTTGGATAAAAGAAGATTTGTAGATGAAAGGATAATGCTTGTTAATATAATCCCATAAAACTGTCTAGGGTTTGAGATTCCTAAAGTGTTATTTGATTCTTGTTCATAGATATCATCAGTGTTGCAGATTACATAGTAGTCGTGGAGAAGGAATCAGGTGAGGGCTTCCTACAACAAGACTTGTGGGTCCAACATTCTTTAAATTTGAAACTGATTAAACTATTACATGCTTTCCATATTGCAGTATTCCAACGACTAGCAAATGATGGTTTTTGCAAAACTAATCGTTGCATTGTCATCGCGGTAAGGGAGTCTTTAGTGTTACATCTATTTACAGGGCAGAGGTTATCCCAATATTCCAACACGGAGGTAAATGTTTATTTATTTTTGTTTTGTCCCAGAACACATACCAAAAACAACTTCAATCTTGAAGTTATTTCTACTTGTGTTTATTTATCAAATAGGTTCTTGCGGTTACTCATGGTGCAGCTGCACTTGCCAGCCTATTGTTTGGTTGATTGTGATCCATATGGCTTTGACATCTTAACCACATACCGGTTTCGTTCAATGGTAACGTCCTCAGATATATGCAAGATGTTGCCATTCATAAGTATGATTTACATTTCAATATATGCCCAAAATGATTCAAATCATCTTTTTTAACAAAATACACATTTAAAGCTACTGGCATATGATGCGAAGATAATAAGGCTTCCTGAGATACAATGGCTTGGAGTATTTACTTCAGATTCTGAAAAATATAATGTTCCACACAAGTGTCTTCTTCCTTTGACAGCCGAAGGTGTGATTCCACATTCACATCCCTTCAAAGTAAATTTAATGTACATTTGTTCTTGTGCTTTCTCTATTGAATTTTATCTGTTTGTCATCAGCCAGGACAAAAACAGAGGCAATTTTAAGTCGTTGCTATTTGCAGAGAGAAGTACCACAGTGGAGTTTGATATTGTTCTTCGTATATTGATCTTTCTTCTTCTATAATACTATTAATAATCCTCTTAAAACCTACTTCGTCTTCTGAAAAGGTTGGAACTACAGTCGCTGCTGCAAAGTGGAGTCAAGTTTGAGATTGAAGCATTATCTGTGCACTCGCTTACCTCACTGTCAAAAGAGTACCTACCATCTAAGATTCAAGGTGAATTTTCATATAAAATCCTAAATTATATTATGTTATTGTGAAATTGAGAATGATTTCTGTGATAATTCTCCTTTTATTAATTCAATATGATACAAAAACAAGATATATATACAGAGAATACAAAAAAGGAAATAGCTAAATCTATTCCATGATTTACGATTCTATTCCTGTAAATAACAATTCTAACACTCCCCCTCAAGCTGGAGCGTATATATCGTAGGCTCCAAGCTTGTTATATATATATTCAACTCGGGGCCCTCTAAGAGATTTTGTGAAACCATCCGCAAGTTGGTCATTAGAACTAACAAACTCAGTAATGATTGATCCATCCTGTAGTTTTTCTCTAATGAAGTGACAGTCGATCTCGATATGTTTTGTTCTTTCATGGAACACTGGGTTGGAGGCAATATGAAGTGCTGCTTGATTGTCACATATAAGCTTTAGTGGAGATATCTTGCAGAACTGTAGTTCTTCAAGAAGTTGTTTAATCCATATGAGCTCACATGTTGCATTAGCCATTGCTCGATACTCGGCCTCTGCACTTGACCTTGCTACCACATTCTGCTTTTTACTTTTCCAGGACACTAAATTACCCCCAAAAAGAACACAATATCCTGAAGTTGACCTTCGACTGAAAGGACAACCACCATAATCTGCATCAGCATAACAATGTATCTCCATGTTCCCTTTATTCTCATACAACAATCCTTTTCCTGGAGCTCCTTTAATGTATTTTAGAATACGTAAAGCAGCATCCCAATGAGTGTCACATGGAGCATTTAAGAACTGACTGACTATACTCACAGCAAAGGAGATATCCGGCCTGGTTACTGTCAGATAATTGAGCCTACCAACCAATCTTCGATATTTCCCTTGATCTTCGAGAAGCTCCCCCTGACCTGGTAGAAGCTTAACATTAGGATCCATTGGGGACTCAACTGGTTTACAATCCGTCAGATGAGCTTCTTCCAAAATGTGTAGAGCGTACTTTCTTTGGGATATTGCAATCCCATCTTTGGATTTTGCAACTTCAATACCTAGAAAGTACCTGAGATTGCCCATATCTTTTGTTTGGAAATGTTTGAATAAATGATCTTTCAGTTGTTGTATTCCATCATGATCATTCCCAGTGATAACAATATCATCGACGTACACCATCAAGTAAGTACACCGTGCTCCTGAGAGACGGTAGAACACTGAGTGGTCTGCTTCACTTCTTTTCATCCCAAAATCTTTTACTACGGCACTGAATCTCCCAAACCAGGCTCTGGGAGATTGTTTTAGGCCATAAAGAGATTTTCGAAGTCTACAAACCAATCCTGACTCCCCCTAAGCAACAAACCCAGGAGGTTGCTCCATATAAACCTCTTCCTGCAGATCGCCATGAAGAAAAGCATTTTTGATGTCCAATTGGTGAAGAGGCCAATCACGAATAGCAGCCATGGATAGGAGAATGCGAATACTAGTCATCTTGGCCACTGTTGTCAATAGCGGTAAATAGCGACGCTATAGCGAATAGCGTAGCGTAGCGGCCCAAGCTCGCTATCATACAAATAGCGGTAAATAGCGACCTGTTGGGTTTTTTTTGTGTTTTTTGTTTTTGAGTTTGGTAATAGTCATGTGTTTTTTCTTTTAATTGGTATATAGTTTAAGACTTTTAAGGTAACATACTAATATATACAATAGTTTAAAACTTTTAAGGTAATATACTAGTATATAACTATATATTTTCTCTTTAAAAGCCTATCGCTAAATATGAAATAGCGGCCGCTATTTATCGCTATTCGCTATATAGCATATAGGTAGCCCATCGCTATTTACCGCTATTCGCAATCGACAACTATGATCTTGGCTATTGGGGAGAAAGTGTCGCTATAATCCAGGCCAAAGATTTGTGTATATCCTTTTGCCACCAGACGTGCTTTCAAACGATCAAGTTTACCATCAGGTCCAACCTTGGGAGTGAATATCCAACGGCATCCAACCTTTGTTTTTCCAGGTGGTAAAGGGACTAACTCCCAAGTTCCATTCGTGTGTAAGGCAGTCATTTCGTCCACCATTGCCTTATGCCAACCTGGATGCGATAAAGCCTCTCCTACAGATTTAGGAATAGAAACAGAGGCAAGACTCGCTACACATGCAGAATATGTGGGTGACAAACGATCATAGTGAACATAACTGTATATGGGGTACGGATTTGCTGTAGATCGTTTACCTTTACGACGAGCAATCGGGATATCGTGATCTGACAGAACCGTAGCCGGAGGATCAACTGGTGAAGGAGACGAGTCACAAGTATTATGGTTAGGCAGATCCGCTGACGGATTCTCTGTATTAGGAACAATGGGACGAGGACGACGTTGATAGGTTTTGAAAGGAGGATCAACAGGAGGATTTTGATTGTTCTCATCAGACGGAGGAGAGAAGACCGGGAGTGGAAGGACCTGATGAAGCTCTGTGGAGAGAAGTATAGTTGATGATCAACGAAGGTTACATCGGCAACCATGAAATATTTGTTAAGACCGGGAGAGTAACATTTGTAGCCTTTTTGAAGTCGAGAGTAACCTAGGAAGACGCATTTGAGTGCTTTAGGAGCTAGTTTATCTCGACCGGGATCTAGGCAATGAACAAAACATATAGAACCGATTGGATGGAGAGGAAGGTGATAAGGAGTTTGATTGGGACACAAAACTGAGAATGGAGTCTGATTTTGTAAAATTGATGAAGGCATACGATTAATGAGATAGCATGCAGTTAGAACTATATCTGCCCAAAACTTTAATGGAAGTTTGGAGTGCAAGAGTAAAGTGCGGGCCGTTTCAATTAGATGACGATTCTTTCTTTCAGCAACACCGTTTTGCTGCGGGGTTCTAGCACATGAGGATTCATGCAACATGCCTTGAGAAGCCATAAAACTAGAGAAAGGCGTTGAAAAATACTCGAGGGCATTATCACTTCTAAGAGTACGAATAGTCACACCAAATTGAGTTTTTATTTCAGCACAAAAATCTTGAAAGATTGCAAACAAGTCAGAACGTTGTTTCATTAAGAAAACCCAAGTAGAACGAGAATAATCATCAATAAATGTAACAAAATACTGAAAACCCAATGTAGAACAGACTCGACTAGGACCCCACACATCTGTGTGTACAAGAGAGAAAGGAGAATCGACCCTATTATTAATACGTTTCGGGAAGACACCACGAGTGTGTTTCCCTAACTGACATGACTCGCACTCTAAAGAAGACAAAGTGGATAAACTGGGAGCTATCTTCTTCAACTTTGACAGAGATGGATGTCCGTAAAGATGATGGAGATAGTGTGGTGACATTGTACTGGCTGCAATGGAAGGATTAGACCTGCCTATGTAATAATGTCCTTGTGACTCATGCCCTTCGCCAATCATCTGTCCTGTGCTCAGGTCCTGTAAGAAGACAGAATCAGGTGTGAAAGTTATTGAACACGAGTGAGTCTTAGTCATGCGACTAACAGACAGTAAATTAAAAGGACTTTTAGGAACGTATAAAACAGAGTCTAAGGACAAAGATGCCATAGGTTGGGTTTTGCCAATCCCATGAACTGCAGTTTTGTTTCCATCTGCAACAGTAATAGGTGGTAGATTATCCAAGTATGTGAGACTAGAGAAGAGATTTTTGTTACCACACAAATGATCGGTAGCACCGGAGTCAACAATCCATGGACCTATAGGTTGGCCTTGAGTAACACAAGCAAAATGATTACTAGAGTGACCTGTTGTAGTTGGAACAGCATGTTGGGCTGACTGATACTTTTGAAAAGCCTCATATTCACTTGCTGTCATGTGCACAGCCTGGGTCTCAGATGCAGCGGAACTTGAACTAGTGTCAAAGGCATGAATTGATCCAGACGGCTGAGCTGCTTGAGAAGGTGGGGCTGCCGGTCTGCCATGTTTCTTCCTACACTTGTCTTCGGTGTGCCCTAGTTTTCGACAAAATTCACAGTAAGGACGCTGCTTGTTTGTTCCTTTCTTGGTGCCAGCAACAAACGCAGATGGAGTTGAAGCTGTAGAACTTGGGTTTGCACCACTAGCACCCGTTATATTCAATAATCTCCTGAAAGTATCTTTCATAGTAGGAGCAGTAGAACTAGTCAAAATCTGATGTCGAGCAGACTCGTATTCTGGCTTCAATCCACAAAGTGCAGCGACCATGAAAAATTTCTCTCTTTGTGCAGATTGTTCTGCACGAGAGTTAACGAATGGCATGAGTGCCTCAAATTCTTGCATAAGTGCCCGGACATGCCCCAAAAAAGTTTCCATGCTTCCTTCTTGTTTCAGATTCTGGATGTTTTTGACAACAGAGTACAGACGTTGTATGTCATTTGTGTAACACTCAGAGGCCTCACTCCAAACATCATAACAGGTTTCAAAGGGGCGAAACAATTGTATAATAGACGGATCAATTGACTGCCATAACAGATTACATAATTGAGCATCAGTTTGCTCCCATTTGGCACGAGCAGATTCAGTTATGTCAGTAACACGTTTAGTCAAATGTTCACTTTGACCTTGCCCCTTGAACTACATTTTCACAGATGCAGCCCATGACAGATAATTTGATGAACCCATTAACTTTTCAGTTGTGATAGAATGAGTACTAGTAACCATAAAAGATTGTGAAGTGGTACCTGATGGAGGATTAATAACATCACCCATATTTAGTACAGGTTGGTGTGGTCAGAATGAAATCCCTGAGCAACAGTACTGGTGAAATTGAAGCAGCGACAGGAGCAATTGAAGCAGCGATAGAAGCAATTGATGATTGAAGTAGCGATAATTGACAAAATGATGGTATACGACAACTGATAGAAGTAATTGTCGATGATGGTATGACGTTTTTGAAGCCAGAGATAATTGTCGACAACTGATTGAAGTAGCGATAGAAGCTAATTGTCGATAACTTTTTTTTTTTCACGGGTGACTACGCCAACTGATTCAATTGACGATGATGGTATACGACAACTGTCGGAGGGATACACGACAGATGATATTGCGCCGAGTGAGATGCAATTGACGATGATGGTGGCTAGGGTTACGAGCCTAGCTCTGATACCATGTGAAATTGAGAATGATTTCTGTGATAATTCTCCTTTTATTAATTCAATATGATACAAAAACAAGATATATATACAGAGAATACAAAAAAGGAAATAGCTAAATCTATTCCATGATTTACGATTCTATTCCTGTAAATAACAATTCTAACAGTTATCATTACTACTTATCATCTGGAAACTCGGAGTCTTGATTTTGGAAAATTAACCACAAGTTGCTTTTATTCTGGTAGTATATTATAAAATGCAGTACACCTATCCTTCTATACCTCAAGCATGCTAATTTGCATCTTACTTGACTCTTTAGATTAATGCAGCATTAATTCTCAATGGAAAGATTAGATCTTCATTTTCCTGATTGAAACAGAACATTTAGTACAGAATTTTTATGCTACAAAGCCCCTCGTGATGGCATATATGTAAAATTATCAAAGTCAAGTCTATTTGAGACGAAACTGTGTTGGGTATGTAGCGAAATTCGGTTGAAATAGAAAGATTCAAGTGCAAGGATCATGTTCTTTATTAACAGTTGGTAAACACCAATGTTCTAGTATTTACCACAGTCCACACATTATACTTGTTAAGACTAATCACAATATGATCAAAATGGAAAATTTGGAAGAATTATAACCTCACTACTTAATTAGTTTGATAACAAATACTGAAAGTGAAATGCTAACAGAAGTACTTCAGCTAGACTACAGAAACTTAGAACAAACTGAACGAAATCATATATTTTAAATTCATTCACATCACTCTGCAGTTTGTTGCACCCTTGCCACCTGATGATGATTCTTTGCCTTGACCAGAAAGCTTTTGGATATATATATATATATATATATATATATATATATATATATATATATATATATATATTCCTGAAGGGGTCTCCTTCAATGACTGATCTCCAATAAATACTTTTTTTCTTATGATATCTGAATTGGTGGGGATTGCCAATCACCATTCATGATCAATCAAATATGAGATATCATATTTAGAGCATGGGGAGTGGTCTCCCTTTCACTTCATAACTTTCTCCCATCTTTCAAACCTCCGCAATGGTCATCTTGAAACGCCCTTAATATTTCCCTTCCTTTTTTTAATTAAAATAATGCATACTCTCACTCTCTCATTCTGTAGTTCCTCGCCCTCCCCGAACAACCCAGGAGTGGCAGGCCAGGTCGCCACCAGGGTGACCACTCCGTTGCTTCTTAGAATGGATATGGAATTACGATCTATTGCTGATAGAGTGCCTTGCCTTCCACAAATAAGTATGCCATAGTGGTTAAGTGTGACTGCTGGAATTTCTTCTTTAATTGTTTTCAACCCAATTTAATAAAAAAAATTCTGAACAACTTGAATTGTTAAAGTAAAATTTCTAGAATGTTATTCTAATATCCTGTTCTGCTCCTTCCCTTGCAGGTGTCTGCTGCAAAAGGGAGGGTACCTGATAATATCAATACGAATATGATTTTTTTAATCAATACAAAAACATCCAGAAATTACTATTGGAAACTCAACTTGCTTGCATAAATAAATAGTTATAAATCTATTTCCTTCCATAAATGTAGAAACACTATCAATATATTCTTATTATGTCGACCTGCAGTTACAGTATCAATCACTAACATTTTAGCATCAAAAGTAAATGTTTGACTTTATCATTGTTTCGGTTTGGTGATGGGATGGCTGAGATTCTCAGAAGCTGATAGGATATTTAACTGCCTAAACCACCCTGATGCTGGACTGAAAATATCATCTTTTCACTAGTTGCCGACTTGCTGCTGGACTGAAATTGATGGTTAATATCTGGTTTTCTGGCAGGCACACTCTATTCCAATACACACAGAAGAAGTGAAAGGTGTTTGGATAAAAAGGAGATTTGTAGATGAAAGAATAATGCTTGTTAATATAATCCCATAAAACTGTCTAGGGTTTGAGATTCCTAAAGTGTTCTTTGATTATTGTTCATAGATATCATCAGTGTTGCAGATTACATACTAGTCGTGGAGAAGGAATCAGGCGAGGGCTTCCTACAACAAGACTTGTGGGTCCAACATTCTTTCAATTTGAAACTGATTTAAACTATTACATGCTTTCCATATTGCAGTATTCCAGCGACTAGCAAATGATTGTTTTTGCAAAACTAATCGTTGCATTGTCATCACGGTAAGGGAGTCTTTAGTGTTACATCTTTAGAAGAATTAGCCATTAATTATATCTATTTACATGGCAGAGCCGCAGAGGTTATCCCGATATTCCAACACGGAGGTAAATGTTTATTTATTTTTGTTTTGTCCCAGAACACATACCAAAAACAATTCAATCTTGAAGTTATTTTAATCTTGGGGTTACTCATTGAGCAGCTGCACTTGCCAGCCTATTGTTTGGTTGATTGTGATCCATATGGCTTTGACATCTTAACCACATACCGGTTTGGTTCAATGGTAACGTCCTCAGATATATGCAAGATGTTGCCATTCATAAGTATGATTTACATTTCAATATATGCCCAAAATGATTCAAATCATCTTTTGTAACAAAATACACATTTAATCCAAGTTTCTATGTTCCCTTCAGGTGACTTTTCTCTCGCCAAAATGTTGACATTTCATGATCTTGCATCCTCGGTATTTAATATTGCTTCCACATATTATCATTGCTATTATTATCTTTTCTTTTCCTTACTATTATGTGTCTTTCCTTGGAAAAATAATGATATCATCAAAAGAATTCAAGTGCCCTTAACGTATATAATTTCTGTCTTTTCTTTTTATTGTTGTTTCATACATTTTTATACACATGTTTTTATGTATAGTTTGAACAAGTAAGTGTGTGATATTCTTCGACAGCACAAACATCAGTGTATAGTTAAATAAATATGAAGCCTTAAGTACACTATATATAATTTTCAGTAATATTAAAGAAATGTGTGAGCATACATAAAATTATAGATGGTAACTAAACTAATCTCCTATTGACAGATATGACGAATGGATAACAAAGGTCAAAAATCATCCACATACACATGCATTGTAATACATGTTTCCAGATTTTGAGTAGACTTTTTGATAACAAAGGTCAAAATTATCCACGCATACATGTGCAAGACAAAGTATAATCATTTATAGGAGATAAAGAAAATACACAAATCTACATGCAACCTTGGTAATTACTGTTTTTTAATTTACTCTTCTTTTACAGACTTTTTATCATATTGCTATGGTGTTTTTGCATTGCCCTGTTTGCCTTGTCAATTGCAACTGTAAATCTTGCTTTCTTGATCACCCGAAAGTTGGTTCTTGTATCTGATTTTCTGTTATGCAACTTATAGCAGTTCTTTATCTTACAGCTCTATATCCCCCTCAATCTGGTAATTTAGTTATACCTAGGTATGATTTTAACAATCATATATATTTTACGGCCACTTTGTCCTCCGTTCTTTTAACATCGATTATCCTACTCTTGTTGTCTACGAGAATCTCGTTTCATTGTTGACAGGGTTTAAATGTTTTAGGGATTACAGTCTCTATAGAAATCATTTTCATTCTCTTAACTGTTTCAGTTTCCATTTTGGTTGTTATGTTTCAGTTGGCTTGTGTTTTATGAATCAATTTTTGTGATGTTTAAATGTTTTGGTTGTAAATGCATGATTCCTGTTTCATTTAAGAAACACTGATTTAGTTTCAATAATGCACGATTTTGGTATCATTTTAGTAACAAGGGATTTGGTTTGGTTTCTGAAAAAGCAATCGACTACGAGAGCTCAAACTTTCATGGCGAAGCTGAGATATCTTAAAAATCATATTAAATCATGGAAGGGAGGTGTCAAAGACCCACAGTTGAAATCATTGGAAGAGTTCAAGTCTAAGGCTTTGGAATTTGACAAGAAAGCTGAAAATGGCTTATTATCCGTTATGGATCAGCAACATAGATTGGAGAATGATCTCAAGATACTCGAAATGGAAAAGATGCTATGTTTGGATCTCAAGCAGCGTTCTAGAAAAGGGCTACTGACGGAGATGAAAATACCAAACTGTTCCATGGTTTTATTAACCACAGAAGGAGGAAGAACAAGATCCACGGGATTATGGAGAATGGTGTTTGGACCTCTAGTCCACTTAGCATCAAAGGAGCTGCTTACAGATAACTTTTCAGAAAAGTTTGCTGACAACTCTAGTTGCAGACCCTATTTATATAGCAGAAAATACAAGACCCTTTTGATGGTTCAGAGAAATTCATTGGACACACCATTCTCAGAAGCTGAAATTAAATTTGCTATTTGGGATTGTGGGGGAGACAAGGCTCCAGGCCCCCTGATGGCTTCACGATGAAGTTCTTCAAAGATGACTTGATTGATGCTATCCGCGGCTTGGAAAATACTGCAGCTCTTGAAACAGGTTGTAATACTTCCTTCCTGACTTTAGTTCCTAAATGTGCATCTCCCCTATCATTTGTTGATTTTCGTCCTATTAGTCTCATAAATTCATTATATAAGATAATTGCAAAGCTGATGGCAAACAGACTAAAATATGTCATTGATGATCTAATTAGTGGTGAGCAAACTGCGTTTATTAAAAATAGAAGCATTCTTGGATGGGCAAAACATGTTAAACAAAAATTGTTAATTTTTAAAGTTGATTTTGAGAAGGCATTTGATACACTAAATTAGGATTTTTTTTGGATGATATAATGTCTCTCATGGGGATTAGTGATAGATGGAGGAAACTGGTCCGAGGTTGTTTATGCTCCTCTTCTAAGGATGTGTTAATAATTGGGTCTCCGACCTTGGAATCTCGGCCCTCTAAAGGGGTAAGGCAAGGTGACCACATGGCCCTTTCCTTTTTAATGGTCATGGAAGATTTAAACACATGAAAGAGGCGGTAGAAAAAGGTGTTTTCCATAGGATTAAATTATCTTTTAATGGGCCTGTTTTAACTCATCTTTATTACGCAGATGATGTGGTTTTCATCGGGGAATGGTCTGTAATAAATGTGAAAAATATTGGTCGTTTACTCGGATGTTTTCAACTTTGTTCTGGTCTAAAAGTAAACCTCCAAAAATGTAATTTATACGGGGTGGGAGTTTCTGATGACAGCATCCATAGTGTTGCATCTTTAATCAGCTGTAAAGCTGGTTCTTTTCCAATGAAATATCTGGGAATGCCTATTGGAATTAGTATGAGTAAAACAGAAAGCTGGGGAACTGTAATTGAGAAATTTCAGGCGAAACTTACAAAATGGAAAGCGAATTCAATCTCCGCTAGGGGAAGGCGATTACTCTGTAGGTCCGTGTTTGGAAGCCTTAACCTGTATTATTTTTTATGTTTAAAGCTCCAAAAAAATGTATTGAAAAGCTGGAAAGCATTTCTAATGTATTATTTTGGGAATGGGTACTAATGAAAAGAAAATCACATGGGTTGCTTGGAACAAAGTTACATCCAGCTTTGCTCGTGGTGGGCTGCAAATTGGTAGGTTAAATGCGCAAAACATATCACTTCTAGTCAAGTGGTGGTGGAGATTCAGGTCTCGCTTTGGAAATCAGTTCCCTACATGGCAATTAAGTTTTGGGTCTTTCGCTGGAACATAGAGAAATATTTTAAAGATCTCTTCAGATTTTAACCCATTTGACCCATTTCATTTTTAGCTAACTTTTTTTATGAAAATATTTATTTTATCCATTTTGACCGATAAGGTTATAGATATAAACTATCACCAGAGTCAGCCCATTCCATAAGTAAATGGGTCGTATTTGCCACTGATTTTATATAACAATATTCAGCTTGACCTCATACTTTAGTCGATCTTAAAAAATTCATCTAAAAATATGTAACTAACAACTACTTTGCAATTTGGCAATTGATTGTTCCCCAGCTGAGGTTACAAGATGTTGGACCATGTTGGGTGTGACTTGATTAGCGGAAAGGTATTTGAAACTAGAATTAATTGGAAGCTCGACGTAAGCGTAAATTGCCGGTATAAATTAAATTGGAATGTTTGCATGGAGTTTATTTCCTTATGTGTATGACATGTGTAGTAGACACGTGGAGTGCATGGATTTGAATTAAGTCATGCATGGTAACTTTTCAGAAAAGTTTGCTGACAACTCTAGTTGCAGACCCTATTTATATAGCAGAAAATACAAGACCCTTTTGATGGTTCAGAGAAATTCATTGGACACACCATTCTCAGAAGCTGAAATTAAATTTGCTATTTGGGATTGTGGGGGAGACAAGGCTCCAGGCCCCCTGATGGCTTCACGATGAAGTTCTTCAAATATGACTTGATTGATGCTATCCGCGGCTTGGAAAATACTGCAGCTCTTGAAACAGGTTGTAATACTTCCTTCCTGACTTTAGTTCCTAAATGTGCATCTCCCCTATCATTTGTTGATTTTCGTCCTATTAGTCTCATAAATTCATTATATAAGATAATTGCAAAGCTGATGGCAAACAGACTAAAATATGTCATTGATGATCTAATTAGTGGTGAGCAAACTGCGTTTATTAAAAATAGAAGCATTCTTGGATGGGCAAAACATGTTAAACAAAAATTGTTAATTTTTAAAGTTGATTTTGAGAAGGCGTTTGATACTCTAAAATAGGATTTTTTTTGGATGATATAATGTCTTTCATGGGGTTTAGTGATAGATGGAGGAAACTGGTCCGAGGTTGTTTATGCTCCTCTTCTAAGGATGTGTTAATAATTGGGTCTCCGACCTTGGAATCGCGGCCCTCTAAAGGGGTAAGGCAAGGTGACCACATGGCCCCTTTCCTTTTTATAATGGCCATGGAAGATTTAAACATTGTCATGAAAGAGGCGGTAGAAAAAGGTGTTTTCCATAGGATTAAATTACCTTTTAATGGGCCTGTTTTAACTCATCTTTATTACGCAGATGAGGTGGTTTTCATCGGGGAATGGTCTGTAATAAATGTGAAAAATATTGGTCGTTTACTCGGATGTTTTCAACTTTGTTCTGGTCTAAAAGTAAACTTCCAAAAAAGTAATTTATACGGGGTGGGAGTTTCTGATGACAGCATCCATAGTGTTGCATCTTTAATCAGCTGTAAAGCTGGTTCTTTTCCAATGAAATATCTTGGAATGCCTATTGGAATTAGTATGAGTAAAACAGAAAGCTGGGGAACTGTAATTGAGAAATTTCAGGCGAAACTTACAAAATGGAAAGCGAATTCAATCTCTGCTAGGGGAAGGCGATTACTCTGTAGGTCCGCGTTTGGAAGCCTTAACCTGTATTATTTTTTATGAAAATATTTATTTTATCCATTTTGACCGATAAGGTTATAGAGATAAACTATCACCAGAGTCAACCCATTCCATAAGTAAATGGGTCGTATTTGCCACTGATTTTATATAACAATATTCAGCTTGACCTCATACTTTAGTCGATCTTAAAAAATTCATCTAAAAATATGTAACTAACAACTACTTTGCAATTTGGCAATTGATTGTTCCCCAGCTGAGGTTACAAGATGTTGGACCAAAGGAAACTGTTGGTAAATTTCAAGTCATCATTTGTGTTTGTCCCGAAGATATGGTGGTTCTGGAAGGGTAGTATTAACAGTCTCAGATGTGGGGATTTACATTTTTAGTCTCCCTTTTTTTAAATGTATTCTACTGATAGGTTATAGCGGACGTTGAAAGGGTATATGGAAACTTCAGAGAAAATAGTATCGTGATCGTGTATTGACACTTGAGGAAAACACAATCCCTGTTAGGCATTACAATATGTTCAAAAAATTGCAAAAGAAAATTCAGTACCTCATTGTTTTCCTGAGGAAGTTAGATGTTCTCTCATTACTTATAAAATAATGTACAAGAGAATTTGGTTGTTAATTTTGTTAATTTAAGATTTGTTTATATTGTTTTTCATTGGGATATTTTTTTTATTTCAATGAAGAAGATGCTTGATGTGCTACAACCTGAAATACAAAGCTCCTTCAATCACACAGCTCGAGCTTTTCCTTACAAAAAATGAGGTGCCTGATATCGTATTCTAATAAAGTGGGTTTAGCAGTTTAGCATAATGGTATGGTGCCTTGTTACACATTGACCTTCATAATTATTAACTGTTCTTAAATAATTTCTATGTTCAGTTACACTTTTAGCTTTAGTCTCTGGATACACATGCGATTATTGTTTTCGTGATCATATATTTTTGTAGAGATTTTTCGTGGGGATATCTTTTCCTTGGACCTAATAAATATCAAATGAAAATGTGAGAAACCTAACATTATTATTTGAGGGTTATGAAAGGGGATTATTAGGAATATATAATGAAAGTGATTAGTGGAGATCATGCATAAACCATTTGCAGATGTTCTAAGGATAATTAGTGATAGATCAGCTATTTTGTGGTAAGTTTTAAAGGAGCATTTATCAGCTATATGTGGTAAGCTTTTGATAATACCAAGGGAAATTAAGTGTTCAATGTAGTATCATTTTGGATGTTAGCATACTTATCGTTCCTCACAGTCTCATACAACATAATGGGATGATGATCGAACTTGCTAAAGTTTTGAATTAGTTACTTTATCTTTCTTTGAAGAGATTTAAGATGAAAATACTAAGGAATCGGGTGATCATCATGTATGTTCTAGAATGTGTTTTCAAGAATAGACATAGGATGATGAGATAGTAGTTGAAGTAATATGAAGTAAATAGATTGCCAGATCGAGAAGATGTGTTGTGTTACTAATGATGTTTTGAGTAGTACTTAGTCATGTTTAAACCATTTTGGTGATGGGATTCACTAAACTTTGGTATAGAATTCGTTTCGGTTCTGGTCGAACTATTTCTGTCTGTACACGAAAACACGGGAGTGTTCAAGGGAACACGGGCCCTGTAGGGCTAAGCAAACACACCCTATGTTTGAGAAGCCGTGTACACCAAGTGCAGGTCAATAATTAATGTAATATTTCATTTCCACACATAGGTATTAATTGAAGACTTAACCTTGTGATTTCTACTGCTGTCAAAGAATGTAATTGGTGAATCATGTCGAGCATGTGAGTCATACAACTCATTTAACTTATCTGTAAAATGTGCGATTACATGATTATGTGTTATAGCCTGGGTGGCAATATTGTGAATAGCCTGGGTGGCGTTATTCGTAATTGTCAGGGTGACACTATTTGTGAAAAGCCTGGGTGGGAATTTGTCGCCTGTGTGGCATGTATGTGGTTTTTAGATTCTATCTCGTGCAGATACAGTTTAAGTGATTGTGTATGTATGTACTCACTAAGCTTTATAGCTTACCGTTGTTAACTTAACTCTTGCAGATGCTTCATGTAACGCGGGATAATGGGACATGGTTGTTGTTGTAGCTAAGTTGACAGTCGTTGCTTCCGACAAAGTTATTTTAAATTTAACATTTTATATATGACGTGTTTTAAACAATTATAAGTTTTTGGAAAGTCGCCCTTTTGGTAATAACCATTTATGAATATTTTTAGTAAAGACGATTTATTATATTTTTATAAAAAATACGGGATGTTACAACATGAAACAATCGGCCAACTTGATTAAGGAATAGATAACAACAATCGATTAGTTTGATTCAACAACAATGAGTAACAATGATAAGTTTGATTCAATATCAGTCATTTTGACTATGACCAACAATGATGAAGATCACCGATTTTGACTAGGAACCATGCTGAGATCTTTGGAGAAGTTCATCCACTCATCCTCCTTTGCAGCTTCACTTGCTGCAATGTACTCTGACTCTATAGTCGAGTTTCCTACTATATCCTGCTTCAAGTTCCTCCAACTAATAGCACCGCTTTTGAAGGTATCTGCAGTCACATCCTCTACTTGTTCAAGACCCACGAGCCTAAAGCCGGACGCACGATCTACGAAGTCCTAAACTTGGTTATCCGATATGGACTATATCTTCGATTCCACCGTTTCTCCACCTAGAAGACCACTACGGCTTCCTGATATGTAACCCACCATCGGGTCGTCTCCCTCATATGTGGAAACTCATATCTCTTTGGCTCAAGACAAATCTTGCTAGACCTTCAAAGAGGTTATGGCTCTATGTGTCAGGTTCCAAGCATCGTCATGCCGAGTTTCAACCGTTTTTGGTTGAGTGCTAGATCATTAGGTTCTCCATCGGTTGATCCTTGAACCTCCTCAAGATAAACTCTCTTTCTTATAGTGATAGTGCCAACATCGGTTGCTATCGGTTGCCTTTCATGGAAAACCACCGTTCGAGCAATAAAAACCTTTTTAGAATGGTTTGTAAAAGAAATATCCCAAGTCACTGGCAACATAACTAACAAAGTAACCACTCTTGGATCGGGGTTCTTACTTGTCTTCGTCCTCATGTCTAACGTAAGCAAGACAAGCCTAAAACCATGAGATAGGTAAGCAAAAGAACTCTTCCGTGCCACATCTCATAAGGTGTTTTCTCAACCTTCTTTGTTGGTTTAAGGTCGATGACCCTCTAACTCATCGTAGAACGGTGTCCGTTTCTTTTACTCTGCAACACCATTTAATTATGGCATCCTAGGAGGTCCAAATTGCGAGACAATCCTAAAATCTCTATAAGATGGTCACAAAACACTAAACTAAGATACTCACTACCTCTTGCCCTTAAATCGGATTCTGTCCCTTGTTCTGGAAAGTTTTGAACAACTCAAAGGTTCTAGACTTGTGACTAATCAAGTGAACATACCCTTACATACTAAAGTCATAGGTAAAGGTAAGGAAGTATATATCATAATTCCTAGTGGCATACTTGAACCGACCACACACATCAATATGCACTATGTCGAACAAGTCTTTGCCCCTCCCACTAACGCCGGTGAAGGGTGCTTTAATCATCATACCTAATAAAAAATATTCGCAATCTACATGTGACCCGTAGTCAAATTATTCCAAGATCTCATCCACTTGAAGCTTGGTAATGCGATGCCTTGTTTATACTACCTAGAAGACTATGCCATAGGGATAGCTTGTCCAAACCATTATGAACTCCGAATCAACATTCATGTTGATCTATCACTTTTTTCAAGCATACGCTTGTTTCATATATACCATGACACGGATATACTCTGAAATAAGTAATACCATTTTTACAACATGGAATGTTCCGATTATAAAATTCTTAATAATATCGATTGTCAACAAGAGCATAAAAATATATATAACTGAAGTAAGTAGCAAGTCGAGAGAGCATTAGGAGAGCCTATGCTTGTGTTTTAATATGCGCCATGGTGCCTTTAGACTATCAAATGGTCCCATAAAATGAAAGTGTCCTGCGAGGTACTCGTACACGGCCCATGTAGCATGAAGCCTTCACGGCCCATGTATAGCATAGCCTTCACGAGTAGTGAAGCATAAATGCTTCGTGGCTATGAAGCCTTGTGATAGCCCATTTTACTATTTTCTCGTTTCCTTCCATGTTATGGGGATCAATCATTGGCATGTGACCCAGTAGGCTCATGCTTCATCGGTAGTGACACCAGTCTACGTGTGTCGGTGGTAGAGGAAGACTCTCACTTGAAATGACACACTGTATCCATAGGTGTCACATATAAGGGGCGACTTGTAGCAAGACATCACACAGGTTATGTCATCCCTAACAAGCACCAAATTGCAACCTATTGGTTTCAGATTTGTCCTATAGATAAGTGATCATCATCCCTTTTTTCGCAATACGTGTGTGAACACGAGACATGGATTAATGTTTCTCGATTCTAGATTGCGGTGACCTGAGGCAAGTTACGATTGATCCATTAGCAATGAAACTCTAGCGTAGCCATGCTTTTTACGTCAACACTTAGTGATCGAGGGACCTAAGGATATCTCTTTAAACACATAATACTTTACCCAAAATCGTGAGGATGAAATGATATTATCAACCTGAGTCACTTGTGACTTAATTTATGAAGTAAACTCAGGTGCGAGTCTTCCAGTCACTTGAAACTCTTTTCAAGTATAGGTAAGTGTTGTATCTCAACTATTCAATCGTAGATGGAACAAAATAGAGACAAATGAGAGTAACCGCAACACATGTGTATATAAAACTCCACTATATAATTGTAAATTACAATATTGCTTGATGTTCTCAAAACATACATATCAAACAAGAAGAAAATAACTATACACTAAAGCCAAATATTTTGCAAGTCTAATGCCTATAGCCCTAGCATGAGAAAAAAAATACATAGTGTTTACTCTGATCTGTGGTCGGTACGTAGTGGTAAAACTAATCAGGTTTTGAGACTTGGTTTAAGCGGTTGTATTTTGATACCAAGTCGACAAACAATACGAATATGTAATCAGTGTTTTGCTTCGCTGCTAATCTTTTGATGTAAATATAGTTTAAAAAGTGTTAATTTCCAATGATTTTAAGTTTGTGAAATCCGGTGTTACAACAAGTCTCGGGTCAACTCATTTTATAAGTCAAATTTTGCGTTCGTAAGTAAGTCGCACAATTCGTAAATGGAATTGAGAATTATAATTTTTGATCATTTCAGTTTCATATAGCGCTAGTTTAGGTTTTAACTTTGACCTAATTTTTAACTTGCCATTTATATTACTTAAATTATTATTTAAAATTTTAAAATAATATTTTTATGTAACAAAATCGGGTTGAGCGGGTCATTTCAGGTAACTAGGTATATGTTGTATATGAACCTGACATATTATTACTTGTCATGTTCATGTCGGTCCATGTATTACAGTTTTAGTTTCATGTCAGCCCATTTCATGTTCGGTTCAGATTGTGTTTAGAATTTATCTCCCACACTGCTATTTTATCTTTTTTTTTTATTTAGAATATATGTGAACCTTAATGAGCATTAGACTCGGTATTCCTTTTATTTTAATCCAATATTAGTCAATGCATTAAACTAAACTTTTGTTGGTTTTGTATATAGTTAAAGAATGTTAAATAGGGTGGTTATGCTATTAAAGATATGCACAAGTTTACGGACCGTGAATATCCCGGAACAACCGAAACCGACTCAAGTAATTCAAGAATTATCTTTTTGCTATGTTTTATATATATACAACTGTATAAAAATGTAAAATATTTTGGTTTATGTATCATTATATATAAAGAAGTTTTGTATTTATTATTTATCGTAAATGAGGGATTGAGACCATTGATATAATTTTTAAAGTTTAGGGATCAATGACGGAAGATTTGGTAAAGTACAAAGACCATTTATGTAATTTACTCATTAGTTTACCATTATTGTTTAGTTTAAGCGTGTTGTTGATTGTACCATCATCCTTATCACATACACACATGTCACATCCAATGAGAGACACTCACACACACATCATCATATGAAACGTGTAATGATTTAAATAGTTTAATTATTAGGAGAGTAAATTACTTATATAGCTCATGTGTATTGTATGAAACGAGTAAATTTTACCGCGCTTCGCTGCGGGGTAAAAATACTATCTCGTTTACTTTAAATTATATTATTACTATAGTTTTTTTTATAAAAAAACATCTAAGCGACTATATTATAAAATAACTTAAAAAACTTCAAAGTTTTAGCCTCAACTTTAGTCGGTAATATTAATATAAATAACTATTAACTTAAACTGAATTATTTTTAAATAATTGACAAAATATATAAGCTAATATTGTTTGTGAACAAATAAAATGAATATGAAAAATTCATTTAATGTTGAAGCTAATTAAATAGGCAATTGATAACAAAGAAAAAGAAGAAAAGTAATTTGCAAATTTAGTATTAAAAAGAAAAGCATAAACGATTTCGTAGATAATAAAATGAAAAAGAAATTTTGGTAAGAGGGGGTGGAAGCAGCGGAAATACATGGCGCATTTCCTCAATAGTTTCTTTTTAACTTTGTTTCAAAAGTAACCATATTTTAAAGTGGGTTTTACTCCCATACTTCTTGTTTCTTATTTCTTTGATTCATCCTTGATTCTTGTTTCTCTTTTATTTTCTGTTTATTGTTTCTTTGATGCATTTTTTATTCTTGTTTCTCTTTTACGTTTAATGATGCTCGTGATTCATGGGGTTTTATTATTTTTAATTCGTATCTCTTGCGTTTAACAATTAAAGATATAATTGGTTACTCTTAAGAAAAGAGTAAGGTGAAGCAAAAATGTCTACACTTTAATGGAGGATTAATAAATATCTCTAGTAAAAGATTAAAATACTCTTACAACATTCAATTCAAATCAAATGTTAGTTAAAAACTTAGATTGAAACGGATATAAACAATATAGATCATTTTAGTTATTTTCAAACTTAAAAAAATTATGCTAGTGATTTTATACGAACGTACCATTTAAGTAATCTACTCGTATAGTGTTTACAATTTAAGTTAAAGGCCACTAAACAAAGATTTAGATTTTGGAATTATTATCATAACTAATTTATTTTTGGAGGATAATAACCACAGCCTTTAGGGCTATGGATAAGAATACAAAATGTAATATCATTTTTTAAAATAATAATCACAACTCATGTGTTTATAGTTAAGTTTTCATACACTTGATTGTTACCTTTTATTTGGTTTCACCTTTTTATTTATGAAACAAGGTTACCATCATCCTTATCACATACACACATGTCACATCCAATGAGAGACGCTCACATACACACATGTCACATCCAATGAGAGACGCTCACATACACACACACACACATCACTATATGAAACGTGTACTGATTCAAATAGTTTAATTATTAGGAGAGTAAATTACTTATATAGCTCATGTGTATTGTATGAAACGAGTAAATTTTACCGCGCTTCGCTGCGGGGTAAAAATACTATCTCGTTTACTTTAAAATTATATTATTACTATAGTTTTTTTTATAAAAAACATCTAAGCGACTCTATAAAAAAATAACTTAAAAAACTTTAAAGTTTTAGCCTCAACTTTAGTCGGTAATATTAATATAAATAACTATTAACTTAAAATGAATTATTTTTATATAATTGACAAAATATATAAGCTAATATTGTTTATGAACAAATAAAATGAATATGAAAAATTCATTTAATGCTGAAGCTAATTAAATAGGCAATTGATAACAAAGAAAAACAAGAAAAGTAATTTGCAAATTTAGTATTAAAAAGAAAAGCATAAACGATTTCGTAGATAATAAAATGAAAAAGAATTTTTGGTAAGAGGGGGTGGAAGCAGCGGAAATAGACTTGGAAAACAAAAATAATTAAAAAAGTGTGGTTAGGAATGGTAGAACCCGAGACATAAGTGACACAGGTGAACATGCATACCATCAAGCTAGAAAGTTGTTATGCTATTGTTTTTGAAAAGTTAATATATAAACTAGCTAAGCGACCCGTGTATCAACACGTGATTATATAAGTCAATTTAAAATTTATATAGTTTTAAAGAGTCATAACACATATAGTAAAAATAATTACAAAACATAGATAGAAAAATAAAATCTCGTAAGAAAATAAGAAATGAATAACCATTACAGAATTTTGATATCTATACATAAGATTGTTATTAAATTTTCTGTAAAACCTATTTATAAACAACATTCATGGTTTTATTAGTATGGTTTCCTTTATCATCGCAAATTAAAACTTTTAACCAATCCTTACTCTTCACTCGAGAAACCGTCACATATAACTATCCATGAGTAAAAACGTGTATTTTTAATACTTTTTATAAATACTCTTTATAAGAAATATAAAGTTACATTACACGTGTAAAAGTTTTTAGTATAATATTAATGTGTTTCTCATGATGGAGCTTTATTCCGACATTGTAAAGACATAACTATAATATTATTGTCGATGTTATAATATCAAGTGCTTTAAATACATTTTTATTATCCAATTATATATTTTAATATTTGAAATTGTAAACTAACTTTATTAAAAGTTAAATAATGATTACATTCATTTAAGTATACGCAAATTAGATCGCATAAAAATAAGATTCTAACATAGAATATATTATGTCTAATTGTATATACATACGTAAATCACTTAAGTGTAATTTATTGTTCAATTAAATATAATTGAAAACCGAGATCTCACTGAATTCAAATATCCATGTAATAATAACTTTTATTTTATGTATCAAGGTATTAGTTAAAAAATAAGAAAATTTAGACAATTACTATTTTTATATAAATTTTCAAGTTGTATGTGTAGTTACAAAACTCACTATCATGACAGTTGTTTCACTACCTAGTAATTATGTAGAGTTCTAGTTTCTGAATGGTTATTTACTCACAACTAACAATTAATTTTAAAAAGCTCTAACGATAGTGGTAGTTTTGTAAACAACTTTATGCCGCTAACCATTAGTTATAGTATATTTTTAATTTTTTTATCGAAATACCAAGAAATCAGTGATTATATCGACTACATTATGTAGTGGGAATAACTATAAAAGACGAATAAAATGTCCAATAACTACTTAGATGTTGATAAAACAATTAAATTATACTAATTTTTAAAAAACCTCATATTCCGATAAATTTTATATCAAAACGTAGATAAAAATGAGACGATTACAAATATATAATTATTTTTTCTCAAAACAAAATATATTTGAAGTTATTAAACATAATTTTCAAACAACTTATAATTAATTACATTAATATATAATTTTCTTAAAACCCCCTCACATATTTCATACTACCCCATTAACAATTTACATTCTACCTCTTCCAATTAATATAATTATGCAAAAGTAATCGATGAAGACTTAGCATTTGAAGCCCCATGTGATGTCATAATGTTTTTATTATCCATTTTTTAATTTCTTTTTTTAAAATGAAGGGATGTGATTAGTGGAGAATTTTTAGGGAAGGGAAATGATGATGTAAGCATCCTTTTCTTTTAATAAGGATATAAGATATTACATGGCACAACACATGTGTTTATAATTAAGTTTTCATACATTTGATTGTTACCTTTTATTTGGTTTCACCTTTTTATTTATGAAACAAGGTTACCATTTTTAATAACTAAACATTAAATATTTATTTTTATCCACAACTCTTAGGGTTATTCTTATCGAAATCATTTATTTTTTTATTACGCAAGTAACATAGTTTTATATATTGTTTGATATAAACAATCTACTAAAACCACTCGATTTGTAATATGTAACTCATACTATAGCGGAAATATATATGTTGTGTAATTTTTTTTACCACGTTTTTTTGATAGTGTATTACTATATATTAATTAATTAAATGCAATCTTTAACTTCATTAAGAAATTAAAATTATATTAGGAAACGATTATAGAAGATCAAAGCGAAACCAATTCTCAACGGCTAAAAGATACGCGATGAATCTCCCTCTCCCTCTCCCTCTCCCTCTCCCTCTCCTCTACTCTATAATATAACCCAAACCCAAACCCCGTTCAGCCACCGCCAAACCACCCTCCTAATCAGCGTTGCTCCGGCCAGCATCGTTGAACTACGTCACAATGGGTTAAGCTACTTCATCTCTCCTCTCGACTGCTCCGACCCCCTGCGCCGCTGAGCTACGTACGTTACAATCAGGCGACCGCCGCTGACCACCATCACTATGTCTTTCATCTCTCTACTGCATGCCCCTGTTGCGTCTCTAAACTACGTCACAATTAGATGATCTCCGCCATACGTCTCTGAACTTCATCTCTCCTCTCTACCGCCACTATTCGCCGGTCGAGTCGTTGACGCAATCTACTTACGGAACCAACTGGTACGTTATGTATCTTCTTGTTTTCTTTATATATAAACTGTTTTTTAGGGATTTCAATCTATAACTCGATTCTGAGTTGGGTTTTCAAATTCTATTTTATAAACTCGAAATTAATTGGTTTTGAAAAATCTAAAGATTTTGGTTATTTTCAGATCCAGTGTGACTTGTATTGGTGAATCGATCTTAATTTGTTTATCCTTGCTGTATTCGGCCCTAATCTCCGCCGATTATTTACGCAACTAAAAACTGAGACGCTTGCAGTTTACGGTGGTGAGAAAGAACGCTAGCCAAGACTCCGTATTTCTTTAATTCCTTTATGCAATATGATACAAACGAAACCAACTTATATAGAAAATGATATAGAAAGGGGGAACCCATCTGTTACATATGAATGTGGATCAGATACGGCTACAACTACCAACAGTTAGAGACAACCAAAGGGCTTATTGCCTAGCGGTATAAGGTGTTTGAGGGTGTTGTCATTGGCCTGTGGTCATGGGTTCAAGTCCCACTGTGGACATAAGGTGTAGATTTAGGAGTAGATTAGTGTGTGCGTGTGTTTTGCCGTTAAAAAAAAACAGTTAGAGACAAACTTTTTGTTTTTGCAAATGATGGTGGATCTAAAATTCTTAAGGAATGTTTCGTATATCTTCATCTTTATAAGAAAATGGTAAGATTATGTATTCAGAATCTTGTTACTATTAACCCATGGTATATTTCCCTGAGACAAACAAACTGGTGCATACCTGGGATGATAGATACAAGGGAGGCGCAGTTAGCTAGTTGGCCACAGGCTGAGAGCTTGGAGGATTGAGGAGTGTAGTAGGAAATATGAGTGAGATTGTTGATATTGGTGGACAAATCTTATGACATCTCTGTTTGTAGAACTCTCAAGTCATGTTTACATGCAATAGAAACAGACTGCTCTCAATAACCGTTTCTGTGTTGCTGCTTTTACACAGCTATTGCAGCCATGATTCCGTTAAGGGAGTGGAGATTCTCATGCTGCAAGGGGAGTGCCACACACGTAGGTTGGGTGAGTATGCTTGATCAATGTAATAAATTTTGCCGCTTAATTAATTGCTATAGGAGACTCATGTAGGATCCTATGGAGTAGCTTTTTTTGATCTCTCATTCAAGCAAATTTCAAAGTTTGTTTCAGATGTTTTATTGAGAGTGCTACTAATTGTGCAACAAATTTTGCAAGAGAATAAGCATGGGTCAAAGAGAGACATTTATTACATGCATCCTTCTGTGTTTCGAGGTGAATACGATCTTCTAGGCTTTTAATCTTTGTAGCTTAGTCAACACAGTTTTCTAAGCTATGATTTGGATGTTGTATATCCAGGAAAAATCCAAAGTCTTATGCCATCTAAGTATAAAGAAATGCATATTAGAATTTGCAAAAAGTGCATGCCTAACATAGTAACATGTCTTTATGCTATATATCCTTCGTTAATCTAATTCTGTTTTATTATATCTCATACCAGAGGAAGCAGTTGTTGACCGTGCCATTAATGAGATCTGCATCCTTCTTCAGTGTAGTTGCCACAACCTAAATGTTGTATGTAGTGCCCTCATCTTTCTATTATCGTTATTTAATTGCTAGTAAAGATATATATTCCTGAAAGGGTCTTCTTTAATGACTGATCTCCAATAAATACTTTTTTTCTTATGATATCTGAATTGGTGGGGATTGCCAATCGCCATTTATGATCAATCTCAAATGAGATATCATATGTGCTACCTTTGCTCACTTGAACAACCCAGGAGTGGTATTCCTGCAAGCCTGGCAGGCCAGGTCACCAGTAGGGTGACCACTCCGTTGCTTCTTAGAATGGATATGGAATTACGATCTATTGCTGATAGATTGCCTTGCCTTCCACAAATAAGTATGCCGTAGTGGTTAAGTGCGACTGCTGGAATTTCTTCTTTATTTGTTTTCAAACCAATTTAATAGAAAAAATCTGAACAACTTGAATTGTTATAGTAAAATTTCTAGAATGTTATTCTAATATCCTGTTCTGCTCCTTCCCTTGCAGGTGTCTGCTGCAAAAGGGTGGGTACCTGATAATATCAATACGAATATGACTTTTTTTTAATCAATACAAAAACATCCAGATATTATTATTGGAAACTCAACTTGCTTGCATAAATAAATCGTTATAAATCAATTTCCTTCCATAAATGTAGAAACACTATCAATATATACTTATTATGTTGACTTGCAGTTACAGTATCAATCACTAACATTTTAGCATCAAAACTAAATGTTTGACTTTATCATTGTTTCAGTTTGGTGATGGGATGGCTGAGATTCTCAGAAACTGATAGGATATTTTACTGCCTAAACCACCCTGATGCTGGACTGAAAATATCATCTTTTCACTAGTTGCTGACTTGCTGCTGGACTGATATTGATGGTTAATATCTGGTTTTCTGGCAGGCACACTCTATTCCAGTACACGCAGAAGAAGTGAAAGGTGTTTGGATAAAAAGGAGATTTGTAGATGAAAGAATAATGCTTGTTAATATAATCCCATAAAACTGTCTACGGTTTGAGATTCCTAAAGTGTTCTTTGATTCTTGTTCATAGATATCATCAGTGTTGCAGATTACATACTAGCTGTAGAGAAGGAATCAGGTGAGGGCTTCCTACAACAAGACTTGTGGGTCCAACATTCTTTCAATTTGAAACTGATTAAACTATTACATGATTTCCATATTGCAGTATTCCAACGACTAGCAAATGATGGTTTTTGCAAAACTAATCGTTGCATTGTCATCGCGGTAAGGGAGTCTTTAGTGTTACATCTTTAGAGGAATTAGCCATTAATTATATGTATTTACAGGGCAGAGGTTATCCCAATATTCTAACACGGAGGTAAATGTTTATTTATTTTTGTTTTGTCCCAGAACACATACCTAAAACAACTTCAATCTTGAAGTTATTTCTGCTCGTGTTCATTTATCAAATAGGTTCTTGCGGTTACTCATTGAGCAGCTGCACTTGCCAGCCTATTGTTTGGTTGATTGTGATCCATATGGCTTTGACATCTTAACCACATACCGGTTTGGTTCAGTGGTAACGTCCTCACATATATGCAAGATGTTGCCATTCATAAGTATGATTTACATTTCAATATATGCCCAAAATGATTCAAATCATCTTTTTTTTAACAAAATACACATTTAAAGCTACTGGCATATGATGCGAAGATAATGAGGCTTCCTGAGATACAATGGCTTGGAGTATTTACTTCAGATGCTGAAAAATATAATGTTCCACAGCAGTGTCTCCTTCCTTTGACAGCCGAAGGTGTGATTCCACATTCACATCCCTTCAAAGTAGATTTAATGTACATTTGTTCTTGTGCTTTTTCTATTGAATTTTATCTGTTTGTCATCAGCCAGGACAAAAACAGAGGCAATTTTAAGTCGTTGCTATTTGCAGAGAGAAGTACCACAGTGGAGGTTGATATTGTTCTTCGTATATTGATCTTTCGTCTTCTATAATACTATTAATAATCCTCTTAAAACCTACTTCGTCTTCTGAAAAGGTTGGAACTACAGTCGCTGCTGTAAAGTGGAGTCAAGTTTGAGATTGAAGCATTATCTGTGCACTCGCTTACCTCACTGTCAAAAGAGTACCTACCATCTAAGATTCAAGGTGAATTTTTCATATAAAATCCTAAATTATATTATGTTATCATTACTACTTATCATCTGGAAACTCGGAGTCTTGATTTTGGAAAATTAACCACTAGTTGCTTTAATTCTTGTAGTATATTATAAAATGCAGTACACCTATCCTTCTATACCTCAAGCATGCTAATTTGCATCTTACTTTTGTTAGTCAAAGGTCAAAACATAGACTCTTTAGATTAATGCAGCATTAATTCTGAATGGAAAGATTAGATCTTCATTTTCCTGATTGAAACAGAACATTTAGTACAGAATTTTTATGCTACAAAGCCCCTCGTGATGGCATATATGTAAAATTATCAAAGTCAAGTCTATTTGAGACGAAATTGTGTTGGGTATGTAGCGAAATTCGGTTGAAATAGAAAGATTCAAGTGCAAGGATCATGTTCTTTATTAACAGTTGGTAAACACCAATGTTCTAGTATTTACCACAGTCCACACATTATACTTGTTAAGACTAATCACAATATGATCAAAATGGAAAATTTGGAAGAATTATAACCTCGCTACTTAATTAGTTTGATAACAAATACTGAAAGTGAAATGCTAACAGAAGTATTTCAGCTAGACTACAGAAACTTAGAACAAACTGAAAGAAATCATATATTTTAAATTCATTCACATCACTCTGCAGTTTGTTGCACCCTTGCCACCTGATGATGATTCTTTGCCTTGACCAGAAAGCTTTTGGAAAATGCTTCTAGAAGTTTTATCTACAATCCTTGGGTTTTCTATGTGATGCCCTGAACAGTATCTGAAACCTCTGGCCTAATATCTGACTTGAAACCATAACACATGCACCTCTGGCCTAATATCTTGAAACCATAACACATGCACCTTATAGCTTCGTATTAATCCAAGTTTCTATGTTCCCTTCAGGTGACCTTTCTCTTGCCAAAATGTTGACATTTCATGATCTTGCATCCTCGGTATTTAATATTGCTTCCACATATTATTATTGCTATTATTATCTTTTCTTTTCCTTACTATTATGTGTCTTTCCTTGGAAAAATAATAATATCATCAAAAGAATTCAAGTGCCCTTAACGTATATAATTTCTGTCTTTTCTTTTTAATGTGCATTTGCTTTGCTTTAATATCTTTTATGCTCTTTAATTACGTAATTAGATGTATCTATCCTGTTAACTATTCATTGAGTATGTTCATTAGTTAAGCATCTACTCTTGTATCCTCTACGAAGTGTGCATCAGCTTATCTCCTCTTTGTTGTTTCATACATTTTTATACACATGTTTTTATATATAGTTTGAACAAGTGTGTGATATTCTTCGACAGCACAAACATCAGTGTATAGTTAAATAAATATGAAGCCTTAAGTACTCTATACGTAGAGTTATATATAACTCTATATATAACTTTCATACATATAATTATAGATGGTATCTAAACTAATCTCCTATTGAAAGATATGACGAATGGATACCAAAGGTCAAAAATCATCTACATGCAACCTTGGTAATTACTGTTTTATAATTTACTCTTCTTTTACCGACTTTTTGTCATATTGCTATGGTGTTTTTGCATTGCCCTATTGTCAATTGCAACTGTAAATCTTGTTTGCTTGATCACCCGAAAGTTGGTTCTTGTATCTGAATTTCTGTTATGCAACTTATAGCAGTTTTTCATCTTACAGCTCTATATCTCCCTCAATCTGGTAACAATCATATATATTTTACGGCCACTTTGTCCTCCATTCTTTTAACATCGATTATCCTACTCTTGTTATTTACGAGAATCTCGTTTCATTGTTGACAGGGTTTAAATGTTTTAGGGATTACAGTCTCTATAGAAATCATTTTCATTCTCTTAACTGTTTCAGTTTCCATTTTGGTTGTTATGTTCCAGTTGGCTTGTGTTTTACTGAATCAATTTTTATGATGTTTAAATGTTTTGGTTGTAAATGCATGATTCCTGTTTCATTTAAGAAACACTGATTTAGTTTCAATAATGCACGATTATGGTATCATATTAGTAACAATGGATTTGGTTTGGTTTCTGAAAAAGCAATCGACTACGAGAGCTCAAACTTTCATGGCGAAGCTGAGATATCTTAAAAATCATATTAAATCGTGGAAGGGAGGTGTCAAAGACCCACAGTTGAAATCATTGGAAGAGTTCAAGTCTAAGGCTTTGGAATTTGACAAGAAAGCTGAAAATGGCTTATTATCCGTTATGGATCAGCAACATAGATTGGAGAATGATCTCAAGATACTCGAAATGGAAAAGATGCTATGTTTGGATCTCAAGCAGCGTTCTAGAAATGGGCTACTGACGGAGATGAAAATACCAAACTGTTCCATGGTTTGATTAACCACAGAAGGAGGAAGAACAAGATCCACGGGATTATGGAGAATGGTGTTTGGACCTTTAGTCCACTTAGCATCAAAGGAGCTGCTTACAGATAACTTTTAAGAAAAGTTTGCTGACAACTCTAGTTGCAGACCCTATTTATATAGCAGAAAATTCAAGACCCTTTCGATGGTTCAAAGAAATTCATTGGACACACCATTCTCAGAAGCTGAAATTAAATTTGCTATTTGGGATTGTGGGGGAGACAAGGCTCCAGGCCCCCTGATGGCTTCATGATGAAGTTCTTCGAAGATGACTTCATTGATGCTATCCGCGGCTTGGAAAATACTGCAGCTCTTGAAACAGGTTGTAATACTTCCTTCCTGACTTTAGTTCCTAACGCCCCGTTCTCGAGTTTTTTTAAGGAGGAAAGGGATGGAAAAGAAAGTGAAGGGATTCGAAGGAAAGGGAAAGAAAGGATTAAGGTGTGTTCTTGAGTTGGAAGGAAAAGGAGGAGGAGTTCTTTCCTTCCCAATCATCCCACTTTTGGGAGGATAGATTTTTGAACAAATAGCCCCTCCTTCCCCCTCCCTTCCCCTCCCTTTCCCTCCTTAAAAAAACTCAAGAACACACAACCATAGTGTTGCATCTTTAATCAGCTGTAAAGCTGGTTCTTTTCCAATGAAATATCTGGGAATGCCTATTGGATTTAGTATGAGTAAAACAGAAAGCTGGGGGACTGTAATTGAGAAATTTCAGGCGAAACTTACAAAATGGAAAGCGAATTCAATCTCTGCTAGGGGAAGGCGATTACTCTGTAGGTTTGGAAGCCTTAACCTGTATTATTTTTTATGTTTAAAGCTCCAAAAAAAATTATTAAAAAGCTGGAAAGCATTTCTAATGAATTCTTTTGGAAATGGGTACTAATGAAAAGAAAATCACATGGGTTGCTTGGAACAAAGTTACATCCAGCTTTGCTCATGGTGGGCTGCAAATTGGTAGGTTAAATGCGCAAAACATATCACTTCTAGTCAAGTGGTGGTGGAGATTCAGGTCTCGCTTTGGAAATCAGTTCCCTACAGGGCAAATATTTTAAAGATCTCAATAGGTTAGTCATGGGGGCTGGTCTGGATCAAGTTTTGGGGCTTTCGCTTGAACATAGAGAAATATTTTAAAGATCTCTTCAGATTTAACCCATTTGACCACTTTTTTTATGAAAATATTTATTTTATCCATTTTGACCGATAAGGTTATAGAGATAAACTATCACCAGAGTCAACCCATTCCATAAGTAAATGGGTCGTATTTGCCACTGATTTTATATAACAATATTCAGCTTGACCTCATACTTTAGTCGATCTTAAAAAATTCATCTAAAAATATGTAACTAACAACTACTTTGCAATTTGGCAATTGATTGTTCCCCAGCTGAGGTTACAAGATGTTGGACCATGTTGGGTGTGACTTGATTAGCGGAAAGGTATTTGAAACTAGAATTAATTGGAAGCTCGACGTAAGCGTAAATTGCCGGTATAAATTAAATTGGAATGTTTGCATGGAGTTTATTTCCTTATGTGTATGACATGTGTAGTAGACACGTGGAGTGCATGGATTTGAATTAAGTCATGCATGGTCCTCTTTGGATATAATTAGCATACGTGCGGCAATTAAGGGCATGCCGTGGAAGGATTTTGAAATTCAAAATAGGATTTGTTTATCCTTTATATTATCTTGTAACTTTGAAGATAGATACGGCCGATAGATGTTGAGTTTGATTAGAAGTTGGTTTCTAGTTTGTTTTTCCTATAAATACCAAGGCTAGGGGTCAAGTCATATGTACATCGGAAAATATTTCTGGAGTCATAATAAACAAGTCTCTGTTCCTGCCCGTGGACATAGGTCGTGTTTGGACCGAACCACGTTATATATCATGTTTGTTTATTTTCTGTTTTCCGCCTTATTCTAACGTTGGTTTTAGGTGTCTCGATCCTAACAGGACCATAGGAAACTGTTGGTAAATTTCAAGTCATCACTTGTGTTTGTCCCGAAGATATCGTGGTTCTGGAGGGGTAGTATTAACAGTCTCAGATGTGGGGATTTACATTTTGAGTCTCCCTTTTTTTTAAATGTATTCTACTGATAGGTTATAGCGGACGTTGAAAGGGTAATTATGGAAACTTCAGAAAAATATTATCGTGATCGTGTATTGACACTTGAGGAAAATACAATCCCTGTTAGGCAGTACAATATGTTCAAAAAATTGCAAAAGAAAATTCAGTACCTCATTGTTTTCCTGAGGTCAGATGTTCTCTCATTACTTATAAAATAATGTACAAGAGAATTTGGTTGTTAATTTAAGATTTGTTTATATTGTTTTTCAGTTGGGATTTTTTTTTTAATTCAATGAAGAAGATGTTTGATGCGCTACAACCTGAAATACAAAGCTCCTTCAATCACACAGCTCGAGCTTTTGCTTACAAAAAATGTGGTGCCGTGATATCGTATTCTAATAAGTGGGTTTAGCAGTTTAGCATACAGGTATGGTGCCTTGTTACACATTGACCTTCATAATTATTAACTGTTCTTAAATAATTTCTATGTTCAGTTACACTTTTAGCTTTAGTCTCTGGATACACATGCGATTATTGTTTTCGTGATCATATATTTTTGTAGAGATTTTTCGTGGGGATATCTTTTCCTTGGACCTAATAAATATCAAATGAAAATGTGAGAAACCTAACATTATTATTTGAGGGTTATGAAAGGGGATTATTAGGAATATATAAGTGGAGATCATGCATAAACCATTTGCAGATGTTCTAAGGATAATTAGTGATAGATCAGCTATTTTGTGATAAGTTTTAAAGGAGCATTTATCAGCTATTTGTGGTAAGCTTTTGATAATACCAAGGGAAATTAAGTGTTCAAGGTAGTATCATTTTGGATGTTAGCATACTTATCGTTCCTCACAGTCTCATACAGCATAATGGGATGATGATCGAACTTGCTAAAGTTTTGAATTAGTTACTTTATCTTTCTTTGAAGAGATTTAAGATGAAAATACTAAGGAATCGGGTGATCATCATGTATGTTCTAGAATGTGTTTTCAAGAATAGACATAGGATGATGAGATAGTAGTTGAAGTAATATGAAGTAAATAGATTGCCAGATCGAGAAGATGTTTTCAAAGAATAGACATAGGATGATGAGATAGTAGTTGAAGTAATATGAAGTAAATAGATTGCCAGATCGAGAAGATGTTTTCAGAGTAGCAATAAGTAAGCAATAATGTTTGGGGTCAAGTTGGAGGATACGTAAGCTGGCATCCATGTGTTAGAAGATGAATTTTTATAATTATATCTACAATGCCAGGTTTAAGAGAGAACAAGTACAACAACTTATAATGTAGAATTCTTTGAAGTAGAGTGCAAGTATTGTTTGAAGTAGAGTGCAAGTTCTCATTGCAAATATCAGTTGTGATTTATGATGTATGAGTGATAGCCTACTTTTGATGTTGCAAGCAACAAAAGTCAAGATTTGCTTGATTCCAACATGATTGGCATTTAAGGGACAAACGTGAGCCTGATACAAGACATTCCTTACAACAACCCTGACATGGTCTACTAGTAGCTAACAGATGCCACTCTTTGCATCCTGAAAGTCAATCATTCTAGTAGATATTCCTGTTAGAATCTGCCCGATAATATATGTACGCCTTAAAGCACTGCTGATGATGTATGAGCCTATAAGGGTCACACACCGGGGTCTAACATGACAGCAAATAAAGTTGAGGGATCAAAGATGGCAAAAGTGGAAGTTGGCAATGCAGGCCACGTTAGCGCCGCTAACTATAACGAGTTAGCGCCGCTAACTGTTAGAGGTTAGCGCCGCTAAGGCTGCATGTGCTTTATGTCATATCGAAGTCAGGCCGCGTTAGCGTCGCTAGCGGGTTAAGGTTAGCGCCGCTAACTCTTGGTTAGCGCCGCTAACCATGCATGGGCCTTATGTCATATCGACCTCCACTTGCAGCCAATTGAGGTGAGAGTCTAGAATAATCTTGGCCGGTTTTGGGGAGCTTAAGTGGCATTCCAGAAGTCTATATAAGGCTTGGTTGCTGGAACAAATATTCTCTCTTGGCCAAATTTTCTCTCTTCCACCATAACCCACATATCTCTCTCTCACTTAATACCTAGTGTTGGTGATTTAGTGAGCAAGAAATTTTGAGTTCCAGTAGTTTATTTGATGTCCTTGTGTGAGAATTCCAGTGAAGTTCTCGTGCAAGCTTGCTAGCACTTGTTGTTGGACTCATTCCCGGGGTGTGATTTCGAAGAAGGACAAGAAGAAGGAGGTTCTTGCTTTTACCACCAAGTTCAGCCACCAACAAGGACTTTGCTGGAGCTAAGGAGCTGGTATAACTCCTTTTCCTTCTTGTTTAGTTGCTATTTGTTACATAGAGTAGATCCATGCTTGGGATTTCATAGTTTTTAACACTTGCATGCATGTTTTATGTTATTCTCGCTTCCGTTGCGTGTTCTTGAAATCCCAACAGTGGTATCAGAGCCACCTCTATGTTAGAATAGCACTTGGTGGCTTGAAAAACCCGAAATCAAAGTGTTTGTATTCTGCCGTTAGGGTTAGCGGCGCTATCCTAGAGTTAGCGGCGCTAAGTCTCTAGGGTTAGCGGCGCTAACGCCACTGGAAAATTGTTTTCGAAAATCTTGAATAAAACAGCTTAGGTCTCGGGATTTTTAGCACTTGTACCTTCTGGAAATTTGTTCCAAAGATGTTTTTCATGTTGTTCCAGTAGTAGCATGATTTGTTTGGTTGTATGTGTTAACATGAGTTGGTAATCTTGCCTTAGCCCATTTGGTTGATGTGTGTTGTGCATGTAATTTGGTGGTTTTGATCCACATTTGGGGCTGTAAATTTATTAAATTCAGTTTGATTGTAATAATTTGTGGCTTGCATGCCATTTCATTCATCCATGTACAAGTAATAGATAAATAGGAAAATTATGTGGCTTGTATGCCATTTATATTTTCTATTGTATTGTATATTGTATGATGGAGAGATGAAGACACAAGAGGAGGCAAAACAAGATGGAGCATGGTGCCCTTAGAAGCCAAAGAAATCCGATGGCGATGGTGGTTCTAGTGGGAGCTCGCGTCGAGTTTGTTTTGTCCCTTAGATTGACCGAGTTCTTCCCGTTTTGGCTCACGGGAGGAACGCATAGGTTTTATGGCAAGAATTACCGACTATGTTGTATATTGCGTGTGATGTGATTTTATTATTCTATGCATGGATTGTAGGTTTCGCATGCTAGAAAATTTCTTGATAAAAATTAATAAAATCACAAGAGTTTTGTTAAAAATGGTTTCCTCTCGCGTGCGATCACATACATTGATTAACCCACCTAGTGAAAATAGGATTTGTCACTAATAAGTTAATCAAAACCAAACCGGAAACAAAAGGCCCATTTTTCCACAAAACGTAAATCATGCACCATCCGTAAGTCGATACCACCCGAATCTAGTCTTATGAGATTTGGTTGTCGAGCTTAGCACGAGCCAATTCTCATGAAACTGTGTGGAAGGTGAGTGTGGCAAATTCACAACTTTGGTTGTCGAGCTTAGCACGAGCCAATTTTGGTGGATTTGTTACCGTATGTCTTGACGGACGATTTGCAATTTTAGGTTTGAAATCTTGGTTAATTGTCGAGCTTAGCACGAGTTAACCAAAATTTCAAGACTTAAAATTGGTGCAAGAAGGGATCAAACATGCCAAACGACCATTGGATGTCGTAGGATCCCGCATGTGCTAAGGATTGCGATGGAGATTGCAATTGGCAAAATGGTTGCCGACCTAAATAGTTTTATCATGTGATCCGCGGTAACCCCGTCACATGGTAGGATGAAATACGGTTCTTAGCCTTGTTTAACTAATTCTTATTGGGTAAGTTATTAAACAAGATAAAATATCATAATAACTAATATCTACTTTGCAAATTTTAGATGGCATCAACAAGCGCAACAAACACCACCACCAACGTTTCTCTTAGGGTTTTCCTTGAAAAGGAGAAACTCGATGGTAGCAATTTCATGGATTGGCATAGACAACTGAGGTTGGTCTTACGCTATGAAGGAAAGTTGCATACCGTAGAGGAACCCCTCCCCGAGGCACCTCCTGCCGGTGCAACAAGGGCTATCCGTGAGGCGTATGAAAAACGTCTCAAGGAGACTGAGGAAGTCACGTGCCTTATGTTGAGCACGATGAACCAAGATTTGCAAAAGCAAATGGATCATCTTAGTGCTTACGACTTGCTCGTGCAGCTAAAGGACATGTTCCAGCAGCAGGCGAGGCAAGAGAGGTACGAGTGCCTCAAGACAACCCTTGCTTGCAAGATGCAAGAGGGTGGGAACGTGAGCGCGCATGTGTTGCGTATGAAAGCAAACATCGAGCGCATGGAGAAGTTGGGTTTTACCATAGAGAGGGAGATGGCGGTTGATTTAATCCTCCAATCCCTGCCCGGTGCGTATGATCAATTCGTTATGAGTTATCATATGCACAGCATGGATAAAACCTTGATGGAACTTCATGGTATGTTGAAGACCGCTGAGTCTAGCATGACCAAGAACAAGCCATCCTCCTCCACCTCTCATGTTCTCGCCATCCGGGAAGGCCGCATCACGAAGAAGAAGGCCGCCTCTTCCTCTAAAAGGAAGGGAAAGGGAAAGGTTGGCGGGGCCAAACCTAACCCGGCCTCCGAGGGCAAGGGCAAGGGGAAACTTCCCCAAGCCAAGGCTCCGGAGGATGCGGAGTGCTTTTTCTGCGGGGGCAAGGGCCATTACCGCCGTACCTGCCCAAAGTACCTGGAGGGACTCAACAAGCTCAAGGCAATGAGCATATCGGGTCCGGATACGTCAGGTACGTTCATGATAGAACTCCACCATACTTCTACTTCTAAAGGCTGGGTATTGGATACTGGCTGTGGCACTCACATATGTAATATGGTGCAGGTGCTAAGGGAAAGTAGGAGCTTGGAGCGGGGAGAACTGGATCTTGTCATGGGAAACTCGGAAGTTGTCCTAGTGGAAGCTAAAGGAGATTTGAAGCTTTCATTCAAGACCGGTTTTTCTATTTTTTTAAAGGATGTATGCTATTCGCCCAATGTGGCTAGAAACATTATTTCTTTTCACAAGTTGTATGATGATGGTTTTGATTTTAAATTTGTAAGTGGTACAATCATTTGCTTTAAAAATGAAATTGTTTATTTTAAAGCTCTACCATGTCATGGCATATATGAGGCAAATGCATACATTGAATCAAGACAATCTATCATGAATATTGATTCTGACTCCAAAAATGGTTTGGATAAATATTCCATGTGGCATAGTCGTCTTGGCCATATAAACAAGACTCGTATCACCAAGCTCCAAGCGGATGGGATCTTGGAATCATTTGATCAAGGATCAAATGAAGTATGCGAATCTTGCTTATTGGGCAAAATGACAAAAGCACCTTTCACGGGAACAAGTGAGAGGGGAAAGGACCTTTTAGACATAATCCATACGGATGTATGTGGACCTTTCAAGCATGTCACAAGGAATAATTCAAGATACTTCGTAACCTTTATAGATGATTATAGTAGGTACGGGTATGTCTATCTTGTTAAACACAAGAATGAAACCTTTGAGGTGTTCAAGACATTCCAAAACGAAGTTCAGAATCAGTTGGGCAAGACTATAAAGATACTCCGGTCTGATAGAGGTGGAGAGTATCTTAGTACCGAATTCGTCGATCATCTTAAAAATTGTGGAATTGTTTCACAATTAACACCTCCGAGGACTCCACAATTAAATGGAGTCGCTGAGAGGAGGAACAGGACTTTGCTTGATATGGTAAGGTCCATGATGTGTCGAGCAGAGGTACCTATTAGTTTATGGGGATATGCCTTAGAAACGGCGGTAAGAATCCTTAACCTCGCACCAACCAAGAAAGTTGCTAAAACACCTTATGAAATGTGGCATGGTAAGAAACCGACACTTTCATACCTACGAGTTTGGGGTTGTCAAGCCTACGTGAGACGTGAGGCTAAAGACAAACTTGAACCTCGTTCAGAAAGGTGTTATTTTATCGGATATCCTCCTAACGGTGTTGGATATTTATTTTATAAACCTTCAGAGAACAAGGTATTTGTTGCTCGAAGGGCATTCTTCCTTGAAAGGGAGTTGCTATCCAAACATGGCAGTAAGGAAGTTGACCTTGAGGAAGATCAAGGGTCGGCCGATAAGGGACTTGAGGTTGGCACTAGCCAAAATACCGAGCAAGATAACGCTGCGGTACCTGACACTCTTGCAACGTCTACTCCTAGGCGTTCCAGTAGGACTCGTTTTGAGCCAGAGAGATATGGGTTTCTCATATCTGAGGGCAATGAGTTATTGGTGGATCATGATGATCCCACCAGCTACAAGGAAGCCATGGCAGGCCCTGAGTCTGCTCAATGGAGGAAGGCGATGGAGAGCGAGATGCAATCTATGTCGGATAACCAGGTTTGGGAACTGGTTGATCCTACACCAGGGATAAAACCCGTTGGGTGTAAATGGGTTTTTAAGAGGAAACCCGGCATAGATGGAACCTTGGATATCTTCAAAGCCCGACTGGTGGCGAAGGGTTTCACTCAGACGCAAGGAATTGATTATGATGAAACCTTCTCCCCAGTGGCCATGTTGAAGTCAATCAGGATACTACTTGCCATTGCTGCGTTTCATGATTATGAAATTTGGCAAATGGATGTAAAGACCGCCTTCCTTAACGGGAAGCTTAATGAGGAGGTGTATATGAGACAGCCTGACGGTTTTGAACATCCAAAGTATCCAAACAAGGTTTGTAAGCTTATGAAGTCCATTTATGGACTTAAGCAAGCATCTCGAAGCTGGAATCTTTGCTTTGATGAGAAAATCAAAGAGTTTGGTTTTTCAAAGAGTAAAGATGAACCTTGCGTATATGTCAGGGCTAGTGGGAGCACCTTAGTCTTCTTGGTTCTATATGTAGATGATATTCTACTTATTGGAAATCATATCCCAAGCTTAAGAAGTGTCAAAGCTTGGCTAGGGAATTGCTTTTCAATGAAGGACCTAGGCGATGCGAGCTGTATTCTGGGTATAAAGATCTATAGAGATAGATCAAGAAGGCTATTAGGGCTTTCTCAAAGTGCATACATAGAAAAGGTCGTGAGACGCTTTAAGATGGAGGAATCCAAGAAAGGAAACCTCCCTATGTTGCATGGTTTGACTTTGAGTAAAACTCAATGTCCTACCTCCAAGGAGGAGATAGAAGTAATGAAGCGAGTACCATATGCTTCGGCTGTGGGCTCGATCATGTACGCCATGCTATGCACTCGTCCTGATGTGTCATGTGCTTTAAGCATGACTAGTAGATATCAGGCGAACCCAGGAGAACCTCACTGGAGGGCAGTGAAGAACATTCTTAAGTACTTGAGACGTACAAAAGAGATGTTCTTGGTATATGGTGGGGAAGAAGAGCTGAGAGTAAAGGGTTACTCGGACGCTAGCTTCCAAACTGACAGGGATGACTGCCGATCTCAATCGGGGTTTGTGTTCCTGTTAAATGGTGGTGCTGTCAGCTGGAGGAGCTCAAAACAAGACACGGTGGCTGATTCGACTACCGAATCGGAGTACATTGCGGCTAGTGAAGCAGCAAAAGAAGCCGTGTGGATGAAGAAATTCATCCAAGATCTACAAGTGGTTCCAAGCATCGCTGACCCTATTGAGATCTTTTGTGACAATGAGGGTGCGGTGGCTTTGGCAAAGGAACCAAGAGCTCATAAGAGGACAAGACACATTTCGCGCAAATACCACTTTATTCGGGATGTAATTGAAAGTGGTGAAGTCATCATTAGCAGAGTAGCATCGAATGGAAACTTGGCAGATCCATTCACTAAGCCGTTACCGCAAGCAGCTCATGAATCTCACACTAGAGGGATAGGTGTAAGATTTGCTAGCGATTTGGCTTGAGTTGTATATATTAGTTTATTTGGTATGTATTTATTTATTTAGGGAACGATACAGACAGTATTGTAATTATGCTTGTTTCGATATGCGAGTGATTCGGTTACATTCATAAGACTTTACTGTGTTCCATCTTAGCATGTTTAACCACTTCCCAGAATGTTTATACATTCTAAATTTCCACAGTCAGTCATTCTTCAAAGGAAGGAAGTTTGAAATAAGGCTGAGGTTAGGTGTTGGTTATGCATTAATCAAGGATTGAATGCATGAAACGCAACAGTAACCTGTGCTTGAAAAGGAGTTTCAAGTGACTGGAAGACCCACACCCAAGTTTACTTCATGGATTATAGTCACGAGTAACTTGGGATGATAAAATCTTACATCCTCAGACCCGAGATGTATGAATCGCTATATCATAGTTCTTACTTGCTTTAGCCATTTTCAAAAGCAGTTCGTAAATGGCTGTGATAAAAGGGAATGACTAGGTAAGTCAAGAGGTATGGTATGGGATTATGCAGTCAAAGGGATTTGTTCCTCCTGTATGAGAGATATCCCTGGGCCCCTCGATGATTGGGAGCTGACGCCAAAATATTGCATGGCCATGCACAAGGAATATTGATTGAGAATCAGATATGTCCTTACTTTTTGGTCACCACCAATCAAGATCGAGAAACATAATCGTGAACGATCTGGAGATTGACATTTATTAATCCATGTCTCGTGTTCACAAGGATATCGCGAACAAAAGGATGTCTAAGATCACTTATCTAGGACCACTACTTTGAGTATGATGGTTTTCTGCAGGCATTCAGAACTCATACAGACTTGGGGGCATTGATGCTTTGCTAGAGGCCGCTCTTTGTCTGTGCTTGCCTGGGTACAGTATATTATGTGCAAGTGGGAGTTTGTTAGAATCTGCCCGATAATATATGTACGCCTTAAAGCACTGCTGATGATGTATGAGCCTATAAGGGTCACACACCGGGGTCTAACATGACAGCAAATAAAGTTGAGGGATCAAAGATGGCAAAAGTGGAAGTTGGCAATGCAGGCCACGTTAGCGCCGCTAACTATAACGAGTTAGCGCCGCTAACTGTTAGAGGTTAGCGCCGCTAAGGCTGCATGTGCTTTATGTCATATCGAAGTCAGGCCGCGTTAGCGTCGCTAGCGGGTTAAGGTTAGCGCCGCTAACTCTTGGTTAGCGCCGCTAACCATGCATGGGCCTTATGTCATATCGACCTCCACTTGCAGCCAATTGAGGTGAGAGTCTAGAATAATCTTGGCCGGTTTTGGGGAGCTTAAGTGGCATTCCAGAAGTCTATATAAGGCTTGGTTGCTGGAACAAATATTCTCTCTTGGCCAAATTTTCTCTCTTCCACCATAACCCACATATCTCTCTCTCACTTAATACCTAGTGTTGGTGATTTAGTGAGCAAGAAATTTCGAGTTCCAGTAGTTTATTTGATGTCCTTGTGTGAGAATTCCAGTGAAGTTCTCGTGCAAGCTTGCTAGCACTTGTTGTTGGACTCATTCCCGGGGTGTGATTTCGAAGAAGGACAAGAAGAAGGAGGTTCTTGCTTTTACCACCAAGTTCAGCCACCAACAAGGACTTTGCTGGAGCTAAGGAGCTGGTATAACTCCTTTTCCTTCTTGTTTAGTTGCTATTTGTTACATAGAGTAGATCCATGCTTGGGATTTCATAGTTTTTAACACTTGCATGCATGTTTTATGTTATTCTCGCTTCCGTTGCGTGTTCTTGAAATCCCAACAATTCCAACGATAATCATAGAGCTCCCACTATTCGCCTACATTCATACTTTACTCTCAGGTTTCACACATCATGCGTACTAACTTAGGCATCTGACTAAGGATGAACTGCTTTATCTATCTGATTTCCCTTTGATTCGTATTAATTGGTATTATTCTATTTTATAGTGAGGGACTTACTATGCCAAACTTTTATTTACTTTACTTGATTTTTGACATGAGGACTAAGTAGCTAATAATGAAACTTAAGGGACTTGAATAGTTATTTGTTTAAAACTAGTTATATTAAGAAGAAATAGTTGACTAAGTCAAAATGGGGGAAAGTGAAAGTGTGTGTGGTGTGTGGTGTCTGTTACGGCTGGTAAGAATCGGGAAGGAGAAGAAGGGAAAAAGAAATCTGATTTTTGAAAGGAAATTCACAAGAATTAGCCATTTAATTGTTCCATCAACCTAAAGGTATGATTCACAAACTATGTTATATGGTTATTGGAGAAAGTAGAGGAGTTAGAAGATGATTTGTTCATAGAATCCATTCATTGCAATTAGTTTGTGAATTTATTCAAGAATTCTAGTGGTTATAAACTGAATTTGTCACATGCATGCTGAAAATTGTGAGTTACTGGAGAGGCGGGGAAGTGTCCCCAATTTGCCGGTCAAAAAAAAAGGTTACATTTTTTTATTAGGTTGAGATAATGGGTCAAAAATTCTTAATTCTTATGTATTTGATCCGAGGGTTGGTCATGTTGTGTTACTAATGATGTTTTGAGTAGTACTTAGTCATGTTTAAACCATTTTGGTAATGGGATTCACTAAACTTTGGTATAGAATTCGTTTCGGTTCTGGTCGAACTATTGCTGTCTGCACACGAAAACACGGGAGTTCAAGGGAACACGGGCCCTGTAGGGCTAAGCAAACACACCCTATGTGTGAGAAGCCGTGTACACTAAGTGCAGGTCAATAATTAATGTAATATTTCATTTCCACACGTAGGTATTAATTGAAGACTTAACGTTGTGATTTCTACTGCTGTCAAAGAATGTAATTGGTGAATCATGTCAAGCACGTGAGTCATATAACTCATTTAACTTATCTGTAAAATGTGTGATTACATGATTATGTGTTATAGCCTGGGTGCGAGTCTTCCGGTCTCTTGAAACTCTTTTCAAGTATAGGCAAGTGTTGTATCTCATTTAATCAATCGTAGATGGAACAAAATAGAGACAAATGAGAGTAACCGCAACACATGTGTATATAGTGTAACACCCTAATTTAGGGCCTTGTTGTAAATAGTAATACCTTGTGTTTGTTAAGTTGTACGTTGACATTAACCAAGTTGTTTAAGTTGTTTTGTTGATTAATTGTTGTTAATTGTTGGTACACGTGGTTATGTGGTTAAAGACGAAAATGTGTCGTTAATAGATAGAGTTGGTTAATAATTGAATGGTTTCAGTTAACGATTCCGAAAATATCTTCGTTAGTTAAAACGGATAAACCTAAGTTGCTTTAAAAGTTGAATAGGAGAACAAAATACCCACACGGGGTATTAAACCCACTTGGGTCGGTTTAAGGGGGGATTCTTATCCCCCGCCTTCACAAAACACACACATTACGCGTACAACATACATACATACGTAGCTTTACACACAGTCACACACACGTACTTGGAGATTTGAAGAGGAAATCAAGGAAAGTTGATTTGTGTTGATTCCAGTAGCAATCTCCATTGATTTCGTGTCATCTTTCTCACTTGTTGGTAAGCTTTGGTGTATTAAACCTAGTTTATGGTTTTGAAGAAGAAGATGGTAGTTTAGCTTTGAAATTGAGTTTGGTTCTTGTTGTAAATGATGGTTTTGAGTCAAGAAACATGTAAGGATGTTGTAGGGAAGTTTAATAACATGTAAGAATAGTTAAAATGAAGTTTCAGTCGATAAAAATGGTGAAAAACGCGAGTTTCAGGCCTGTTTCGCGAACAGAGACGAAGACCTGCTGTGCAGGAACCTCCTACCCCCGTAGGAGAATTTTCCTACGGCCGTAGGAGGGGTGTTTTTCAGATTTGTAGAAATTTAGTTCCTACCCCCGTAGGAGAATGTTCCTACGGCCGTAGGAGGGTGTTTTTCAGGATTATTGAAATTAAGCCTTCTGTGGCCGTAGGAAAAGGTTTATACGGCCGTAGGAGGATATTTTATGTATTTTATGAGGTTTACCACCTACGGGTGATGGAACGAAGCCTACGGGCGTGGGTACATAACCTACGACCGTTGGTACCCATTGAATCACTCCTGCGGGCGTAGGGTATGGTCCTTACGGCCGTAGGGTATGGTTTCTTGGGAAGGAACTCTTGCGGGTGTAGGATATATTCCTACGGCCGTAGGAGGTGTTTGGAAAGTGTCATGCGGCCGTAGGACACATCTACTACGGCCGTAGGAGCTGTTCCAGATTGCCTGTTGCTTGTTGTTCGTTGTACGTTTGCGTAGAAGCTATGATAGTACTGTTAGACGTTGACTGAAACTACACATGATGTGTTAGGTGATTCGGACGATTCCGTGTGCTCCTGGGATTCCCGAATTCATATCTATCTCCTGTAACCTCGAGGTGAGTACCGGTTTTCCCATGAGTCTCGGTAAGTAGCGTTGTCTGTTGTTTATTGAGATATGTGGTCGATATCGCACACGTGCGTATATGAGGTATGTTATGCCATGTTGTTATATATTGTTGTCATGCTAAGTTGTTTTACACGTTGGTTATAAATCGCATGCGTATAGTTGAACCCGTAACGGGTTGTTGTGTGTTGTATTGGTCCGGACTGTTGTTGGCATGGTTAAGGTCAGCTTTCTTCCCGAAGGCTAAATCCCTTTGATGGAATAACGGGGATTAACGGTACTCGGTATGCAGCACGCCGGGGTGGTCTTGCAAACCGCCGCTCCTTAACGTAAGTTGGGATCTTAGCTTCAGTTGAGATCCGAGTTGTTGAGCTTCGAGCTTTGTAACGCGTTTGGTAGACTGCTCTTCGCTCCCCCACCATTGCGGATAGTTGTTGTTGATGGTCCCCAGTTTGAATCATTGAGCGGGGCTTCCCACCCTGCGAGATATGATTCCTACTGACTCGTTGGCGCGACGCTATTTGTTAGGATAGCCTTATGTGCTGTCCCGTAGTTGGGATAACCTGCTTATTGATGCTTATGTGTAAATCTGTACTCACTAGCTAGTTGTAGCTAACGGTGCCTGATTTTTCCTTTTTGCAGATGCAAAGTAGTTGGCCTGCGTGAGGTGGGACATGTTGGTAGCTGTTGTATATACCTTTTGCGGAACACTGCTTGTTCACATTGTAAATATGTGATCCGATGGTCGGAATTTTAGTTGGGTAACACGCGGTGGTATTTTGAACTTGGTTTATGGTGTTGTACTTTTACGTTACCAAGTCAGATAAACATTATTATCTTTTGTAAAATGTTGGTTACTTCCGTTGCTGGCTTTTATTATATAAGTTAAAAAGCTTAAATTTTCCCTAATTTTAAGTGCGTGAAAACCGGTGTTACATATAGAACTCCACTATATAATTGTAAATTACAATATTGCTTGATGTTCTCAAAACATACATATCAAACAAGAAGAATATAACTATACACTCAAGCCAAGTATTTTGCAAATTTAATGCCTATAGCCCTAGCGTGAGAAAAAAACATACATAGTGTTTACTCTGATCCGATGGTCGGTACGTAGTGGTAAAACTAATCAGGTTTTGAGACTTGGTTTAAGCGGTTGTATTTTGATACCAAGTCGACAAACAATACGAATATGTAATCAGTGTTTTGCTCCGCTGCTAATCTTTTGAGGTAAATTAAAAAGTTTTAATTTTCACTGATTTTAAGTTTGTGAAAGCCGGTGTTACAGCAAGTCTAGGGTCAACTCATTTTATAAGACAAATTTTGGGTTCGTAAGTAAGTCGCACAATTCGTAAATGGAATTGAGAATTATAGTTTTTGATTATTTCAGTTTCATCTAGCGCTAGTTTAGGTTTTAACTTTGACCCGATTTTTAACTTGCCATTTATATTACTGAAATTATTATTTAAAAATTTTAAAATAATATTTTTATGTAACAAAATCGGGTTGAGCGGGCCATTTCAGGTAACTAGGTAAATATGTTTTATATGAACCTGACACATTTTTACTTGTCATGTTCATGTCGGTCCATGTATTACAGTTTAGTTTCGTGTCAGCCCATTTCATGCGCGGTTCAGATTGTGTTAAGAATTTATATCCCATAGTGCTATTTTATCTTTTTTTATTTATTTAGAATATATGTGAACCTTAATGAGCATTAGACTCGGCGTTCCTTTTATTTTAATCTAGTATTACTCAATGCATTAAACTAAACTTTTGTCGGTGTTGTATATTGTTAAAGAACGAGTGTTAGTATTCGTGTTTCGTTGCGTATCTAGTCTGATTAGATTAACTTTAATAATAATTTATCTATACTATACTTCAATATAAATTTATTTATTTTTACTAACATGTATACTCACTATAAAACTCATGTCTAGTCGTCTATATTTAACAATCCTCTTAGATTGAAATCAAACACTAAACACATAATTAGCAAACTACCTCTCAAAAAGACTAAAGAAGTTATATAAGAACTATCTTTTTAGTTTTTAAAACCATTTTTATTTCCTTTAAACAAATATTAATATTAGAAATAAGTTTCTAAAAAGTGGGGGTGATAAATCCTCTTACTTATTCTTCTACTCACAAGATAAACACAAGTGTCAAAATTAAAGTAGGAGGTGAAAAATGAATTAATGAAATCCACATGTTACCTTGTTGTGCGTAGAATAATATATCATTTTTTCTAAAAAAAAGATTTTAATTTAAAAAAAAATTGCTAGAAGACTTATTATCTTTTGTTTTCAATTTGTATGAGCACTTTGTAAAAAGAATTTACGTCCTATTTTTCTTTTTTTTAGGATTATAATATTTAAAAATTTGAATTTAAGTAGGTTTCATAAAAAGGAAGAAATAAAAATTAAACTATTGACTTAAAAAAAAGTATATTAAATTGCCATTCATAAGTATATTTACCTTTCAATATATGTCCAAAATGATTCAAATCATCTTTTTTTAACAAAATACACATTTAAAGCTACTGGCATATGATGCGAAGATAATGAGGCTTCCTGAGATACAATGGCTTGGAGTATTTACTTCAGATGCTGAATAATATAATGTTCCACAACAGTGTCTCCTTCCTTTGACAGACGAAGGGGAGTGCCACACACGTAGGTTGGGTGAGTATGCTTGATCAATGTAATAAATTTTGCTGCTTAATTAATTGCTATAGGAGACTCATGTAGGATCCTATGGAGTAGCTTTTTTTGATCTCTCATTCAAACAAATTTCTAAGTTTGTTTCACATGTTTTATTGAGAGTCCTACTAATTGTGCTACAACTTTCGCAAGAGAATAAGCATATTAGAATTTGCAAAAAGTGCATGCCTAACATAGTAACGTGTCTTTATGCTATATATATCCTTCCTTAATCTAATTCTGTTTTATTATATCTCATACCAGAGCAAGCAGTTGTTGACCGTGCCATTAATGAGATCTGCATCCTTCTTCAGTGTAGTCGCCACAACCTAAATGTTGTATGTAGTGCCGTCATCTTTCTATTATCGTTATTATATTTCTAGTAAAGATATATATATATATATATATATATATATATATATATATATATATATATATATATATATATATATTCCTGAAAGGGTCTCCTTTTAATGACTGATCTCCAATAAATACTTTTTTTCTTATGATATCTGAATTGGTGGGGATTGCCAATCACCATTCATGATCAATCACAAATGAGATATCATACTTAGAGCATGGGGAGTGGTCTCCCTTTCACTTCATAACTTTCTCCCATCTTTCAAACCTCCGCAATGGTCATCTTGCAACCCCCGTTAATCTTTCCCTTCCTTTTTTTATTTAGAATAATGCATACTCTCACTCTCTCATGCTGTAGTTCCCTCGCCCTCCCCGAACGACCCAGGAGTGGCAGGCCAGGTCACCAGCAGGGTGACCACTCCGTTGCTTCTTAGAATGGATATGGAATTACGATCTATTGCTGATAGATTGCCTTGCCTTCCACAAATAAGTATGCCATAGTGGTTAAGTGTGACTGCTGGAATTTCTTCTTTATATGTTTTCAACCCAATTTAATAAAAAAATCTGAACAACTTGAATTGTTAAAGTAAAATTTCTAGAATGTTATTCTAATATCCTGCTCTGCTCCTTCCCTTGCAGGTATCTGCTGCAAAAGGTTGGGTACCTGATAAAATCAATACGAATATGACTTTTTTTTAATCAATACAAAAACATCCAGATATCATTATTGGAAACTCATCGTGCTTGCATAAATAAATCGTTATAAATCAATTTCCTTCCATAAATGTAGAAACACTATCAATATATCCTTATTATGTTGACTTGCAGTTACAGTATCAATCACTAACATTTTAGCATCAAAACTAAATGTTTGACTTTATCATTGTTTCAGATTGGTGATGGGATGACTGAGATTCTCAGAAGCTGATATGATATTTAACTGCCTAAACCACCCTGATGCTGTAAGAAGGAAAATATCATCATTTTACTAGTTGCTTACTTGCTGCTGGACTGAAATTGATGATTAATATCTGGTTTTCTTGCAGGCACACTCTATTCCAGTACACGTAGAAGAAGTGAAAGGTTTTTGGATAAAAGAAGATTTGTAGATGAAAGGATAATGCTTGTTAATATAATCCCATAAAACTGTCTAGGGTTTGAGATTCCTAAAGTGTTCTTTGATTCTTGTTCATAGATATCATCAGTGTTGCAGATTACATAGTAGTCGTGGAGAAGGAATCAGGTGAGGGCTTCCTACAACAAGACTTGTGGGTCCAACATTCTTTAAATTTGAAACTGATTAAACTATTACATGCTTTCCATATTGCAGTATTCCAACGACTAGCAAATGATGGTTTTTGCAAAACTAATCGTTGCATTGTCATCGCGGTAAGGGAGTCTTTAGTGTTACATCTATTTACAGGGCAGAGGTTATCCCAATATTCCAACACGGAGGTAAATGTTTATTTATTTTTGTTTTGTCCCAGAACACATACCAAAAACAACTTCAATCTTGAAGTTATTTCTACTTGTGTTTATTTATCAAATAGGTTCTTGCGGTTACTCATGGAGCAGCTGCACTTGCCAGCCTATTGTTTGGTTGATTGTGATCCATATGGCTTTGACATCTTAACCACATACCGGTTTCGTTCAATGGTAACGTCCTCAGATATATGCAAGATGTTGCCATTCATAAGTATGATTTACATTTCAATATATGCCCAAATGATTCAAATCATCTTTTTTAACAAAATACACATTTAAAGCTACTGGCATATGATGCGAAGATAATAAGGCTTCCTGAGATACAATGGCTTGGAGTATTTACTTCAGATTCTGAAAAATATAATGTTCCACACAAGTGTCTCCTTCCTTTGACAGCCGAAGGTGTGATTCCACATTCACATCCCTTCAAAGTAAATTTAATGTACATTTGTTCTTGTGCTTTCTCTATTGAATTTTATCTGTTTGTCATCAGCCAGGACAAAAACAGAGGCAATTTTAAGTCGTTGCTATTTGCAGAGAGAAGTACCACAGTGGAGTTTGATGAGGGATTGAGACCATTGAAATTTTTATGTATCATTATATATAAAGAAGTTTTTTATTTATTATTTATTGTAAATGAGGGATTGAGACCATTGAAATTTTGGTCTTTAAAATTGATAACACTTACCGCACACACACAAGTCAAGTAAATGAGAGGTACCTATATCAAGTACCTACTATTTCCTCAATAGTTTCTTTTTAACTTTGTCTAAAAAATAACCATATTTTAAAGTGAGTATTACTCTCATACTTCTTGTTTCTTATTTTTTTGATTCATCCTTGATTCTTGTTTCTCTTTTACTTTCTGTTTATTGTTTCTTTGATGCATTTTTTATTCTAGTTTCTCTTTTACGTTTAATGATGCTCGTGATTCATGGGGTTTTATTATTTTTAATTCTTATCTCTTGCTTTTAACAATTAAAGATATAATTGGTTACTCTTAAGAAAAGAGTAAGGTGAAGCAAAAATGTCTTCACTTTAATGGAGGATTAATAAATATCTCTAGTAAAAGATTAAAATACTCTTACAGCTTTCAATTCAAATCAAATGTGAGTTAAAAACTTAGATTGAAACGGATATAAACAATATAGATCATTTTAGTTATTTTCAAACTTAAAAAAATTATGCTAGTGATTTTATACGAACGTACCATTTAAGTAATCTACTCGTATAGTGTTTACAATTTAAGTTAAAGGCCACTAAACAAAGATTTAGATTTCGGAATTATTATCATAACTAATTTATTTTTGGAGGATAATAACCACAGCCTTTGGGACTATGGATAAGAATACAAAATGTAATATCATTTTTTAAAATAATAATCACAACTCTTGTGTTTATAATTAACTTTTCATACACTTGATTGTTACCTTTTATTTGGTTTCACCTTTTTTTTTATGAAACAAGGTTACCATTTTTAATAACTAAACATTAAATATGTTATTTTTATCCACAACTCTTAGGGTTATTTTTATCGAAATCATTTATTTTTTTATTACGCAAGTAACATAGTTTTATATATTGTTTGATATAAACAAGCTACTAAAACCACTCCATTTGTAATATGTAACTCATACTATAGTGGAAATATATATGTTGTGTAATTTTTTTACCATGTTTTTTTGATAGTGTATTACTATATATTAATTAATTAAATGCAATCTTTAACTTCATTAAGAAATTAAAATTATATTAGGAAACGATTATAGAAGATCAAAGCGAAACCAATTCTCAACGGCTAAAAGATACGCGATGAATCTCCCTCCCCCTCTCCTCTACTCTATAATATAACCCAAACCCAAACCCCGTTCAGCCACCGCCAAACCACCCTCCTAATAACATAATAGTTTTTTTGTTTTACAACATAACATGTGCTTTCAATAATGTAATAACATGTTATTCGCACGATTTAATGTCTTAAAAAGTTTTTTTACAACAATATGTCCGTCCTTTTCTCAAATTTTCTTTTATTTGCATATAACTATTTAATTAATTTTAGCAATAAATTCTAAAAGAAAATTAAAATAAGATTTTTTTATATTGATGAAATAAAGAGAGAGAAGTTAATAAGATTTTAAAAATTATGTTGGTTTGATAAATAATTTTGTTTGTTTGAGAAAGAGTGTTAGTATGAGAGAATATATTTTAAATGAATTAAAGATTAAGTAATAGGAGAGAGAATTGGATGGTTAAAGATTGAATGAATGAAATTAATTTAGATAAAATGAATGGTCAAGATTTTATATTGATTGAATTTTAAGAAGTCTTAAAATTTAAGAGGAGAGAATGTGTTAAATGATTTATATAGTAGTATAAGATTTTTTTATATTGATGAAATAAAGAGAGAGAAGTTAATAAGATTTTAAAAATTATGTTGGTTTGATAAATAATTTTGTTTGTTTGAGAAAGAGTGTTAGTATGAGAGAATATATTTTAAATGAATTAAAGATTAAGTAATAGGAGAGAGAATTGGATGGTTAAAGATTGAATGAATGAAATTAATTTAGATAAAATGAATGGTCAAGATTTTATATTGATTGAATTTTAAGAAGTCTTAAAATTTAAGAGGAGAGAATGTGTTAAATGATTTATATAGTAGTATAGATTAATTAATTAAATGCAATCTTTAACTTCATTAAGAAATTAAAATTATATTAGGAAACGATTATAGAAGATCAAAGCGAAACCAATTCTCAACGGCTAAAAGATACGCGATGAATCTCCCTCCCCCTCTCCTCTACTCTATAATATAACCCAAACCCAAACCCCGTTCAGCCACCGCCAAACCACCCTCCTAATCAGCGTTGCTCCGGCCAGCATCGTTGAACTACGTCACAATGGGTTAAGCTACTTCATCTCTCCTCTCGACTGCTCCGACCCCCTGCGCCGCTGAGCTACGTACGTTACAATCAGGCGACCGCCGCTGACCACCATCACTATGTCTTTCATCTCTCTACTGCATGCCCCTGTTGCGTCTCTAAACTACGTCACAATTAGATGATCTCCGCCATACGTCTCTGAACTTCATCTCTCCTCTCTACCGCCACTATTCGCCGGTCGAGTCGTTGACGCAATTTACTTACGGAACCAACTGGTACGTTATGTATCTTCTTGTTTTCTACGATATAAGGCTCTTTCGTTTCTTTATATATATATAAACTGTTTTTTAGGGATTTCAATCTATAACTCGATTCTGAGTTGGGTTTTCAAATTCTATTTTATAAACTCGAAATTAATTGGTTTTGAAAAATCTAAAGATTTTGGTTATTTACAGATCCAGTGTGACTTGTATTGAAAAATCTAAAGATTTCGGCCCTAATCTCCGCCAATTATTTACGCAACTAAAAACTGAGACGCTTGCAGTTTACGGTGGTGAGAAACAACGCTAGCCAAGACTCCGTATTCCAGCGATTAGCAAATGATGGTTTTAGCAAAACTAATCGTTGCATTGTCATCACGGTAAGGGAGTCTTTAGTGTTACATCTTTAGAAGAATTAGTCATTAATTATATCTATTTACATGGCAGAGCCGCAGAGGTTGTCCCAGAACACATACCAAAAACAACTTCAATCTTGAAGTTATTCCTACTTGTGTTCATTTATCAAATAGGTTCTTGCGGTTACTTATTGAGCAGCTGCACTTGCCCGCCTATTGTTTGGTTGATTGTGATCCATATGGTTTTGACATCTTATCCACATAGGTTTGGTTCGATGGTAACGTCCTCACATATATGCAAGATGTTGCCATTCATAAGTATGATTTACATTTCAATATATGCCCAAAATGATTTAAATCATCTTTTTTTTTTAACAAAATACACATTTAAAGCTACTGGCATATGATGCGAAGATAATGAGGCTTCTTGAGATACAATGGCTTGGAGTATTTACTTCTGATGCTGAAAAATATAATGTTCCACAACAGTGTCTCCTTCCTTTGACAGACGAAGGTGTGACTCCACATTCACATCCCTTCAAAGTAGATTTAATGTACATTTGTTCTTGTGCTTTCTCTATTGAATTTTATCTGTTTGTCATCAGCCATGACAAAAACAGAGGCAATCTTAAATCGTTGCTATATGCAGAGAGAAGTACCACAGTGGAGGTTGATATTGTTCTTCGTATATTGATCTTTCTTCTTCTATAATACTATTAATAATCCTCTTAAAACCTATTTCGTCTTCTGAAAAGGTTGGAACTACAGTTGCTGCTGCAAAGTGGAGTCAAGTTTGAGATTGAAGCATTATCTGTGCACTCGCTTACCTCACTGTCAAAAGAGTACCTACCATCTAAGATTCAAGGTGAATTTTTCATATAAAATCCTAAATTATAATATTTTATCTTTACTACTTATCATCTGGAAACTCGGAGTCTTGATTTTGGAAACTTAACCACTAGTTGCTTTTATTCTGGTAGTATATTATAAAATGCAGTACACCTACCCTTCTATACCTCAAGCATGCTAATTTGCATCTTACTTGACTCTTTAGATTAATGCAGCATTAATTCTCAATGGAAAGATTAGATCTTCATTTTCCTGATTGAAACAGAACATTTAGTACAGAATTTTTATGCTACAAAGCCCCTCGTGATGGCATATATGTAAAATTATCAAAGTGAAGTCTATGTGAGATGACACTGTGTTGGGTATGTAGCGAAATTCGGTTGAAATAGAAAGATTCAAGTGCAAGGATCATGTTCTTTATTAACAGTTGGTAAACACCATCCTTTAAATGAACAAGTATTTACCACAGTCCACACATTATACTTGTTAAGACTAATCACAATATGATCAAAATGGAAAAGTTGGAAGGATTATAACCTCACTACTTAATTAGTTTGATAACAAATACTGAAAGTGAAATGCTAACAGAAGTACTTCAGCTAGACTACACAGCAATAAAAACAGACTGCTCTCAATAACCGTTTCTGTGTTGCTGCTTTTACACAGCTATTGCAGCCATGATTCCGTTAAGGGAGTGGAGATTCTCATGCTGCAAGGGGAGTGCCACACACGTAGGTTGGGTGAGTATGATTGATCAATGTAATAAATTTTGCTGCTTAATTAATTGCTATAGGAGACTCATGTAGGATCCTATGGAGTAGCTTTTTTGACCTCTCATTCAAACAAATTTCTAAGTTTGTTTCAGATGTTTTATTGAGAGTGCTACTAATTGTGCAACAACTTTTGCAAGAGAATAAGCATGGGTCAAAGAGAGTCATTTGTTACATGCATCCATCTGTGTTTCGAGGTGAATATGATCGTCTAGGTTTTTAATCTTTGTAGCTTAGTCAACACAGTTTTCTAAGCTATGATTTGGATGTTGTATATCCAGGAAAGATCCAAAGTCTTATGCCATCTAAGTTAAAAGAAAAGCATATTAGAATTTGCGAAAAGTGCATGCCTAACATAGTAACATGTCTTTATGCTATATATATATATATATATATCCTTCCTTAATCTAATTCTGCTTTATTATATCTCATTTCAGAGCAAGCAGTTGTTGACCGTGCCATTAATCCTTCTTCAGTGTAGTCGCCACAACCTAAATGTTGTATGTAGTGCCCTCATCTTTCTATTATCGTTATTATATTGCTAGTAAAGATATATATATATATATATATATATATATATATATATATATATTCCTGAAAGGGTCTCCTTTAATGACTGATCTCCAATAAATACTTTTTTTCTTATGATATCTGAATTGGTGGGGATTGCCAATCACCATTCATGATCAATCACAAATGAGATATCATATTTAGAGCATGGGGAATGGTCTCCCTTTCACTTCATAACTTTCTCCCATCTATCAAACCTCCGCAATGATCATCTTGCAACCCCCTTAATCTTTCCCTTCCTTTTTTTAATTAAAGTAAGGCATACTCTCACTCTCTCATGCTGTAGTTCCCTCCAGGGGCGAATTTACATGTGTTATAGGTAGGTCAATTTTTTAAATTTTTTTAGAAGTTATATAGCAAAAATTTTCAGGAACTACCTTAAAATTTTTAGAGGACCTACCTTCTTGTGTTGAAGAATAAAAATAAAATAAATATTTTACTTTATAATTTTTAGAACCCGAAATTATATCTTCTCATAAAATAGCCCAACTTAAAATAACCCAAAAACTTAACCCAATCCAAAAAGAAACTTAACCCAATCCTAATAGTTAAGAAAAAAAAAGGGAAAAACCAATAAGCGTCCACGCGTCGTTGCCCTGATTCTCGACTCATCTTCTCCCGCATGACACCATCGGCCGATTGGCGATTGCAAGGTTTTGCTGCTGTCGATAGTTTGCTGCTACCGAAAGAAATCTCTCTTCAACCAAGGTTTGTTGAAAAAGTCTTCTTATTTTACCGCCGATAGCTTCTTGAATGCTACTTGAAGATTAGATTAAGTGCTTTACTACTTTTAAATTTGTATCTGATGAATGATGATAAATTGATAATGGTCGAATGGATGGGGAAAAGTACAGAAGAAAGAAAATAAAGTGAATAATGATAATGGTCGAATGGATGGGGAAAAGGCAGAAGGAAGAAAATAAATAAGGACAATTCAATTGTCTAATGCCTAGTACCTACTAAAGTACTATGTCTTGAGAGTAGACTTTGACTTCTTGTAATTTTCTGTAGGCTCGTAGCAAAAAGTCCTGACATTGCTTGTTGAGATATATATATATATATTAAAAACTAGTCATCCACTAGGACTAATAAGTACTACTGACATTACTTGTTTTATTGTTATTTATATTGCCAAATGCCAAGAATTGAATTAGTATTATATATTTATATTTGAATTAGTATTATTTGTATTTGTTTTTTTATTGTTATATTTCATTTTATACTAAAATTTGGATGCAAATAACCAAATATGTATATTATATATTAAAATCTTAAATGTATTTTCAGATTTTTGGTAGCATGTCATTGTTCAAGTATTTTAAAAAGCAAGGGGAATCTAGTTCACGTGCAAGGTATAAGACCTCGTCGGGTACAATTGTAAAAACTTTAATATAATTATCGATTACATGTTTAAACTTTAGTTTTAACGACCCGACCCGAACCTACACACATATAGTTGATTTTTTTTTATATTTATCGGCTTAACTTAATTAGGAACCACGTTATTTTCTATCCTAGATTCGCCACTTGTTCCCTCGCTCTCCCCGAACGACCCAGGAGTGGCAAGCCAGGTCACCAGCAGGGTGACCACTCCGTTGCTTCTTAGAATGGATATGGAATTACGATCTATTGCTGATAGATTGCCTTGCCTTCCACAAATAAGTATGCCATAATGGTTAAGTGTGACTGCTGGAATTTCTTCTTTATTTGTTTTCAACCCAATTTAATAAAAAAAATCTGAACAACTTGAATTGTTAAAAGTAAAATTTCTAGAATGTTATTCTAATATCCTGTTCTGCTCCTTCCCTTGCAGGTGTCTGCTGCAAAAGGGTGGGTACCTGATAATATCAATACGAATATGACTTTTTTTTAATCAATACAAAAACATCCAGATATCATTATTGGAAACTCAACTTGCTTGCATAAATAAATCGTTATAAATCAATTTCCTTCCATAAATGTAGAAACACTATCAATATATCCTTATTATGTTGACTTGCAGTTACAGTATCAATCACTAACATTTTAGCATCAAAACTAAATGTTTGACTTTATCATTGTTTCAGATTGGTGATGGGATGACTGAGATTCTCAGAAGCTGATATGATATTTAACTGCCTAAACCACCCTGATGCTGTAAGAAGGAAAATATCATCATTTTACTAGTTGCTTACTTGCTGCTGGACTGAAATTGATGATTAATATCTGGTTTTCTTGCAGGCACACTCTATTCCAGTACACGTAGAAGAAGTGAAAGGTTTTTGGATAAAAGAAGATTTGTAGATGAAAGGATAATGCTTGTTAATATAATCCCATAAAACTGTCTAGGGTTTGAGATTCCTAAAGTGTTCTTTGATTCTTGTTCATAGATATCATCAGTGTTGCAGATTACATAGTAGTCGTGGAGAAGGAATCAGGTGAGGGCTTCCTACAACAAGACTTGTGGGTCCAACATTCTTTAAATTTGAAACTGATTAAACTATTACATGCTTTCCATATTGCAGTATTCCAACGACTAGCAAATGATGGTTTTTGCAAAACTAATCGTTGCATTGTCATCGCGGTAAGGGAGTCTTTAGTGTTACATCTATTTACAGGGCAGAGGTTATCCCAATATTCCAACACGGAGGTAAATGTTTATTTATTTTTGTTTTGTCCCAGAACACATACCAAAAACAACTTCAATCTTGAAGTTATTTCTACTTGAGTTTATTTATCAAATAGGTTCTTGCGGTTACTCATGGAGCAGCTGCACTTGCCAGCCTATTGTTTGGTTGATTGTGATCCATATGGCTTTGACATCTTAACCACATACCGGTTTCGTTCAATGGTAACGTCCTCAGATATATGCAAGATGTTGCCATTCATAAGTATGATTTACATTTCAATATATGCCCAAATGATTCAAATCATCTTTTTTAACAAAATACACATTTAAAGCTACTGGCATATGATGCGAAGATAATAAGGCTTCCTGAGATACAATGGCTTGGAGTATTTACTTCAGATTCTGAAAAATATAATGTTCCACACAAGTGTCTCCTTCCTTTGACAGCCGAAGGTGTGATTCCACATTCACATCCCTTCAAAGTAAATTTAATGTACATTTGTTCTTGTGCTTTCTCTATTGAATTTTATCTGTTTGTCATCAGCCAGGACAAAAACAGAGGCAATTTTAAGTCGTTGCTATTTGCAGAGAGAAGTACCACAGTGGAGTTTGATATTGTTCTTCGTATATTGATCTTTCTTCTTCTATAATACTATTAATAATCCTCTTAAAACCTACTTCGTCTTCTGAAAAGGTTGGAACTACAGTCGCTGCTGCAAAGTGGAGTCAAGTTTGAGATTGAAGCATTATCTGTGCACTCGCTTACCTCACTGTCAAAAGAGTACCTACCATCTAAGATTCAAGGTGAATTTTTCATATAAAATCCTAAATTATATTATGTTATCATTACTACTTATCATCTGGAAACTCGGAGTCTTGATTTTGGAAAATTAACCACTAGTTGCTTTTATTCTGGTAGTATATTATAAAATGCAGTACACCTATCCTTCTATACCTCAAGCATGCTAATTTGCATCTTACTTTTGTTAGTCAAAGGTCAAAACATAGACTCTTTAGATTAATGCAGCATTAATTATCAATGGAAAGATTAGATCTTCATTTTCCTGATTGAAACAGAACATTTAGTACAGAATTTTTATGCTACAAAGCCCCTCGTGATGGCATATATGTAAAATTATCAAAGTCAAATCTATTTGAGACGAAACTGTGTTGGGTATGTAGCGAAATTCGGTTGAAATAGAAAGATTCAAGTGCAAGGATCATGTTCTTTATTAACAGTTGGTAAACACCAATGTTCTAGTATTTACCACAGTCCACACATTATACTTGTTAAGACTAATCACAATATGATCAAAATGGAAAATTTGGAAGAATTATAACCTCACTACTTAATTAGTTTGATAACAAATACTGAAAGTGAAATGCTAACAGAAGTACTTCAGCTAGACTACAGAAACTTAGAACAAACTGAAAGAAATCATATATTTTAAATTCATTCACATCACTCTGCAGTTTGTTGCACCCTTGCCACCAGATGATGATTCTTTGCCTTGACCAGAAAGCGTTTGGAAAATGCTTCTAGAAGTTTTATCTACAATCCTTGGGTTTTCTATGTGATGCCCTGAACAGTATCTGAAACCTCTGGCCTAATATCTGACTTGAAACCATAACACATGCACCTCTGGCCTAATATCTTGAAACCATAACACATGCACCTTATAGCTTCGTATTAATCCAAGTTTCTATGTTCCCTTCAGGTGACCTTTCTCTTGCCAAAATGTTGACATTTCATGATCTTGCATCCTCCGTATTTAATATTGCTTCCACATATTATTATTGCTATTATTATCTTTTCTTTTCCTTACTATTATGTGTCTTTCCTTGGAAAAATAATGATATCATCAAAAGAATTCAAGTGCCCTTAACGTATATAATTTCTGTCTTTTCTTTTTAATGTGCATTTGCTTTGCTTTAATATCTTTTATGCTCTTTAATTACGTAATTAGATGTATCTATCCTGTTAACTATTCATTGAGTATGTTCATTAGTTAAGCATCTACTCTTATATCCTCTACGAAGTGTGCATCAGCTTATCTCCTCTTTGTTGTTTCATACATTTTTATACACATGTTTTTATGTATAGTTTGAACAAGTGTGTGATATTCTTCGACAGCACAAACATCAGTGTATAGTTAAATAAATATGAAGCCTTAAGTACTCTATACGTAGAGTTATATATAACTCTATATATAACTTTCATACATATAATTATAGATGGTATCTAAACTAATCTCCTATTGAAAGATATGACGAATGGATACCAAAGGTCAAAAATCATCTACATGCAACCTTGGTAATTACTGTTTTATAATTTACTCTTCTTTTACCGACTTTTTGTCATATTGCTATGGTGTTTTTGCATTGCCCTATTGTCAATTGCAACTGTAAATCTTGTTTGCTTGATCACCCGAAAGTTGGTTCTTGTATCTGATTTTCTGTTATGCAACTTATAGCAGTTCTTCATCTTACAGCTCTATATCCTCCTCAATCTGGTAACAATCATATATATTTTACGGCCACTTTGTCCTCCGTTCTTTTAACATCGATTATCCTACTCTTGTTATCTACGAGAATCTCGTTTCATTGTTGACAGGGTTTAAATGTTTTAGGGATTACAGTCTCTATAGAAATCATTTTCATTCTCTTAACTGTTTCAGTTTCCATTTTGGTTGTTATGTTTCAGTTGGCTTGTGTTTTATGAATCAATTTTTGTGATGTTTAAATGTTTTGGTTGTAAATGCATGATTCCTGTTTCATTTAAGAAACACTGATTTAGTTTCAATAATGCACGATTTTGGTATCATTTTAGTAACAAGGGATTTGGTTTGGTTTCTGAAAAAGCAATCGACTACAAGAGCTCAAACTTTCATGGCGAGGCTGAGATATCTTAAAAATCATATTAAATCGTGGAAGGGAGGTGTCAAAGACCCACAGTTGAAATCATTGGAAGAGTTCAAGTCTAAGGCTTTGGAATTTGACAAGAAAGCTGAAAATGGCTTATTATCCGTTATGGATCAGCAACATAGATTGGAGAATGATCTCAAGATACTCGAAATGGAAAAGATGCTATGTTTGGATCTCAAGCAGCGTTCTAGAAATGGGCTACTGACGGAGATGAAAATACCAAACTGTTCCATGGTTTGATTAACCACAGAAGGAGGAAGAACAAGATCCACGGGATTATGGAGAATGGTGTTTGGACCTCTAGTCCACTTAGCATCAAAGGAGCTGCTTACAGATAACTTTTCAGAAAACTTTGCTGACAACTCTAGTTGCAGACCCTATTTATTTATATAGCAGAAAATACAAGACCCTTTTGATGGTTCAGAGAAATTCATTGGACACACCATTCTCAGAAGCTGAAATTAAATTTGCTATTTGGGATTGTGGGGTAGACAAGGCTCCAGGCCCCCTGATGGCTTCACGATGAAGTTCTTCAAAGATGACTTGATTGATGCTATCCGCGGCTTGGAAAATACTGCAGCTCTTGAAACAGGTTGTAATACTTCCTTCCTGACTTTAGTTCCTAAATGTGCATCTCCCGTATCATTTGTTGATTTTCGTCCTATTAGTCTCATAAATTCATTATATAAGATAATTGCAAAGCTGATGGCAAACAGACTAAAATATGTCATTGATGATCTAATTAGTGGTGAGCAAACTTCGTTTATTAAAAATAGAAGCATTCTTGGATGGGCAAAACATGTTAAACAAAAATTGTTAATTTTTAAAGTTGATTTTGAGAAGGCGTTTGATACTCTAAAATAGGATTTTTTTTGGATGATATAATGTCTTTCATGGGGTTTAGTGATAGATGGAGGAAACTGGTCCGAGGTTGTTTATGCTCCTCTTCTAAGGATGTGTTAATAATTGGGTCTCCGACCTTGGAATCGCGGCCCTCTAAAGGGGTAAGGCAAGGTGACCACATGGCCCCTTTCCTTTTTATAATGGCCATGGAAGATTTAAACATTGTCATGAAAGAGGCGGTAGAAAAAGGTGTTTTCCATAGGATTAAATTACCTTTTAATGGGCCTGTTTTAACTCATCTTTATTACGCAGATGATGTGGTTTTCATCGGGGAATGGTCTGTAATAAATGTGAAAAATATTGGTCGTTTACTCGGATGTTTTCAACTTTGTTCTGGTCTAAAAGTAAACTTCCAAAAAAGTAATTTATACGGGGTGGGAGTTTCTGATGACAGCATCCATAGTGTTGCATCTTTAATCAGCTGTAAAGCTGGTTCTTTTCCAATGAAATGTCTTGGAATGCCTATTGGAATTAGTATGAGTAAAACAGAAAGCTGGGGAACTGTAATTGAGAAATTTCAGGCGAAACTTACAAAATGGAAAGCGAATTCAATCTCTGCTAGGGGAAGGCGATTACTCTGTAGGTCCGCGTTTGGAAGCCTTAACCTGTATTATTTTTTATGAAAATATTTATTTTATCCATTTTGACCGATAAGGTTATAGAGATAAACTATCACCAGAGTCGACCCATTCCATAAGTAAATGGGTCGTATTTGCCACTGATTTTATATAACAATATTCAGCTTGACCTCATACTTTAGTCGATCTTAAAAAATTCATCTAAAAATATGTAACTAACAACTACTTTGCAATTTGGCAATTGATTGTTCCCCAGCTGAGGTTACAAGATGTTGGACCAAAGGAAACTGTTGGTAAATTTCAAGTCGTCATTTGTGTTTGTCCCGAAGATATGGTGGTTCTGGAAGGGTAGTATTAACAGTCTCAGATGTGGGGATTTACATTTTTAGTCTCCCTTTTTTTAAATGTATTCTACTGATAGGTTATAGCGGACGTTGAAAGGGTATATGGAAACTTCAGAGAAAATAGTATCGTGATCGTGTATTGACACTTGAGGAAAACACAATCCCTGTTAGGCATTACAATATGTTCAAAAAATTGCAAAAGAAAATTCAGTACCTCATTGTTTTCCTGAGGAGGTAAGATGTTCTCTCATTACTTATAAAATAATGTACAAGAGAATTTGGTTATTAATTTTGTTAGGATTAAACGTCACACACACAGCAGGTAAAACATAAAACAGATTAAAGGACACGAGAGATTTAACGTGGTTCGGTTAATATTGCTATCAACCAACGTCCACGGGCGGCAACTAGGGTTTCGTATATTATTAGGTGCTCAAAGAATTACAAGTACAATGAGGATTATTTATAGGCAAAATTATAATTAGGAAACCTCCTAACTATAGAAATAGCAATATCCTAATTAATAGTAATCTTCTAATCAAGATAATTGCAGAAATAGGATTAGGGTCGGCTGCCACTAATCGAAGCCTACACCTCAACAATCTCCCACTTGGAGGCTTTGAAACACGTTTAACTGCACTCCTCTGTACTTCTGTAATCATCAACCAATCTTAAGCTCCCATAGTTACCACCAGCCTTCTCAACACTATTCCCGAAGGCCAGCTGAAGTTACACAGAACTTCAGCTTATCTAGCGTCACATACTTAGTGAACATATCTGCTGGATTCTTTGCTCCTGAGATGTTCTTCAAGTTTATCGTGTCATCACTGATTAGCCCTCTGACAAAATGATATCTCATCCCAATGTGCTTCGTCTTGCCATGATAGACAGGATTCTTAGCAAGTTTTACTGCACTCTCATTATCACAGTATAGAGAGTAATCAATCTGTTTCTTGTCTAGCTCTTCAAGAAAAGTCTTCAACCACACTAGCTCCTTACTGGCTTCAGCAACTGCCATGTATTATGCTTCTGTAGTAGATAAAGCTACACTTTTCTGAAGTCTGGACATCCAACTAACTGCTGTTCCTCCCACTGTAAAAATGTACCCAGTAGTGCTTTTGAATGTCTTTTTACAACCACCCAAATCAGCATCAGTATACCCTCTGAGAACTGCATATTTACCTCTGAAACATAACCCCAACTTTGAAGTACCCTTCAAATATCTGAGTAACCATTTAACAGCTTCCCAGTGTTCTCTCCCCGGATCCGACATAAAGCGACTAACAACCCCGACAGCATGAGCAATATCTGGTCTCGTGCAAACCATAGCATACATGAGCAACGGCAGATGCATAAGGAACTTTAGCCATCTCTGCTTTCTTTTCTTCTGATCTAGGAGACTGATCTTTGGTAAGCTTAAAATGACTTCCCAAAGGTGTCTTTCTTGATTTAGTCTTCTCATCGTTCATCTTGAATCTCTCTAACACTTTCCCAATGTATTTCTCCTGGGATAGAGTCAAAGAGCCATCTTTCTTGTTTCTGACAATACTCATTCCGAGTATCTGTTTGGCTGAACCCAAGTCTTTCATCTCAAACTCTTCAGACATTTGTTTCTTCAACTTGCTGATCTCTTTCATGTCTGCACCTGCAATCAACATATCATCTACATAAAGCAGTAGAATGATATAGGAGCCCTTGAACTTCTTCACATAGCAGCAATGATCCGCCTCACATTTTCTGTACCCGGTCCTCTCCATGAAGTCATCGAACTTCAAGTACCACTGCCTGAGTGCTTGCTTTAGACCATACAAGCTCCTTTTCAGATTGCAGACCCAATTTTCCTTACCAGCAACTTGAAATCCCTCAAGTTGTGCCATGTAGATATCCTCATCAAGATCACCGTGTAGAAATGTTGTCTTAACATCTAGCTGCTTTAGATGTAAGCCCTCTGCAGCTACAATACTCAAGACCAATATGATGGTTGTCATTTTCACCACTGGAAAAATATTTTATTATAATCAATCCCCTTTTTCTGCTAAAAACCCTTGACTACTAAACGGGCTTTATACCGTTTAGACCCATCATGCTCATCCTTGATTCTGAATACCCATTTATTATGTATGGCCTTTTTACCTTGCGGAAGCTTGGTTAAGACCCATGTTTTGTTCTTGTTTAAAGAACTCATTTCTTCTTTCATTGCCTGCTCCCACTGAAGCGAATCTTTCTGCTTAACTCCCTCAGCGTAGCTTTCACGTTCACCATTTTCAGTCAAAAGAAGATAATTGACTGATGGATTATACTTTTCTGGAGGTTTAGAGACTCTAGTAGACCTCCTAACCCAATGTGATGCAACTGGTTGAGACTGTCCTGGAGAAGACGATCCTCCTTCATCTTCTGAGCTCTCACCACTAGAAATGTCTTCTTGATCATCTTCAGACTCGTCAGTCTCTGATGATTCATGTTGTAGATCAGCCTCACTACTCCCACTATCCTGAGTATCTGCTGATCTTCTCGTTTTGGTGACATCACTTTCAAACTCAACCTATTCTTTCTGACCCTTTGAGTTTACTGTGCTCCAGTCTTTATAAAGCTCGGCCTCATTAGAGGTTGCATGTTTACTTCTGACTACCTTTCTGCTTTCAAAATCCCAAAGCCTGTAGCCCATACTATCTGCTCCATAACCAATGAAGATGTATTTCTTTGGTTTTGCATCTAACTTGTCGCCATCTTTCATCTTATCATAGGCACCGCACCCGAATATTTTTAAATGATCATACTTCACTACTTCCTCTTTCCATTCTTCCTCTGGTGTCTTGAAGCCCAATGGTACTGATATTCCCCGGTTGATAAGATAAGCTGCAGTGTTAACTGCATCAGCCAGAATGTCTTTGGAAGCCTGCATTAAGTCTCATACTTCTGGCTCTCTCATTCAGGGTTCTGTTCATCCTCTTCCACTCCATTCTGCTGAGGAGTGCCTGAAACAGTCTTAATCATCCGAATACCATATTCAGCACAATAGTCAATGAACTTTGTGCTTATGTATTCTCCACCGTTATCCGACTTCAAGTATTTTACCTTCAAATTAGTTTCCAATTCAACAACAGTTTTCCATTTCTTAAAAGTATTGAAAACTTCAAATTTATTTTTAAGATAGTAAACCCATACCTTGCGTGTTGAATCGTCAGTGAAAGTTACATAGTAACGTGATCCTCCCAAGGAAGAGACCGGTGTCGGTCCATAAACGTCCGTGTGAACGAGCTCCAATTTCTGAGCTTTCGGTGTCTGACCCGTCTTCACAAAAGATACCTTCTTTTTCTTGCCAAGCACACAAGGTTCACAGAACTCAGAATCCAGCTTCTTCAAATCTGGAAGCTTTCCCTTAGCCACAAGCATTTTCATACCTTTTTCACTCATATGACCAAGTCGTTGATGCCACAACCTGGATGGTTTCAATTCACTGGTCACTGCATTTATCCCACTATCAGATACTTCAATCATGTATAAAGTTCCCTTTCTCATGCCTCTGGCAATTACAAGATTTTCTCTGACAACTCTCCATTGTCCCCTACCAAACCGGACATCAAACCCCTCGCCATCCAACTGCCCGATAGAAATTAACATTTTCTTTAGGCCAGGAATAACCCGAACGTCCTTCAATGTCCATGTGGAGCTCGATGAAGTCTTTAAGTCTATGTCACCCATCCCTGTGATATCCAAAGTGTGATTATTAGCCAAACGAACTTTACCAAAGTTACATGTTCATAGATTCTTCATCGACTTCGTGCTGTAAGTGGCATGAAATGATGCACCAGAATCCATAATCCATGACTCTGGAGTATTCTCAACACAGCAGATAAGAGCATCTTCTGAATCGTCAGTTGCTGCATTCACCTCTTTATTATTATCTGATGGTTTAGGGCATTGATTTCTGAAATGTCCCATTTCTTTGCAGTTCCAACACTGAATATCCTTCCTAGGTTTTGATTGGCTCCTTTTCCTTGATTTTGATCTGCCTCTGCCATTACCCCTCTCTTTCTTCTACCCCTTCCCTCAGTGCTAAGCAAAGCACTTGATGATTCTACAAAGGGTGAAACTCACGGAAGTGAACTTTGTTGACTGGCTTAGGCAATTGAGAATTGTCCTACGTGCTGAGTCTAAGTTGCACATTCTTGAGGAACCCCTTCCTGAACCACCTGCTATCAATGCGGAATGGGCTATCCGATATGCGTATGAAAAGCGTGTTCGGGATACACACGATGTTGCTAGTCTCATGTTATCAAGTATGAGCTCGGAACTGCGAAAGCAATTTGAGCACATGACTGTGTATGACATGATTAACAAGCTGAAGGATGTTTTCCGACAGCAAGTTAGACAAGAACATTTTGAGTGTGTTAAAAGTCTAACCGGTTGTAAGATGCGGGAAGGCGGGAGTGTAAGTGCCCATGTTTTGAACATGAAATCATACATGGACCAGATGGAGAGATTAGGTTTTCCTATAGGGTTCTCCAGAATTTCGTCTCCTAATGTTGTTAGTCCCATAATAACAAGTGATTCAAGTAATAATGTAGGATAGATTGAAGGTTTGTATATAGAACTAGAGAGAATATGTTTTACACCATGAAAAACACATAGTTCATTATTCAATTATGCCCAAAACCTTAGGGATTACAATAGTCATATCCCTATATATACTCCATGAGTATATTACATATAAACTCCTATTTCTATACAATATATGAATTTACATTCTCCCCCTTTGTATTGAAATAGGAGTGTACATGCCAGTAACCTAAGTTTTCCTTAGATTATATAAGCAGTTTTGGATGTAGCGTCCCACCAAATACATCAGTCTGAAACATTGTTTTATCTTGAGCCTTTGACAGCGGAAGCATAAACACTTTTGATGTGTTGGGAAGAATCTTCTTTTTGTCTCCCCCTACAATGTAGCTCAGATTGTTTCCATGTCTTCATAAGTGTGATAATCTTGACTCCCCCTAGACATGATATAGACTGATGTTTCTTTTTCTCTCTCCCCCTTGAGTAGACACCCTCAACAACTGAATCAACAATGTAAAATTTCTTCACTTTTTATTTTCCCCCTCATGATGATTATAAGACTTTATGAGCATCATGCATAAAAGACATCACCATGAGATTCAATTGCAAAAACATGGAAGAGGGGTGAGGAGGATCCTACACTTCAAGTCAAAATAATCTTCAAACATTCCCTGACTTGAAAAGATACTTGAAACACTCTTGACCGTTGAGGAGTGGTAATGATTTGATCTGAATTCTTGAAGATATATAACTCTGTGTTGGATGTAATTTGATATTGGAGATTGATGTTGTCAAGTAAGTATCTCAATACCGTGTAATCAACCTTCACCATATCACAACAAGTGGAAATTTTTTTGGAAGACATACGGATGCAAACAAACTTGGGTACGCATAAGAGGATATTTGACTGTGAATTGTAATAAGATCAGGGAGTCGGATACATCCTTATTTGAGAGCACACGAATGAACTTACAAAATCTTATAAAAACTGATGAAACCTGGTGTTGGTTAATCCTTCAACAAATTTCACCAACACTGTGATATGGAACATCGGAGATGACTGATAAAAGATAACCAAGATTCAAAAGAAACAAGGGATGGATGGCCAAAATCTGGTTTTGAGACCAAAAATTGGTGACACTAAGAAAGAAGACCCAAAAATCAGTTGAGAAAGAGCCGGATGACTAGACATAAGGGATTAGACATTCCAATATATGGTAACAATGACCCAAAGCAAACCCGAATCTAGAAACATCAGAATGATAACTGAAACTTTGAGAACTCCTGACTCAGCCAAAAAATCCAAACACTTGACTTAGGAATCAAGGTGACAAGATAATTCAGTCACAACAACGACGACGGGGGTTTGGAATCCGATAAAACCTCGGAATCCGATAAAATGTTTCGGAATCCGATAAAACCTCGGAATCCGATAAAATGTTTCGGAATCCGATAAAATGTTTCGGAATCCGATAAAATGTCTCGGAATCCGATAAAATGTTTCGGAATCCGATAAAATGTTTCGGAATCCAATAAAATGTCTCGGAATCCGATAAAATGTTTCGGAATCCGATAAAATGTCTCGGAATCCGATAAAATGTTTCGGAATCCGATAAAATGTCTCGGAATCCGATAAAATGTTTCGGAATCCGATCAAAAGTCTCGGAATCCGATCAAAAGTATCGGAATCCGACAAGTTTCAAACAATCCGATAGAATCATACCAGTGAACCACCATTCAGATTCAGACTTTTAAAATTCAAAAATTTCAACAAACAAATCCAAATCGATTATATCTTTTATCATTCTAAGTATTATTAACAAAGAGTATATCCCCATCAGTGAGCATTAAGTATACTAATTGCTCAAAGTTCATCCCGTAACCCAGTTATGCAAGTTGAACTAACTGTCAGTGTAATCCAACCGAAACAAACACCCTAGAAGAAGTCTAACACTATCAAAACTTGTAACACATCTAACTACACATACCCAAGTCACAAACACATTGAAAAACAAGAAATAAGCACACAAATCAGAAGATTAGTTCAGCGACAGAAGATGCTAACAGGGTTTTCGGCCTACAAAATCAAACATGCATAGAAATGTAATACACTGCAAAGAAATCGAGGTGTACTATGAGATTCGCAATTGAAAACCAAATCAAAAGTTAGAAATTTGAAGAAATCCAAAACCTTTTGAAATCTTGATGAAACAGAGAGAAGAGGTCAAGGTTTGAACTGAAATCCGAGAAAAAGTCAAGAATCCGATTGTTCATGACTTGTAGGCCCACAACACTTATCGGATTCCGAGAAAAGAATCGGATTCCGATAAAAACTTATCAAAATGTTGAATGTATTATCCAAATACTCGGATTCCGATAAAAGTATCGGAATTTTGAATATGTTGTGCAACTTATCGGATTCCGATGAAATTACTTACTTGACCGATGAATGAAAAAAAATCTTTTTGTTATTTTATAATTTTGCAAATGTGTTTGGATTTTTCAGAATTATAAAACAAAAACAGTAATACAAATGAGTCTCCCCTTACAAGTATGAACCATCCGTAGTTCATAACTTGGCAACTCAGAACAGACACCCCCGACCCTAAAACACTTAACTGTCCAGAATGTAATTAATAGAATAAAAGTACAGTCAAATACTCAAATTCAACATGCCCAATTTTGAAACTAAAGTGTTAAAACGATTTTCATCCAACGGTTTGGTGAAAATGTCAGCAAGTTGATTTTCAGTATTAACATACTTTAATTCTATCAAACCTTTTTCAACATAATCTTTGAGAAAATGATACCGAATGTCTATATGTTTTGTTTTAGAGTGATGCACATGATTGCATTAAATGGCTATGGCACTCTGAGAGTCACACATCAGCGGTATGTGAGAATATTCCAATCCAAAATCCGATAGTTGTGTACGAATCCACAGACTTTGAGAGCAGCAGCTGGCAGCAGCAACATATTCAGCCTCCGCGGTGGAAGTTGACACACAGTTTTGTTTCTTTGATGCCCAGCATACTAGTCTGTCTCCCAGAAAATGTGCACTTCCAGATGTACTTTTTCTGTCCGGCATACATCCTGCATAATCAGAATCCGAGTATCCAATTAGTTCAAAATCATATTCTCTAGGATACCACAAACCTAGATTTGGAGTACCCTTAAGATATCTTAATATTCTTTTTACTGCCAACAAATGAGACTCTTTAGGAATTGCTTGAAATCTGGCACAGAGACAAGTAGCAAACATTATATCTGGCCTACTAGCTGTTAAGTATAATAAGTATCATATCATACCACGAAAAGTTTTTAAATCTACTGATTTGCCATCAGGGTCAACAAACAATTTAGTTTTAATTCCCATGGGAATTGAAAGTGGAGAACAATCGGTCATGTCAAAACGTTTTAATAAATTTTTTATATATTTTGACTGATTTATAAAAATCCCATGGTTAAACTGAGAAATTTGCAATCCAAGGAAAAAATTAACTTTCCCCATCATGCTCATTTCAAATATCTGTTTCATGGTATTTGCAAAATCATCACCATACTTTGGACTAGTTGAGCCAAAAATAACAATATTATGAATTTACAATATTAATTGAAGACTTAACCTTGTGATTTCTACTGATGTCAAAGAATGTAATTGGTGAATCATGTCGAGCATGTGAGTCATATAACTCATTTAACTTATCTGTAAAATGTGCGATTACATGATTATGTGTTATAGCCTGGGTGGCAATGATTGTGAATAGCATGGGTGGCAATATTGTGAATAGCCTGGGTGGCGTTATTCGTAATTGTCTGGGTGACACTATTTGTGAAAAGCCTGGGTGGCAATTTTTCGCATTTGTGGCATGTATGTGGTTGTTAGATTCTATCTCGTGCAGATACAGTTTAAGTGATTGTGTATGTATGTACTCACTAAGTTTTATAGCTTACCGTTGTTAACTTAACTCTTGCAGATGCTTTATGTAACGTGGCCACGCGGGATAATGGGACATGGTTGTTGTTGTAGCTGAGTTGACAGTCGTTGCTTCCGACAAAGTTATTTTAAATTTAACATTTTATATAAGACGTGTTTTAAACATTTATAAGTTTTTGGAAAGTCACCCTTTTGGTAATAACCATTTATGAATATTTTTTGTAAAGACGATTTATTATATTTTTATAAAAAATACAGGATGTTACAACATGAAACAATCGGCCAACTTGATTAAGGAATAGATAACAACAATCGATTAGTTTGATTCAACAACAATGAGTACCAATGATAAGTTTGATTCATAATCAGTCATTTTGACTATGACCAACAATGATGAAGATCACCGATTTGACTAGGAACCATGCCGAGATCTTTGGAGAAGTTCATCCACTCATCCTCCTTTGCAGCTTCATTTGCTACTATATCCTGCTTCAAGTTCCTCCAACTAATAGCACCGCCTTTGAAGGTATCTGCAGTCACATCCTCTTCTTGTTCAAGACCCATTTGCAACCCACGAGCCTAAAGCCGGACGCACGATCTACCAAGTCCTAAACTTGGTTATCCTATATGGACTATATCTTCGATTCCACCGTTTCTCCACCTAGAAGACTCTGTCCTCACTACGGCTTCCTGATATGTAACCTGCCATCGGGTCGTCTACCTCATATGTGGAAACTCATATCTCTTTGGTTCAAGACAAATCCTGCTAGACCTTCGAAGAGGTTATGGCTCTATGTGTCAGGTTCCAAGCACCGTCATGCCAAGTTTCAACCGTTATTGGTTGAGTGCTAGATCATTAGGTTCTCCATCGGTTGATCCTTGAACCTCCTCAAGATAAACTCTCTTTCTTATAGTGATAGTGCCAACATCGGTTGCTATCGGTTGCCTTTCATGGAAAATCACCGTTCGAGCAATAAAAACCTTTTTAGAATGGTTTGTAAAAAAATATCCCAAGTCACAGGCAACATAACTAACAAAGTAACCACTCTTGGATCGGGGTTCTTACTTGTCTTTGGCCTCATGTCTAACGTAAGCAAGACAAGCCTAAAACCAAGAGATAGGTATGCAAAAGAACTCTTGCGTGCCACATCTCATAAGGTATTTTCTCAACCTTCTTTGTTGGTTTAAGGTCGAGGACCCTCCAACTCATCGTAGAACGGTGTCCGTTTCTTTTACTCTACAACACCATTTAATTATGGCATCCTAGGAGGTCCAAATTGCGAGACAATCCCAAAATCTCTATAAGATGGTCACAAAATACTAAACTAAGATACTCACTACCTCTTGCCCTAAAATCGGATTTTGTCCCTTGTTCTGGAAAGTTTTGACAACTCAAAGGTTCTAGACTTGTGACTAATCAAGTGAACCTACCCTTACATACTAAAGTCATAGGTAAAGGTAAGGAAGTATATATCATAATTCCTAGTGGCATACTTGAACCGACCACACACATCAATATGCACTATGTCGAACAAGTCTTTGCCCCTCCCACTAACGCCGGTGAAGGGTGCTTTAATCATCATACCTAATAAAAAAATATTCGCAATCTACATGTGACCCGTAGTCAAATTATTCCAAGATCTCGTCCGCTTGAAGCTTGGTAATGCGATGCCTTGTTTATACTACGTAGAAGACTATGCCATAGGGATAGCTTGTCCAAACCATTATGAACTCCGAATCAACATTCATGTTGATCTATCCCTTTTTTTCAAGCATACGCTTGTTTCATATATGCCATGACATGGATATACTCTGAAATAAGTAATACCATTTTTACAACATGGAATGTTCATATTATAAAATTCTTAATAATATCCATTGTCAACAAGAGCATAAAAATATATATAACTGAAGTACGTAGCAAGTCAAGAGAGCATTAGGAGAGCGTATGCTTGTGTTTTAATATGCGCCATGGTGCCTTTAGACTATCAAATTGTCCCATAAAATGAAAGTGTCCTGCGAGGTACTTGTACACGGCCCATGTAGCATGAAGCCTTCACGGCCCATGTATAGCATAGCCTTCACGAGTAGTGAAGCATAAATGCTTCGTGGCTATGAAGCCTTGTGATAGCCCATTTTACTATTTTCTCGTTTCCTTCCATGTTATGGGGATCAATCATTGGCATGTGACCCGGTAGGCCCATGCTTCATCGGTAGTGACACCAGTCTACGTGTGTCGGTGGTAGAGGAAGACTCTCACTTGCACATGACACACTGTATCCATAGGTGTCACATATAAGGGGCGGCTTGTAGCAAGACATCACACAGGTTATGTCAACCCTAACAAGCACCAAATTGCAACCTATTGGTTTCAGATTTGTCCTATAGATAAGTGATCATCATCCCTTTTTTCGCAATACGTGTGTGAACACGAGACATGGATTAATGTTTCTCGATTCTAGATTGGCGGTGACCTAAAGCAAGTTACGATTGATCCATTAGCAATGAAACTCTAGCGTAGCCATGCTTTTTACGTCAGCACTCAGTGATCGAGGGACCTAAGGATATCTCTTTAAACACATAATACTTTACCCAAAATCATGAGGATGAAATGATATTATCAACTTGAGTCACTCGTGACTTAATTTATGAAGTAAACTTTGGTGCGAGTTTTCCGGTCACTTGAAACTCTTTTCAAGTATAGGTAAGTGTTGTATCTCATTTATTCATTCGTAGATGGAACAAAATAGAGACAAATGAGAGTAATCGCAACACATGTGTATATAAAACTCCACTATATAATTGTAAATTACAATATTGCTTGATGTGCTCAAAACATACATATCAAATTTAACGCCGCCGTTTCTCAAGCTTACTTTTATAAAATATAGTTATGCGTTTAACCAAAAGATATATTTAGAAAACACAGCGGAAGCTAAATTTAGTTATTTACATAAACCGTAACAGTGTTTAAACAAAACCACCAGCGGAGTTACCAAATATCTGCCGACCATTAACCAGTAAATCAGAGTTAACAAAAACAACCAGAAAGTAGTGTTCCCCAAAAACTTCGGCAGTACAAACCAAAACATGGCACCCCGGCTCACCAGCAGCTAATTACCTGAACATTGGATATAAACATGGAGGGGTTAGCTATAAATATCTAGTGAGTAACGATTAAACATAAGTATCGTTACAAAAACGTTATAGCATGCAGAAGGTATCACAAAGTATCAAACAAGTCTATCCAAACAGCTAGTGATGTTCCGGTGCCCAGGAGGAGTCACGTCTTGCAGGGTTGTGAGCCCGGCTCAATGATCCAAACTAGGGGAAACCGAACACATCCATAATATCGCGCTGGTGGGGGAGCGGGTAGCAGTCCACCATTGCATTAACGAGCGGGGAAGTCCGATGAGAGCCCCTGGTTGAGGCACGGGGTTTTGCAAGAACCCGATCCGCGGCCGCGAATCACCGTACCTCAACAATAACAAAGTGCCGGCACGAACACGTATTGGCCGACTCTGGCCGCATCATAGACATAATTGGCCTACTCAAGCCATAACATATCACAGTGGCCTACTCAAGCCATAACATAACATATTGGCCTACAAAAAGCCATATTACCAGCATATACCAAGTTTATAACATGATTGGCCTACTCAAGCCTAACATAAGTGCATAGCAACGTATACCATAGCAAATTAACAACACATAAACCATAACTTACCTTAAACATGGTTATAACATGTTTATCACGAAACCTAAGGTTAACCGGTACTCACCTCGAGATCACATGAGGCAAATATGAATCCGGGAATCCCAAGAGCACACAGAATCGTCCGAATCACCTAACACATCATGTGTAGGTTCAGTCAACATCTAAAAGTACTATTAATGCTTCTATGTAAACGTGCAACAAACAAGCAACCTAAAAGAACTACTACGGCCGTAGTACACCTTCCAAACACCACCTACGCCCGTAGAGGCAAGCCCCTACGCCCGCAGAGCTTCCTTTCCTAAAAACCATATCCTACGGCCGAAGGAACCTTACCCTACGCCCGTAGGAGTGATTCTTTGGGTACCAACGGTCGTAGGTTATGTACCTACGCCCGAAGGCTTCTTTCCATCACCTGTAGGTGGTAAACCATGCAAAACACATTACTACGGCCGCAGAGAACCCTGCCTACGGCCGTAGTGACAATGACAACCTACTACGGCCGTAGGAAACACCTCCTACGCCCGTAGTAACCCCTGTTACAGTAAGCTTCGTCCCTGTTCGTGAAACAGCCCCGAAAATCCCATTTTTGACATACCAATCGGCCAAATCTCAGATTCAACAGTTTCTACAGGTTCCTTATGATCATATGGTACTTATGGACTCATTTAACACCAAAGAACAACACCAAAACATAACTTAATTCATCAAAATTGACCATCTTCTTCACAAAACTCAAGAACAAGATTTTGATCCAAAATACTTACAAATCAGTGGAAGAGCTGTAGATGGAACTTGAATTTGATACCGAAATCACAAACCAACCACTCCCTTTGATCCCTTCTTTGATTTCTTGTTTGATTTTTGAAAGAGTTAAGGCGTGTGTGTGTAACCGAGAGTTAGTATGTGTATTGTGTGTTTTGTGTGGGTTTGAGTAGTTCCCAGGGGATAAGAATCCCTTAGACCGACCTTTGTGGTCATATAATTAAAATGAGGTATTTTGTTCCCCTTTTCAACCTACAATTTAATACCCGTATACCCGTTTCACCTAACGGAGATATATTTGGAACCCTTATCTAAAACCAGTTACTAATATACCAATTTTACTTATTAACATTACTATTTTATATAACACCTTTGTATCACGTATAATTAACAAACAATACATTTAACAACAAAATACATTGATTAAAATCAATGTACAAGTATACAAGCACATAGTACAACACAGTACAACTAGGCCCTAATTTAGGATGTTACATCAAACAAGAAGAAAATAACTATACACTAAAGCCAAGTATTTTGCAAGTCTAATGCCTATAGCCCTAGCGTGAGAAAAAAACATACATAGTGTTTACTCTGATCCGATGGTCGGTACGTAGTGGTAAAACTAATCAGGTTTTGAGACTTGGTTTAAGCGGTTGTATTTTGATACCAAGTCGACAAACAATACGAATATGTAATCAATGTTTTGCTTCGCTGCTAATCTTTTGATGTAAATATAGTTTAAAAAGTTTTAATTTACACTAATTTTAAGTTTGTGAAAGCCGGTGTTACAGCAAGTCTCGGGTCAACTCATTTTATAAGACAAATTTTGGGTTCGTAAGTAAGTCGCATAATTCGTAAATGGAATTGAGAATTATAATTTTTGATCATTTCAGTTTCATCTAGCGCTAGTTTAGGTTTTAACTTTGACCCCATTTTTAACTTGCCATTTATATTACTTAAATTATTATTTAAAATTTTAAAATAATATTTTTATGTAACAAAATCGGGTTGAGCGGGTCATTTAAGGTAACTAGGTATATGTTGTATATGAACCTGACATATTTTTACTTGTCATGTTCATGTCGGTCCATGTATTACAGTTTTAGTTTCGTGTCAGCCCATTTCATGTTCGGTTTAGATTGTGTTTAGAATTTATATCCCAGAGTGTTATTTTATCTTTTTTTTATTTTTATTTAGAATATATGTGAACCTTAATGAGCCGGTGTTCCTTTTATTTTAATCCAATATTAGTCAATGCATTAAACTAAACTTTTGTCGGTGTTGTATATAGTTAAAGAATGTTAAATAGGGTGGTTATGCTATTAAAGATATGCACAAGTTTACGGACCGTGAATATCCCGAAACAACCGAAACCGACTCAAGTAATTCAAGAATTATCTTTTTGCTATGTTTTATATATATACAACTGTATAAAAATGTAAAATATTTTGGTTTATGTATCATTATATATAAAGAAGTTTTTTATACATTATTTATCGTAAATGAGGACCATTGATATAATTTTTAAAGTTTAGGGATCAATGACGGAAGATTTGGTAAAGTACAAAGACCATTTATGTAATTTACTCATTAGTTTATCATTATTGTTTAGTTTAAGCGTGTTGTTGATTGTACCATCATCCTTATCACATACACACATGTCACATCCAATGAGAGACGCTCACACACACATCATCATATGAAACGTATATGAAACGTGTAATGATTCAAATAGTTTAATTATTAGGAGAGTAAATTACTTATATAGCTCATGTGTATTGTATGAAACGAGTAAATTTTACCGCTCTTCGCTGTGGGGTAAAAATACTATCTCGTTTACTTTAAAATTATATTATTACTATAGTTTTTTTTATAAAAAACATCTAAGCGACTCTATAAAAAAATAACTTAAAAAACTTCAAAGTTTTAGCCTCAACTTTAGTCGGTAATATTAATATAAATAACTATTAACTTAAACTGAATTATTTTTATATAATTGACAAAATATATAAGCTAATATTGTTTGTGAACAAATAAAATGAATATGAAAAATTCATTGAATGTTGAAGCTAATTAAATAGGCAATTGATAACAAAGAAAAAGAAGAAAAGTAATTTGCAAACTTAGTATTAAAAAGAAAATCATAAACGATTTCGTAGATAATAAAATGAAAAAGAAATTTTGGTAAGAGGGGCTGGAAGCAGCGGAAATACATGGCGCATTTCCTCAATAGTTTCTTTTTAACTTTGTTTCAAAAGTAACCATATTTTAAAGTGGTTACTCCCATACTTCTTGTTTCTTATTTCTTTGATTCATCCTTGATTCTTGTTTTTCTTTTACTTTCTGTTTATTGTTTATTTGATGCATTTTTTATTCTTGTTTCTCTTTTACGTTTAATGATGCTCGTGATTCATGGGGTTTTATTATTTTTAATTCTTATCTCTTGCTTTTAACAATTAAAGATATAATTGGTTACTCTTAAGAAAAGAGTAAGTTGAAGCAAAAATGTCTACACTTTAATAAAGAATTAATAAATATCTCTAGTAAAAGATTAAAAATACTCTTACAACATTCAATTCAAATCAAATGTTAGTTAAAAACTTAGATTGAAACGGATATAAACAATATAGATCATTTTAGTTACTTTCAAACTTAAAAAATTATGCTAGTGATTTTATACGAACGTACCATTTAAGTAATCTACTCGTATAGTGTTTACAATTTAAGTTAAAGGCCACTAAACAAAGATTTAGATTTTGGAATTATTATCATAACTAATTTATTTTTGGAGGATAATAACCACAGCCTTTGGGACTATGGATAAAATACAAAATGTAATATCATTTTTTAAAATAATAATCACAACTCATGTGTTTATAATGAACTTTTCATACACTTTATTGTTACCTTTTATTTGGTTTCACCTTTTTATTTATGAAACAAGGTTACCATTTTTAATAACTAAACATTAAATATGTTATTTTTATCCATAACTTTTAGGGTTATTCTTATCGAAATCATTTATTTTTTTATTACGCAAGTAACATAGTTTTATATATTGTTTGATATAAACAAGCTACTAAAACCACTTGATTTGTAATATGTAACTCATAATATAGCGGAAACATATATGTTGTGTAATTTTTTTTACCACGTTTTTTTGATAGTGTATTACTATATATTAATTAATTAAATGCAATCTTTAACTTCATTAAGAAATTAAAATTATATTAGGAAACGATTATAGAAGATCAAAGGAAAACCAATTCTCAACGGCTAAAAGATACGCGATGAATCTCCCTCTCCCTCTCCCTCTCCTCTACTCTATAATATAACCCAAACCCAAACCCCGTTCAGCCACCGCCAAACCACCCTCCTAATCAGCGTTGCTCCGGCCAGCATCGTTGAACTACGTCACAATGGGTTAAGCTACTTCTTCTCTCCTCTCGACTGCTCCGACCCCCTGCGCCGCTGAGCTACGTACGTTACAATCAGGCGACCGCCGCTGACCACCATCACTATGTCTTTCATCTCTACTGCATGCCGCCATTCGTCTCTGAACTTCATCTCTCCTCTCTACCGCCACTATTCGCCGGTCGAGTCGTTGACGCAATTTACTTACGGAACCAACTGGTACGTTATGTATCTTCTTGTTTTCTACGATATAAGACTCTTTCGTTTCTTTATATATAAATTGTTTTTTAGGGATTTCAATCTATAACTCGATTCTGAGTTGGGTTTTCAAATTCTATTTTATACACTCCAAATTAATTGGTTTTGAAAAATCTAAAGATTTTGGTTATTTACAGATCCAGTGTGACTTGTATTGGTGAATCGATCTTAATATGTTGATCCTTGCTGTATTCGGCCCTAATCACCGCCGATTATTTACGCAACTAAAAACTGAGACGCTTGCAGTTTACGGTGGTGAGAAACAACTTCAATCTTGAAGTTGTTTCTACTTGTGTTCATTTATCAAATAGGTTCTTGCGGTTACTCATTGAGCAGCTGCACTTGCCAGCCTATTGTTTGACATCTTATCCACATAGGTTTGGTTCAATGGTAACGTCCTCACATATATGCAAGATGTTGCCATTCATAAGTATGATTTACATTTCAATATATGCCCAAAATGATGCAAATCATCTTTGTTTTAACAAAATACACATTTAAAGCTACTGGCATATAATGCGAAGATAATGAGGCTTCCTGAGATACAATGGCTTGGAGTATTTACTTCAGATGCTGAAAAATATAATGTTCCACAACAGTGTCTCCTTCCTTTGACAGCCGAAGGTGTGATTCCACATTCACATCCCTTCAAAGTAGATTTAATGTACATTTGTTCTTGTGCTTTCTCTATTGAATTTTATCTGTTTGTCATCAGCCAGGACAAAAACAGAGGCAATCTTAAGTCGTTGCTATTTGCAGAGGGAAGTACCACAGTGGAGGTTGATAGTGTTCTTCGTATATTGATCTTTCTTCTTCTATAATACTATTAATAATCCTCTTAAAACCTATTTCGTCTTCTGAAAAGGTTGGAACTACAGTTGCTGCTGCAAAGTGGAGTCAAGTTTGAGATTGAAGCATTATCTGTGCACTCGCTTACCTCACTGTCAAAAGAGTACCTACCATCTAAGATTCAAGGTGAATTTTTCATATAAAATCCTAAATTATAATATGTTATCTTTACTACTTATCATCTGGAAACTCGGAGTTTTGATTGTGGAAAATTAACCACTAGTTGCTTTTATTCTGGTAGTATATTATAAAATGCAGTACACCTATCCTTCTATACCTCAACTCCTCAAGCATGCTAATTTGCATCTTACTTGACTCTTTAGATTAATGCAGCATTAATTCTCAATGGAAAGATTAGATCTTCATTTTCCTGATTGAAACAGAACATTTAGTACAGAATTTTTATGCTACAAAGCCCCTCCTGATGGCATATATGTAAAATTATGAAAGTGAAGTCTATGTGAGACGAAACTGTGTTGGGTATGTAGCGAAATTCGGTTGAAATAGAAAGATTCAAGTGCAAGGATCATGTTCTTTATTAACAGTTGGTAAACACCATCCTTTAAATGTTCTAGTATTTACCACAGTCCACACATTATACTTGTTAAGACTAATCACAATATGATCAAAATGGAAAATTTGGAAGGATTATAACCTCACTACTTAATTAGTTTGATAACAAATACTGAAAGTGAAATGCTAACAGAAGTGCTTCAGCTAGACTACACAGCAATAAAAACAGACTGCTCTCAATAACCGTTTCTGTGTTGCTGCTTTTACACAGCTATTGCAGCCATGATTCCGTTAAGGGAGTGGAGATTCTCATGCTGCAAGGGGAGTGCCACACACGTAGGTTGGGTGAGTATGCTTGATCAATGTAATAAATTTTGCTGCTTAATTAATTGCTATAGGAGACTCATGTAGGATCCTATGGAGTAGCTTTTTTTTATCTCTCATTCAAACAAATTTCTAAGTTTGTTTCAGATGTTTTATTGAGAGTGCTACTAATTGTGCAACAACTTTTGCAAGAGAATAAGCATGGGTCAAAGAGAGACATTTATTACATGCATTCTTCTGTATTGGTGGGGATTGCCAATCACCATTCATGATCAATCACAAATGAGATATCATATTTAGAGCATGGGGAGTGGTCTCCCTTTCACTTCATAACTTTCTCCCATCTTTCAAACCTCCGCAATGGTCATCTTGCAACCCCCTTAATCTTTCCCTTCCTTTTTTTAATTAAAATAAGGCATACTTTCACTCTCTCATGCTGTAGTTCCCTCGCCCTCCCCGAACGACCCAGGAGTGGCAAGCCAGGTCACCAGCTGGGGGACCACTCCGTTGCTTCTTAGAATGGATATGGAATTACGATCTATTGCTGATAGATTGCCTTGCCTTCCACAAATAAGCATGCCATAGTGGTTAAGTGTGACTGCGGGAATTTCTTCTTTATTTGTTTTCAACCCAATTTAATAAAAAAATCTCAACAACTTGAATTGTTAAAGTAAAATTTCTAGAATGTTATTCTAATATCCTGTTCTGCTCTTTCCCTTGCAGGTGTCTGCTGCAAAAGGGTGGGTACCTGATAATATCAATACGAATATGACTTTTTTTTAATCAATACAAAAACATCCAGATATTATTATTGGAAACTCAACTTGCTTGCATAAATAAATTGTTATAAATCAATTTCCTTCCATAAATGTAGAAACACTATCAATATATTCTTATTATGTTGACTTGCAGTTACAGTATCAATCACCAACATTTTAACATCAAAACTAAATGTTTGACTTTATCATTGTTTCAGTTTGGTGATGGGATGGCTGAGATTCTCAGAAGCTGATAGGATATTTAACTGCCTAAACCACCCTGATGCTGTAAGAAGGAAAATATCATCATTTTACTAGTTGCTTACTTGCTGCTGGACTGAAATTGATGATTAATATCTGGTTTTCTTGCAGGCACACTCTATTCCAGTACACGTAGAAGAAGTGAAAGGTTTTTGGATAAAATGAAGATTTGTAGATGAAAGGATAATGCTTGTCAATATAATCCCATAAAACTGTCTAGGGTTTGAGATTCCTAAAGTGTTCTTTGATTCTTGTTCATAGATATTATTAGTGTTGCAGATTACATACTAGTCGTGGAGAAGTAATCAGGTGAGGGCTTCCTACAACAAGACTTGTGGGTCCAACATTCTTTCAATTTGAAACTGATTAAACCATTACATGCTTTCCTATTGCAGTATTCCAACGACTAGCAAATGATGGTTTTAGCAAAATTAATCGTTGCATTGTCATCACGGTAAGGGAGTCTTTAGTGTTACATCTTTAGAGGAATTAGCCATTAGTTATATCTATTTACAGCGCAGAGGTTATCCCAATATTCCAACACGGAAGTAAATGTATATTTATTTTTGTTTTGTCCCAGAACACATACCAAAAACAACTTCAATCTTGAAGTTATTTCTCCTTGTGTTTATTTACCAAATAGGTTGTTGCGGTTACTCATTGAGCAGCTGCACTTGCCAGCCTATTGTTTGGTTGATTGTGATCCATATGGCTTTGACATCTTAACCACATACCGGTTTGGTTCAATGGTAACGTCCTCAGATATATACAAGATGTTGCCATTCATAAGTATGATTTACATTTCAATATATGCCCAAAATGATTCAAATCATCTTTTTTAACAAAATACACATTTAAAGCTACGGGCATATGATGCGAAGATAATGAGGCTTCCTGAGATACAATGGCTTGGAGTATTTACTTCAGATGCTGAAAAATATAATGTTCCACAGCAGTGTCTCCTTCCTTTGACAGCCGAAGGTGTGATTCCACATTCACATCCCTTCAAAGTAGATTTAATGTACATTTGTTCTTGTGCTTTCTCTATTGAATTTTATCTGTTTGTCATCAGCCAGGACAAAAACAGAGGCAATTTTAAATCGTTGCTATTTGCAGAGAGAAGTACCACAGTGGAGGTTGATATTGTTCTTCGTATATTGATCTTTCTTCTTCTATAATACTATTAATAATCCTCTTAAAACCTACTTCGTCTTCTGAAAAGGTTTTACAGTCGCTGATGCAAAGTGGAGTCAAGTTTGAGATTGAAGCATTATCTGTGCACTCGCTTACCTCACTGTCAAAAGAGTACCTACCATCTAAGATTCAAGGTGAATTTTCCATATTAAATCCTAAATTATATTATGTTATCATTACTACTTATCATCTGGAAACTCGGAGTCTTGATTTTGGAAAATTAACCACTAGTTGCTTTTATTCTGGTAGTATATTATAAAATGCAGTACACCTATCCTTCTATACCTCAAGCATGCTAATTTGCATCTAACTTGACTCTTTAGATTAATGCAGCATTAATTCTCAATGGAAAGATTAGATCTTCATTTTCCTGATTGAAACAGAACATTTAGTACAGAATTTTTATGCTACAAAGCCCCTCGTGATGGCATATATGTAAAATTATCAAAGTCAAGTCTATTTGAGACGAAACTGTGTTGGGTATGTAGCGAAGTTCGGTTGAAATAGAAAGATTCAAGTGCAAGGATCATGTTCTTTATTAACAGTTGGTAAACACCAATGTTCTAGTATTTACCACAGTCCACACATTATACTTGTTAAGACTAATCACAATATGATCAAAATGGAAAATTTGGAAGAATTATAACCTCACTACTTAATTAGTTTGATAACAAATACTGAAAGTGAAATGCTAACAGAAGTACTTCAGCTAGACTACAGAAACTTAGAACAAACTGAAAGAAATCATATATTTTAAATTCATTCACATCACTCTGCAGTTTGTTGCACCCTTGCCACCAGATGATGATTCTTTGCCTTGACCAGAAAGCGTTTGGAAAATGCTTCTAGAAGTTTTATCTACAATCCTTGGGTTTTCTATGTGATGCCCTGAACAGTATCTGAAACCTCTGGCCTAATATCTGACTTGAAACCATAACACATGCACCTCTGGCCTAATATCTTGAAACCATAACACCTGCACCTTATAGCTTCGTATTAATCTATGTTTCTATGTTCCCTTCAGGTGACTTTTCTCTTGCCAAAATGTTGACATTTCATGATCTTGCATCCTCGGTATTTAATATTGTTTCCACATATTATTATTGCTATTATTATCTTTTCTTTTCCTTACTATTATGTGTCTTTCCTTGGAAAAATAATGATATCATCAAAAGAATTCAAGTGCCCTTAACGTATATAATTTCTGTCTTTTCTTTTTAATGTGCATTTGGTTTTCTTTAATATCTTTTATGCTCTTTACTTACGTAATTAGACGTTTCTATCCTGTTAACTATTCATCGAGTATGTTCATTAGTTAAGCATCTACTCTTATATCCTCTACGAAGTGTGTATCAGCTAATCTCCTCTTTGTTGTTTCATACATTTTTATACACATGTTTTTATGTATAGTTTGAACAAGTAAGTGTGTGATATTCTTCGACAGCACAAACATCAGTGTATAGTTAAATAAATATGAAGACTTAAGTACACTATATATAATTTTCAGTAATGTTAAAGAAATGTGTGAGCATACATATAATTATAGATGGTAACTAAACTAATCTCCTATTGAAAGATATGACGAATGGATAACAAAGGTCAAAAATCATCCACATACACATGCATTGTAATACATGTTTCCAGATTTTGAGTAGAATTTTTTATAACAAAGGTCAAAATTATCCACGCATACATGTGCAAGACAAAGTATAATCATTTATAGGAGATAAAGAAAGAACACAAATCTACATGCAACCTTGGTAATTACTGTTTATTAATTTACTCTTCTTTTACAGACTTTTTGTCATATTGCTATGGTGTTTTTGCATTGCCCTGTTTGCCTTGTCAATTGCAACTGTAAATCTTGCTTTCTTGATCACTCGAAAGTTTGTTCTTGTATCTAATAATGTACAAGAGAATTTGGTTGTTAATTTAAGATTTGTTTATATTGTTTTTCAGTTGGGATATTTTTTTTATTTCAATGAAGAAGATGCTTGATGCGCTACAACCTGAAATACAAAGCTCCTTCAATCACACAGCTCGAGCTTTTGCTTACAAAAAATGCGGTGCCGTGATATCGTATTCTAATAAAGTGGGTTTAGCAGTTCAGCATACAGGTATGGTGCCTTGTTACACATTGACCTTCATAAGTATTAACTGTTCTTAAATAATTTCTATGTTCAGTTACACTTTTAGCTTTAGTCTCAGGATACACATGCGATTATTGTTTTCGTGATCATATATTTTTGTAGAGATTTTTCGTGGCAATATGTTTTCCTTGGACCTAATAAATATCAAATGAAAATGTGAGAAACCTAACATTATTATTTGAGGGTTATGAAAGGGGATTATTGTTTTTCAGTTGGGATATTTTTTTTATTTCAATGAAGAATATGGCTTGATGCGCTACAACCTGAAATACAAAGCTCCTTCAATCACACAGCTCGAGCTTTTGCTTACAAAAAATGCGGTGCCGTGATATCGTATTCTAATAAAGTGGGTTTAGCAGTTCAGCATACAGGTATGGTGCCTTGTTACACATTGACCTTCATAAGTATTAACTGTTCTTAAATAATTTCTATGTTCAGTTACACTTTTAGCTTTAGTCTCAGGATACACATGCGATTATTGTTTTCGTGATCATATATTTTTGTAGAGATTTTTCGTGGGAATATGTTTTCCTTGGACCTAATAAATATCAAATGAAAATGTGAGAAACCTAACATTATTATTTGAGGGTTATGAAAGGGGATTATTGTTTTTCAGTTGGGATATTTTTTTTATTTCAATGAAGAATATGGCTTGATGCGCTACAACCTGAAATACAAAGCTCCTTCAATCACACAGCTCGAGCTTTTGCTTACAAAAAATGCGGTGCCGTGATATCGTATTCTAATAAAGTGGGTTTAGCAGTTCAGCATACAGGTATGGTGCCTTGTTACACATTGACCTTCATAATTATTAACTGTTCTTAAATAATTTCTATGTTCAGTTACACTTTTAGCTTTAGTCTCAGGATACACATGCGATTATTGTTTTCGTGATCATATATTTTTGTAGAGATTTTTCGTGGGGATATGTTTTCCTTGGACCTAATAAATATCAAATGAAAATGTGAGAAACCTAACATTATTATTTGAGGGTTATGAAAGGGGATTATTGTTTTTCAGTTGGGATATTTTTTTTATTTCAATGAAGAATATGGCTTGATGCGCTACAACCTGAAATACAAAGCTCCTTCAATCACACAGCTCGAGCTTTTGCTTACAAAAAATGCGGTGCCGTGATATCGTATTCTAATAAAGTGGGTTTAGCAGTTCAGCATACAGGTATGGTGCCTTGTTACACATTGACCTTCATAATTATTAACTGTTCTTAAATAATTTCTATGTTCAGTTACACTTTTAGCTTTAGTCTCAGGATACACATGCGATTATTGTTTTCGTGATCATATATTTTTGTAGAGATTTTTCGTGGGGATATGTTTTCCTTGGACCTAATAAATATCAAATGAAAATGTGAGAAACCTAACATTATTATTTGAGGGTTATGAAAGGGGATTATTAGGAATATATAATGAAAGCGATAAGTGGAGATCATGCATAAACCGTTTGCAGATGTTCTAAGGATAATTAGTGATAGATCAGCTATTTTGTGGTAAGTTTTAAAGGTTCATTTATCAGCTATTTGTGGTAAGCTTTTGATAATACCAAGGGAAATTAAGTGTTCAATGTAGTATCATTTTGGATGTTAGCATACTTATCGTTCCTCACAGTCTCATACAGCATAATGGGATGATGATCGAACTTGCTAAAGTTTTGAATTAGTTACTTTATCTTTCTTTGAAGACATTTAAGATGAAAATACTAAGGAATAGGTTGATCATCATGTATGTTCTAGAACGTGTTTTCAAGAATAGACATAGGATGATGAGATAGTAGTTGAAGTAATATGAAGTAAATAGATTGCCAGATCGAGAAGATGTTTTCAGAGTAGTAATAAGTAAGTAATAATGTTTGGGGTCAAGTTGGAGGATACGTAAGCTGGCATCCATGTGTTAGAAGATGAATTTTTATAATTATATCTACAATGCCAGGTTTAAGAGAAAACAAGTACAACAACTTATAATGTAGAATTCTTTGAAGTAGAGTGCAAGTTCTCATTGCAAATATCACTTGTGATTTATGATGTATGAGTGATAGCCTACTTTTGACGTTGCAAGCAACAAAAGTCAAGATTTGCTTGATTCCAACATGATTGGCATTTAAGGGACAAACGTGAGCCTGATGCTAGACATTCCTTACAACAACCCTGACATGGTCTACTAGTAGCGAACAGATGCCACTCTTTGCATCCTGAAAGTCAATCATTCTGGTAGATATTCCAACGATAATCATAGAGCTCCCACTATTCGCCTACATTCATACTTTACTCTCAGGTTTCACACATCATACGTACTAACTTAGGCATCCGACTAAGGATGAACTGCTCTATCTATCTGATTTCCTTTTGATTCGTATCAATTGGTATTATTCTATTTTATAACGAGGGACTTACTTTCCCAAACTTTTATTTACTTTACTTAATTTTTAACATGAGGACCAAGTAGCTAATAATGAAACTTAAGGGACTTGAATAGTTATTTGTTTAAAACTAGTTATATTAAGAAGAAATAGTTGACTAAGTCAAAATGGGGGAAAGTGAAAGTGTGTGTGGTGTTTGTTACGGCTGGTAAGAATCGAGAAGGAGAAGAAGGGAAAAAGAAATCTGATTTTTGAAAGGAAATTCACAAGAATTAGCCATTTAATTGTTCCATCAACCTAAAGGTATGATTTACAAACTATGTTATATGGTTATAGGAGAAAGTAGAGGAGTTAGAAGATGATTTGTTCTTAGAATCCATTCATTGCAATTAGTTTGTGAATTTATTCAAGAATTCTAGTGGTTATAAACTGAATTTGTCACATGCATGCTGAAAATTGTGAGTTTCTGGAGAGGCGGGGAAGTGTCCCCAATTTGCCGGTCAAAAAAAAAGGTTACATTTTTTATTAGGTTGAGATAATGGGCCAAAAATTCTTAATTCTTATGTATTTGATCCGAGGGTTGGTCATGTTGTGTTACTAATGATGTTTTGAGTAGTATTTTGTCATGTTTAAACCATTTTGGTGATGGGATTCACTAAACTTTGGTATAGAATTCGTTTCGGTTCTGGTCGAACTATTGTTGTCTGCACACGAAAACATGGGAGTGTTCAAGGGAACACGGGCCCTGTAGGGCTAAGCAAACACACCCTATGTGTGAGAAGCCGTGTACACTAAGTGCAGGTCAATAATTAATGTAATATTTCATTTCCACACGTAGGTATTAATTGAAGACTTAACCATGTGATTTCTACTGCTGTCAAAGAATGTAATTGGTGCATCATGTCGAGCACGTGAGTCATACAACTCATTTAACTTATCTGTAAAATGTGCGATTACATGATTGTGTTATAGCCTGGGTGGCAATGATTGTGAATAGCATGGGTGGCAATAATAGTGAATAGCCTGGGTGGCAGTTTTAGTAATTGTCTGGGTAACACTATTTGTGAAAAGCCTGGGTTGCAATTTGTCGCCTGTGTGGCATGTATGTGGTTAGATTCTATCTCGTGTAGATACAGTTTAAGTGATTGTGTATGTATGTACTCACTAAGCTTTATAGCTTACCGTTGTTAACTTAACTCTTGCAGATGCTTTATGTAACGTGGGATAATGGGACATGGTTGTTGTTGTAGCTAAGTTGACCGTCGTTGCTTCCGACAAAGTTATTTTAATTTAACATTTTATATAAGACTTTAAACAATTATAAGTTTTTGGAAAGTCACCCTTTTGGTAATAACCATTTATGAATATTTTTAGTAAAGACGATTTATTATATTTTTATAAAAAATACGGAATGTTACAACATGAAACAATCGGCCAACTTGATTAAGGAATGGATAACAACAATCGATTAGTTTGATTCAACAACAATGAGTAACAATGATAAGTTTGATTCATAATCAGTCATTTTGACTATGACCAACAATGATGAAGATCACCGATTTGACTAGGAACCATGCCGAGATCTTTGGAGAAGTTCATCCACTCATCCTCCTTTGCAACTTCACTTGCTGCAATGTACTCTGACTCTATGGTCGACTTTCCTACTATATCCTGCTTCAAGTTCCTCCAACTAATAGCACCGCCTTTGAAGGTATCTGCAGTCACATCCTCTTCTTGTTCAAGACCCATTTGCAACCCACGAGCCTAAAGCCGGACGCACGATCTACCAAGTCCTAAACTTGGTTATCCTATATGGACTATATCTTCGATTCCACCGTTTCTCCACCTAGAAGACTCTGTCCTCACTACGGCTTCCTGATATGTAACCCACCATCGGGTCGTCTCCCTCATGTGGAAACTCGTATCTCTTTGGCTCAAGACAAATCCTGCTAGACCTTCGAAGAGGTTATGGCTCTATGTGTCAGGTTCCAAGCATCGTCATGCCGAGTTTCAACCGTTCTTGGTTGAGTGCTATATCATTAGGTTCTCCATCGGTTGATCCTTGAATCTCCTCAAGTTAAACTCTCTTCCTTATACTGATGGTGCCAACATCGGTTGCTATCGGTTGCCTTTCATGGAAAACCACCGTTCGAGCAATAAAAACCTTTTTAGAATGGTTTGTAAAAGAAATATCCCAAGTCACAGGCAACATAACTAACAAAGTAACCAATCTTGGATCGGGGTTCTTATATGTCTTCGGCCTCATGTCTAACGTAAGCAAGACAAGCCTAAAACCATGAGATAGGCAAGCAAAAGAACTCTTCCGTGGCACATCTCATAAGGTATATTCTCAACCTTCTTTGTTGGTTTAAGGTCGAGGACCCTCCAACTCATCGTAGAACGGTGTCCGTTTCTTTTACTCGGCAACACCATTTAATTATGGCATCCTAGGAGGTCCAAATTGCCAGACAATCCCAAAATCTCTATAAGATGGTCACAAAACACTAAACTAAGATACTCACTACCTCTTGCCCTAAAATCGGATTTTGTCCGTTGTTCTGGAAAGTTTTGAACAACTCAAAGGTTCTAGACTTGTGACTAATCAAGTGAACATACCCTTACATACTAAAGTCATAGGTAAAGGTAAGGAAGTATATATCATAATTCCTAGTGGCATACTTGAAGCATAAATGCTTCGTGGCTATGAAGCCTTGTGATAGCCCATTTTACTATATTCTCGTTTCCTTCCATGTTATGGGGATCAATAATTGGCGTGTGACCCAGTAGGCCCATGTTTCATCGGTAGTGACAACAGTCTACGTGTGTCGGTGGTAGAGGAAGACTCTCACCTGCACATGACACACTGTATCCATAGGTGTCACATATAAGGGGCGGCATGTAGCAAGACATCACACAGGTTATGTCATCCCTAACAAGTACCAAATTGCAACCTATTGTTTTTAGATTTGTCCTATAGATAATTGATCATCATCCCTTTTTTCGCAATACGTGTGTGAACACGGGACATGGATTAATGTTTCTCGATTCTAGATGGGCGGTGGGTGACCTGAGGCAAGTTACGATTGATCTATTAGCAATGAAACTCTAGCGTAGCCATGCTTTTTACGTCAACACTCAGTGATCGAGGGACCTAAGGATATCTCTTTAAACACATAATACTTTACCCAAAATCATGAGGATGAAATAATATTATCAACCTGAGTCACTTGTGACTTAATTTATGAAGTAAACTCAGGTGCAAGTCTTCTGGTCACTTGAAACTCTTTTCAAGTATAGGTAAGTGTTGTATCTCATTTAATCAATCGTAGATGGAACAAAATAGAGACAAATGAGAGTAACCGCAACACATATGTATATAGAACTCCACTATATAATTGTAAATTACAATATTGCTTGATGTTCTCAAAACATACATATCAAACAAGAAGAAAATAACTATACACTCAAGCCAAGTATTTTGCAAATCTAATGCCTATAGCCCTAGCGTGAGAAAAAAACATTGTTATGAAAATGTAGAAAGAACTTTTATTGATCTGAATGAAAAAATGAAAAAGGTAATACAAAATGAAGACTACTGCTGTTATTTATAATACATGGCAGCAAAACAGAAAAACTAACTAACGGAACAGAAACTAACAAACTAACAGAACCCATTAGCTGACACATCAGCTGATGCCTTTAATATCAGCTGACAACTTGAAGCTGACTTCCCACTTATCGCCTCAAGCTGACTACCTCAAGCTGACTGGCTCAAGCTGACTACCTCAAGCTGACTGGCTCAAGCTGACTTACTCATATGTATTAAAGACACCAGACTTCACAAATTCTCCACCTTGTCTTTAATACTAGTAAAAGAATTACTACTTCCAGCTATCAATGTTTAGAAGATCTAAACAATGTCTAAACTTGTTCACCGACACTGGTTTAGTAAGTACATCAGCTGGATTGTCTTCCGTCTTCACTTTCAGCACTTTTATTCTTCTTTCTGAACGAATAAAATGATACCGCACATTTATGTGCTTTGTTCTTTCATGATGCACTTGATCTTTGGCAAGACAAATTGCACTCATGCTATCACAAAACACAACAGCTTGATTTTGACTGAAACCAAGGTCTCCAAGTAAACCTTTCAGCCAAATCCCCTCTTTGGCAGCTTCAGTTAATGCCATATACTCGGCCTCAGTTGTAGACAACGCAACCGATGGCTGTAAGGTCGCTTTCCAGCTCACAACCGCCTCTCCAACAGTGAAAACATAACCTGTTAAAGATCTTCGAGAGTCCATATCAGCTGCATAGTCTGAATCTGAATATCCAGCCACAAAACACTCTCTTTTTCCACCATAAATCAGACCCACATCAGCTGTACCTTTAAGATAACGAAAGATACGCTTAACAGCAACCCAATGCTCCTTTCCCGGACTAACCATGTAGCGCGAAACAACACTCACAGCATGCGCTATGTCGGGTCTAGTGCAAACCATCACATACATCAGGCTCCCAACCGCACTAGAATAAGGAACTTTGCTCATATATTCTACCTCAGCCTCCGTTTGAGGTGCCAAATCAGATGACAATCTGAAATTTGCTGATGAAGGTGTATTTAACGCCTTTGCTGAACTCATACCAAATCGAGAAAGCACTTTCTGAATATAACTTTTCTGTGACAAGAAAAGTTTACCATTTACTCTATCTCGAACAATCTCCATACCAAGGATCTTTTGAGCAGCACCTAAGTCTTTCATATCAAACTCTGAATTAAGAACTTTCAGCTTCTTAACTTCCTCCATATCACGAGCTGCTACTAACATATCATCCACATACAAGAGCAAATAAATGGATGATCCATCAGCTACTTTCTTGTGATAAATGCAACAATCATAAGGACTTCGATTAAAACCATTTTTCACCATAAAACTGTCAAATCACTTGTACCACTGCCTTGGCGATTGTTTCAGCCCATACAGCGATTTTTTCAGCTTACACACATACTCTATTTTCCCTTGAGCAACAAACCCTTCTGGTTGACTCATATAAATCTCTTCTTCGAGATCCCCGTGTAAGAAAGCAGTTTTAACATCCAATTGTTCCAACTCCAGATTCTGCTGTGCAACCAAAGCTAACAACACACGAATTGATGTATGACGTACCACCGGTGAAAATATCTCATTATAATCGATCCCTTGCTCTTGACTATAACCCCCTAGCTACCAATCGAGCTTTAAATCTCACATTTTCAGCCCCTGGCAGCCCTGTTTTCCTCTTGAAAATCCACTTACAAGTCACCACCTTTCTACCTTGAGGCAACTTTACCAACTCCCAAGTTCTATTTCTGTGAAGTGACTCCATCTCTTCACCCATGGTTGCTATCCACACATCAGCCTCTTTGGTTTTTAAAGCCTCTTTGTAACTTGAAGGTTCAGAAAACTCCATTTCTTCAGCAACTTGTAAAGCATAGGCCACTACCTCATCAAAACCATAACGAACAGGCCTATTAACTTGCCTCCTAGGCTTGTCTAATGCTACTGATCGAAACTCTGATGGCTGTTGCAAACTTTGTGTCTCGAAAGGTTCATTTTGTGATGAATTACTCGGCTGCCCAGCTGCATCACCAACAGGTTCAGCCCCATTTTCAACACTTTCATCTGAACTATCAACCTCATACTCCACCTGTTCAGAAACATCCTCCTGTTGGCCATTATTAGCAGCTGAAACAGATTGATTTTTCACTCCATGAAGCATAGAATCTTCATCAAAAATCACATCTCTACTGAGAATAACTTTTCTTTCAGCCGGTGACCCAATCCTATACCCTTTCACACCATTACCGTAGCCCATGAACAACCCTTTCTTCGATCTTGGTTCCAATTTTCCTTCACTAACATGATAATAAGGACATCCAAACACCCTTAGACCTGTATAATCTGCCGGCTGTCCCGACCAGATTTCAATCGGAGTTTTACACTCAATTTCTGTTGAGGGACTTCTATTAACCAAGTAACAAACGGTGTTCAACGCTTCTGCCCAAAAACTCCTATTTAGACCCGCATTTGACAGCAAACACCTAACCCGTTCCAGCCAGTGTTCTATTCATACGTTCAGCCACCCCATTTTGTTGTGGCGTATGTCGAACCGTATGGTGTCTCGCAATTCCTTCATCCTTGCAAAACTGGTCAAACTCCTTTGAACAAAACTCCAAACCATTATTTGTTCTTAACCGTTTTATCTTCTTTCCAACTTGATTTTCTATAAGAACTTTCCATTGCTTGAACTTCTCAAATGATTCACTCTTGTGTTTCATAACAAACACCCACGTCATCCTTGAGTAATCATCTATAATTGACAAGAAGTATCGAGCACCACCAAGTGAAGGAACTTGAGAAGGACCCCAACAATCAGCATGTAAATAGTCCAACGTTGACTTTGTTCTATGAACACCTTTTGAAAAACTCACCCTCCTTTGTTTTCCAAATATGCAATGTTCACAAAGGCCTAACTCAGCCACTTTATGACCTCCAAGAAGCCCCCTTTTGCTAAGAATTATCATACCTTTTTCGCTTACATGACCCAGCCTCATATGCCATAAATGAGTTAAATCCGACTCCGTTTTGTCAGATTTTGAGGCTGTAGCAGCTGATCCAACAGCCGTGTGTCCTAAAATGTACAAGGTACCCTTGGTGATCTTGAGCACTTCACCTTCACCGCTGTACTTGAACCCTTTAGAGTCCAAAACTCCTAAAGAAATCAAGTTCTTCTTCAAGTTGGGTACATGACGAACATCTGTCAAAGTTCTCACCATTCCATCATGCATCTTGACGTTTATTGACCCAATTCCAACCACTTCACATGAAGTGTTGTCCCCCATTAACACATGCCCTGCTGAAACACTTTCATACGAATCAAACCAGCCCCTATTTGGTGTCATATGATAAGAACATCCCGAGTCAAGCACCCATTCATCTGACTGACTTTGCAAATCAGCAACACTTTGATAATCAGCAAATGAAAGTACCAAATCAGTCTCTGAATCTGAGTCATCCTTTGCAACAGCAGCCGATGCTTTGTCCTTTCGTTTAGGACACTCGTTTTTCCAATGACCTTGTTCTTTGCATATATGACACACATCTCTGGGATTCACCTTAGATCCTCTACTCTTGGATCTTGATCGACCTTTTCCTCTCCATTTTCCTTTCCCCTTATCTGATCGTCTTCTTTCTCTGCCTCTATCACCATCAACAACAGATAAACCAGATGACTGACCTTCAGATCCATTCCCATTCCCAGAAGCCTTATGACGAAGCTCTCTTGAATGCAAACTCGATCGGACCTCTTCCAACGTAAGTGTATCTCTGCCCACCACAAAAGAATTAACAAAATTCTCATAAGACGGTGGCAAAGAAACCAACAGCACAAGAGCAGCATCTTCATCATCGATCTTGACTTCAACATTCTTCAAATCCATGAGAATAGAGTTCAGCTCATCAAGATGCTCTTTCAAAGCCATTCCTTCCTTCATACGCAGCGAAAACAGTCGTTGCTTCAACAACAACTTATTCGTTAATGACTTTGTCATGTAAAGACTCTCTAATTTCAACCACAAAGACTCTGCAGTCTCTTCATCTGCTACTTCGTATATCACTTCATCGGAGAGTGACAACAAGATGGTTGAATGAGCCTTTTCATCCTGTTGAGCATAATCAGACTCTGACATTTCATCTCGCCTTTAGCCTGTCAAGGGAGTCCATATTCCCTGTTGTTTTAGGAGAGCCTTCATCTTGATTCTCCACAAACTGAAATTGTTTTTCCTAGTAAACTTATCAATCTTGATAAGTGAAGGCATTCTTTAGAAATTTCAAGAACTGTACAGTTGTTGGTAATTAACTTGCTGTTGTCGAATTCCACAATCACAACACTATCACTGAATCTTGCAACTAATTCTTGAAAACAGAACCTTCAACTTCAATTCTCTTGCCCCAGACTTCAATCGATCAAATCAATTTCAATCAATCGATGATTCTTGTTACCCCAAAACACTTATCGATCACCAATTGCAGGTCGCAAAACCCCAATCAATCCTTATTTCACGTTCCCCCAGACTCAATTGATCAAATCGCTCCACCTTAAATCGAATTCCCTTCGATTTCTTCCTGTCGACTTCCAATTGAAACCAATTTTCAAGAACGACGTACGAAAAGTGATTGCCCAGATGGCAATCGCACAAACTCAATTGAGTTTTGGAACAGTAATTGATCGATAATCTCAAGAATCAGAAAATGAAGTAATCTTGAACGATTGAATGCAAGAACTGGAAAGAAAATTCAAACCCTCAGAAGCGTGTTCTTCGTAACCACGCTCTGATACCAATTTGTTATGAAAATGTAGAAAGAACTTTTATTGATCTGAATGAAAAAATGAAAAAGGTAATACAAAATGAAGACTACTGCTGCTATTTATAATACATGGCAGCAAAACAGAAAAACTAACTAACGGAACAGAAACTAACAAACTAACAGAACTCATTAGCTGACACATCAGCTGATGCCTTTAATATCAGCTGACAACTTGAAGCTGACTTCCCACTTATCGCCTCAAGCTGACTGGCTCAAGCTGACTTACTCATATGTATTAAAGACACCAGACTTCACAAACATACATAATGTTTACTCTGATCCGATGGTCGGTACGTAGTGGTAAAACTAATCAGGTTTTGAGACTTGGTTTAAGCGGTTGTTTTTTGATACCAAGTCGACAAACAATACGAATATGTAATCAGTGTTTTGCTCCGCTGCTAATCTTTTGATGTAAATTAAAAGGATTTAATTTCCACTGATTTTAAAGTGTCTAGGGTTTGAGATTCCTAAAGTGTTCTTTGATTCTTGTTCATAGATATCATCAGTGTTGCAGATTACATACTAGTCGTGGAGAAGGAATCAGGCGAGGGCTTCCTACAACAAGACTTGTGGGTCCAACATTCTTTCAATTTGAAACTGATTTAAACTATTACATGCTTTCCATATTGCAGTATTCCAGCGACTAGCAAATGATGGTTTTAGCAAAACTAATCGTTGCATTGTCATCACGGTAAGGGAGTCTTTAGTGTTACATCTTTAGAAGAATTAGCCATTAATTATATCTATTTACATGGCAGAGCCGCAGAGGTTATCCCGATATTCCAACACGGAGGTAAATGTTTATTTATTTTTGTTTTGTCCCAGAACACATACCAAAAACAACTTCAATCTTGAAGTTATTTCAATCTTGGGGTTACTCATTGAGCAGCTGCACTTGCCAGCCTATTGTTTGGTTGATTGTGACCCATATGGCTTTGACATCTTAACCACATACCGGTTTGGTTCAATGGTAACGTCCTCAGATATATGCAAGATGTTGCCATTCATAAGTATGATTTACATTTCAATATATGCCCAAAATGATTCAAATCATGTTTTGTAACAAAATACACATTTAATCCAAGTTTCTATGTTCCCGTCAGGTGACTTTTCTCTTGCCAAAATGTTGACATTTCATGATCTTGCATCCTCGGTATTTAATATTGCTTCCACATATTATTATTGCTATTATTATCTTTTCTTTTTCTTACTATTATGTGTCTTTCCTTGGAAAAATAATGATATCATCAAAAGAATTCAAGTGCCCTTAACGTATATAATTTCTGTCTTTTAACTATTCATTGAGTATGTTCATTAGTTAAGCATCTACTCTTATATCCTCTACGAAGAGTGTATCAGCTAATCTCCTCTTTGTTGTTTCATACATTTTTATACACATGTTTTTATGTATAGTTTGAACAAGTGTGTGATATTCTTCGACAGCACAAACATCAGTGTATAGTTAAATAAATATGAAGCCTTAAGTACTCTATATATAACTTTCAGTAATATTAAAGAAATGTGTGAGCATACATATAATTATAGATGGTATCTAAACTAATCTCCTATTGAAAGATATGACGAATGGATACCAAAGGTCAAAAATCATCTACATGCAACCTTGGTAATTACTGTTTTTTAATTTACTCTTCTTTTACCAACTTTTGGTCATATTGCTATGGTGTTTTTGCATTGCCCTGTTTGCCTTGTCAATTGCAACTGTAAATCTTGTTTGCTTGATCACCCGAAAGTTGGTTCTTGTATCTGATTTTCTGTTATGCAACTTATAGCAGTTCTTCATCTTACAGCTCTATATCCCCCTCAATCTGGTAACAATCATATATATTTTACGGCCACTTTGTCCTCCGTTCTTTTAACATCGATTATCCTACTCTTGTTGTCTACGAGAATCTCGTTTCATTGTTGACAGGGTTTAAATGTTTTAGGGATTACAGTCTCTATAGAAATCATTTTCATTTTCTTAACTGTTTCAGTTTCCATTTTGGTTGTTATGTTTCAGTTGGCTTGTGTTTTATGAATCAATTCTTGTGATGTTTAAATGTTTTGGTTGTAAATGCATGATTCCTGTTTCATTTAAGAAACACTGATTTAGTTTCAATAATGCACGATTTTGGTATCATTTTAGTAACAAGGGATTTGGTTTGGTTTCTAAATAAGCAATCGACTACGAGATCTCAAACTTTCATGGCGAAGCTGAGATATCTTAAAAGTCATATTAAATCGTGGAAGGGAGGTGTCAAAGACCCACAGTTGAAATCATTGGAAGAGTTCAAGTCTAAGGCTTTGGAATTTGACAAGAAAGCTGAAAATGGCTTATTATCCGTTATGGATCAGCAACATAGATTGGAGAATGATCTCAAGATACTCGAAATGGAAAAGATGCTATGTTTGGATCTCAAGCAGCGTTCTAGAAATGGGCTACTGACGGAGATGAAAATACCAAACTGTTCCATGGTTTTGATTAACCACAGAAGGAGGAAGAACAAGATCCACGGGATTATGGAGAATGGTGTTTGGACCTCTAGTCCACTTAGCATCAAAGGAGCTGCTTACAGATAACTTTTCAGAAAAGTTTGCTGACAACTCTAGTTGCAGACCCTATTTATATAGCAGAAAATACAAGACCCTTTTGATGGTTCAGAGAAATTCATTGGACACACCATTCTCAGAAGCTGAAATTAAATTTGCTATTTGGGATTGTGGGGGAGACAAGGCTCCAGGCCCCCTGATGGCTTCACGATGAAGTTCTTCAAAGATGACTTGATTGATGCTATCCGCGGCTTGGAAAATACTGCAGCTCTTGAAACAGGTTGTAATACTTCCTTCCTGACTTTAGTTCCTAAATGTGCATCTCCCCTATCATTTGTTGATTTTCGTCCTATTAGTCTCATAAATTCATTATATAAGATAATTGCAAAGATGATGGCAAACAGACTAAAATATGTCATTGATGATCTAATTAGTGGTGAGCAAACTGCGTTTATTAAAAATAGAAGCATTCTTGGATGGGCAATACATGTTAAACAAAAATTGTTAATTTTTAAAGTTCATTTTGAGAAGGCGTTTGATACACTAAAATAGGATTTTTTTTGGATGATATAATGTCTCTCATGGGGTTTAGTGATAGATGGAGGAAACTGGTCCGAGGTTGTTTATGCTCCTCTTCTAAGGATGTGTTAATAATTGGGTCTCCGACCTTGGAATCTCTGCCCTCTAAAGGGGTAGGGCAAGGTGACCACATGGCCCCTTTCCTTTTTATAATGGCCATGGAAGATTTAAACATTGTCATGAAAGAGGCGGTAGAAAAAGGTGTTTTCCATAGGATTAAATTACCTTTTAATGGGCCTGTTTTAACTCATCTTTATTACGCAGATGATGTGGTTTTCATCGGGGAATGGTCTGTAATAAATGTGAAAAATATTGGTCGTTTACTCGGATGTTTTCAATTTGTTCTGGTCTAAAAGTAAACCTCCAAAAAAGTAATTTATACGGGGTGGGAGTTTCTGATGACAGCATCCATAGTGTTGCATCTTTAATCAGCTGTAAAGCTGGTTCTTTTCCAATGAAATATCTGGGAATGCCTATTGGAATTAGTATGAGTAAAACAGAAAGCTGGGGAACTGTAATTGAGAAATTTCAGGCGAAACATACAAAATGGAAAGCGAATTCAATCTCTGCTAGGGGAAGGCGATTACTCTGTAGGTCCGTGTTTGGAAGCCTTAACCTGTATTATTTTTTATGTTTAAAGCTCCAAAAAATGTATTGAAAAGCTGGAAAGCATTTCTAATGAATTATTTTGGGAATGGGTACTAATGAAAAGAAAATCACATGGGTTGCTTGGAACAAAGTTACATCCAGCTTTGCTCATGGTGGGCTGCAAATTGGTAGGTTACATGCGCAAAACATATCACTTCTAGTCAAGTGGTGGTGGAGATTCAGAATCGAGGAGGTCTCGCTTTGGAAATCAGTTCCCTACATGGCAAATATTTTAAAGATCTCAATAGGTTAGTCATGGGGGCTGGTCTGGATCAAGTTTTGGGTCTTTCGCTGGAACATAGAGAAATATTTTAAAGATCTCTTCAGATTTTAACCCATTTGACCCATTTCATTTTTAGCTAACTTTTTTTATGAAAATATTTATTTTATCCATTTTGACCGATAAGGTTATAGAGATAAACTATCACCAGAGTCAACCCATTCCATAAGTAAATGGGTCGTATTTGCCACTGATTTTATATAACAATATTCAGCTTGACCTCATACTTTAGTCGATCTTAAAAAGTTCATCTAAAAATATGTAACTAACAACTACTTTGCAATTTGGCAATTGATTGTTCCCCAGCTGAGGTTACAAGATGTTGGACCAAAGGAAACTGTTGGTAAATTTCAAGCATCACTTGTGTTTGTCCCGAAGATATTGTGGTTCTGGAGGGGTAGTATTAACAGTCTCAGATGTGAGGATTTACATTTTTAGTCTCCCTTTTTTTAAATGTATCGTGATCGTGTATTGACACTTGAGGAAAACACAATCCCTGTTAGGCATTACAATATGTTCAAAAAATTGCAAAAGAAAATTCAGTACCTCATTGTTTTCCTGAGGAGCAGATGCTCTCTCATTACTTATAAAATAATGTACAAGAGAATTTGGTTGTTAATTTAAGATTTGTTTATATTGTTTTTCAGTTGGGATATTTTTTTTAATTCAATGAAGAAGATGCTTGATGCGCTACAACCTGAAATACAAAGCTCCTTCAATCACACAGCTCGAGCTTTTCCTTAAAAAAAATGCAGTGCCTGATATCGTATTCTAATAAAGTGGGTTTAGCAGTTTAGCATACAGGTATGGTGCTTGGTTACACATTGACCTTCATAATTATTAACCGTTCTTAAATAATTTCTATGTTCAGTTACACTTTTAGCTTTAGTCTCTGGATACACATGAGATTATTGTTTTTGTGATCATATATTTTTGTAGAGATTTTTCGTTGGGATATCTTTTCCTTGGACCTAATAAATATCAAATGAAAATGTGAGAAACCTAACATTATTATTTGAGGGTTATGAAAGGGGATTATTAGGAATATATAATGAAAGTGATAAGTGGAGATCATGCATAAACCATTTGCAGATGTTCTAAGGATAATTAGTGATAGATCAGCTATTTTGTGATAAGTTTTAAAGGAGCATTTATTATTTGTGGTAAGCTTTTGATAATACCAAGGGAAATTAAGTGTTCAATGTAGTATCATTTTGGATGTTAGCATACTTATCGTTCCTCACAGTCTCATACAGCATAATGGGATGATGATCGAACTTGCTAAAGTTTTGAATTAGTTACTTTATCTTTCTTTGAAGAGATTTAAGATGAAAATACTAAGGAATCGGGTGATCATCATGTATGTTCTAGAATGTGTTTTCAAGAATAGACATAGGATGATGAGATAGTAGTTGAAGTAATATGAAGTAAATAGATTGCCAGATCGAGAAGATGTTTTCAGAGTAGTAATAAGTAAGCAATAATGTTTGGGGTCAGGTTGGAGGATACGTAAGCTGGCATCCATGTGTTAGAAGATGAATTTTTATAATTATATCTACAATGCCAGGTTTAAGAGAGAACAAGTACAACAACTTATAATGTAGAATTCTTTGAAGTAGAGTGCAAGTATTCTTTGAAGTAGAGTGCAAGTCCTCATTGCAAATATCAGTTGTGATTTATGATGTATGAGTGATAGCCTACTTTTGACGTTGCAAGCAACAAAAGTCAAGATTTGCTTGATTCCAACATGATTGGCATTTAAGGGACAAACGTGAGCCTGATACAAGACATTCCTTACAACAACCCTGACATGGTCTACTAGTAGCGAACAGATGCCACTCTTTGCATCCTGAAAGTCAATCATTCTGGTAGATATTCCAACGATAATCATAGAGCTCCCACTATTCGCCTACATTCATACTTTACTCTCAGGTTTCACACATCATACGTACTAACTTAGGCATCCGACTAAGGATGAACTGCTTTATCTATCTGATTTCCCTTTGATTCGTATGAATTGGTATTATTCTATTTTATATTGAGGGACTTACTATGCCAAACTTTTATTTACTTTACTTCATTTTTGACATGAGGACTAAGTAGCTAATAATGAAACTTAAGGGACTTGAATAGTTATTTGTTTAAAACTAGTTATATTAAGAAGAAATAGTTGACTAAGTCAAAATGGGGGAAAGTGAAAGTGTGTGTGGTGTGTGGTGTCTGTTACGGCTGGTAAGAATCGGGAAGGAGAAGAAGGGAAAAAGAAATCTGATTTTTGAAAGGAAATTCACAAGAATTAGCCATTTAATTGTTCCATCAACCTAAAGGTATGATTTACAAATTATGTTATATGGTTAGTGGAGAAAGTAGAGGAGTTAGAAGATGATTTATTCATAGAATCCATTTATTGCAATTAGTTTGTGAATTTATTCAAGAATTCTAGTGGTTATAAACTGAATTTGTCACATGCATGCTGAAAATTGTGAGTTAATGGAGAGGCGGGGAAGTGTCCCCAATTTACCGGTAAAAAAAAAAGGTTACATTTTATATTAGGTTGAGATAATGGGTCAAAAATTCTTAATTCTTATGTATTTGATCCGAGGGTTGGTCATGTTGTGTTACTAATGATGTTTTGAGTAGTACTTAGTCATGTTTAAACCATTTTGGCGATGGGATTCACTAAACTTTGGTATAGAATTCGTTTATGATCTGGTCGAACTATTGCTGTCTGCACACGAAAACACGGGAGTGTTCAAGGGAATACGGGCCCTGTAGGGCTAAGCAAACACACCCTATGTGTGAGAAGCCGTGTACACTAAGTGCAGGTCAATAATTAATGTAATATTTCATTTCCACACGTAGGTATTAATTGAAGACTTAACCTTGTGATTTCTACTGCTGTCAAAGAATGTAATTGGTGAATCATGTCGAGCATGTGAATCATACAACTCATTTAACTTATCTGTAAAATGTGCGATTACATGATTATGTGTTATAGTCTGGGTGGTAATGATTGTGAATAGCATGGGTGGCAATATTGTGAATAGCATGGGTGGCGTTATTCGTAATTCTCTGGGTGACACTATTTGTGAAAACCCTGTGTGGCATGTATGTGGTTGTTAGATTCTATCTCGTGCAGATACAGTTTAAGTGATTGTGTATGTATGTACTCACTAAGCTTTATAGCTTACCGTTGTTAACTTAACTCTTGCAGATGCTTTATGTAACGCGGCCACGCGGGAGGGACATGGTTGTTGTTGTAGCTGAGTTGACAGTCGTTGCTTCCGACAAAGTTATTTTAAATTTAACATTTTATACAAGACGTGTTTTAAACAATTATAAGTTTTTGGAAAGTCACCCTTTTGGTAATAACCATTTATGAATATTTTTAGTAAAGACGATTTATTATATTTTAATAAAAAATACGGGATGTTACAACTTGAAACAATCGGCCAACTTGATTAAGGAATAGATAACAACAATCAGTTAGTTTGATTCAACAACAATGAGTAACAATGATAAGTTTGATTCATAATCAGTCATTTTGACTATGACCAACAATGATGAATATCACCGATTTGACTAGGAACCATGCCGAGATCTTTGGAGAAGTTCATCCACTCATCCTCCTTTGCAGCTTCACTTGTTGCAATGTACTCCGACTCTATAGTCGAGTTTCCTACTATATCCTGCTTCAAGTTCCTCCAACTAATAGCACCGCCTTTGAAGGTATCTACAGTCACATCCTCTTCTTGTTCAAGACCCATTTGCAACCCACGAGCCTAAAGCCGGACGCACGATCTACCAAGTCCTAAACTTGGTTATCCTATATGAACTATATCTTCGATTCCACCGTTTCTCCACCTAGAAGACTCTGTCCTCACTACGGCTTCCTGATATGTAACCCACCATCGGGTCGTCTCCCTCATGTGGAAACTCGTATCTCTTTGGCTCAAGACAAATCCTGCTAGACCTTCGAAGAGGTTATGGCTCTATGTGTCAGGTTCCAAGCATCGTCATGCCGAGTTTCAACCGTTCTTGGTTGAGTGCTAGATCATTAGGTTCTCCATTGGTTGATCCTTGAACCTCCTCAAGATAAACTCTCTTTCTTATAGTGATAGTGCCAACATCGGTTGCTATCGGTTGCCTTTCATGGAAAACCACCGTTCGAGCATTAAAAACCTTTTTAGAATGGTTTGTAAAAGAAATATCTCAAGTCACAGGCAACATAACTAACAAAGTAACCACTCTTGGATCAGGGTTCTTACTTGTCTTCGGCCTCATGTCTAACGTAAGCAAGACAAGCCTAAAACCATGAGATAGGTAAGCAAAATAACTCTTCCGTGCCACACCTCATAAGGTATTTTCTCAACCTTCTTTGTTGGTTTAAGGTCGAGGACCCTCCAACTCATCGTAGAACGGTGTCCGTTTCTTTTACTCGGCAACACCATTTAATTATGGCATCCTATGAGGTCTAAATTGCGAGACAATCCCAAAATCTCTATAAGATGGTCACAAAATACTAAACTAAGATACTCACTACCTCTTGCCCTAAAATCGGATTTTGTCCCTTGTTCTGGAAAGTTTTGAACAACTCAAAGGTTCTAGACTTGTGACTAATCAAGTGAACATACCCTTACATACTAAAGGCATAGGTAAAGGTAAGGAAGTATATATCATAATTCCTAGTGGCATACTTGAACCGACCACACACATCAATATGCACTATGTCGAACAAATACGAATATGTAATCAGTGTTTTGCTTCGCTGCTAATCTTTTGATGTAAATATAGTTTAAAAAGTTTTAATTTCCACAGATTTTATGTTTGTGAAAGCAGGTGTTACAGCAAGTCTCGGGTCAACTCATTTTATAAGACGAATTTTGGGTTCGTAAGTAAGTCGCACAATTCGTAAATGGAATTGAGAATTATAGTTTTTGATTATTTTAGTTTCATCTAGCGCTAGTTTAGGTTTTAACTTTGACCCGATTTTTAACTTGCCATTTATGTTACTTAAGTTATTATTTAAAATTTTAAAATAATATTTTTATGTAACAAAATCGGGTTGAGCGGTTCATTTGAGGTAACTAGGTAAATATGTTTTATATGAACCTGACACATTTTTACTTGTCATGTTCATGTCGGTCCATGTATTACAGTTTTAGTTTCGTGTCAGCCCATTTCATGTTCGGTTCAGATTGTGTTTAGAATTTATATCCCAGAGTGCTATTTTATCTTTATTTTATTATTTTATTTTTATTTAGAATATATGTGAACCTTAATGAGCATTAGACTCGGTGTTCCTTTTATTTTAATCCAATATTAGTCAATGCATTAAACTAAACTTTTGTTGGTGTTGTATATAGTTAAAGAATGTTAAATAGGGTGGTTATGCTTTTAAAGATATGCACTTGTAACGCCGCGGGTTTTCAGAAGCTTAATTAATAAAATATAATTAAGACACCAATTGTTTAACCAAAAGATATCTTTTAACAAACACAACGGAAGTATTTAACAACATCAGATACCTAACGGTGTTACCAATATCGGCCGACCATTAATCAACATCAGAGTAAACAAAAGTGAGAGTAAAAAGTGTTCCCCAAAATTACCAATGAAATAACCATAGCATGGCAATCCGTTCTCACCAACAACTATTTACCAGCAATTAGAAAGGTGTACATAGAGGGGTTAGCTATAAATAGCTAGTGAGTAACGATTAAACATAAGCATCATAACAAAGATGTTATAGCATGCAGAAGATATCACAGAATAACAAACAAGTCTATCCAAACAGCTAGCGATGTTCCGGTGTCCAGGAGGAGTCACATCTTGCAGGGTTATAAGCCTAGCTCAATGATCCAAACTGGGGGAAACCGAATACATCAGTTATATCGCGCAGGTGGGGGAGCGGGTAGCAGCCCACCATTGCATAAACGAGCGGGGAAGTCTGATGAGAGCCCCTTTAACGAGCGGGGAAATCTGGTGAGAGCCCCTAGCTGAGGCACGTAGGTTCTGCAGAACCCCGATTTGCGGCCGCAAATCACCGTACCCCAGACAGCATCAAAGTGCCGGCACGAACACGTATTGGCCGACTCTGGCCGCATCATAACATAGTTGGCCTACTCAAGCCATAACATATCATATTGGCCTACAAAGATCCACAACATAACATATTGGCCTACAAAAGCCATAACACTAGCATATACCAAGTTTATAACATGATTGGCCTACTCAAGCCTAACATAAGTGCATAGCAGTGTATACCATAGCAAATTAACAACACATAAACCATAACTTACCTTAAGCTTGTTATAACATGCTTATCACGAAACCTAAGGTTAACCGGTACTCACCTTAACAGCTACATCAGGCAAATCTAGTATTCGGTATCTTCTGGTTCCTCAGAACTGCCTAACATATCATTTACAAGCTAGTTAACACCTTACACATAACATATTTGGCTTTAAACACACGTTACACAATCCGTCAAACTGAAATACTCCCTTGCGACCGCATGTACTATCCTTGCGATCGCAAGGACTCTTTAACCACACCCTTACGACCGCAAGGGAATACCTTGCGACCGCATGGGTCCTTTTCCATAAAACCAATGCTTACGATCGCAAGGTATTGCCTTACAATCGCAAGCATGGTTCCTTGTGTGGTTACGATCGCAAGTTATATACCAACGATCGCAAACCTCTTTTCCATCGCTCGCAAGCGGTAAACCAACAAACACATACTTACGGTCGCAAGTACCATTACTTGCGGCCGCATAGACCTTAACAACTGCTTACGATCGCAAGTGCCTATCCTTGCGACCGCAAGGACCAAGAACACAGTACTCTTCGACCCTGTTTTCTGCACAGCTCCGAAAACCCCATTTATGACATACAAATCGACCAAAAACTCAGATTCAAATGCTTCTACATGTTATTTATGACCAATACAACCTTGCTAACATAAACCTAACTCAAAACAACCATTGCAACCCACCTTAAACCTTTAAATTGGATCACCTTTACACTTGACTCAAGAACAAGAAATCAAAACAGAATACTTACAAATAGAGGATGATTACAGCTGATTGATACCCGAGTTTATGATTGATTTCAGAAACTAAGCCCTTCTCTCTTGATTTCTGCTTTGGATTTGCTAGAGTTTGAGAGGTGTTTGTGTTCGTATGATAGTGTGTGTGTTAGTATGTGTATTTTGTGTTTCTCGAGGGGATAAGGGAGAAGCATAGACCGACTTTGTGGTCTATAAATTAGATCACGGGTATTTTTTTCCCTTTTCAACTTATAACTAATCCTTCGTTTACCCGTTTCACCTAACGAGAATATTTTTAGAACCATTACCTAAAACCAGTTACTAACGTACCAATTTTATCTATTATTATAATTATTTCTCATAACACCTTTTTATCACGTATAATTAACAAATAACACATTTATCAACAAAATACATTGATTAAATCAATGTACAAGTATATAAGCATATAGTACAAACATGGTACAACTAGGCCCTATTTTGGGATGTTACAGCACAAGTTTACGGACCGTGAATATCCCGAAACAACCGAAACCGACTCAAGTAATTCAAGAATTATCTTTTTGCTATATTTTATATATATACAACTGTATAAAAATGTAAAATATTTTGGTTTATGTATCATTATATATAAAGAAGTTTTTTATTTATTATTTATCGTAAATGACGGATTGAGACCATTGATATAATTTTTAAAGTTTAGGGATCAGTGACGGAAGATTTGGTAAAGTACAAAGACCATTTATGTAATTTACTCATTAGTTTATCATTATTGTTTAGTTTAAGCGTGTTGTTGATTGTACCATCATCCTTATCACATACACACATGTCACATCCAATGAGAGACGCTCACAAACACATCATCATATGAAACGTGTAATGATTCAAATAGTTTAATTATTAGGAGACTTTTGTTGCCAGTCATATGTTTGGTGCAGCCGGAGTCCAGGTACCACAAGTGAGGCACCTGCAACAAGAGAATAAAGCACGTTCAGGTCCCCATATATGAATGGGTCCTTGATTGTTAGTTCCTAAAGGTGGTTGAGTAGTGATTGTGTCTATTTGTTGTGGTGAAACTTTAGATGATCTATTCTTAATTACCCATGTGGGTCGAATCTTTTGTCGAGAATGAATAGATTTGGAAGAAATTGGCTGAGAAGAAAGTTTCTTTACCACTATTGGTTTGACAGTTGATGAAATAAGAGGTTTTAGATTCGGTAGAGTTGCGGAAGCGTTATGTTTGCGAATCCATGTTTGCGAGGAATTCTTAAAAATTCTCTGTGACCTCGGTGCATCAGCTTGCTTTTGCTGAACTGGAGCACTGCGATGAGTAGGTTTTGCTATTTGTTGAATGGATGATGGCTTGGGTTTAGAAGATTTGGAGATTTTGGAAAGGGAATTGCGAGAACGCTTTGAGAATGCAAGTGTTTTTCCTGTGCAATCCAAGCCCTTTTAAATGCTTCATAGCCCTGCCGTCTGTAGACTTCCAGTTCTTTGATTGTGAGTAATCGTTTGGATTTGTTTGAGCGTTTGAGTGCATGTGATTGACGAGTGGTGATCCACTGATGAATAATGTGTCCTTTTGAATTTAAAAACGGGACACAGACTTGGTTAGCATAAAAATCAGTCCAATCCTCACATGGTTTAATGCCTAAAGATTTACGCAATTGATCATAACAGCATTTATGTTCACAGTGTCCATGAGTACCACCATCACTCATACAAAACATGGTAGAAGCAATTTTGTCTTGCGAACAGGAATGATTACAGACAGAATCAAACATCAAAAGACAAGTTTCAAATTTGAACATTTCCTAGTGGATCTAGGAATTACTCTCTTCCAGTTTATGTTTATTTTACGCTTCATACTCCCAAGCTTCTTCACATCTGCAGCAGAATTTAAAACGTTAGAATTGAGTCGTGGTCGACTAGCAGCTGCTTTTGAGGATCAGGAATGTCTATGTTCTTACGAGAAATATGATTAGAAGTGGAAGTGGGTGTCTGTTTTGGTTTGAAAATCTGTTTAAGTTTTAAATTTACCATGGATGACTTATTAACAGATTTTATCTCAGTTTTGACATCTTGAGAAGATGTAGACACATGTTTGGAACCTTCAATTCGTTCATCATATATGGTTCCCTGTGGTGAGAAGGTAAATGGAGTGGGTGGTTCAACTAATAGCACCGCCTTTGAAGGTATCTGCAGTCACATCCTCTTTTTGTTCAAGACCCATTTGCACGATCTACCAAGTCCTAAACTTGGTTATCCTATATGGACTATATCTTCGATTCCACCGTTTCTCCACCTAGAAGACTCTGTCCTCACTACGGCTTCCTGATATGTAACCCACCATCGGGTCGTCTCCCTCATATGTGGAAACTCATATCTCTTTGGCTCAAGACAAATCCTGCTAGACCTTCGAAGAGGTTATGGATCTATGTGTCAGGTTCCAAGCATCGTCATGCCGAGTTTCAACCGTTCTTGGTTAAGTGCTAGATCATTAGGTTCTCCATCAGTTGATCCTTGAACCTCCTCAAGATAAACTCTCTTTCTTATACTGATAGTGCCAACATCGGTTGCTATCGGTTGCTATCGGTTGCCTTTCATGGAAAACCACCGTTCGAGCAATAAAAACCTTTTTAGAATGGTTTGTAAAAGAAATATCCCAAGTCACAGGCAACATAACTAACAAAGTAACCACTCTTGGATCGGGGTTCTTACTTGTCTTCGGCCTCATGTCTAACGTAAGCAAGACAAGCCTAAAACCATGAGATAGGTAAGCAAAAGAACTCTTGCGTGCCACATCTCATAAGGTATTTTCTCAACCTTCTTTGTTGGTTTAAGGTCGAGGACCCTCCAACTCATCGTAGAACGGTGTCCGTTTCTTTTACTCAGCAACACCATTTAATTATGGCATCCTAGGAGGTCCAAATTGCGAGAAAATCCCAAAATATCTATAAGATGGTAACAAAATACTAAACTAAGATACTCACTACCTCTTACCCTAAAATCGGATTTTGTCCCTTGTTCTAGAAAGTTTTGAACAACTCAAAGGTTCTAAACTTGTGACTAATCAAGTGAACATACCCTTACATACTAAAGTCATAGGTAAAGGTAAGGAAGTATATATCATACATAATTCCTAGTGGCATACTTGAACCGACCACACACATCAATATGCACTATGTCGAACAAGTTTTTGCCCCTCCCACTAACGCCGGTGAAGGGTGCTTTAATCATCATACCTAATAAAAAAATATTCGCAATCTACATGTGACCCGTAGTCAAATTATTCCAAGATCTCATCCGCTTGAAGCTTGGTAATGCGATGCCTTGTTTATACTACCTAGAAGACTATGCCATAGGGATAGCTTGTCCAAACCATTATGAACTCCGAATCAACATTCATGCTGATCTATCACTTTTTTCAAGCATACGCTTGTTTCATATATGCCATGACATGGATATGCTCTTAAATAAGTAATACCATTTTTACAACATGGAATGTTCCGATTATAAAATTCTTAATAATATCCATTGTCAACAAGAGCATAAAATATATATAATTGAAGTACGTAGCAAGTCAAGAGAGCATTAGGAGAGCGTATGCTTGTGTTTTAATATGCACCATGGTGCCTTTAGACTATCAAATGGTCCCATAAAATGAAAGTGTCCTGCGAGGTACTCGTACACGGCCCATGTAGCATGAAGCCTTCACGGCCCATGTATAGCATAGCCTTCACAAGTAGTGAATCATAAATGCTTCGTGGCTATGAAGCCTTGTGATAGCCCATTTTACTATTTTCTCGTTTCCTTCCATGTTATGGGGATCAATCATTGACATGTGACACGGTAGGCCCATGCTTCATCGGTAGTGACACCAGTCTACGTGTGTCGGTGGTAGAGGAAGACTCTCACTTGCACATGACACACTGTATCCATAGGTGTTACATATAAGGGGCGGCTTGTAGCAAGACATCACACAGGTTATGTCATCCCTAACAAGCACCAAATTGCAACCTATTGGTTTCAGATTTGTCCTATAGATAAGTGATCATCATCCCTTTTTTCGCAATACGTGTGTGACACGAGACATGGATTAATGTTTCTCGATTCTAGATTGGCGGTGACCTGAGGCAAGTTACAATTGATCCATTAGCAATGAAACTCTAGCGTAGCCATGCTTTTTACGTCAGCACTCAGTGATCGAGGGACCTAAGGATATCTCTTTAAACACATAATACTTTACCCAAAATCATGAGGATGAAATGATATTATCAACCTGAGTCACTCCTGACTTAATTTATGAAGTAAACCCAGGTGCGAGTCTTCCGGTCACTTGAGACAAATGAGAGTAATCGCAACACATGTGTATATAAAACTCCACTATATAATTGTAAATTACAATATTGCTTGATGTTCTCAAAACATACATATCAAACAAGAAGAAAATAACTATACACTAAAGCCAAGTATTTTGCAAGTCTAATGCCTATAGCCCTAGCGTGAGAAAAAACATACATAGTGTTTACTCTGATCCGATGGTCGGTACGTAGTGGTAAAACTAATCAGGTTTTGAGACTTGGTTTAAGCGGTTGTATTTTCATACCAAGTCGACAAACAATACGAATATATAATCAGTGTTTTGCTTCGCTGCTAATATTTTGATGTAAATATAGTTTAAAAAGTTTAAATTTCCACTGATTTTAAGTTTGTGAAAGCTGGTGTTACAGCAACTCTAGGGTCAACTCATTTTATAAGACAAATTTTGGGTTCGTAAGTAAGTCGCACAATTCGTAAATGGAATTGAGAATTATAATTTTTGATCATTTCAGTTTCATCTAGCGCTAGTTTAGGTTTTAACTTTGACCCCATTTTTAACTTGCCATTTATATTACTTAAATTATTATTTAAAATTTTAAAATAATATTTTTATGTAACAAAATCGGGTTGAGCGGGTCATTTAAGGTAACTAGGTATATGTTGTATATGAACCTGACATATTTTTACTTGTCATGTTCATGTCGGTCCATGTTACAGTTTTAGTTTCGTGTCAGCCCATTTCATGTTCGGTTTAGATTGTGTTTAGAATTTATATCCCAGAGTGCTATTTTATTTTATTTTTATTTTTATTTAAAATATATGTGAACCTTAATGAGCATTAGACTCGGTGTTCCTTTTATTTTAATCCAATATTAGTCAATGCATTAAACTAAACTTTTGTCGGTGTTGTATATAGTTAAAGAATGTTAAATAGGGTGGTTATGCTATTAAAGATATACACAAGTTTACGGACCGTGAATATCCCGAAACAACCGAAACCGACTCAAGTAATTCAAGAATTATCTTTTTGCTATGTTTTATATATATACAACTGTATAAAAATGTAAAATATTTTGGTTTATGTATCATTATATATAAAGAAGTTTTTTATTTATTATTTATCGTAAATGAGGGATTGAGACCATAATTTTTAAAGTTTAGGGACCAATGACGGAAGATTAGGTAAAGTACAAAGACCATTTATGTAATTTACTCATTAGTTTACCATTATTGTTTAGTTTAAGCGTGTTGTTGATTGTACCATCATCCTTATCACATACACACATGTCACATCCAATGAGAGACACTCACACACACATCATCATATGAAACGTGTAATGATTCATATAGTTTAATTATTAGGAGAGTAAAGTACTTATATAGCTCATGTGTATTGTATGAAACGAGTAAATTTTACCGCGTTTCGCTGCGGGGTAAAAATACTATCTCGTTTACTTTAAATTATATTATTACTATAGTTTTTTTTATAAAAAACATCTAAGCGAATATATAATAAAATAACTTAAAAAACTTCAAAGTTTTAGCCTCAACTTTAGTCGGTAATATTAATATAACTAACTATTAACTTAAACTGAATTATTTTTAAATAATTGACAAAATATATAAGCTAATATTGTTTGTGAACAAATAAAATGAATATGAAAAATTCATTTAATGTTGAAGCTAATTAAATAGGCAATTGATAACAAAGAAAAAGGAGAAAAGTAATTTGCAAATTTAGTATTAAAAAGAAAAGCATAAACGATTTGGTAGATAATAAAATGAAAAAGAAATTTTGGTAAGAGGGGGTGGTACATGGCAAAAATGTCTACACTTTTTTAATCTCTTGCTTTTAACAATTAAAGATATAATTGGTTACTCTTAAGAAAAGAGTAAGGTGAAGCAAAAATGTCTTCACTTTAATGGAGGATTAATAAATATCTCTAGTAAAAGATTAAAATACTCTTACAACTTTCAATTCAAATCAAATGTGAGTTAAAAACTTAGATTGAAACGGATATAAACAATATAGATCATTTTAGTTATTTTCAAACTTAAAAAAATTATGCTAGTGATTTTATACGAACGTACCATTTAAGTAATCTACTCGTATAGTGTTTACAATTTAAGTTAAAGGCCACTAAACAAAGATTTAGATTTCGGAATTATTATCATAACTAATTTATTTTTGGAGGATAATAACCACAGCCTTTGGGACTATGGATAAGAATACAAAATGTAATATCATTTTTTAAAATAATAATCACAACTCTTGTGTTTATAATTAACTTTTCATACACTTGATTGTTACCTTTTATTTGGTTTCACCTTTTTTTTTATGAAACAAGGTTACCATTTTTAATAACTAAACATTAAATATGTTATTTTTATCCACAACTCTTAGGGTTATTTTTATCGAAATCATTTATTTTTTTATTAAACAAGTAACATAGTTTTATATATTGTTTGATATAAACAAGCTACTAAAACCACTCCATTTGTAATATGTAACTCATACTATAGTGGAAATATATATGTTGTGTAATTTTTTTACCATGTTTTTTTGATTGTGTATTACTATATATTAATTAATTAAATGCAATCTTTAACTTCATTAAGAAATTAAAATTATATTAGGAAACGATTATAGAAGATCAAAGCGAAACCAATTCTCAACGGCTAAAAGATACGCGATGAATCTCCCTCCCCCTCTCCTCTACTCTATAATATAACCCAAACCCAAACCCCGTTCAGCCACCGCCAAACCACCCTCCTAATAACATAATAGTTTTTTTGTTTTACAACATAACATGTGCTTTCAATAATGTAATAACATGTTATTCGCACGATTTAATGTCTTAAAAAGTTTTTTTACAACAATATGTCCGTCCTTTTCTCAAATTTTCTTTTATTTGCATATAACTATTTAATTAATTTTAGCAATAAATTCTAAAAGAAAATTAAAATAAGATTTTTTTATATTGATGAAATAAAGAGAGAGAAGTTAATAAGATTTTAAAAATTATGTTGGTTTGATAAATAATTTTGTTTGTTTGAGAAAGAGTGTTAGTATGAGAGAATATATTTTAAATGAATTAAAGATTAAGTAATAGGAGAGAGAATTGGATGGTTAAAGATTGAATGAATGAAATTAATTTAGATAAAATGAATGGTCAAGATTTTATATTGATTGAATTTTAAGAAGTCTTAAAATTTAAGAGGAGAGAATGTGTTAAATGATTTATATAGTAGTATAGATTAATTTTAGCAATAAATTCTAAAAGAAAATTAAAATAAGATTTTTTTATATTGATGAAATAAAGAGAGAGAAGTTAATAAGATTTTAAAAATTATGTTGGTTTGATAAATAATTTTGTTTGTTTGAGAAAGAGTGTTAGTATGAGAGAATATATTTTAAATGAATTAAAGATTAAGTAATAGGAGAGAGAATTGGATGGTTAAAGATTGAATGAATGAAATTAATTTAGATAAAATGAATGGTCAAGATTTTATATTGATTGAATTTTAAGAAGTCTTAAAATTTAAGAGGAGAGAATGTGTTAAATGATTTATATAGTAGTATAGATTAATTTTAGCAATAAATTCTAAAAGAAAATTAAAATAAGATTTTTTTATATTGATGAAATAAAGAGAGAGAAGTTAATAAGATTTTAAAAATTATGTTGGTTTGATAAATAATTTTGTTTGTTTGAGAAAGAGTGTTAGTATGAGAGAATATATTTTAAATGAATTAAAGATTAAGTAATAGGAGAGAGAATTGGATGGTTAAAGATTGAATGAATGAAATTAATTTAGATAAAATGAATGGTCAAGATTTTATATTGATTGAATTTTAAGAAGTCTTAAAATTTAAGAGGAGAGAATGTGTTAAATGATTTATATAGTAGTATAGATTAATTTTAGCAATAAATTCTAAAAGAAAATTAAAATAAGATTTTTTTATATTGATGAAATAAAGAGAGAGAAGTTAATAAGATTTTAAAAATTATGTTGGTTTGATAAATAATTTTGTTTGTTTGAGAAAGAGTGTTAGTATGAGAGAATATATTTTAAATGAATTAAAGATTAAGTAATAGGAGAGAGAATTGGATGGTTAAAGATTGAATGAATGAAATTAATTTAGATAAAATGAATGGTCAAGATTTTATATTGATTGAATTTTAAGAAGTCTTAAAATTTAAGAGGAGAGAATGTGTTAAATGATTTATATAGTAGTATAAGATTTTTTTATATTGATGAAATAAAGAGAGAGAAGTTAATAAGATTTTAAAAATTATGTTGGTTTGATAAATAATTTTGTTTGTTTGAGAAAGAGTGTTAGTATGAGAGAATATATTTTAAATGAATTAAAGATTAAGTAATAGGAGAGAGAATTGGATGGTTAAAGATTGAATGAATGAAATTAATTTAGATAAAATGAATGGTCAAGATTTTATATTGATTGAATTTTAAGAAGTCTTAAAATTTAAGAGGAGAGAATGTGTTAAATGATTTATATAGTAGTATAGATTAATTAATTAAATGCAATCTTTAACTTCATTAAGAAATTAAAATTATATTAGGAAACGATTATAGAAGATCAAAGCGAAACCAATTCTCAACGGCTAAAAGATACGCGATGAATCTCCCTCCCCCTCTCCTCTACTCTATAATATAACCCAAACCCAAACCCCGTTCAGCCACCGCCAAACCACCCTCCTAATCAGCGTTGCTCCGGCCAGCATCGTTGAACTACGTCACAATGGGTTAAGCTACTTCATCTCTCCTCTCGACTGCTCCGACCCCCTGCGCCGCTGAGCTACGTACGTTACAATCAGGCGACCGCCGCTGACCACCATCACTATGTCTTTCATCTCTCTACTGCATGCCCCTGTTGCGTCTCTAAACTACGTCACAATTAGATGATCTCCGCCATACGTCTCTGAACTTCATCTCTCCTCTCTACCGCCACTATTCGCCGGTCGAGTCGTTGACGCAATTTACTTACGGAACCAACTGGTACGTTATGTATCTTCTTGTTTTCTACGATATAAGGCTCTTTCGTTTCTTTATATATATATAAACTGTTTTTTAGGGATTTCAATCTATAACTCGATTCTGAGTTGGGTTTTCAAATTCTATTTTATAAACTCGAAATTAATTGGTTTTGAAAAATCTAAAGATTTTGGTTATTTACAGATCCAGTGTGACTTGTATTGAAAAATCTAAAGATTTCGGCCCTAATCTCCGCCAATTATTTACGCAACTAAAAACTGAGACGCTTGCAGTTTACGGTGGTGAGAAACAACGCTAGCCAAGACTCCGTATTCCAGCGATTAGCAAATGATGGTTTTAGCAAAACTAATCGTTGCATTGTCATCACGGTAAGGGAGTCTTTAGTGTTACATCTTTAGAAGAATTAGTCATTAATTATATCTATTTACATGGCAGAGCCGCAGAGGTTGTCCCAGAACACATACCAAAAACAACTTCAATCTTGAAGTTATTCCTACTTGTGTTCATTTATCAAATAGGTTCTTGCGGTTACTTATTGAGCAGCTGCACTTGCCCGCCTATTGTTTGGTTGATTGTGATCCATATGGTTTTGACATCTTATCCACATAGGTTTGGTTCGATGGTAACGTCCTCACATATATGCAAGATGTTGCCATTCATAAGTATGATTTACATTTCAATATATGCCCAAAATGATTTAAATCATCTTTTTTTTTTAACAAAATACACATTTAAAGCTACTGGCATATGATGCGAAGATAATGAGGCTTCTTGAGATACAATGGCTTGGAGTATTTACTTCTGATGCTGAAAAATATAATGTTCCACAACAGTGTCTCCTTCCTTTGACAGACGAAGGTGTGACTCCACATTCACATCCCTTCAAAGTAGATTTAATGTACATTTGTTCTTGTGCTTTCTCTATTGAATTTTATCTGTTTGTCATCAGCCATGACAAAAACAGAGGCAATCTTAAATCGTTGCTATATGCAGAGAGAAGTACCACAGTGGAGGTTGATATTGTTCTTCGTATATTGATCTTTCTTCTTCTATAATACTATTAATAATCCTCTTAAAACCTATTTCGTCTTCTGAAAAGGTTGGAACTACAGTTGCTGCTGCAAAGTGGAGTCAAGTTTGAGATTGAAGCATTATCTGTGCACTCGCTTACCTCACTGTCAAAAGAGTACCTACCATCTAAGATTCAAGGTGAATTTTTCATATAAAATCCTAAATTATAATATTTTATCTTTACTACTTATCATCTGGAAACTCGGAGTCTTGATTTTGGAAACTTAACCACTAGTTGCTTTTATTCTGGTAGTATATTATAAAATGCAGTACACCTACCCTTCTATACCTCAAGCATGCTAATTTGCATCTTACTTGACTCTTTAGATTAATGCAGCATTAATTCTCAATGGAAAGATTAGATCTTCATTTTCCTGATTGAAACAGAACATTTAGTACAGAATTTTTATGCTACAAAGCCCCTCGTGATGGCATATATGTAAAATTATCAAAGTGAAGTCTATGTGAGATGACACTGTGTTGGGTATGTAGCGAAATTCGGTTGAAATAGAAAGATTCAAGTGCAAGGATCATGTTCTTTATTAACAGTTGGTAAACACCATCCTTTAAATGAACAAGTATTTACCACAGTCCACACATTATACTTGTTAAGACTAATCACAATATGATCAAAATGGAAAAGTTGGAAGGATTATAACCTCACTACTTAATTAGTTTGATAACAAATACTGAAAGTGAAATGCTAACAGAAGTACTTCAGCTAGACTACACAGCAATAAAAACAGACTGCTCTCAATAACCGTTTCTGTGTTGCTGCTTTTACACAGCTATTGCAGCCATGATTCCGTTAAGGGAGTGGAGATTCTCATGCTGCAAGGGGAGTGCCACACACGTAGGTTGGGTGAGTATGATTGATCAATGTAATAAATTTTGCTGCTTAATTAATTGCTATAGGAGACTCATGTAGGATCCTATGGAGTAGCTTTTTTGACCTCTCATTCAAACAAATTTCTAAGTTTGTTTCAGATGTTTTATTGAGAGTGCTACTAATTGTGCAACAACTTTTGCAAGAGAATAAGCATGGGTCAAAGAGAGTCATTTGTTACATGCATCCATCTGTGTTTCGAGGTGAATATGATCGTCTAGGTTTTTAATCTTTGTAGCTTAGTCAACACAGTTTTCTAAGCTATGATTTGGATGTTGTATATCCAGGAAAGATCCAAAGTCTTATGCCATCTAAGTTAAAAGAAAAGCATATTAGAATTTGCGAAAAGTGCATGCCTAACATAGTAACATGTCTTTATGCTATATATATATATATATATATATCCTTCCTTAATCTAATTCTGCTTTATTATATCTCATTTCAGAGCAAGCAGTTGTTGACCGTGCCATTAATCCTTCTTCAGTGTAGTCGCCACAACCTAAATGTTGTATGTAGTGCCCTCATCTTTCTATTATCGTTATTATATTGCTAGTAAAGATATATATATATATATATATATATATATATATATATATATTCCTGAAAGGGTCTCCTTTAATGACTGATCTCCAATAAATACTTTTTTTCTTATGATATCTGAATTGGTGGGGATTGCCAATCACCATTCATGATCAATCACAAATGAGATATCATATTTAGAGCATGGGGAATGGTCTCCCTTTCACTTCATAACTTTCTCCCATCTATCAAACCTCCGCAATGATCATCTTGCAACCCCCTTAATCTTTCCCTTCCTTTTTTTAATTAAAGTAAGGCATACTCTCACTCTCTCATGCTGTAGTTCCCTCCAGGGGCGAATTTACATGTGTTATAGGTAGGTCAATTTTTTAAATTTTTTTAGAAGTTATATAGCAAAAATTTTCAGGAACTACCTTAAAATTTTTAGAGGACCTACCTTCTTGTGTTGAAGAATAAAAATAAAATAAATATTTTACTTTATAATTTTTAGAACCCGAAATTATATCTTCTCATAAAATAGCCCAACTTAAAATAACCCAAAAACTTAACCCAATCCAAAAAGAAACTTAACCCAATCCTAATAGTTAAGAAAAAAAAAGGGAAAAACCAATAAGCGTCCACGCGTCGTTGCCCTGATTCTCGACTCATCTTCTCCCGCATGACACCATCGGCCGATTGGCGATTGCAAGGTTTTGCTGCTGTCGATAGTTTGCTGCTACCGAAAGAAATCTCTCTTCAACCAAGGTTTGTTGAAAAAGTCTTCTTATTTTACCGCCGATAGCTTCTTGAATGCTACTTGAAGATTAGATTAAGTGCTTTACTACTTTTAAATTTGTATCTGATGAATGATGATAAATTGATAATGGTCGAATGGATGGGGAAAAGTACAGAAGAAAGAAAATAAAGTGAATGATGATAATGGTCGAATGGATGGGGAAAAGGCAGAAGGAAGAAAATAAATAAGGACAATTCAATTGTCTAATGCCTAGTACCTACTAAAGTACTATGTCTTGAGAGTAGACTTTGACTTCTTGTAATTTTCTGTAGGCTCGTAGCAAAAAGTCCTGACATTGCTTGTTGAGATATATATATATATATTAAAAACTAGTCATCCACTAGGACTAATAAGTACTACTGACATTACTTGTTTTATTGTTATTTATATTGCCAAATGCCAAGAATTGAATTAGTATTATATATTTATATTTGAATTAGTATTATTTGTATTTGTTTTTTTATTGTTATATTTCATTTTATACTAAAATTTGGATGCAAATAACCAAATATGTATATTATATATTAAAATCTTAAATGTATTTTCAGATTTTTGGTAGCATGTCATTGTTCAAGTATTTTAAAAAGCAAGGGGAATCTAGTTCACGTGCAAGGTATAAGACCTCGTCGGGTACAATTGTAAAAACTTTAATATAATTATCGATTACATGTTTAAACTTTAGTTTTAACGACCCGACCCGAACCGACACACATATAGTTGATTTTTTTTTATATTTATCGGCTTAACTTAATTAGGAACCACGTTATTTTCTATCCTAGATTCGCCACTTGTTCCCTCGCTCTCCCCGAACGACCCAGGAGTGGCAAGCCAGGTCACCAGCAGGGTGACCACTCCGTTGCTTCTTAGAATGGATATGGAATTACGATCTATTGCTGATAGATTGCCTTGCCTTCCACAAATAAGTATGCCATAATGGTTAAGTGTGACTGCTGGAATTTCTTCTTTATTTGTTTTCAACCCAATTTAATAAAAAAAATCTGAACAACTTGAATTGTTAAAAGTAAAATTTCTAGAATGTTATTCTAATATCCTGTTCTGCTCCTTCCCTTGCAGGTGTCTGCTGCAAAAGGGTGGGTACCTGATAATATCAATACGAATATGACTTTTTTTTAATCAATACAAAAACATCCAGATATCATTATTGGAAACTCAACTTGCTTGCATAAATAAATCGTTATAAATCAATTTCCTTCCATAAATGTAGAAACACTATCAATATATCCTTATTATGTTGACTTGCAGTTACAGTATCAATCACTAACATTTTAGCATCAAAACTAAATGTTTGACTTTATCATTGTTTCAGATTGGTGATGGGATGACTGAGATTCTCAGAAGCTGATATGATATTTAACTGCCTAAACCACCCTGATGCTGTAAGAAGGAAAATATCATCATTTTACTAGTTGCTTACTTGCTGCTGGACTGAAATTGATGATTAATATCTGGTTTTCTTGCAGGCACACTCTATTCCAGTACACGTAGAAGAAGTGAAAGGTTTTTGGATAAAAGAAGATTTGTAGATGAAAGGATAATGCTTGTTAATATAATCCCATAAAACTGTCTAGGGTTTGAGATTCCTAAAGTGTTCTTTGATTCTTGTTCATAGATATCATCAGTGTTGCAGATTACATAGTAGTCGTGGAGAAGGAATCAGGTGAGGGCTTCCTACAACAAGACTTGTGGGTCCAACATTCTTTAAATTTGAAACTGATTAAACTATTACATGCTTTCCATATTGCAGTATTCCAACGACTAGCAAATGATGGTTTTTGCAAAACTAATCGTTGCATTGTCATCGCGGTAAGGGAGTCTTTAGTGTTACATCTATTTACAGGGCAGAGGTTATCCCAATATTCCAACACGGAGGTAAATGTTTATTTATTTTTGTTTTGTCCCAGAACACATACCAAAAACAACTTCAATCTTGAAGTTATTTCTACTTGAGTTTATTTATCAAATAGGTTCTTGCGGTTACTCATGGAGCAGCTGCACTTGCCAGCCTATTGTTTGGTTGATTGTGATCCATATGGCTTTGACATCTTAACCACATACCGGTTTCGTTCAATGGTAACGTCCTCAGATATATGCAAGATGTTGCCATTCATAAGTATGATTTACATTTCAATATATGCCCAAATGATTCAAATCATCTTTTTTAACAAAATACACATTTAAAGCTACTGGCATATGATGCGAAGATAATAAGGCTTCCTGAGATACAATGGCTTGGAGTATTTACTTCAGATTCTGAAAAATATAATGTTCCACACAAGTGTCTCCTTCCTTTGACAGCCGAAGGTGTGATTCCACATTCACATCCCTTCAAAGTAAATTTAATGTACATTTGTTCTTGTGCTTTCTCTATTGAATTTTATCTGTTTGTCATCAGCCAGGACAAAAACAGAGGCAATTTTAAGTCGTTGCTATTTGCAGAGAGAAGTACCACAGTGGAGTTTGATATTGTTCTTCGTATATTGATCTTTCTTCTTCTATAATACTATTAATAATCCTCTTAAAACCTACTTCGTCTTCTGAAAAGGTTGGAACTACAGTCGCTGCTGCAAAGTGGAGTCAAGTTTGAGATTGAAGCATTATCTGTGCACTCGCTTACCTCACTGTCAAAAGAGTACCTACCATCTAAGATTCAAGGTGAATTTTTCATATAAAATCCTAAATTATATTATGTTATCATTACTACTTATCATCTGGAAACTCGGAGTCTTGATTTTGGAAAATTAACCACTAGTTGCTTTTATTCTGGTAGTATATTATAAAATGCAGTACACCTATCCTTCTATACCTCAAGCATGCTAATTTGCATCTTACTTTTGTTAGTCAAAGGTCAAAACATAGACTCTTTAGATTAATGCAGCATTAATTATCAATGGAAAGATTAGATCTTCATTTTCCTGATTGAAACAGAACATTTAGTACAGAATTTTTATGCTACAAAGCCCCTCGTGATGGCATATATGTAAAATTATCAAAGTCAAATCTATTTGAGACGAAACTGTGTTGGGTATGTAGCGAAATTCGGTTGAAATAGAAAGATTCAAGTGCAAGGATCATGTTCTTTATTAACAGTTGGTAAACACCAATGTTCTAGTATTTACCACAGTCCACACATTATACTTGTTAAGACTAATCACAATATGATCAAAATGGAAAATTTGGAAGAATTATAACCTCACTACTTAATTAGTTTGATAACAAATACTGAAAGTGAAATGCTAACAGAAGTACTTCAGCTAGACTACAGAAACTTAGAACAAACTGAAAGAAATCATATATTTTAAATTCATTCACATCACTCTGCAGTTTGTTGCACCCTTGCCACCAGATGATGATTCTTTGCCTTGACCAGAAAGCGTTTGGAAAATGCTTCTAGAAGTTTTATCTACAATCCTTGGGTTTTCTATGTGATGCCCTGAACAGTATCTGAAACCTCTGGCCTAATATCTGACTTGAAACCATAACACATGCACCTCTGGCCTAATATCTTGAAACCATAACACATGCACCTTATAGCTTCGTATTAATCCAAGTTTCTATGTTCCCTTCAGGTGACCTTTCTCTTGCCAAAATGTTGACATTTCATGATCTTGCATCCTCCGTATTTAATATTGCTTCCACATATTATTATTGCTATTATTATCTTTTCTTTTCCTTACTATTATGTGTCTTTCCTTGGAAAAATAATGATATCATCAAAAGAATTCAAGTGCCCTTAACGTATATAATTTCTGTCTTTTCTTTTTAATGTGCATTTGCTTTGCTTTAATATCTTTTATGCTCTTTAATTACGTAATTAGATGTATCTATCCTGTTAACTATTCATTGAGTATGTTCATTAGTTAAGCATCTACTCTTATATCCTCTACGAAGTGTGCATCAGCTTATCTCCTCTTTGTTGTTTCATACATTTTTATACACATGTTTTTATGTATAGTTTGAACAAGTGTGTGATATTCTTCGACAGCACAAACATCAGTGTATAGTTAAATAAATATGAAGCCTTAAGTACTCTATACGTAGAGTTATATATAACTCTATATATAACTTTCATACATATAATTATAGATGGTATCTAAACTAATCTCCTATTGAAAGATATGACGAATGGATACCAAAGGTCAAAAATCATCTACATGCAACCTTGGTAATTACTGTTTTATAATTTACTCTTCTTTTACCGACTTTTTGTCATATTGCTATGGTGTTTTTGCATTGCCCTATTGTCAATTGCAACTGTAAATCTTGTTTGCTTGATCACCCGAAAGTTGGTTCTTGTATCTGATTTTCTGTTATGCAACTTATAGCAGTTCTTCATCTTACAGCTCTATATCCTCCTCAATCTGGTAACAATCATATATATTTTACGGCCACTTTGTCCTCCGTTCTTTTAACATCGATTATCCTACTCTTGTTATCTACGAGAATCTCGTTTCATTGTTGACAGGGTTTAAATGTTTTAGGGATTACAGTCTCTATAGAAATCATTTTCATTCTCTTAACTGTTTCAGTTTCCATTTTGGTTGTTATGTTTCAGTTGGCTTGTGTTTTATGAATCAATTTTTGTGATGTTTAAATGTTTTGGTTGTAAATGCATGATTCCTGTTTCATTTAAGAAACACTGATTTAGTTTCAATAATGCACGATTTTGGTATCATTTTAGTAACAAGGGATTTGGTTTGGTTTCTGAAAAAGCAATCGACTACAAGAGCTCAAACTTTCATGGCGAGGCTGAGATATCTTAAAAATCATATTAAATCGTGGAAGGGAGGTGTCAAAGACCCACAGTTGAAATCATTGGAAGAGTTCAAGTCTAAGGCTTTGGAATTTGACAAGAAAGCTGAAAATGGCTTATTATCCGTTATGGATCAGCAACATAGATTGGAGAATGATCTCAAGATACTCGAAATGGAAAAGATGCTATGTTTGGATCTCAAGCAGCGTTCTAGAAATGGGCTACTGACGGAGATGAAAATACCAAACTGTTCCATGGTTTGATTAACCACAGAAGGAGGAAGAACAAGATCCACGGGATTATGGAGAATGGTGTTTGGACCTCTAGTCCACTTAGCATCAAAGGAGCTGCTTACAGATAACTTTTCAGAAAACTTTGCTGACAACTCTAGTTGCAGACCCTATTTATTTATATAGCAGAAAATACAAGACCCTTTTGATGGTTCAGAGAAATTCATTGGACACACCATTCTCAGAAGCTGAAATTAAATTTGCTATTTGGGATTGTGGGGTAGACAAGGCTCCAGGCCCCCTGATGGCTTCACGATGAAGTTCTTCAAAGATGACTTGATTGATGCTATCCGCGGCTTGGAAAATACTGCAGCTCTTGAAACAGGTTGTAATACTTCCTTCCTGACTTTAGTTCCTAAATGTGCATCTCCCGTATCATTTGTTGATTTTCGTCCTATTAGTCTCATAAATTCATTATATAAGATAATTGCAAAGCTGATGGCAAACAGACTAAAATATGTCATTGATGATCTAATTAGTGGTGAGCAAACTTCGTTTATTAAAAATAGAAGCATTCTTGGATGGGCAAAACATGTTAAACAAAAATTGTTAATTTTTAAAGTTGATTTTGAGAAGGCGTTTGATACTCTAAAATAGGATTTTTTTTGGATGATATAATGTCTTTCATGGGGTTTAGTGATAGATGGAGGAAACTGGTCCGAGGTTGTTTATGCTCCTCTTCTAAGGATGTGTTAATAATTGGGTCTCCGACCTTGGAATCGCGGCCCTCTAAAGGGGTAAGGCAAGGTGACCACATGGCCCCTTTCCTTTTTATAATGGCCATGGAAGATTTAAACATTGTCATGAAAGAGGCGGTAGAAAAAGGTGTTTTCCATAGGATTAAATTACCTTTTAATGGGCCTGTTTTAACTCATCTTTATTACGCAGATGATGTGGTTTTCATCGGGGAATGGTCTGTAATAAATGTGAAAAATATTGGCCGTTTACTCGGATGTTTTCAACTTTGTTCTGGTCTAAAAGTAAACTTCCAAAAAAGTAATTTATACGGGGTGGGAGTTTCTGATGACAGCATCCATAGTGTTGCATCTTTAATCAGCTGTAAAGCTGGTTCTTTTCCAATGAAATGTCTTGGAATGCCTATTGGAATTAGTATGAGTAAAACAGAAAGCTGGGGAACTGTAATTGAGAAATTTCAGGCGAAACTTACAAAATGGAAAGCGAATTCAATCTCTGCTAGGGGAAGGCGATTACTCTGTAGGTCCGCGTTTGGAAGCCTTAACCTGTATTATTTTTTATGAAAATATTTATTTTATCCATTTTGACCGATAAGGTTATAGAGATAAACTATCACCAGAGTCGACCCATTCCATAAGTAAATGGGTCGTATTTGCCACTGATTTTATATAACAATATTCAGCTTGACCTCATACTTTAGTCGATCTTAAAAAATTCATCTAAAAATATGTAACTAACAACTACTTTGCAATTTGGCAATTGATTGTTCCCCAGCTGAGGTTACAAGATGTTGGACCAAAGGAAACTGTTGGTAAATTTCAAGTCGTCATTTGTGTTTGTCCCGAAGATATGGTGGTTCTGGAAGGGTAGTATTAACAGTCTCAGATGTGGGGATTTACATTTTTAGTCTCCCTTTTTTTAAATGTATTCTACTGATAGGTTATAGCGGACGTTGAAAGGGTATATGGAAACTTCAGAGAAAATAGTATCGTGATCGTGTATTGACACTTGAGGAAAACACAATCCCTGTTAGGCATTACAATATGTTCAAAAAATTGCAAAAGAAAATTCAGTACCTCATTGTTTTCCTGAGGAGGTAAGATGTTCTCTCATTACTTATAAAATAATGTACAAGAGAATTTGGTTATTAATTTTGTTAGGATTAAACGTCACACACACAGCAGGTAAAACATAAAACAGATTAAAGGACACGAGAGATTTAACGTGGTTCGGTTAATATTGCTATCAACCAACGTCCACGGGCGGCAACTAGGGTTTCGTATATTATTAGGTGCTCAAAGAATTACAAGTACAATGAGGATTATTTATAGGCAAAATTATAATTAGGAAACCTCCTAACTATAGAAATAGCAATATCCTAATTAATAGTAATCTTCTAATCAAGATAATTGCAGAAATAGGATTAGGGTCGGCTGCCACTAATCGAAGCCTACACCTCAACAATCTCCCACTTGGAGGCTTTGAAACACGTTTAACTGCACTCCTCTGTACTTCTGTAATCATCAACCAATCTTAAGCTCCCATAGTTACCACCAGCCTTCTCAACACTATTCCCGAAGGCCAGCTGAAGTTACACAGAACTTCAGCTTATCTAGCGTCACATACTTAGTGAACATATCTGCTGGATTCTTTGCTCCTGAGATGTTCTTCAAGTTTATCGTGTCATCACTGATTAGCCCTCTGACAAAATGATATCTCATCCCAATGTGCTTCGTCTTGCCATGATAGACAGGATTCTTAGCAAGTTTTACTGCACTCTCATTATCACAGTATAGAGAGTAATCAATCTGTTTCTTGTCTAGCTCTTCAAGAAAAGTCTTCAACCACACTAGCTCCTTACTGGCTTCAGCAACTGCCATGTATTATGCTTCTGTAGTAGATAAAGCTACACTTTTCTGAAGTCTGGACATCCAACTAACTGCTGTTCCTCCCACTGTAAAAATGTACCCAGTAGTGCTTTTGAATGTCTTTTTACAACCACCCAAATCAGCATCAGTATACCCTCTGAGAACTGCATATTTACCTCTGAAACATAACCCCAACTTTGAAGTACCCTTCAAATATCTGAGTAACCATTTAACAGCTTCCCAGTGTTCTCTCCCCGGATCCGACATAAAGCGACTAACAACCCCGACAGCATGAGCAATATCTGGTCTCGTGCAAACCATAGCATACATGAGCAACGGCAGATGCATAAGGAACTTTAGCCATCTCTGCTTTCTTTTCTTCTGATCTAGGAGACTGATCTTTGGTAAGCTTAAAATGACTTCCCAAAGGTGTCTTTCTTGATTTAGTCTTCTCATCGTTCATCTTGAATCTCTCTAACACTTTCCCAATGTATTTCTCCTGGGATAGAGTCAAAGAGCCATCTTTCTTGTTTCTGACAATACTCATTCCGAGTATCTGTTTGGCTGAACCCAAGTCTTTCATCTCAAACTCTTCAGACATTTGTTTCTTCAACTTGCTGATCTCTTTCATGTCTGCACCTGCAATCAACATATCATCTACATAAAGCAGTAGAATGATATAGGAGCCCTTGAACTTCTTCACATAGCAGCAATGATCCGCCTCACATTTTCTGTACCCGGTCCTCTCCATGAAGTCATCGAACTTCAAGTACCACTGCCTGAGTGCTTGCTTTAGACCATACAAGCTCCTTTTCAGATTGCAGACCCAATTTTCCTTACCAGCAACTTGAAATCCCTCAAGTTGTGCCATGTAGATATCCTCATCAAGATCACCGTGTAGAAATGTTGTCTTAACATCTAGCTGCTTTAGATGTAAGCCCTCTGCAGCTACAATACTCAAGACCAATATGATGGTTGTCATTTTCACCACTGGAAAAATATTTTATTATAATCAATCCCCTTTTTCTGCTAAAAACCCTTGACTACTAAACGGGCTTTATACCGTTTAGACCCATCATGCTCATCCTTGATTCTGAATACCCATTTATTATGTATGGCCTTTTTACCTTGCGGAAGCTTGGTTAAGACCCATGTTTTGTTCTTGTTTAAAGAACTCATTTCTTCTTTCATTGCCTGCTCCCACTGAAGCGAATCTTTCTGCTTAACTCCCTCAGCGTAGCTTTCACGTTCACCATTTTCAGTCAAAAGAAGATAATTGACTGATGGATTATACTTTTCTGGAGGTTTAGAGACTCTAGTAGACCTCCTAACCCAATGTGATGCAACTGGTTGAGACTGTCCTGGAGAAGACGATCCTCCTTCATCTTCTGAGCTCTCACCACTAGAAATGTCTTCTTGATCATCTTCAGACTCGTCAGTCTCTGATGATTCATGTTGTAGATCAGCCTCACTACTCCCACTATCCTGAGTATCTGCTGATCTTCTCGTTTTGGTGACATCACTTTCAAACTCAACCTATTCTTTCTGACCCTTTGAGTTTACTGTGCTCCAGTCTTTATAAAGCTCGGCCTCATTAGAGGTTGCATGTTTACTTCTGACTACCTTTCTGCTTTCAAAATCCCAAAGCCTGTAGCCCATACTATCTGCTCCATAACCAATGAAGATGTATTTCTTTGGTTTTGCATCTAACTTGTCGCCATCTTTCATCTTATCATAGGCACCGCACCCGAATATTTTTAAATGATCATACTTCACTACTTCCTCTTTCCATTCTTCCTCTGGTGTCTTGAAGCCCAATGGTACTGATATTCCCCGGTTGATAAGATAAGCTGCAGTGTTAACTGCATCAGCCAGAATGTCTTTGGAAGCCTGCATTAAGTCTCATACTTCTGGCTCTCTCATTCAGGGTTCTGTTCATCCTCTTCCACTCCATTCTGCTGAGGAGTGCCTGAAACAGTCTTAATCATCCGAATACCATATTCAGCACAATAGTCAATGAACTTTGTGCTTATGTATTCTCCACCGTTATCCGACTTCAAGTATTTTACCTTCAAATTAGTTTCCAATTCAACAACAGTTTTCCATTTCTTAAAAGTATTGAAAACTTCAAATTTATTTTTAAGATAGTAAACCCATACCTTGCGTGTTGAATCGTCAGTGAAAGTTACATAGTAACGTGATCCTCCCAAGGAAGAGACCGGTGTCGGTCCATAAACGTCCGTGTGAACGAGCTCCAATTTCTGAGCTTTCGGTGTCTGACCCGTCTTCACAAAAGATACCTTCTTTTTCTTGCCAAGCACACAAGGTTCACAGAACTCAGAATCCAGCTTCTTCAAATCTGGAAGCTTTCCCTTAGCCACAAGCATTTTCATACCTTTTTCACTCATATGACCAAGTCGTTGATGCCACAACCTGGATGGTTTCAATTCACTGGTCACTGCATTTATCCCACTATCAGATACTTCAATCATGTATAAAGTTCCCTTTCTCATGCCTCTGGCAATTACAAGATTTTCTCTGACAACTCTCCATTGTCCCCTACCAAACCGGACATCAAACCCCTCGCCATCCAACTGCCCGATAGAAATTAACATTTTCTTTAGGCCAGGAATAACCCGAACGTCCTTCAATGTCCATGTGGAGCTCGATGAAGTCTTTAAGTCTATGTCACCCATCCCTGTGATATCCAAAGTGTGATTATTAGCCAAACGAACTTTACCAAAGTTACATGTTCATAGATTCTTCATCGACTTCGTGCTGTAAGTGGCATGAAATGATGCACCAGAATCCATAATCCATGACTCTGGAGTATTCTCAACACAGCAGATAAGAGCATCTTCTGAATCGTCAGTTGCTGCATTCACCTCTTTATTATTATCTGATGGTTTAGGGCATTGATTTCTGAAATGTCCCATTTCTTTGCAGTTCCAACACTGAATATCCTTCCTAGGTTTTGATTGGCTCCTTTTCCTTGATTTTGATCTGCCTCTGCCATTACCCCTCTCTTTCTTCTACCCCTTCCCTCAGTGCTAAGCAAAGCACTTGATGATTCTACAAAGGGTGAAACTCACGGAAGTGAACTTTGTTGACTGGCTTAGGCAATTGAGAATTGTCCTACGTGCTGAGTCTAAGTTGCACATTCTTGAGGAACCCCTTCCTGAACCACCTGCTATCAATGCGGAATGGGCTATCCGATATGCGTATGAAAAGCGTGTTCGGGATACACACGATGTTGCTAGTCTCATGTTATCAAGTATGAGCTCGGAACTGCGAAAGCAATTTGAGCACATGACTGTGTATGACATGATTAACAAGCTGAAGGATGTTTTCCGACAGCAAGTTAGACAAGAACATTTTGAGTGTGTTAAAAGTCTAACCGGTTGTAAGATGCGGGAAGGCGGGAGTGTAAGTGCCCATGTTTTGAACATGAAATCATACATGGACCAGATGGAGAGATTAGGTTTTCCTATAGGGTTCTCCAGAATTTCGTCTCCTAATGTTGTTAGTCCCATAATAACAAGTGATTCAAGTAATAATGTAGGATAGATTGAAGGTTTGTATATAGAACTAGAGAGAATATGTTTTACACCATGAAAAACACATAGTTCATTATTCAATTATGCCCAAAACCTTAGGGATTACAATAGTCATATCCCTATATATACTCCATGAGTATATTACATATAAACTCCTATTTCTATACAATATATGAATTTACATTCTCCCCCTTTGTATTGAAATAGGAGTGTACATGCCAGTAACCTAAGTTTTCCTTAGATTATATAAGCAGTTTTGGATGTAGCGTCCCACCAAATACATCAGTCTGAAACATTGTTTTATCTTGAGCCTTTGACAGCGGAAGCATAAACACTTTTGATGTGTTGGGAAGAATCTTCTTTTTGTCTCCCCCTACAATGTAGCTCAGATTGTTTCCATGTCTTCATAAGTGTGATAATCTTGACTCCCCCTAGACATGATATAGACTGATGTTTCTTTTTCTCTCTCCCCCTTGAGTAGACACCCTCAACAACTGAATCAACAATGTAAAATTTCTTCACTTTTTATTTTCCCCCTCATGATGATTATAAGACTTTATGAGCATCATGCATAAAAGACATCACCATGAGATTCAATTGCAAAAACATGGAAGAGGGGTGAGGAGGATCCTACACTTCAAGTCAAAATAATCTTCAAACATTCCCTGACTTGAAAAGATACTTGAAACACTCTTGACCGTTGAGGAGTGGTAATGATTTGATCTGAATTCTTGAAGATATATAACTCTGTGTTGGATGTAATTTGATATTGGAGATTGATGTTGTCAAGTAAGTATCTCAATACCGTGTAATCAACCTTCACCATATCACAACAAGTGGAAATTTTTTTGGAAGACATACGGATGCAAACAAACTTGGGTACGCATAAGAGGATATTTGACTGTGAATTGTAATAAGATCAGGGAGTCGGATACATCCTTATTTGAGAGCACACGAATGAACTTACAAAATCTTATAAAAACTGATGAAACCTGGTGTTGGTTAATCCTTCAACAAATTTCACCAACACTGTGATATGGAACATCGGAGATGACTGATAAAAGATAACCAAGATTCAAAAGAAACAAGGGATGGATGGCCAAAATCTGGTTTTGAGACCAAAAATTGGTGACACTAAGAAAGAAGACCCAAAAATCAGTTGAGAAAGAGCCGGATGACTAGACATAAGGGATTAGACATTCCAATATATGGTAACAATGACCCAAAGCAAACCCGAATCTAGAAACATCAGAATGATAACTGAAACTTTGAGAACTCCTGACTCAGCCAAAAAATCCAAACACTTGACTTAGGAATCAAGGTGACAAGATAATTCAGTCACAACAACGACGACGGGGGTTTGGAATCCGATAAAACCTCGGAATCCGATAAAATGTTTCGGAATCCGATAAAACCTCGGAATCCGATAAAATGTTTCGGAATCCGATAAAATGTTTCGGAATCCGATAAAATGTCTCGGAATCCGATAAAATGTTTCGGAATCCGATAAAATGTTTCGGAATCCAATAAAATGTCTCGGAATCCGATAAAATGTTTCGGAATCCGATAAAATGTCTCGGAATCCGATAAAATGTTTCGGAATCCGATAAAATGTCTCGGAATCCGATAAAATGTTTCGGAATCCGATCAAAAGTCTCGGAATCCGATCAAAAGTATCGGAATCCGACAAGTTTCAAACAATCCGATAGAATCATACCAGTGAACCACCATTCAGATTCAGACTTTTAAAATTCAAAAATTTCAACAAACAAATCCAAATCGATTATATCTTTTATCATTCTAAGTATTATTAACAAAGAGTATATCCCCATCAGTGAGCATTAAGTATACTAATTGCTCAAAGTTCATCCCGTAACCCAGTTATGCAAGTTGAACTAACTGTCAGTGTAATCCAACCGAAACAAACACCCTAGAAGAAGTCTAACACTATCAAAACTTGTAACACATCTAACTACACATACCCAAGTCACAAACACATTGAAAAACAAGAAATAAGCACACAAATCAGAAGATTAGTTCAGCGACAGAAGATGCTAACAGGGTTTTCGGCCTACAAAATCAAACATGCATAGAAATGTAATACACTGCAAAGAAATCGAGGTGTACTATGAGATTCGCAATTGAAAACCAAATCAAAAGTTAGAAATTTGAAGAAATCCAAAACCTTTTGAAATCTTGATGAAACAGAGAGAAGAGGTCAAGGTTTGAACTGAAATCCGAGAAAAAGTCAAGAATCCGATTGTTCATGACTTGTAGGCCCACAACACTTATCGGATTCCGAGAAAAGAATCGGATTCCGATAAAAACTTATCAAAATGTTGAATGTATTATCCAAATACTCGGATTCCGATAAAAGTATCGGAATTTTGAATATGTTGTGCAACTTATCGGATTCCGATGAAATTACTTACTTGACCGATGAATGAAAAAAAATCTTTTTGTTATTTTATAATTTTGCAAATGTGTTTGGATTTTTCAGAATTATAAAACAAAAACAGTAATACAAATGAGTCTCCCCTTACAAGTATGAACCATCCGTAGTTCATAACTTGGCAACTCAGAACAGACACCCCCGACCCTAAAACACTTAACTGTCCAGAATGTAATTAATAGAATAAAAGTACAGTCAAATACTCAAATTCAACATGCCCAATTTTGAAACTAAAGTGTTAAAACGATTTTCATCCAACGGTTTGGTGAAAATGTCAGCAAGTTGATTTTCAGTATTAACATACTTTAATTCTATCAAACCTTTTTCAACATAATCTTTGAGAAAATGATACCGAATGTCTATATGTTTTGTTTTAGAGTGATGCACATGATTGCATTAAATGGCTATGGCACTCTGAGAGTCACACATCAGCGGTATGTGAGAATATTCCAATCCAAAATCCGATAGTTGTGTACGAATCCACAGACTTTGAGAGCAGCAGCTGGCAGCAGCAACATATTCAGCCTCCGCGGTGGAAGTTGACACACAGTTTTGTTTCTTTGATGCCCAGCATACTAGTCTGTCTCCCAGAAAATGTGCACTTCCAGATGTACTTTTTCTGTCCGGCATACATCCTGCATAATCAGAATCCGAGTATCCAATTAGTTCAAAATCATATTCTCTAGGATACCACAAACCTAGATTTGGAGTACCCTTAAGATATCTTAATATTCTTTTTACTGCCAACAAATGAGACTCTTTAGGAATTGCTTGAAATCTGGCACAGAGACAAGTAGCAAACATTATATCTGGCCTACTAGCTGTTAAGTATAATAAGTATCATATCATACCACGAAAAGTTTTTAAATCTACTGATTTGCCATCAGGGTCAACAAACAATTTAGTTTTAATTCCCATGGGAATTGAAAGTGGAGAACAATCGGTCATGTCAAAACGTTTTAATAAATTTTTTATATATTTTGACTGATTTATAAAAATCCCATGGTTAAACTGAGAAATTTGCAATCCAAGGAAAAAATTAACTTTCCCCATCATGCTCATTTCAAATATCTGTTTCATGGTATTTGCAAAATCATCACCATACTTTGGACTAGTTGAGCCAAAAATAACAATATTATGAATTTACAATATTAATTGAAGACTTAACCTTGTGATTTCTACTGATGTCAAAGAATGTAATTGGTGAATCATGTCGAGCATGTGAGTCATATAACTCATTTAACTTATCTGTAAAATGTGCGATTACATGATTATGTGTTATAGCCTGGGTGGCAATGATTGTGAATAGCATGGGTGGCAATATTGTGAATAGCCTGGGTGGCGTTATTCGTAATTGTCTGGGTGACACTATTTGTGAAAAGCCTGGGTGGCAATTTTTCGCATTTGTGGCATGTATGTGGTTGTTAGATTCTATCTCGTGCAGATACAGTTTAAGTGATTGTGTATGTATGTACTCACTAAGTTTTATAGCTTACCGTTGTTAACTTAACTCTTGCAGATGCTTTATGTAACGTGGCCACGCGGGATAATGGGACATGGTTGTTGTTGTAGCTGAGTTGACAGTCGTTGCTTCCGACAAAGTTATTTTAAATTTAACATTTTATATAAGACGTGTTTTAAACATTTATAAGTTTTTGGAAAGTCACCCTTTTGGTAATAACCATTTATGAATATTTTTTGTAAAGACGATTTATTATATTTTTATAAAAAATACAGGATGTTACAACATGAAACAATCGGCCAACTTGATTAAGGAATAGATAACAACAATCGATTAGTTTGATTCAACAACAATGAGTACCAATGATAAGTTTGATTCATAATCAGTCATTTTGACTATGACCAACAATGATGAAGATCACCGATTTGACTAGGAACCATGCCGAGATCTTTGGAGAAGTTCATCCACTCATCCTCCTTTGCAGCTTCATTTGCTACTATATCCTGCTTCAAGTTCCTCCAACTAATAGCACCGCCTTTGAAGGTATCTGCAGTCACATCCTCTTCTTGTTCAAGACCCATTTGCAACCCACGAGCCTAAAGCCGGACGCACGATCTACCAAGTCCTAAACTTGGTTATCCTATATGGACTATATCTTCGATTCCACCGTTTCTCCACCTAGAAGACTCTGTCCTCACTACGGCTTCCTGATATGTAACCTGCCATCGGGTCGTCTACCTCATATGTGGAAACTCATATCTCTTTGGTTCAAGACAAATCCTGCTAGACCTTCGAAGAGGTTATGGCTCTATGTGTCAGGTTCCAAGCACCGTCATGCCAAGTTTCAACCGTTATTGGTTGAGTGCTAGATCATTAGGTTCTCCATCGGTTGATCCTTGAACCTCCTCAAGATAAACTCTCTTTCTTATAGTGATAGTGCCAACATCGGTTGCTATCGGTTGCCTTTCATGGAAAATCACCGTTCGAGCAATAAAAACCTTTTTAGAATGGTTTGTAAAAAAATATCCCAAGTCACAGGCAACATAACTAACAAAGTAACCACTCTTGGATCGGGGTTCTTACTTGTCTTTGGCCTCATGTCTAACGTAAGCAAGACAAGCCTAAAACCAAGAGATAGGTATGCAAAAGAACTCTTGCGTGCCACATCTCATAAGGTATTTTCTCAACCTTCTTTGTTGGTTTAAGGTCGAGGACCCTCCAACTCATCGTAGAACGGTGTCCGTTTCTTTTACTCTACAACACCATTTAATTATGGCATCCTAGGAGGTCCAAATTGCGAGACAATCCCAAAATCTCTATAAGATGGTCACAAAATACTAAACTAAGATACTCACTACCTCTTGCCCTAAAATCGGATTTTGTCCCTTGTTCTGGAAAGTTTTGACAACTCAAAGGTTCTAGACTTGTGACTAATCAAGTGAACCTACCCTTACATACTAAAGTCATAGGTAAAGGTAAGGAAGTATATATCATAATTCCTAGTGGCATACTTGAACCGACCACACACATCAATATGCACTATGTCGAACAAGTCTTTGCCCCTCCCACTAACGCCGGTGAAGGGTGCTTTAATCATCATACCTAATAAAAAAATATTCGCAATCTACATGTGACCCGTAGTCAAATTATTCCAAGATCTCGTCCGCTTGAAGCTTGGTAATGCGATGCCTTGTTTATACTACGTAGAAGACTATGCCATAGGGATAGCTTGTCCAAACCATTATGAACTCCGAATCAACATTCATGTTGATCTATCCCTTTTTTTCAAGCATACGCTTGTTTCATATATGCCATGACATGGATATACTCTGAAATAAGTAATACCATTTTTACAACATGGAATGTTCATATTATAAAATTCTTAATAATATCCATTGTCAACAAGAGCATAAAAATATATATAACTGAAGTACGTAGCAAGTCAAGAGAGCATTAGGAGAGCGTATGCTTGTGTTTTAATATGCGCCATGGTGCCTTTAGACTATCAAATTGTCCCATAAAATGAAAGTGTCCTGCGAGGTACTTGTACACGGCCCATGTAGCATGAAGCCTTCACGGCCCATGTATAGCATAGCCTTCACGAGTAGTGAAGCATAAATGCTTCGTGGCTATGAAGCCTTGTGATAGCCCATTTTACTATTTTCTCGTTTCCTTCCATGTTATGGGGATCAATCATTGGCATGTGACCCGGTAGGCCCATGCTTCATCGGTAGTGACACCAGTCTACGTGTGTCGGTGGTAGAGGAAGACTCTCACTTGCACATGACACACTGTATCCATAGGTGTCACATATAAGGGGCGGCTTGTAGCAAGACATCACACAGGTTATGTCAACCCTAACAAGCACCAAATTGCAACCTATTGGTTTCAGATTTGTCCTATAGATAAGTGATCATCATCCCTTTTTTCGCAATACGTGTGTGAACACGAGACATGGATTAATGTTTCTCGATTCTAGATTGGCGGTGACCTAAAGCAAGTTACGATTGATCCATTAGCAATGAAACTCTAGCGTAGCCATGCTTTTTACGTCAGCACTCAGTGATCGAGGGACCTAAGGATATCTCTTTAAACACATAATACTTTACCCAAAATCATGAGGATGAAATGATATTATCAACTTGAGTCACTCGTGACTTAATTTATGAAGTAAACTTTGGTGCGAGTTTTCCGGTCACTTGAAACTCTTTTCAAGTATAGGTAAGTGTTGTATCTCATTTATTCATTCGTAGATGGAACAAAATAGAGACAAATGAGAGTAATCGCAACACATGTGTATATAAAACTCCACTATATAATTGTAAATTACAATATTGCTTGATGTGCTCAAAACATACATATCAAATTTAACGCCGCCGTTTCTCAAGCTTACTTTTATAAAATATAGTTATGCGTTTAACCAAAAGATATATTTAGAAAACACAGCGGAAGCTAAATTTAGTTATTTACATAAACCGTAACAGTGTTTAAACAAAACCACCAGCGGAGTTACCAAATATCTGCCGACCATTAACCAGTAAATCAGAGTTAACAAAAACAACCAGAAAGTAGTGTTCCCCAAAAACTTCGGCAGTACAAACCAAAACATGGCACCCCGGCTCACCAGCAGCTAATTACCTGAACATTGGATATAAACATGGAGGGGTTAGCTATAAATATCTAGTGAGTAACGATTAAACATAAGTATCGTTACAAAAACGTTATAGCATGCAGAAGGTATCACAAAGTATCAAACAAGTCTATCCAAACAGCTAGTGATGTTCCGGTGCCCAGGAGGAGTCACGTCTTGCAGGGTTGTGAGCCCGGCTCAATGATCCAAACTAGGGGAAACCGAACACATCCATAATATCGCGCTGGTGGGGGAGCGGGTAGCAGTCCACCATTGCATTAACGAGCGGGGAAGTCCGATGAGAGCCCCTGGTTGAGGCACGGGGTTTTGCAAGAACCCGATCCGCGGCCGCGAATCACCGTACCTCAACAATAACAAAGTGCCGGCACGAACACGTATTGGCCGACTCTGGCCGCATCATAGACATAATTGGCCTACTCAAGCCATAACATATCACAGTGGCCTACTCAAGCCATAACATAACATATTGGCCTACAAAAAGCCATATTACCAGCATATACCAAGTTTATAACATGATTGGCCTACTCAAGCCTAACATAAGTGCATAGCAACGTATACCATAGCAAATTAACAACACATAAACCATAACTTACCTTAAACATGGTTATAACATGTTTATCACGAAACCTAAGGTTAACCGGTACTCACCTCGAGATCACATGAGGCAAATATGAATCCGGGAATCCCAAGAGCACACAGAATCGTCCGAATCACCTAACACATCATGTGTAGGTTCAGTCAACATCTAAAAGTACTATTAATGCTTCTATGTAAACGTGCAACAAACAAGCAACCTAAAAGAACTACTACGGCCGTAGTACACCTTCCAAACACCACCTACGCCCGTAGAGGCAAGCCCCTACGCCCGCAGAGCTTCCTTTCCTAAAAACCATATCCTACGGCCGAAGGAACCTTACCCTACGCCCGTAGGAGTGATTCTTTGGGTACCAACGGTCGTAGGTTATGTACCTACGCCCGAAGGCTTCTTTCCATCACCTGTAGGTGGTAAACCATGCAAAACACATTACTACGGCCGCAGAGAACCCTGCCTACGGCCGTAGTGACAATGACAACCTACTACGGCCGTAGGAAACACCTCCTACGCCCGTAGTAACCCCTGTTACAGTAAGCTTCGTCCCTGTTCGTGAAACAGCCCCGAAAATCCCATTTTTGACATACCAATCGGCCAAATCTCAGATTCAACAGTTTCTACAGGTTCCTTATGATCATATGGTACTTATGGACTCATTTAACACCAAAGAACAACACCAAAACATAACTTAATTCATCAAAATTGACCATCTTCTTCACAAAACTCAAGAACAAGATTTTGATCCAAAATACTTACAAATCAGTGGAAGAGCTGTAGATGGAACTTGAATTTGATACCGAAATCACAAACCAACCACTCCCTTTGATCCCTTCTTTGATTTCTTGTTTGATTTTTGAAAGAGTTAAGGCGTGTGTGTGTAACCGAGAGTTAGTATGTGTATTGTGTGTTTTGTGTGGGTTTGAGTAGTTCCCAGGGGATAAGAATCCCTTAGACCGACCTTTGTGGTCATATAATTAAAATGAGGTATTTTGTTCCCCTTTTCAACCTACAATTTAATACCCGTATACCCGTTTCACCTAACGGAGATATATTTGGAACCCTTATCTAAAACCAGTTACTAATATACCAATTTTACTTATTAACATTACTATTTTATATAACACCTTTGTATCACGTATAATTAACAAACAATACATTTAACAACAAAATACATTGATTAAAATCAATGTACAAGTATACAAGCACATAGTACAACACAGTACAACTAGGCCCTAATTTAGGATGTTACATCAAACAAGAAGAAAATAACTATACACTAAAGCCAAGTATTTTGCAAGTCTAATGCCTATAGCCCTAGCGTGAGAAAAAAACATACATAGTGTTTACTCTGATCCGATGGTCGGTACGTAGTGGTAAAACTAATCAGGTTTTGAGACTTGGTTTAAGCGGTTGTATTTTGATACCAAGTCGACAAACAATACGAATATGTAATCAATGTTTTGCTTCGCTGCTAATCTTTTGATGTAAATATAGTTTAAAAAGTTTTAATTTACACTAATTTTAAGTTTGTGAAAGCCGGTGTTACAGCAAGTCTCGGGTCAACTCATTTTATAAGACAAATTTTGGGTTCGTAAGTAAGTCGCATAATTCGTAAATGGAATTGAGAATTATAATTTTTGATCATTTCAGTTTCATCTAGCGCTAGTTTAGGTTTTAACTTTGACCCCATTTTTAACTTGCCATTTATATTACTTAAATTATTATTTAAAATTTTAAAATAATATTTTTATGTAACAAAATCGGGTTGAGCGGGTCATTTAAGGTAACTAGGTATATGTTGTATATGAACCTGACATATTTTTACTTGTCATGTTCATGTCGGTCCATGTATTACAGTTTTAGTTTCGTGTCAGCCCATTTCATGTTCGGTTTAGATTGTGTTTAGAATTTATATCCCAGAGTGTTATTTTATCTTTTTTTTATTTTTATTTAGAATATATGTGAACCTTAATGAGCCGGTGTTCCTTTTATTTTAATCCAATATTAGTCAATGCATTAAACTAAACTTTTGTCGGTGTTGTATATAGTTAAAGAATGTTAAATAGGGTGGTTATGCTATTAAAGATATGCACAAGTTTACGGACCGTGAATATCCCGAAACAACCGAAACCGACTCAAGTAATTCAAGAATTATCTTTTTGCTATGTTTTATATATATACAACTGTATAAAAATGTAAAATATTTTGGTTTATGTATCATTATATATAAAGAAGTTTTTTATACATTATTTATCGTAAATGAGGACCATTGATATAATTTTTAAAGTTTAGGGATCAATGACGGAAGATTTGGTAAAGTACAAAGACCATTTATGTAATTTACTCATTAGTTTATCATTATTGTTTAGTTTAAGCGTGTTGTTGATTGTACCATCATCCTTATCACATACACACATGTCACATCCAATGAGAGACGCTCACACACACATCATCATATGAAACGTATATGAAACGTGTAATGATTCAAATAGTTTAATTATTAGGAGAGTAAATTACTTATATAGCTCATGTGTATTGTATGAAACGAGTAAATTTTACCGCTCTTCGCTGTGGGGTAAAAATACTATCTCGTTTACTTTAAAATTATATTATTACTATAGTTTTTTTTATAAAAAACATCTAAGCGACTCTATAAAAAAATAACTTAAAAAACTTCAAAGTTTTAGCCTCAACTTTAGTCGGTAATATTAATATAAATAACTATTAACTTAAACTGAATTATTTTTATATAATTGACAAAATATATAAGCTAATATTGTTTGTGAACAAATAAAATGAATATGAAAAATTCATTGAATGTTGAAGCTAATTAAATAGGCAATTGATAACAAAGAAAAAGAAGAAAAGTAATTTGCAAACTTAGTATTAAAAAGAAAATCATAAACGATTTCGTAGATAATAAAATGAAAAAGAAATTTTGGTAAGAGGGGCTGGAAGCAGCGGAAATACATGGCGCATTTCCTCAATAGTTTCTTTTTAACTTTGTTTCAAAAGTAACCATATTTTAAAGTGGTTACTCCCATACTTCTTGTTTCTTATTTCTTTGATTCATCCTTGATTCTTGTTTTTCTTTTACTTTCTGTTTATTGTTTATTTGATGCATTTTTTATTCTTGTTTCTCTTTTACGTTTAATGATGCTCGTGATTCATGGGGTTTTATTATTTTTAATTCTTATCTCTTGCTTTTAACAATTAAAGATATAATTGGTTACTCTTAAGAAAAGAGTAAGTTGAAGCAAAAATGTCTACACTTTAATAAAGAATTAATAAATATCTCTAGTAAAAGATTAAAAATACTCTTACAACATTCAATTCAAATCAAATGTTAGTTAAAAACTTAGATTGAAACGGATATAAACAATATAGATCATTTTAGTTACTTTCAAACTTAAAAAATTATGCTAGTGATTTTATACGAACGTACCATTTAAGTAATCTACTCGTATAGTGTTTACAATTTAAGTTAAAGGCCACTAAACAAAGATTTAGATTTTGGAATTATTATCATAACTAATTTATTTTTGGAGGATAATAACCACAGCCTTTGGGACTATGGATAAAATACAAAATGTAATATCATTTTTTAAAATAATAATCACAACTCATGTGTTTATAATGAACTTTTCATACACTTTATTGTTACCTTTTATTTGGTTTCACCTTTTTATTTATGAAACAAGGTTACCATTTTTAATAACTAAACATTAAATATGTTATTTTTATCCATAACTTTTAGGGTTATTCTTATCGAAATCATTTATTTTTTTATTACGCAAGTAACATAGTTTTATATATTGTTTGATATAAACAAGCTACTAAAACCACTTGATTTGTAATATGTAACTCATAATATAGCGGAAACATATATGTTGTGTAATTTTTTTTACCACGTTTTTTTGATAGTGTATTACTATATATTAATTAATTAAATGCAATCTTTAACTTCATTAAGAAATTAAAATTATATTAGGAAACGATTATAGAAGATCAAAGGAAAACCAATTCTCAACGGCTAAAAGATACGCGATGAATCTCCCTCTCCCTCTCCCTCTCCTCTACTCTATAATATAACCCAAACCCAAACCCCGTTCAGCCACCGCCAAACCACCCTCCTAATCAGCGTTGCTCCGGCCAGCATCGTTGAACTACGTCACAATGGGTTAAGCTACTTCTTCTCTCCTCTCGACTGCTCCGACCCCCTGCGCCGCTGAGCTACGTACGTTACAATCAGGCGACCGCCGCTGACCACCATCACTATGTCTTTCATCTCTACTGCATGCCGCCATTCGTCTCTGAACTTCATCTCTCCTCTCTACCGCCACTATTCGCCGGTCGAGTCGTTGACGCAATTTACTTACGGAACCAACTGGTACGTTATGTATCTTCTTGTTTTCTACGATATAAGACTCTTTCGTTTCTTTATATATAAATTGTTTTTTAGGGATTTCAATCTATAACTCGATTCTGAGTTGGGTTTTCAAATTCTATTTTATACACTCCAAATTAATTGGTTTTGAAAAATCTAAAGATTTTGGTTATTTACAGATCCAGTGTGACTTGTATTGGTGAATCGATCTTAATATGTTGATCCTTGCTGTATTCGGCCCTAATCACCGCCGATTATTTACGCAACTAAAAACTGAGACGCTTGCAGTTTACGGTGGTGAGAAACAACTTCAATCTTGAAGTTGTTTCTACTTGTGTTCATTTATCAAATAGGTTCTTGCGGTTACTCATTGAGCAGCTGCACTTGCCAGCCTATTGTTTGACATCTTATCCACATAGGTTTGGTTCAATGGTAACGTCCTCACATATATGCAAGATGTTGCCATTCATAAGTATGATTTACATTTCAATATATGCCCAAAATGATGCAAATCATCTTTGTTTTAACAAAATACACATTTAAAGCTACTGGCATATAATGCGAAGATAATGAGGCTTCCTGAGATACAATGGCTTGGAGTATTTACTTCAGATGCTGAAAAATATAATGTTCCACAACAGTGTCTCCTTCCTTTGACAGCCGAAGGTGTGATTCCACATTCACATCCCTTCAAAGTAGATTTAATGTACATTTGTTCTTGTGCTTTCTCTATTGAATTTTATCTGTTTGTCATCAGCCAGGACAAAAACAGAGGCAATCTTAAGTCGTTGCTATTTGCAGAGGGAAGTACCACAGTGGAGGTTGATAGTGTTCTTCGTATATTGATCTTTCTTCTTCTATAATACTATTAATAATCCTCTTAAAACCTATTTCGTCTTCTGAAAAGGTTGGAACTACAGTTGCTGCTGCAAAGTGGAGTCAAGTTTGAGATTGAAGCATTATCTGTGCACTCGCTTACCTCACTGTCAAAAGAGTACCTACCATCTAAGATTCAAGGTGAATTTTTCATATAAAATCCTAAATTATAATATGTTATCTTTACTACTTATCATCTGGAAACTCGGAGTTTTGATTGTGGAAAATTAACCACTAGTTGCTTTTATTCTGGTAGTATATTATAAAATGCAGTACACCTATCCTTCTATACCTCAACTCCTCAAGCATGCTAATTTGCATCTTACTTGACTCTTTAGATTAATGCAGCATTAATTCTCAATGGAAAGATTAGATCTTCATTTTCCTGATTGAAACAGAACATTTAGTACAGAATTTTTATGCTACAAAGCCCCTCCTGATGGCATATATGTAAAATTATGAAAGTGAAGTCTATGTGAGACGAAACTGTGTTGGGTATGTAGCGAAATTCGGTTGAAATAGAAAGATTCAAGTGCAAGGATCATGTTCTTTATTAACAGTTGGTAAACACCATCCTTTAAATGTTCTAGTATTTACCACAGTCCACACATTATACTTGTTAAGACTAATCACAATATGATCAAAATGGAAAATTTGGAAGGATTATAACCTCACTACTTAATTAGTTTGATAACAAATACTGAAAGTGAAATGCTAACAGAAGTGCTTCAGCTAGACTACACAGCAATAAAAACAGACTGCTCTCAATAACCGTTTCTGTGTTGCTGCTTTTACACAGCTATTGCAGCCATGATTCCGTTAAGGGAGTGGAGATTCTCATGCTGCAAGGGGAGTGCCACACACGTAGGTTGGGTGAGTATGCTTGATCAATGTAATAAATTTTGCTGCTTAATTAATTGCTATAGGAGACTCATGTAGGATCCTATGGAGTAGCTTTTTTTTATCTCTCATTCAAACAAATTTCTAAGTTTGTTTCAGATGTTTTATTGAGAGTGCTACTAATTGTGCAACAACTTTTGCAAGAGAATAAGCATGGGTCAAAGAGAGACATTTATTACATGCATTCTTCTGTATTGGTGGGGATTGCCAATCACCATTCATGATCAATCACAAATGAGATATCATATTTAGAGCATGGGGAGTGGTCTCCCTTTCACTTCATAACTTTCTCCCATCTTTCAAACCTCCGCAATGGTCATCTTGCAACCCCCTTAATCTTTCCCTTCCTTTTTTTAATTAAAATAAGGCATACTTTCACTCTCTCATGCTGTAGTTCCCTCGCCCTCCCCGAACGACCCAGGAGTGGCAAGCCAGGTCACCAGCTGGGGGACCACTCCGTTGCTTCTTAGAATGGATATGGAATTACGATCTATTGCTGATAGATTGCCTTGCCTTCCACAAATAAGCATGCCATAGTGGTTAAGTGTGACTGCGGGAATTTCTTCTTTATTTGTTTTCAACCCAATTTAATAAAAAAATCTCAACAACTTGAATTGTTAAAGTAAAATTTCTAGAATGTTATTCTAATATCCTGTTCTGCTCTTTCCCTTGCAGGTGTCTGCTGCAAAAGGGTGGGTACCTGATAATATCAATACGAATATGACTTTTTTTTAATCAATACAAAAACATCCAGATATTATTATTGGAAACTCAACTTGCTTGCATAAATAAATTGTTATAAATCAATTTCCTTCCATAAATGTAGAAACACTATCAATATATTCTTATTATGTTGACTTGCAGTTACAGTATCAATCACCAACATTTTAACATCAAAACTAAATGTTTGACTTTATCATTGTTTCAGTTTGGTGATGGGATGGCTGAGATTCTCAGAAGCTGATAGGATATTTAACTGCCTAAACCACCCTGATGCTGTAAGAAGGAAAATATCATCATTTTACTAGTTGCTTACTTGCTGCTGGACTGAAATTGATGATTAATATCTGGTTTTCTTGCAGGCACACTCTATTCCAGTACACGTAGAAGAAGTGAAAGGTTTTTGGATAAAATGAAGATTTGTAGATGAAAGGATAATGCTTGTCAATATAATCCCATAAAACTGTCTAGGGTTTGAGATTCCTAAAGTGTTCTTTGATTCTTGTTCATAGATATTATTAGTGTTGCAGATTACATACTAGTCGTGGAGAAGTAATCAGGTGAGGGCTTCCTACAACAAGACTTGTGGGTCCAACATTCTTTCAATTTGAAACTGATTAAACCATTACATGCTTTCCTATTGCAGTATTCCAACGACTAGCAAATGATGGTTTTAGCAAAATTAATCGTTGCATTGTCATCACGGTAAGGGAGTCTTTAGTGTTACATCTTTAGAGGAATTAGCCATTAGTTATATCTATTTACAGCGCAGAGGTTATCCCAATATTCCAACACGGAAGTAAATGTATATTTATTTTTGTTTTGTCCCAGAACACATACCAAAAACAACTTCAATCTTGAAGTTATTTCTCCTTGTGTTTATTTACCAAATAGGTTGTTGCGGTTACTCATTGAGCAGCTGCACTTGCCAGCCTATTGTTTGGTTGATTGTGATCCATATGGCTTTGACATCTTAACCACATACCGGTTTGGTTCAATGGTAACGTCCTCAGATATATACAAGATGTTGCCATTCATAAGTATGATTTACATTTCAATATATGCCCAAAATGATTCAAATCATCTTTTTTAACAAAATACACATTTAAAGCTACGGGCATATGATGCGAAGATAATGAGGCTTCCTGAGATACAATGGCTTGGAGTATTTACTTCAGATGCTGAAAAATATAATGTTCCACAGCAGTGTCTCCTTCCTTTGACAGCCGAAGGTGTGATTCCACATTCACATCCCTTCAAAGTAGATTTAATGTACATTTGTTCTTGTGCTTTCTCTATTGAATTTTATCTGTTTGTCATCAGCCAGGACAAAAACAGAGGCAATTTTAAATCGTTGCTATTTGCAGAGAGAAGTACCACAGTGGAGGTTGATATTGTTCTTCGTATATTGATCTTTCTTCTTCTATAATACTATTAATAATCCTCTTAAAACCTACTTCGTCTTCTGAAAAGGTTTTACAGTCGCTGATGCAAAGTGGAGTCAAGTTTGAGATTGAAGCATTATCTGTGCACTCGCTTACCTCACTGTCAAAAGAGTACCTACCATCTAAGATTCAAGGTGAATTTTCCATATTAAATCCTAAATTATATTATGTTATCATTACTACTTATCATCTGGAAACTCGGAGTCTTGATTTTGGAAAATTAACCACTAGTTGCTTTTATTCTGGTAGTATATTATAAAATGCAGTACACCTATCCTTCTATACCTCAAGCATGCTAATTTGCATCTAACTTGACTCTTTAGATTAATGCAGCATTAATTCTCAATGGAAAGATTAGATCTTCATTTTCCTGATTGAAACAGAACATTTAGTACAGAATTTTTATGCTACAAAGCCCCTCGTGATGGCATATATGTAAAATTATCAAAGTCAAGTCTATTTGAGACGAAACTGTGTTGGGTATGTAGCGAAGTTCGGTTGAAATAGAAAGATTCAAGTGCAAGGATCATGTTCTTTATTAACAGTTGGTAAACACCAATGTTCTAGTATTTACCACAGTCCACACATTATACTTGTTAAGACTAATCACAATATGATCAAAATGGAAAATTTGGAAGAATTATAACCTCACTACTTAATTAGTTTGATAACAAATACTGAAAGTGAAATGCTAACAGAAGTACTTCAGCTAGACTACAGAAACTTAGAACAAACTGAAAGAAATCATATATTTTAAATTCATTCACATCACTCTGCAGTTTGTTGCACCCTTGCCACCAGATGATGATTCTTTGCCTTGACCAGAAAGCGTTTGGAAAATGCTTCTAGAAGTTTTATCTACAATCCTTGGGTTTTCTATGTGATGCCCTGAACAGTATCTGAAACCTCTGGCCTAATATCTGACTTGAAACCATAACACATGCACCTCTGGCCTAATATCTTGAAACCATAACACCTGCACCTTATAGCTTCGTATTAATCTATGTTTCTATGTTCCCTTCAGGTGACTTTTCTCTTGCCAAAATGTTGACATTTCATGATCTTGCATCCTCGGTATTTAATATTGTTTCCACATATTATTATTGCTATTATTATCTTTTCTTTTCCTTACTATTATGTGTCTTTCCTTGGAAAAATAATGATATCATCAAAAGAATTCAAGTGCCCTTAACGTATATAATTTCTGTCTTTTCTTTTTAATGTGCATTTGGTTTTCTTTAATATCTTTTATGCTCTTTACTTACGTAATTAGACGTTTCTATCCTGTTAACTATTCATCGAGTATGTTCATTAGTTAAGCATCTACTCTTATATCCTCTACGAAGTGTGTATCAGCTAATCTCCTCTTTGTTGTTTCATACATTTTTATACACATGTTTTTATGTATAGTTTGAACAAGTAAGTGTGTGATATTCTTCGACAGCACAAACATCAGTGTATAGTTAAATAAATATGAAGACTTAAGTACACTATATATAATTTTCAGTAATGTTAAAGAAATGTGTGAGCATACATATAATTATAGATGGTAACTAAACTAATCTCCTATTGAAAGATATGACGAATGGATAACAAAGGTCAAAAATCATCCACATACACATGCATTGTAATACATGTTTCCAGATTTTGAGTAGAATTTTTTATAACAAAGGTCAAAATTATCCACGCATACATGTGCAAGACAAAGTATAATCATTTATAGGAGATAAAGAAAGAACACAAATCTACATGCAACCTTGGTAATTACTGTTTATTAATTTACTCTTCTTTTACAGACTTTTTGTCATATTGCTATGGTGTTTTTGCATTGCCCTGTTTGCCTTGTCAATTGCAACTGTAAATCTTGCTTTCTTGATCACTCGAAAGTTTGTTCTTGTATCTAATAATGTACAAGAGAATTTGGTTGTTAATTTAAGATTTGTTTATATTGTTTTTCAGTTGGGATATTTTTTTTATTTCAATGAAGAAGATGCTTGATGCGCTACAACCTGAAATACAAAGCTCCTTCAATCACACAGCTCGAGCTTTTGCTTACAAAAAATGCGGTGCCGTGATATCGTATTCTAATAAAGTGGGTTTAGCAGTTCAGCATACAGGTATGGTGCCTTGTTACACATTGACCTTCATAAGTATTAACTGTTCTTAAATAATTTCTATGTTCAGTTACACTTTTAGCTTTAGTCTCAGGATACACATGCGATTATTGTTTTCGTGATCATATATTTTTGTAGAGATTTTTCGTGGCAATATGTTTTCCTTGGACCTAATAAATATCAAATGAAAATGTGAGAAACCTAACATTATTATTTGAGGGTTATGAAAGGGGATTATTGTTTTTCAGTTGGGATATTTTTTTTATTTCAATGAAGAATATGGCTTGATGCGCTACAACCTGAAATACAAAGCTCCTTCAATCACACAGCTCGAGCTTTTGCTTACAAAAAATGCGGTGCCGTGATATCGTATTCTAATAAAGTGGGTTTAGCAGTTCAGCATACAGGTATGGTGCCTTGTTACACATTGACCTTCATAAGTATTAACTGTTCTTAAATAATTTCTATGTTCAGTTACACTTTTAGCTTTAGTCTCAGGATACACATGCGATTATTGTTTTCGTGATCATATATTTTTGTAGAGATTTTTCGTGGGAATATGTTTTCCTTGGACCTAATAAATATCAAATGAAAATGTGAGAAACCTAACATTATTATTTGAGGGTTATGAAAGGGGATTATTGTTTTTCAGTTGGGATATTTTTTTTATTTCAATGAAGAATATGGCTTGATGCGCTACAACCTGAAATACAAAGCTCCTTCAATCACACAGCTCGAGCTTTTGCTTACAAAAAATGCGGTGCCGTGATATCGTATTCTAATAAAGTGGGTTTAGCAGTTCAGCATACAGGTATGGTGCCTTGTTACACATTGACCTTCATAATTATTAACTGTTCTTAAATAATTTCTATGTTCAGTTACACTTTTAGCTTTAGTCTCAGGATACACATGCGATTATTGTTTTCGTGATCATATATTTTTGTAGAGATTTTTCGTGGGGATATGTTTTCCTTGGACCTAATAAATATCAAATGAAAATGTGAGAAACCTAACATTATTATTTGAGGGTTATGAAAGGGGATTATTGTTTTTCAGTTGGGATATTTTTTTTATTTCAATGAAGAATATGGCTTGATGCGCTACAACCTGAAATACAAAGCTCCTTCAATCACACAGCTCGAGCTTTTGCTTACAAAAAATGCGGTGCCGTGATATCGTATTCTAATAAAGTGGGTTTAGCAGTTCAGCATACAGGTATGGTGCCTTGTTACACATTGACCTTCATAATTATTAACTGTTCTTAAATAATTTCTATGTTCAGTTACACTTTTAGCTTTAGTCTCAGGATACACATGCGATTATTGTTTTCGTGATCATATATTTTTGTAGAGATTTTTCGTGGGGATATGTTTTCCTTGGACCTAATAAATATCAAATGAAAATGTGAGAAACCTAACATTATTATTTGAGGGTTATGAAAGGGGATTATTAGGAATATATAATGAAAGCGATAAGTGGAGATCATGCATAAACCGTTTGCAGATGTTCTAAGGATAATTAGTGATAGATCAGCTATTTTGTGGTAAGTTTTAAAGGTTCATTTATCAGCTATTTGTGGTAAGCTTTTGATAATACCAAGGGAAATTAAGTGTTCAATGTAGTATCATTTTGGATGTTAGCATACTTATCGTTCCTCACAGTCTCATACAGCATAATGGGATGATGATCGAACTTGCTAAAGTTTTGAATTAGTTACTTTATCTTTCTTTGAAGACATTTAAGATGAAAATACTAAGGAATAGGTTGATCATCATGTATGTTCTAGAACGTGTTTTCAAGAATAGACATAGGATGATGAGATAGTAGTTGAAGTAATATGAAGTAAATAAATTGCCAGATCGAGAAGATGTTTTCAGAGTAGTAATAAGTAAGTAATAATGTTTGGGGTCAAGTTGGAGGATACGTAAGCTGGCATCCATGTGTTAGAAGATGAATTTTTATAATTATATCTACAATGCCAGGTTTAAGAGAAAACAAGTACAACAACTTATAATGTAGAATTCTTTGAAGTAGAGTGCAAGTTCTCATTGCAAATATCACTTGTGATTTATGATGTATGAGTGATAGCCTACTTTTGACGTTGCAAGCAACAAAAGTCAAGATTTGCTTGATTCCAACATGATTGGTATTTAAGGGACAAACGTGAGCCTGATGCTAGACATTCCTTACAACAACCCTGACATGGTCTACTAGTAGCGAACAGATGCCACTCTTTGCATCCTGAAAGTCAATCATTCTGGTAGATATTCCAACGATAATCATAGAGCTCCCACTATTCGCCTACATTCATACTTTACTCTCAGGTTTCACACATCATACGTACTAACTTAGGCATCCGACTAAGGATGAACTGCTCTATCTATCTGATTTCCTTTTGATTCGTATCAATTGGTATTATTCTATTTTATAACGAGGGACTTACTTTCCCAAACTTTTATTTACTTTACTTAATTTTTAACATGAGGACCAAGTAGCTAATAATGAAACTTAAGGGACTTGAATAGTTATTTGTTTAAAACTAGTTATATTAAGAAGAAATAGTTGACTAAGTCAAAATGGGGGAAAGTGAAAGTGTGTGTGGTGTTTGTTACGGCTGGTAAGAATCGAGAAGGAGAAGAAGGGAAAAAGAAATCTGATTTTTGAAAGGAAATTCACAAGAATTAGCCATTTAATTGTTCCATCAACCTAAAGGTATGATTTACAAACTATGTTATATGGTTATAGGAGAAAGTAGAGGAGTTAGAAGATGATTTGTTCTTAGAATCCATTCATTGCAATTAGTTTGTGAATTTATTCAAGAATTCTAGTGGTTATAAACTGAATTTGTCACATGCATGCTGAAAATTGTGAGTTTCTGGAGAGGCGGGGAAGTGTCCCCAATTTGCCGGTCAAAAAAAAAGGTTACATTTTTTATTAGGTTGAGATAATGGGCCAAAAATTCTTAATTCTTATGTATTTGATCCGAGGGTTGGTCATGTTGTGTTACTAATGATGTTTTGAGTAGTATTTTGTCATGTTTAAACCATTTTGGTGATGGGATTCACTAAACTTTGGTATAGAATTCGTTTCGGTTCTGGTCGAACTATTGTTGTCTGCACACGAAAACATGGGAGTGTTCAAGGGAACACGGGCCCTGTAGGGCTAAGCAAACACACCCTATGTGTGAGAAGCCGTGTACACTAAGTGCAGGTCAATAATTAATGTAATATTTCATTTCCACACGTAGGTATTAATTGAAGACTTAACCATGTGATTTCTACTGCTGTCAAAGAATGTAATTGGTGCATCATGTCGAGCACGTGAGTCATACAACTCATTTAACTTATCTGTAAAATGTGCGATTACATGATTGTGTTATAGCCTGGGTGGCAATGATTGTGAATAGCATGGGTGGCAATAATAGTGAATAGCCTGGGTGGCAGTTTTAGTAATTGTCTGGGTAACACTATTTGTGAAAAGCCTGGGTTGCAATTTGTCGCCTGTGTGGCATGTATGTGGTTAGATTCTATCTCGTGTAGATACAGTTTAAGTGATTGTGTATGTATGTACTCACTAAGCTTTATAGCTTACCGTTGTTAACTTAACTCTTGCAGATGCTTTATGTAACGTGGGATAATGGGACATGGTTGTTGTTGTAGCTAAGTTGACCGTCGTTGCTTCCGACAAAGTTATTTTAATTTAACATTTTATATAAGACTTTAAACAATTATAAGTTTTTGGAAAGTCACCCTTTTGGTAATAACCATTTATGAATATTTTTAGTAAAGACGATTTATTATATTTTTATAAAAAATACGGAATGTTACAACATGAAACAATCGGCCAACTTGATTAAGGAATGGATAACAACAATCGATTAGTTTGATTCAACAACAATGAGTAACAATGATAAGTTTGATTCATAATCAGTCATTTTGACTATGACCAACAATGATGAAGATCACCGATTTGACTAGGAACCATGCCGAGATCTTTGGAGAAGTTCATCCACTCATCCTCCTTTGCAACTTCACTTGCTGCAATGTACTCTGACTCTATGGTCGACTTTCCTACTATATCCTGCTTCAAGTTCCTCCAACTAATAGCACCGCCTTTGAAGGTATCTGCAGTCACATCCTCTTCTTGTTCAAGACCCATTTGCAACCCACGAGCCTAAAGCCGGACGCACGATCTACCAAGTCCTAAACTTGGTTATCCTATATGGACTATATCTTCGATTCCACCGTTTCTCCACCTAGAAGACTCTGTCCTCACTACGGCTTCCTGATATGTAACCCACCATCGGGTCGTCTCCCTCATGTGGAAACTCGTATCTCTTTGGCTCAAGACAAATCCTGCTAGACCTTCGAAGAGGTTATGGCTCTATGTGTCAGGTTCCAAGCATCGTCATGCCGAGTTTCAACCGTTCTTGGTTGAGTGCTATATCATTAGGTTCTCCATCGGTTGATCCTTGAATCTCCTCAAGTTAAACTCTCTTCCTTATACTGATGGTGCCAACATCGGTTGCTATCGGTTGCCTTTCATGGAAAACCACCGTTCGAGCAATAAAAACCTTTTTAGAATGGTTTGTAAAAGAAATATCCCAAGTCACAGGCAACATAACTAACAAAGTAACCAATCTTGGATCGGGGTTCTTATATGTCTTCGGCCTCATGTCTAACGTAAGCAAGACAAGCCTAAAACCATGAGATAGGCAAGCAAAAGAACTCTTCCGTGGCACATCTCATAAGGTATATTCTCAACCTTCTTTGTTGGTTTAAGGTCGAGGACCCTCCAACTCATCGTAGAACGGTGTCCGTTTCTTTTACTCGGCAACACCATTTAATTATGGCATCCTAGGAGGTCCAAATTGCCAGACAATCCCAAAATCTCTATAAGATGGTCACAAAACACTAAACTAAGATACTCACTACCTCTTGCCCTAAAATCGGATTTTGTCCGTTGTTCTGGAAAGTTTTGAACAACTCAAAGGTTCTAGACTTGTGACTAATCAAGTGAACATACCCTTACATACTAAAGTCATAGGTAAAGGTAAGGAAGTATATATCATAATTCCTAGTGGCATACTTGAAGCATAAATGCTTCGTGGCTATGAAGCCTTGTGATAGCCCATTTTACTATATTCTCGTTTCCTTCCATGTTATGGGGATCAATAATTGGCGTGTGACCCAGTAGGCCCATGTTTCATCGGTAGTGACAACAGTCTACGTGTGTCGGTGGTAGAGGAAGACTCTCACCTGCACATGACACACTGTATCCATAGGTGTCACATATAAGGGGCGGCATGTAGCAAGACATCACACAGGTTATGTCATCCCTAACAAGTACCAAATTGCAACCTATTGTTTTTAGATTTGTCCTATAGATAATTGATCATCATCCCTTTTTTCGCAATACGTGTGTGAACACGGGACATGGATTAATGTTTCTCGATTCTAGATGGGCGGTGGGTGACCTGAGGCAAGTTACGATTGATCTATTAGCAATGAAACTCTAGCGTAGCCATGCTTTTTACGTCAACACTCAGTGATCGAGGGACCTAAGGATATCTCTTTAAACACATAATACTTTACCCAAAATCATGAGGATGAAATAATATTATCAACCTGAGTCACTTGTGACTTAATTTATGAAGTAAACTCAGGTGCAAGTCTTCTGGTCACTTGAAACTCTTTTCAAGTATAGGTAAGTGTTGTATCTCATTTAATCAATCGTAGATGGAACAAAATAGAGACAAATGAGAGTAACCGCAACACATATGTATATAGAACTCCACTATATAATTGTAAATTACAATATTGCTTGATGTTCTCAAAACATACATATCAAACAAGAAGAAAATAACTATACACTCAAGCCAAGTATTTTGCAAATCTAATGCCTATAGCCCTAGCGTGAGAAAAAAACATTGTTATGAAAATGTAGAAAGAACTTTTATTGATCTGAATGAAAAAATGAAAAAGGTAATACAAAATGAAGACTACTGCTGTTATTTATAATACATGGCAGCAAAACAGAAAAACTAACTAACGGAACAGAAACTAACAAACTAACAGAACCCATTAGCTGACACATCAGCTGATGCCTTTAATATCAGCTGACAACTTGAAGCTGACTTCCCACTTATCGCCTCAAGCTGACTACCTCAAGCTGACTGGCTCAAGCTGACTACCTCAAGCTGACTGGCTCAAGCTGACTTACTCATATGTATTAAAGACACCAGACTTCACAAATTCTCCACCTTGTCTTTAATACTAGTAAAAGAATTACTACTTCCAGCTATCAATGTTTAGAAGATCTAAACAATGTCTAAACTTGTTCACCGACACTGGTTTAGTAAGTACATCAGCTGGATTGTCTTCCGTCTTCACTTTCAGCACTTTTATTCTTCTTTCTGAACGAATAAAATGATACCGCACATTTATGTGCTTTGTTCTTTCATGATGCACTTGATCTTTGGCAAGACAAATTGCACTCATGCTATCACAAAACACAACAGCTTGATTTTGACTGAAACCAAGGTCTCCAAGTAAACCTTTCAGCCAAATCCCCTCTTTGGCAGCTTCAGTTAATGCCATATACTCGGCCTCAGTTGTAGACAACGCAACCGATGGCTGTAAGGTCGCTTTCCAGCTCACAACCGCCTCTCCAACAGTGAAAACATAACCTGTTAAAGATCTTCGAGAGTCCATATCAGCTGCATAGTCTGAATCTGAATATCCAGCCACAAAACACTCTCTTTTTCCACCATAAATCAGACCCACATCAGCTGTACCTTTAAGATAACGAAAGATACGCTTAACAGCAACCCAATGCTCCTTTCCCGGACTAACCATGTAGCGCGAAACAACACTCACAGCATGCGCTATGTCGGGTCTAGTGCAAACCATCACATACATCAGGCTCCCAACCGCACTAGAATAAGGAACTTTGCTCATATATTCTACCTCAGCCTCCGTTTGAGGTGCCAAATCAGATGACAATCTGAAATTTGCTGATGAAGGTGTATTTAACGCCTTTGCTGAACTCATACCAAATCGAGAAAGCACTTTCTGAATATAACTTTTCTGTGACAAGAAAAGTTTACCATTTACTCTATCTCGAACAATCTCCATACCAAGGATCTTTTGAGCAGCACCTAAGTCTTTCATATCAAACTCTGAATTAAGAACTTTCAGCTTCTTAACTTCCTCCATATCACGAGCTGCTACTAACATATCATCCACATACAAGAGCAAATAAATGGATGATCCATCAGCTACTTTCTTGTGATAAATGCAACAATCATAAGGACTTCGATTAAAACCATTTTTCACCATAAAACTGTCAAATCACTTGTACCACTGCCTTGGCGATTGTTTCAGCCCATACAGCGATTTTTTCAGCTTACACACATACTCTATTTTCCCTTGAGCAACAAACCCTTCTGGTTGACTCATATAAATCTCTTCTTCGAGATCCCCGTGTAAGAAAGCAGTTTTAACATCCAATTGTTCCAACTCCAGATTCTGCTGTGCAACCAAAGCTAACAACACACGAATTGATGTATGACGTACCACCGGTGAAAATATCTCATTATAATCGATCCCTTGCTCTTGACTATAACCCCCTAGCTACCAATCGAGCTTTAAATCTCACATTTTCAGCCCCTGGCAGCCCTGTTTTCCTCTTGAAAATCCACTTACAAGTCACCACCTTTCTACCTTGAGGCAACTTTACCAACTCCCAAGTTCTATTTCTGTGAAGTGACTCCATCTCTTCACCCATGGTTGCTATCCACACATCAGCCTCTTTGGTTTTTAAAGCCTCTTTGTAACTTGAAGGTTCAGAAAACTCCATTTCTTCAGCAACTTGTAAAGCATAGGCCACTACCTCATCAAAACCATAACGAACAGGCCTATTAACTTGCCTCCTAGGCTTGTCTAATGCTACTGATCGAAACTCTGATGGCTGTTGCAAACTTTGTGTCTCGAAAGGTTCATTTTGTGATGAATTACTCGGCTGCCCAGCTGCATCACCAACAGGTTCAGCCCCATTTTCAACACTTTCATCTGAACTATCAACCTCATACTCCACCTGTTCAGAAACATCCTCCTGTTGGCCATTATTAGCAGCTGAAACAGATTGATTTTTCACTCCATGAAGCATAGAATCTTCATCAAAAATCACATCTCTACTGAGAATAACTTTTCTTTCAGCCGGTGACCCAATCCTATACCCTTTCACACCATTACCGTAGCCCATGAACAACCCTTTCTTCGATCTTGGTTCCAATTTTCCTTCACTAACATGATAATAAGGACATCCAAACACCCTTAGACCTGTATAATCTGCCGGCTGTCCCGACCAGATTTCAATCGGAGTTTTACACTCAATTTCTGTTGAGGGACTTCTATTAACCAAGTAACAAACGGTGTTCAACGCTTCTGCCCAAAAACTCCTATTTAGACCCGCATTTGACAGCAAACACCTAACCCGTTCCAGCCAGTGTTCTATTCATACGTTCAGCCACCCCATTTTGTTGTGGCGTATGTCGAACCGTATGGTGTCTCGCAATTCCTTCATCCTTGCAAAACTGGTCAAACTCCTTTGAACAAAACTCCAAACCATTATTTGTTCTTAACCGTTTTATCTTCTTTCCAACTTGATTTTCTATAAGAACTTTCCATTGCTTGAACTTCTCAAATGATTCACTCTTGTGTTTCATAACAAACACCCACGTCATCCTTGAGTAATCATCTATAATTGACAAGAAGTATCGAGCACCACCAAGTGAAGGAACTTGAGAAGGACCCCAACAATCAGCATGTAAATAGTCCAACGTTGACTTTGTTCTATGAACACCTTTTGAAAAACTCACCCTCCTTTGTTTTCCAAATATGCAATGTTCACAAAGGCCTAACTCAGCCACTTTATGACCTCCAAGAAGCCCCCTTTTGCTAAGAATTATCATACCTTTTTCGCTTACATGACCCAGCCTCATATGCCATAAATGAGTTAAATCCGACTCCGTTTTGTCAGATTTTGAGGCTGTAGCAGCTGATCCAACAGCCGTGTGTCCTAAAATGTACAAGGTACCCTTGGTGATCTTGAGCACTTCACCTTCACCGCTGTACTTGAACCCTTTAGAGTCCAAAACTCCTAAAGAAATCAAGTTCTTCTTCAAGTTGGGTACATGACGAACATCTGTCAAAGTTCTCACCATTCCATCATGCATCTTGACGTTTATTGACCCAATTCCAACCACTTCACATGAAGTGTTGTCCCCCATTAACACATGCCCTGCTGAAACACTTTCATACGAATCAAACCAGCCCCTATTTGGTGTCATATGATAAGAACATCCCGAGTCAAGCACCCATTCATCTGACTGACTTTGCAAATCAGCAACACTTTGATAATCAGCAAATGAAAGTACCAAATCAGTCTCTGAATCTGAGTCATCCTTTGCAACAGCAGCCGATGCTTTGTCCTTTCGTTTAGGACACTCGTTTTTCCAATGACCTTGTTCTTTGCATATATGACACACATCTCTGGGATTCACCTTAGATCCTCTACTCTTGGATCTTGATCGACCTTTTCCTCTCCATTTTCCTTTCCCCTTATCTGATCGTCTTCTTTCTCTGCCTCTATCACCATCAACAACAGATAAACCAGATGACTGACCTTCAGATCCATTCCCATTCCCAGAAGCCTTATGACGAAGCTCTCTTGAATGCAAACTCGATCGGACCTCTTCCAACGTAAGTGTATCTCTGCCCACCACAAAAGAATTAACAAAATTCTCATAAGACGGTGGCAAAGAAACCAACAGCACAAGAGCAGCATCTTCATCATCGATCTTGACTTCAACATTCTTCAAATCCATGAGAATAGAGTTCAGCTCATCAAGATGCTCTTTCAAAGCCATTCCTTCCTTCATACGCAGCGAAAACAGTCGTTGCTTCAACAACAACTTATTCGTTAATGACTTTGTCATGTAAAGACTCTCTAATTTCAACCACAAAGACTCTGCAGTCTCTTCATCTGCTACTTCGTATATCACTTCATCGGAGAGTGACAACAAGATGGTTGAATGAGCCTTTTCATCCTGTTGAGCATAATCAGACTCTGACATTTCATCTCGCCTTTAGCCTGTCAAGGGAGTCCATATTCCCTGTTGTTTTAGGAGAGCCTTCATCTTGATTCTCCACAAACTGAAATTGTTTTTCCTAGTAAACTTATCAATCTTGATAAGTGAAGGCATTCTTTAGAAATTTCAAGAACTGTACAGTTGTTGGTAATTAACTTGCTGTTGTCGAATTCCACAATCACAACACTATCACTGAATCTTGCAACTAATTCTTGAAAACAGAACCTTCAACTTCAATTCTCTTGCCCCAGACTTCAATCGATCAAATCAATTTCAATCAATCGATGATTCTTGTTACCCCAAAACACTTATCGATCACCAATTGCAGGTCGCAAAACCCCAATCAATCCTTATTTCACGTTCCCCCAGACTCAATTGATCAAATCGCTCCACCTTAAATCGAATTCCCTTCGATTTCTTCCTGTCGACTTCCAATTGAAACCAATTTTCAAGAACGACGTACGAAAAGTGATTGCCCAGATGGCAATCGCACAAACTCAATTGAGTTTTGGAACAGTAATTGATCGATAATCTCAAGAATCAGAAAATGAAGTAATCTTGAACGATTGAATGCAAGAACTGGAAAGAAAATTCAAACCCTCAGAAGCGTGTTCTTCGTAACCACGCTCTGATACCAATTTGTTATGAAAATGTAGAAAGAACTTTTATTGATCTGAATGAAAAAATGAAAAAGGTAATACAAAATGAAGACTACTGCTGCTATTTATAATACATGGCAGCAAAACAGAAAAACTAACTAACGGAACAGAAACTAACAAACTAACAGAACTCATTAGCTGACACATCAGCTGATGCCTTTAATATCAGCTGACAACTTGAAGCTGACTTCCCACTTATCGCCTCAAGCTGACTGGCTCAAGCTGACTTACTCATATGTATTAAAGACACCAGACTTCACAAACATACATAATGTTTACTCTGATCCGATGGTCGGTACGTAGTGGTAAAACTAATCAGGTTTTGAGACTTGGTTTAAGCGGTTGTTTTTTGATACCAAGTCGACAAACAATACGAATATGTAATCAGTGTTTTGCTCCGCTGCTAATCTTTTGATGTAAATTAAAAGGATTTAATTTCCACTGATTTTAAAGTGTCTAGGGTTTGAGATTCCTAAAGTGTTCTTTGATTCTTGTTCATAGATATCATCAGTGTTGCAGATTACATACTAGTCGTGGAGAAGGAATCAGGCGAGGGCTTCCTACAACAAGACTTGTGGGTCCAACATTCTTTCAATTTGAAACTGATTTAAACTATTACATGCTTTCCATATTGCAGTATTCCAGCGACTAGCAAATGATGGTTTTAGCAAAACTAATCGTTGCATTGTCATCACGGTAAGGGAGTCTTTAGTGTTACATCTTTAGAAGAATTAGCCATTAATTATATCTATTTACATGGCAGAGCCGCAGAGGTTATCCCGATATTCCAACACGGAGGTAAATGTTTATTTATTTTTGTTTTGTCCCAGAACACATACCAAAAACAACTTCAATCTTGAAGTTATTTCAATCTTGGGGTTACTCATTGAGCAGCTGCACTTGCCAGCCTATTGTTTGGTTGATTGTGACCCATATGGCTTTGACATCTTAACCACATACCGGTTTGGTTCAATGGTAACGTCCTCAGATATATGCAAGATGTTGCCATTCATAAGTATGATTTACATTTCAATATATGCCCAAAATGATTCAAATCATGTTTTGTAACAAAATACACATTTAATCCAAGTTTCTATGTTCCCGTCAGGTGACTTTTCTCTTGCCAAAATGTTGACATTTCATGATCTTGCATCCTCGGTATTTAATATTGCTTCCACATATTATTATTGCTATTATTATCTTTTCTTTTTCTTACTATTATGTGTCTTTCCTTGGAAAAATAATGATATCATCAAAAGAATTCAAGTGCCCTTAACGTATATAATTTCTGTCTTTTAACTATTCATTGAGTATGTTCATTAGTTAAGCATCTACTCTTATATCCTCTACGAAGAGTGTATCAGCTAATCTCCTCTTTGTTGTTTCATACATTTTTATACACATGTTTTTATGTATAGTTTGAACAAGTGTGTGATATTCTTCGACAGCACAAACATCAGTGTATAGTTAAATAAATATGAAGCCTTAAGTACTCTATATATAACTTTCAGTAATATTAAAGAAATGTGTGAGCATACATATAATTATAGATGGTATCTAAACTAATCTCCTATTGAAAGATATGACGAATGGATACCAAAGGTCAAAAATCATCTACATGCAACCTTGGTAATTACTGTTTTTTAATTTACTCTTCTTTTACCAACTTTTGGTCATATTGCTATGGTGTTTTTGCATTGCCCTGTTTGCCTTGTCAATTGCAACTGTAAATCTTGTTTGCTTGATCACCCGAAAGTTGGTTCTTGTATCTGATTTTCTGTTATGCAACTTATAGCAGTTCTTCATCTTACAGCTCTATATCCCCCTCAATCTGGTAACAATCATATATATTTTACGGCCACTTTGTCCTCCGTTCTTTTAACATCGATTATCCTACTCTTGTTGTCTACGAGAATCTCGTTTCATTGTTGACAGGGTTTAAATGTTTTAGGGATTACAGTCTCTATAGAAATCATTTTCATTTTCTTAACTGTTTCAGTTTCCATTTTGGTTGTTATGTTTCAGTTGGCTTGTGTTTTATGAATCAATTCTTGTGATGTTTAAATGTTTTGGTTGTAAATGCATGATTCCTGTTTCATTTAAGAAACACTGATTTAGTTTCAATAATGCACGATTTTGGTATCATTTTAGTAACAAGGGATTTGGTTTGGTTTCTAAATAAGCAATCGACTACGAGATCTCAAACTTTCATGGCGAAGCTGAGATATCTTAAAAGTCATATTAAATCGTGGAAGGGAGGTGTCAAAGACCCACAGTTGAAATCATTGGAAGAGTTCAAGTCTAAGGCTTTGGAATTTGACAAGAAAGCTGAAAATGGCTTATTATCCGTTATGGATCAGCAACATAGATTGGAGAATGATCTCAAGATACTCGAAATGGAAAAGATGCTATGTTTGGATCTCAAGCAGCGTTCTAGAAATGGGCTACTGACGGAGATGAAAATACCAAACTGTTCCATGGTTTTGATTAACCACAGAAGGAGGAAGAACAAGATCCACGGGATTATGGAGAATGGTGTTTGGACCTCTAGTCCACTTAGCATCAAAGGAGCTGCTTACAGATAACTTTTCAGAAAAGTTTGCTGACAACTCTAGTTGCAGACCCTATTTATATAGCAGAAAATACAAGACCCTTTTGATGGTTCAGAGAAATTCATTGGACACACCATTCTCAGAAGCTGAAATTAAATTTGCTATTTGGGATTGTGGGGGAGACAAGGCTCCAGGCCCCCTGATGGCTTCACGATGAAGTTCTTCAAAGATGACTTGATTGATGCTATCCGCGGCTTGGAAAATACTGCAGCTCTTGAAACAGGTTGTAATACTTCCTTCCTGACTTTAGTTCCTAAATGTGCATCTCCCCTATCATTTGTTGATTTTCGTCCTATTAGTCTCATAAATTCATTATATAAGATAATTGCAAAGATGATGGCAAACAGACTAAAATATGTCATTGATGATCTAATTAGTGGTGAGCAAACTGCGTTTATTAAAAATAGAAGCATTCTTGGATGGGCAATACATGTTAAACAAAAATTGTTAATTTTTAAAGTTCATTTTGAGAAGGCGTTTGATACACTAAAATAGGATTTTTTTTGGATGATATAATGTCTCTCATGGGGTTTAGTGATAGATGGAGGAAACTGGTCCGAGGTTGTTTATGCTCCTCTTCTAAGGATGTGTTAATAATTGGGTCTCCGACCTTGGAATCTCTGCCCTCTAAAGGGGTAGGGCAAGGTGACCACATGGCCCCTTTCCTTTTTATAATGGCCATGGAAGATTTAAACATTGTCATGAAAGAGGCGGTAGAAAAAGGTGTTTTCCATAGGATTAAATTACCTTTTAATGGGCCTGTTTTAACTCATCTTTATTACGCAGATGATGTGGTTTTCATCGGGGAATGGTCTGTAATAAATGTGAAAAATATTGGTCGTTTACTCGGATGTTTTCAATTTGTTCTGGTCTAAAAGTAAACCTCCAAAAAAGTAATTTATACGGGGTGGGAGTTTCTGATGACAGCATCCATAGTGTTGCATCTTTAATCAGCTGTAAAGCTGGTTCTTTTCCAATGAAATATCTGGGAATGCCTATTGGAATTAGTATGAGTAAAACAGAAAGCTGGGGAACTGTAATTGAGAAATTTCAGGCGAAACATACAAAATGGAAAGCGAATTCAATCTCTGCTAGGGGAAGGCGATTACTCTGTAGGTCCGTGTTTGGAAGCCTTAACCTGTATTATTTTTTATGTTTAAAGCTCCAAAAAATGTATTGAAAAGCTGGAAAGCATTTCTAATGAATTATTTTGGGAATGGGTACTAATGAAAAGAAAATCACATGGGTTGCTTGGAACAAAGTTACATCCAGCTTTGCTCATGGTGGGCTGCAAATTGGTAGGTTACATGCGCAAAACATATCACTTCTAGTCAAGTGGTGGTGGAGATTCAGAATCGAGGAGGTCTCGCTTTGGAAATCAGTTCCCTACATGGCAAATATTTTAAAGATCTCAATAGGTTAGTCATGGGGGCTGGTCTGGATCAAGTTTTGGGTCTTTCGCTGGAACATAGAGAAATATTTTAAAGATCTCTTCAGATTTTAACCCATTTGACCCATTTCATTTTTAGCTAACTTTTTTTATGAAAATATTTATTTTATCCATTTTGACCGATAAGGTTATAGAGATAAACTATCACCAGAGTCAACCCATTCCATAAGTAAATGGGTCGTATTTGCCACTGATTTTATATAACAATATTCAGCTTGACCTCATACTTTAGTCGATCTTAAAAAGTTCATCTAAAAATATGTAACTAACAACTACTTTGCAATTTGGCAATTGATTGTTCCCCAGCTGAGGTTACAAGATGTTGGACCAAAGGAAACTGTTGGTAAATTTCAAGCATCACTTGTGTTTGTCCCGAAGATATTGTGGTTCTGGAGGGGTAGTATTAACAGTCTCAGATGTGAGGATTTACATTTTTAGTCTCCCTTTTTTTAAATGTATCGTGATCGTGTATTGACACTTGAGGAAAACACAATCCCTGTTAGGCATTACAATATGTTCAAAAAATTGCAAAAGAAAATTCAGTACCTCATTGTTTTCCTGAGGAGCAGATGCTCTCTCATTACTTATAAAATAATGTACAAGAGAATTTGGTTGTTAATTTAAGATTTGTTTATATTGTTTTTCAGTTGGGATATTTTTTTTAATTCAATGAAGAAGATGCTTGATGCGCTACAACCTGAAATACAAAGCTCCTTCAATCACACAGCTCGAGCTTTTCCTTAAAAAAAATGCAGTGCCTGATATCGTATTCTAATAAAGTGGGTTTAGCAGTTTAGCATACAGGTATGGTGCTTGGTTACACATTGACCTTCATAATTATTAACCGTTCTTAAATAATTTCTATGTTCAGTTACACTTTTAGCTTTAGTCTCTGGATACACATGAGATTATTGTTTTTGTGATCATATATTTTTGTAGAGATTTTTCGTTGGGATATCTTTTCCTTGGACCTAATAAATATCAAATGAAAATGTGAGAAACCTAACATTATTATTTGAGGGTTATGAAAGGGGATTATTAGGAATATATAATGAAAGTGATAAGTGGAGATCATGCATAAACCATTTGCAGATGTTCTAAGGATAATTAGTGATAGATCAGCTATTTTGTGATAAGTTTTAAAGGAGCATTTATTATTTGTGGTAAGCTTTTGATAATACCAAGGGAAATTAAGTGTTCAATGTAGTATCATTTTGGATGTTAGCATACTTATCGTTCCTCACAGTCTCATACAGCATAATGGGATGATGATCGAACTTGCTAAAGTTTTGAATTAGTTACTTTATCTTTCTTTGAAGAGATTTAAGATGAAAATACTAAGGAATCGGGTGATCATCATGTATGTTCTAGAATGTGTTTTCAAGAATAGACATAGGATGATGAGATAGTAGTTGAAGTAATATGAAGTAAATAGATTGCCAGATCGAGAAGATGTTTTCAGAGTAGTAATAAGTAAGCAATAATGTTTGGGGTCAGGTTGGAGGATACGTAAGCTGGCATCCATGTGTTAGAAGATGAATTTTTATAATTATATCTACAATGCCAGGTTTAAGAGAGAACAAGTACAACAACTTATAATGTAGAATTCTTTGAAGTAGAGTGCAAGTATTCTTTGAAGTAGAGTGCAAGTCCTCATTGCAAATATCAGTTGTGATTTATGATGTATGAGTGATAGCCTACTTTTGACGTTGCAAGCAACAAAAGTCAAGATTTGCTTGATTCCAACATGATTGGCATTTAAGGGACAAACGTGAGCCTGATACAAGACATTCCTTACAACAACCCTGACATGGTCTACTAGTAGCGAACAGATGCCACTCTTTGCATCCTGAAAGTCAATCATTCTGGTAGATATTCCAACGATAATCATAGAGCTCCCACTATTCGCCTACATTCATACTTTACTCTCAGGTTTCACACATCATACGTACTAACTTAGGCATCCGACTAAGGATGAACTGCTTTATCTATCTGATTTCCCTTTGATTCGTATGAATTGGTATTATTCTATTTTATATTGAGGGACTTACTATGCCAAACTTTTATTTACTTTACTTCATTTTTGACATGAGGACTAAGTAGCTAATAATGAAACTTAAGGGACTTGAATAGTTATTTGTTTAAAACTAGTTATATTAAGAAGAAATAGTTGACTAAGTCAAAATGGGGGAAAGTGAAAGTGTGTGTGGTGTGTGGTGTCTGTTACGGCTGGTAAGAATCGGGAAGGAGAAGAAGGGAAAAAGAAATCTGATTTTTGAAAGGAAATTCACAAGAATTAGCCATTTAATTGTTCCATCAACCTAAAGGTATGATTTACAAATTATGTTATATGGTTAGTGGAGAAAGTAGAGGAGTTAGAAGATGATTTATTCATAGAATCCATTTATTGCAATTAGTTTGTGAATTTATTCAAGAATTCTAGTGGTTATAAACTGAATTTGTCACATGCATGCTGAAAATTGTGAGTTAATGGAGAGGCGGGGAAGTGTCCCCAATTTACCGGTAAAAAAAAAAGGTTACATTTTATATTAGGTTGAGATAATGGGTCAAAAATTCTTAATTCTTATGTATTTGATCCGAGGGTTGGTCATGTTGTGTTACTAATGATGTTTTGAGTAGTACTTAGTCATGTTTAAACCATTTTGGCGATGGGATTCACTAAACTTTGGTATAGAATTCGTTTATGATCTGGTCGAACTATTGCTGTCTGCACACGAAAACACGGGAGTGTTCAAGGGAATACGGGCCCTGTAGGGCTAAGCAAACACACCCTATGTGTGAGAAGCCGTGTACACTAAGTGCAGGTCAATAATTAATGTAATATTTCATTTCCACACGTAGGTATTAATTGAAGACTTAACCTTGTGATTTCTACTGCTGTCAAAGAATGTAATTGGTGAATCATGTCGAGCATGTGAATCATACAACTCATTTAACTTATCTGTAAAATGTGCGATTACATGATTATGTGTTATAGTCTGGGTGGTAATGATTGTGAATAGCATGGGTGGCAATATTGTGAATAGCATGGGTGGCGTTATTCGTAATTCTCTGGGTGACACTATTTGTGAAAACCCTGTGTGGCATGTATGTGGTTGTTAGATTCTATCTCGTGCAGATACAGTTTAAGTGATTGTGTATGTATGTACTCACTAAGCTTTATAGCTTACCGTTGTTAACTTAACTCTTGCAGATGCTTTATGTAACGCGGCCACGCGGGAGGGACATGGTTGTTGTTGTAGCTGAGTTGACAGTCGTTGCTTCCGACAAAGTTATTTTAAATTTAACATTTTATACAAGACGTGTTTTAAACAATTATAAGTTTTTGGAAAGTCACCCTTTTGGTAATAACCATTTATGAATATTTTTAGTAAAGACGATTTATTATATTTTAATAAAAAATACGGGATGTTACAACTTGAAACAATCGGCCAACTTGATTAAGGAATAGATAACAACAATCAGTTAGTTTGATTCAACAACAATGAGTAACAATGATAAGTTTGATTCATAATCAGTCATTTTGACTATGACCAACAATGATGAATATCACCGATTTGACTAGGAACCATGCCGAGATCTTTGGAGAAGTTCATCCACTCATCCTCCTTTGCAGCTTCACTTGTTGCAATGTACTCCGACTCTATAGTCGAGTTTCCTACTATATCCTGCTTCAAGTTCCTCCAACTAATAGCACCGCCTTTGAAGGTATCTACAGTCACATCCTCTTCTTGTTCAAGACCCATTTGCAACCCACGAGCCTAAAGCCGGACGCACGATCTACCAAGTCCTAAACTTGGTTATCCTATATGAACTATATCTTCGATTCCACCGTTTCTCCACCTAGAAGACTCTGTCCTCACTACGGCTTCCTGATATGTAACCCACCATCGGGTCGTCTCCCTCATGTGGAAACTCGTATCTCTTTGGCTCAAGACAAATCCTGCTAGACCTTCGAAGAGGTTATGGCTCTATGTGTCAGGTTCCAAGCATCGTCATGCCGAGTTTCAACCGTTCTTGGTTGAGTGCTAGATCATTAGGTTCTCCATTGGTTGATCCTTGAACCTCCTCAAGATAAACTCTCTTTCTTATAGTGATAGTGCCAACATCGGTTGCTATCGGTTGCCTTTCATGGAAAACCACCGTTCGAGCATTAAAAACCTTTTTAGAATGGTTTGTAAAAGAAATATCTCAAGTCACAGGCAACATAACTAACAAAGTAACCACTCTTGGATCAGGGTTCTTACTTGTCTTCGGCCTCATGTCTAACGTAAGCAAGACAAGCCTAAAACCATGAGATAGGTAAGCAAAATAACTCTTCCGTGCCACACCTCATAAGGTATTTTCTCAACCTTCTTTGTTGGTTTAAGGTCGAGGACCCTCCAACTCATCGTAGAACGGTGTCCGTTTCTTTTACTCGGCAACACCATTTAATTATGGCATCCTATGAGGTCTAAATTGCGAGACAATCCCAAAATCTCTATAAGATGGTCACAAAATACTAAACTAAGATACTCACTACCTCTTGCCCTAAAATCGGATTTTGTCCCTTGTTCTGGAAAGTTTTGAACAACTCAAAGGTTCTAGACTTGTGACTAATCAAGTGAACATACCCTTACATACTAAAGGCATAGGTAAAGGTAAGGAAGTATATATCATAATTCCTAGTGGCATACTTGAACCGACCACACACATCAATATGCACTATGTCGAACAAATACGAATATGTAATCAGTGTTTTGCTTCGCTGCTAATCTTTTGATGTAAATATAGTTTAAAAAGTTTTAATTTCCACAGATTTTATGTTTGTGAAAGCAGGTGTTACAGCAAGTCTCGGGTCAACTCATTTTATAAGACGAATTTTGGGTTCGTAAGTAAGTCGCACAATTCGTAAATGGAATTGAGAATTATAGTTTTTGATTATTTTAGTTTCATCTAGCGCTAGTTTAGGTTTTAACTTTGACCCGATTTTTAACTTGCCATTTATGTTACTTAAGTTATTATTTAAAATTTTAAAATAATATTTTTATGTAACAAAATCGGGTTGAGCGGTTCATTTGAGGTAACTAGGTAAATATGTTTTATATGAACCTGACACATTTTTACTTGTCATGTTCATGTCGGTCCATGTATTACAGTTTTAGTTTCGTGTCAGCCCATTTCATGTTCGGTTCAGATTGTGTTTAGAATTTATATCCCAGAGTGCTATTTTATCTTTATTTTATTATTTTATTTTTATTTAGAATATATGTGAACCTTAATGAGCATTAGACTCGGTGTTCCTTTTATTTTAATCCAATATTAGTCAATGCATTAAACTAAACTTTTGTTGGTGTTGTATATAGTTAAAGAATGTTAAATAGGGTGGTTATGCTTTTAAAGATATGCACTTGTAACGCCGCGGGTTTTCAGAAGCTTAATTAATAAAATATAATTAAGACACCAATTGTTTAACCAAAAGATATCTTTTAACAAACACAACGGAAGTATTTAACAACATCAGATACCTAACGGTGTTACCAATATCGGCCGACCATTAATCAACATCAGAGTAAACAAAAGTGAGAGTAAAAAGTGTTCCCCAAAATTACCAATGAAATAACCATAGCATGGCAATCCGTTCTCACCAACAACTATTTACCAGCAATTAGAAAGGTGTACATAGAGGGGTTAGCTATAAATAGCTAGTGAGTAACGATTAAACATAAGCATCATAACAAAGATGTTATAGCATGCAGAAGATATCACAGAATAACAAACAAGTCTATCCAAACAGCTAGCGATGTTCCGGTGTCCAGGAGGAGTCACATCTTGCAGGGTTATAAGCCTAGCTCAATGATCCAAACTGGGGGAAACCGAATACATCAGTTATATCGCGCAGGTGGGGGAGCGGGTAGCAGCCCACCATTGCATAAACGAGCGGGGAAGTCTGATGAGAGCCCCTTTAACGAGCGGGGAAATCTGGTGAGAGCCCCTAGCTGAGGCACGTAGGTTCTGCAGAACCCCGATTTGCGGCCGCAAATCACCGTACCCCAGACAGCATCAAAGTGCCGGCACGAACACGTATTGGCCGACTCTGGCCGCATCATAACATAGTTGGCCTACTCAAGCCATAACATATCATATTGGCCTACAAAGATCCACAACATAACATATTGGCCTACAAAAGCCATAACACTAGCATATACCAAGTTTATAACATGATTGGCCTACTCAAGCCTAACATAAGTGCATAGCAGCGTATACCATAGCAAATTAACAACACATAAACCATAACTTACCTTAAGCTTGTTATAACATGCTTATCACGAAACCTAAGGTTAACCGGTACTCACCTTAACAGCTACATCAGGCAAATCTAGTATTCGGTATCTTCTGGTTCCTCAGAACTGCCTAACATATCATTTACAAGCTAGTTAACACCTTACACATAACATATTTGGCTTTAAACACACGTTACACAATCCGTCAAACTGAAATACTCCCTTGCGACCGCATGTACTATCCTTGCGATCGCAAGGACTCTTTAACCACACCCTTACGACCGCAAGGGAATACCTTGCGACCGCATGGGTCCTTTTCCATAAAGCCAATGCTTACGATCGCAATGTATTGCCTTACGATCGCAAGCATGGTTCCTTGTGTGGTTACGATCGCAAGTTATATACCAACGATCGCAAACCTCATTTCCATCGCTCGCAAGCGGTAAACCAACAAACACATACTTACGGTCGCAAGTACCATTACTTGCGGCCGCATAGACCTTAACAACTGCTTACGATCGCAAGTGCCTATCCTTGCGACCGCAAGGACCAAGAACACAGTACTCTTCGACCCTGTTTTCTGCACAGCTCCGAAAACCCCATTTATGACATACAAATCGACCAAAAACTCAGATTCAAATGCTTCTACATGTTATTTATGACCAATACAACCTTGCTAACATAAACCTAACTCAAAACAACCATTGCAACCCACCTTAAACCTTTAAATTGGATCACCTTTACACTTGACTCAAGAACAAGAAATCAAAACAGAATACTTACAAATAGAGGATGATTACAGCTGATTGATACCCGAGTTTATGATTGATTTCAGAAACTAAGCCCTTCTCTCTTGATTTCTGCTTTGGATTTGCTAGAGTTTGAGAGGTGTTTGTGTTCGTATGATAGTGTGTGTGTTAGTATGTGTATTTTGTGTTTCTCGAGGGGATAAGGGAGAAGCATAGACCGACTTTGTGGTCTATAAATTAGATCACGGGTATTTTTTTCCCTTTTCAACTTATAACTAATCCTTCGTTTACCCGTTTCACCTAACGAGAATATTTTTAGAACCATTACCTAAAACCAGTTACTAACGTACCAATTTTATCTATTATTATAATTATTTCTCATAACACCTTTTTATCACGTATAATTAACAAATAACACATTTATCAACAAAATACATTGATTAAATCAATGTACAAGTATATAAGCATATAGTACAAACATGGTACAACTAGGCCCTATTTTGGGATGTTACAGCACAAGTTTACGGACCGTGAATATCCCGAAACAACCGAAACCGACTCAAGTAATTCAAGAATTATCTTTTTGCTATATTTTATATATATACAACTGTATAAAAATGTAAAATATTTTGGTTTATGTATCATTATATATAAATAAGTTTTTTATTTATTATTTATCGTAAATGACGGATTGAGACCATTGATATAATTTTTAAAGTTTAGGGATCAGTGACGGAAGATTTGGTAAAGTACAAAGACCATTTATGTAATTTACTCATTAGTTTATCATTATTGTTTAGTTTAAGCGTGTTGTTGATTGTACCATCATCCTTATCACATACACACATGTCACATCCAATGAGAGACGCTCACAAACACATCATCATATGAAACGTGTAATGATTCAAATAGTTTAATTATTAGGAGACTTTTGTTGCCAGTCATATGTTTGGTGCAGCCGGAGTCCAGGTACCACAAGTGAGGCACCTGCAACAAGAGAATAAAGCACGTTCAGGTCCCCATATATGAATGGGTCCTTGATTGTTAGTTCCTAAAGGTGGTTGAGTAGTGATTGTGTCTATTTGTTGTGGTGAAACTTTAGATGATCTATTCTTAATTACCCATGTGGGTCGAATCTTTTGTCGAGAATGAATAGATTTGGAAGAAATTGGCTGAGAAGAAAGTTTCTTTACCACTATTGGTTTGACAGTTGATGAAATAAGAGGTTTTAGATTCGGTAGAGTTGCGGAAGCGTTATGTTTGCGAATCCATGTTTGCGAGGAATTCTTAAAAATTCTCTGTGACCTCGGTGCATCAGCTTGCTTTTGCTGAACTGGAGCACTGCGATGAGTAGGTTTTGCTATTTGTTGAATGGATGATGGCTTGGGTTTAGAAGATTTGGAGATTTTGGAAAGGGAATTGCGAGAACGCTTTGAGAATGCAAGTGTTTTTCCTGTGCAATCCAAGCCCTTTTAAATGCTTCATAGCCCTGCCGTCTGTAGACTTCCAGTTCTTTGATTGTGAGTAATCGTTTGGATTTGTTTGAGCGTTTGAGTGCATGTGATTGACGAGTGGTGATCCACTGATGAATAATGTGTCCTTTTGAATTTAAAAACGGGACACAGACTTGGTTAGCATAAAAATCAGTCCAATCCTCACATGGTTTAATGCCTAAAGATTTACGCAATTGATCATAACAGCATTTATGTTCACAGTGTCCATGAGTACCACCATCACTCATACAAAACATGGTAGAAGCAATTTTGTCTTGCGAACAGGAATGATTACAGACAGAATCAAACATCAAAAGACAAGTTTCAAATTTGAACATTTCCTAGTGGATCTAGGAATTACTCTCTTCCAGTTTATGTTTATTTTACGCTTCATACTCCCAAGCTTCTTCACATCTGCAGCAGAATTTAAAACGTTAGAATTGAGTCATGGTCGACTAGCAGCTGCTTTTGAGGATCAGGAATGTCTATGTTCTTACGAGAAATATGATTAGAAGTGGAAGTGGGTGTCTGTTTTGGTTTGAAAATCTGTTTAAGTTTTAAATTTACCATGGATGACTTATTAACAGATTTTATCTCAGTTTTGACATCTTGAGAAGATGTAGACACATGTTTGGAACCTTCAATTCGTTCATCATATATGGTTCCCTGTGGTGAGAAGGTAAATGGAGTGGGTGGTTCAACTAATAGCACCGCCTTTGAAGGTATCTGCAGTCACATCCTCTTTTTGTTCAAGACCCATTTGCACGATCTACCAAGTCCTAAACTTGGTTATCCTATATGGACTATATCTTCGATTCCACCGTTTCTCCACCTAGAAGACTCTGTCCTCACTACGGCTTCCTGATATGTAACCCACCATCGGGTCGTCTCCCTCATATGTGGAAACTCATATCTCTTTGGCTCAAGACAAATCCTGCTAGACCTTCGAAGAGGTTATGGATCTATGTGTCAGGTTCCAAGCATCGTCATGCCGAGTTTCAACCGTTCTTGGTTAAGTGCTAGATCATTAGGTTCTCCATCAGTTGATCCTTGAACCTCCTCAAGATAAACTCTCTTTCTTATACTGATAGTGCCAACATCGGTTGCTATCGGTTGCTATCGGTTGCCTTTCATGGAAAACCACCGTTCGAGCAATAAAAACCTTTTTAGAATGGTTTGTAAAAGAAATATCCCAAGTCACAGGCAACATAACTAACAAAGTAACCACTCTTGGATCGGGGTTCTTACTTGTCTTCGGCCTCATGTCTAACGTAAGCAAGACAAGCCTAAAACCATGAGATAGGTAAGCAAAAGAACTCTTGCGTGCCACATCTCATAAGGTATTTTCTCAACCTTCTTTGTTGGTTTAAGGTCGAGGACCCTCCAACTCATCGTAGAACGGTGTCCGTTTCTTTTACTCAGCAACACCATTTAATTATGGCATCCTAGGAGGTCCAAATTGCGAGAAAATCCCAAAATATCTATAAGATGGTAACAAAATACTAAACTAAGATACTCACTACCTCTTACCCTAAAATCGGATTTTGTCCCTTGTTCTAGAAAGTTTTGAACAACTCAAAGGTTCTAAACTTGTGACTAATCAAGTGAACATACCCTTACATACTAAAGTCATAGGTAAAGGTAAGGAAGTATATATCATACATAATTCCTAGTGGCATACTTGAACCGACCACACACATCAATATGCACTATGTCGAACAAGTTTTTGCCCCTCCCACTAACGCCGGTGAAGGGTGCTTTAATCATCATACCTAATAAAAAAATATTCGCAATCTACATGTGACCCGTAGTCAAATTATTCAAAGATCTCATCCGCTTGAAGCTTGGTAATGCGATGCCTTGTTTATACTACCTAGAAGACTATGCCATAGGGATAGCTTGTCCAAACCATTATGAACTCCGAATCAACATTCATGCTGATCTATCACTTTTTTCAAGCATACGCTTGTTTCATATATGCCATGACATGGATATGCTCTTAAATAAGTAATACCATTTTTACAACATGGAATGTTCCGATTATAAAATTCTTAATAATATCCATTGTCAACAAGAGCATAAAATATATATAATTGAAGTACGTAGCAAGTCAAGAGAGCATTAGGAGAGCGTATGCTTGTGTTTTAATATGCACCATGGTGCCTTTAGACTATCAAATGGTCCCATAAAATGAAAGTGTCCTGCGAGGTACTCGTACACGGCCCATGTAGCATGAAGCCTTCACGGCCCATGTATAGCATAGCCTTCACAAGTAGTGAATCATAAATGCTTCGTGGCTATGAAGCCTTGTGATAGCCCATTTTACTATTTTCTCGTTTCCTTCCATGTTATGGGGATCAATCATTGACATGTGACACGGTAGGCCCATGCTTCATCGGTAGTGACACCAGTCTACGTGTGTCGGTGGTAGAGGAAGACTCTCACTTGCACATGACACACTGTATCCATAGGTGTTACATATAAGGGGCGGCTTGTAGCAAGACATCACACAGGTTATGTCATCCCTAACAAGCACCAAATTGCAACCTATTGGTTTCAGATTTGTCCTATAGATAAGTGATCATCATCCCTTTTTTCGCAATACGTGTGTGACACGAGACATGGATTAATGTTTCTCGATTCTAGATTGGCGGTGACCTGAGGCAAGTTACAATTGATCCATTAGCAATGAAACTCTAGCGTAGCCATGCTTTTTACGTCAGCACTCAGTGATCGAGGGACCTAAGGATATCTCTTTAAACACATAATACTTTACCCAAAATCATGAGGATGAAATGATATTATCAACCTGAGTCACTCCTGACTTAATTTATGAAGTAAACCCAGGTGCGAGTCTTCCGGTCACTTGAGACAAATGAGAGTAATCGCAACACATGTGTATATAAAACTCCACTATATAATTGTAAATTACAATATTGCTTGATGTTCTCAAAACATACATATCAAACAAGAAGAAAATAACTATACACTAAAGCCAAGTATTTTGCAAGTCTAATGCCTATAGCCCTAGCGTGAGAAAAAACATACATAGTGTTTACTCTGATCCGATGGTCGGTACGTAGTGGTAAAACTAATCAGGTTTTGAGACTTGGTTTAAGCGGTTGTATTTTCATACCAAGTCGACAAACAATACGAATATATAATCAGTGTTTTGCTTCGCTGCTAATATTTTGATGTAAATATAGTTTAAAAAGTTTAAATTTCCACTGATTTTAAGTTTGTGAAAGCTGGTGTTACAGCAACTCTAGGGTCAACTCATTTTATAAGACAAATTTTGGGTTCGTAAGTAAGTCGCACAATTCGTAAATGGAATTGAGAATTATAATTTTTGATCATTTCAGTTTCATCTAGCGCTAGTTTAGGTTTTAACTTTGACCCCATTTTTAACTTGCCATTTATATTACTTAAATTATTATTTAAAATTTTAAAATAATATTTTTATGTAACAAAATCGGGTTGAGCGGGTCATTTAAGGTAACTAGGTATATGTTGTATATGAACCTGACATATTTTTACTTGTCATGTTCATGTCGGTCCATGTTACAGTTTTAGTTTCGTGTCAGCCCATTTCATGTTCGGTTTAGATTGTGTTTAGAATTTATATCCCAGAGTGCTATTTTATTTTATTTTTATTTTTATTTAAAATATATGTGAACCTTAATGAGCATTAGACTCGGTGTTCCTTTTATTTTAATCCAATATTAGTCAATGCATTAAACTAAACTTTTGTCGGTGTTGTATATAGTTAAAGAATGTTAAATAGGGTGGTTATGCTATTAAAGATATACACAAGTTTACGGACCGTGAATATCCCGAAACAACCGAAACCGACTCAAGTAATTCAAGAATTATCTTTTTGCTATGTTTTATATATATACAACTGTATAAAAATGTAAAATATTTTGGTTTATGTATCATTATATATAAAGAAGTTTTTTATTTATTATTTATCGTAAATGAGGGATTGAGACCATAATTTTTAAAGTTTAGGGACCAATGACGGAAGATTAGGTAAAGTACAAAGACCATTTATGTAATTTACTCATTAGTTTACCATTATTGTTTAGTTTAAGCGTGTTGTTGATTGTACCATCATCCTTATCACATACACACATGTCACATCCAATGAGAGACACTCACACACACATCATCATATGAAACGTGTAATGATTCATATAGTTTAATTATTAGGAGAGTAAAGTACTTATATAGCTCATGTGTATTGTATGAAACGAGTAAATTTTACCGCGTTTCGCTGCGGGGTAAAAATACTATCTCGTTTACTTTAAATTATATTATTACTATAGTTTTTTTTATAAAAAACATCTAAGCGAATATATAATAAAATAACTTAAAAAACTTCAAAGTTTTAGCCTCAACTTTAGTCGGTAATATTAATATAACTAACTATTAACTTAAACTGAATTATTTTTAAATAATTGACAAAATATATAAGCTAATATTGTTTGTGAACAAATAAAATGAATATGAAAAATTCATTTAATGTTGAAGCTAATTAAATAGGCAATTGATAACAAAGAAAAAGGAGAAAAGTAATTTGCAAATTTAGTATTAAAAAGAAAAGCATAAACGATTTGGTAGATAATAAAATGAAAAAGAAATTTTGGTAAGAGGGGGTGGTACATGGCAAAAATGTCTACACTTTTTTAATCTCTTGCTTTTAACAATTAAAGATATAATTGGTTACTCTTAAGAAAAGAGTAAGGTGAAGCAAAAATGTCTTCACTTTAATGGAGGATTAATAAATATCTCTAGTAAAAGATTAAAATACTCTTACAACTTTCAATTCAAATCAAATGTGAGTTAAAAACTTAGATTGAAACGGATATAAACAATATAGATCATTTTAGTTATTTTCAAACTTAAAAAAATTATGCTAGTGATTTTATACGAACGTACCATTTAAGTAATCTACTCGTATAGTGTTTACAATTTAAGTTAAAGGCCACTAAACAAAGATTTAGATTTCGGAATTATTATCATAACTAATTTATTTTTGGAGGATAATAACCACAGCCTTTGGGACTATGGATAAGAATACAAAATGTAATATCATTTTTTAAAATAATAATCACAACTCTTGTGTTTATAATTAACTTTTCATACACTTGATTGTTACCTTTTATTTGGTTTCACCTTTTTTTTTATGAAACAAGGTTACCATTTTTAATAACTAAACATTAAATATGTTATTTTTATCCACAACTCTTAGGGTTATTTTTATCGAAATCATTTATTTTTTTATTAAACAAGTAACATAGTTTTATATATTGTTTGATATAAACAAGCTACTAAAACCACTCCATTTGTAATATGTAACTCATACTATAGTGGAAATATATATGTTGTGTAATTTTTTTACCATGTTTTTTTGATAGTGTATTACTATATATTAATTAATTAAATGCAATCTTTAACTTCATTAAGAAATTAAAATTATATTAGGAAACGATTATAGAAGATCAAAGCGAAACCAATTCTCAACGGCTAAAAGATACGCGATGAATCTCCCTCCCCCTCTCCTCTACTCTATAATATAACCCAAACCCAAACCCCGTTCAGCCACCGCCAAACCACCCTCCTAATAACATAATAGTTTTTTTGTTTTACAACATAACATGTGCTTTCAATAATGTAATAACATGTTATTCGCACGATTTAATGTCTTAAAAAGTTTTTTTACAACAATATGTCCGTCCTTTTCTCAAATTTTCTTTTATTTGCATATAACTATTTAATTAATTTTAGCAATAAATTCTAAAAGAAAATTAAAATAAGATTTTTTTATATTGATGAAATAAAGAGAGAGAAGTTAATAAGATTTTAAAAATTATGTTGGTTTGATAAATAATTTTGTTTGTTTGAGAAAGAGTGTTAGTATGAGAGAATATATTTTAAATGAATTAAAGATTAAGTAATAGGAGAGAGAATTGGATGGTTAAAGATTGAATGAATGAAATTAATTTAGATAAAATGAATGGTCAAGATTTTATATTGATTGAATTTTAAGAAGTCTTAAAATTTAAGAGGAGAGAATGTGTTAAATGATTTATATAGTAGTATAGATTAATTTTAGCAATAAATTCTAAAAGAAAATTAAAATAAGATTTTTTTATATTGATGAAATAAAGAGAGAGAAGTTAATAAGATTTTAAAAATTATGTTGGTTTGATAAATAATTTTGTTTGTTTGAGAAAGAGTGTTAGTATGAGAGAATATATTTTAAATGAATTAAAGATTAAGTAATAGGAGAGAGAATTGGATGGTTAAAGATTGAATGAATGAAATTAATTTAGATAAAATGAATGGTCAAGATTTTATATTGATTGAATTTTAAGAAGTCTTAAAATTTAAGAGGAGAGAATGTGTTAAATGATTTATATAGTAGTATAGATTAATTTTAGCAATAAATTCTAAAAGAAAATTAAAATAAGATTTTTTTATATTGATGAAATAAAGAGAGAGAAGTTAATAAGATTTTAAAAATTATGTTGGTTTGATAAATAATTTTGTTTGTTTGAGAAAGAGTGTTAGTATGAGAGAATATATTTTAAATGAATTAAAGATTAAGTAATAGGAGAGAGAATTGGATGGTTAAAGATTGAATGAATGAAATTAATTTAGATAAAATGAATGGTCAAGATTTTATATTGATTGAATTTTAAGAAGTCTTAAAATTTAAGAGGAGAGAATGTGTTAAATGATTTATATAGTAGTATAGATTAATTTTAGCAATAAATTCTAAAAGAAAATTAAAATAAGATTTTTTTATATTGATGAAATAAAGAGAGAGAAGTTAATAAGATTTTAAAAATTATGTTGGTTTGATAAATAATTTTGTTTGTTTGAGAAAGAGTGTTAGTATGAGAGAATATATTTTAAATGAATTAAAGATTAAGTAATAGGAGAGAGAATTGGATGGTTAAAGATTGAATGAATGAAATTAATTTAGATAAAATGAATGGTCAAGATTTTATATTGATTGAATTTTAAGAAGTCTTAAAATTTAAGAGGAGAGAATGTGTTAAATGATTTATATAGTAGTATAAGATTTTTTTATATTGATGAAATAAAGAGAGAGAAGTTAATAAGATTTTAAAAATTATGTTGGTTTGATAAATAATTTTGTTTGTTTGAGAAAGAGTGTTAGTATGAGAGAATATATTTTAAATGAATTAAAGATTAAGTAATAGGAGAGAGAATTGGATGGTTAAAGATTGAATGAATGAAATTAATTTAGATAAAATGAATGGTCAAGATTTTATATTGATTGAATTTTAAGAAGTCTTAAAATTTAAGAGGAGAGAATGTGTTAAATGATTTATATAGTAGTATAGATTAATTAATTAAATGCAATCTTTAACTTCATTAAGAAATTAAAATTATATTAGGAAACGATTATAGAAGATCAAAGCGAAACCAATTCTCAACGGCTAAAAGATACGCGATGAATCTCCCTCCCCCTCTCCTCTACTCTATAATATAACCCAAACCCAAACCCCGTTCAGCCACCGCCAAACCACCCTCCTAATCAGCGTTGCTCCGGCCAGCATCGTTGAACTACGTCACAATGGGTTAAGCTACTTCATCTCTCCTCTCGACTGCTCCGACCCCCTGCGCCGCTGAGCTACGTACGTTACAATCAGGCGACCGCCGCTGACCACCATCACTATGTCTTTCATCTCTCTACTGCATGCCCCTGTTGCGTCTCTAAACTACGTCACAATTAGATGATCTCCGCCATACGTCTCTGAACTTCATCTCTCCTCTCTACCGCCACTATTCGCCGGTCGAGTCGTTGACGCAATTTACTTACGGAACCAACTGGTACGTTATGTATCTTCTTGTTTTCTACGATATAAGGCTCTTTCGTTTCTTTATATATATATAAACTGTTTTTTAGGGATTTCAATCTATAACTCGATTCTGAGTTGGGTTTTCAAATTCTATTTTATAAACTCGAAATTAATTGGTTTTGAAAAATCTAAAGATTTTGGTTATTTACAGATCCAGTGTGACTTGTATTGAAAAATCTAAAGATTTCGGCCCTAATCTCCGCCAATTATTTACGCAACTAAAAACTGAGACGCTTGCAGTTTACGGTGGTGAGAAACAACGCTAGCCAAGACTCCGTATTCCAGCGATTAGCAAATGATGGTTTTAGCAAAACTAATCGTTGCATTGTCATCACGGTAAGGGAGTCTTTAGTGTTACATCTTTAGAAGAATTAGTCATTAATTATATCTATTTACATGGCAGAGCCGCAGAGGTTGTCCCAGAACACATACCAAAAACAACTTCAATCTTGAAGTTATTCCTACTTGTGTTCATTTATCAAATAGGTTCTTGCGGTTACTTATTGAGCAGCTGCACTTGCCCGCCTATTGTTTGGTTGATTGTGATCCATATGGTTTTGACATCTTATCCACATAGGTTTGGTTCGATGGTAACGTCCTCACATATATGCAAGATGTTGCCATTCATAAGTATGATTTACATTTCAATATATGCCCAAAATGATTTAAATCATCTTTTTTTTTTAACAAAATACACATTTAAAGCTACTGGCATATGATGCGAAGATAATGAGGCTTCTTGAGATACAATGGCTTGGAGTATTTACTTCTGATGCTGAAAAATATAATGTTCCACAACAGTGTCTCCTTCCTTTGACAGACGAAGGTGTGACTCCACATTCACATCCCTTCAAAGTAGATTTAATGTACATTTGTTCTTGTGCTTTCTCTATTGAATTTTATCTGTTTGTCATCAGCCATGACAAAAACAGAGGCAATCTTAAATCGTTGCTATATGCAGAGAGAAGTACCACAGTGGAGGTTGATATTGTTCTTCGTATATTGATCTTTCTTCTTCTATAATACTATTAATAATCCTCTTAAAACCTATTTCGTCTTCTGAAAAGGTTGGAACTACAGTTGCTGCTGCAAAGTGGAGTCAAGTTTGAGATTGAAGCATTATCTGTGCACTCGCTTACCTCACTGTCAAAAGAGTACCTACCATCTAAGATTCAAGGTGAATTTTTCATATAAAATCCTAAATTATAATATTTTATCTTTACTACTTATCATCTGGAAACTCGGAGTCTTGATTTTGGAAACTTAACCACTAGTTGCTTTTATTCTGGTAGTATATTATAAAATGCAGTACACCTACCCTTCTATACCTCAAGCATGCTAATTTGCATCTTACTTGACTCTTTAGATTAATGCAGCATTAATTCTCAATGGAAAGATTAGATCTTCATTTTCCTGATTGAAACAGAACATTTAGTACAGAATTTTTATGCTACAAAGCCCCTCGTGATGGCATATATGTAAAATTATCAAAGTGAAGTCTATGTGAGATGACACTGTGTTGGGTATGTAGCGAAATTCGGTTGAAATAGAAAGATTCAAGTGCAAGGATCATGTTCTTTATTAACAGTTGGTAAACACCATCCTTTAAATGAACAAGTATTTACCACAGTCCACACATTATACTTGTTAAGACTAATCACAATATGATCAAAATGGAAAAGTTGGAAGGATTATAACCTCACTACTTAATTAGTTTGATAACAAATACTGAAAGTGAAATGCTAACAGAAGTACTTCAGCTAGACTACACAGCAATAAAAACAGACTGCTCTCAATAACCGTTTCTGTGTTGCTGCTTTTACACAGCTATTGCAGCCATGATTCCGTTAAGGGAGTGGAGATTCTCATGCTGCAAGGGGAGTGCCACACACGTAGGTTGGGTGAGTATGATTGATCAATGTAATAAATTTTGCTGCTTAATTAATTGCTATAGGAGACTCATGTAGGATCCTATGGAGTAGCTTTTTTGACCTCTCATTCAAACAAATTTCTAAGTTTGTTTCAGATGTTTTATTGAGAGTGCTACTAATTGTGCAACAACTTTTGCAAGAGAATAAGCATGGGTCAAAGAGAGTCATTTGTTACATGCATCCATCTGTGTTTCGAGGTGAATATGATCGTCTAGGTTTTTAATCTTTGTAGCTTAGTCAACACAGTTTTCTAAGCTATGATTTGGATGTTGTATATCCAGGAAAGATCCAAAGTCTTATGCCATCTAAGTTAAAAGAAAAGCATATTAGAATTTGCGAAAAGTGCATGCCTAACATAGTAACATGTCTTTATGCTATATATATATATATATATATCCTTCCTTAATCTAATTCTGCTTTATTATATCTCATTTCAGAGCAAGCAGTTGTTGACCGTGCCATTAATCCTTCTTCAGTGTAGTCGCCACAACCTAAATGTTGTATGTAGTGCCCTCATCTTTCTATTATCGTTATTATATTGCTAGTAAAGATATATATATATATATATATATATATATATATATATATATTCCTGAAAGGGTCTCCTTTAATGACTGATCTCCAATAAATACTTTTTTTCTTATGATATCTGAATTGGTGGGGATTGCCAATCACCATTCATGATCAATCACAAATGAGATATCATATTTAGAGCATGGGGAATGGTCTCCCTTTCACTTCATAACTTTCTCCCATCTATCAAACCTCCGCAATGATCATCTTGCAACCCCCTTAATCTTTCCCTTCCTTTTTTTAATTAAAGTAAGGCATACTCTCACTCTCTCATGCTGTAGTTCCCTCCAGGGGCGAATTTACATGTGTTATAGGTAGGTCAATTTTTTAAATTTTTTTAGAAGTTATATAGCAAAAATTTTCAGGAACTACCTTAAAATTTTTAGAGGACCTACCTTCTTGTGTTGAAGAATAAAAATAAAATAAATATTTTACTTTATAATTTTTAGAACCCGAAATTATATCTTCTCATAAAATAGCCCAACTTAAAATAACCCAAAAACTTAACCCAATCCAAAAAGAAACTTAACCCAATCCTAATAGTTAAGAAAAAAAAAGGGAAAAACCAATAAGCGTCCACGCGTCGTTGCCCTGATTCTCGACTCATCTTCTCCCGCATGACACCATCGGCCGATTGGCGATTGCAAGGTTTTGCTGCTGTCGATAGTTTGCTGCTACCGAAAGAAATCTCTCTTCAACCAAGGTTTGTTGAAAAAGTCTTCTTATTTTACCGCCGATAGCTTCTTGAATGCTACTTGAAGATTAGATTAAGTGCTTTACTACTTTTAAATTTGTATCTGATGAATGATGATAAATTGATAATGGTCGAATGGATGGGGAAAAGTACAGAAGAAAGAAAATAAAGTGAATGATGATAATGGTCGAATGGATGGGGAAAAGGCAGAAGGAAGAAAATAAATAAGGACAATTCAATTGTCTAATGCCTAGTACCTACTAAAGTACTATGTCTTGAGAGTAGACTTTGACTTCTTGTAATTTTCTGTAGGCTCGTAGCAAAAAGTCCTGACATTGCTTGTTGAGATATATATATATATATTAAAAACTAGTCATCCACTAGGACTAATAAGTACTACTGACATTACTTGTTTTATTGTTATTTATATTGCCAAATGCCAAGAATTGAATTAGTATTATATATTTATATTTGAATTAGTATTATTTGTATTTGTTTTTTTATTGTTATATTTCATTTTATACTAAAATTTGGATGCAAATAACCAAATATGTATATTATATATTAAAATCTTAAATGTATTTTCAGATTTTTGGTAGCATGTCATTGTTCAAGTATTTTAAAAAGCAAGGGGAATCTAGTTCACGTGCAAGGTATAAGACCTCGTCGGGTACAATTGTAAAAACTTTAATATAATTATCGATTACATGTTTAAACTTTAGTTTTAACGACCCGACCCGAACCGACACACATATAGTTGATTTTTTTTTATATTTATCGGCTTAACTTAATTAGGAACCACGTTATTTTCTATCCTAGATTCGCCACTTGTTCCCTCGCTCTCCCCGAACGACCCAGGAGTGGCAAGCCAGGTCACCAGCAGGGTGACCACTCCGTTGCTTCTTAGAATGGATATGGAATTACGATCTATTGCTGATAGATTGCCTTGCCTTCCACAAATAAGTATGCCATAATGGTTAAGTGTGACTGCTGGAATTTCTTCTTTATTTGTTTTCAACCCAATTTAATAAAAAAAATCTGAACAACTTGAATTGTTAAAAGTAAAATTTCTAGAATGTTATTCTAATATCCTGTTCTGCTCCTTCCCTTGCAGGTGTCTGCTGCAAAAGGGTGGGTACCTGATAATATCAATACGAATATGACTTTTTTTTAATCAATACAAAAACATCCAGATATCATTATTGGAAACTCAACTTGCTTGCATAAATAAATCGTTATAAATCAATTTCCTTCCATAAATGTAGAAACACTATCAATATATCCTTATTATGTTGACTTGCAGTTACAGTATCAATCACTAACATTTTAGCATCAAAACTAAATGTTTGACTTTATCATTGTTTCAGATTGGTGATGGGATGACTGAGATTCTCAGAAGCTGATATGATATTTAACTGCCTAAACCACCCTGATGCTGTAAGAAGGAAAATATCATCATTTTACTAGTTGCTTACTTGCTGCTGGACTGAAATTGATGATTAATATCTGGTTTTCTTGCAGGCACACTCTATTCCAGTACACGTAGAAGAAGTGAAAGGTTTTTGGATAAAAGAAGATTTGTAGATGAAAGGATAATGCTTGTTAATATAATCCCATAAAACTGTCTAGGGTTTGAGATTCCTAAAGTGTTCTTTGATTCTTGTTCATAGATATCATCAGTGTTGCAGATTACATAGTAGTCGTGGAGAAGGAATCAGGTGAGGGCTTCCTACAACAAGACTTGTGGGTCCAACATTCTTTAAATTTGAAACTGATTAAACTATTACATGCTTTCCATATTGCAGTATTCCAACGACTAGCAAATGATGGTTTTTGCAAAACTAATCGTTGCATTGTCATCGCGGTAAGGGAGTCTTTAGTGTTACATCTATTTACAGGGCAGAGGTTATCCCAATATTCCAACACGGAGGTAAATGTTTATTTATTTTTGTTTTGTCCCAGAACACATACCAAAAACAACTTCAATCTTGAAGTTATTTCTACTTGAGTTTATTTATCAAATAGGTTCTTGCGGTTACTCATGGAGCAGCTGCACTTGCCAGCCTATTGTTTGGTTGATTGTGATCCATATGGCTTTGACATCTTAACCACATACCGGTTTCGTTCAATGGTAACGTCCTCAGATATATGCAAGATGTTGCCATTCATAAGTATGATTTACATTTCAATATATGCCCAAATGATTCAAATCATCTTTTTTAACAAAATACACATTTAAAGCTACTGGCATATGATGCGAAGATAATAAGGCTTCCTGAGATACAATGGCTTGGAGTATTTACTTCAGATTCTGAAAAATATAATGTTCCACACAAGTGTCTCCTTCCTTTGACAGCCGAAGGTGTGATTCCACATTCACATCCCTTCAAAGTAAATTTAATGTACATTTGTTCTTGTGCTTTCTCTATTGAATTTTATCTGTTTGTCATCAGCCAGGACAAAAACAGAGGCAATTTTAAGTCGTTGCTATTTGCAGAGAGAAGTACCACAGTGGAGTTTGATATTGTTCTTCGTATATTGATCTTTCTTCTTCTATAATACTATTAATAATCCTCTTAAAACCTACTTCGTCTTCTGAAAAGGTTGGAACTACAGTCGCTGCTGCAAAGTGGAGTCAAGTTTGAGATTGAAGCATTATCTGTGCACTCGCTTACCTCACTGTCAAAAGAGTACCTACCATCTAAGATTCAAGGTGAATTTTTCATATAAAATCCTAAATTATATTATGTTATCATTACTACTTATCATCTGGAAACTCGGAGTCTTGATTTTGGAAAATTAACCACTAGTTGCTTTTATTCTGGTAGTATATTATAAAATGCAGTACACCTATCCTTCTATACCTCAAGCATGCTAATTTGCATCTTACTTTTGTTAGTCAAAGGTCAAAACATAGACTCTTTAGATTAATGCAGCATTAATTATCAATGGAAAGATTAGATCTTCATTTTCCTGATTGAAACAGAACATTTAGTACAGAATTTTTATGCTACAAAGCCCCTCGTGATGGCATATATGTAAAATTATCAAAGTCAAATCTATTTGAGACGAAACTGTGTTGGGTATGTAGCGAAATTCGGTTGAAATAGAAAGATTCAAGTGCAAGGATCATGTTCTTTATTAACAGTTGGTAAACACCAATGTTCTAGTATTTACCACAGTCCACACATTATACTTGTTAAGACTAATCACAATATGATCAAAATGGAAAATTTGGAAGAATTATAACCTCACTACTTAATTAGTTTGATAACAAATACTGAAAGTGAAATGCTAACAGAAGTACTTCAGCTAGACTACAGAAACTTAGAACAAACTGAAAGAAATCATATATTTTAAATTCATTCACATCACTCTGCAGTTTGTTGCACCCTTGCCACCAGATGATGATTCTTTGCCTTGACCAGAAAGCGTTTGGAAAATGCTTCTAGAAGTTTTATCTACAATCCTTGGGTTTTCTATGTGATGCCCTGAACAGTATCTGAAACCTCTGGCCTAATATCTGACTTGAAACCATAACACATGCACCTCTGGCCTAATATCTTGAAACCATAACACATGCACCTTATAGCTTCGTATTAATCCAAGTTTCTATGTTCCCTTCAGGTGACCTTTCTCTTGCCAAAATGTTGACATTTCATGATCTTGCATCCTCCGTATTTAATATTGCTTCCACATATTATTATTGCTATTATTATCTTTTCTTTTCCTTACTATTATGTGTCTTTCCTTGGAAAAATAATGATATCATCAAAAGAATTCAAGTGCCCTTAACGTATATAATTTCTGTCTTTTCTTTTTAATGTGCATTTGCTTTGCTTTAATATCTTTTATGCTCTTTAATTACGTAATTAGATGTATCTATCCTGTTAACTATTCATTGAGTATGTTCATTAGTTAAGCATCTACTCTTATATCCTCTACGAAGTGTGCATCAGCTTATCTCCTCTTTGTTGTTTCATACATTTTTATACACATGTTTTTATGTATAGTTTGAACAAGTGTGTGATATTCTTCGACAGCACAAACATCAGTGTATAGTTAAATAAATATGAAGCCTTAAGTACTCTATACGTAGAGTTATATATAACTCTATATATAACTTTCATACATATAATTATAGATGGTATCTAAACTAATCTCCTATTGAAAGATATGACGAATGGATACCAAAGGTCAAAAATCATCTACATGCAACCTTGGTAATTACTGTTTTATAATTTACTCTTCTTTTACCGACTTTTTGTCATATTGCTATGGTGTTTTTGCATTGCCCTATTGTCAATTGCAACTGTAAATCTTGTTTGCTTGATCACCCGAAAGTTGGTTCTTGTATCTGATTTTCTGTTATGCAACTTATAGCAGTTCTTCATCTTACAGCTCTATATCCTCCTCAATCTGGTAACAATCATATATATTTTACGGCCACTTTGTCCTCCGTTCTTTTAACATCGATTATCCTACTCTTGTTATCTACGAGAATCTCGTTTCATTGTTGACAGGGTTTAAATGTTTTAGGGATTACAGTCTCTATAGAAATCATTTTCATTCTCTTAACTGTTTCAGTTTCCATTTTGGTTGTTATGTTTCAGTTGGCTTGTGTTTTATGAATCAATTTTTGTGATGTTTAAATGTTTTGGTTGTAAATGCATGATTCCTGTTTCATTTAAGAAACACTGATTTAGTTTCAATAATGCACGATTTTGGTATCATTTTAGTAACAAGGGATTTGGTTTGGTTTCTGAAAAAGCAATCGACTACAAGAGCTCAAACTTTCATGGCGAGGCTGAGATATCTTAAAAATCATATTAAATCGTGGAAGGGAGGTGTCAAAGACCCACAGTTGAAATCATTGGAAGAGTTCAAGTCTAAGGCTTTGGAATTTGACAAGAAAGCTGAAAATGGCTTATTATCCGTTATGGATCAGCAACATAGATTGGAGAATGATCTCAAGATACTCGAAATGGAAAAGATGCTATGTTTGGATCTCAAGCAGCGTTCTAGAAATGGGCTACTGACGGAGATGAAAATACCAAACTGTTCCATGGTTTGATTAACCACAGAAGGAGGAAGAACAAGATCCACGGGATTATGGAGAATGGTGTTTGGACCTCTAGTCCACTTAGCATCAAAGGAGCTGCTTACAGATAACTTTTCAGAAAACTTTGCTGACAACTCTAGTTGCAGACCCTATTTATATAGCAGAAAATTCAAGACCCTTTCGATGGTTCAGAGAAATTCATTGGACACACCATTCTCAGAAGCTGAATTTAAATTTGCTATTTGGGATTGTGGGGGAGACAAGGCTCCAGGCCCCCTGATGGCTTCACGATGAAGTTCTTCGAAGATGACTTGATTGATGCTATCCGCGGCTTGGAAAATACTGCAGCTCTTGAAACAGGTTGTAATACTTCCTTCCTGACTTTAGTTCCTAAATGTGCATCTCCCCTATCATTAGTTGATTTTCATCCTATTAGTCTCATAAATTCATTATATAAGATAATTGCTAAGCTGATGGCAAACAGACTAAAATATGTCATTGATGATCTAATTAGTGGTGAGCAAACTGCGTTTATTAAAAAATAGAAGCATTCTTGATGGCCCCCTTATCTTAAGTGAATTAATTGGATGATATAATGTCTCTCATGGGGTTTAGTGATAGATGGAGGAAACTGGTCCGAGGTTGTTTATGCTCCTCTTCTAAGGAGGTGTTAATAAGTGGGTCTCCGACCTTGGAATCTCGCCTCTCTAAAGGGGTAAGGCAAGGTGACCACATGGCCCCTTTCCTTTTTATAATGGCCATGGAAGATTTAAACATTGTCATGAAAGAGGCGGTAGAAAAAGGTGTTTTCCATGGGATTAAATTACCTTTTAATGGGCCTGTTTTAACTCATCTTTATCACGCAGATGATGTGGTTTTCATCGGGGAATGGTCTGTAATATATGTGAAAAATATTGGTCGTTTACTCAGTGTTTCAACTTTGTTCTGGTCTAAAAGTAAACCTCCAAAAAAGTAATTTATACGGGGTGGGAGTTTCTGATGACAGCATCCATAGTGTTGCATCTTTAATCAGCTGTAAAGCTGGTTCTTTTCCAATGAAATATCTGGGAATGCCTATTGGAATTAGTATGAGTAAAACAGAAAGCTGGGGGACTGTAATTGAGAAATTTCAGGCGAAACTTACAAAAGGAAAGCGAATTCAATCTCTGCTAGGGGAAGGCGATTACTCTGTAGGTCCGTGTTTGGAAGCCTTAACCTGTATTATTTTTGATGTTAAAGCTCCAAAAAAATTTATTAAAAAGCTGGAAAGCATTTCTAATGAATTCTTTTGGGAATAGGTACTAATGAAAAGAAAATCACATGGGTTGCTTGGAACAAAGTTACATCCAGCTTTGCTCATGGTGGGCTGCAAATTGGTAGGTTAAATGCGCAAAACATATCACTTCTAGTCAAGTGGTGGTGGAGATTCAGGTCTCGCTTTGGAAATCAGTTCCCTACAGGGCAAATATTTTAAAGATCTCAATAGGTTAGTCATGGGGGCTGGTCTGGATCAAGTTTTGGGGCTTTCGCTTGAACATAGAGAAATATTTTAAAGATCTCTCCAGATTTAACCCATTTGACCCATTTCATTTTTGGCTAACTTTTTTTATGAAAATATTTATTTTATCCATTTTGACCGATAAGGTTATAGAGATAAACTATCACCAGAGTCAACCCATTCCATAAGTAAATGGGTCGTATTTGCCACTGATTTTATATAACAATATTCAGCTTGACCTCATACTTTAGTCGATCTTAAAAAATTCATCTAAAAGTTTGTAACTAACAACTACTTTGCAATTTGGCAATTGATTGTTCCCCAGCTGAGGTTACAAGATGTTGGACCAAAGGAAACTGTTGGTAAATTTCAAGTCATCACTTGTGTTTGTCCTGAAGATATCGTGGTTCTGGAGGGGTAGTATTAACAGTCTCAGATGTGGGGATTTACATTTTTAGTCTCCCTTTTTTTTAAATGTATTCTACTGATAGGTTATAGCGGACGTTGAAAGGGTAATTATGGAAACTTCAGAAAAATAGTATCGTGATCGTGTATTGACACTTGAGGAAAACACAATCCCTGTTAGGCAGTACAATATGTTCAAAAAATTGCAAAAGAAAATTCAGTACCTCATTCTTGATGTGCTACAACCTGAAATACAAAGCTCCTTCAATCACACAGCTCGAGCTTTTGCTTACAAAAAATGCGGTGCCGTGATACCGTATTCTAATAAAGTGGGTTTAGCAGTTCAGCATACAGGTATGGTGCCTTGTTACACATTGACCTTCATAATTATCAACTGTTCTTAAATAATTTCTATGTTCAGTTACACTTTTAGCTTTAGTCTCAGGATACACATGCGATTATTGTTTTCGTGATCATATATTTTTGTAGAGATTTTTCGTGGGGATATGTTTTCCTTGGACCTAATAAATATCAAATGAAAATGTGAGAAACCTAACATTATTATTTGAGGGTTATGAAAGGGGATTATTAGGAATATATAATGAAAGCGATAAGCGGAGATCATGCATAAACCATTTGCAGATGTTCTAAGGATAATTAGAGATAGATCAGCTATTTTGTGGTAAGTTTTAAAGGAGCATTTATCAGCTATTCGTGGTAAGCTTTTGATAATACCAAGGGAAATTAAGTGTTCAATGTAGTATCATTTTGGATGTTAGCATACTTATCGTTCCTCACAGTCTCATACAGCATAATGGGATGATGATCGAACTTGCTAAAGTTTTCAATTAGTTACTTTATCTTTCTTTGAAGAGATTTAAGATGAAAATACTAAGGAATAGGTTGATCATCATGTATGTTCTAGAATGTGTTTTCAAGAATAGACATAGGATGATGAGATAGTAGTTGAAGTAATATGAAGTAAATAGATTGCCATATCGAGAAGATGTTTTCAGAGTAGTAATAAGTAAGTAATAATGTTTGGGGTCAAGTTGGAGGATACGTAAGCTGGCATCCATGTGTTAGAAGATGAATTTTTATAATTATATCTACAATGCCAGGTTTAAGAGAAAACAAGTACAACAACTTATAATGTAGAATTCTTTGAAGTAGAGTGCAAGTTCTCATTGCAAATATCAGTTGTGATTTATGATGTATGAGTGATAGCCTACTTTTAACGTTGCAAGCAACAAAAGTCAAGATTTGCTTGATTCCAACATGATTGGCATTTAAGGGACAAACGTGAGCCTGATACAAGACATTCCTTACAACAACCCTGACATGGTCTACTAGTAGCGAACAGGTGCCACTCTTTGCATCCTGAAAGTCAATCATTCTAGTAGATATTCCAACGATAATCATAGAGCTCCCACTATTCGCCTACATTCATACTTTACTCTCAGATATTCCAGCGAACAGGTGCCACTCAGGTTTAAAACTAGTTATATTAAGAAGAAATAGTTGACTAAGTCAAAATGGGGGAAAGTGAAAGTGTGTGTGGTGTGTGGTGTCTGTTACGGCTGGTAAGAATCGAGAAGGAGAAGAAGGGAAAAAGAAATCTGATTTTTGAAAGGAAATATACAAGAATTAGCCATTTAATTGTTCCATCAACCTAAAGGTATGATTTACAAACTATGTTATATGGTTATAGGAGAAAGTAGAGGAGTTAGAAGATGATTTGTTCTTAGAATCCATTCATTGCAATTAGTTTGTGAATTTATTCGAGAATTCTAGTGGTTATAAACTGAATTTGTCACATGCATGCTGAAAATTGTGAGTTTCTGGAGAGGCGGGGAAGTGTCCCCAATTTGCCGGTCAAAAAAAAAAGGTTACATTTTTTATTAGGTTGAGATAATGGGCCAAAAATTCTTAATTCTTATGTATTTGATCCGAGGGTTGGTCATGTTGTGTTACTAATGATGTTTTGAGTAGTATTTTGTCATGTTTAAACCATTTTGGTGATGGGATTCACTAAACGTTGGTATAGAATTCGTTTCGGTTCTGGTCGAACTATTGTTGTCTGCACACGAAAACACGGGAGTGTTCAAGGGAACACGGGCCCTGTAGGGCTAAGCAAACACACCCTATGTGAGAAGCCGTGTGCACTTAGGTCAATAATTAATGTAATATTTCATTTCCACACGTAGGTATTAATTGAAGACTTAACCATGTGATTTCTACTGCTGTCAAAGAATGTAATTGGTGAATCATGTCGAGCACGTGAGTCATACAACTCATTTAACTTATCTGTAAAATGTGCGATTACATGATTATGTGTTATAGCCTGGTGGCAATGATTGTGAATAGCATGGGTGGCAATAATTGTGAATAGCCTGGGGGGCAGTTTTAGTAATTGTCTGGGTAACACTATTTGTGAAAAGCATGGGTTGCAATTTGTCGCCTGTGTGGCATGTATGTGGTTAGATTCTATCTCATGCAGATACAGTTTAAGTGATTGTGTATGTATGTACTCACTAAGCTTTATAGCTTACTGTTGTTAACTTAACTCTTGCAGATGCTTTATGTAACGTGGGATAATGGGACATGGTTGTTGTTGTAGCTGAGTTGACGGTCGTTGCTTCCGACAAAGTTATTTTAATTTAACATTTTATATAAGACTTTAAACAATTATAAGTTTTTGGAAAGTCACCCTTTTGGTAATAACCATTTATGAATATTTTTAGTAAAGACGGTTTATTATATTTTTATAAAATATACGGGATCTTACAACATGAAACAATCGGCCAACTTGATTAAGGAATAGATAACAACAATCGATTAGTTTGATTCAACAACAATGAGTAACAATGATAAGTTTGATTAATAATCAGTCATTTTGACTATGACCAACAATGATGAAGATCACCGATTTGACTAGGAACCATGCCGAGATCTTTGGAGAAGTTCATCCACTCATCCTCCTTTGCAACTTCACTTGCTGCAATGTACTCTGACTCTATAGTCGACTTTCCTACTATATCCTGCTTCAAGTTCCTCCAACTAATAGCACCGCCTTTGAAGGTATCTGCAGTCACATCCTCTTTTTGTTCAAGACCCATTTGCAACCCACGAGCCTAAAGCCGGACGCACGATCTACCAAGTCCTAAACTTGGTTATCCGACATAGACTATATCTTCGATTCCACCGTTTCTTTACCTAGAAGTCTTTGTCCTCACTACGGCTTCCTGATATGTAACCCACCATCGGGTCGTCTCCCTCATATGTGGAAACTCATATCTCTTTGGCTCAAGACAAATCCTGCTAGACCTTCGAAGAGGTAATGGCTCTATGTGTCAGGTTCCAAGCATCGTCATGCCGAGTTTCAACCGTTCTTGGTTGAGTGCTAGATCATTAGGTTCTCCATCGGTTGATCCTTGAACCTCCTCAAGTTAAAACTCTCTTCCTTATAGTGATGGTGCCAACATCGGTTGCTATCAGTTGCCTTTCATGGAAAACCACCGTTCGAGCAATAAAAACCTTTTTAGAATGGTTTGTAAAAGAAATATCCCAAGTCACAGGCAACATTACTAACAAAGTAACCACTCTTGGATCGGGGTTCTTACTTGTCTTAGGCCTCATGTCTAACGTAAGCAAGACAAGCCTAAAACCATGAGATAGGCAAGCAAAAGAACTCTTCCGTGGCACATCTCATAAGGTATATTCTCAACCTTCTTTGTTGGTTTAAGGTCGAGGACCCTCCAACTCATCGTAGAATGGTGTCCGTTTCTTTTACTCGGCAACACCATTTAATTATGGCATCCTAGGAGGTCCAAATTGCCAGACAATCCCAAAATCTCTATAAGATGGTCACAAAACACTAAACTAAGATACTCACTACCTCTTGCCCTAAAATTGGATTTTGTCCGTTGTTCTGGAAAGTTTTGAACAACTCAAAGGTTCTAGACTTGTGACTAATCAAGTGAACATACCCTTACATACTAAAGTCATAGGTAAAGGTAAGGAAGTATATATCATAATTCCTAGTGGCATACTTGAACCGACCACACACATCAATATGCACTATGTCGAACAAGTCTTTGCCCCTCCCACTAACGCCGGTGAAGGTGCTTTAATCATCATACCTAATAAAAAAATATTCGCAATCTACATGTGACCCGTAGGCAAATTATTCCAAGATCTCGTCCGCTTGAAGCTTGGTAATGCGATGCCTTGTTTATACTACCTAGAAGACTATGCCATAGGGATAGCTTGTCCAAACCATTATGAACTCTGAATCAACATTCATGCTGATCTATCACTTTTTTCAAGCATACGCTTGTTTCATATATGCCATGACATGGATATGCTCTTAAATAAGTAATACCATTTTTACAACATGGAATGTTCCGATTATAAAATTCTTAATAATATCCATTGTCAACAAGAGCATAAAATATATATAATTGAAGTACGTAGCAAGTCAAGAGAGCATTAGGAGAGCGTATGCTTGTGTTTTAATATGCACCATGGTGCCTTTAGACTATCAAATGGTCCCATAAAATGAAAGTGTCCTGCGAGGTACTCGTACACGGCCCATGTAGCATGAAGCCTTCACGGCCCATGTATAGCATAGCCTTCACGAGTAGTGAAGCATAAATGCTTCGTGGCTATGAAGCCTTGTGATAGCCCATTTTACTATTTTCTCGTTTCCTTCCATGTTATGGGGATCAATCATTGGCATGTGACCCTGTAGGCCCATGCTTCATCGGTAGTGACACTAGTCTACGTGTGTCGGTGGTAGAGGAAGACTCTCACTTGAAATGACACACTGTATCCATAGGTGTCACATATAAGGGGCGGCTTGTAGCAAGACATCACACAGGTTATGTCATCCTTAACAAGCACCAAATTGCAACCTATTGGTTTCAGATTTGTCCTATAGATAAGTGATCATCATCCCTTTTTTCGCAATACGTGTGTGAACACGAGACATGGATTAATGTTTCTCGATTCTAGATTGGCGGTGGGTGACCTGAGGCAAGTTACGATTGATCTATTAGCAATGAAACTCTAGCGTAGCCATGCTTTTTACGTCAACACTCGGTGATCGAGGGACCTAAGGATATCTCTTTAAACACAATACTTTACCCAAAATCATGAGGATAAAATGATATTATCAACCTGAGTCACTCGTGACTTAATTTATGAAGTAAACTCAGGTGCAAGTCTTCTGGTCACTTGAAACTCTTTTCAAGTATAGGTAAGTGTTGTATCTCATTTAATCAATCGTAGATGGAACAAAATAGAGACAAATGAGAGTAACCGCAACACATGTGTATATAGAACTCCACTATATAATTGTAAATTACAATATTGCTTGATGTTCTCAAAACATACATATCAAACAAGAAGAAAATAACTATACACTCAAGCCAAGTATTTTGCAAATCTGATGCCTATAGCCCTAGCGTGAGAAAAAAAACATACATAGTGTTTACTCTGATCCGATGGTCGGTACGTAGTGGTAAAACTAATCAGGTTTTGAGACTTGGTTTAAGCGGTTGTATTTTGATACCAAGTCGACAAACAATACGAATATGTAATCAGTGTTTTGCTCCGCTGCTAATCTTTTGATGTAAATTAAAAAGATTTAATTTCCACTGATTTTAAGTTTGTGAAAGCCGGTGTTACAGCAAGTCTCGGGTCAACTCATTTTACAAAACAAATTTTGGGTTCGTAGGTAAGTCGCACAATTCGTAAATGGAATTGAGAATCATAGTTTTTGATTATTTCAGTTTCATCTAGCGCTAGTTTAGGTTTTAACTTTGACCCGATTTTTAACTTGCCATTTATATTACTTAAATTATTATTTAAAATTTTAAAATAATATTTTTATGTAACAAAACCGGGTTGAGCGGGTCATTTCAGGTAACTAGGTAAATATGTTTTATATGAACCTGACACATATTTACTTGTAATGTTCATGTCGGTCCATGTATTACAGTTTTAGTTTCGTGTCAGGCCATTTCATGTGCGGTTCAGATTGTGTTTAGAATTTATATCCCAGAGTGCTATCTTTTTATTTTATTTTTTTTATTTTTATTTAGAATATATGTGAACCTTAATGAGCATTAGACTCGGTGTTCCTTTTATTTTAATCCAATATTACTCGATGCATTAAACTAAACTTTTGTTGGTGTTGTATATTGTTAAAGAACGAGTATTAGTATTCGTGCTTCGCTGCGTATCTAGTGTGATTAGATTAACTTTAATAATAATTTATCTATACTATACTTCAATATAAATTTATTTATTTTTACTAACATGTATACTCACTATAAAAACTCATGTCTAGTCGTCTATATTTAACAATCCTCTTAGATTGAAATCAAACACTAAACACATAATTAGCAAACTACCTTTCAAAAAGACTAAAGAAGTTATATAAGAACTATCTTTTTAGTTTTTAAAACCATTTTTATTTCCTTTAAACAAATATTAATATTAGAAATAAGTTTCTAAAAAGTGGGGGTGATAAATCCTCCTACTTATTTTTCTACTCACAAGATAAACACAAGTGTCAAAATTAAAGTAGGAGGTGAAAAAGAGAATTAATGAAATCCACATTTTGTGCTTAGAAATATATATCATTTTTTCTAAAAAAAGATTTAAATTTTCAAAAAAAAAATTGCTAGAAGACTTGTTATCTTTCGTTTTCAATTTGTATGAGCACTTTGTAAATAGAATTTACGTCCTATTTTTCTTTTTTTTAGGATTATAATATTTAAAAATTTGAATTTAAATAGGTTTCATAAAAAGGAAGAAATAAAAATTAAACTATTGACTTAAAATAAAAAGATATTAAATTGTTAATAATAAAAAGAAAACAAATTTTGGATAGAAAGGGAAAAACGAAAAACACGGGGTAGAAAGGGAAAAAAGGGAGAAAGGAAGGGCTTATAATAGGAAAAGAGAAAAAAGAAATAAAAGAAAAAGAGGGGAATAAAGGCAGAATCGATCTGGTGACCTCAAGGATAAAAAGTAGGAGTCTTACCAACTTCTCCGGCTAACATAATACTTGAAATAGCATAAAACTTGTATATAATATATAAATGGCGTAAGTTAGAAAAACTCAGTCATAAACAGTGAAAGTGGCGCAGGATTAACTATTTACAATTGTATATATATATATAAATGTTAAATAGGGTGGTTATGCTATTAAAGATATGCACAAGTTTACGGACCGTGAATATCCCGAAACAACCGAAACCGACTCAAGTAATTCAAGAATTATCTTTTTGCTATGTTTTATATATATACAACTGTATAAAAATGTAAAATATTTTGGTTTATGTATCATTATATATAAAGAAGTTTTTTATTTATTATTTATCGTAAATGAGGGATTGAGACCATTGATAAAATTTTTAAAGTTTAGGGATCAATGACGGAAGATTTGGTAAAGTACAAAGACCATTTATGTAATTTACTCATTAGTTTATCATTATTGTTTAGTTTAAGCGTGTTGTTGATTGTACCATCATCCTTATCACATACACACATGTGACATCCAATGAGAGACACTCACACACATCATCATCATCATCATATGAAACGTGTAATGATTCAAATAGTTTAATTATTTAGGAGAGTAAATTACTTATATAGCTCATGTGTATTGTATGAAACAAGTAAATTTTACCGCGCTTCGCTGCGGGGTAAAAATACTATCTCGTTTACTTTAAAATTATATTATTACTATAGTTTTTTTATAAAAAAACATCTAAGTGACTCTATAAAAAAATAACTTTAAAAACTTCAAAATTTTAGCCTCAACTTCAGTCGGTAATATTAATATAAATAACTATTAACTTAAACTGAATTATTTTTATATAATTGACAAAATATATAAGCTAATATTGTTTGTGAACAAATAAAATGAATATGAAAAAATCATTTAATGTTGAAGCTAATTAAATAGGCAATTGATAACAAAGAAAAAGAAGAAAAGTAATTTACAAATTTAGTATTAAAAAGAAAAGCAGAAACGATTTCGTAGATAATAAAATGAAAAAGAAATTTTTTGTAAGAGGGGGTGGAAGCAGCGGAAATAGACTTGGAAAACAAAAATAATTAAAAAAGTGTGGTTAGGAAGGGTAGAACCCGAGACAAAAGGGATACAGGTGAACATGCATACCATCAAGCTAGAAAGTTGTTATGCTATTGTTTTTGAAAAGTTAATATATAAATATTACATGGCGCATTTTATGAAAACCCCATAATGAACTGTAGAATGGCGCATGTTAAAGGCTTGACAAACGTTATTATTATAAATAATTGTTTTAAGTATGAAAATTATTGAAATAGTTCATCCAGATCATTTTTTGTTTCAATTTTGGTCTAACACTGTAACACCACTTTTCCATATATAGTTTTTAAAACTCTATTACTTAAAATTAGCACTTTTAAAAGAACAGGGTTTGCGGAAAACAAGCTTTCAACTCTTTAGTGCTAACAGTCTCACAAAAGTAGTGTTAAAAGTACTATGTTTAAAAGCTTAGAGCTATCCAACTATGCAAAGCACCGGGGCCTTACCCTTGCTGGAAACTGGTTACCTGCATGCACAACATACTAAAATGTAAGCTTTCGCTTAGTGAGCATACAAACTAAACAGATAAACACTTAAAACATGAGTAACTCTTCTGGGGACGTTTCACATCCAAGCTGAACACCTGCAAAACTATTCAAACTATTATCTGGTCCAGGGTATGATCACACCTCGCGCGTAATCAAATCCCTGACACTCTGGTTGGGTATAATGATCTCAATATACCCTATCTCTGTACTGAATACTATATCTGGGTGCTATTGTACCTTTAAACATTAGTCTTAACTCATTTCATAAACATATCACAACAAGGATATCATACTGTTCACCTTGTGCATATAAATGTATGTTGATCATACTAAACACTACAGCATAGTGCTACTGAATCTCACAAAATCAAATCATATATCAAGCATAAAATTGATATACTAGCTACTTAATGCATATACATATGCTAATCTGATTAAAGGTAAGTAGTACCTTAGCAGCAATTTAAACAGCTATTCTCTATCTTCGAAACGTCAACTCTTATTGCCTACAAGCAATAAACAATACTTCTGTAACTTCTGTACTCAACTTACAAAAGACACTAATCAAATAACTAAACTGAATTCTGGAAGACTGCTTGCGACCGCAAGCAAAGGTCATGCGACCGCAAGGGTTCCTACTACCTCCTTACGATCGCAAGAGAAGTCCTATGCGATCGCAAGGGTCCTGAGCAACCAAATCTCTAAAACACTGCCTTACGGTCGCAAGTAATCTTACTTACGGCCACAAGGGACAAAACAACCAAAAACACTAAACCACTGCTTTGCGATCGCAAGGGATAACCCATGCGGTCGCAAGGACAGTCGGTACAGAAGGCTTCTACTCTGTTCGACGACAGCAACTGAATCTCAACTTCAAACACTCAAAACTTGACCAAACTCAAATTCAAGTACATAAATGAGTTTTGTACCATTACTACTAACTTCTAACACAAATTAAACCACAAAACTACACACAATACATCAAACCAATCTATGAACATGGATTCAACCTTTGAATCCATTCCATGACCTAAAACTCAAACAAATCACAAGAAACTTCATACCTCTTGCTTCTGAATTATTGTAAGATCAACTTCAGCTATCAATCTCTGGTTTCTTGATCAAAAATCGCAACAACAAGCTGTGATGTGTGTGTATCGTGAGTGTGTGTTTGGTTCCTGAAGGTTTGACTTCAAATGAGTCAAAGATGACTCATCTATATCTATTACTTTGGGCAATTAACAAAACAGCCCCTGAACTTCTATAACTTTCTGAAATGACAAAACTAACCCCTCAACTTTACACAAACACATAAAGGCAACTTGCTAAACACATCTAACATTTAACACATCACTTGGTATAAACTCATATCTAGGAACTTACGAATTTCGGGGCGTTACAACTCTTCCCCACTTGGGACGATTTCGTCCCCAAAATCAACTGTACACACATAAACTTTAACGTCAAAACACACTGAATGCTACCGTAGCGCACTAGCGGTAGTCTTACATCTCCTAAATTCTGAATGCTATCGCAACGCACTAACGATAGTCTTACATCATACTTCTACCCGCTACTATTTTAGAAGGTCTATCACAAACTGAATATGAAATAACATATCATATATAAAACATATATACACTTAAGTGTATCTGATCTCTTTCAGTATTTCCACTGTAACTTTACCATTCTTATCTGTTTGTTACACAAACTCACAACTTTACTTTTAATTAAACTATTAACTGTGTTTCAAAACATACTGAATGCTACCGTAGCGCACTTACGGTAGTCTTACATCCCTTTATCTCTGTATACTATTGCATCTCTACTTGCTACTAAAGTAGAAGGTCTACTGCATACTGAGCATAAATCAAGTATTTCATACACAACATAGTATAATTACACCTAAGTGTAATCTAATCCTTTCTCGTGTTTCTATTCTATCTTTACTATCTCATCTGTCTACTACACAACTCTCAACTTTCTCTAAAATATAACCACTGGCTGTTCTATACAACTGAATTTCACATCTCTTGTCCTGTTCGGACAACTACTGGTGCATCTGTTACATACTTACAATGATAGCTATACATGTTATACTATCTGAGACATCTTTACTATAAATTCTGGCATATACATTACTCTCTCTATCCTTGAGATAATCCTCAAAGGACCAATAAACTACCATCCTAGCTTATCTTTTTTTCTGAGTCTGTTTACCCATATCCATGATGATACTTTTAATAACACATAGCTTCCAATCTGAAGCTCTAAAATAATTTTCTTATCACATAATTGTTCTGTTTATCTTGAGCAGCTCTAAGCCGCTCACGTAACTGTGTAACTATCTTTACATTCGATCGTGTGATGAGTCCTCTCATTCTAATCAACCTCGTCCCAGCAAATAGGAGTTCTATACTTCCCATCATACATCATCTGGTACTAGGTATGCTACTACTCAAACATAATTGTGATCATACTTGAACTCTATTAACGTATATACGTATCTCAACTGCCGCTAAAATCAATAATACATGCTCTGAGCATATCTCTCTGTGTTAATATATTCCTCTTACTCAGCCCAACCTCACAAGGGTGGAATGTTTGTATCTTTTTGAAATTTACTTCAGAACTTAAAGATAATCGAGTATCTCTGTCTAAATTATTATACTGTCATTTTATATCTAACTGCTACTTTTCATAAAATTTCTGATACTCTGCTCTAACCTGTGGATAATTCAAAATTTTCTCAACCTTCTTTGCTAAAACACATTCTATTCCTGGCTACTAGTAATTCCTGCTCATATTTCTTGACAAACTAGGACTTCAATCTTTAAATAGACTCTTTCTTCTGATCACCCTCTCTAACTACTTCACTCGGTACTACTTTAACTTGATCGAGTATCGAAGTGATGTCTAGCATTCTTACTTGAGGTACCTGTATCTTTAGGGTAGCTGACTTGATGCTAAAAGCAATTTACTAAATTAACTTTCCAACTACTACTAGTTTCAAAACCTGAGTCGAATAATCGCTTCATACTTATGGGGAGTCATATTATGAGAACTTCCTTGATTCTATCCTGCTCCCTGACTTTCATATGATGGTACTCTGACCACAACTCTATGTCTCTATCCCTGAAAACCATTCTACACTCTGAAACTAATCCAACAGATTATCTACTTCTTAAGCTGGGTACTGATTCTTGTTTGTAACCTTATAGTGTCCTCTGTAATCTATACACATTCTGACTAGCTATTTTTCTTTACGACTACCTGTATTAATGCACCCCACGAAGGACTAATGGATTGGGCTAAACCCTTATCTATTGACTATTACAGTTGAATCACCAACTCTTATTTCTCTGGGGGCCAATCTGTACAATACCTTAACTCCCTGGGTTCTATTCCTGACATTATACTAGTACCAAATTCTACTAATCAAAACTTTAAAATTACTGGTAATTCTTTAAAAATACATCTGAGTAGTCACCACTGGTGGTATCTATTAAATCTACTATGACTGTCTTTTATACTACACTTTTCCATATAAGCTAGACAAGCTATACAATTAAGCATCAAGTACTTTCTCATTTTGCTGACAAGCAACTGGAACACTGACTCTATCACTATTACCTCTGTTCAATAGTTCTTCCCCACTTGGGGTCTAAGCTCGCACTGTTCTCTGTTCTCTGAGTACCTGAACTTGCTATTAACTCAATTAATCAATACTAATAACTATTCAAAATTCTTTCATCATGAACATATGCTTAATTGAAACTGACGATTTTTATCTCTATTACTTTTTATTCTTGTTTCTCTTTTACGTTTAATGATGCTCATGATTCATGGGGTTTTATTATTTTTAATTCTTATCTCTTGCTTTTAACAATTAAAGATATAATTGGTTACTCTTAAGAAAAGAGTAAGGTGAAGCAAAAATGTCTACACTTTAATGGAGGATTAATAAATATCTCTAGTAAAAGATTAAAATACTCTTACAACATTCAATTCAAATCAAATGTTAGTTAAAAACTTAGATTGAAACGGATATAAACAATATAGATCATTTTAGTTATTTTCAAACTTAAAAAAATTATGCTAGTGATTTTATACGAACGTACCATTTAAGTAATCTACTCGTATAGTGTTTACAATTTAAGTTAAATGCCACTAAACAAAGATTTAGATTTTGGAATTATTATCATAACTAATTTATTTTTAGAGGATAATAACCACAGCCTTTAGGGCTATGGATAAGAATACAAAATGTAATATCATTTTTTAAAATAATAATCACAACTCATGTGTTTATAATTAAGTTTTCATACACTTGATTGTTACCTTTTATTTGGTTTCACCTTTTTATTTATGAAACAAGGTTACCATTTTTAATAACTAAACATTAAATATGTTATTTTTATCCACAACTTTTAGGGTTATTCTTATCGAAATCATTTATTTTTTTATTACGCAAGTAACATAGTTTTATATATTGTTTGATATAAACAAGCTACTAAAACCACTCGATTTGTAATATGTAACTCATACTATAGCGGAAATATATATGTTGTGTAATTTTTTTTACCACGTTTTTTTGATAGTGTATTACTATATATTAATTAATTAAATGCAATCTTTAACTTCATTAAGAAATTAAAATTATATTAGGAAACGATTATAGAAGATCAAAGCGAAACCAATTCTCAACGGCTAAAAGATACGCGATGAATCTCCCTCTCCCTCTCCTCTACTCTATAATATAAACCCAAACCCAAACCCCGTTCAGCCACCGCCAAACCACCCTCCTAATCAGCGTTGCTCCGGCCAGCATCGTTGAACTACGTCACAATGGGTTAAGCTACTTCATCTCTCCTCTCGACTGCTCCGACCCCCTGCGCCGCTGAGCTACGTACGTTACAATCAGGCGACCGCCGCTGACCACCATCACTATGTCTTTCATCTCTCTACTGCATGCCCCTGTTGCGTCTCTAAACTACGTCACAATTAGATGATCTCCGCCATACGTCTCTGATTGGTGATGGGATGACTGAGATTCTCAGAAGCTGATAGGATATTTAACTGCCTAAACCACCCTGATGCTGTAAGAAGGAAAATATCATCATTTTACTAGTTGCTTACTTGCTGCTGGACTGAAATTGATGATTAATATCTGGTTTTCTTGCAGGCACACTCTATTCCAGTACACGTAGAAGAAGTGTAAGGTTTTTGGATAAAATGAAGATTTGTAGATGAAAGGATAATGCTTGTCAATATAATCCCATAAAACTGTCTAGGGTTTGAGATTCCTAAAGTGTTCTTTGATTCTTGTTCATAGATATTATCAGTGTTGCAGATTACATACTAGTCGTGGAGAAGTAATCAGGTGAGGGCTTCCTACAACAAGACTTGTGGGTCCAACATTCTTTCAATTTGAAACTGATTAAACTATTACATGCTTTCCTATTGCAGTATTCCAACGACTAGCAAATGATGGTTTTAGCAAAACTAATCGTTGCATTGTCATCACGGTAAGGGAGTCTTTAGTGTTACATCTTTAGAGGAATTAGCCATTAATTATATCTATTTACAGCGCAGAGGTTATCCCAATATTCCAACACGGAAGTAAATGTATATTTATTTTTGTTTTGTCCCAGAACACATACCAAAAACAACTTCAATCTTGAAGTTATTTCTCCTTGTGTTTATTTACCAAATAGGTTGTTGCGGTTACTCATTGAGCAGCTGCACTTGCCAGCCTATTGTTTGGTTGATTGTGATCCATATGGCTTTGACATCTTAACCACATACCGGTTTGGTTCAATGGTAACGTCCTCAGATATATACAAGATGTTGCCATTCATAAGTATGATTTACATTTCAATATATGCCCAAAATGATTCAAATCATCTTTTTTAACAAAATACACATTTAAAGCTACGGGCATATGATGCGAAGATAATGAGGCTTCCTGAGATACAATGGCTTGGAGTATTTACTTCAGATGCTGAAAAATATAATGTTCCACAGCAGTGTCTCCTTCCTTTGACAGCCGAAGGTGTGATTCCACATTCACATCCCTTCAAAGTAGATTTAATGTACATTTGTTCTTGTGCTTTCTCTATTGAATTTTATCTGTTTGTCATCAGCCAGGACAAAAACAGAGGCAATTTTAAATCGTTGCTATTTGCAGAGAGAAGTACCACAGTGGAGGTTGATATTGTTCTTCGTATATTGATCTTTCTTCTTCTATAATACTATTAATAATCCTCTTAAAACCTACTTCGTCTTCTGAAAAGGTTTTACAGTCGCTGATGCAAAGTGGAGTCAAGTTTGAGATTGAAGCATTATCTGTGCACTCGCTTACCTCACTGTCAAAAGAGTACCTACCATCTAAGATTCAAGGTGAATTTTCCATATTAAATCCTAAATTATATTATGTTATCATTACTACTTATCATCTGGAAACTCGGAGTCTTGATTTTGGAAAATTAACCACTAGTTGCTTTTATTCTGGTAGTATATTATAAAATGCAGTACACCTATCCTTCTATACCTCAAGCATGCTAATTTGCATCTAACTTGACTCTTTAGATTAATGCAGCATTAATTCTCAATGGAAAGATTAGATCTTCATTTTCCTGGTTGAAACAGAACATTTAGTACAGAATTTTTATGCTACAAAGTCCCTCGTGATGGCATATATGTAAAATTATCAAAGTCAAGTCTATTTGAGACGAAACTGTGTTGGGTATGTAGCGAAATTCGGTTGAAATAGAAAGATTCAAGTGCAAGGATCATGTTCTTTATTAACAGTTGGTAAACACCAATGTTCTAGTATTTACCACAGTCCACACATTATACTTGTTAAGACTAATCATAATATGATCAAAATGGAAAATTTGGAAGAATTATAACCTTACTACTTAATTAGTTTGATAACAGATACTGAAAGTGAAATGCTAACAGAAGTACTTCAGCTAGACTACAGAAACTTAGAACAAACTGAAAGAAATTATATATTTTAAATTCATTCACATCACTCTGCAGTTTGTTGCACCCTTGCCACCTGATGATGATTCTTTGCCTTGACCAGAAAGCTTTTGGAGAATGCTTCTAGAAGTTTTATCTACAATCCTTGATTTTCTATGTGATGCCCTGAACAGTATCTGAAACCTCTGGCCTAATATCTGACTTGAAACCATAACACATGCACCTCTTGCCTAATATCTTGAAACCATAACACATGCACCTTATAGCTTCGTATTAATCTAAGTTTCTATGTTCCCTTCAGGTGACTTTTCTCTTGCCAAAATGTTGACATTTCATGATCTTGCATCCTCGGTATTTAATATTGTTTCCACATATTATTATTGCTATTATTATCTTTTCTTTTCCTTACTATTATGTGTCTTTCCTTGGAAAAATAATGATATCATCAAAAGAATTCAAGTGCCCTTAACGTATATAATTTCTGTCTTTTCTTTTTAATGTGCATTTGGTTTTCTTTAATATCTTTTATGCTCTTTACTTACGTAATTAGACGTATCTATCCTGTTAACTATTCATCGAGTATGTTCATTAGTTAAGCATCTACTCTTATATCCTCTACGAAGTGTGTATCAGCTAATCTCCTCTTTGTTGTTTCATACATTTTTATACACATGTTTTTATGTATAGTTTGAACAAGTAAGTGTGTGATATTCTTCGACAGCACAAACATCAGTGTATAGTTAAACAAATATGAAGACTTAAGTACACTATATATAATTTTCAGTAATGTTAAAGAAATGTGTGAGCATACATATAATTATAGATGGTAACTAAACTAATCTCCTATTGAAAGATATGACGAATGGATAACAAAGGTCAAAAATCATCCACATACACATGCATTGTAATACATGTTTCCAGATTTTGAGTAGAATTTTTTATAACAAAGGTCAAAATTATCCACGCATACATGTGCAAGACAAAGTATAATCATTTATAGGAGATAAAGAAAGAACACAAATCTACATGCAACCTTGGTAATTACTGTTTATTAATTTACTCTTCTTTTACAGACTTTTTGTCATATTGCTATGGTGTTTTTGCATTGCCCTGTTTGCCTTGTCAATTGCAACTGTAAATCTTGCGTTCTTGATCACTCGAAAGTTGGTTCTTGTATCTGATTTTCTGTTATGCAACTTATAGCAGTTCTTTATCTTACAGCTCTATATCCCCCTCAATCTGGTAATTTAGTTATACCTAGGTATGATTTTAACAATCATATATATTTTACGGCCACTTTGTCCTCCGTTCTTTTGACATCGATTATCCTACTCTTGTTATCTACGAGAATCTCGTTTCATTGTTGACAGGGTTTAAATGTTTTACGGATTACAGTCACTATAGAAATCATTTTCATTCTCTTAACTGTTTCAGTTTCCATTTTGGTTGTTATGTTTCAGTTGGCTTGTGTTTTATGAATCAATTTTTGTGATGTTTAAATGTTTTGGTTGTAAATGCATGATTCCTGTTTTATTTAAGAAACACTGATTTAGTTTCAATAATGCACGATTTTGGTATCATTTTAGTAACAAGGGGTTTGGTTTGGTTTCTGAAAAAGCAATCGACTACGAGAGCTCAAACTTTCATGGCAAAGCTGAGATATCTTAAAAATCATATTAAATCGTGGAAGGGAGGTGTCAAAGACCCACAGTTGAAATCATTGGAAGAGTTCAAGTCTAAGGCTTTGGAATTTGACAAGAAAGCTGAAAATGGCTTATTATCCGTTATGGATCAGCAACATAGATTGGAGAATGATCTCAAGATACTCGAAATGGAAAAGATGCTATGTTTGGATCTCAAGCAGCGTTCTAGAAATGGGCTACTGACGGAGATGAAAATACCAAACTGTTCCATGGTTTGATTAACCACAGAAGGAGGAAGAACAAGATCCACGGGATTATGGAGAATGGTGTTTGGACCTCTAGTCCACTTAGCATCAAAGGAGCTGCTTACAGATAACTTTTCAGAAAAGTTTGCTGACAACTCTAGTTGCAGACCCTATTTATATAGCAGAAAATTCAAGACCCTTTCGATGGTTCAGAGAAATTCATTGGACACACCATTCTCAGAAGCTGAATTTAAATTTGCTATTTGGGATTGTGGGGGAGACAAGGCTCCAGGCCCCCTGATGGCTTCACGATGAAGTTCTTCGAAGATGACTTGATTGATGCTATCCGCGGCTTGGAAAATACTGCAGCTCTTGAAACAGGTTGTAATACTTCCTTCCTGACTTTAGTTCCTAAATGTGCATCTCCCCTATCATTAGTTGATTTTCATCCTATTAGTCTCATAAATTCATTATATAAGATAATTGCTAAGCTGATGGCAAACAGACTAAAATATGTCATTGATGATCTAATTAGTGGTGAGCAAACTGCGTTTATTAAAAAATAGAAGCATTCTTGATGGCCCCCTTATCTTAAGTGAATTAATTGGATGGGCGTAACATGTTAAACAAAAATTGTTGATTTTTAATGTTGATTTTGAGAAAGCGTTTGATACACTAAAATAGGATTTTTTTTTGGATGATATAATGTCTCTCATGGGGTTTAGTGATAGATGGAGGAAACTGGTCCGAGGTTGTTTATGCTCCTCTTCTAAGGAGGTGTTAATAAGTGGGTCTCCGACCTTGGAATCTCGCCTCTCTAAAGGGGTAAGGCAAGGTGACCACATGGCCCCTTTCCTTTTTATAATGGCCATGGAAGATTTAAACATTGTCATGAAAGAGGCGGTAGAAAAAGGTGTTTTCCATGGGATTAAATTACCTTTTAATGGGCCTGTTTTAACTCATCTTTATCACGCAGATGATGTGGTTTTGATATGAATCAAATTGATATATTGATAAATCGAGACGAATACAATAGTCGGCGTGCTTTCGAGAGGCACCCGTCTCTCCTTAACCTACTTTCGAGAGGTAGGAGCTCTCCTAAACCCTAATTTTAATACCAATTTCTCCACCCCTAACAATGGCCCTAGCATCTCCTATAAATAGGCTACCCCTAGGTTAACCTAATCAACCCATGGCCGATGTGGGACAAACATATCATTACTTTCCCCCCAAAACACACCTTGTCCTCAAGGTGTGGCTTCATAAGCTTTACTAAAATAATTCCTGGATCCCAAACTTGAAAGTCGAAACATAGCCCGGAAAATCTCAATAATGGCGGCCCGGATAACGACAGTAGAGTCTGGACTGGTGGTGTCGGCCAGAAGGAATGAGACTGGTGCGGCAACAATCGGATAGCGTGGGTGAACTGGGTGGCGAGCGGCGGCGGTCGGGTGGACTGGGTGGCGGGCGGTGGTAGTTTGGTGGGCTGGGCGGCAGCTGCAGTTGGGTTGATGAGGTTGTTGATGACGGCAGCAAGGTTGCTGGGGTGGTTGACGGCAGCGGCGGTAGGGTTGGTGGGTTGGCTGTCTGCAGCGGTGGTCGGGTTGATGGGATGGTTGACGGCGGCAGCGGTAGGGTTGGTGGGTTGGCTGTCTGCGGCGGCAACGGTAGGTGGCTGGAATGTCTTCTTCGGCGGTAGTTGGATGGGCTGGGTGATTGGCGGCTGTTGGATGGGCTGCGCGGCAGGCGGCGGCAGGTAGTAAGGCGGCAATGTGGTGTCGGAGTTAGGGAACGGATAGGTGTGGTAGGGTGGCAGCGGGTGAGTGTTAGGGTAGGTTGGTGGCAGTATGGAATAGGAGTGCGGTGGCTGGGTGACGGAAATGGTGGCAACGGCCGCGAGGAAAAGCGGGGGCTGGGTGATCGGACAGGTGACAGCGACGACGGTGAAAGGCCAGATGGTGGCGGTGGTAGGAATACGTTGGCTGGCGGCGGTAGCGGCGGCGTTAGGGTAGCTGATGGCGGCTTGGTGATGCTGTTTCATGATAGCTTCCAGATCTGATGCTAATCACAGGCAGCAGGATCTCAGCTCTGATACCAATTTGATATGAATCAAATTGATATATTGATAAATCGAGACGAATACAATAGTCGGCGTGCTTTCGAGAGGCACCCGTCTCTCCTTAACCTACTTTCAAGAGGTAGGAGCTCTCCTAAACCCTAATTTTAATACCAATTTCTCCACCCCTAACAATGGCCCTAGCATCTCCTATAAATAGGCTACCCCTAGGTTAACCTAATCAACCCATGGCCGATGTGGGACAAACATATCAGGTTTTCATCGGGGAATGGTCTGTAATATATGTGAAAAATATTGGTCGTTTACTCAGTGTTTCAACTTTGTTCTGGTCTAAAAGTAAACCTCCAAAAAAGTAATTTATACGGGGTGGGAGTTTCTGATGACAGCATCCATAGTGTTGCATCTTTAATCAGCTGTAAAGCTGGTTCTTTTCCAATGAAATATCTGGGAATGCCTATTGGAATTAGTATGAGTAAAACAGAAAGCTGGGGGACTGTAATTGAGAAATTTCAGGCGAAACTTACAAAAGGAAAGCGAATTCAATCTCTGCTAGGGGAAGGCGATTACTCTGTAGGTCCGTGTTTGGAAGCCTTAACCTGTATTATTTTTGATGTTTAAAGCTCCAAAAAAATTTATTAAAAAGCTGGAAAGCATTTCTAATGAATTCTTTTGGGAATAGGTACTAATGAAAAGAAAATCACATGGGTTGCTTGGAACAAAGTTACATCCAGCTTTGCTCATGGTGGGCTGCAAATTGGTAGGTTAAATGCGCCAAACATATCACTTCTAGTCAAGTGGTGGTGGAGATTCAGGTCTCGCTTTGGAAATCAGTTCCCTACAGAGCAAATATTTTAAAGATCTCAATAGGTTAGTCATGGGGGCTGGTCTGGATCAAGTTTTGGGGCTTTCGCTTGAACATAGAGAAATATTTTAAAGATCTCTTCAGATTTAACCCATTTGACCCATTTCATTTTTGGCTAACTTTTTTTATGAAAATATTTATTTTATCCATTTTGACCGATAAGGTTATAGAGATAAACTATCACCAGAGTCAACCCATTCCATAAGTAAATGGGTCGTATTTGCCACTGATTTTATATAACAATATTCAGCTTGACCTCATACTTTAGTCGATCTTAAAAAATTCATCTAAAAGTTTGTAACTAACAACTACTTTGCAATTTGGCAATTGATTGTTCCCCAGCTGAGGTTACAAGATGTTGGACCAAAGGAAACTGTTGGTAAATTTCAAGTCATCATTTGTGTTTGTCCTGAAGATATCGTGGTTCTGGAGGGGTAGTATTAACAGTCTCAGATGTGGGGATTTACATTTTTAGTCACCCTTTTTTTAAATGTATTCTACTGATAGGTTATAGCGGACGTTGAAAGGGTAATTATGGAAACTTCAGAAAAATAGTATCGTGATCGTGTATTGACACTTGAGGAAAACACAATCCCTGTTAGGCAGTACAATATGTTCAAAAAATTGTAAAAGAAAATTCAGTACCTCATTGTTTTCCTGAGGAGGTCAGATGTTCTCTCATTACTTATAAAATAATGTACAAGAGAATTTGGTTGTTAATTTGAGATTTGTTTATATTGTTTTTCAGTTGGGATATTTTTTTTAATTCAATGAAGAAGATGCTTGATGCGCTACAACCTGAAATACAAAGCTCCTTCAATCACACAGCTCGAGCTTTTGCTTACAAAAAATGCGGTGCCGTGATATCGTATTCTAATAAAGTGGGTTTAGCAGTTCAGCATACAGGTATGGTGCCTTGTTACACATTGACCTTCATAATTATCAACTGTTCTTAAATAATTTCTATGTTCAGTTACACTTTTAGCTTTAGTCTCAGGATACACATGCGATTATTGTTTTCGTGATCATATATTTTTGTAGAGATTTTTCGTGGGGATATGTTTTCCTTGGACCTAATAAATATCAAATGAAAATGTGAGAAACCTAACATTATTATTTGAGGGTTATTGATACAGACACAGATGTAGTTCTGCCAGATGTTAGTAGACCTCGTATATTACAAGTTTATTCTAGAAGGACTAGAAAGGGACTTATTGAAAAGGGAGGGGGTGAAAGTGGTTGAAAGTTGTTAGAGGTGAGAGAAGAATAAAGGGGGGTAGGGGTCATGACGTAGGGGGATTATTCGGTTATTTCCTTTTGTAATTGCACATGGGGCTCTAACCTTTTTGGTTGAGAGAGAGGGGTTTTCCCTGGATTATTTTCCTTGTAATCAGTTCTTTCTATCAATTACATCACCTACCTTCTCAATTTTCTGTGTGTTTCTCGGTGAATTCAGCATTAGTATTTGATTCTGTAACATTGGTCCGACCTGCCGTTGACCTGCCATGGAGACCCGTTCGATTCAGCAACGATTTGAGCAACATGAGGAGGTTCTTCACCAAGTACAGTCTGATATTACCGATATGAAGGCTACTCTCCAGAGTTTGGAAGCAGAGAGGGTGGAATCGAGTGAGTTTCGTAAAGTTTTGCTGGGTTGGATGAAGCAGGCTGGGAAACACAAACCGGAGGGCGACGGTTCTGGGCTAGAAGATCCTTTCTCTGGTCTCTTCTCCGTTCATGGTAGTGGCGTTGGCGCTGGGGGTGGAGATGACCCTCATTCTCCTAAATCTCCTGATTCAGTTCCCTGGTCGGTAAAGAAGGTAAAGCTGCCGGAATTTTCTGGATTCGATCCTCAGGGATGGATTCAGAAAGCGAATTTGTTCTTTGAAATCAACAGTATCGCCTCCAATCTTCGTATCCGCTTGGCGCAATTGAGCATGGCAGGGGTGGCTCAGCACTGGTTCACGATTGTCTCTCAGGTTCATCCGACTCTCACCTGGGAACAGCTTCAGTCTGAACTCCTGCAACGCTTCAGTGGGCTGGAGATCCAAAACCCGTATGAACAATTAGCTACCCTTAAACAAACTCACTCCATTTATGATTATATAGATGAATTCGAATATCTGTTATCTCTTGTTCCTCGTTTGCCGGAATCGCAAGCCCTAGGGTATTTTGTCGCCGGCTTAAAGGATGACGTCAAGAGATGGGTGCGATTGCACCGGCCACAATCACGTCTCGACGCCATGTATTTGGCAAAAGACGTCGAGGAAATGATCCGCCCTTCGTCGGGTCAGGTTTCTACGACCCGATTTCGTTATCAACAAGGGCTGGGTATGGGCCAATCCGATACGCGATCCAACTCAGGGGCCCGTTCAGATGGGAGAAGCCCATTTTCCCAAAAACCCTTGGAACGATTGGCGATTCCTAAACCGTTCTCTCCATCTCGATCGATGGGGGGTACCGATGGTGTTTCTGGTGGACCGAAGGATCGAGGCTATCGTTCTTTATCTCGCACCGAGTGGGAGGAGCGTCGGAAAAAGGGTCTATGTTTTCGTTGTGGGCAACTTTTCGGTCCTGCTCACAAGTGCCCTGAGGGTAAGCTTCGAGTTCTGTTGTTAGGAGACGATGAAGATGATGTCGACTTAAGTGATCTGGGGTTATTGGATACTCCCGAAGATTCTCCTCGTCCTACTGAAGACTCGTTACCTTCTGGAGCATGTACGGTACTGGAATATTTTGGGGTCTCTACGGATGTTCTTCTTGGTGGTAAAATGATGCAATTGGATGGTACAATTTTAGATATTCCTGTTATTATTTTAGTTGATAGTGGAGCTACTCATAATTTCATTTCCAAACAGTTGGTAACTTCATTATCTCTTCCTTTTACTAACTGTACGGGTATACGTATTAAGTTGGGGGATGGTCATCGAGTTCTTATTGATCAACAATGTTTGAATTTGCAAATTACTGTGGGTGCTTATTCTTTTCTGGTTGATGTTTTAATTCTTGATACGGGTGACTTAGATGTTGTTTTGGGAATGGCATGGTTGCAAACTTTGGGGGAAGTGATTCACAACTGGGAAAAGTCTTGGATGAAATTTAATTTTCATGGGGTTTCTGTCTGTTTATATGGAAAAGGAAGGGGACAAGGGTCATTGGACTCTTTACAGCATTGGCTTGCTATTTCTGAAGGGGAAAAATCGAGTGCAACTTCAACTATGTCTGATGTTCATCAACAGGCTTTGCAAGGGTTATTCGATCAATATTTGGCTGTTTTTCAAGCTCCTACAAATCTTCCTCCTGCTCGCGTTCACGATCATGTTATCACTTTACATTCTCCACATGATCCTATTTGTGTTCGTCCTTACCGTTATCCGCACTTACAGAAATCTGAAATTGAACGGCAGGTCCAAGAGTTACTTTCCTTGGGTATGATTCGTCCAAGTAAAAGCGCGTTCTCAAGCCCGGTCATTCTTGTGCGTAAGAAAGATCAAACATGGCGTATGTGTGTCGACTATAGGGCCCTTAACAAGGCTACTATAGCTGACAAATTCCCTATTCCTAGAGTGGATGAGTTGATTGATGAACTACACGGGGCCTGCTATTTTTCGAAATTGGACTTAAAATCGGGGTATAATCAAATCAGAATGCATCCGGATAGTGTCGAGAAGACCGCTTTCCGAACTCATGATGGTCACTATGAGTATTTGGTTATGCCATTTGGCCTAATGAACGCTCCGGCAACGTTTCAAGCGATTATGAATGATATTTTTAGACCATGGTTGCGTAAAACGGTCGTGGTTTTTTTTGATGACATACTTATTTATAGTTCGTCTTGGGATCAACACCTAATTGATTTGGCTAACGTGCTGGGAGTTCTCACTGCAAATCAGTTCGTTGTGAACAAAAAGAAGTGTTCGTTTGCTCAACAGTCGATTGAGTACTTGGGACATATTATAACGGGTGATGGAGTCGCGATGGACCCCAAGAAAGTGGAGGCAGTGTTAGAATGGCCTGCCCCCAAACAGATTAAAGGATTGCGTGGATTTTTAGGGTTGACCGGTTACTACCGCAAGTTTATCCGTCATTATGGTAGTATCGCAAAACCCTTAACTGATCTTACCAAAAGGGATGCTTTTGTTTGGTCCTCTCAAGCCCAAGAGGCTTTCACTCGATTGAAGGAAGCTATGGTTTCTGCGTCGGTACTTGCATTACCCGATTTTAGTCTTCCATTTGTTGTGGAATGCGATGCTTCAGGTAGAGGAATAGGGGCAGTTCTTATGCAACGCAATCGACCAATTGCTTACTTCAGCAAGGCCTTAAGTGAGCGCAATTTAGCTAAGTCAGCCTATGAACGAGAAATAATGGCCCTGGTTTTGGCTGTTCAACATTGGAGATCCTATCTTTTGGGTACGACATTTGTGGTTTATACGGATCAGAGGAGTTTAAAGTTTTTGTTACAGCAGCGTATCACAAGTCCTGACCAACAAAACTGGGTAGCAAAATTGTTGGGTTATAACTTTACAATTTGCTATAAACCTGGTCGTGAGAACAGGGCAGCAGATGCTCTATCGCGTCGCGCTGATGACGGTGATTTGATGGTTATTCGATCTGTTCCGGTGTGGTTACAAGGAGCAGAGTTGTTGGAGGAACATAAAACAGATTCAGAAATACAAAGGTTGAGGCAAGAATGTAAGACTGATTCAACAAAACATCCAGGTTATTCAGTTCGTAATGGTATTCTTTACTATAAAGACCGTCTGGTTATTCCCAAAAATTCTCGCTTTATTCCGGATTTACTGGTGGAATTTCATCAGTCAGCTACTGGGGGACATTCTGGCTATTACCGCACTTACCGCCGTCTCGCAAGTAATTTATATTGGCCGGGGATGATGGAGAATGTAAAGCAATTTGTTCGTGCGTGTGATTTGTGTCAGCGATGTAAGGCTAGTTCTACTGCACCGGGTGGCCTTCTACAGCCCTTGGTTATTCCAGATGCAGTTTGGGAAGACCTTTCTATGGATTTCATTTTAGGACTTCCCAAATCCAAGGGGTTTGATGCTATTTTGGTGGTGGTGGACAGGTTGTCCAAATATAGTCATTTCATTTTGTTAAAACATCCTTATACGGCTAAGTCGGTTGCAGATTTGTTTGTTAAAGAGGTCGTTCGTCATCATGGAATTCCTAAGTCTATTGTTAGCGACAGAGATCCTTTGTTTTTAAGTCGGTTTTGGCAGGAAATCTTTCGTTCTCAAGGGACCAGACTTCACATGAGCTCTGCGTATCATCCCGAATCAGATGGACAAACTGAGGTGATTAACCGCTGTTTGGAAACATACTTGCGCTGCTTTGCTGTTGATCAACCTCGGACCTGGTCTCTATGGATTCCTTGGGCTGAATTTTGGTATAATTCTACTTTTCATGAATCTACGGGTAAGACTCCATTTGAGTTAGTTTTTGGTCGAAAGCCACCCATGGTCACTCAGTTTATCCCCGGAGAGGTACGCGTACAGCAAGTATTGGAAGAATTGCAAGATCGAGACGAAGCTCTAAGACAATTACGAGCCCATTTGCTTCGTTCTCAAGACCTCATGAAACAAAATGCTGATAAGTCGCGCCGGGATGTTCATTTTTCGGTAGGTGAATGGGTTTATGTGAAATTGAAGCCGTATCGTCAACTCTCTGTTGCTCAGCGCATTCATCAGAAGCTGGCTGCTCGTTTCTTTGGTCCTTTCATGATTGTGGGTAAGGTTGGTCCCGTAGCTTACAAGTTGGATTTACCTCCTACTTCGAAGGTGCATCCGGTCTTTCATGTTTCTTTGTTAAAGAAAGCTATACAAGGGACTGCTGAGACGACGTTACCACCAGAATTGGAAGTTAAGTCAGCTGATCAACTGTTTCCGTTAGCTGTCTTAGCTTCTCGTCGTGTAAAACATCATGGTCAGGAGATGGAAGAATGGTTGGTTCAGTGGAAGGGATGCCCAAAGGAAGAAGCAACATGGGAAGATGCTGTCATGATCCAGAGTCAGTTTCCTGACACCAGTCTTGAGGACAAGACTGTATTTGAAGGAGGGAGTAATGATACAGACACAGATGTAGTTCTGCCAGATGTTAGTAGACCTCGTATATTACAAGTTTATTCTAGAAGGACTAGAAAGGGACTTATTGAAAAGGGAGGGGGTGAAAGTGGTTGAAAGTTGTTAGAGGTGAGAGAAGAATAAAGGGGGGTAGGGGTCATGACGTAGGGGGATTATTCGGTTATTTCCTTTTGTAATTGCACATGGGGCTCTAACCTTTTTGGTTGAGAGAGAGGGGTTTTCCCTGGATTATTTTCCTTGTAATCAGTTCTTTCTATCAATTACATCACCTACCTTCTCAATTTTCTGTGTGTTTCTCGGTGAATTCAGCATTAGTATTTGATTCTGTAACAGTTATGAAAGGGGATTATTAGGAATATATAATGAAAGCGATAAGCGGAGATCATGCATAAACCATTTGCAGATGTTCTAAGGATAATTAGTGATAGATCAGCTATTTTGTGGTAAGTTTTAAAGGAGCATTTATCAGCTATTCGTGGTAAGCTTTTGATAATACCAAGGGAAATTAAGTGTTCAATGTAGTATCATTTTGGATGTTAGCATACTTATCGTTCCTCACAGTCTCATACAGCATAATGGGATGATGATCGAACTTGCTAAAGTTTTCAATTAGTTACTTTATCTTTCTTTGAAGAGATTTAAGATGAAAATACTAAGGAATAGGTTGATCATCATGTATGTTCTAGAATGTGTTTTCAAGAATAGACATAGGATGATGAGATAGTAGTTGAAGTAATATGAAGTAAATAGATTGCCAGATCGAGAAGATGTTTTCAGAGTAGTAATAAGTAAGCAATAATGTTTGGGGTCAAGTTGGAGGATACGTAAGCTGGCATCCATGTGTTAGAAGATGAATTTTTATAATTATATCTACAATGCCAGGTTTAAGAGAAAACAAGTACAACAACTTATAATGTAGAATTCTTTGAAGTAGAGTGCAAGTTCTCATTGCAAATATCAGTTGTGATTTATGATGTATGAGTGATAGCCTACTTTTGACGTTGCAAGCAACAAAAGTCAAGATTTGCTTGATTCCAACATGATTGGCATTTAAGGGACAAACGTGAGCCTGATACAAGACATTCCTTACAACAACCCTGACATGGTCTACTAGTAGCGAACAGGTGCCACTCTTTGCATCCTGAAAGTCAATCATTCTAGTAGATATTCCAACGATAATCATAGAGCTCCCACTATTCGCCTACATTCATACTTTACTCTCAGATATTCCGGCGAACAGGTGCCACTCAGGTTTAAAACTAGTTATATTAAGAAGAAATAGTTGACTAAGTCAAAATGGGGGAAAGTGAAAGTGTGTGGTGTGTGGTGTCTGTTACGGCTGGTAAGAATCGAGAAGGAGAAGAAGGGAAAAAGAAATCTGATTTTTGAAAGGAAATATACAAGAATTAGCCATTTAATTGTTCCATCAACCTAAAGGTATGATTTACAAACTATGTTATATGGTTATTGGAGAAAGTAGAGGAGTTAGAAGATGATTTGTTCATAGAATCCATTCATTGCAATTAGTTTGTGAATTTATTCAAGAATTCTAGTGGTTATAAACTGAATTTGTCACATGCATGCTGAAAATTGTGAGTTACTGGAGATGCTTTATGTAACGCGGCCACAGGGGATAATGGGACATGGTTGTTGTTGTAGCTGAGTTGACAGTCGATGCTTCCGACAAAGTTATTTTAAATTTAACATTTTATATAAGACGTGTTTTAAACAATTATAAGTTTTTGGAAAGTCACCCTTTTGGTAATAACCATTTATGAATATTTTTAGTAAAGACGATTTATTATATTTTTATAAAAAATACGGGATGTTACAACATGAAACAATCAGCCAACTTGATTAAGGAATAGATAACAACAATCGATTAGTTTGATTCAACAACAATGAGTAACAATGATAAGTTTGATTCATAATCAGTCATTTTGACTATGACCAACAATGATGAAGATCACCGATTTGACTAGGAACCATGCCGAGATCTTTGGAGAAGTTCATCCACTCATCCTCCTTTGCAGCTTCACTTGCTGCAATGTACTCTGACTTTACAGTCGAGTTTCCTACTATATCCAACTTCAAGTTCCTCCAACTAATAGCACTGCCTTTGAAGGTATCTGCAGTCACATCCTCTTCTTGTTCAAGACCCATTTGCAACCCACGAGCCTAAAGTCGGACGCACGATCTACCAAGTCCTAAACTTGGTTATCCGACATGGACTATATCTTTGATTCCACCGTTTCTTTACCTATAAGACTTTGTCCTCACTACGGCTTCCTGATATGTAACCCACCATCGGGTCGTCTCCCTCATATGTGGAAACTCATATCTCTTTGGCTCAAGACAAATCCTGCTAGACCTTCGAAGAGGTTATGGCTCTATGTGTCAGGTTCCAAGCATCGTCATGCCGAGTTTCAACCGTTCTTGGTTGAGTGCTAAATCATTAGGTTCTCCATCGGTTGATCCTTGAACCTCCTCAAGATAAACTCTCTTTCTTATAGTGATAGTGCCAACATCGGTTGCTATCGGTTGCCTTTCATGGAAAACCACCGTTCGAGCAATAAAAACCTTTTTAGAATGGTTTGTAAAAGAAATATCCCAAGTCAGAGACAACATAACTAACAAAGTAACCACTCTTGGATCAGGGTTCTTACTTGTCTTCGGCCTCATGTCTAACGTAAGCAAGACAAGCCTAAAACCATGAGATAGGTAAGCAAAAGAACTCTTGCGTGCCACATCTCATAAGGTATTTTCTCAACCTTCTTTGTTGGTTTAAGGTCAACCTGCTTCGTGGCTATGAAGCCTTGTGATAGCCCATTTTACTATTTTCTCGTTTCCTTCCATGTTATGGGGATCAATCATTGGCATGTGACCCGGTAGGCCCATGCTTCATCGGTAGTGACACCAGTCTACGTGTGTCGGTGGTAGAGGAAGACTCTCATTTGCACATGACACACTGTATCCATAGGTGTCACATATATGGGGCGGCTTGTAGCAAGACATCACACAGGTTATGTCATCCCTAACAAGCACCAAATTGCAACCTATTGGTTTGAGATTTGTCCTATAGATAAGTGATCATCATCCCTTTTTTCGCAATACGTGTGTGAACACGAAACATGGATTAATGTTTCTCGATTCTAGATTGGCGGTGACCCGAGGCAAGTTACGATTGATCCATTAGCAATGAAACTCTAGCGTAGCCATGCTTTTTACGTCAACACTCAGTGATCGAGGGACCTAAGGATATCTCTTTAAACACATAATACTTTACCCAAAATTGTGAGGATGAAATGATATTATCAACCTGAGTCACTTGTGACTTAATTTATGAAGTAAACTCAGGTGCGAGTCTTCCGGTCACTTGAAACTCTTTTCAAGTATAGGTAAGTGTTGTATCTCATTTATTCAATCGTAGATGGAACAAAATAAAGACAAATGAGAGTAACCGCAACACATGTGTATATAAAACTCCACTATATAATTGTAAATTACAATATTGCTTGATGTTCTCAAAACATACATATCAAACAAGAAGAAAATAACTATACACTAAAGCCAAGTATTTTGCAAGTCTAATGCCTATAGCCCTAGCGTGAGAAAAAAAAAATACATAGGGGCTGTTTGGTTTGCAGGAATCCATGGGATTCTGTGCGAATTAGATTTTAATTCCTTAGAAACTCATGTTTGGTTCACCATGGAATTGGATTTGATGGGAATTTAAATCCCATAGTTAAGGGATTCTAAAATCCTTTGACATGTGGGGGGAATTTAAAATCAATTAAACAAGGAAAAGTGGCTTATTACTATATTACCCTCATTCAAACCCTATTATGCCCTAACTCGTTAGACACTACCCCATTTTGTGTCGGCAACCTCACACCAACGCCATCATCATCGGCGTTCCTTCAAAGCCACCGTTCGCCGACCACCACCACCGTCGCCGACCACCACCAACCGCCACCGCCACCACCGCAGATCACCACCAACCGCCACCCCCACCGCCACCGCCACCACCGCCGCCGACCACCTCCTCCGACAACCACCAACCGCCACCGCCACCGCCACCGCCGCCGAACATCACCAACCGCCACCGTCACCGCCACCACCACCGTCAACCACCAACCCCGTCACCCGGCACCACCACAATCGACCACCACCACCGTCGCCGACCATCACCAACCGCCACCACCACCGTCACCACCGCCGCCGCCGAACATCACCAACCGCCACCACCGCCACCCACCACCACCGACAACCACCAACCGCCACTGCTACCGCCCACCACCACCGCCGCCGACCATCACCAACCGCCACCACCGCCGCTGCCGAACATCACCAACCGCCACCGATGACAGTTGGTTTAGATGGAACACACATAAAGTTTCAATACAAATTGATCTTGTAATAAGGAGGGCAAATTTGTCATTTTACAATACTGAAATCAAATTCATCTGTATTATTTGCGAAACAAACAGAATATGGAATTAGATTCCAATTCCATTTCTTGTCATCCAAACAGATTACAGATTCAAATTCCAATTCCTGCCAATTTCAATTCCTTCAGAGAATCCAATTCCATCATAAACATTCCTGCAAACCAAACATCACCATAGTGTTTACTCTGATCTGTGGTCGGTACGTAGTGGTAAAACTAATCAGGTTTTGAGACTTGGTTTAAGCGGTTGTATTTTGATACCAAGTCGACAAACAATACAAATATGTAATCATTGTTTTGCTTCGCTGCTAATCTTTTGATGTAAATATAGTTTAAAAAGTTTTAATTTCCAATGATTTTAAGTTTGTAAAATCCGGTGTTACAACAAGTCTCGAGTCAACTCATTTTATAAGACAAATTTTGGGTTCGTAAGTAAGTCACACAATTCGTAAATGGAATTGAGAATTATAATTTTTGATCATTTCAGTTTCATCTAGCGCTAGTTTAGGTTTTAACTTTGACCTAATTTTTAACTTGCCATTTATATTACTTAAATTATTATTTAAAATTTTAAAATAATATATTTATGTAACAAAATCGGGTTGAGTGGGTCATTTCAGGTAACTAGGTATATGTTGTATATGAACCTGACATATTATTACTTGTCATGTTCATGTCGGTCCATGTATTACAGTTTTAGTTTCGTGTCAGCCCATTTCATGTTCGGTTCAGATTGTGTTTAGAATTTATCTCCCACAGTGCTATTTTATCTTTTTTTTTAATTTAGAATATATGTGAACATTAATGAGCATTAGACTCGGTGTTCCTTTTATTTTAATCCAATATTAGTCAATGCATTAAACTAAACTTTTGTTGGTGTTGTATATAGTTAAAGAATGTTAAATAGGGTGGTTATGCTATTAAAGATATGCACAAGTTTACGGACCGTGAATATCCCGAAACAACCGAAACCGACTCAAGTAATTCAAGAATTATCTTTTTGCTATGTTTTATATATATACAACTGTATAAAAGTGTAAAATATTTTGGTTTATGTATCATTATATATAAAGAAGTTTTTTATTTATTATTTATCGTAAATGAGGGATTGAGACCATTGATATAATTTTTAAAGTTTAGGGATCAATGACGGAAGATTTGGTAAAGTACAAAGACCATTTATGTAATTTACTCATTAGTTTATCATTATTGTTTAGTTTAAGCGTGTTGTTGATTGTACCATCATCCTTATCACATACACACATGTCACATCCAATGAGAGACGCTCACAACATTCATGGTTTTATTAGTATGGTTTCCTTTATCATCGCAAATTAAAACTTTTAACCAATCCTTACTCTTCACTCGAGAAACCGTCACATATAACTATCCATGAGTAAAAACGTGTATTTTTAATACTTTTTATAAATACTTTTTATAAGAAATATAAAGTTACATTACACGTGTAAAAGTTTTTAGTATAATATTAATGTGTTTCTCGTGATGGAGCTTTATTCCGACATTGTAAAGACATAACTATAATATTATTGTCGATGTTATAATATCAAGTGCTTTAAATACATGTTTATTATCCAATTATATATTTTAATATTTGAAATTGTAAACTAACTTTATTAAAAGTTAAATAATGATTACATTCATTTAAGTATACGCAAATTAGATCGCATAAAAATAAGATTCTAACATAGAATATATTATGTCTAATTGTATATACATACGTAAATCACTTAAGTGTAATTTATTGTTCAATTAAATATAATTGAAAACCGAGATCTCACTGAATTCAAATATCCATGTAATAATAACTTTTATTTTATGTATCAAGGTATTAGTTAAAAAATAAGAAAATTTAGACAATTACTATTTTTATATAAATTTTCAAGTTGTATGTGTAGTTACAAAACTCACTATCATGACAGTTGTTTCACTACCCAGTAATTATGTAGAGTTCTAGTTTCTGAATGGTTATTTACTCACAACTAACAATTAATTTTAAAAAGCTCTAACGATAGTGGTAGTTTTGTAAACAACTTTATGCCGCTAACCATTAGTTATAGTATATTTTTTATTTTTTTATCGAAATACCAAGAAATCAGTGATTATATCGACTACATTATGTAGTGGGAATAACTATAAAAGACGAATAAAATGTCCAATAACTACTTAGATGTTGATAAAACAATTAAATTATACTAATTTTTAAAAAACCTCATATTCCGATAAAATTTATATCAAAACGTAGATAAAAATGAGACGATTACAAATATATAATTATTATTCTCAAAACAAAATATATTTGAAGTTATTAAACATAATTTTCAAACAACTTATAATTAATTACATTAATATATAATTTTCTTAAAACCCCCTCACATATTTCATACTACCCCATTAACAATTTACATTCTACCTCTTCCAATTAATATAATTATGCAAAAGTAATCGATGAAGACTTAGCATTTGAAGCCCCATGTGATGTCATAATGTTTTTATTATCCATTTTTTAATTTCTTTTTTTAAAATGAAGGGATGTGATTAGTGGAGAATTTTTAGGGAAGGGAAATGATGATGTAATCATCCTTTTCTTTTAATAAGGATATAAGATATTACATGGCACAACACATGTGTTTATAATTAAGTTTTCATACATTTGATTGTTACATTTTATTTGGTTTCACCTTTTTATTTATGAAACAAGGTTACCATTTTTAATAACTAAACATTAAATATTTATTTTTATCCACAACTCTTAGGGTTATTCTTATCGAAATCATTTATTTTTTTATTACGCAAGTAACATAGTTTTATATATTGTTTGATATAAACAAGCTACTAAAACCACTCGATTTGTAATATGTAACTCATACTATAGCGGAAATATATATGTTGTGTAATTTTTTTTACCACGTTTTTTTTATAGTGTATTACTATATATTAATTAATTAAATTAAATGCAATCTTTAACTTCATTAAGAAATTAAAATTATATTAGGAAACGATTATAGAAGATCAAAGCGAAACCAATTCTCAACGGCTAAAAGATACGCGATGAATCTCCCTCTCCCTCTCCCTCTCCTCTACTCTATAATATAACCCAAACCCAAACCCCGTTCAGCCACCGCCAAACCACCCTCCTAATCAGCGTTGCTCCGGCCAGCATCGTTGAACTACGTCACAATGGGTTAAGCTACTTCATCTCTCCTCTCGACTGCTCCGACCCCCTGCGCCGCTGAGCTACGTACGTTACAATCAGGCGACCGCCGCTGACCACCATCACTATGTCTTTCATCTCTCTACTGCATGCCCCTGTTGCGTCTCTAAACTACGTCACAATTAGATGATCTCCGCCATACGTCTCTGAACTTCATCTCTCCTCTCTACCGCCACTATTCGCCGGTCGAGTCGTTGACGCAATCTACTTACGGAACCAACTGGTACGTTATGTATCTTCTTGTTTTCTTTATATATAAACTGTTTTTTAGGGATTTTAATCTATAACTCGATTCTGAGTTGGGTTTTCAAATTCTATTTTATAAACTCGAAATTAATTGGTTTTGAAAAATCTAAAGATTTTGGTTATTTTCAGATCCAGTGTGACTTGTATTGGTGAATCGATCTTAATTTGTTTATCCTTGCTGTATTCGGCCCTAATCTCCGCCGATTATTTACGCAACTAAAAACTGAGACGCTTGCAGTTTACGGTGGTGAGAAAGAACGCTAGCCAAGACTCCGTATTTCTTTAATTCCTTTATGCAATATGATACAAACGAAACCAACTTATATAGAAAATGATATAGAAAGGGGGAACCCATCTGTTACATATGAATGTGGATCAGATACGGCTACAACTACCAACAGTTAGAGACAACCAAAGGGCTTATTGCCTAGCGGTATAAGGTGTTTGAGGGTGTTGTCATTGGCCTGTGGTCATGGGTTCAAGTCCCACTGTGGACATAAGGTGTAGATTTAGGAGTAGATTAGTGTGTGCGTGTGTTTTGCCGTTAAAAAAAAACAGTTAGAGACAAACTTTTTGTTTTTGCAAATGATGGTGGATCTAAAATTCTTAAGGAATGTTTCGTATATCTTCATCTTTATAAGAAAATGGTAAGATTATGTATTCAGAATCTTGTTACTATTAACCCATGGTATATTTCCCTGAGACAAACAAACTGGTGCATACCTGGGATGATAGATACAAGGGAGGCGCAGTTAGCTAGTTGGCCACAGGCTGAGAGCTTGGAGGATTGAGGAGTGTAGTAGGAAATATGAGTGAGATTGTTGATATTGGTGGACAAATCTTATGACATCTCTGTTAGTAGAACTCTCAAGTCATGTTTACATGCAATAAAAACAGACTGCTCTCAATAACCGTTTCTGTGTTGCTGCTTTTACACAGCTATTGCAGCCATGATTCCGTTAAGGGAGTGGAGATTCTCATGCTGCAAGGGGAGTGTCACACACGTAGGTTAGGTGAGTATGCTTGATCAATGTAATAAATTTTGCTGCTTAATTAATTGCTATGGGAGACTCATGTAGGATCCTATGGAGTAGCTTTTTTTGATCTCTCATTCAAACAAATTTCTAAGTTTGTTTCAGATGTTTTATTGAGAGTGCTACTAATTGTGCAACAACTTTCGCAAGAGAATAAGCATGGGTCAAAGAGAGACATTTTTTACATGCATCCTTCTGTGTTTCGAGGTGAATACGATCTTCTAGGTTTTTAATCTTTGTAGCTTAGTCAACACAGTTTTCTAAGCTATGATTTGGATGTTGTATATCCAGGAAAGATCCAAAGTCTTATGCCATCTAAGTTTAAAGAAAAGCATATTAGAATTTGCAAAAAGTGCATGCCTAACATAGTAACGTGTCTTTATGCTATATATATCCTTCCTTAATATAATTCTGTTTTATTATATCTCATACCAGAGCAAGCAGTTGTTGACCGTGCCATTAATGAGATCTGCATCCTTCTTCAGTGTAGTTGCCACAACCTAAATGTTGTATGTAGTGCCCTCATCTTTCTATTATCGTTCTTTAATTGCTAGTAAAGATATATATTCCTGAAAGGGTCTTCTTTAATGACTGATCTCCAATAAATACTTTTTTTCTTATGATATCTGAATTGGTGGGGATTGCCAATCGCCATTTATGATCAATCTCAAATGAGATATCATATGTGCTACCTTTGCTCACTTGAACAACCCAGGAGTGGTATTCCTGCAAGCCTGGTGACCACTCCGTTGCTTCTTAGAATGGATATGGAATTACGATCTATTGCTGATAGATTGCCTTGCCTTCCACAAATAAGTATGCCATAGTGGTTAAGTGCGACTGCTGGAATTTCTTCTTTATTTGTTTTCAAACCAATTTAATAGAAAAAATCTGAACAACTTGAATTGTTATAGTAAAATTTCTAGAATGTTATTCTAATATCCTGTTCTGCTTCTTCCCTTGCAGGTGTCTGCTGCAAAAGGGTGGGTACCTGATAATATCAATACGAATATGACTTTTTTTTAATCAATACAAAAACATCCAGATATTATTATTGGAAACTCAACTTGCTTGCATAAATAAATCGTTATAAATCAATTTCCTTCCATAAATGTAGAAACACTATCAATATATTCTTATTATGTTGACTTGCAGTTACACTATCAATCACTAACATTTTAGCATCAAAACTAAATGTTTGACTTTATCATTGTTTCAGTTTGGTGATGGGATGGCTGAGATTCTCAGAAACTGATAGGATATTTTACTGCCTAAACCACCCTGATGCTGGACTGAAAATATCATCTTTTCACTAGTTGCTGACTTGCTGCTGGACTGATATTGATGGTTAATATCTGGTTTTCTGGCAGGCACACTCTATTCCAATACACGCAGAAGAAGTGAAAGGTGTTTGGATAAAAAGGAGATTTGTAGATGAAAGAATAATGCTTGTTAATATAATCCCATAAAACTGTCTACGGTTTGAGATTCCTAAAGTGTTCTTTGATTCTTGTTCATAGATATCATCAGTGTTGCAGATTACATACTAGCTGTGGAGAAGGAATCAGGTGAGGGCTTCCTACAACAAGACTTGTGGGTCCAACATTCTTTCAATTTGAAACTGATTAAACTATTACATGATTTCCATATTGCAGTATTCCAACGACTAGCAAATGATGGTTTTTGCAAAACTAATCGTTGCATTGTCATCGCGGTAAGGGAGTCTTTAGTGTTACATCTTTAGAGGAATTAGCCATTAATTATATGTATTTACAGGGCAGAGGTTATCCCAATATTCTAACACGGAGGTAAATGTTTATTTATTTTTGTTTTGTCCCAGAACACATACCTAAAACAACTTCAATCTTGAAGTTATTTCTACTCGTGTTCATTTATCAAATAGGTTCTTGCGGTTACTCATTGAGCAGCTGCACTTGCCAGCCTATTGTTTGGTTGATTGTGATCCATATGGCTTTGACATCTTATCCACATAGGTTTGGTTGAATTGTAACGTCCTCACATATATGCAAGATGTTGCCATTCATAAGTATTATTTACCTTTCAATAGATGTCCAAAATGATTCAAATCATCTTTTTTTTAACAAAATACACATTTAAAGCTACTGGCATATGATGCGAAGATAATGAGGCTTCCTGAGACACAATGGCTTGGAGTATTTACTTCAGATGCTGAATAATATAATGTTCCACAACAGTGTCTCCTTCCTTTGACAGACGAATGTGTGATTCCACATTCACATCCCTTCAAAGTAGATTTAATGTACATTTGTTCGTGTGCTTTCTCTATTGAATTTTATCTGTTTGTCATCAGCCAGGACAGAAACAGAGGCAATCTTAAGTCGTTGCTATTTGCAGAGAGAATTACCACAGTGGAGGTTGATATTGTTCTTCGTATATTGATCTTTCTTCTTCTATAATACTATTAATAATCCTCTTAAAACCTATATCGTCTTCTGAAAAGGTTGGAACTAAAGTTGCTGCTGCAAAGTGGAGTCAAGTTTGAGATTGAAGCATTATCTGTGCACTCGCTTACCTCACTATCAAAAGAGTACCTACCATCTAAGATTCAAGGTGAATTTTTCATATAAAATCCTAAATTATATTATGTTATCATTACTACTTATCATCTGGAAACTCAGAGTCTTGATTTTTGAAAATTAACCACTAGTTGCTTTTATTCTGGTAGTATATTATAAAATGCAGTACACCTATCCTTCTATATCTCAAGCATGCTAATTTGCATCTTACTTGACTCTTTAGATTAATACACCATTAATTCTCAATGGAAAGATTAGATCTTCATTTTCCTGATTGAAACAGAACATTTAGTACAGAATTTTTATGCTACAAAGCCCCTCGTGATGGCATATATGTAAAATTATCAAAGTGACGTCTATGTGAGACGAAACTGTGTTGGGTATGTAGCGAAATTCGGTTGAAATAGAAAGATTCAAGTACAAGGATCATGTTCTTTATTAACAGTTGGTAAACACCAATGTTCTAGTATTTACCACAGTCCACACATTATACTTGTTAAGACTAATCACAATATGATCAAAATGGAAAATGTGGAAGAATTATAACCTCACTACTTAATTAGTTTGATAACAAATACTGAAAGTGAAATGCTAACAGAAGTACTTCAGCTAGACTACAGAAACTTAGAACAAACTGAAAGAAATCATATATTTTAAATTCATTTACATCACTCTGCAGTTTGTTGCACCCTTGCCACCTGATGATGATTCTTTGCCTTGACCAGAAAGCTTTTGGAGAATGCTTCTAGAAGTTTTATCTACAATCCTTGATTTTCTATGTGATGCCCTGAACAGTATCTGAAACCTCTGGCCTAATATCTGACTTGAAACCATAACACATGCACCTCTGGCCTAATATCTTGAAACCATAACACATGCACCTTATAGCTTCGTATTAATCTAAGTTTCTATGTTCCCTTCAGGTGACTTTTCTCTTGCCAAAATGTTGACATTTCATGATCTTGCATCCTCGGTATTTAATATTGTTTCCACATATTATTATTGCTATTATTATCTTTTCTTTTCCTTACTATTATGTGTCTTTCCTTGGAAAAATAATGATATCATCAAAAGAATTCAAGTGCCCTTAACGTATATAATTTCTGTCTTTTCTTTTTAATGTGCATTTGGTTTTCTTTAATATCTTTTATGCTCTTTACTTACGTAATTAGACGTATCTATCCTGTTAACTATTCATCGAGTATGTTCATTAGTTAAGCATCTACTCTTATATCCTCTACGAAGTGTGTATCAGCTAATCTCCTCTTTGTTGTTTCATACATTTTTATACACATGTTTTTATGTATAGTTTGAACAAGTAAGTGTGTGATATTCTTCGACAGCACAAACATCAGTGTATAGTTAAACAAATATGAAGACTTAAGTACACTATATATAATTTTCAGTAATGTTAAAGAAATGTGTGAGCATACATATAATTATAGATGGTAACTAAACTAATCTCCTATTGAAAGATATGACGAATGGATAACAAAGGTCAAAAATCATCCACATACACATGCATTGTAATACATGTTTCCAGATTTTGAGTAGAATTTTTTATAACAAAGGTCAAAATTATCCACGCATACATGTGCAAGACAAAGTATAATCATTTATAGGAGATAAAGAAAGAACACAAATATACATACAACCTTGGTAATTACTGTTTTTTAATTTACTCTTCTTTTACAGACTTTTTATCATATTGCTATGGTGTTTTTGCATTGCCCTGTTTGCCTTGTCAATTGCAACTGTAAATCTTGCTTTCTTGATCACCCGAAAGTTGGTTCTTGTATCTGATTTTCTGTTATGCAACTTATAGCAGTTCTTTATCTTACAGCTCTATATCCCCCTCAATCTGGTAATTTAGTTATACCTAGGTATGATTTTAACAATCATATATATTTTACGGCCACTTTGTCCTCCGTTCTTTTGACATCGATTATCCTACTCTTGTTATCTACGAGAATCTCGTTTCATTGTTGACAGGGTTTAAATGTTTTAGGGATTACAGTCTCTATAGAAATCATTTTCATTCTCTTAACTGTTTCAGTTTCCATTTTGGTTGTTATGTTTCAGTTGGCTTGTGTTTTATGAATCAATTTTTGTGATGTTTAAATGTTTTGGTTGTAAATGCATGATTCCTGTTTCATTTAAGAAACACTGATTTAGTTTCAATAATGCACGATTTTGGTATCATTTTAGTAACAAGGGATTTGGTTTGGTTTCTGAAAAAGCAATCGACTACGAGAGCTCAAATTTTCATGGAAAAGTTGAGATATCTTAAAAATTATATTAAATCGTGGAAGGGAGGTGTCAAAGACCCACAGTTGAAATCATTGGAAGAGTTCAAGTCTAAGGCTTTGGAATTTGACAAGAAAGCTGAAAATGGCTTATTATCCATTATGGATCAGCAACATAGATTGGAGAATGATCTCAAGATACTCGAAATGGAAAAGATGCTATGTTTGGATCTCAAGCAGCGTTCTAGAAATGGGCTACTGACGGAGATGAAAATACCAAACTGTTCCATGGTTTGATTAAGCACAGAAGGAGGAAGAACAAGATCCATGGGATTATGGAGAATGGTGTTTGGACCTCTGGTCCACTTAGCATCAAAGGAGCTGCTTACAGATAACTTTTCAGAAAAGTTTGCTGACAACTCTAGTTGTAGACCCTATTTATATAGCAGAAAATTCAAGACCCTTTCGATGGTTCAGAGAAATTCATTGGACACACCATTCTCAGAAGCTGAAATTAAATTTGCTATTTGGGGGAGACAAGACTTCAGGCCCCCTGATGGCTTCACAATGAAGTTCTTCAAAGATGACTTGATTGATGCTATCCACGGCTTGGAAATACTGCAGCTCTTGAAACAGGTTGTAATACTTCCTTCCTGACTTTAGTTCCTAAATGTGCATCTCCCGTATCATTTGTTGATTTTCGTCCTATTAGTCTCATAAATTCATTATATAAGATAATTGCAAAGCTGATGGCAAACAGACTAAAATATGTCATTGATGATCTAATTAGTGGTCAGCAAACTGCGTTTATTTTAAAAAATGGAAGCATTCTTGATGGCCCCCTTATCTTAAGTGAATTAATTGGATGGGCAAAACATGTTAAACAAAAATTGTTGATTTTTAAAGTTGATTTTGAGAAGGCGTTTGATACACTAAAATAGGATTTTTTTTGGATGATATAATGTCTCTCATGGGGTTTAGTGATAGATGGAGGAAACTGGTCCGAGGTGGTTAATGCTCCTCTTCTAAGGATGTGTTAATAAATGGGTCTCCGACCTTGGAATTTCGCCCCTCTAAAGGGGTAAGGCAAGGTGAAAAAGGTGTTTTCCATGGGATTAAATTACCTTTTAACGGGCCTGTTTTAACTCATCTTTATTACGCAGATGATGTGGTTTTCTTCGGGGAATGGTCTGTAATAAATGTGAAAAATATTGGTCGTTTACTCAGATGTTTTCAACTTTGTTCTGGTCTAAAAGTAAACCTCCAAAAAAGTAATTTATACAGGGTAGGAGTATCTGATGACAGCATCCATAGTGTTGCATCTTTAATCAGCTGTAAAGCTGGTTCTTTTCCAATGAAATATCTGGGAATGCCTATTGGAATTAGTATGAGTAAAACAGAAAGCTGGGGGACTGTAATTGAGAAATTTCAGGCGAAACTTACAAAATGAAAAGCGAATTCAATCTCTGCTAGGGGAAGGCGATTACTCTGTAGGGCCGTGTTTGGAAGCCTTAACTTGTATTATTTTTGATGTTTAAAGCTCCAAGAAAATTTATTGAAAAGCTGGAAATTAAGCATTTGTAATGAATTCTTTTGGGAATGGGTACTAATGAAAAGAAAATCACATGGGTTGCTTGGAACAAAGTTACATCCAGCTTTGCTCATGGTGGGCTGCAAATTGGTAGGTTACATGCACAAAACATATCACTTCTAGTCAAGTGGTGGAGATTCAGAATCGAGGCTGGTCTGGATCAAGTTTTAAAGATCTCTTCATATTTTAACCCATTTGACCCATTTTCTTTTTAGCTAACTTTTTTTTATGAAAATCTGTATTTTATCCATTTTGATGGATAGGGTTATAAAGTTAACTATCACCAAAGTCAACCCATTACATAAGTAAATGGGTCGTATTTGCCACTGATTTTAGATAACAATATTCAGCTTGACCTCATACTTCAGTCGGTCTATGTAACTAACAACTACTTTGCACTTTGGCAATTGATTGTTCCCCAGCTGAGGTTACAAGATGTTGGGCCCCAACATTTCACAACTATTTATGTTGAGATATGTACAAGCAACCAAAGGAAACTGTTGGTAAATTTCAAGTCATCACTTGTGTTTGTCCCTTTTTTTAACAGTCTCAGATGTGGGGATTTACATTTTTAGTCTCCCTTTTTTTAAATGTATTTTACTGATAGGTATTAGCGGACGTTGAAAGGGTAATTATGGAAACTTCAGAAATTAGTATCGTGATCGTGAATTGACACTTGAGGAAAACACAATCCCTGTTAAGGCAGTACAATATGTTCAAAATATTGAAAAAGAGAATTCAGTACCTCATTGTTTTCCTGAGGAGGTAAGATCTCATTACTAAAATAAATGTACAAGAGATTTTGGTTGTAAATTTAAGATTTGTTTTTATTGTTTTTCAGTTGGGATATTTAATTTAATTCAATGAAGAAGATGCTTGATGTGCTACAACCTGGAATACAAAGCCCCTTCAATCACACAGCTCGAGCTTTTCTTTACAAAAAATGTGGTGCCATGATATCATATTCTAATAAAGTGGGTTTAGCAGTTTAGCATACAGGTATGGTGCCTTGTTACACTTTGACCTTCATAATAATTAACTGTTCTTAAATAAATTCTATGTTCAGTTACACTTTTAGCTTTAGTCACCGGATCACACATGCGATTATTGTTTTCATGATCATATATTTTTGTAGAAATTTTTCGTGGGGATATGTTTTCCTTGGACCTAATATATATCAAATGAAAATATGAGTAACCTAACATTATTATTTGAGGGCTATGAAAGGGGATTATTAGGAATATATAATGAAAGCAATAAGTGGAGATCAATGCATAAACCATTTGCAGATGTTCTAAGGATAATTAGTGATAGATCAGCTATTTTGTGGTAAGTTTTAAAGGAGCATTTATCAGCTATTTGTGGTAAGCTTTTGATAATACCAAGGGAAATTAATTGTTCAATGTAGTATCATTTGGATGTTAGCATACTTATCGTTCCTCACAGCCTCATAGAGCATAATGGGATGATGATCGAACTTGCTAAAGTTTTGAATTGGTTACTTTATCTTTCTTTGAAGAGATTTAAGATGAAAATACTAAGTAATCGGGTGATCATCATGTATGTTCTAGGATGTGTTTTCAAGAATAGATATAGGATGATGAGATAGTAGTTGAAGTAATATGAAGTAAATAAATTGCCAGATCGAGAAGATGTTTTCAGAGTAGTAATAAGTAAGCAAAAATATTTGGGGTCAAGTTGGAGGATATGTAAGCTAGCATCCATGTGTTAGAAGATGAATTTTTATAATTATATCCAGGTTTAAGAGAAAACAAGTACAACAACCTATAATGAAGAATTCTTTGAAGTAGAGTGCTAGTTCTCATTGCAAATATTGCAAATATCAGTTGTGATTTATGATGTATGAGTAATAGCCTACTTTTGACGTTGCAAGCAACAAAAGTCAAGATTTGCCTGATTCCAACATGATTGGCATTTATGGGACGAAATACATGACATTCCTTACAACAACCCTGACATGGTCTACTAGTAGCGAACAGGGGCCACTCTTTGCATCCTGAAAGTCAATTATTCTAGTAGATATTCCCACGATAATCATAGAGCTCCCACTATTCACCTACATTCATACTTTACTCTCAGGTTTCACTCATCATGCGTACTAACTTAGGCATCCGATTAAGGATGGATTGCTTTATTTATCCGATTTCCCTTCGATTCGTATCAATTGGTATTAGAGCCACCAAAACAGCAACATGGAACAATCGGCCAGCTTGATTATGCAATAGGTAACAACAATCGATTAGTTTGATTCAACAACAATGAGTAACAATGATAAGTTTGATTCATAATCGATCATTTTGACTATGACCAACAATGATGAAGATCACCAATTTGATTAGGAATCCTGCCGAGATCTTACTCATCTTCCTTTTCAGCTTCACTTGCTGCAATGTATTCTGACTCTATAGTCGAGTTTCCTACTATATCCTGCTTCAAGCTCCTTCAACTAATAGAACCGCCTTTGAAGGTATCTGCAGTCAGTCCTTGTTGGTCTTCTTCTTAAAGACTCATTTGCAACCCACGAGCCTAAGGCTGGGCGCACGATCTACAAAGTCCTAAACTTGGTTAATCCGACATGGACTACATCTTTGATTCCACCGTTTTTCTCCACCTAGAAGACTTTGGCCTCACTACGGTTTGCTGATAGGTAACCCGCCATCAGGTCGTCTCCCTCAGGTATGGGAAACCCATATCTCCTTGGCTCAAGACAAATCATGCTAGACCTTCGAAGAGGTAATGGCTCTATGTGCATGTTCCCTAGCATCGTCATGCCGAGTTTCAACCATTCTTGGTTGAGTGCTAGATCATTAGGTTCTCCATGCATTGATCCTTGAACTTCCTCAAGATAAACTCTCTTCCTCTGCTAGTGATAATGCCAACATCGGTTGATATAAGTTACCTTTCATGAAAAATCACCGTTCGAGCAATAAATACCTTTTTAGAATGGTTTGTAAAAGAAATATCCCAAGTCACGGGCAACATAACCGACAAAGTAACCGCTCTTGGATCGGGGTTCTTACTTGTCTTCAGCCTCACGTCTGACGTAAGCAAGACAAGCCTAAAACCTTGAGATAAGCAAGCAAAGGAACTCTTCTGTGTCACATCTCATAAGGTATTTTCTCAGCCTTCTTTGTTGGTATAAGGTTGAGGACCCTGCAACTCATCGTAGAACGGTGTCCGTTTCCTCTACTCGGCAACACCATTTAATTGTGGCGTCCCAGGAGGTCCAAATTGCGAGACAATCCCAAAATCTCTATAAGATGGTTACATAACTCTAAACTAAGATACTCACCACCTCTTGCCCTAGAATCGGATTTTGTCCCTTGTTTTTGTAAGTCTTAAACAACTCAAAGGTTCTAGACTTGTGACTAATCAAGTAAACATACCCTTACATACTAAAGTCATAGGTAAAGGTAAGGAAGTATCTAGCATAATTCCTAGTGGCATGTTTGAACGGACCACAAACATCAATGTGCACTATGTCGAACAAGTTTTTGTCTCTCTCACTAACGCCTGTGAAGGGTGCTTTAATCATCATACCTAATAAAAAAGATTTGTAAAATGCATCACATGTGAATTATGAAAATGTCCCTCCGCCCAAGATTTTAAAATGCAATCGGAACCGTTGATGTCATGATCCAAAGGCTAAAATTAGTCCCTTAGAACTATAAATTAATGATAAATTAATGATGGACTATATTCAATATTCTTCTATGTTTTTAACAATTAATACCCTTATTTATGGCTATTTACTTATAGTGCAAAACAAAATAATCAATTGTTAGTGGGAAGAGTAGAACTCAAGACCTCAAGCTCTTCACTTAAGTCTTACGACTTTGCCCTATAGCTATTTGTGTTTTTAATCTGTTAAACTATATAATACAATTAATTTTATTAGAAAATGACAACAGTGACGCTATTCATATTTTCTGTAAATTGTTAGATATTATAATGTATCTTTGGCGGGGGTTCTCCTTTGTTTTGTGCATGTTGAAGTAATTAGTAAATCCTATCAAAGGTGGGTGCTTTCTTCTCGAACGTCGGCTATGGAAAGCTACCCGAGATGTGAAGGTGAGACAGATCCGGTGGAGCACGCAGTTGAAGTGTCCTTAATAGGGCTGTAAACGAACCGAACGTTCATGAACCGTTCGTGAAATTGTTCGGCGGGAAGTTTGTTTATGTTCGTTTGTTTATTAAACGAACGAACATGAACAAGATTTTCCATTCGTTTAATTAAACGAACGAACACGGACAAAGCTCTCGTTCTTTCATTTATGTTCGTGAACGTTCCTTTATATATTATATATATATTTATATTATATGTGTGTGTTTACATATAGTGTTTATTTGTGTTTAATAATGTTGGATTTGTATTATAACGTGTGTTTCTTCATTTACGTTTGTTTATCATTTTAATGAACGAAACAAATGTACACGAACTAACCAATCTTTTAAACAATCGACACACATGCTCGTTCATTTATCGTTCGTGTTCGTTTATTAATTTGTTCGGCTGAAGTTAAACGAATGAACACGAACACAGAAATCTATCCGTTTGTGTTCGTTTATTTGTTCGGCTAAAGTTAAACGAACGAACATAAACAAGCCTCGTTCGTATCCGTTCGGTTCATTTACAGTACTAGTCCTTAAGTAGATAAGGTGTTGAATGAAAGTGGCTCTTGGTAGAGATTGACATGCGATTCCATATACAGACTCGGTCGGTACAAGGGCCATGACTTTCTTTAGGCAAAGATGGTCATAAAAAAAAAAGTAAAAGAGAGGTGGGAAGCCATGGTATGTGCCACATTTGTATTTTAATTTGGTCTCATGTAACTAAGTTAATTTTCGGAAAGTCAAAGAAGAAAGCGGGAGAATGCTTTTTTGAGTTTCAATTGAAGATATTCTCATGGTAAAAGTTTCACGAGAGCAAATCCCACTTAGGTCGGGGAGATTGGATGTCGTTCCGAGGTTTAGCTTGAATCAGATTCTAAAACTAAGTTCAAAAGTCCAAAATCACCTGAGTTTAATAACACACTACTAGCAATATAGCTTAGACAAGTCACTTATTGTCTCCACTACAAATTACTAACTAACCTATTAAATATTTAAAATGTTAGCTTTGTTTTATTAATGAAGATCTAATAAACGAAATTAACGAGTCAACAACAATGAAAAATAAAGAAAATCGTCTATAAACTATATTGAAGATTTATTTCATCTAAAACCGAGACTTGATTTATTATGAAATATGAATTATGAATAGGTAACTTAACCATCTTCTGGAACTCCAAGCAATAATCAACTAAACTAAGGTTAGAGTAATTTCTTTCTAAATCAATCTAACTAATTGCACCATGTTTACAATTTAATTCAATATCAATTTCATCTCCTGAATCGCCCTCGAACCTAGATGAACACTAATTTAACCTATTTTTAATAGAATTAACGATTTGGTTTTGCGGTTATCCATATAACCTATTTTTAATAACATGCAATTTAATAATATATGCATGTAAATTAATTTTACAACATCACGTATACATCCAACTTTTCATAATGGGCTTTAATTTTGATTCAATTAACTAGTGACATAAAAAATATAATGTTAGTGACCAACCGAAGAAATTTCCGGTTCGGTTAACATAAAATTCAGTACGGTTAGCCAATTTTTCAGTTCAGTTATTCGATTTCGGATGTTATGAACACCCCAACCTAATATATATGCCAAAACCTTAAAAAAAACCAAACCAGTACACATAATTTAGCATATGATCAGTAGAAGCTATGTATTATTCCAATTAATTACATCGTCATCGAGTTAAACACATTTTCGATTAGAAAGCATTATCAAAAACAAACAAACAAACAAACTAGATCTTAATTAATTAAGCAGACAAACATCCAATCCCGTATCGAGTATTCGGAAACACCAAAAACAAACCACTACACACAATCCCCACCATCAGCGGTAAACTCTGCATTACTTCATCCATTTCTTTCGTGTGCCTCGGAAACAAACAGTTTGTCACTCGATGATCAGAAAACGCAATTGCTAGAAACACCATTGACGACATTACTGCGTGAACGAAATCACTGAAACCCACTTCATACCTTTCGTCTTTAGGCACTTGTACACCTTGTGGAACTGATTTAAACACTTTTAATCCCCACGGGCTCACAAATCCGTAATACATCTTCTCATCTGCGCCGCGGAAACTGTCTGTAAAGTGGAAGAAGAAACAAGAAACTGTGCAGATTAAAAGAAGCAGATTGATCATGAGAGTGGTGACTGCGGTGCATTCGCCTTTTCCGTAGACAGAAGGAAGCACCATCTCGAATGTAAGAAGGGTTCCAGTTGGGAGGAAGTTTATGAGCATTGAAGTTTTTGAGAGTGTTTTTTGAACCCCGTTTGCCATCGCTCTTCTTCTCCGGCCACCGTTTGTGGCGGTGGGGTCTGGTGGCGGCATGGAGGGTGGTGGCGGAGGTGTGGAGGGGGTGTAGATTTTGACACCAATTTCATTTGGTTGTTCCATTCTTGGAATACGAATTAATGATTGATCTGAATTGGGTTTGTGGGTATGGTTTTATGCACAAAGTTGGGGTAACTGTAAATTCAAATTTTGGAACGGCGGTTAACGGCCAGTATGCAAATTTATATTCCCTATATTTAAATATTTAATAATAACTGTATCTGATTTTATGAGATATGCAATCTTTGTCCTCCCAGTTAAAAAAACATCACTTCACCCCCCTCCTCCCTCTAAAAAAGTGTGTTTTTGTAATAGTCAATTTGATGGTGTTTGAGGCATTGAATTATTGATTGCTCATCTGAATTTTAGGACATAATCAATTTGGAAAGAAAAGAAAACCTTATTTTTAAAGGTAATTCAAAGCATCAACATTCATCACAATCTAAATATTTGTGTGCATTTCACAACTACGTCTCAAACAAGTAAATATTACCCGCGCTTCACGGCGGGGTAAAAATTGTATCTCATCTACTGTAAAATTATATTGTTACTTTAACTTTTAATGAAATTCGTCTAAACAACTCTATAAAAAATAATTTAAAAAGCTTCAAAATCTTAAACTTAACTTCAGTCACTAATATTAATATAAATAACTATTAATATTACAATAATATATAATAATAATAAGAGATTTTTGTAATAAGAGATGAAATATAAAATATATGTCTATTTACTGTTACTACTATTACAACAACAACAACTACTACTACTACTAATATTAATAATAATAATAATTATTATTATTATTATAACAATAATAATAATAATAATATACTAATAATAATAATAATAATAATAATAATAATAATAATAATAATAACAATATCATCTTGTGCATTAAAAGATAAAAATCATATAAAGACAGAATTATTTCCTTCAAAATGTATATATTGTATAATGTGGAAAACTTGTTAGTTAATAGTATTTGTGTTAATGAAGTTATTTTCATTTTTTCCTAGTAGAGTCTCGATTAGCTCCTACTTATTACTAATTAAGGTTGTTCATCGATTGTTTTTTGGTAAATAGACGAAAAAAGTAATATAAATATTAAAAAATTTCAAGATAATATGTAGCTAATGTTGTCAAGAAAGGATTGTAATTTCAGTTTATTCTACATAAGGGTGTTAGACTTGATAACCTTGATATTTTGTTATACGATATCATGCTACCTCCTTTTAATAGCAAATTGTAATTTACAATTTTTTTTATGTAAAATTGAAAATTACTGCTGTTTTTATAAAAATATTAAAATTCATTATTTTCTTTGTAAATTAGATTACATGTAACCTTTATCAAAAAAAAATTTAATACTTACGATACCATTCTCAGTAATTTACCTTTTGGTTTGTGTATGATAGTTACATTAAAACGTAGTTTATATATGAAAAAGAAATAATCTATATATAAATATGAAACAGGTTCGTGTACTGACCTGCGAAATTTATGTATGACCATAACTCAACCCAATTATCATGTGTGACACAAGTCAACCCCGGCCCCAACTACTTAAATTATACTTGTCAACCAAATCCCATTTACGAATTAGAGTAAACGGAGTGGTTAAGGGGGTGGGCAAGGGGTGGAGTCATCGCACCGTGGTCATAGCCGGAGCCACTCCATCGCGCCGTTGTCATCGCGCTGGGGGGTGGTTATCGCGCAAGTGAAGACGTGTGGTGAAGAAGATGGGGCTTTGTATCTGACTCTCTCTCTCTCTCTCCCCTCCACGACTTCCGTCTCCCTTCCTTCCCCTCCACGACTTCCTTCTTGAAGCAAAAATACATCGTTAGTAAAGAGGAAGAGATGGACGGCCAGCAAAGAGGAAGAAGTCGTTTCCGTTTCCGTTCTCCGGCAGAGAGGAAGAGACGGACGGCCGGCAAAGAGGAAGAAGCCGTTTCCGCTTCCGCTTCCGTTTCCGTTATCCGGCAAAGAGGAAGAGAGGGACGGCCGGCGTCGCCTATTTGGTGCGACGGTGAAACGAGAAAAAGGTAGCGATAGAAAAAGTAGGCGGCGAGGGTTTGATGAAAAATTGAAGCTCTGAAAATTGATATGTATAACAAAAGCAGCGTGAGTTTTTTTTTAAGATTATTTTTATTATTATTAAATATAAAAGTAATAATTAAGATGGGTCCCAGAAACTGATGTGGTGAAGAGTAACCACTACGGGTTTGAGTGATGAACTGAGTGGTGGAAATGAAAAGATGACATGGCGGTGTGGTGGAAGGTGACCACTCCCCCCACTCTTAGTGTCTTGTTGATAATTGCCATCTCTACGTGATAGCATATGTAGCCATCTGCAACATTGGACAAAAATCACAATTTTATCTATTAGAACCATCGATAACTTTGCCCCCAGGAAGAAACTTATAAAACAGTTGTAAATTTCACCTCCATTTAATAGGAATTTCTAGATCCATTACTGATTTCACCGGTGCTACAAACACTCAACCCACAGGACATTGACTTCCAAAAGTCAGCAATTAGATCTCATATTTTACATACCATCATAAAAAATAAAAATAAAAAAGGGGAGGAAAATTATGAGCAAATTGGACCTCTTGCCATGAAGTCAACCAAAAATCAAAACCATCAGTAACACATTACTAAACTTTGTACTTGTAGTTTATATACACACAGCTTACCAGTTCATGACTTCTTTCTTGAACTCGATGCTGACTTTGAACAGCCGACCCCATCAGCACCAGAAGATTGTTGTGATAACGTACCACTTTTCTTCAAAGACAAACTCTTTTTGATCCGGTTTCGATTAAGTAGAAACATAGTGTTTCTTGAAGGTGCAGTCAACGCCCCTTCAACACAATTTCCAGCCTGAACACAATCCCATGGTCTAGACGGACCATCCTCGCGTACAGTTCTGACCCGTTGGGACCCACTTTTCAATTTTGATGAAGCCCGTTGATGAGGAGAGTTTTTAGCTTCAGATTTAGCACAGATGGGACAAGAAGGGTCACCTTTCTGTGTTTTTGGTGTTGTTTGGTCTAAGCATTCAGCATGGAAGACATGGCGGCATGAAAGAACTCCTGTGACTGGCATATCTCCACTTCTAATAATTTGGCGGGAACTCCATGGTGATCTTTGGGAAAGAAACCGCTCACAGAGGCTGCACTTGTGAAAATTGGATCTGTGGAGAGAATCAGGCTCGGGAATAACTGAAAAGTCGAAATCAAGATGAGGAGTTTCATCGGGATCCTGATATCTTGGGGCGTTTCTTTCAACTGGAAATGCTAAGGGGTGAATGGGCTTGGACATGAAGCAACCATGACTAGTGAGTGTATGCTGTGAGGATAGTGATTTTGTTATTGTATCAGAGTCGCTACTGTCTGAATTGGAAGAAATGGAAGCCCTGCCATCATGTGGAACAGAAAGTCCCTACAAAAGAGCTTGCCTTGTTAGAAGTGGCACAATGGGAAGGACCCCCCCCCCCCCCCCCCGGTGCGTGCGGCAGGGGGAGGGAGTGGTCAAAACATGTTCATATCAAAACATGGATTTTGGGTACGGCTCGTTCTGGTTGAGTTGATTTGAAGCATATAGAAATATTAAAGTTATAAGAAATAAGTCGCGTACTAGCATGATTAGAAAAATGGTATACTCCAATAGTAAGCTAGCTTTCTTGAATAAAATGTTTTAGGAGGTTTTATGCATTCAAGATAGACCTCAGTCACTTTCAACAAAAATCGACCCATTCTTATTTTAATGGGTCGAAATTGCCACATGTACTCTATTATGATAATTATTGATTGACAAGTAACAAGTAAACAATGAGTAATAAGTGAGGGTATCAAAATACAATACCTCAAAGGTTGGCAAAAAGGATAGTGGACCCAGAACTACAAATATGAAAGGCAGAGCAGAATATATCAGCTTAGGGAATAATGATCACATCTTATAAACAATCAACTACTCCTCAATGAAAATTTAAATATGAAGAACACTTTCTTGAATCTTAAGCACATAAGATAAGTGCAGGAAGAAAAAGTTGCAACGTTGATATTTTGATTTATTATGAGATAAATCACATATTAAATAAACTTCCCAAAACATGGCCTACTTTTATGTGAACACTGTTATTGTACTTTTAAACAATATTCTTCAGCAAATCACATTGAGAAATCTATGATAATCCAGACTAACATCTAAAAAGTTTCTTGAAACTACTTATAATTGACAAATGATCTGTATATATGGCAGTGTAATATATAGAGTCCAGAGTCAAGAACATATAGGTTCATCCCGAAAAAGCAGTAAAAAATAAAGCTCTGTCTGCTCTATGACTACCATAAAAGGATAAAAATAAAATGCGGTTAATTTAATCGTGCTTCAAGATTTAAATGCCAAAACAGCAGTACAGGCAGCAAAATGGGTGGGTTGAGAAGTAGATCATGTTGGAAATATGCCCACTGTCACAATAAAATAGAAACTACACTTAAACGCATGTACCTATTGGGTCGCACACAAAGTCCGGTAAAAAGGTTTCGTATAGTGATTAATTAAAGGTGTTTAATTAATTATATAATAAATGGTGTTTTAATTAATATGAAATTACTAGAGGGTGTTTCTAGTAATTAGTTCATATTAGAGAGTTTAAATTAATTATTTACAATTACTTAAGGGGCTTATCTTGTAATTGTTTATAATTAATTTAAAATTTAAACACTAAAGGATAAAGATTATCTATTCCTAATCTTATCTTAGAGATAACCTAAGCAAATCTTGAACCTATCTCCTATATATGTATATATATCGATCACGGCTGAATGAAGGTGAGGGAATGATTACGGCAGCAAGAAGTTATTTCATATTAATATTCATGTTACATATTTGAGTTGGAAGAGACTTCAATATATATCTCAACAACTCATATTTGGTGCCGTGGGATTCAAAAGAAAAAAAAAAGAAAAAAAAACAATCTCACTTGTTTTAATATTCCGCCGTGGAGTTTGAGATTAATTCACAAAGAGTTTTATGGTTTTGATCTTGGAGCTTGGATCAAGAAGGAGATAGTTAAAGGTTTGTAACCGGATCTTTGGGGTGTGCTCCTGATAGAGAGATTCCTACTATTGGTTTCTTCACATTGCTTAAGGTCCAATTCTTTCTCTTCTGTGGTTGTTCTTGTTACTTGTATTTGATTGAAACATAGATCCATTGGGTGGTTGTGTAATTTTGGTTTTGCTTCCGCTGTAATTCTTTTATAAAACTTTTGTTGTAAATCACACAATCCAACAGTGGTATCAGAGCCACGGTTTCAATGTACAAGTACATGATTGTCGTTTTCTTTACTAGAATTGTTTTGGGTGAGTTGTTGTACATTCGATTGGGAAATTGATTGTATGAAACACACACAAAGTTCTAGGGTTTTCTAATTGGTTTTTGAAAACTTAGATTTCCAAAGGGTAGAAAATTTTGGTTTGAAAATCTAGATAAAAGTTTTAATTGATTAAAGTTTCCTCTTTTGGAAGTTTAGGGTTTTTACAACTTTAAACTAGTTTTCTATAACATAAAGTTTCTAACTTTGGGAAGTCTTATGTTTTAAACCTTATAATTGAGTTTTTAGAAAATTAAAGTTTCCTTATTGGAAAAGGTTGTAATTTTGAAACTCAATGTGATTAGAAAGACTATGAAAACGATCTTTATTGTGTTTTCCCGAATACTTTGATTCACTTGTATACTTGATGTTTGGATGGTTTGGCATGAAACCATACTTTCATAAGTATAAAGTGTGCTTTTGCAAGGATTGATTTGTTGTGCCAAAATTGTATGTTTTATCGATCTTTATCAAAGTATTGTTTGCATGGATTTGGCACTCCATGGCTTTCTCTATACATGTTTGTGTTGTATGGATCCGATAACGTTTGGCCTCATTTAGACCTATGTGATGCGATGGTTTTGGTTGTTTCTTTTCTTGGTTGGTTTTGCGCGGCCTGCGTGTCGTTTAATTAATTCCTATGTAAATTGTTTTATTGCGACCTGCGTGTCGTTTCTATTCTATGTACTTGTATATAGTATAGACTAGTATAGGAATTTATTTTTTAATGTAAAAGAAGAAAGAAGACAACAAAACAAGGAGTCATGGAGATTGACGTCTTGGCGTTGACCCACTCAAGCATTGGAAGAATGGCGGTTTCAGTGGGAGCCTGCACTTCGCTATGGTTGATTGTTTGTCCCTTAGATTGACCTAGTTTTACTCGTGGTGGCTCACGTGTAAAACACATAGGAATGAGGCAAATGTTATCGTTACTTGCAATGTGGTTGTGTTTATTATTTTATTGTTTTGGTTGCTTGCGAGATAACCTTTTTTAAAATAATTTGAAACACACAAGCTTATTAATGAGTTAATGATAATTGCAAGTATGTTTTAGCAAATAAATAAAAATGGTTTTATTGTAAAGTTTTAACATGGTTAAAACTGGTTTTTGCTAAAATTAAACGGTTAAAATGCTTTAACTATGAAAACCAAAAACCCGGTTTTTTAATGTAAATCTCACGCTATCCATATAAGACACACATTTGAACTAATTATCTTTCGGCGTGGGGAAGGTCTTAAGCCAACGCGTCGGTTAGGTTTAGGAATAATGTTTGTGATATTCGCGATACCCGAGAGTCTTGGGCCGGATGTTACATGTCTTAGTATGGTTGATTTACAATCCGGACTCGTGATCCACGGCAAACCTGTCATGAGAAAGGATTAGCGTGGAAGGGATTAAACATGCCAAATGACATAATGGATGTCAACGAATCCCGCAAGGATCTAAGAATTTCATGGAGATGAAATTGGTAAAATGGTTACCTACCTAAATAGCTTCAAGTTGCGATCCGCGGTACACCCGTCGTAGCTAGGAGTGAAATATGGATCTTAGCCTTGTTAAATTAATTTTGTTTTTAACAAATGGGTAATTATATTAACAAGGATCATTTAATTCAAAATTACTAAAATAAAGTTTTTTCTTTTGATAGATGTCAAACAACAACAACTCGAATTCATCAATGTCAAACTTTTGTTTGAAAGGGCTCCTCGAGAAGGACAAGCTTACGGGCTTGAACTATATGGACTGGCTTCGCAACCTGAGAATTGTGCTCAGGATGGAAAAGAAGCAGAGGGCCATAGAGGAGCCGCTCCCTGAGGCACCTGCTGCCGGAGCATCTCGTGCGATTCGGGAAGAGTATGAGAAACGTCTAACCGAATCAAACGAGGCCGCTTGCCTCATGTTAGCGACCATGGCGCCTGAACTCCAAAAGGGTATGGAGAGCCTTGGGGCGTATGACATGATCAACCAGCTGAGGGAAATGTTCCAACAGCAGGCTAGGCAAGAGCGGTTTGACACCGTCAAATCTCTGGCAAGTTGCAAAATGGCCGAGGGCAGTAGCGTCAGTGTACATGTTCTGCAAATGAAATCGTACGTTGACCAGCTGGAGCGTCTTGGTTTCCCCATAAGTCAGGAGCTTGCTACGGATTTTATCCTGAACTCGCTGACTAGTGCATATGATCCGTTCGTTCTGAACTATAATATGAACAATATGGAGAAGACTATAATGGAGCTCCATGGCATGCTTAAGACCACTGAGTCTAACATGGCCAAAGCTAAGACTGCTGCCTCTGTGTTAGCCATAAGGGAGGGAGGTGTGAAGAAGAAAAAGGCTTCCTCAACTAAAGGCAAGGGGAAGGGAAAGGCTGTACAGCCTAACCCTGTTCCTAAGGCAAAAGGCAAAAGGAAGGCCCAAGCTGACATACCTCAATCAAAGACTCCTGATGTTGCTATATGCTTTCACTGCAAGGAGGTAGGACACTGGAAGCGTTCTTGTCCGAAGTACCTGGATGAGCTGAAGAAGCTCAAAGCTAATGGAGCATCCACTTCAGGTATGTATATGATTGAACTCCATAGTACTTCTGCTTCTAATTCCTGGGTATTGGACACGGGATGTGGTACTCACATTTGTACTGATGTGCAGGGACTAAAAAGAAGTAGGAAGTTGAGACGTGGGGAGCTGGACCTGATCATGGGTAACAAGCAGATTGCTTCGGTTGACGTGATAGGAAATTATGAGCTTTCTTTTTCGTCTGGATTATCTATGGTTTTAATTGATTGTTGCTACTCAGCCGATATGGCGAGAAATATTATTTCCTTTCATGCTTTATTTAAGGATGGTTTTGACTTTGGGTTTGATAATGGATCAATTCTTGTTTATAAGAATAATGTGCTATATTTTAAAGCTAACCCTTGTCATGGAATTTATGAAACAAGTATAAATGTTAGAGACAATCAAAGTTCAATTAATAATGTTGAATCGACTCAATCTAAAAATGGTTTGGATAAATCGTATATGTGGCACTGTCGTCTTGGTCACATTAACAAGAAACGCATCGCCAAACTCCAAGCGGATGGGATTTTGGAATCATTCGACCATACATTGAATGATGAATGCGAATCATGTCTTTTGGGAAAGATGACAAAGACACCGTTTACAGGAACGTGTGAACGGGGCAAGGATCTGTTGGACATAGTACACACTGATGTATGTGGGCCGTTCAGATCAGTCACAAGACACGGCGAGAGATACTTTGTTACCTTCACTGATGATTTCAGTAGGTATGGATATGTTTACCTGATTAAACATAAGTCTGAAACCCTAGAGGTGTTTAGGACGTTCCAAAACGAAGTAGAGAATCAACTAGACAAGAAGATTAAGATTCTAAGATCCGATAGGGGTGGTGAGTATCTTAATCAAGAGTTTCGAGATCATCTAAGGAATTGTGGCATAATTGCACAATTTTCTCCACCCAGGACACCACAGCATAATGGTGTAGCTGAGAGGAGAAACCGAACATTGCTTGATATGGTTCGGTCCATGATGAGCCGAACAACGCTTCCAATCAGTTTCTGGGGATATGCTCTTGAGACTGCAGCAAGGGTCCTAAATCTTGTACCAACAAAGAAGGTTTCCAAAACACCTTCTGAAATGTGGAGTGGGAAAGTTCCGTCACTCGCATATTTAAAAATCTGGGGTTGTGAGGCTTACGTACGTCGTGAAGCTCAAGACAAACTTGAACCCAGATCAGAACGGTGTAATTTTGTTGGATACCCAGCTGATTCTTTTGGATATTTATTTTATAAACCTTCTGAGAACAAAGTGTTTGTTGCTCGAAGGGCAGTCTTCCTTGAAAGGGAGATGATGTCTAAAGAATTCAGTGGGAGCCGAATTGATCTTGAAGAAATTCAAGAGTCAACCAACATGGAATCTAACGTTGGCACTAGCTCTCAACAACAGGTTGTAGAACCTGCAGTTGTTGAACCTCAACAAAGAGTTGTTGAGGAATCTGACATTCAGCCCCCACCTGTTCGCAGGTCTGATAGAGTACGTCATGCACCGGAAAGATTAAGTTTACTTATTTCTGATGGTGATGATGCACTGGTAGATCTTAATGAGCCTACCAGTTATCAGGAAGCCATGGCGGGCCCTGAGGCCGCTAAATGGAAGGAGGCTATGGATAGCGAGATGCAATCCATGTATGATAATCAAGTCTGGGACTTGGTTGATCATATACCCAGTCAAAAGACAGTGAGATGTAAATGGATCTTCAAGAAGAAGACCGACATGGATGGCAAAGTACACACGTACAAAGCCAGACTGGTGGCGAAGGGCTATACGCAAACTCATGGTATAGATTATGAAGAAACCTTCTCACCAGTGGCTATGTTGAAATCCATTAGGATACTTATTGCCATAGCTGCATTTCATGACTATGAAATATGGCAAATGGATGTAAAAACTGCTTTCCTCAACGGTAAGCTTTCTGAGGATGTGTTTATGACGCAGCCTGAGGGTTTTGTACAGTCCGAGCATCCTAATAGAGTGTGTAAGCTTAAGAAGTTCATTTATGGACTTAAGCAAGCTTCTCGCAGCTGGAACATCTGCTTCGATGAGAAAATCAAAGAGTTTGGTTTTATGAGGAGCGAAGATGAACCATGCGTATATGTCAGAGCTAGTGGGAGTACTGTAGTCTTCCTTGTGTTGTATGTGGATGACATACTCCTCATGGGAAACGATATCCCTACTTTGCAAAGTGTAAAAACTTGGCTAGGGAAATGTTTTTCAATGAAGGACATGGGAGATGCAGCATACATATTAGGCATCAAGATCTATAGAGATAGATCCAGGCGTCTTATTGGTCTAAGCCAAAGTACATATATAGACAAGGTGTTGAAGAAGTTCAACATGCAGGACTCCAAGAAGGGGTTCATTCCTATGCAACATGGTTTGGCGCTGAGCAAGGCCCAGTGTCCTAGTTCTGATTCAGAACAAGAGCGCATGAGTCGGATTCCTTATGCTTCGGCTATAGGATCGATCATGTATGCCATGATATGTACTAGACCTGACGTGTCGTATGCTTTGAGCATGACGAGCCGATACCAGGCCAATCCAGGCAATGACCATTGGGTAGCGGTGAAGAACATCCTTAAGTATTTGAGACGAACCAAAGAAATGTTCTTAGTTTATGGAGGTGCGGAAAACCTCAGTGTAAAGGGTTTCACTGATGCTAGTTTCCAAACCGATAGGGATGATTCTTGCTCGCAATCAGGATTCGTGTTTTTGTTGAACGGTGGAGCAGTCACTTGGAGGAGCTCCAAGCAGAGCACCGTGGCAGACTCGACAACAGAGGCTGAGTACATTGCAGTCAATGAAGCTGCAAAGGAGGCCATGTGGATCAAAAAGTTTATCGGCGATCTTGGGGTAGTTCCTACTATTCATGATCCCGTAGAGATCTTCTGTGACAACGAGGGTGCAGTCATTCTGGCTAAAGAACCCAGGTCGCATAAGCGCACACGGCATATACTCAGGAAGTTCCACTACGTGCGGAAGATAGTCGAGGACGGAGACATTATCATTAGTAGAGTTGACTCAGATGGGAACTTGGCTGATCCTTTCACCAAGCCCTTGTCGCAGACTAAGCATGATGCTCATACTAGGTCTATTGGGATTAGATCTGTTTGATTGCAACTTGTCATGACTTTATTTATTTTAGTAGTTTTGTGATTGAGAAACTTATACATTTGCATTATGATGTATCGATATTATGATTGAGATTCTAATATATGCTTGGAGCAGTTACTATCATTTGATGTATTATTAAAGTTTCACTTTGCGTGTTTATTAACTTCCATGAACTTTTAGTTCAAGACTATCCACAGTCGGTCGTTCTCCAATGGAAGGGAGTAGTGAGTTAAGACTGATGTGGAGTGTTAGTTGATTATCCAGTGGTTTGGATATAGCATAGAGATGCAACTATACACTCACATGTACTTGATAGAGATCAAGTATTGGATCGACCCACACTTAGAGATTGCTTCATGGATCTTGTCACAAGCAATTCTAAGATGGTAATATCTTATATCCTTAAGTAGAGATACATGAGATTCTTGACACAAAATCTGTTACGCCTTGATGTTTCTCCAACGTTGTCCGTAACAGGCGGCTATAAAGGGAAACGTTGGGTGTAGCATGATTCGTGGGTAAGAGATCTATGTAGTCAATACTATTTGCTCCTTTTATCTCGTGATAAAAGCGATATCCATGGGCCCCTTGATGATTTGGTGGTGACACTAAATGTATGCATACTCGGGCTGGATTAATGTTGGATTAATCTTGCAGTCTGGTTTTGGGTCACCACAAATCTTTATCGAGAAACATAATAGTGAACAATACAGATTGACCATGTTCCATGTCTGGTGTTCATAAGGATATCAGTAACAAAGGGATATTTGATCACTTGCCTATAGGTCTGCTTAATGCAGATAATATGCTGTCATAGGGGCAATGGTGTATTTATTTAATACTAACTATTGTCAAGGTTACTATTGAGTTGTTGTGACATGTGCAAGTGGGAGTCTGTTGGAAATATGCCCACTGTCACAATAAAATAGAAACTACACTTAAACGCATGTACCTATTGGGTCGCACACAAAGTCCGGTAAAAAGGTTTCGTATAGTGATTAATTAAAGGTGTTTAATTAATTATATAATAAATGGTGTTTTAATTAATATGAAATTACTAGAGGGTGTTTCTAGTAATTAGTTCATATTAGAGAGTTTAAATTAATTATTTACAATTACTTAAGGGGCTTATCTTGTAATTGTTTATAATTAATTTAAAATTTAAACACTAAAGGATAAAGATTATCTATTCCTAATCTTATCTTAGAGATAACCTAAGCAAATCTTGAACCTATCTCCTATATATGTATATATATCGATCACGGCTGAATGAAGGTGAGGGAATGATTACGGCAGCAAGAAGTTATTTCATATTAATATTCATGTTACATATTTGAGTTGGAAGAGACTTCAATATATATCTCAACAACTCATATTTGGTGCCGTGGGATTCAAAAGAAAAAAAAAAAGAAAAAAAACAATCTCACTTGTTTTAATATTCCGCCGTGGAGTTTGAGATTAATTCACAAAGAGTTTTATGGTTTTGATCTTGGAGCTTGGATCAAGAAGGAGATAGTTAAAGGTTTGTAACCGGATCTTTGGGGTGTGCTCCTGATAGAGAGATTCCTACTATTGGTTTCTTCACATTGCTTAAGGTCCAATTCTTTCTCTTCTGTGGTTGTTCTTGTTACTTGTATTTGATTGAAACATAGATCCATTGGGTGGTTGTGTAATTTTGGTTTTGCTTCCGCTGTAATTCTTTTATAAAACTTTTGTTGTAAATCACACAATCCAACAGATCAAAGCGCCAACTATCATAACATTGAGCAGAATGGACTTATTAGAATAATATGAGTCAAAATGGGTTAGGTTTTAACAGTAATCTTTTGTCCACTTTCTATATTATAGATAAATGTATCATGAACTATTGTATCAAAGTAATAATAAACTAAATTTTTCATAAATCGATTTGGTAGGTTGTAAGCATTTAGATACACTAGGGTGACTTGAACACATATGACCAGTTCCATATTTTTAGCCAAGTTATTTCATTTAACCCAGTAGAGATAAAACATAACCCAAATTAAGCTATTTCTAGGTAAATAGATCAAACTAAATGAATCACATACCACGATGTGACATGAATGGAGCAAATACAAGAACAAATGTGGAATCAAATATGCATATTACCTCTTTTTGATGAATTAGCATATTCATCAACACTGATTTCTTGAATCATAGGAGGAGTCCACTGCTGGGCGGGAGATAAGTCAGATGGACTACTAATAAACGCCCCAAATCCATCGGAAGTAGAATGCCGATGATTGGGCAAATAATTTCCTCTTAACCAACTCCTGCTTTCTCTACTGTTTGAAGATGTTGATGAACCATATAAACGACTATCCTCATGAGAACCAAACGATTGCCCTTCATTTTGGAACCGGAAATCCCATCTTGGTGGGGGAGGTGAGAAGCTGGTGTTGGTTCTCCAGTAGGGTTCGTGGGGACCCATGGACCAGTCCTGGCTAACCGCATTGGACCCATGTGGCCTGGCAGCCACACAACAGAGGGACCCCGTTTTAGCTATCGTTTGGATCACAGCTGAATTTTAAATAAGGAATGGTGCAAGTTCACAGTAGAACCTTGGAATCAAGCGAAATAGGGCTAACTGCCCACTTTAATTTTCCAAATATCTAAAGAACATTAAAGCGATATCATAACGTGAGTTCATATATCAAACAAGATACGGCATCCCACGAACTATACATACACAAGGAAAGACATAATTTTCTTAACTTTTAGCAAGACATAAAGGCAAACCAAGAAAACATACTTCATAATTCAACAACTAACGGTCAAACCAAAGAGTCAACTTTGACTTATATGTGGATAAAATTTAAGATCCCCAATTTACAAATTAGGCAATAATTAAATCATGTGAACCAAATCGATTGCATTTTAATTCAAAGATGAACACTTCACTTTGACCATCAAAGTAATTATTTAAAAAAATATATATGTATGCTCTTCAACCAAACGAGGAGGCCATGTTTCATCCATTTACTTCAATCTTACCACTTTGTGATTCTCGACGATTAAATTGAAACTAAACATTCACTACAACTGCCACTTGAAAGAAAGAAACAGCACTTGAAAGAAAGAAAAAAAAACAGATAGTTTTTAAAAAAACAACGAAAAGGCTGATACAATCAGCAAAAAAACGGATTAAATTATATTAGAGATTCATGATTATTCGAAACCCTAACAGCAAAATGAAGAAACAGCATAAACACAGAAGAGAAGTACAGAGAGAGTGGGTATAGTGTACTTACTGTAATGATTATGGGGTTTTGAGCAATGGCGACGATGATGGAAGGCAAAATTGGTGGCGTTGTCTACGGAGAAAAATAAAACCCTAATAAAACGGAGAGTGCGCCATTGCCCCCCATTTCTTGCTTCCTTCTTTCGTTTTCTTTCATCTTTTTGTTTTTTTCTTTTTGCCTTTTCTTTCTTCAACTTTTTCTTGCTTTCTGTTGCTTTTCTTCCTTTCCCCCTTTTCACAATAATCATATTCCTAACTTTGATTTTTATTTTACACTCATAGTCATATTAGGGCTGTTAATGGGTTGAATCGGATCGGATCGGTTAAAGATATGACCTGACCCGTTGATCCATTTAATTGGATTTGGATCTGATCCATTAGCATGGTGATCCATTTAATTGGATTTGGATCTGATCCATAATTAATGGATCATGACCCGGAGCGACCCATTTAATATTATATATTTAATATTACTAATTTATTTTAAATTTATGTAATAAATATATAAAATAATTCTCCCACCCCACCCCACCCACCCACCCCAACCCCCCCCCACCCCAACCACCCCACCCCCACCCCACCCCACCCCACAAACATTATGGGATCTCACCGGCTGAAAATTGTTCCGATTGGCAGGCTACTGATTTTTGTTACCTTGTTACTATCGATCTCGACGTTCTCTTTGCCGGAATGTAATTTTCCTGCGGTATTTAACTTCGGCGATTCAAATTCCGATACTGGCGGTTTATCGGCAGTGTTTGGACAATTTCCTCCGCCTAATGGTGATACATTCTTCCATTCTCCGGCTGGACGCCACTGTGATGGCCGTCTTCTCATCGATTTCATAGGTAACTGTACCACCGCATGTTCTTTTATCGGTATATATTTCTATTAGTAGTGTTTAAACATCGTGAGTATAGCTTACTTTCAATCTATGAGAATCCAAATTTATTGTTCCTGGTAGAAGAGATTACTTGACTTATTTTAGAAACTCGTATCCTAAATTTGGGTTTTGTTTAATTCAACATTCAGCTGAAGGTTTAGAATTACCTCATCTTAGTCCATTTCTAGATTCAATGGTCGGTGACGGTTGGTGGTAGTCGGCGGAGGCGGTTGGTGGTAGTTAGCGGCGGTGGTAGCGGTGACGGTTGGTGGTAGTCGGCGGCGGTGGTTACGGTGATGGCGGTGACGGTTGGTGGTGGTCGGTGACGGCGGTGGTTGGTGGTGGTGGTCGCGGAGGCGGTTGGTGGTGGTCGGCGGCAGTGGTTATAGTGATGGTGGTGGTGGTTGGTGGTGGTCGGCCGCTGCGGTGGTTACGGTGGTGGCGGATTTTTTGATATTAAATGGATCGACCCAGACAGATCTTGGATCGATCCATGTAGTGATCTAATTAAATGGATCGACCCATTGGATCTCTTATTGGATTAATGGATCTGATTTTTTGACCCGTTGAATCATTTAAATGGAGCAGATCGGATCGGATCTAGATCATGATCCGATCCATTGACGACCCTAAGTCATATATCATTTTAACAAGTAAATATAATAACTAAATATCCGATATTAAAATAGTTTGAAGTATAATATCACTAAAGTTATATGATATTAATATTACGGATTACTTTTCTGTAAAAAAAACTTATTATAAATGATTACACACTCACACTCGTCTAGTAAAAAAGCATTTTACTCTTTATTTATATATTTATTTGGAAAAATGATAGGTAGGTGTTGTTACTCTTATAAAATAATTAAATAATATATATTATGATTATTTTAATATTTTAATAATTTAGTTTTGTATAATAGTAACAACACTTATATCAGATAATGTTATTGCGTCAATCATCTCTCCTATTTAATTATAACAATAGCAAGTGCTGCTAATGGTACATTGGTACCTATTATTTCTTCTGTAACAAATAAAGTAAATACCGAAAAATAACTATATCAATTATTTACCTTTTACATGTTTGTTATTATAAAAAGGTTATATTGTATTTATATAACTATTAATGAAATTGTTACATATGGTGTTTGAATAATTTTTGCTTGAAGTGATAGTTATTTTTTAAGAACGTTGAGATATGATATTTATGTGAAACGGTGATAACGAATACTTTTCATTTAGTCATTTCTCTATTTTCTTTCTTCATTTTTGTTTCCTATATTTCTTTTTTCTCTATCATGTCTTTTATTAATCTGTAAAAATAAATTTGAAAAACAATGAAACAAAAAACAATATATCTACTTTTAAAATAAGGTGAGGGAAGCATAACATGATTTTGGAAAAATATTGATATGGGTGGAGAATTGTGTTGGTGGATTATGTGTTTTAAATTGATAGATATTTTTAATGGCATCTTGGTCATTTGGCATTACTTAAATTTTATGGGTTTAAGTAAAGTTTAAGACAAAATGTTAATTGTGTTGTAACTTAAACTTTTCATATTAGTTATATGAGTTATTTAAAAAATATAAAAATGTTTATAAATTTTCGTTACATGTTACTTAGGTTTATGAGTTCTATTTGTACGTGTTTTCTAATACTTAAATTAAAACAGTTATCATATGATAGAAAATTTAAAATATTATTTTCAATGAAGATTCTTTTTATGAAAGTTTTAATTTATATTTTAAAACTCGTTACTATGAATTATTTAGCTATTAAAATGGTATTTAAGAATCTAATTAAGTCTATTTAACAAATTTCCTTTTAGTTATATAAGGGTAATTTGATAATTTTAAATTACTTAAAATAAAGAAAGAATTTAATATACATCCTTCTAAAGCAATAAAATAAAATTATATAACATCAATATCTTTTTAAGACACTTAAACTCTTATCTATGTCCAAATAATTAATTTAAGATTAAATTAAACAATTTATAAATAACTAACATTTTTTTAAATTCATTTATTGATAATTTATATGCTAACGTTGTCTAAAGCACCAAAACGAATCAATCGCTATGTAAGCATTTGATGGCTCTGTGCAAATCAAAGGTAGGAGATGAATATGTTTGAAACTTTAGAACATGGGTTAAGTTTTTACTTTTTAGGTATCAAAATTCGAAAAAAGAATTGTTAATAGCATCGTGTGAAGCACTAGTCAACATAAACATTTTTTCTTGAGTATCCTGTATCTATATTATATTATCAAACATTTAATATTTTCTTTTTTAAAATTTTTAAAAACTACTTAATTTTAAATATTACATGTTATTTTACAAATAGTACAAACTTTCAAAACAATAGTTCAATCAATTATCTCCTTAATTACCTCAACTAATTAATGGTAATTACTATTAACAACTCTTCAAACATAACACCAACAAAAATTTCAAAAATATATGTAGTTACTTTTATATTCTTTTTTCTTATTTTATTGTTCTCTAAAAATTATTTTAAAAATTAATAAAAGAGTTTATGGGAAAAGAAGAAATAAAGATAATAGAAAAAGTTAAAAGAAAATGGATATGTTGTTGATTAGAAAATATTTGGTCACACCGCATCTGTGAGTATGATACATGTTATCAAACACAAAATGTTCGCCGCTGCCGCATTGCGCGGGTACAATGCTAGTTAATATTAACACACTCTTTCACACAAACACAATTATTCACGCACATCAATATAATTTCCAAAATCTTATTAACTTCTTTTTTCTTATCTCATAAATATAAATATCTTTTCTTATTTTAATATTTTTTGAATTTATGTTTAAAATTAATAAAATAGTTAATACAAATATAAGAAATGAAAAAAAACGAACGTTTTGCTAAAAACTTTTTCATGACATTGAATCACGCGAATAACATATCATTACATTATTGAAAACGATATGTTGCAAAACAAAAACTATTTACCGTCGCAGCATTGCGCGGATACGTTGCTACTAATTTAATTACAAGCAAACATCTTTCGCATCATTATGTGAAAAGTTAACTACCTAAACCAGGAAAATTAACTACCTAAACCAGGAACCTCTCATATTTGATTAGTACAATGAATTTGCATGTGCTAAATCCACCATCCATAGTTGTTCGAAAATCACTTTACTGTCTCGATATCGTTCCCACCCCCTTTTGACCCAACTCATTTTGCATTTCCTCCTCCAAACCCTTTACCTGATTAACTCATTCCAATATCACCATTGATGTTGCTAGTTTAACAATTCATGGCCCTGCTGAAACAATCGATTCGAGCTAGAAGATCTAAGAGGCTTGTTTAATCGATGGCAACGCCAAACAAATAGTTTAATCGATGGATGCTCCTCTGTTCAATTGATCGACAGCTCCAAACAGGTCTTATAATTTGATCGGCATCTTGGATTCTTTGGTGACTCAAAGATCCAGCAGTCTTATCAAACTACCCGTGTGTTTGGGATATTTTGAAGAAGGGTAATATTGTAATATTACAAGTTAATTAGTTTTTCAATTGTAAAAAATCAATTTAAAAATAGGATTTTTTTTTAATTTTCAAATAGATTAATTATCTTTTAATACAGTATTTGGGTATATATGAAAATGTCACTCCGCCCAAATTTTTAAAATTCAATCCGGACCAATGATGGAGCTATCTAAAGGCTAAAATTAGTCCATTAGAACTATGCAATAAGTATGTTCTATATTGAACATTACTCTTTAACCAATGTACATAAGAAAAAGGATAGGAAAGGGTACTAAAAAAACAAAAGGTTCATTAAGATCGAGAGGGAAGAGAGAATGTGGTCCTCATAGTGGCTCATACCACCAAGGCATCAACAGATCAACACCTATAACTACACCCACTTTCATCTTCACTGGCCATGAACCGCTTAACACTCTGGCAATCAGAGTGACCACAAAGCACATAAAAAAGGCAGTGAAAGAAACTTTTCCACTACTAGTAATTATATAATCAGTTACATATATACATACATACATGGATATGGAAGGTAGCATTTTCTTACTTATAAGCAATTCCATATGCATGAGGATTTATCAGTGATGCAGAAGAAAGGAAAACTTTTTTCATGTCGACACTCGAGAACCCTGCTGCAGAAATACTATCTCCTGTTTCCCTTGTAAGATGACATCCATCAGCAACCGCCTGCTGCAACGGATCTAAAACACTTTGTATAACTTTAAGGAAAGTGCCATCTGCTCCAAGAGCACCACCAAAATATAAGTTAAAGAACTGTATATAACTTTTACGTGGAAATGATATGTGCTGCTAACAACACCTAAGTTAGGTGTTGTTACACTCACATACCATTTTATGGCACATGGGTGTAAGTGTGCAACAACACCTAACTTAAGTGCTGATAACAACACATCATTTCCCCTACTTTTATTCGAGCCCATAGGTTTTATAAGCATTGTCCTTAGCTAGAATTGCTTACTTTAACATCATTTTTGTCATCTTTTATACATTTTAACAAATAAAAATGATTGTTATGCAACTATAAGACATCAGTCTAATTTTCTTTATGAGCAGATTTAGTGTCGTACCTTTGGCTGCTACATGCTCCACAAATATGTAAAGCCCGCCTGGTTTAAGCACCCTCTTGACCTCTGTGCACAATCAAGATGATAATTAACTTCGCTTGAAATCAAGATGACCGTATAGTAGACAACAAAAATCATACTCTATGCAGAAATTTTAGTAAAGATGTTCAAGTTTCTAACTGCAATGAGTGGGAGTCCAATGATTATAAATATTCACTCCCGACGTAGGCATCACACTCTCCGATCACTTTTAACCAATCATATTAAAAAGTATATCGGTGTGTCATGATAATTACATACCCTGAAGAGTCTTGTTAACATCATTAACAGAGCATAACACCAATGTACCAACTACCGCGTCCATGGAAGCATCACTTACAGGCAACGCTTCTGCAACCTGCATTAAACTTGTCATGTTTAATGATTGTTTTACTTGTTTGATTAAACTAATGAAACCTTGCTTATAATTGAGGAATTGACTCTCAAAGTTTATATATTTGAATATTAATGCTTTATGCTATTAGTGTTGATTGACAATGATGTGTATTGACAAAGATTAAAGGGTGAAAGCAAGTAAGTGAAGATCAGAAGATCACGAAGAAAACATACAGCATGAATAAACTTGAAATTTGTTGGAAGCAAACCAGAAGCTTCTGCTGCAGCTTGCGCGTATTTTTCCATCTTTCTATTCGGGTCTACGCCAACTACACTTGCACCAGAAGCTGCATTGCCATAATATTTGAGATTAGGACCTGTCCCTATGCCAATCTCCAATACTTTTGCAGCCTTCCCTGTCAAATTTGCAAAAAGTTGTGACTTATAACCTGCAATCTTATCAAATAACATGTGTCATTTACACACACAAACAAAAGCTAGTTGAAAAAAAACAAAGTTTAATTTCTATAATATTTGTGGTTTAGAATAATAGTTCCTTGTTTACTAACCTCGGCCTCGTAAGATTTCATTGTTGTATCCATAGCTTCAGCGTAAAACTCTTCGTACCAGTCTGGTCTTGGAGGGTGAACCCTGTTCAGCACAGCCTGCATAAAGCATTATATCCCTTTAAAATTTGTGGAGTACGGTAAATATAGGAAAACAGCAACATGGCTGGCCATTAAAAGTTCAGGAGATTATGCAGTAAGTTACTTATCCACCAAAATGATCACAATTTGATTTGTGAAGTTTGATAACTGAAATCATTGTGTCTGGACTACACTATTAGGTTTTAAAATCAAATAGTTGATAGTTTTGCTAGAGCTCAAATTCCATCCATCTGACCCTAGCTAGTGGTGCAAACAGGCCAATATCAGCTCAAACTGCTAGCTTGACAAGTTATTTGATGCAAGATCAAATTCAGTTCGAGAAAGATTCTAGATCGATACAGGAGTTGAATAGCTCTGAAATATCCATTAAAGTATGCTAAATTTAAGAGAAGCTCAAACATACCCATCAAAATTATGTTCAATGATAAGATAAATGCAATTCGAGGTGAACCAGCAAATATAATACAAGAAAGCAGATATACAAACTTATAAATAGAACTCAAAAGGCTTGGCATAAATTTGGGTAGATTTCTTATCAACTCTAACTCAAACGTGTAAACAGAGAGGTTTTCTTGTTCTGGTTACCCGGGGAGGGCGAGTCTTTGACTCAGATGTACGTGGCCTAACCGGGGTATCCCCTGACCGCTTCCTTACCCTTTCCTGGCAACCCTCAAGATGTTTACCTAGTGAGGTTTGAACCCGTGACCTAGGACGGGACGCCTTTAACACTAGGCCACTTGGTGGTGGTTTATCAACTCTAACTCAACTCCTTATATATTTTGACTTTTAGATTAAGCTCTCCATTAGTGTAGTCCCTAAAATTGAATTCTACCGATCAAACAAACAGATGCAAATGCCAACAGAAATCCAGGTAACCCATGTGTAGCTGATATTACGTTATCTCCCATGATATTACAAATTACATAAATCATCAACAAAATCCCTCAAATCCCCAAACCACGAACATTATGTTAGTGGCAGAATGCAGAAATATAAGATATTTTCAAAATACACCTTAAATTTTGGCAATATGAAGTGCAATTGAACAAATATTAACTTTAGATCAATAGGAACACTCGTTGACTCGGTTCGGTTAAAAGTCTAGAAAACTCGATGCACTGGAACACTAAATAAACACTATGTACCATTGGGTCATCAGGGACTGAATCTGAGGCATTGGAATGTTGAATTGGAATGAGAGCAGTGGAGATTGTCGCTAAAAATGGCCTTCTCCCACATAAGCAAATCTTGCTCGTACATAATGATGGTGATTTAGCAAGACTTTGAATTGATTTTGAGGTAAGATTAGGGCGCGAAAGATTCAAACCCAATCTGATTTTGAAGTTATAAAAGGGCGTGAAGGTGATTTGAGTGGGTGACGGAGTAAGGAGGAACAGAGAAGAAGATACACCGAGAAACATGCCTATATCTCTTCCTCCCCTTGCCAATGTGTTTGGTGTGAGAGATCGACTGGACCAGAGAATTGGAATGAAAAAAAAAAAATTCAATTAATTCGGTTTTAGTATTTTCGGTAAGGGTGACTGTATCAAGAATTTAAGAAATTTGGTATCGACATTTACGCCCCGTTCTCGAGTTTTTTTAAGAAGGAAAAGTAAAAGAAAGGGAAGGGAATGGAAGGAAAGGAAAAGAAAGGATTAAGGGGGTGTTTGGTTCATTCTTTGATTTTGGGGGGAATGGGGTTTTATAAGGGGAATTGCATTTCATGGGAATTCATTTGGTGGGATTTAAAATCCCACACCTGTGTTTGGTTCAACACAAAACCCATCAACAACCCCATTACACCACCGACCTCCCACCATCTCTGTTCGCCGGCGATTAGGGTTTCGGTCGGCGCAAGAGACGGAGACGAAGGCACCACACCACCAACCAACCACCACACCACAAATTACATCGGCGACGGCAACGGTTTTCAAAGATTAGGGTTTTGAACGACGGCGATGTAGGCGACGAAGGTGATCTGTTGCAGGCGAAGGGTCTTCGAAGGTGGCGGAGAACGACGAAGGTTAGGGTTTTCGAAGGCTAGAGTTTTCGAATGCGGCGGAGAACGACGAAGGTGGGGGAGAACGACGGAGGGTGATCTGTTTCTGTCGAAGGGGAACGACAAAAGGAGGAAGCTCTGACATTAGAGGACGGCGGCTAGGGTTTTCGAAGGTAACAGGCGACGGCGGCTAGGTTTTCGAAGGGTAAAAGGCGACGGCGGCTAGGTTTTCTAAGGGTAAAAGGCGACAGCGGCTAGGGTTTTCGGACGGCGAAGGCAAAGGGGTCGCCGGAGAGGGTAACGACGAAGTGTAACAGGGGTCGCCGGCTAGGGTTTTCGAACGGCAAAGGCAAAGGGGTCGCCGGAGAGTCACCGGAAGGTCGCCGGAGCAAATCCATGAGTATGGGATTTCAAAATACCAGGGGGGGTGGGAGGATTTCTAAATCCCCCATTCATAGGATTTCAAAGATTCCTGGGAATTTGAATCCCTCTTCAAATTTGCAAACCAAACACATCATTTGGGGGGATTTGAAATCCAATTCCCATGAAATCCCCCCAAAAGAATGAACCAAACACCCCCTAAGTGTGTTCTTAAGTTGGAAGGAAAAGGAGGGGGAGTTCTTTCCTTCCCAATCATCCCACTTTTGGGAGGATACATTTTTGAACAAATAGCCCCTCTTTTCCCCTCCCTTTCTCTCCTTAAAAAAACTCAAGAACACACAACTTTCATGTTTTTCTTCCCTTCCCTTCCCTTTCCTTCCAAAAAACAACTCGAGAACGGGGCGTTACGATACCAGTACCATTTTGGTCATACTAATCTCACCCCTATTTATATCTTTGTAAGTGACGGAAATAGCGCTACGTGCACGCATTCTTTTCCAAATAATATTAGTTAACTTTTTGATAATAAGTTTAAATATTTAAGAATTTGTTATACATAGTAAAAAAAAATGTTTACACAATTATACTATTAAAAATGTAGAACAATAGGTAATAAATATGAGAGGATGCTTAATATCAGATATAAAGGTAAAAAATTATTATATTTTTAAGTCACAAAATACAGTTTATGTAACTGTATTTATTACACCTAATTCTACGTCATATGTATGGTAGGCCAAGATCCTTTGGTATTTTGCCAACCTAATCGCAAGGGATCAATGAAAAGCTAACATAAAACATCAGCTGCCATCAAGCAGAAGAACAAAACTTCCAACCAAAATCGATCCATTTTGTTGCATAACATCCACAAAGATAACATGATACATCACATTCGTTCCATATTTGCTCACCATTCTGCTCTCCATGATACAAGTAAAACAATGTGACAGAAGAAACTTATTTTGCACATCATATAAAAGAGCCACAACACAACTCTGAAGATGGTAAGACTCTCAAGCTACAAAATAGTATCATCAGACATGTATGCGTTTATCGGTGCAAAATTCATGCAAAATGTTATTGTTACAAGTCACATAACACTCAGTTCGGACGGTTCTGATCTTCAGAATTAGTTTTATCATCAATCGTCATGTCTAAGTCAGACCCTTTATCTTCTGAAGCAGCTAGATCTGGACTACCACCGTCTACTGTGTGACAAAAATAAAGCTCATTAGGATAGATATTAGAAAAAGTCGAAAACTGCCATCTTTTTAGCAGAAAATGCAATATTGAATGTTGGTTGTGGGATCAAAGAGGGTAGAAAGTACCTTCTCCTTCATCTGCAGGGGCATAAACTGATCTTCTTGAACGAAGTTGCTGGTGTGGGGTTGGCTGTCAGGAAAATCAAGTGAAACTGAAGTGAGCAATAATTAGAATGGCAAACGGGCAGATTGAGTGGGTTGGTTCATCCAAACCGATAAGAGAAGTAAACCATCTCCTATTTTGCAAGTACCTGTAATTTTGGGCGCAGTGCCTCTAGAGGTCCTTTGCTCTTTTGTGATCCCTGTTTTTAGGAATTTCTTAGAGGATAACCATAACATGAAGCATCAAAACATCAAAATAAATCAAAATTCAAGAAAACTTTATTAATACCTTTCCTAGAGCCCAATCTGCAGAATCAAAGAAAGCGCGATCATGGTCCTACAAATGGTTAGGCAAGAAAGGTGTTGTTAGCTACAATTCCAAACCTGCGAATCTTCCCTAAATGGAGAAAAAAGGATGGAAATTACCTTTGAGATTAATGGGGTTTTCCTTGGTAGCAATCCTCCATACTTCTTCTTGATTACTGCTTCCTGCACACGATTCTTGTTAATATCATAAAATGATACATCAAATTCAGCCCCTAGAATTTTCTTTTTTGTTGCACAGAATACTTTTTGTTACATTTCTTCATGTGGTCTGATATCGTCCATCCTTCCCAACTACAATGCCTTGTTGGCCTTTTCACTTGGAGGATGGTTCATTAGTAAGAGAAAACCGAATAAAATGATTGAGAAAGTCTTTAGGTTTGTAAATAAATCATCTCATAAAGCTTAGGTGGAATTGCTTAGTCCAAGAACGATGTGTTTACTGCTCTATCCATGAAAATTCGAATGCTCACGACGCACAGAGTTTTAACTTTAAGGGGAAATTTGTCTATTGATTAAATGCCTTAAATACCCTCTAAGATGTGCCCAAACCAATATCACAGTGTTTCCAAAATGACAATGGAAAAGTTAATAAGTTCAAAAAAATCAATCAAACAAAGGAGATTGTTCATGGAATGAAAGAAGTGTACCTCCTGAGCTGGTGAGGGCATGGGATTATCCTCGGCTTTTTCAGAAGAGGGGTCATCGTTTACTTCGACTTTTGGATCATTATCCACAAGTTTAAGTTCTTCAGAGTTCTCATTTGTCTCAGACATTTTGTGTGCAATAATTCTCCCAATACCTGGCAGAAAAACAAGAACTTGATATCCATATTTCAAGATTTGCACAACAAGAGAGAAATTTACAAAACAATACACTCGATAATAAAACTAACTTTTTTAGCATTTTAGATAATAAACTACAACAAAGTGATTAAACTTAGGGATAGTTCAGTAACTTATATTTATGCAAGAAAATCAGTTGCTTCTTAGTTCTTAAATCATAATCATTTTGACCCTAAATGTTAGAAGATCAGAATTCCCTTTCTTCCACACTATTCTACCATTAACCTACTTAGGTCTACCATAATCCCAATTTAAATAAGTACTATAGCTATATTTAATCAAGATTGGGAAATTTCTTACAATAATCAACTACATATCACATAATATAGCCTATAGGAATTAGGATGCGTTTCATGAACATAAAATCATGCACAAATCAATCTGAACCGCGACACCTTTCCATCATATTGATCATTTGAAACATAAAAATGATTATTCAAATCTTTTCAGAGATCAAATTTCATGAGTCATATCAAGTACGAAATGTTTATATAGTTAAACGCCCACATCATAAAGGCATATAACGATCGAAAATTCCAAAGACTTTACTGTAATCTTCTGTTCATCGAATTTTTGATCTTCCCAACTAAAGATTGTAAGCATCAAGAAAGAACACGCGCAGAAATTCATTCAAAAACGCAGTTAAAAGGAACCAATGTGTATGCTTAGCAAGAAACATAAAACAGATCTTAATCTTCAAGAATTCGAAAAGAAATCAGCATTAAAGAACGCAAGTGATACAGCTCTGAGCTAATAATAATCTAACATACAACTAATTTCAAACTAATAACCATAAGCGAGTTCAAGAAACCTTGGAATTTGATAGATTGAAAGAAGTGGATTGTGAAATTACCTGATGTGATAATCAGTAGGGAAGTTCGCGAAGGGAAATCAAGATTTGTGCTGGGGAAGAAAAAGGAGAGATTCCCGGCCGTGTGTCATGCGTAATTCAGAGGCTGTTGCGTTCCATTTCCAAGGACCAGAAAAAAATTAAATTCAAATTTCAAATCTTTATTTATATGTTAGTTAATTAACAATTTATAGAAAAAGCAATCTAATGATTTTTTATTTTTTTTAGAGAAGCAATGTAATGATGATTGGTCAAAATTATGTTTTACGGTGGAAAAGTTGTGACAAAAATTAAAAAGAACACTCCATTATGTGTATTAATAAACTAAATACATGATACAGGGAATTGTTTAAAGTGATAAATATCAAATATTAATATAAGATATTAAATAAATGTATAACGTGAAAAATTAAGAATTTGAAATAATACGAAAAATGATGTTAACATTTAGCACCGGAAGTACTGACGTGAGGTGGAGGGCAGGTATCGATGCTTGAAGGTCATGTTATTTAGTGTTATATTGAGAAACATGGTGACTTGCTAGTAACATACTATGAACTATGAAGGTCATGCTACTCCAAAACTGGATTGGTTTCAAGACATAGAATCTCTGTTGAATCACCGTTAAGCAAGGCTACTAAGTGTGGGTCTCTCTCTTGGGCTGGGCATCACGTACATGTATCTTTATCGATTAACTAATTTCTAAACACTGAAGTAGATCATAAAGAAATACCACTTTCTCGTGAATTTATCTTGAATCAGGATCTTTTGGCACAAGCTGAGGGAGCAACCCAAATTTTCACCTTCAATGGTCAAAATATGCGGGCTTTCTTACTTTTCGTGAAGGATTGGACCCTGTAATTGGAAGTCTATGGCTAACCTATATTTCACACCATTATCTAGCTATTACAACTCATTTTATGGTAGCAGGTCACATGTGTAGGACCAACTATGGCATTGGTCATGGTCTTAAAGATGTTTTAGAAGCTCATAAAGGTCCATTTACTGATTATGGCTATAAAGGCCTATATGATATCCTAACAACGTCATGACATGCTCAATTATATCTTAACCTAACTATATTAGACCCTTTAACCATTGTTGTAACTTAACAAATGTATTCCATGCCTCTTACCCATATGTAGCTATTGAGTTTGGTACATAACTATCATTGTTCCCACATGTATTGGTGGATTTCTCATAGTGGTATTGTTGCGTATGCAACCATTTTTATGATAAAAGACTATGATCCAACTACTCATACAATCATATATAGGCATCACGATGCAATCATATCACATCTCAACTGGGCATGTATATTTCCAGACTTTTGTAGTTTTGGTTTGTATATTCATAATGATACCATGAGCATAATCTAAATGGCAGATTTTGAAACTTCAGTACATTTTTCAAAGTTGGATACATAATAAAAGAGGAAAACTTTGATACATTAAAAATGTGGTTAAATACTATAATTTGAAATGTTTAAAAAGAGTAACATGATATTTGTAAATTCGGGTAAGCAAATACGATATGTTAATTTTTAAGAAAAATTATATATAAAGTTCTCTCTAACATTTGATTTAAACTAGGGTTTAACTTACCCGCGCTCCGCGTCGGGATGAAACTACCTTTAAACCTACATATTGTCCAATATATGATTTAAACGAAATTGTTATTACTACTCTTGAACACCACATACCGTTATATAATAGACTTTTTAATAGTGTATTAAACTACACTTTAGATCAAATTTTATTAGTTAGCAATGGCACTAAAATTCATTTAAAAACCTCCAGTCACTCGATTAATAAAACCACTTCTAATTTAAAACTCTATCTGTATAAGCATGAGAAACCAATACAAAATTAAAGTTCGAAGGTCACCGCAACAAATTACCCGTGAAATAATGCGACATTAATTCAAATTATAAATTACTAAATATATCAATTATGGACTTCTACTACACCTAGCCTCAAACGACTAAAAAAGCAATAAATTAAAAATGGAAGAGATCAGGTAAGTTGATATTCATATCGTGAATAAATGAGAGAAAAGGCTATCACGTTTTTATGGCTAATTTACATAATTGCCTCTCATTATCTCATGAGAAATTGACAACTTTTTATTTCAATTGATATATATAGTAATTATGTCAAATTTGAAACTAATTTTGATTAATAAAGTCATAATTGGATTTCATTTTTATCAAAAATTGATAGTCAGTACTATGTGATTTAAATAGATTTGTTAAATGAATAGAAAGAATAGTACAATAAATTTGATCTAAATTAATATATTTATGGGATTTATTATTATTATGCTTTAAATATTAAAAAGTGTAAAGTTACTAGGATAAAATTATTCAAAATACTAAATAGATTATTTATATTTTTATATACTATCTTCTAATATATATAAAAGACTAATTGAATCAAATTTATTAGACGATCTAAACCGTTCATTTAAAAAAATATTTAATCTCGACCATTAATTTCCTTACAATCAAAAAATCAATTTTGACTTTTTAAAGTCAAAATTACCAAACACCAAACCTAACTAACCCAATTTTAACTCAAAAATTTAAATTTAAAAATTAATAATGTTAACTGTCAAACTTATTTTTGAAGTCATAGTTATCTTAATCAATATAATATGCCAATCCATATTAGTTGGAAATAAAATCGTCTCCCACATCTATAATTTATTTTATTTTTATAACTTATTGTTTAGTATCTTTTTTATCTCTCATTTAATAATAATAATAATAATAATAATAATAATAATAATAATAATAATAATAATCTTCTAATATATATAAAAGATTAATTAGAAAAAAATTATTAGATAAGCTAGACATTTCATTTAGTAAAAGATTTAATTTTAATCGTTCAATCCTTTAATTTTAAAATTTTGCTTTTGACTTTTTAAAATTAAACTAATGTGACTAATCAATCTAAATTTAAGATAAAAAATAACTCTTAATCAAATCAATGATATGTAAAATAAATTAAATAAACTCACATATACCCAAATTAAGTACAAATTAAGTATGCGATTGCGAAATCTAATAAATGATACATAAATGACACTCAAGTTGACATAATTGATAAAAATAATTATATGTATATAAGTAATCATTATCGGTTTATTTATATAATTATCCATGATTTTTATTAATTTTTAACATTATATAATTTATAAACATAATATGAACAAACTAAATGATTTAATTATATATTAATTAAACAAACTCACGTCAACACTTGTACCACTGGTCTTGGTGTTGACGTCATATGTCGCCGTTTTTTTAAATCATATTTTTCCGTGTTTTATAATTATTTTATATTTTTAATTAATTTTTAACATTTATCTTTTAAATCAATCCGTGTATTACACGAGTATTTAATCTAGTTCTAATAATATTTAATAATTATTATTTAGAATAAATTTTCAAATATAAATTAAATACAAACTCTAAAATAATAATAAAAACTAAAAATAAAATAAAAAATCTATATTAAAAACTACATTTTAATATACGATCATAATAAATATTTTAATTTTTGTATTGAAAAGTAACAATAAAACCTTCCATGATAAAAAAAATCTTTAGATTAATCAAGTAATAAAACCTTATAAGACATTAGATCCAAATTATAATCAAATGAGTTTTTATATTAAAACATTGTTTTAAATGTTTGATCATATAATAACTATTTTAAATTTAAGTATTAAAAGTAACGTATAACTAAATTTAAGTATTAAAAAGTAACGTTGTAACTAGAACCACTAAATGCAAAGAATCTACAACCCATATTTATAAACATATACTAGTTTTTTTTAAACGTTATATAATAAATATAAAATAGTAAATTTCAATTACAATCAAACATTAAAGCATGTACCAATTGAACATCATAATATTCAATTACAATCCTCACAGATCAAAGTATTTTATTTCATAGTAACAACGGAAATGATAAAATAATTGTTTAAACATGTTTTGAGATAAATAGTAAATATTGTTGCGCTGCTTTTATACTGGAGTCTTGCCTTTGTCTTTCCCCGACGGACCTGAAAACATTAGATTAACAACGGGTAAGCACAAAGCTTAGTAATTTAACACTAATCATACACCTAATAACGGATTGCACACCACATATAACACACACTGTTGCGTCTCGGGTCCCATCCGTTTGATGCACGTCTCAGGCCCCGTCCACTATGACTCATCAAAGGTCCCATCTTCACATGATGTCATCAGCCCATACCAACCGCACAAGCATGATTGGTCTCACGGTCAACACGTAACAGTTAACACATACTAAGTGCATGTAATTTATCGTGAATTCATTACCAAGTGCATCTAATTTATTCAAAGGTTAGTTCCCTCATAAAAAGTACATATCACGAATTAAGCGCAAGTTAATGTAAACTCGTCTTATTGTCTATTAAGTAATTCAACAATCAAATAATAAGTATCTTCAACTTTCACGCTTACCGGCACACACCTACAGTTTAGGTTCCTGTAAATCATTAGTTGCTAAATGAAGCTTAATTTCATAGTTATATGATTTGTAATTATTTCCCCAAGTCCAATTTGTTTTACTAAGGTGTAATTTGCGATTCCAAGTTTCCAACTACCTGGCTTACAATACGATTTGCATGATCTAAATTTGATTGGACCTGTGTACACGTTTCTGGCCCATGAACATGGGCTGGGGTCCTCCAGATTTCCAGCTTTAACATTTTCTAACGGAAAAATTATCATTTTTGTCAACATACTATTCACCTTTTTTTTAATTTTACCAACATTTTTTTTATTTTATCAATTACACCATTACACTTTCAATATTTTTCCAATAGATACAAGGTTTATCTACTATGTAGTAAGGCTGACAATTTGGGTCGGGTTCGTGTTATTGCGTTCAGGTCGTTTGAGTTCGGGTCAGTTTCATGTCGACCCAATTTCGACCTATTTATTTTCGTGCCAGGTTCGGGTTGTGCCACTTTTTTCGTGTCGGGTTTGGGTCGTGATTCGTGTCAACCCATTTCGGTCAAAGTATTTGACTAGAATTTTTTTGATTTTCGATTATGGTTTTCGAATACGGGTTTCGGGTACGGTTTTCGATTATGAGTTTCAAATACGGTTTTCGATTACGGTTTTCAAATTCTATTTTCGAGTACGGTTTTTGTCATAAAATTTTTGAATTCCTTGTCATAAATTTTTTGTAAACCCATAATCGAAAACCGTAATTGATTACCATACCCGAAACCCGTATACGAAAACCATAATCGAAAATCAAAAAAATACTAGTAAAATACTTTTGACTGAAATGGGTTGATACGAAACACGACCCGAACCCGACACGAAAAAAGTGACACGACCCGAACCTGACATGAAAATAAATAGGTCGAAATTGGGTCGACACGAAACTGACCCGAACTCGAACCAAATAACACGAACCCGACCCAAATTGCCAAACCTTGTGTTTATTGGAAAAATATTGAAAGTGTAATGGTGTAATTGATAAAATAAAAAGAATGTTGGTAAAATTGGAAAAAAGTGAATAGTATGTTGGCAAAAATGATAATTTTCCCTTTCCTAATTCCCGATTCATCTAAATTCCAATTACCCACACTGTTGGTTTATTGGTCCTTAGCTTTAATATGTTATTCTCGATTTTACGTGTAAATTGATTTTGCGATTCTGCTGGATTGAATTACAGCCCATTAAAGTTTGCTATTCATCCCTTAAGAGCCTAGATTTGCGATTTGGTGTTAGATAAATACATACTATAATATGCGATCCTAGTCTCTGATCCAGCTTAGTAGCCTAATTTGCGATTTGGAAAACAATTTCGTGATTGGGAATCTCACGAAGAGACTCAACCAGTTTGTGATTGATTTGTATTTTTACTTCATGCCCTGAACAGAGATTTGCGATTCTAATTTTTACTCTATGTGATAGTTCAATTTGCGATTACAGTTTATGTGTATATCAATTAAATTTGGCAAATATAAACACACAGTCGACATTTGGATTTTCTGAAACCATCCTATATGCAATCATTTGAATTGATTCTTGTTCTTTAAGATTCCTAGCATGAATTTAACCCATCCCTATAAATTAATTCCATTATTAATTGATTTCAAGTGTTATAACCTAATTATCTCCTGTAGGTTGCAACACAACCTTCGAGTACCCCAAAGGCCCAAACCCACAATTAATTGAACAAATTGACTCAAACTATGTAACAACTTCATATAATCAATCGTTAGAGGCTGTTTAAGCTTACAATGGTGATTTTATAGTCAATGGAAATAGGAGGGGGGAGAAGGTTGTTTTGAGAATGGCGGTGACTGGTGGTTAGATCTCAGGGTGGCGGTTCAGGGGTGGTAACAGAGGTGGTCGGAATTACAGTTCAGTGGTTGTGGTGTCTCCGGCGATGGCGGCAACTAAGGTTCTGGAGATGGCGGCTGCTAGGGTTCCGACGAGAGCAACCATGTTAGAGAGAAAGAGTTGACTTAGATGGTGTTTGGTGTGTTTTGGAGGGGGTTTGGATACAAATTACTAGCTTGATAAAGACTTTTAAAACAACATTACTTTGATAAAAATATATATTTTTTTATAACCTTATTTTGGTCAAAAATTCGTACTATCTTAGAGGTATGAAATATCTGCAATGCTCTATACATTAAATATATATTAGTTAATTGCCGAATATACCCTTTGACCTTTCTAATTAATTAATAATTATTAATTAATTGGTCCAATTAATATTTAAACTAAATATTAATTCCTCCTTTAAAATAATAACTACTATTATTTTTCCTTTCAATAATTAATTAACTAATTAATTATTCCACACACATAACTAGGGAAAATTCAATTGGTTCTAATTGGGTGTGTAGCAGTGTGATCCTTTAGTGTCTCATAACATTGGACACGATAACACATGTTATCTATCTCTGCACATAATCTAACAATTATTTGAACCGAAATATAATACCTCGATATTGTTTATCATTGATGCATCGTAGGGTGTTCAAAATAATCCGAATCCAAACATCCGAATCGATAATGCAAAAATCCCATCCGAAATTAACCAAAAATTTGGATATCCGAATTTTCGGATTCAGATTCGGATAGTAATTTTGTGAAGTTTCAGATATTTCGGATAACCGATATCCGAAAATATTTTTTATTCTTTATTTTTTTATTTTTATATTGCTTATTTATATAATTTTTTTAACATATATAGTTTTATAGACATGTATTTTTTTTATTTTGAAACATAATTGAGCTATTTTTAGTGATTAAAGTTAAAAAATGGTTATTTAGTAATTGTATATTTTTTAAAAATTATGTAAAAAATATATATTTTTAAATTATAGGATATTTCGGATATCCGATATCCGAATCCGAAATTTTGGATTCGGATTCGGATTCGGATTCGGATACCGCAATCCACTATCCGAAAATTTTGGATATCCGAAAATCCGGATATACGAAAATAAACACCCCTAGATACATGTAATCATTTATGTGTTCAACCTCTTCATTTGCTCGAGCAGAATTACTATCTCTTACATAATTTAGATCAAATAGAAATTCAATGATATCATGTAATCATTTATTTGTTCAACCTCTTCTTTCGTTAGACGTCCGTGATACATGGTTAGTCATAATTATTTTTATCAAAATATAATTATAAAAAACATAGTATTTTAAAAATGTGAGTCAAATATCTAAATATAAATAACTAATACTTCTTAATTTCAAAATCTTAGGGATTATTTTAAAATATAAGCTAGCCATATTTCTCATTGTTATTACATAAAATCCAATTCTAAATAAAAATGAATACATAAATCACCTCGTTAGCTTATTATAACACTGTCTCAAAATTTGAAAGTCATACTCATAATCTTCTTTTTTGACATGCAGAGCTCTAACGGTTAATTACTTACAAATAGTGTGTTTATTGAAACCTCACACTTTAATCAATATTTTATTATGAAAACACTGGCATCGAAAAACAGATCGAGAGTTTAACGTTCTATGATTATGTCGATGAAAAAGATAATTGATTTAGATACTCACAAATATAAACTATCGTATAGAAGGTATTACATCTCACTAATCTGTTGTATATATATATATATATTATCATATACTCTAAGTCAAAAGTCATATACTCTAAGTCAAAAGTACCTCATAAAAAAGATTACTGATATAGTGATTCATAACATGAAAACTAACCATAAATATGTTCACTGGTATATAGTTCATATAAAAACAATAAAAATAAATACATATTCTCATTTAGTTTAAGATTAAGTGTAATTACATTTTAAAAAGAAATTTAAAGATAGTAATTCACTTTTTTCAATGGTTTTGAAATATACTGTTTACTAATTAAATTTAAAAAAATTAATTTTGTGTCATTACGGTAAAATATATATCAATACGTAGATAAAAACGAAACGATTATAAATATATAATTATATATATACCAATCATTATATATTAAAGGTTATCAAAGAAAAACTACATATATATATACAATTAAATACATTCATTAAATATAAATATATAATTTATAAGAACACCACTTATATATTTTCATATAACTCCCTTATAATTGGTTCCATATACATTAGCGAGAATCATTCAATTGTGGAAGTCAAAATAAAAAATATTGGTCAAAATTAATTAATGAGATGTTTTGATTGGTTAATTGTGTTTTATTTAAGGAAACTTTCACAAATTTAATTTTCTTTTAATATATATATAGATAGATAGATAGATTGAGAATCAAACACTTTATCTCTTCTATTATAAAAAAAAAACTATCCAGCAAACCACTAAAATATTTTTTTTCATGGTCGAACTTGTATTTCTATTTTTAGAAGAGGTCTGTTTTAGCTTAATAAACCATAATTAGCTTAGCTGAACTTAATTAAATAAATATACTGGCTTTTCCAAAAAAGGGGGAAAGCATAATTTGTTTATTGAATCTCAACCTAACATTTACCAAAAATAGACCATTTGTTAGAGTTTGGAGGTTGGACCAGTACCTTAATTGAACACCCCAAGTTGAGTGGTTATATGACCCTTTTATCTTAATAATAAAAAATAATTTTAAGAAATACATATTTGACAACCAACACCTAACATACAATACTAACTCAACTATCTTCATTTGTATAAATTCCCCTAATTATTTCAATACTATTTCAGAATATTAAAGTTTCTACACAAATAGAAAAGGTTCAATTAGAAGATGACAAGACCCCAGGGACACGAAGCCGGAGGTGCTATGTCTAATGTCTCACCTCACGTCGGGTCAAACAGAGGGGTCTTGATAATGGACCTTATTCTACGCATTCTCGGAGTTGTGGTTACTTTACTTAGCTCCATTGTCATGGGAACCACAACACAAACTCTACCTTTTGTCACTCGTTTTGTGCGTTTCCACGCTAAGTATGATGATTTTCCGTCTTTCAAGTAAGTTGTTTTGTAATTCATATACAAAGTGATAATGTCTTTAGAATGGATACTAACTTTATGTTTTTCTTGTGAATTAGGTTGTTTGTGATCGTGAATGCGATAGTAAGCGCATATTTTGTTCTCACTATCCCGTTGTCCATTGCTCACATCATGAGGAGCGCGGGCACAGGCACCAAAATTCTCTTAGTAATCCTTGATACGGTAAATAATACAAAAGGAACTAACATCTCTTTCACAACGTTGTACCAAAATGGCTTTCCAACCAAGATTTTATGGGTTTAAGTCCCAACATGAACAAATATATGTGAATAATATCATGAAAAAGAAAAAACCTAGAAAAATTAGACAATTTGATACATAATATGAGACCTACAATTCACCCTTTTATTATCTTCTCAACTTGTATAAAGATGACAAAATGAAAGGGTTGTATGGTAGGATAAATAGATTCGGGTTTAAAACACGTTATTCTTTAGTCGTACACATATTTGTGCCCAACTTTTAGTAAACCTTTTCAATCGGTTTAGTACTTAATAGAAAATTCTAAATAGAACAATAAATGATATTGATGCATTATAAATATGAAGAAATGATACATACATTAAATAATAATAACTAACTTAGGTGATACAAACTGTAAAGTACATTTTATTTAAGTATTTTATAAGTACATGACTATCAAAGTTAGACGTTATTAACTGTATGTATATTCCTTAAATTTCTTGATTGAGATAGAAACGTAATAACATTGATCCTTGGTTGAGATTAACATCCCATTTTCCATTCTCGTAACATATATAAGTATGCAATCTTGATTATATTGTTTTAAATAGATCTATTAAATATTCTTTATTCTATATTATACTCAAAGGTGATGTTGGGTCTATTAACTGCTGGAGCATCTGCGGCGACATCAATGGTGTACTTGGCTCATAACGGTAACAACTCCGCAAACTGGTTACCAGTGTGTCAACAATACAAGGACTTCTGTCAACAAGCGTCGGGGTCACTAATCTGGTCGTTTGGAGGGATCGTCGTGTTTATACTATTAATATTGCTCGCTGCCATCGCATTATCACGACAAAGGAAGCACACGCTTTGATTCGAGTTTAAGAAACCATTGTCATTTTTCATGTTTATTTTCATGATTGACTCACACCGAATTTGAATGATTTTTTATGTTCGATTGAAATACAAGGAAACAAGATTGTTAGAAATCCGTTTGGTCAAAATGACTCGTGCAGAGCACGATCTCGCAAACTAATTTTTTAGAACCAAAAAACTTCATAAATGGATCATTTACTAGGGTGAATAAACATTAACCAAATAGTTACAAATATATATAATCATGTTTAAAGGATTTACAAATCGAAAACGAAGAGATATAAGAATTACTAATGAAATCCAGTCCATGGACGAAAATTCTTAACCTTGTTACCTTCGGAAACTGCCATTCCGATTCCCGAATGACCATTTTTCGTGATTCCTTTGTAATACAGTCTCCATTCGGCGGAATTCAAAACAGACTCACTCTCGACCCGAAGCCAATCTTTTAGTCCATTTACAGATCGAGCCAGCCCGATTGAGCTCCTACGCCTTCATAAACCATGAAATAACCTCCATCTGTTTTGTTCCTTACGACACAAGGATTCATCACTCCATACTCATCAAAATGACCGATTTGCCCGGTCCCCATGATCTTCCCAAGCTTCATCCACCTCATACCATCACGTGATCGGGCCATCCTAATGGCAAAATAGCCTTTTTCCGAATCAAACGAGTGGTAATACATCCTAAGATCACCACTACTATGAAAAACAACTTGTGGAGATGAAATAAACATTGAATCCCATGCGCCTTCAGATCCCAAATCAAATAAAGATCCACTAAGATGCTCTCCTTCCATCCTTGCCCAATGCCTACCATCTTGACTCATTGCTAAACCAGGTAACGATCTGTAAATCTTCCCAAATTCACCATATTTACCCTTATTTCGGGATTTTCTAAAGCTAAATTCAAGAGAATTGTCTAAAGATTCAATCTATTTGTTACTAATTATCCTGTATAATACAACCAGTAAACAACATTGCTTGCTTTAATCTTGAAACTAGACATAATTACAATTTCACCTGGCATAACACCATTTGTATCAAAAACCAATCAGTACTTGATTTCAAGACTAAACCCACATCACTACCTGATTGAACAGTCTCTTTGCCTCTTTCCCAATGGATCTCATCACTTGAAACCGCCAACCCGATTGAACCCGGATCCAGATTCCCTCTGGATCTCCCATGATACCACATGTGTCATCTCTCTTCTTCATCACTCAAAAACCTCTGGTGAACCAACTTCAAAACTATCCCAAGAACCCTCTGAACCCAAACCAAGAACCAAACCTCTAGAAACAGAAGAATTTGAGGTAAATAGTTCTTGATTCGAGGTGGGTTTTTGTGGGTTCTGGATATTAAGATCGGAATTGGATGAAATGGTTAAATCTTGATCTTTGATTACATTGTCTCTATCATCTGAAATTGTAGGATTTGTAGAACAGTGGGTTATAAAGACCGGTTTTTTTTTACGGGGAATTATTGGGTTTGAGTATATTATGATTTGGGGATTGAGAAAGGGTCGAAATCATACAGATTCGTCTTTTAAAACGTATGAAGAATAGGTTTCCTGATCTTTGAGTGGTATGAAATAAGAGGGGTTTAACGATGGTGGTTGTGGCAGTGAGTTCCATGGGGAAATGAGTGTTTAAGAGAAATTACCTAAGGATTTTAGACTGAAAGAGGAGTTGGCAGGTCAAGTTGGTTCTAGAGTTTAATAATCCCTTATAAATATTAAAACACAGCCTAAACAATTATTTTGGTATAACTTTTGTTTGTTATAAAAATATTTATGATTGCTTACTCAATTGTTTATATGAATATCTGTTAATAAGTGGCAGGACATGCTAAGTATATATACATATTGGCCATACATATAGGCTGATAGGCAAATTTGGTCTAGAAAGAAAAGTAAATGGGAAATTACACCTGTGGATACCAAAGCCATAGACAAACCAAAAGATGGAGTTTGTGGTTACTCTTCAAGCCCTTTTGACCCAATCATATATGTCTTCTAAGGGCATCATCATCTTAGAGAAAAGCAATTGTAAACCTTTATATTTCTTTACCAAATGCATAAACAAAGCAATAAGAAAGCAATTTCACAAATGAATGGTTCTGCATAGATGCAAAGATGCTAGAGACAACAGATTCTCGAACTATGTTCTCTAGACAACAACTTGAGTCGATTATAGTGCCTACTCGGTGTTTATTAAAGCTAACAATAAACTTAATATAATGGATATCTTAATGCATAAAACAGGTAAAGTCGGTGTTTTGAAGCATTCAAGTATGGAGTAACATGAGAATGAGATATCACATGCCACCGGCTCTGCCTCTATCCTGCATTTCTGCAGTCTGCTGCTCCTTAAGCTTGTCGACAATTTCTAGGATTCTGGGATTGAAAAAACGGTCACGGACATATTTCTTCTCTTCAGCTTGTATCTCCTTTACAGCACTAGGATATGGGCTTGGAGGGGGTTTTGTTCCTCTAATTTTTGCAATTTCTTTCAATCGCTTGTATGCCTTCTTTTTTGCTTTTTTCTGTGTCCGATACTCCGTCTGTAAAGATAGATTTGGCACATATGAATGACTTTGCTTGTAAAGATTAGAAGTTGATTCTACATTCTAGAGGTGGCAATTTTAAACCCTTTACTAATGGAAAGTCAAGCAAAGTGTATTCTTTAATGCATAACACCTCCTAAGCCAGTTTATTCATAAGTTTTAGGCCAATCAGGTCAATATAACTAAATCCAACCCATTTCGACCCACACAAAAAATTACAAGTCACCCAACACATTCATAACATTCACTCGAGACACTTGATTTAAAAGGTGGAAGTTTCAAGATACTTACATCTGCTACATCTATAGCATCATCTTCGTTTACACCTTGCTCCTTCAACTCTAGCACCCGGCAACCAAATATACGTGACGGGGTCGGGTCAAAATCAGAAATTCTACAAGATGAAAATGTGTCGGTACTTGTCATGAAATAAAGTGCATCTTCAAAGGCAAGTAGATGAACGAACATTTGAAACATGTTTGCATTAGAAAATACTAAACTTAAAACCATTGAGATTCAAGGTACTGTTCAGAAAGCAAATCTGACAGGGGATTACATGAGAACAAGGCTAAGTTAGAAAATGTAAAGGAAAACAGAAATGGGTGAAATTTAAAATAATAATCCAGAGAATAACAGGAATAGAGTTAAGAAGTACTTGATAGGATCTTCATGCAATGACTCGGGATGCTTCTTATAGAACTTATTGATATAAATATCCTCCGGGAGGCAGATACGCTCAACTTTCTTTTCAGCTCGAGGAAACACTGCAGGCGGGGATCTACAGGTGAATAATAAAATTGTAAGTCCAGTAAATTACTAAGTATACTTATTATACCAGATCTCATATCACCTTGTTACTCTGCTCTTTGTACAATGTTTAATTGTTTTAAAAGCCCAAACTCAAACAAGACTCCTTGTTACTCATTTAAAGACAATTAGTTGAGACTAGATGAAGAGTTTAGAAACCAAATTATACAAAAACCTGTTAAAAAGACAAGAGTACATACTTTTCCATAGCTTTGAGCCAAACAGGTTTTGCCTTGGCCAAACCATTTACTAGCTTTCTTGTTTTTGTTAGCAAGTCGCCTTTTGTAAATGACATAGCTTTATTTCTGCAGCTACAGCGTCAAGGTGCTTTGATTTCTGGCATTAGAAAAAGAGCTTATAAGCTTTTCCATTTCCTTAAATCAAATAAACCCTAAAACTAACCCCTAAATCTACAAATCAACCCACTTCAGTACTTAAATATTCAACTGAAACCAAAAGGCCTTTGGCCTAGCGGCATCAAGGTGATTTCAAGGCGTTCCCCTTCCCCTTTGAGGTCAAGGGTTCAAGTTCCACTGATGTGTGTTTGCTGTTAAAAAAAAAATTTTGTTTGTTTAAGTGGTAACCTACTTTTGCTCCTATTGCACTTCCAATCCCAAAACAAAACAAAAAAAATTCCGCATGATTTTACCTAGTTTGTAGAATATTTATACAAGCTTTAACCCAAGCTGAATTTCTTTTCAAAAAGCTCGACATATTCACAGAAACAAATAATAAACTAATCGGTATAGAGGTGAGCATGGTACCGGACCGGTACCGGTACCGATTTTACCGAATACCGAATTTGATTTCAAGATGGCACCGAATACAGTACTGAGTATTCATATATGGTACCAGTACCGGTATCGAGTACCTATTTTAACTAGTTGGTTCGGTACTAGTCCCAAATACCGATTTAGCAATATTTTAAGTACCGAATACCGGAACGAAAACTATAATTCGGTACCGGTACGGTTCGGTATTTCCGGTACACATGCTCACCCCTAAATCGGTATAAACAATTAGAAATCAGATAACGATGTTTTCTAGCTGGTATGGACAAAAAATAGTAACATATGTTCTGAGGACAAATAACATGAAGCATTCTACAAAGTGTCATCACAATCAAAGAGATCTAACTATTCACAGGATGTTGGCTTCTATCAACTGTCCATTTTAATTGTTGAAATGGTAACACATGATCTCTGATATGATCCTTATTCTAGAAATCTTTTAGTTATGGAAGTTATTATTTTTATTTCAGCTTAGGGAGCAGGTTAATTATTAAGTATGAATAGGAATTAGCGGTATGTTATTAACATTGGAAAATTGGTGTTAGAAAATGGTTTTAGGAGAGCTCTTACCTCTCGAAAGTAGGTTAAAGAGATACGGGTGCCCTCTATGAGATCTGAATCGGAGCAGCGACATAACGAGATTTTAAAGCTTCTTACAACCTCCACCCAACTACCTAGAACCTCTGTTATCACATGTTTTTCACTTTGAGCCTCAAGTGGAATTATACAGGCTCAACATGGGACTACAAACATATGCCTAATACTTGCATGAAAGTTGAGTTTTTCTCTGAGCCTCACTATTCTCAAAGAAAAATTTGGGATCCTAGGATTACTCGAGGCAAGTTTATATAGCCACACCTTGAAGACAAGGTGTGTTTTGAGCGGAAGTAATGATATGATCCTTATTCTAGGAATCTTTTAACAATAGAAGTTATTGGATATTAATTATAGATAATATTTTAGCTTAGGGAACAAGTTAAATATTAAATATAAATATATATACGAAGTAGAGGGTATGTTATTAACATTGGAAAATTAGTTTTAGAAAAGGGTTCTAGAAGAGCTCCTATCTCTAAAAAGTAGGTCAAGGGGAGACAGGCCAACTATTGTAATCGTTCAAGTTTATTAATATATCAATTTGGTTCATATCAATATCAATCGGGTTAGTGCCTAAACAAGATTATATTTGAAGCTTCAGACATGTACCCACATACATATGCTGCACAATATCAAGTGTGCCAATTGCATGAAAAATAAAGTAAAATCGATCAATTAAACCAAAGTTCATTGTTAGGGCTTGTTATAAAAAAGAAAGGAGACAGAGAGAAATAATCCAAATCTATGACTGGAAATTATTCGCAACTTGACAAACAACTCTTCTTAACTAATAGCAAAAAAGAAAACCCCAAGACCCAACAAATCAACAATAAATCAAAGAAAACAAACTATTAATTTGATGAATCATAAACAAAAAGCAACCAAAATGCATACAAATAACTGACTTAAAATTGCTGATCCCTTCAACCACAACACTGAAGAGAGATCGAAGTATATATGACAAGTGAGCAGCAAGATGAGATGCAAAAAGAGTTTATTGGTCAAGAAAGAGTTGTTTCATGAGAAGTTAGAAAAACAAAGGGTATTTTGTAAAGTGTCAACAGCTGAATGAGGTTTATTTTTCCTCTCAAAAAGGTCCAACCCGTGTATGAATCAGAGGTGACCTCTGGATCAGATGATTCAGAAACAAATAGACAGCATCTACAATAAGTTAGGAAGCCACATTTGGGTTTTAAAGTAGCAACTTATACGAATAAGAGATAATTAATAAGGACACCCAACTCATGAGATTATCTTATAGGTTTTCCTTCTGTACCAAAGCGGGACAAAATTATGCTAAATCACAAGGACGATGTTAAATTTTTTGAAGAAAGAAAACACATTTTATTACTTTTGTATTGAGTTAAGCAAAGAAAATATCAAATGGTCAAAAACTGAATAACAATTTTGTCATTTTGTCTGTTTTTAACCAGATATGGCGTAATCAAAACTACATACATACTTGAGTGACCTGTAAAGTAGTTTTAACACTTGGCCGGCCTAAATGAAGTACTTAGGTGGACGCCTTGTATATTATCCATAGAAATAAATCAATAATAAGTGCCTGTATGTGTAGCACGTGGTGGGAAAGGAAGCAATACATAGCTTGGTAGCTAGTGAATAGAGAAGACATTTCAATATGCAATTGCACGAACAAAGAGGATACTTCAGAAAGCAAAGATGAAACAATTGAGTTAATAAGCTAAAGAGTTTTCTGGATGCAGTTGTGGGAACATAGAGGCTTAATTTAATTCCTCAACTGAACTTTATAGCTTACAGTCTATAGAACATATTTATCAATGCTTAGCCAAAGTTAGAAGAAGAAAAAAACAAGTTTGGAATTATACATAGTGAAGGTCTGGACTCTGGGAATGAGGAAACTAAGCTCTATAACCAATGCAATCAATATCAAATTTACCCAGTCTAATAATTATATGTTATTATAACAACTTTGATAAAAAGAAAAGACTGAGAATATAAGAGAATAATCAACATTAACTCGAATTTGACTGAAATAAATTGTTAACAGATAAAGGATTATATGGAACACTACTTTAATAGTTGTATACAAAAAATAAGTCCTTTATAACAGCAGTGCCTCCTCCCAGAATATAGGAATACTTTCATTGAAATTACCCATACAATAGAAAATTCTTATATTTTAAGTGGTGGAAGAGAATGTTGTATGTTCATATATGTACAGACACGCGTAAACACTCATGACTGGGAACTAAGGGTATCTTTGGGTGCTTGGGGCTCCAACTCAATCCCCCGGATGCCAAAATGAATAGGATGGACGGGAAATAGGTCAAAAGGGCTCATAAAAGAATGGGTATTCTCAAACCATTATCTACGGACTTTAATAAATGTCATAGACTTCAATTTCACATCCTTTAATCACTGCAACATCATCTACCGACTTTAAAAGCCAGGTCTTAATACTTATGCTAGAGGCATGCTATACTCATTCCCTTGGTATTTTTGTCGATAATGTGGAGAAGATTTGGGACATTAGCTACTTCTTTACCTCCTCGAACCTGTCAAGATCTTCAGCAACCTTGGCCCACAAGTCCTAGTTCTTCATCAGGGATTATTCTCGCGATAAAGATTATTCTCGAACTCTGCATTCTTCACCTCAGAAGAAGCCAACTTCTCTCTCAAATCCGTGATCTTCAGAGGTCGCCCCTCTTAGATGAGATTTTCCTTCAACTTTAATATTTCTGCTGTTAACTCGCCCTTTCATCCATACGCTGCTCTCAAGCCTCTATAGCCTTAGAAAACAACTCAGCAGATCCACTGATGGTTTGCATTTGTGATTTGCCTTTCATTATATTGAATCAGAATTTCTGATTCAAAAACTAGCTAGATAGACAACACTATCAGCCATCAGACGGAACCAGTAGTTCACCTCAAGATGAACTGATTAGCCTCCGGAGTAGCATATGCCTCTGACCTGAAGGAACTCTCAGGAAATATTCACCTAACAGCCGACACTAGGGGGATCTTTTCTGCAACCATCTCCTGGAGTAAAATTGAATAGCCTCATCATTTTTCTTCCCACGATCAGCTTTCCCACAAAAGAGGGGATAGGGAGATGAAATCTTGGGGAGTATGTCGATAGAGGGGTCTCAGATAGTAACACTAAGCACAATTGCACTAGAATCCTAGGTAACCATAACATAAAACATTATACAAATTGGGGATCTTGTTCAAATAAATAAACATACAGTTTTCCGCAATAAACATACAAAAATCAGTAACATAAAGTATAACAGCAGGCTTTGTGCTACAAGAAAATTGTAAAAATTGGGCAATAAACATAAGAACTCATCAAGAAACATACGAAAATGGATTATAAGGTGAACTAAAGGGAGGATCCGGCAAGAAATACGTAAATAATTGGGCATGAAAAAAATCAGCTACAGCAAGATAGAAACAAAAACCTATTGTCAACATGGCGTGCAATACCGCCGAGTATCTGATGCCGGCTTGGGGAAGGTCGCCGGAGACGCTGAGAGAGTAGAAATAGAGTCGTTGCGAGGGGTGTTTGTTTTTGAAGAAAAACTGTTTGTTTTATTAAATTTACATTATGTCTTATTAACTATAAAATTGTTGATTAAAGCAGATTAGATTGTTGATTAAAGCAGATCGGATTATCCTATAATGGAAGGCCAAAAGAACACATTTTTATCATCAGTTAACCAAATAAACTTGAAACTCTTCTAGCATTTCTTATAGTACAATGTGTAGGTTGCACCCCTATTGTATCCTCTGCTTACTGCTTTCTCTTTATCTTTTCAAGACCCAAAACAGGTCGAAAGATTTCAAGACCCAAAACAGGTCGAAAGATTTCAAGACCCAAAACAGTCGAACGATTTCAAGAGCCAAAACAGGTCGACATTTTCGATTAAAGGATCGAGTAAAAGATACCTGGTGGTTCTGCTGAGAGAAGGGATCGTCGAGCAGTTTCTTCGGTGTGAGGGGTTTTTCGCTACAAGGAGTTCTTTGGTGCGAATGGCTCAGGTCCGATCAATGAGCGATTGAGAGAAGGTGGGTCCTGGAGGAGATGATGCGCCGACATGAAAATTGAAAATAGTTGTTTAGGTGTTGTGGGTTCAGGCTGTGAGTTGAAGTCCTGTTGTGGATAAAATGGTGTAAATTTAAGATTAGATTAAACGGTGTGTGTTTAGCTGTTCAAAAAAAAAATTTCTCTTCACAGACTAGTCCTTGGAACACAAAAGGGTGTGTCTATTTTATGTGTTAAGTTTTTATTTGATATCAAGTCCAAAAGGTCTTATGTCTACAAAGGTTTGCGAATATATAATTTGTGATAAGTTACTGATTTGTTACTTCCCATACTTGTGGGATTAAAAATGATTTAATTAGATAGAACCTAATGTATAACAGGATTAAATTGGGAAGCTTTGTAGATAAAAAAACTTTATATTATACACTTTGAGATGAACTGAAATTGGAACAGTTTTTGTTCCTTAAAAGAGATTGCTAGACCTGAGACCTCATGTGAAATGATGATCACATGTGTCTTTTGTACAATTGATATCTATGAATCAATGACTGCATCATGGAAACAGAAGAGAACTACTATAACCAAAGATTCCATGATTGTGTGCATAAGCACCCAATAATCGCATATGCAAGAAAATAATCACAAGTGCAAGTTCAACAAAACACACAATAGGAGGACTATCTTCAAGCCAACCCAACTCAAACCCAGGGACACAATAACCGAACATGGATTAGGATTATTTCAAGTGAGCCCCATTCTTGAACTTAATGATACTTAAATGGGGTTCATGAATTGCATATTCAAACGCAAAGGAAATCACAAACTTCAAATCACAGATGCAATTTCAAACAAAAAAAATTGGAGAAGAAAACAATCGAATGGTAGCAAACCCAAATCACAGATGCAATTTCAAGCTTCAAATTAGATTGATACCTGTAGCTTCAAATCGAATGGGCTGTAGCGTTTAGGGCTGGTCGACCTACAACGTTTATGGCTTCCGTTGAGGAGGGTGGGGCGATCGACGGCGACTGGAGGAGCGATGGGGTAGACGACTGGAGGAAGTTCTGTTACAGCACATTAAATGGCAGAATCTGCCATTTGCAAAAGTGTTACAATTTTTTACCACATTTCGGACCAACACCCCCAAACACTCTCCCCAAGCACCCTAACACTCCAGGAACATTTCTTGGTGATTCTAAGGTGGAGAGATTGGATTTAAAGGCTTGGAACAACATCTTGGAGCTTGGATTCATTAGTTTTATCATTGCTTAGTTTGGGTATACTCTTTCCATTTCTGATTTCAATTATGTACCCATGTGTTCCAGATGTTGTAGTACTAATCTTGATGTATATGGATAACTAAACTCATTTAACTTGGCCCAAGATGATTATTGGCTAGTTATGGAAATATATTTGACTTTTATGTTGACTTGATTCAAATATGCATGTTTGATCTTGAATACAATTGTGTTTTATCAACCTAGTATGTTTAATCTTATCATGTTCATGTGTGGTAATGTGTATAGGATAACTCCTTCATGTTTAAGCATGTGGATATTCAAGAATGATGGTTGATTTTATTAATTTCATGTTAAGTTTGTTATTAGAAATGATACATCTTGCATGGTTGTCATTAGATATCATTGTTGGGATATGTTTTGAATCATTTTAGGTTCATCCATTATTGGTCATTTTATTCATATGTCGGTTTTATGCATGCCTTATGATTGTAGATGAAAATCTTGTCATTTGGTGTATTTATGGGTCAAACATGCTACTAATAATTAAAGGATTCACAAAAATGTTTGTTGGTATATTTAGATGGTGAAATGAACTCACATGAATGCCCTTGATATGCTGATCTTGGTGTTCAATGTGCATATCACATGATTCATGTTTTAAGAAGTGTTGGCTATACTAGAAATGGTAGGTTTAACATGTTCATATCTTTAGTAATCATGTGGCTAAATATTAAAATCCCTTAATTGTGAGGTTTGAGTTTAGAGGAGTTTGTGACCGTATTGTACCAATTTACATGTGTTTATGATCTGAGATTAAAGTCTATATTGTAATTTGTTGTTGAATGCCTTTATGTTAGATTAAACTGTTCTGTCGTACTGGTTCCTACGGCCGCAGGAAGTAATTCCTACGACCGTAGGACAGTACACCTCCTACGACCGTAGGAATTTCTTCCCACGCAGGAGGCATTTTTACCACAGTGTGCTGTTTTTGCTTGTTTTAACTTATTTAACTGCTTTAATACCTTTTTGGGTTCTGAGCATTACTGGATATATCATTTGAGAAGATGTATATTCAATAGTCTGATTTGGACGCGATCTGGTGGATCTGTAGTTGAATTCTGATATGCCGTTGCTTGCCTGATCATGTTTGATTGTTGAGTCTGAGTCTTGATAACTCGAGTAATGATTCTTGCATGATAATGTGGTTTTGTTGAGTATTAGAACAGTATGTTATGCGCTCAATCTATTCAAGTCTTCATATTATGTGTTGTATTGTGTTATTGCCATGATTAGTCTAGATGATTCGAAAGCCTGAGTGATCTATTATCCTGCTGTTTGCCTTCGGTGTTAGTCTGTATTAGTTACTGTAGTTCTTGATTAATTTAGTTCATTCTGTTACCTGCTTTAATATTAATACTGCTGATCAAACAACAATGAGAATTAAGTATTGGTAGCTTCCTGTCCTGGTGGAACGATATCCGGTCTTACCGAGTATATACTGCTATTGACCAGGTTATACTTGCCTGAGTCGTGTGTAGTATCTGCTTAGTAACATCATTTTTATAAATTTAAAACGAGGTTGTGTCACAAGATTTTATAACAAGAAAAACTCGCAGTCTAGAGCACACCAATTGTTCAAGGGTTTACTTGAAAAAGTAACCAGGATCTAGAAACTGTAACCTAAACTTAAAGATATATGTTTTATCATCACGGACATTATTGGGTTTTGTTAAATATGATTTAACTTGATTAATAAATTATGAATTAGGTTGTTTTTAGATGAGATGATCAATTGAAAGTTGTTTGTCGAATCCTTTTCACGTTAACTGCATGAAATCGGAAATTAAGTGTAGTAAAGTCAATTCATGTAATCAAATAAGTTGATCTTGAGGTATGTTGAACTAAAGGGAGAGATTAAGGTGAATACTTGTTCTTTAATTGGTCATTCGCAAGAGTATCTAGCAATAGTTTATTTATGTGTTTTTAATTAGTTTCTTGTAGTTATTATTCTCTTAAAACTGAAAAGCTTTCAACTTTAGGTTACACTATTAGTCTATTATTCTTCCTTGGTGTTGCAATGCTCTTCGTGGATACGATACTCATTAACCATTAGTCTATTATTCTCCACACATTTCCATTTCTCCCCTATTTCTATTTTCATTTCTCCTCATTTATTTTCTCTCTACCAAACACACCTTATTAAATCTAATAACCACTTCACATCCGAATTGATCATCTTGTAAAACACAATGGAAAGTAATAAATGTGATTCTGGTGGTGGCAGACTTTGCGGTGATGGTGATGGGTGTAATGAGAGGTGGTAGTGGTGGAGGTGGGTGATGGTGGCGTTGATAACAAGCGATGTGGGTAGTTGTGGGGGTGAGCAGCATCGAGGGGCGGTGGCTGGTGGTGTTGGTAGCTGGCATGGTGGCGGTGAGTGGTGATGGTTTTAGGGATGATACCGTTTTCTAAAATGAAAATTTAGTTGTTTAATATTAAATGGATCAATCCGGATAAATTTTAGATTGATAGAGGCAGTAATCCAAGTAAATAGGACGATATATCAAATCGTTTATTTAAGATCTAGTTTTTTTGACCCGTTAAAACATATAAATAAAGTAGATCGGATTAAATCTCGATTAAGATATGTTCCATTGACACCCCCACCCGAGCACCCTAACAATCCAAGTCTTTTTTCATATAATATATGCATGGATATTTTCCTAATTTACTCACTATTAATTTTTTGTAAGGATATATTTATTATTATTTTTTGAAACGGATAGACTATTATCCATTTTTAACCACCAATAACGAGAACAGAAGGCCAGACATGGCTACTTTTTTCTCCACCTTCTCTACTCCAAACCCTCTCAGACCCAATTCAATTCTCCATTACAACCAACAATTCACCGTCAAGTGCAACGCCGCATCGCCATCACCACCGCCACTTCCTCCGGCGGTTCAGACATTCTGGAAATGGCTCTCTGACGAAAAGGTAGTGTCCTCCAAGTCTCCCGCGAAGCCCGCCACCGTCAACGAAGGTCTAGGATTAGTTGCTCAAAGAGACATTGCTCGAAACGAAGTCGTTCTGGAGGTACCGAAGAAGTTTTGGATTAATCCAGATACAGTATCATCTTCTGAAATCGGTAGGGTTTGTGATGGATTAAAACCCTGGATCTCTGTTGCTCTGTTTCTGATTAGGGAGAAACTTAGGAGAGAAGATGATTATTCTCCATGGAGGAATTACATTGATATCCTTCCTGAGTATACCGATTCAACAATCTTCTGGTGAGTCTGTGTTGTTCTTGTTCTAATAACTGTTGTTCTTAATTGTTTTCAAAGTTTTATGTGTTTTCCTTACATTGATTTAGGTTTAATGTTTTCTGGTGATTATAACTAGTAATTGAGCTGATTTTCTGGTGCTTTTCCAGAACAGGTCAGAAGAGGAGCTCTCTGAGATTGAAGGTTGGTGAAATTTAGTTAAATTTTATTGAACTTTAAGATTATAGATGGGATTGCAATGTGGTTTAAATAATCTTGGTTAATGTCTTGATAGATTTATAGAAATTACTTGTGAAAATGTGAGCCTAAAATGAGGTTTCTCAGGAACACAACTATTGAGCACAACATTGAGTGTGAAAGAGTATGTACAGAATGAATTTCAACTAGTCCAAGACCAAGTGATTATTCCTAATAAACAACTCTTCCCTTTCGTTGTTACACTCGATGACTTCATTTGGGCTTTCGGGATACTCAGATCAAGGGCTTTCTCACGACTTCGTGGTCAAAATCTTGTCTTGATTCCCTTGGCAGACTTGGTAACCTTCTAAAACTCTTCTCTTTCACCAACTGTTTTCTGAAAATGTTTGACCTTGCATAGAGGACAACTCTCATGGCTGTTTCTTGAATTCATTCCTGATAATATACTCATATGCATTGATGTCAGATCAATCATAGCCCCAGTATAACGACTGAAGATTATGCATATGAAATCAAAGGGGCTGGTCTATTCTCCAGGGATCAAATCTTCTCTTTGAGAAGTCCTATGCCAGTCAAGGCTGGTCAGCAGGTGAGTCATAAGTCATAACTCCTCTGACTTCTGTAGTCAAACTTATAACACTCAAATTTAAACTTTATAAAGATTCTCCTACAGAAATGAACACAACATATATCCCTATATGTAGCATTTGTTTCGAATTTTATGTCCTTGTTAAAGTTTCCTGAAAAGCATAAAGTTCTGGTATACATTTGAAATTCAAACTTAACTTCTTAACTGAGTTTAAACTCTGGCAGGTCTTAATCCAATACGACTTGAACAAAAGCAATGCCGAATTGGCACTAGATTATGGATTTATAGAATCAACACCTGACAGAAATACATACACCTTAACACTACAAATCTCGAGTTCAGACCCTTATTTCGACGATAAGCAAGATATTGCTGAATCTAATGGCACAAAGGAAGTTCAATATTTCGACATCACATTAGGACAGCCTCTTCCCCCAAAAATGCTACCATATTTAAGGCTAGTAGCACTTGGTGGTACCGATGCTTTCCTTCTAGAATCCATTTTCAGAAACTCTGTCTGGGATCACCTTGAACTACCCGTTAGCCGTGACAATGAAGAGGTGATATGTCAAGTTGTGCGAAATGCATGCCAGTCTGCTCTTTCTAGCTACCGCACCACCATTGAAGAGGTATGTCGAGTTTCATCTTTTGGTTCATAATCTTGTCTTTTAGAGCTGGCAGTTTCTACTCTTTTATGAGTAGATATGTTGATTTTGGCTTCATTCTTTTCTCTATCGGGATAAATGGGTAAAAAGAATGATCAAGCTAAAATGTAAATGGGACTTTCAAAAAAAAATAAAAAAAATAAAAATGGAAACAGGTCAAATGGCAAAACAATTATCCCGTTTTAATTAGTTGGCAAAAATGTATTTAAAAATCACAAAAGCTCCTAAATCATTTTAAAAAAGATTTTTGTGAATCTGAACTTTTAAAAGAAAAGGCAAAGAAGTGTCTGCATGCTAGCCCAACCTGACTTGGTCGTTTCAGCAATTATCCGGTTTTAATTAGTTACCGGATCTGTTAAATCAACTCATCTTTTGTTTGTTGTCAACAAATAAACTTGTGTTTTGCAGGATGAGAAGTTGAAGGAAGGAAATAACAACCCAAGGCTCGAGATTGCAATAGGGATACGAGCAGGAGAGAAGATGGTGTTGCAACAGATAGATGAGATCTTCAAAGAAAGGGAAATGGAGTTGGATGAATATGAATATTATCAAGAGAGAAGGCTCAGAGATCTTGGTTTAGTTGGAGAACAAGGTGATATTATCTTCTGGGAGCCCAAATGAGTAAGTAGTAGTTTAACATGGAATCTGGTTCACAAGTCCAGAAATATGTACAATTTTTATTTCTTCATGTACAAGTCGGACTGCGGGAATTTTTATAGCCAAACTATCATGAGTAGTGATTTGAAACCATAAAATATATTTAAAAATCTTATCATTTTGTTAATTCATGATGATAGACGTAGTCTCCTAAGCTTAACTGAAAATTTCTACTACCGAAGTGGGATCATGTCTAAACATATGTAGATAAAAACACCGAAGCTTTAACATGAAGAATAAAAATAGGGCGGTGTTTGTTGCAACTCAATCTACTCTATTTTATATGTTTTATTAGTTAATGTTGTGATCGTCATTACTTTAGTTTAGGTTCACAAGTGATTTTATTGGTGCAATTTTGTAGGCAATCTCATACAATTGAAATCAGCGTACTCAATTACTCATTGAGAGCGTCAACAGATACCCTATATGTCATTTGTTGAATTGCCGATGTACACTTTTGGAAAGAAGATAAAACTTTTTTGCGACTATTCGAAACCGTCGCCTAATTTCTCGTCTATTCTTAAGAATAGTCTGCATCGTAGTTGAGTTGGATTAAATCAAGAGCGAGATGGATGAAGCTTTTGATGTTTGTTATACCGTAGGGTGTTATGTTGCAGGGAAGATCTTAATTTTGTGCTGCCAAAGAGAAGAGAAGATCACAATCCCAATCTGGCTCTTATACCATGTTATCTGTTGAAATCCCTCTTGATCATTTACCAAAGAATATATAAATACAATACAAATGGGCCAAGGGCCATGGGTCGCCCTATACTACAGATTACAGAAATACATAATAAGCTAAAACACAAATACATAATACATTCTAACAAAAATCATAACATGTGTATATTATAGTACTATACATTTACAAGGAAAAAAAACCTTCTTCCATAATATATATTAAATAACCAATTCGATAACCAAATATGATTTCGGCGGAAGTAGTTTGTTAACCAGGTGGCGCGAGTTCGAATCCTCCCGGTGCTCACTTTTTAATTTCCAGTTTTTTACTATTTGTTTATTAAATCTTAGTATTCCTTTAAACCTTTTGGGTCTTTTTTAACTTCTAATTTTTTGAAAACATGAATTTCAAATGTTTAATCCTTTCTTTAACTTCTTTTAATCTTTGTATTATTTTTACCCTTTTTTTACTTCTATTTTCTTAACACTCATATCTATCTTTTTTTTTCTTTTGCTTAACATAAATTTCATATGTATACATTTTTTTTATACTTTTATCTTAACAATATTTAATATATTGATTTACTAGAGTTCTGATTAATGTTAAAAATAGTTTAAACTCTATAGATTGTATAGTTTCATATATTCATACAATTATTAGTGTTCCTTTTTTTTTTCACAACTTATTTTTTCTCTGTTCATCTTTCATCTAAGAATGCATATGAGCAGTTTGATGTGATGTGTAGGATATTTTGGGTTATAATATAGATGTTGTACTCCTGCAATTATGTCTTTTATATTGCTCACAAGGTGTTTGATTTAATGTCAAAGATAATCAATACTCTTTTTAGTAAATCAAACCAAACAAAGATTATAATACCAAAAGCAATCCCCTCGATCAGCTTCTCGAGAGGCAGAGCTAACTAAAACAGATCCCAAAACTTTTACCTATAACACCTCAACACTTACGCAAATTATGTGGTATCCATCTCTTTGGGCTAGAATTTAAGTTAACATTTTTAATAAAGATTTGAATTATGCAAATTTGGTGTTTACTCAACACTTACATATCGTACTTTACCTACTCATATTCGACATCCAACTATTTTAAAGAACATAAAACTTAAACAAAAGTGTTGCGCGCCAGTCAATCCCATTTCAACCTAAAATGCAATGCCTTAATTAAAATTAATTACCAAATTCTTTCTTCAAGGTCTCAACATTGATACTCCAGGATACAAAACTTACAATTTGGTAGTTACTTATGTGCAATTAAAGTTGAAATAGCATAAATGAAGATAAAGGGAATCACTTTCCTAGCTTTAGAATATAACTAATACACATATATAACTACTTATACATACAACAAATACATATTTACACAACACTAATAATAAATGTATTATTTTTATAGGGAATTCACTTTTTAAAAACTCATGCAACCAACTTATTCAGATGCTAACAACCATCAAAATATCAACAAAGGTCGTAGTCCTTACCTCTTTTTTATTATAAGTATGTACAACCTTATTACTTTTTTGAGGACTCATACAACATAAATAGGTTCATATGCTAATTAATAGCCATGTAAACTACACAATGATTACCTCATTGATTCAATCGTATAGCTAAACGCTAGACACATGCATGCACTCCACTACGCTTTCGTACTATCATATATGTACAAACTTATATTTCATGTAAATTTTGATGCTTATGCTACAATGTGTCACACTTTATAACCCAGCGCGAAGCACGGGCTCATAATATCTAGTTTTCTAACAAATTTCTTGTTAAATTTGACATTTTACTAAAAAAAGATTGTTCAACATGGTAAATGTTTTAAAAATACACTTAATTATTTTAATGACGTTTTTTTTGTATTTGAGTGCAAATTTCAACCATGTAAACAAGAATGTCTACTTGGATCATGTCTTGAGTAAGGCTGAAAATTTGGGTCAGGTTCGTGTTATTGGGTTAGTGTCGTTCGGGTTCGGGTCAGTTTCGTGTCGACCCATTTCGTTCAAAAGTATTTGACTAGCATTTTTTTGATTTTCGATTATGGTTTTCGAATACGGGTTTCGGGTACGGTTTTCTATTATGGGTTTCAAATACGGTTTTTGATTATGGTTTTCAAATTCGGTTTCCGAGTACGGTTTTCTTCATAAAATTTTCCAATTCCTTGTCAATTTCAAATTTTCTCTACTAATTAGTGACTAAAATATCACATACCAATACAATTTAATAGCTTTAATACAAAATTACTGACTAGTGAACAAACCATTAACTAAAATAAACTAAAGGAAATTATCCAATTTCAAAAAACAAGTCTTTTTTTCCTTTTTACCGTTGTATACTCGAAAGGAATATCGGTTGTGGGTTCTAAAGGGTCTTGATTTAAATCATCATCACTATAATATTTTTTAGGTTTAATTATTACCAAGTTGACAAACGTAAAAGTATCAAAGTCCAAAACAATATAGTCAAAATAGCAAATATCAAAATGATGTAATATTGTTTAGTTTAAATCTTTTAATGCTTATTTAAGTTTTTAGATTTTAAAGGTTTTGTACTTTTGTTTATCGGATTTTATTGCCTAAGATGTCACTCCCTCATTTGAATTCACAATCACCTTTTTAAAATATTAAATTTAAGTATTAATTTTTTTAGAACTTTTAGTTTTACACTTATGTGGGTCACTTTCGGGTTGTCGAGTTGACCCTAACCCGACCCATTTATTTTCGTGTCAACTTCGTGTCGACCTGGTTTTGACCCATTTCAGGTTCTTGTCGAGTTCGTGTCACTTTTTTCGTGTCTGGTTCGGGTCGTGTTTCGTGTCGGGACAGGAGTTGCCAGCCCTGAGTATAATAACGATTTTAATTCTTGATAAAAGAAAGAAAATCTAAAGAATTTGTATGCATTCGCTAACAATTAATGACGTTTTGATTGCGAATCAAACCGCGTAAATGATGCATACACACCATGAGAATGACCTACGTATCCTTATCAACCGTAAGTACCTATTTATTAAATTTCTTTCTTATTAAGTACTATTTGGATAAAATGTTTGTTTAGATAAATAAGTTCTGTATGAGATAAGTAATACTGTTGGTTGTTATGTGTTAAATAAACAGTCTGTAAGAAAATGATAAAAATTATTAACTTAATGTGGAAAGCATCATACTCATGTTAAGTTATTTTTCTAGATTAAATAAAATCTAGTCAGCCATATAAAAAATATAAAAAGTTAAAGTAATCACCAATGACAGATCACATACGCAAAAATTGATGTGTGAATGCAAAATGAATTTGGGTGTATGAAATATATGAAAAGATACATAGGTACAATTAGAAAGAAGTGACATTAACTATGGTTTACCTATTTCAATATTTCTTCCGTCTCTAAATGCTTCATTCATAATCCATGATCCCCTAAAGTATGCATTCCAGTTTGATTATCTTCCAAAATCCAAAGATATTGCTTAACCAAAGAATGGAAATTGGGGTTGCTTTTTTCATTATAATTCTATCATTTCTACCCATCATTGTTGAACCACTACGCTTTGATATCGAATCAGGTGTCACTAAATGCATTAGCGACGACATCAAAATAAACTCTATGACAGTTGTTGACTACTCTGCAGTTAATCCGAATAAAGGAAATCCCTTGCCTGAATATCACAAAATCTACTTTGCGGTAAATTCTTTTACCTTGTTTTACGTTGATGTTTGCGATTTATATGATTGAAGACAGCATTCCGTATGTCATATTCATAAATCTACATCTTTATTCATGCCAAGACTTGAACACGTACATAACTATAAAGAACACATAATACAGGCTATAAGTGTTTTTGTATGTAAACATAGTTTTTTTCGGAGAAGGGAACTCGGTATCACCATGAAGAAGACGTCGAATCAGGACAATTTGCATTTGAAGTTGTGGAAGATGGGAAACATATGGCTTGCTTTGCCACCATAATGCATAAGCCAGCAGTTAACACCTCTATAGAGTTGAATTGGAGGTCCGGTGTGGTTGCTAAAGATTGGTCTAAGGTTGCCAATAAAGGTTCAGTTGATGTAAGGATCAACATCACAAAAACATATATACTGCATGTTCGACGAATTATTATTTATAATAAAAGAAATTGCTCAATGCTCAATCTTATGATAATATGATACATATACCTTTTCATGCAGGCGATGAATATAGAGTTGAAGAACATTGAAAACATGGTTAATTTGATTCATTCGGAGTTGTTTTCTATTCGTGAAAGGTTAGTGGGTATTTATAAGATTGATAAAATAACCATTTTTTGTATGGTTAAGAGATGGATATATCTGACCCGAAATACTTTTGAGTAACTTTCAACTTGATAATTAAGTTTATGAGTCACAATTGTCACATGTAGACTAATGTTGTATGTTATTTTGAAGTGTAAAAAGTGATGCTTATTAACATGTGGTTGTTAATTACAGTGCACAAGGGATGGTAGTGCAAGACATGAAAACAAACTCCATCATGGGACTCTTAAGTTTGGTTTCATTGTTTCTTTGTTTGTGTGTGGCGGGCTTGCAATTTTGGCACTTGAAGTCCTTTTTTGAAAAGAAGAAGATCATTTGAGTTTTTCCTTTTAGTATTAATGTACTTTTCACGCGATATTATCATGTTTATATATATGTAACGAGTTATTATAAATTTACGTTTTGCAGAGGAAATAAAAATATAAGAATAAACTTAATGTAAAAAATGACATTCAAAATATAAATGTTTAAAATAATAATAAAAATTTAAGCAGTTGGGATTGATAGAAAATATAGTAACATTTTACTTCGGATTATTTTTATGTATTTATGCTATCTAGTTTCGGTCAATATATAATTTATATTTTTTATATTACATCCAATATAATACAACGAACTTTGGCTAAGCTGCCAATGTATACAACGAACAATTTTTTTTGAAAAAAAATACAACAAACTTACATATTTCTCCCAATTTATACAAAAGGTAACCTGAAGTAAAGGTAACCGGTTTTTTTATTTCTTTTTGTATTTTTATAATTTCAGATTCAATAGTTCTTCAAGATGTTCTTTGTGTTCTTCAATTTTCATGTGTAAACCCAGAATCAAACCAAAATCTTGCAACACAAACATCTAATGCATACAAAAAACCATAATTAAAACTCGGAATCAAAACTCACTAATTTTTGTTACACAAACATCATATGAACTGAAATTTTTTGATTCTTATGCACGACTAGGTTACTAAAAACCATAATCAAAACTCAGATTATGCAACACAAACATCATATGAAACTCAAACCATATCTGGAAAGTTAAAACACGTGAATCAAAACTCAGATTTACAAAAACCTAGATGAAGATGAACAGATCTATAGTCCTACACTTACTCAAATACCAGATCTGAGATTTGAACAAGAAGACAAACACATGGTGCTGGGGTGGAGATTCAGAACAAGAATCAAACCAAAAACCCTAATGGAAGTCGAAGCAGCGGTGGTGCTTTGAAGGCGGCGGTGGTTTGAACCCTAATCTCTGTTCTTCGAGGATGGTGAAGGTTTGAACCCGAATCTCTGTTCTTCGAGGTTGAAGGCAGCGATGGTGGTTATGAAGAAGGCAACGACGGTGGTGGAGGCCTCGCAATGGCGGTGGTTGATGTCTTGCAACCCTGAAATCAAGTGGCGGCAGCGGTGGTATGCGAAACCCTAAGGCGACGAGGCGGATGTGAATTAAAGACGGCAGCGGCGGTTGTTCTGTTTAGATCTGAAGGCGGCGACAGAATGAAGGCGGTGGTTCTGTTTGGACTGAAGGCGGCGGATGTGGATTGGACAGTGCGATGCCGGAGGATCTTGAAGGGTGGTGGCGGCGCTGCGTTTGATCTTGAAGGATGTATGGTGCTCTTATCAGTGTTGAAGATATGAGTGCATATGTTTATTTAATTAAATATATTAATTAATTTAATATTTTAGACAAAAAATAAAATAGAAATAAGGTAACCGGCTGATATATTCAAAGTGACCTGTTATAACAGGTCACTTGTATACAATGTAAGTTACAAGTGAGTTTGTTGTATTTTTTTTACAAAAAAATTGTTCGTTGTATACATTGGCAGCTTAGCCAAAGTTCATTGTATTATGGTGCAGTTTGCCCTTAATAATATTGTGCTGCGTGGCGGGGGTGATGGGGCAATGCCAAATCTCCTTGAACGTTGTCCTTTCTTTGCCGTTAAAAAAATCATTAGTTATACATAATAATTATATATTTATTTCTTTACAAACTCATTTATTCTATCTAAATAATTAATGAAATAATTATTTAAGTAAACATTTATGGTTTTTTCACCTCACAAAAGGTTTGCACATCTTTTATATTCTTTGGGGTTATATATCTGTCTTTCAAACAAAAATTTCTTTTATGTATGGTAAATTGATATTAAAAACAGATTAAAGGTTAGGTACCCATGGATGGATATATTTATCTCGGCAAGAAATTCATACCAATTTTGATTTTCACCGTGATATGATTCTATCTACCAATAATGATTATATATAGAGTGCAAACAAATTTAATTGCGTGGACTAGAAAAGATTATACTCCGCAAAATAGTCCGTTATATTCTAATGCATTTAATGTTTCTTTATAAAAACAATTTACATTAATAGATGCATTAAATTTCTCTCTCTCTCTCTCTCTCTCTATATATATATATATATATATATATATATATATAATAAATAAAAAAGGAAATGTCTTTGACTGATGGCTTGCTTGCTTCAAACCAGTTCATACATTTTCAATTCTTAAATCCATAATTCTTAAAAAAAAAACCAGTATCAAGTTCATTACCTTCCCAAAATCCAAACATTCTTTCTTTAACCATGGAGATTGGTTTCACCGTCTTCATTTTAACCCTACCATTTCTGTCCACCATCGGCCAATCGATCCGTTTTGATGTCGAATCGGGTCGCTTCAAATGCATGTACGAAGACATCAAAAAAGATTCTATGACGGTCGGTCAATACTCCGTTATTAATCCTAACGAAGGACATCCTTTGCCTGAATATTACAAGATCACTGCCAGGGTTAGTTTTTAACCATTAGCTCAACTTAATTGTCACATCATTTAATCTTCATCTTTGTCTGATTCTTGTAAATCGATTTTTGTTTCATATTTGGATTTTGGGGTTTATGTGAAGTTTCATCTCCGAAAACGTAATGTTTTTACTTTTCTTTTTCTAATTGAAAATTATCAACAAGGGAATATACTTTAACAATGGCATTCATAGACTTGTTTTCTATAGGGTTAACATGCACCGACGAAATGTATGAAACTATTTTCATATTAATATTATATTATGTGTAACAAAGTAAAATTTGTTTCTTAAAATACAATGAACTATCAAAAAGTTATAATTTATATAACTTTGATCTACAAATCAGTTAAGTGATCATGTGGAGCCGGTATCCTATTATTTTATTCTTTTTTTTCTTTTTTCTTTTATAATTATTTTAACAATGACATTCATTAATTAACAAGAATCTATTTTTAGAGAATATCATGTGTGTTCTCAAAAAACAAACTTGTAAATTATATAACTTTCTTCGTATATATTCAATCACTTATTTTAATATAACTAAACCATTTAAAAATTTTAAAAATTAGCATAAAGAAAATCACTTGAATTGAAGCCAACCATATTCATAGGAACTTCAACAGTAAACTCTTCGCATACCTTAGAAGTAAGAATGAGCAAAAAACTGTTTGGCCCAAACTGAAGCGGTCCCGAAATAGAAACGGAACCGAACCAGACTTATTTACTCACTTTTGGGTTGGTTTTCGGTTCGTATATTTCTCTTATTTCACTTTTCGGTTTTTATCTTGAACTGGATCAGAATTTGAAACGAAAACTTGGAACCATTTAGTGTATTATGGTTCGGTTATCAGTCTTATTTTTTGGGCCTTTTTGGGTTATGACCGGTTTTGAAACTGAGCTCAGTCCTAAGAAGTGTTAACATAATTTTTTGGCATACAAAGTGATTAGGAACATCAACGTCCATTGAACACTCTTCTGTTCAAGATCAAAATTCGTATCATTAGTAATATTCAAATTCGCATTTTCAACACTCAAATAATAGGAATTCGAATCCATAAAGGGGTGTTTCATTTAACTTATTAAGGGCTTATAAATTCAATTTATTTTAATAAGTTTATTTTTATACCTTACAAACTTAATATGATTTAAAATAAGAAAATAAGACAAGCTTATGAAATAAGTCAAGATTATAAACCCATAATAAATTAAAAAAAAACACCCTCTAAGAACTATAAAATCAAAACATTAATCTTGAACATGCTTTTATAACACAAGTCAAAATCAACACCACCGGTTTGAATCTATGGCATAGAATATGGGTTTTGTGTTGAACAAATTTGTATAAGTTGTTTACTTGCACTAGTATTTTCATCTCAATTCAAGATCGTTACATCTACCTTACCCAAAACTTGACCAAGCATCCCTTAGATAAGTCGGGATTTGTTCGTTTGCATATGGGCGTTTTTGTTTTACAAGTGTTATTGTTTGCAAATGTAGTTGTTTTCAGAGAAGCAACATAGCTATCACACTGCAGAGTCGGTAGAATCAGGACAATTCGCATTTGAGGTAGTTGAGGATGGAGAGCATATAATTTGCTTTTCTGCCGCCGATCACCAGCCAGCGATTAACATATCTGTGGACTTCAACTGGAGGTCCGGCGTGACTGCTAAAGATTGGCCTAATGTAGCGAAAAAAGATTCAATAGACGTAAGTAGAATCTGCTCTGTCACAACATCCATCTTACTAAATTCAAGTAAAAAAAAAAACAGTTGGTAGTATAATCATAATGTCTGTTTTCTTTGACAATTTTCTACTTTTCTTTTTCTTTTACAGGCAATGGAACAAGAGCTGAAGAAAATGGAGGACATTGTTGCTTCGATCCATGTGGATATGTATTTACTTCGAGCAAGGTTTGTCGATATAAATGTCATTAGAATCATATGTTAGTAGTTGAGTTGGAGGTGAAAATTGTGCTGATTGTGTTGTGTGGTATGATTACTACAGGGAGCATGAGATGCAAAAGCTAATAAGGAAAACAAACTCAAGAATGGGTTATTTGAGTTTGGTTTCTTTGGTTCTTTGCTTGTCGGTGGCAGGCTTGCAGCTATGGCATTTGAAGTCGTTTTTCGAAAAGCAAAAGATTATTTGAGTTAATCTTTGGGGGTTTTGTTCCATGTGAGGGTAGTTTCATCTTCAACATGGCCAGAAAGTTGTGACAAAAATATATAAATCCAGATTGCAACCAAACTAAGATGAAACTATATAGGCAAATACTATGCAACTCTACATTTTCTTTCATCTTATCAAGCATATAGATAAATCAGAAGAATACCAAGATGGTTCAAATTTAAATTCATGACTTATAACCATCATCAAACATAAACTTTTTTCAAAGTTAAAAAACGGCAAATGGTTTATAATTTACAACGAAAGTGCAAGTATCAGAGTGAAGTGAAAATTCGATGGAGTTTACTCGCAACATGATATACCTTGTAAAGAGACGTTTGAAGATATCCGACTTGCGAATTTGGGAAAGTAGGGAATGAAGTTTGTTCTTGATAATTTATCAAGATGAAAAAATGTGCCAATGGGTATCTGTTGACATCTTTTCCTTGATTTTCTCAAGAGACTTCAAAATCTCCAGGAATGAAGGTCTCTTGTTCATATCTGCATGCCAGCAGTGCTCCGTCAATCTGAAAAATAAAACACAAAATTATCACACCTATATATTAGTTATATGATATTGGAGAGGGACGGTAATTTTTCAAAAAAAAAATGATAGATTAATGCTATATGATTAACAATTTGGTCCAACTGTCGGTGACCAACATTGTTTTCAACTAAAAAGAGCTCTTAAATTTCCTAGAATATTTGAATTAAATAGGGTTAACGGTATATGATGCCATTCATGGAACTGGAAAGAGGTTAAGCAAGTAGACAAACATACTCTCTCAACTCAGGACTGTAACTTTTTGCACGAAAAACAGGCCGGAGCCCTTCTGATGCACACTTTGCAGCTTCATAAGGTTCATAATTTGATAGTGGTGGGTCTCCTTCAAGCATCTGTACCAATGTTAAAAAATAATGGTTAAAATCTTTTTATTCTGCTTTATATCCTTCTCAGCAACTTCTATTACCACAGTTTGATATACCTGGTACAATATCATTGCAAAAGAGAAGACGTCGACTTTCTTATCATATTTACGGTGCTTGAAAACTTCAGGAGCCATATAACGGTCTTTGGTTGTATATCATGTAAGGATGAGAAAATAATTAGAAGGGTACAACGTGGAAAATTTAAAAATTACTACAGAAGTCACTAGCAAAGTGTTTTAGGATATAGGCATACAGCTCCCAGTCTCGCCGGTCATCTTATAGACATCATGAGAATTTTGAACCCTGACAAGTTTGCTTAGTCCAAAGTCTCCAACTTTAAGATGGTCTGCATTGGAGTTGACTAGAAGAACATTCCTGAAAAGACCAAACAAGCAGCGTTCGATGTTATTGCAATAAAGGAAATGAAACCTCATAAGCCTCCATAAATTATGTTTTGAATGCGGAAAATAAACAAACCTTGGTTTTAAGTCTCTATGTACTATGACATTTGGTTCAGTATGAAGATATGCCATGCCTCTGAAAACAAATAAAATTTTGAACAACTCTGGTTACTAGAGTTTTTGCACAATTGCTGCTGCTTTATAAGGTTCATAATTTGATAGGTGGTGTGTGTGATGACTGTGTGAGTGTGTCATTTTTCGCATGTAGTATCACCATGAATTTTCCCAATAGAAGTTTAATATCATAAAATGAATAACAAGGACAAATATGACCTAAATTACATACTTCTAAAATAATATAAGGAGTACCTGGCTATGTCTAAAGCAAAGTTTATAGCTGTTGTTGGATTAAGAGCACCCTTCTCCTTGAGGCACTGATGGAGGTCACCCTGCAACCAAAGATCCATGTTAGCGTTTTTTGGACAACAGTTTTCCTTCTCTATGTCAAACTAAAAGTTATACAACAGTTACCCCTCGTAAAAACTCGGTGATCAGCATCAACGGTTTCTTTTGAGTAACAGCTCCAAGAAATTGCACTATATTAGGGTGGCGAAGTTTGACCAGCAAATTCACCTCGTGCCTAAAATCCTGACTGGTGACACAAAAGAAGGTAATTTATCATATATATGACAAGTGGTGATTTATATTATTTTGAAAAATCGACTTCTGAATGGTGATTTACTCAACCGTAAACAACTAACCACATTTCAAGTTTAAAGAGGTCAAAGAAATCAAAACATCATCCTTCTCAAACAATAAGCGCACAGTCATTTGAGCCATTTAGGATAAACACAACCCAAACCAACCCCTTCATTAGTGAACGGGTCGAGATTGCCACCTTTAGATAAAGCTTTATATTACTCACATCACAAATCTGTCATCTGAGAGACTTGGAAGAATACGCTTCACAGCTACAGGTGTTCCACGCCATGATGCTCTTATGATCTCACCAAAGGACCCCTATTAGCAGCATTACTTGATATCAAGTTTAGAAAAGAAATATATCACATGATAGCAAAATTATTGACTTCAAATTTCATCTAATATGGTTGTACTGCAAGCACAAATGACAAGAGAAACCTCACACTTTAGGCACATATCTTGCCCCCCTCAAATACTCACACTGTCACACATAATTAGAAGATGTGATCATGTGATACAAATACTAAGATGACAAGTTTAGATAAGTTGAAGCCATGTGAAGGGCATATACCCCTTTTCACATGTATGTGGGCAACATTATCTTGGTCTTCCAAGGGCCTTCTGACATGATAGCTACTATGAAACAACTATTAAACCTAGGAAGATATCTTATTTACAAAGGAAAAGATCAAAACTTATTTTACTTGTTTATATTGTCAAAGAGCAATATATTCCTCAAGAATAAGCAAACCCCCCCACATTTGTACATCGGAAGGCATGAAATAACTACTAGTAATTTTAAGCAAATAAAACCAGACCTTGCCTACAGTATGCGAGTTTGTGAAGTCCAGCTCCGTGGGGTCAATTTCCCAGTCACACTTATTTGAAAGAGGAGGTAACACAGGCTTGGGTTCAGAATGGCTTCCGTTCTGGCCCTAAACACAAAAATGCTAAAAATATTTTAGACAATAAAAGCATAAGATCACAATCTGAAGTGAGTAAACATCAGTGGAAGATTCACTCACATGAATTTAGATCGACATTCAAACTAAAGAATGGACCAAAGGAACAATCAGATTTTGCAGATATGCACCTTTCTTACTCTCAATAGGGCTAAGATAATGAAATTTATATTTGTTGTTATTTATGTTGCAAGTTATGGCATCATGTTTAGCTCCAACACACAGTACATGTGTCAAGAATAGCTTGCTGCTTAAAACTTCATTGACAGGTTCATGACCAAAATTTTACAAATTTATTCACTCTTCGTCTAGGATTTAAATTAGAAGTAAAAGTTGGCAGAAAACTAGAAATTCAAAGAATGTCAAGACGGAGGTCTATCAAACGTAGAAAAGAGAGACAACGAGATATGCACTATCATGAAATGGTTAGTGTTCCAGATAAGAGATTACATGAGATAAGGTAAGTGTAAAACACTTCAGATGGTTAGACGTATATAGGGAAAGACACTCACCAATTATTGAACCGAGTAAAAAATAGTGTAATACAATGATTTGGTGGAAAAAATTAAAAATGTTAGTTCAGTTGTCTGGTAGCCTTTCACTACATCAATATACATGTTAAAGTCAAGGGAAACTGAGGATTGCCTTTCATGATGCCTAAGAACCCAGGGTCATATATTTTGCATAGAATACAAAATATATCATTCCCTCCCTCCAGAATAAAAAAGTAACATGTCTTTGCATGTACTTGGATTAAATCAGATACCTAATTGGTCCCTTTAATTTTACAAATTTGAGAGCATTTGTGAATCGAAATCAATTCAAAAACAGCTTGTAAATATTGTTAACGGGTGTATGCGTGAATTTGAATCCAAACTTTACAAAAAAGCAAGTGTTGCATTGTTATCAACTAATGACTGATAACAAGACGGGGTTTCGGTGAACTTGGTTAGAAGGTATTAATCTTATTCAAAATATTGCACCATGAAATTTTTTTATACATTCACTGTGATGGACAGAAGACTACAAATAAACAGCAATGGTTAAGGAGATAACTGTAAGGCCAAATGGAATTCTGCAATATGATAATTCTGTATAGTCAACTTATGGACACTCCCATGCTCTTGGCATCTAGTATTTGTGTGTCCCTCCACTTGTTTACTTAATGTTACAGATCATGATTTATAAAAGAAGGAACTGATATAGGATTTAGAAATATAATGACTAAAGAATGAGTATTTTACAATGGACATTAAACAAATGTACACATAGTTTTACCAAACAATAGTTTAGGTATCCAACTTACAAAGGACATGCCATTATGCAACTTCAATAACTCGATCATGCTATGTTTTTTAGCTCCTTCCGCATCATCTAGAGGCTGTCATTAGCAGTACCAATTTGTGAAAAGAGTATTTTCGTAAGTTGACAGAATCAAAAGACAAACAGTGAATCAACAACATAAGTTTAAAATAAAAAGCATCAAGTAGTTCAAGACTAGATGCAGAAGCGAAAACGGAAGCAACTTGTCTTACCACTGCCTTTAATCATAAATCAGATTATTTTCTTTGACAACCACAAAACAAGAACACCATGACTACTATAGAACTGATGTACACATGTATAAGCAATCAAGCATGTTTACGAAATATTACAATCATCATGTTTGTCAATGTTGATATATTGATAAGCTTGTGGATTGTACATACGGTGTATTTAGGATAATCTCGTGGCATCTTTTTTCCCCCTCCAAGCAAAAATTAAATTTCAGGTTCTAAAGAACTCGCGCATACGAGTCAGATATTTGTGCACAATTTCAAATTAAGCCTGTCACAATTTCATGATAGTGCCAGGCCAAAGGCCCTTTGGTAAAAAGCCTTTTCCTGGCATTCTCTTCTCAGTAAACATGTAAGTTTAGTGCGTTGTGGAGATTCTAATTAATAACATTCAGAAACCAAAGCGTACCAACAGACAGAGCATTATCAATTCCATCGCATAATTTTACACGAAGACCGAGACATAACTAGATCAATATCAAGAAATCAACGAACTGAACCCGGTAAATCAAGCCCAAACATATTGTTTCCAAGAGTTCACCAATTGCAATCAAGCCACAGTAATCATCGAATAATGAAAACTTAACTAATAAAACAGTTGGGGTTTTGTTAAATTTTAAGTTACCGTGTTCTTCCATCGATCTTGAGCATTAATATCGGCACCATACTCAATCAAACATTTAGCAACATCGATCCATCCGTGAAGCGAAGCAACATGAAGAGGAGTTCGATTATCGTAATCCCTAGCATGAACCAAGGAGCGATCTTCGTCCAAAAGCTTCTTGACAGCAGAGGAATCGTTCTGGTGAGCGTGCCAGAGTATGAGAGAGGTCCGGCTGACTTTAGCTTTGTCTTTCCTCTTGGCCTGAGCATCTGCAGAGTGGCCTGAGCTTCCTTCACTCCCGCTCATCAAGTCAATCGATGGAGATGAAAATCCTGGTTTGAAATCCTGTTGGGTTTTGCCGTTTTGGGGAAAACGAGTTCGGTCGTCGGCAGTTCTACAGTTGGAAACTTGAAATATCTAACGAGGCCTGTCATGTCCTGTGGATGACATTAATGTCTTTTACTTTTTTAACCCTCGCGTTATTAATACTCTATCCACGGTCGATTCTTCGATTCAATAACGGAACAAATACAATTAAAAGCAATTGTATATCTAGGATTTTATAGTCCCTGTTTTGTGTCAGTTTTTATAAATCTAAAATTGTATTATCATAATAAATCATAGGATTAGGTAGGGGTGTTCATTAATTGGTTTCACTAGAAAATCCACCCGATCCATATAAGTTTGGGTTAATTTGTTATGGCTTAATTGGATTTGGATCGGTTATTTGAATACGCCCGAATATTTAATCGGATTATGGTTTGGATTTGGATTTTAAGTTTTTCTTTTGAGCCCCAACCGAATAACCGAATCAATAAAGCAATTGCATCTAGATTTTTTATAATATATATATATATATATATATATATATATATAAACAAATAATTGCCTTGAAATAATTTATTTCGTTTGAGTTTCTTTATGAATTATTGAATAGTAGTTTCTTAAAAACTTAAGTGATAAAGAAAAGTAAAGTACCTATGTTTTTTAAAATTATAGTGATATAATGGTTTTGACATATTGATTGATTATTTTGTACCTAATATAGTAATATGAGTTATTTGAATTTGGCGATCTTATGGTCAACTGCCAAGTGTGTGTGCCTAATGGTAAGTCATGTATGTGTTTATATGGCAAATTTCTTACTTGGATTTACGGGGCCCGAACCAATTACCCTGATGGTTATTCGGTTGGATTCGTTTGGTTTAGTATATTTCTGGTTTGGATTATGGCCGGTTAAATTTTCTTATAAAATCTATTTAAACCAAACCGATTAAATCCATAAAACCGACAACCCACCGATTGAACACCCCTAGGATTAGGTGATCTACATGATAATATATTAATAGGTTTATAGAAACAAATCAGAAAATAATAAAACGCGTGATAAAAAAATAATCAAATGATTATGATTCTAATATGGTGCAAAAATAATAAAAGATCGACTTTTTCATCTTCATGTAGTATAATACACTAAGACCATATTAACCTAATAATAATAGTCAATAATTGATATAAAGTTTGAGGTAAAAGTAAAACATATTTCAGTTATTGTTTATTTAAACGTAACCATCCAATAAAACACATGAGAAGTAATTAATATACACTAATAATATAGTTATTAGAAAAAAACCAATCAATAATATAACTTTTTATTATAAATAAAGAAATATATATATAATATTTTATTAAAGTTTTACAGTAATTATTACACCTCATTATTAAATATAACATATATTATTTATATATACAAAAGAAAAAAATAAGAATATAATATGTAAAATGATATACATCTTTTAATTAACAAAAACTAAAAACAAAAGCGTTAATGGCATAAATTTCTACTTCTTATTTAATGTTCTTAAAGTAGTACCAATAGGGTTAATATGGTTTAGTCCTTAAAATTAAAACTCTATTTTGGTTAAACATTTAAACTTTATTTCCCGATTATATCATCGTTGAGTTGAAGACTATTTTGATTTAATGTTTTGACTTTATCAATAAATTGTTTAACTCTAAAATTAAAAGATTAATTTAGTTTAACCTGTAAATTTGAATTTCAAGAAATTTAACCTTTCAAAGTACTGAGTTATTTTGCTTTTATACTTAACCATCATTTCCGTTATCAAAAACTAAGTTTTATTGATTTAAACCTTAAATAAATGTATATATGAGTAATGCATGAAATTCATCTGGTCTTTTGTTTGATTAAGAGAACATATTATTAGTGAGTTAGTGTAAAGTTTTTAAAAAATATATATATTTGTTAGTTCTATTTTATTTATAAAAGACTAATTTGCTAGTGTGTAGAATATATATAATAACACACATTTAAGAATATAATTTACCCAAAAAGGCAGAAGTTGCAACGTTAAAAATTCCAGTTGTTCTATAACGACATATTAACATCTTGACATTATAAAATTTATTTTAAACATAACGTTTAGTGGTTAGTAAAAATAAACTTAAACTTTAATGCTTAAACAATTCAAAAATAAAAGTTAATGGTCATACCAAGATAAACGTAAAGTTTAAAGTTAAAATATTAAAAAAAAAAGTTTAAGAGTTTAATCGAAATAAAGTTAAACTATCTTTAACTTTAATCATAACTCTTAAATAAATAAATATATTAAAGATTGTTTACATAATGTTATAAAATACACGTATACGAAATCTACATTAAGCAAAAGAAAATTAAAAAAGATAGACACGATGCTTTATGAAAATAGAAGTTAAAAAAGGTTAAAAAATATAAAGATTAAAACGAAGTTAAAAAAAATCAGAATTTACGTTTTTAAGAAATTTAGAAATAAAAAAAGGCAAAAAAAAAAAGACAAAGCTGCAACAAAATTAAGAATCACCCCTGCCAAGATTCGAACCCATGCCAGCTGGGTAACCGACGTAAGACTTGCTACTGGGCCAAGTCCGCGTCTTGTTCAGAAAGTTGATATTTAATATATACTATAAACCCGGTTTTTTTCCTGACAATTGTATGGTATTGTAATTGTCATGGCAAAATAATTATAATTATAATTAATATAGTATAACAATTGTGACAAGCTTAATATAAGCCTTTTACTGTTCATAATAGATAAATACTATTTTACGCCTCTTTTATAGATTATATATATAATGACAAAAAATCTGCCATCATCAATTCTAGCTTACTGGTTAAGATGGGCACCATGAGCTCATCTGTTCGAATCTCACATCTACTTCCTGAAAGTTTTGCCTTAACTTTTCATGTGTCATTTTTTGCTTTCTCTTTCTTTGCGTAAACCTTCAAGGATCTCAAAAAAACTAAAAATTATTATCTTTTTCCCATATGACACCAACTTTGGTTTATTCTTTTCCTTTTCTTTTTCCATTTTATTATAACTTAACTAATAAAAAGTAACTAGTTTATTGACCCGTGCACGCACGAGTATTTAAGATATTAAAATTTTTAAATAAAAATAATGCAATAAATGAAATATCACCGAAAACTTTTAATCTTTTTTTACCTCTAACACGTGCAACGACAACATATAATTGATCATGTGTAAACACAGGTTTCCTGAGGAATAAACCGACTTCTGAAAATGACTGTACTTGACTTTTGTTAATCGTCAAACCCCCTCACAATTTTCATCAAACCCCCTCCAATTGATTTAAAATTGAATCGGCAATTCATTTAAAATTCCGAATCTTGCCAAATTTGTTTTTGATAATGGATTATTTTTGCAATTGAGGATTGCTATTGGTTAATTAAGATTGATTTAATGATTATTTTTGGAAAATTTGCATATATTTTATATATAGATATAGATTTTACTAATTTTGTTATAACTTTACTAATTTTGAAATTAAATATTTTATTATATTTTATCACGAATTAAGACTATTGAGTTTTAAAACCACAAAATGTAAAGGAGATGTTATATAAAATAAAATTATTCCGAACATAATTTTTTACTTCACCACTTATATATATACTTGATAAAGACAAAATAAACTAATTATTGTCATAAACAGTCATAAAACGTTAATAATACATATGTTTTATGGTTCTAAGGAAAAAATTTAGTTGAGAATTGTTGAACACCAATATTTTGCACATTTATCCATTAGTTTTGAACCTTTTTTGCTAAAATCAACGGGTAAAACATTAAGGGGCATGATGAAACATTATAACCTTTATGTGTATATTTGACTAAAAAACCTCATTGGAAAAAGACCCAAAAACTTCATCATTTTAATTGGTTATGCATATATATATAATTACGTCTCTTCATATTTTGATACCATATTTCTGCCGTCATTTCTATCCTCTTCCTCATGTTCACTCATTCATCACTGTTTAGGATGTTGATATTGTCTGTTGCTATTTTTTAGTTCTCATTTCTTTTATGTTTTATAATTATTTGATATCTTTTTATATTTATATTTAAAATTTATGAACTTATAAATTCAACCATGCAACACACAAGGTAAACATGATACATGCAAGTCATGATTTATGCAACATACAGACTAAAGGACATTATACTTATATATCAATTCCCATAACAAAATGGTAAATTATCATGAGATATTAAAGGGTATTTAGGTAAATTAACCAAAAAATCATGAGATGTTAAAATCTCATGATATTTTATCATGTGATATATGCATCATCACATTTTCAAAGTAACTAATATATATATTCATCATCACATTCTTTTTTATCCATTTTGATTTATTAAAGTTACAATATAAATATCTTTTTTTATGTTAATATTAATTGAAAAATGATATATATTGTGTCACGAAGATAGTTGTCGTTGTTCGTCGTTGTTGCAGAGTACTAAGAAGTGTAAAAATAAGTAGTGTTCATTGAAATAGTTATGATTGGGAAAACGATGATGTCAAGACCAATTTTAGGGAGAACATCTTATGGATGTTAAGGTTTTTTTTTTTAGAAAAGTTGACCAAGTAGTGAAGATGATTTATAGTGGTAGATAGGATGATTGATTGAAATAAGGCAAAAAGAAATTTTGTTTTTTTTGTTTTTTACTATAAGAATAGATTTAAATATTATGAAAATTCGATAATAAAAAGATTAATGTTATTTTCTTTTGTTTTTTTCATTTTATTCATTCTATTTAATAAAAATAAAATGAAAGTTGGTTCTTTACTTTTATTATATTATTGTTTTATTTTTTTCTAAAAAATATCTACGTTAAATACATATAATGTGAAATATTTTTAAAAACTGTATCAGAGTCGCTAATTGTGTAACTAAAATAATTAGTTAAAATTATTAAAACTTAAGTTGATTTCTCTTTAGAAAATAATTTATATGATTTTCATACTATTATGTTATTTCTTAAGTACTTTAAATGCTCATAATAAGATAATGTATTAATTTATTTTTATCCCGACACAACGCGCGGGTAAATAGTAACTTGTTGATTAACAATTTAACAGAGTTGAGTGATGACTAGCTTGAACTTCTCGCCATCCGTAAAGCTACCTTTATGGCAAGACATCTTTGTCATGACAAAATGGTGACTGAATCAGATTCCCAAACGGCCGTTGTACTTTACTTAACAGTATACGGTTTACAATAATACTTGAATCCACAACTTTTTAAAAGGGAACATCATTTCACAACTCCAAATACGTACCGCTAAACTATAAGTCTTTTGTTAAGCTTCTTGATTGGGTCTATCTCTTTTGATCCCATATATCTTTATTTTAGGATGTAAATTTTTTTAAACATATTTCTTCTACATCATAAGGTTTTTTGTATTGAACAACAGAAAAAAGAGAACTCTAGACAAAAAATTTCGACATGGTCATTACCCCCATCTAGTGTTTAACATCAATAGCGATGTGCGTTAACAGGGTCGGGATTCTTAGTTCATAGAGAATTATATGAGAAAGACACACAATGATTGTGACTAATTACTTATGCAACCCTAATTGTAGGTGATTGCTGAATAACGAGTAACCATAAATACATAGATACTGAACTGTTGATAATTGTCTGAACTACTGTCGGGTGGGTATTCTTACTTACATTCTAACTCAGAATCAACTATGATTAAAAGTATGCAAGTAAGTGATTGTTAACTAATGATCTTATGTGACTACTTGATGAAACCGATGCTTCGGTGTAGGGTATGTATGGCCCATTGCTAGGGCAGCTGGTAGGATGAGACCGTTCACATATGACGGGTATGATTGGACCGACTGCTCCGGTAGCGGATATGATTAGATCGACTACTTCGATAGCAGGTATGACTTGGAATGAAGAGACCGTCTACCTCAATAGCGGGTATGATTTATGTGATATGTGACGAGCCTTAGTTTTAGCTCATTTGATCCATTAGAGAAAGAAAAATAACCCAAACTAAATTAAGGGATAAAAGATAATCCAAATTTGGTTAACATTCTTGAATTTTCTAATGATTCTTTTTATCCTCAGGTAATTGTTGTTTATATACTGTTTGTATACACTTGTATATCCAATTTCATTGGCTATGGATTCACATGATAAACTTGAGTTGGAGTTAAATTCTATCAAGTTTGAGTTTTATTCTCAATTTTATTATGAATGTACGGTGACACTTGTGCTTCTCAAAACTTTGAACTTTTCTTTGTTCTTAGATGCAAATTACATATATTCTTAGTGTATGATCAAAAGGCCCTTAAGTTATATCATGAGTTCACATGTCAGTGAACATTGTCCAACGGTTTGTAACCTAGTTGTTGTCATGCATCCAATCATTGCACTTGTAACTTGTAAGGATACAATTCAAAAAAAAATTAATGTAGCGAATTAAAGTGGGCCAAAACGATAAGCGTGTTGTACACAATATTTGACGTGTCAATGAGTCTGTAAAAGACATTTCATTGGCCACAATTCTATAGGATTTGAAAAAGACATTTTTTGTCATGTATAGGTGATGTTAATATTATTAATCATTTCTCTATTATGGATTTGAAAAAGACATTCCATTGGCCAATATTATATAGGGTAACTATAATTCTATAAGGCAATTGGTCCTTGAAAGAATTTTGATGATACAATCATGTCCATCATCAATCTAGATATGAATGTTCTCCAAACCTTGATCTCCAATACACAAATTAAGTTAGCCCTACTACTCATTTGCATTCTTTTTTGCTTGTTACAAGCCTCCACCATCTCAAAAGTGCTCTTTATAAAGCTAGCAAGAGAACTCGGATATTGGTCCGAAGAGACATTGGATTTCATGAAGAAAACTTTGGAAGGAAGTGACATCAGCGACTCGAGTTATTTGGCCGAGATATTTTTCCAACAAGGTTATAGACCGTTGATGAAAGATGCGAGAAGTGAAGTCGAAATGGCAATATTCGGTTCAGTTGACATGCTTCTAGCAAGAACGAGTGTTAGATGCGAGGATATCAGGATCGTGATTGTGAGTTGTTGTATCTATAACACATTCCCGTCTCTTTGTAGCATTATAGTTAACCGCTATAAGCTTCGAGAAAACGTCATCACTTACAATCTTGTTGGGATGGGTTGTAGCGCAGGACTTCATGCAATAGGGCTTGCTAAACAGCTCCTCCAGGTAATTACTACACACACACACACACACACTCTTTTAGTCCTTTCTGCAATAAGGCTTTCTAAATAGCAACCAAAATTAGCAATGAAAATTATGAAGTTAATGCTAATTTTCACAGGTGCACCACAACTCCTATGCGTTGATCGTAAGTACGGAAGGCATCACGGAAAACTGCTACGTCGGAAACGATCGTTCCAAGATCCTTATTAACTGCTTGTTCCGCATCGGAGGGGCCGCTATCCTCCTCTCCAACCACCCTTCAGATCACACTAATTCCAAATACCAACTTCTTCACGCAATACACACAAACACATCGAGTTCAGATCGGTCCTACAATTGTATCTTTCAGGAGGAAGACGACACTGGAAAAGTTGGCATCAGCATCAACAAAAACCTCATTGCCGCTGCCATCAGGGGCGGACCTGCCCTTTGGGGGGGGGGGGTCAAGCGCCACCGGTCCTTCGACGGTTCGCAGTGTTAATTTTTGACTTTTTGAGACGATGCTACCGGTAAATTTTCGGGGTGCACCGGTGATGCCACCAAAATCAAAGGAAAAAAGAAACTTTTTATAAAAAAATGATAAGAAATAGTTTAATCTTTCAGTTTATACCTTTAAAATACTTTAATTTACCTTTAAAATAGCATTTTAGTTAACAGGTCTTCATATAAATTGTGTTTTGTTTTAAAATTTGGCCTTAAAATACCAGAAAAACAGCCGAAACCTAGTTAATCCGACCCGATTAACCGGAAACCCGAAAAAAAAACCCGAACCAGACCCTCAAACTTATTTAATTTTATTCTCGCATTATATGGTGCTACCGGTCCCCAGAAATCCTGGGTCCGCCACTGGCTGCCATAGCCACCGTCGAATCCAACCTAACCACCCTAGGTTACCAAATCCTTCCAGTAAAAGAGAAACTCTATTACCTAATAAACAACATCACAAGAAAACTCCTTCCATAATTTAACATCCATCCGTATGTACCTAATTACACTACAGCCATCGATCACTTCCTCCCGCATGTTGGCGGGAAGCCGGTGCTCGATGCAGTGCAGAAAACCTTAGGGCTTTCTGATGTGGACATGGAAGCTTCGAGAATGACATTGTACAGGTACGGAAATATCTCCAGCAGCTCGATTTGGTATGAGCTGGCATACGTCGAGGCAAAGGCTCAGGTGAAGAAAGGTAACCACGTCTGACAGATGGCATATGGGTCAGGTTTCAAGTGTAACAGTGTCATTTGGCGTGCAATGAAGACCGTCGGTCATGATGACCATAATCCTTGGACGGATGAGATTGCTTTATTTCCAGTGACTTTGGAGGACAGTGAACCTTTTCCTGTCAAGTTCGAACCTGCCAATTAACGTTGATAAAAGTTGTATTTGAGGTACATCCAGTATTTACTGGTGTAGAACAAATATCCTGCTATAATTATGGCTAAATGTTCCTGAAGAATAATATATGAAATTAATGCTAAATTTACAACAGAGATTAAAGTTATTTTTTCAATTCATATTTTCATTTCATCTAACATCACATACAGAAAACCCACAAAAATAGAAATATGATATGTTGTAGTCTCAAACTTTTTGTTTGTCTTTAAAGTACTTAACTACTTCAGAGATACAAGCAATTCTGAAGAAAGGTGCCATATACATGTATATAGAACTGCACTCAACAAAATAAGATTGATAAACAAGACACAAACTGCATCACAAAACAAAGATCACGGATATGCTTGCAGAGTGATACCAAGAGTGAAGGAAGATGATGAACATGAAACAGCATGTCAGGTTGGTCTCCAGTCCAATCTTTGTTTGTTGATAAATGGGCGATCGACCACAATGCGATGCACTGGAACTCTCTTTCGAGCTGATAGTATTTCGTTCATTTGGTCAATTTGGATGAGAAGTTGCTTTATTTTCTGCAAACACGACATCAAACAGTTAGGCAGGAAAATTAACAGTTAGCCAAAGATGTCTATAGATCCTTATGGTACAAATATATATGTGTCTAAAACTCTGAACAGTGCTTTCCCACCTGAACTTAAGAAATCTCATGGGATCCCAAAGACATCTAGATCCTTTTGGCCAATAAACTGCTATAAATCATGTTATTATTTCACTTGAAAGTTCACATTTTTTTTCCTTCCATGTCTTCTTAGTCATTCTAACCACTAAACCATGTATTAATTCATTCAACAATGTTAAAGAAAAAAATAATATGAAAGAAATACTAGTTACATAAGTCCACTATTTTGTCTTAATATTGGCTTTCCACCCTAAGGCCTGATCATTTTACAGTTGGCACCTTAGCAATTTACTCAACAACTAATTTACTCATTAACCCTCGATTTTGCATTTTTTTCCACAGCCCCCTCTGATCTTTGTCTAATCACTCCAATACTCACACATTGCCAGATCGCCTCCAGAAATTTGCAATTCGGTTGATTTATGCAAGTTTGGTTTGTTTGGTTATTATATAAGTGAATAATTTGGTTTCAAATATACAAGTTTGTAATTTGGTTTGAGATGGGTTACATTCATTCCTATGGTCTGTGATATTTGTTTTCTTGTTAACTGCTAATGTAATGTGTCTTATGTTCATATATGCATCCCAAATTGTTGGTAGACTTTTACTCATTGTGGTCAATGGTGAAACCACATTGCTTTAGTTGTTTGGAGCAGATATTAGCGTTCATTATTTTATAATTACCAATGTGCATTTTATCTCAAACAAAAGAAATCATAAATGTTAGCTAAAAGGGAACATGTTGATTGGGTTTAATGGATAAGGGGAATGTTCAAATGAGAATGAGAAATTAATTGAGAATGGGAGACTAAATCTCAGCCGTTCATTTTGTAAGTGGAATTCATGGATGGAAAGCGTGGGGGAATGGAGCGTGGCAGGGTGCATGTGAGGAATTCATGGGTGGGCAATGACGTTGAAGGAGGAGGAATTGGACGGCTGGGATTAAGTCTCCCATTCTAAAAAATATTTAAGTTCTCATTTGAACCTCCCACTAATGGATAAAACCTTCTGATTTTCTTCAAATATTAAGATTATTAATACAACATTTTGAACTTGACACACTAATTATTTATACATACTTAGAAAGAACACAGGCAAAGAGTATTCCGGGTTAATTCAACCCGACAAGAGTCATACTAGAGAAATTGCATGTTTTGACTTGTTAAGCAACGCATCCCGCCTCTACTTATAAGATGATTCCAATCATGGATTTGCCACTTAGCATCATACATATGCACATTATATTTAAGCCAGATAATTGGACTGCTTAAAACCTTCCATTTAAGATAGGTTTTGCTTAAACTGCACCAAGTTAGTGAATAGGCAATTGAAATCAAGAAAGCAAAAAACCTAACAAATTGTCTACAACACCCTTTTTTAAAAGAATAGTGAATGCTAACCTCTAGATTGTTATATTTGCATTGACACCCTTGAGCTAAATGCCTGAATGTCATTTGTTGTATCCACAAATTACTTGAATAGATCAAAGGTTAAGATAATGGGAAATTGGATCTCAAATGGCACAGTCTAGACTGTCTAATGCACAAAAAGGAAGCAATGGCAAGCGTTAGCTATACATTTTGTCCAACATCAGGCATTCTATCCTATCAGAGAACTCAGACAAAAATCACCCACAAACAAAATCATTCAACCAAGGTCAGATGCTTGCAGATTGGGTAAATGAGTTCAAAATATAGCAAGTGCCAAATTGTGAAACAAACCTCGTCTTTCTGATTAATGAGGAGCATCATTTGATCCTTGTTTTCCTTCTGAATTCGCCTCCGCCACCTCTGCCACCGCCTTCCGTACAACGCCACCATCAGAACCGCCGACACCGATGCAATTGACCAAATACCAATTTTGCTACGAATCGCGTATGCGATCGTTAAAACCCTAGAGCTTAAAATCCCCAAACGCGCCTTTACTCCCGTGTTTACAGCTTCCGGTAGGTTTGGGAACTCAATTTCATCGACTCCTGAAGAAGAGGGAGTTAGAGACGAAGTATAGGATGGTGGTGGTGACGACGTGGCAGAAATCGGTTGATGAAAGGGTTGATGTTGTGGTGATAATGGTGGAGTTACGGGTAAGCCCTCGTGATTGCTTGGAGGAAAAATTGAGGGTTTGTTGAAACTGGTGGGTGTCGCCACCATTACGCCGTCGTCTTCATCTGATTGAGTGGTGGTTGTAGAGCCGGAATTGGGAAGTTGAATCGCCTCCCACTGACTCTCCTCCATGGATTTGGTGATTGATGATTGAGAGAAGTGAAAAGTTCACAGTGAGCTTCACGTTCTGGAGTCGATGCACAGATGTAAAAGCATTGTTTATCTCGATTTCAATCGAACATGGTCTTCGTTTCTGGAATACTTTTCAGAGTGTAGTAAACTACTAGTTATTCAGTTATTGTTTAACGCCCTGTTTCGGAGCTTTAATAAGTGGAGGAAAGAAAATAAAAAGAAAGTAGTTTTTTCTTCAAATTATTCTAATTTTGGAATGATAAAGTTGGGACTAAAATAATCCTAAATCATTCCTTCAAATCTCTCCAAACCTCTCCATCTCCACCGTCACTTACATGGATTATGAAGCACAGATCGGAGATTACGGGTTTCTCCATTTGAGGGCACCATCTGAGTTTCTCATCAATTAGGGTTTTCGAAGATTAGGATTCTCAAATATTAGGGTTTTCGGTGATTTAGGGTTCTTCCACTTGGTAAGTTATTTGTTTCAAGTTTTGTTCTTTTGATTTCAGATCTGTTCTTGTTCTTGCTTTCAATTAAGGGTTCTTGTTCTTGTTTAAGGGTTCTTCGATCAGATATGGTTTATGCTTAATTGTTCTTGTTTTCTGTTCATCAATCTTTCTATTCAGATATGGGCTCTTCATCGATGGATTTGTTTTTTTTCTTGTTCAGATCTGAGTTTCATGTATACTTTATGCTTGTGTTCATCATGTTCATGGTGTTATATGTATAGTGTTCTTCATGTTGGTATATGATTAAAACACTTTTTAATGACGTGGCATGTTTTAAAATGATGTGGAATTCTAAAATAAATGAAAAATAAAAAATTACCTGCAACTTGTATAGCAGATTTTGTAATACATAAAATGATAGTTTTGGTAAGTTGAGTACACTAAATGATAGTTTAAAAAAATGAGTATATACAATAGCAAAAAGTGACAAGTTTGATATACTTTTTAAAATTAAACCCTTTAGTTTATATAAGTTTTTCTTATGCAAAAGAAGTAAATCTAAAATGCGTGAAAGTGAAGCATGATACAATGTGATATTGACAATCACTGTGATGATATTAGAATAGCATATTACACAACCAATTTTATTAAGGGGAAAAAACTATTATTTTTACTTGAACTTTAGTCATTACAAAAATAATTAATATTCATAATATACAGGCTCGAATTTTAAACCACAAATAATATTCCAAACCAAAATAACATAAATTTTCTACGTCTTACTTATAATCTTTCATGATATATCATTCTCAAGAAAAACATAAAGTTCAAAACTCTTATAATTTACTGTAATATAATAAATAAGAAAATAAGAAGAAAAAAAAGAAGAAAATACCTTCACATGTAAAATGGCAAATAGTCAAATAAAAGTTTCTATCTCATATTCGTCTTTTTTTTTAATTTTTTTTAACCCAATTTATATTTTTCGTATTACAGATTATTATGTAATATGTTTTGAGTATTAATTTTTTAGTTACATTTTGACCTAAAGATTTATTTTTTACATGTATGAAAGTCATTTAAATATATTAATTAATAAAAATAAATATACACTATTATAAAATTCTTAAGATTGCATTTCCGGACTCTTGATCGAACACGAAGATCTAGTTATATTAGGAATCTTATAACACAAATCATCAATCAAGTCGTTGTAGTATAGTGGTAAGTATTCCCGCCTGTCACGCGGGTGACCCGGGTTCGATCCCCGGCAGCGGCGTTCTACCTTTTTTTTACCAATTATGCTTTCGTTTCTGTGAACAGGGCTTAGAAAGTGGGCCTCTGCTTACTATTATTTTTCCTTATAAAAGTTGTAGCTGATAGCTTTTATTTATATTTTTTGTTCTTTTTTATTTATATTATCTTTAACTTTTGAATGATGGAATGATACAAGTTTCTCACCATGGAGTTAAATTTTAAACCACATGCACATTCTAATATTTGAATACTACAGGATGAAAAGAGCAATTACAATTATACTAAAAAACATATATATATACTCCGTTGACCAAGTTTAAAGGCCTTTGTTATCAAACCACCACTACAAGCTTCGTTGACCAACTATAAAAAAAAACACAAAAATCACTAAAAGAAAAAAAAAACTTTGATTTTAGATTATTCACGTCTTATCTTATTACCAATCTCTATAAAAATCCTCACTTTTTATAGTTTTATTATCGTCATACAACTAGCGATAAAACACACATCACTTGTCAAGTAGTTTTTAGCTCACCAATATAAAATCGTGTTACATGTTCTACAATTATCTCTATCTCACATTGTTCGTTAACCAAACACATATACCTAAACTCTTTATGTGTCCAAATACAATCCATTTAGCACACTCTAATTCATTTCATCCACCTTCAATGCCTACATAAACACTGACAACATACCTTAAAAGCTCAACTCAACCCTATATTTAATCGTCTCTAAAATCAATTTTGAAGTCCAACTTAACCCTTTCTAAAAGCAATCCACACGGTGGTGGTCTTTTGAGCTCATGAGGATGGTGGCATTACATTGGTAACAAAGAAGTACTCAAACAGAGATGATAGAAAGGAAAAAAAAGAATATTTGAAAGAAAAAAGGGGAAGATTATTTTGATATATTGATATCGATGTGTGACTAAAGTGTTTTTTCTTTTAGAGGATGAGAGTTCAAGCCATGTTAAGATATAGGTGTAGATTAGAAGAAATGGGGGAAGGGGGGGGGGGGGGGGGGTGTGTGCTTGTCTTTTAAAAAAAATGTGTCATGTATGTTGGTGAAATAATATAAAACTCTAAATTAAATATTTAAAAACTAAATTTGTAGTTTATCAAAAGAGTGTTGCTAAATTAACACCCGTAAATCAAATAGTAATTTTGTAGATAATATTTCCATATTTAGTCCTAAATCTTATTTAGATTATTAATATAAATTTCATAATTCGTTTTTGTTAGTGCTAGAAAATATATATTTTTGTTTTATAATATCTTTTTTTTATTAAATATGTTTCTAAAACCCTATTTTTATTTAACAAATCTCTCTTTAAAACATATTTAAAAATAATATGTAAGAATTATTTTTTTATAACTGTTACGTTGTTTAACAATGTTGGTTTTTTCTACTTTATAAATAATTATTATTTTATCTTAATTTTTAGTGTTTATACTTTATTCAAAATACGTCGAGTGAAAGTTATAAGATCTTTAATGCAATATCACCAATTTTATTGATCGTGCATGAATTTATGATGATGTTAATATATTTTATCTTTGTAACATTTATTTATTTGGTAATATTGATTATTTAAATTACATGTGTTCATGTTTTATGAAAAGTTGAATAGATAGGTGAAAATCACAATATGATTTCGTGATTTTATCATTAAAATCAGAAGATCAAAAACAAAGCAATGTGTAGTATCTTGTAATACACTTATTTGTGATCACGATGAAGTATCTTATAATATTATTAAAAGAAAAAGATAATTACATCATCATCCTTATAAAAAAAAGGATGGTGACATCATCCTTTTTAATTATAACAAACTTTTATCAATTACAACCTTATATTTTACAAATATTATGAATAACCCCCTCATAATTATCCCTTAATTATAGCAATTATCAATTACAATCTTCTATTTCACAAATTTTCTTAATAACCCCCTATAACTACCGATAACAACATCCTATTTTTAATATATTTACTTTTCTTATATCAAAGGTGATTAGTTAAAAATCGAAAATAGTTTTAGATACTAAAGTTTTTTAAATTTTCAAACTTTTCATATTTCTAGGTGAATAGTTTTGGTAAGCATATAATATATAAAAACAACCTACAAGATATGTGTAAATAATAACATTAAGTTAGAAACTTTCTAATGTCATTATCTATTAGTTAAAAACATGTTTATTTTAAAAACAATTAAAAATGTTTAAATTCACCACAATATGAATTGAAATATTAGCAGCTCATTATTTCATTTTTTAATTAATTTTCAAATATAGATGTTTATTAACGAGAGGATTGTAACTAATAGTAGGCATTTATATCTTAAATCTATAAACATTACTGCATTTCGACATCACACATGTTGTTATGATTATTCTTCATTGTGATAGTTATCGATTACAAAGAATTAACAATCCTCTTCATCATCTTTTAAAAGACCTTTATTGGAACAATATTCAACTCTTACGAAGAAATCACGATTAAGAAATTTTAGAGAAAACAATTATGTTCATAATACGTTTTATATTACAATGTATGTTTTACAATTGTATTTTATATACATGTTAATACTCTTAAAAACGTAAAAAATTTAAAACTGACTTTAATCATTCCCTGTGTTTATACACGAGATGTTAAGGAAACAAGTACAAATTTGGCACTCAATTGTCAAGTTTTATTGCCAGGTTCGTATTTAAAACAATTTGATACACATACTTTGAAGGTGATATGTCATTATGTCTAACTGCACAACATATGAAAAGACATGCTTATTCAAGGCGGTTAAAAGAAAAAAAATTAAAATTATTAGTTAACTTGACGAGTAAAAATATTATGTTTGGCAGTTTTTTGTATTAATGTTAGTCATGTTATATAAGCATTTAACATTTTAATTATTATAAAAATGTTTATTACATCTTAACAAAAATTTGAAAGAAAATATAGAGAAAATAATCTAAATTATAGTTGTATTAATAAATATATTCACAACTAAATTTTTTATTTTTGAAATAGTTTTATTAATAATTATATTCTTAACTTTAATTTAAATTAATAAAAATTCTTTAAAAATTTAGAAATATTTATTTAGACAATCCTTGCAAATAATCGAGGTGATTGGATGTACGACGTGGCATCTATCTTCGCACGTGGATACTTACACGCTAGTATCAAGTTATCAACACCAAATCGGACTCCAAACATAACCCCGTTTCACTTTCTAAAAACATCGACTGAATAATCCAATCTCTTCTCTCCACCGTATTCCGTATCACCGTCGTGCTGCAACCCATAACTGTCGTCCCGCCATCATGGCAACCACACCTGCGCATACGCTCAACCTCTGCGGCGTTCTATCAGAGGCAAAAAGGATCGTCAATGCACACTCCCGCCACTTCCTAGCCTTATCCGTCGTCTTCCTCCTCCCTCTCTCTTTCTCTCTCATCATCTTCCCCACTCTCCGCCTCTCTCTTACTAAATCTTACGTTGTTTCTACACAGTTCCTTGCAATTGATCAGCCGGATCTTCGGCAGACCCTAATAATCCCTCTCATATACACCCTCTTTGTCTATATCTTCTTCCTTGGTGCCATAGCCACAATCACCTACAGCACGTTCCATGGCTTCTATGGAAGACCAGTCAAGTTTTTCCCGGCCATGAAATCCTTAATCTTCTCGTTCTTCCCACTCCTTTCCACCACGATTGCCGCTCAGCTGATCCTATTTCTGATCGCACTAACTTTCCTCCTCTTCTTTGCGGTAATTATCAGGATGGGGGATAACCTAGGGTTTGTGATCGATTACAGCTCGACTTACTTTATGGTATTCTGTGCTTTGCTGGGTGTAGCGCTAGGTTTATTCATCATCTACTTCCTTGTGAACTGGTCACTGGCTTGTGTGGTGGTTGTGACCGAATCGAAATGGGGGTTTGAGCCACTGTGGCGAAGCTCGTATTTAGTCAAAGGGATGAAATCGGTTTCGTTGTCGTTGTTATTGTTGTTTGGGGTTTTGATCGGGTTCTGGGTGTGGATGAATTCGAATGACGTTTTGCAGTTCGATGTTGTTGATGGATGGAGGAGCTGGCCTTTTGTGTTGCAGTTGGTTATTGGTACGAGTCTCTTGACGCTGTTTTTGCTTCACAATACAGCAGCGACAACTGTTTTATATATGTACTGCAAGGCTTTACATGGTGAATTAGCAATTGAAATTGCTGAGGAGTTTGCTCGTGAGTATATCAGCTTGCCGTTTGATGATGAAAAGGTCCCTCATGTTGTTACTGTTTTTCCAGCTTAATGATTGAGGTTAGTTGGTTTTATTACAGAAGTTAGGTTTCTTGTTTGTTCGTCTGTGTATAAGAATCAGTCAGGCTTATGTAACTGTTGTCCACTATTTCATAATGATTTACTTAAAGTAATGGTCTGTAAGTATACTCTAATTCAGATATATACATCCAAATTTCAAATCACAAGTGTGTTTTGGGGATTATAGCTTTTATATCTTTATGTGGTGTATGTATATAGGCATATGATTTTGCCACGTTTTGCAGATTCCTGTAACTGTGTTGTTACTTGCATTTTGGCATAATTCTTCACTTGTTTTTATGTATTTTACACACGTACGTAAGTATAGTATAATATGATACCCTTACAATGTTATGACAACAAATAATTTCTATCTAATAACATTATTTTTATTTCTCTCTTTTCCTATTAACTCCTTTTTGTCTTTAAAACAAAATTTAAAAAACAATAATAAAAATTCAAATTTATAAAATAATAATAGAGAAAGATCGTCTTGTTTTGAAAATTGTGTTGAAGTAGCCGAAGAATTGTTTTGGTATGTATGTGTTGGAACCCTAATTTGGTTGTTCTTAGATTAATGTCGCAGGCTGCAAATTTTCATGCCTTTCTCGTGCAGTGGCTCTCATCACCAGTTCTTTACAATCATTTTTAAGTTTCGAAATCATCTTACAAAAACATGGGTAATGGATATTTTTCCTTTAGTCATGTCAATGTCTCCATGCCAGTTTATGAAATGGAGAAACATGTAGAACATCCATCCATCCCCTGCTGAAGAAGAATCCTCCCTCCCCAAACCCCCCTAAAACCCAAAATAAAGACCTTGAAAAACTGTAATTCAAATCCTTCTTTCATTTGGGAAGCTAAATCTTGAGGATGACGGCATTTTCTGTCTAGCAATCCTGTCATCCAGATCAGCCTCAAAGAGGCGTGCACTCGAGTTTCCAGATCTTTGCACCGACCGTGACGGGACCCGGTCACTATCTTCCCCACCGGATGCATCGTATCCGTCACTCATTGATCTTGTGAATGACGTGGTTCCCTGCTTCTCAAGTGAACTGGAACCCCTCGTATCTGTATGTATTTCACTGTCATCTGCTCGTGAAGCAACCATAAACGGTTGAATATCAGGCGAGTCTAAGCTACTATCTGGAGATGAACCAACAATACCAGTCGATGTTGACATGGTTCTGAACTGCAGAGGCACCAAACTTGATAAAATCCCATCTGTCACTATATCACTCCTATTGTTCCTTGAATCTTTACTCTCTGGCACACGAAGCTGCTTGCTTCCTAGGCTAGAGGTTGTATGGCGGTCGCTTCTCCCAAAACTTCTGTCTCCATCTATCCTGTGTGAACCCATTTGTCCAGCTTCTTTTCTTGACACCGGCTGCAGGATTTTGGACTTCTTTCGTGCCTCTGCAGCAGCTTTTGAGACCTCGTCTGCATTTAAGCGAGCCAAGGTCCATGGGCTGATTTTTACAGCAGTGGTATTCCTTTTCTTGATGGGATCATCAAGAATCTTTTTACCTAGTGAACTAACGGAGCTGGTCTCAGGTGGAACTACATCATACTGTTACAAAATCTCATAAGTAAATAACAATCACATAACTTGATTCTGTGAAAAGGGGAATTAAGTATGAATTTTGAAGGATGTCCGTCATGTTAAATAAAGAGGGGCGTTACCCATGTTGAAAATGACCAGCTTCGACCCGTTACCCAACCTTTATAAAAAAGTTACCTGATCTTCAATAAAGAGGCGTGGAGGTGTACACCAAGCTCCTTGACGGAAAGTACTGAAGGAGCTGACACTGCTGAAACCTGTGAGGGAGCTAGCTGCTGGTGACATTTGAGGACTTTGTGGCCCTCCAAATCCTTGTTGCTCCTGCTCCCTTAAAGCTATGATATAATCATATGTGCTAATTCCCTGTCACCACAAATGTTGCAATCACTTAGAAAAGGTACAAGCATCACACTCAAATGGTTCCAACTTCCAACAATGGCAGATTCAACCCATTTACTTACAAATAGGTTGACTTGGGTCCGTGATTTTATCTCAAAAGGGTTGATTCGAAAAGTTTAGCCTAAAGGGATACAGGTTCCCATGTAACCCAAAGTTTTAATTTTTTAGCCTGTAACCTGCTAAATCATTTTGTTTAAATACTTGGTCTATGTTGTAATAATATTATTTTTGTTAATCGTTTCCAAATGAACCATATGGGACGGTTACTCAGCTCGCCTGAGTGCCCAAGATATAACATAAATTGCAGATATTAAGCTTACCTTCTTTATTAGAAGAATGTGAAAGAAGAAGAGCTGAACAAGTGGCAGCGTTGCCATCATTGCCAAAATCGTGCACACTGCCTGTCAGATATTCACACTAGTAATCCGTTAGACCCTTAAGGTATCGATTTTGCTTGTGAAAAGAAAGATATGCAGAGTACCAACCACGACAGTAACATAAGGCGCTAATGTGAAACTGGCTCCCAACTTGGAAGCTATTTCAGCAATGAATCTCTTGTGGTCGAGGGCACAAGATATCAACACAACAATCCCAGTTGACCATTGGAGTATAAGCTTCATTTCTCAAAGTCAAACGTCGTTAGATGTTAGAAGAATCTTGACTAAAAGTCAATACAGCTATATAACACAGGTTTGGCCTTACCAGGAGAAGAGCAGAGACCATAAGGCTGAAGAACTTTCTGTAGTTTCTTTTCCCGATACAGTTATTGAGCCACTACATAAAAATTTAGGAGTTAGATTTGTTATTGGTAACCAAAAGTTAGGAAAAGTGTTAGCAGAATTCAAAGACGTGTATACCCTGCAATGATGATCAAATCGATCAACGCATTTGTCACAGACTCTACAGTGCTTGCTGTACTTGAAAACCTACAAGAAAATGAAACAATCAAGAAAGTTCGTTATCCGACATTCTGATAATAATTTGATTTTTCAGCCTGTTTGTAGCATTAAGCATTATAACAAGTTTGTGTCTTTTACAATTTATTCCAAGTTTTGAAGAGATAACAATTTTAAAGTCCAAAAACTGTTTCTGTTGACCTCAAAAGTCAAACACACCTCAACTTCACAGAGGGTGCAGTAGAACATGCCATCTTCACTTGTCTGGGAAGACTCGTCTTCTGGACTTGAGCAGTGGCACATGAGACCACAAGGAATCACAGCCAAAATAGCCGTAAAACATGACGGCCGTGACGGGTTTCTTTCGGTTTCAGACTCGTTATGTTGCGTTCTTGAATCTGTACTCTTTTTGTCTTTACTTGGAGATTCTCCAATAAGTTTGGAACCTTTTTTCCTAACATCAGTGTTGCTGTCTGTTGTTTCACAATACTTTCTAGACTTGAATACTCCTTTATCTGCTGGATCAGCACCAGCACACCAAATATACAGGCCAAATGCACATGTAATCTGGTAAGATAAACAAGTGACTCAAGTTCTTATAAAGAATGTAATACTCACTTAGCTATGCAATTCACATAGTTTTGCTCGCTAATCCTTTGTTTTAAGATCAAACATATTATCCTAATTAGCATGTCACTTATTTAGTGGAAATAGTATTTACCGAACATTCATGCTATTACGAAACCCATAATTTCTGGATTGAATTCTATAATTTCTTGAAAATAATTATATGAAAGAAATTGAGAGCTTACTAGAGGAGTGTAGATCCCCATCACAATGTACTGATACATCTTCTTCTTCCCCACAAAAGGGGCAAAGAACACATAAAAAGCGAATCCCAATGCCAGAAACACAGAAACAGCCACCACCTGCACAAATTCATCTGAAATCAACCCCCAAAAGCTACATTTTCAGTAACTCTATCCACATGGATGCTAGTGGATGAATTGTTGTGAAATTAAACACCCAGAAGCCAAAATGTGCAGATTTAAAAAAAAAAAAAAACCCTTGGAAGTTTAAGAATGACTGGTAAACAAATTATTGATAAAGCAAGCACCCAGAAACTAAATTTTCAAGAACCCTACAAAAGTCGACAATGAAATGGATGTTAGTTGAAAAGAAGTTATGATATCATCCTCTAAAAAGCGGAAGTTTCAAAAATACATATAATAAAAAAAAAAATCAACAATGGCATGGTAGTAGACGAACACAGTGTGGTGCAATTCAAGACGCAGATGCTAAATCTTGAAAACCACATAAAAACAATGATATGGGTACTGGTTGAAATTATGTTGTCAAAATGAAACACCAGCTGGCTAAATTCCCAAGAACTCAAAAGAACTCAACAATGGCAGAGAATAGAGATGAAATCCATTGTTGTGACATAAAGCACCCAGATGCTTAGTTTTCAAAAACCCTAAACAATGAGATGGAGATTAGATGAATAGACACCTGAAGAGGATGGTAAGGAAGCTGCCAGCCATGTTTCCTCATGTTTGTAACAAACAAATCTTGATGGTTTATTTTGGAAAAATGGCTAGGAATCCCTTCCCCTCATGTCATTGCAGAAAGCAAGTGGTTTTTAGTCTCATGAACTCATAAAGGTGGAAGAAGAAGAAATCTTGGATTTTGGGATGAGGGTATTCTTGGAAAGATGAAAATATTACTACAAAACTTTGTCTGGTTTTCTTAGTTGTGTAGTGAGAGAGGAGAGCTGAAGAGGGGTTTTCTTGAATCTTGGGGGAAGTGGAGAGTGATTCAAGGAAGGAGTAGCAGGGACTCTCACCTTTTACACTACTGGGAATTTACTCTTTCATACATGAAACAAACCAAGAAAATAGATTATTATAATCTAAATTGTAATAAGTGTAGTTATAGTCATATGTTATAATTAACTTTAATATCGTTAAAACGTTATTCGTCAATAAATATTACAAGTAATATGTTTTAAGTTTTAACCAATGAATATTGTTTTTGGGTTTTGTTATTTTTTGAATTATGATTATTTTAATCACAATTGAAAAGGTAAAAACTTGTGTTACATTATTTATTATTTTATATATTTTAAGGGGTCTTTTTATTTTTTTGCCCTGTTTCTCTTTAACTTTTTGTTGGAAGGTCATGATACCCTTTTTTCATGGGCTAATCATGTGAATCACAGGTCACTTCCTTATGCATCCTGCTATTCTCTTGGATTCGCTCTAATTTGGATAACTCCTTTTTCATCAATAGTCAACAACAATCCTTTTTATCAAAATAATTTGAATTTTTTATATTAAAGAAAATATATAACTCTCCTAATTCTCTTTCTCACTACTTCTCTTAATTTTATCACTTGTATTAATTTTATTCATTTGATAAACATACTTTCCACTGTATTTTCTTCATATATAAAAGTGGCTGCCTTTCAAAAAAAATATTAGTATGAAAAGAGTTTTTTTTTTAAATATACTTTCTTTTAAAAATTAACAATGTAATGTTCTGTTTGCATAGTTGTTGGTTTGTAACAAGGTGCATATTTTATATAGAAACCTTCTACTCAATGTCTAAGTTAATTTTAAAATCATGAATTTATTGATTTTATATACCACGTTAGCAGCATTTTATAGTTTAATACGAAGCCTCTTAAAATGTCAAATTTTAAATTTAAATTATGTTTGGATAAATTTGTGAATAATTATTAATTTCAAGGGGGGCAGAGATGGAGAGGCATCATTGGGTAATTTAATACACATTCCTAATCTCTGAACTTGTGATTTTGGCAGCTTCTTGTCAGAATATTTTGGGGATGGTGAGATTGTAAATAAGGTCAATTTGGTAAGTTGAGACATTAATTCCAACAAAGTACATTTATGCTGCTTTAATATAAACTTTTGTGTTGTGTTGGGGGTGGGGTGAGGGGGGGGGGGGGGGGGGGGGGGTAGGGTGTGTGTGTCATGCAACTTGAATTCATGCAGTTTTTTGGTTCTAGTATTTTGTATCTTGTGTTATACCTTTTCTCTTTTTATTTTTTACATTTGCTTTTGAATTATTACATTTCTCACTTTTAGAGCTTGGAGAGTATCCTGTACAAAATTACAAATACTTCATGTTTCATAGTATTAAATCAAAATGTACATCCTTCCAAATGCTTAAACCCATCAAATACTTATGTTTTATGAGTTATGTATAATAAATTTCATAGAGAAAACATAATCTTGACATTTTAATATTCAACCATATGTGATTCAGTATATAATAACATGCGATTGTAAAATTATCGCATGTGTTACGAAAATATCACTCCGTCCAAATTTTAAAAATTTAATCTGGACCATTAATGGGGTTAATCCAAAGACTAAAATTAGTTCCTTAGGACTATGTATTAACTATGAACTATATTGAACATTTCTCTATGTATTATATACTCCAAAAAATTTTGAAATAATTTATCTCTCTTAATTTCTCTATTGTCTCTGTCCTCTTTCTCTCCTTCGGTGACGAAATGCCGAAAAACGTTCAGTACTAAGAAGGCGAGAGTGGTGTTTGCTATCGATACCGACTCTATGTCAGAATATCGATTGTGTCGAGAGTACACTCAAATACTCAATGATCTTATATGGAAGAGATTTGACTGTTGACCATTAGTATTGATATGTGTATTTATGAAAAAGATAAGGTATTAAAACACCTTTTCTATTGCCATAAGTTATTTCTAATGTTATCATTCTGAAAAGAAAAGGGGGAAACATTTGCTTTAATACTTTGATAATTAACTAACCAAAAGTAACTGACAGTGCTATCAAGTATGACAAGTATCTATTAACAAGGACTAAGTCACTTAAGTAAGAAATCAAATTAACTATAATTAGATGTATAAATTTCATCCATATGATTGTATGATAATTATAGTCGAGTGGGTCTGGCCGAGGGGTCTTATATGCAAATACATGATACTTTATGATAATCATAAGGTATGAGGAATGTGTTGCTCGCTAAGCTTCTAGCTTACTCGTTGTTGTTCAATTTTTTTCAGGACTATCGGGCAAGTACAAGGGCAAGACATCAACATAACAGTGAATCAGGTTTTTTAATTTAATATTTATCTAAACATTTATATGCTAGCTTCCGCTATTAAACTTTATATGTATTTATTTGGGATGACTGCAATAACAATATTATTTATTTTGTTGAATGAGTATTTATTGATGAAATTATTTATAATAATTTTTGAGAGTTAAATAATCCAATTCTGATAAGTTTAATTTTTTTTGAAAGGAAAACATACCCATCCACTAAACCTACTACTAAATCTATTTCAATGTCCACAGCGAGACTTGAACCCACAACCTCTTAGGAGGTGGTATAACAAGGGATGACAACTATCATCCGACCCGATATTGATGAAGTTAAATTGATGAATATTGGATATGGAGCGGATATGGATGTATAGTGGATTGGATATGGATGACGATTTTCAATCCATGAACCTGAAATTGATTTTCTACATTATAATTTTATATAATTAAGAATACATACATACATACATATATATATATATATCTACGCATTATGTTAGTTTATCAAATGTGTACATAACATCATTTTTATTTTCTTTTAGTATGAAGACAATGATCTTAAATCACTATTAAGGTTATTGTGTGATCCGAATGCAAAAACCATTAACTCACTAACATGCTAGTATGGAACTCCGGAATGAGTCAGCTAAAATGATCAATGTTTGTTTTGGGATTAGCTACAAATCATGCTGGATCTTTTGAATGTAGACATGTAATTATATTAAGCTATGTTTTGATTTGTATTATTTGGATCAATATTATGGGATTAGCTAGAAAGTACAAACTATGCTCTATCAATTTAATATAGATTTGTAGTTATGTTTTCATTTGTATAATTTTTTAGGAAGAAATTATGTATATGCAACAAAAATCGTAAATTATACATAAAACTAGGGGTGAGCATGGGTACCGGAAATACCGAACCGTACCGGAACCGGTACCGAATTAGAGTTTTCGGTCCGGTATTCGGTACTTGAAATATTGCTAAATCGGTATTCGGGACTCGGTATTCTCGGTAGTCGGGACTAGAACCGAAAAAACTAGGTAAAATAGGTACTCGGTACCGGTACCGGTACCGTATATAAATACTCGGTACGGTATTCGGTACCGTTTTTAAATCAAATTCGGTATTCGGTAAAACCGGTACCGGTACCGGTACAGTACCATGCTCACCCCTACATAAAACTATCTTACTTTTTTTAGATCTTTCGACATCTAACGAACGTCCATTTACCTGTTTTAATCCAATGGATATGGATGTGTGTCATGATTTTAAATGGATATGGAGGATGAAAGTTTAAATGGATATGAATGTGGATACGGTATCATCCGATTCATTATCATCACTAAATACAATATCATAACATCAGGTATCGTTAGGTTACAAACACTTTAGTTATAAGTTTAATTCTTTAAATTAAAGTAACGTTGAAGTTTGAACTTGAAGCATCCTCGTGACAATAAACTTTTAACTTTAGTGTTGTTGTCATGTAACCGGGTAAAGCATATATGCATGTGATAAAACCTCAAATCTCACCTTTCTTTTAATTATTGGTATGTTTTCTACTCAACGAAACCAATAGTTCTTACATAAAATAAAAAAATAAAATAAACCAATAGCTCTCTCATTATATATTAATTAAGTGAATTATTTGTTAATATTATTTATATTATAATTTGATATTAGGGGATGGTTATTATGAGAATATATATTTATGTGAGAATGAGAATATAATCTTGGATATCAATCAGATGTTGATCTATTAGATCTAACGGTCGTAATCGTCCGTCGTAATTATGGTTGGGCAATGAGTTATATGAGGGATTAATTGTAAATCATCCGATCAAATCAAATGAATGATCAAAATTGAGTCTTTTATTCTCACATAAATATATATATTCTCATTTGAACCTCCAACTTTGATATTATTTGTAATTATATATATCGAATATAATAATATTGTTTGAGATTTACATGAATATAGTTATTTGTTATAATGTTCGTGCATCGTATGATTGTAGATAGTTATTTGAAAATTCAATAGATCAATTTTATTTGCCCATGAAAGCGTGTTTCAATATTTAGACAGAAGATATCAAACTATTATTAATTTGAAAATTTTAATTATCTTTAAAATGCTAGAAAAACTAATAGGTATAAATAATTGTAAACATATTAAATTTAATGAGAAAAGAGTGATAAAATCATAAGCAAAAACCCGATGGAAAATGTGTGACCATGTACTCATGTAGGTGTTGTAATTCTAAGATTTGATATAATCTTAATAAACAGCCTTTCAAAAAAAATATAATCTTAATAAACAAGTTGTGAGAGAATAATAACTAGCTGATAAAACTAATAAAAAAAGTGTAGTCATTTCCTCAATCTGCCGTGGGTAAACCTATTATTAAAAGATTTGACATGTGTATTAATATTCCAAAATCCAAATTTTAAAAGCACATATGATAGCATCATGTTTCAAAATTAAGCATTACGTTTTATTTTTATATGTATTAAGATTATTGTTACAAAGATTTCTTCTATAGTGTGTTTATTACTGATAATCATTTATTTATTCATTCTAACTTTTTATGTTATACTAGGTTATATTACTTTTACTCTACAATCACTCGCAAGCTTGCAATTGTTTCGCTCTTGCATTGTAAGTTTTATAGTCAGTGGCGGATCTAAGATTTTTCTTTTAGGGGGGCAATTTTGATGAAGGATTTTCTAGACGACTAGTATAACAATTCAAAATATATTTGGGTTCAAACGGATCGGATCAAATTAATTCATTAATCACATTAATCGCCTTTATTCCTATAACATTTAGTTCCTATTATTCGGAAATCAAACTAGCAACTATATAAAACGAACAAAATAGACTTACGAATTGAACCTTTGCACTTTGTTGGTAAGCACCTAGGCGAGTGGCGGCAATGGGACTTTTGCTTAACGTTGGTCGTCGGTCAATTCCGTTAATTCAAGGTAGTTTGGTCTTTTTACCAGTTTTTCTAGCTTTTATTGCTTAAAATAATATATAATCCTTTTTAAATAAAAAAACTATATACACCCACAACGACTCACTCTCTCTCTGCCTCACTTTCTCAGTTTCTTGAACTGCCGCCTCCACCACCATCCACCGCCATCACCTATCACCACCACCATCAACCGCCACCACCTACAACTACCATCCACGGCCACAGCCACCATCACACTCCCTGCTCTCTTTCTCCTCTCTCTCTCTCTACAAGGACCACCGCCACCACCAAAACTCACACAAACAAACCCTAGATCTATACCTAAAACTCCACCATCACCAATAACCCTTGGATCTCTGGAATACACCATCAACGAAAACCCGTGGTTTCTATAACACACCACCACTAAAAACCCCATGACCACCATTATGCAACACAAACTCTAGATCTGCAGCCAAAGCATTTGAAAACCTAGAGATGCTTGAAGATGAGGCGGCGGTAGCAGTTCGATAGTTACACCGTGAGAGAAACCCCGAACATGTGAGAGAAACAGAGAGAGATGGGTGCGATTGTTTGGTGGTTACACCATGAGAGAAACAGAGGAAAGAAAAAAGAAGGTGGCGGTTTCATGGTTACACCGGCGATAGGGAACCGGTGGCACCAACAGTTGTGGTGTGGTTGTGATCCACACTCCACATGGAGAGAGTGTGTCATTTTAATTTTGAAGTAAACGCAGAACACCTTTGAACATATGGAGGGACATATGAGATTATGAGACATAATAAACATTAATAATGTAATATTTAATAAATAATTAGATATAAGACATAATAAACATTAAAATTCTATTTTAATAAATAAATAATAAAAATAAGGATAGAATAGTCAATTTACCTTGATTTAAGAGAGTTGTCTAACATTAAACATTAAAAAGACCAAACTCGCCATAAAATGGTTCATAAAAAGCTGTTTTCATCACTTTTAAAGTTGAAGAGCTAAAACGACATAAATACCTAAGTTAAATGATAATTTAACCGATTAACTCTAAACTATAACCCCATCAACACCCATGGCTTCTTTCATTTTAACCAAGCGGATGAAAAACTGAAAATAAGCCTTATCCAAACACCTCTATAGATTTTGATTTTGCAATGATAAGTATTTTCATTGTACTTCAACTCCTCCGGACCACGTCTCCATATATTTCATCACCCTTATCATTCAATATATAATCCAACCAAACATAGAAGTGCTTGCTACATACAAGAATTCATTTTAGTATCAAAGTATCCAACCCCAAATACTAGTACTAAAGAAAACCCCCTTACACACATAAACCCATTTATGGTTTCAACACTAAATAATAATAATATTTTTTCAATCACAAAGTTTTACTTGGGACCAATATCCTTGAGAGCACAGATCTGCTCTTCTCCCATGGCAGACATCAATGTCACAACAAGGTCTTTCCCCTCACCGAAACCATCCTTGATCTGTGCATATTACAGCAAATTACTAGTCAATATGAGACCTTTCGCCTTTCGGAATTCGGACCAAAACCAACGGGAGTTTAATCTTTGTACAGTTTAAAAAAAACATCTATGAACTGGAATTTATACAGTGGCTTTCAATTCTTTTCTGGTAATTAATCCTATTGAAATGATCATGAAAATGAAACAGGTTGAACTAATCATAAATATAAGAAAATGAAGACATATATAGAACCTGTGCGAGCAGAGTTTCATCGGTTGGGAGCCTAAGGTCATCCTTATATAGTGCCACCAGTCTCAGTCAGCAGACTCACCTATAAAATCAACATCAACATTTGCAATCTCAGATAATATGAATTGTAAGCAAAAGAAGGAAAGAAAAGTTAGTAACAACAAAATAAATGATGATGACCTGTATTTGTTTGTTTGTAATATCATTTTATAATAAGACCTAACTTCCATAAGCAAAATGAATATTCTTTTAACTTTGTTTATTCTAGAGCTACATAGAGTGGTGTTAATTTATTTGTCTTATAGATTACAAATATGCTTTGACATGTCATGAAATACTTATATACTTTCATTATGTATGTTAAATTTTTTTAATGAAATACATGCTTTAAATGTAAACATCTATTTTATTATAATTAGACTTGATAGTAACTCAAATGAGTCGCCGTCAATTTCTCTCTTTGGTTGCATAGACCATGTTTTGTTTCGGACTTCAAAACTCAACTCTGTACATTCATTATAAAAAATGATGCATTAGGAAAAAAGCACTCTGAGTGTGTACATGTGTTCTTAGTGTGATTACAATGGGATTTATGCTTTACAACTAAAAATATGAACTTAATGTACTATTTAACACAACAATAATAATTTAAACCATGAAAAATTAAGGATGGAGAAAAATGATAGCCATCTGATGACGTGTTTTAGCAAGTTACAAATTAAGTACAAGAATTACGACAAATATAAACACATGGTATCCCAGCAAGTATAACTGGATCGTGTAGTAGTATAGATGCGGTAAGTCAGGATCGATCCACAGGGAAATAATCTTTATAATACAAATCTATAAATTATATTAATTAATCTAAAGGGGGGGAAATTTTGTTTTTTTAGCAAAATATGATTACGATTAATTACGTCGAATTAAAACAATAGAAATACAATAATTGAAATAAAAGATGATAATAATATTCACTATGATAATAATCCTCCAATATATAGATTTGATTTGTTAAGACCCGATTATATTGATTTTCCCAAGAGATTGGATTTTTAACTCTCGTTAACGACCCGCAATGTTATTTAATAGTTTTTATTAACTCCCGTTAATATTCTTTTTAAATAACACACCTCAATTATCGTATAATTGTTGGAATTAGCTCCCGCATCATCCTTAATTTACAAACTCCCGTTTATAAATTAACTTAACGTTTATCCGTTATTAATTAATAAATTTCACTTGTTAGTCATAACAACCGATTATATTGTTACCAAAGGTAATAATACAATAGAAACCACCCAATTATTCATTCCCATGTCAAATTGCTTAGATGTGATTAACAAATTTATTAACCAAAGGTGTAGAATAAAAACGTTAAAGATCTTTTCAATTAATACGATAATCGGATATGAAAATTAATATAATTCCGAAAAGTAAATCAAATCATTATAAAGGATTCATAAGATCATAGTGAATATAGAAAGAAGTTACCCCATAGATGAACAAGTCTAGTACATGGCTTGGTACATCATGGTTTGAACAACCATGATGACTTCTCTCTTGATTACACAAAAACTAACTAAATACTCTTTTAGATACTATCTAATTAATTTAGATAGATCTAATTAAAGCTACTACTAAAGAAATAGAAGTGTTTACAGAGGAAAAGAGAGGTATTCTAGCCTAGAGAAGAGTATAGAAGGCATAGAAGGTGTACTCCAAATGAACACACAATGGATGCTATTTATAGGAAAAGATCTGGGGGACTTCACGCCGTGAAGAGGGACTTCACGCCGTGAAGTCACCTGCTCCGGTCATAATTATCATTTTTCTTTTTCTTTTGCAAAACAACTCCATAATATGTCATGAGGTGTGCTTGATTTGGCTGGTACTCCATGGTTTCATCCATTCCTTCTATAATTGATCTTGAGTTTAATATATTTCCACCATTAGAGTAGTAAATATGTTACTTTTGATGGTAAAAATCTTCATGGAATGAAACTTTTGAGTTCATGGCATGAAGTCTTGTATTTCCTTCTAGATTTTAGCACTTTCCTTTGCTTTTTACTTCATTCTTTAATTCCAAGTGCTATTTTCCTATAATCACCAAATAATAACATATTTATACATTAATTATCCATTTTATAAAGAAAAATAATTAAAACTACATGATATTGGCATATAAAAATATGTATAAATTCGGCAATATCACCATCATATCCAGATTGAAAGCAAAATTAGTAAAATACATCTCGTAGCAAACTTGCAAACATGTAAAACACGCACCCTTAGAACACCCATCTTCTAATCAAATACACACACATAGATCAATACACGCACATAATTTTCTATGCCTTTGTGAGCCTCATAGTGTTCCGAACATTTAAAAACAACTACTAACACAGGCAAGTTAACAGTTGTTAATATCTTTTAACCAAGGTTCTTTTAGACATTTCATCAAACATACTACGGGTACTCTTTAAGATGCTACCAAACAACTAAAATGAGATATATCTACATCAGATACGCACAACTAAGCTGCTAACAAATCAGCAAAACCAGTTTCGGACTTTGAAGAGAGAAAGGGAGAGAGAAGAAAAAAAAGAGAAAAAGAAGTAAAAAGAGATAAAAAATATGACCTGAGTTGGTGGTGTTAATGAGCAGATAAAACAAGATAAAGCAAACTTGTGAGTAAAATACCCATTCCATTAAGATGTGTATGTAGGGTCAACAAAGCAACAACTACCTGCATTGCCGCTCTCATTGTTTCAATTTCACAGGAAGAAAAAACTATAAAATCAATATTATCTGAGCTAAGTAAGCGATTAAACACACATGGATGAGACTAGAAACATAAGAAGCGGGATTTAACGAACTTACAACTAAGTCGAAACCTGTATTTAGAAATCAAACCTGTATTTAGGTATCATCGAGTAAAATATAAATTGAATATAAGATTATAAGGCACCACGATCACTAAGGTATTGATTAATCAAAACAGAAGATGAAAGAAGAAATGAACCAAGTTGGGGTTTATAGATTATAAATAAGAGATCGATGAACCGCTCAAGGATATGATGATTTAGGAGAAGCTTGTAAGCAATCTAAGGTGAGATGGTAGTGGATCGAGAGTATGGAGGTAGCGTCTTAGAAGAGTGATAAAAGCAGGGATGTGAGATTGTGATGCGATAGTGGAGATATGAAGGTAGTGTGTGAGAGGAGGGATAAAAACAGGGAAAGAGTCTTTTCAGGAAAGTAGAGTATGGAGAAAGCTCTATAAAATTAAAAAAAAAATCGCAAAAATGCCTCTTCCGGTACTCGATCAATGTACCTCTTACAAATTCATTAATATGTCTTATTACTTTAGTTCAGCTTTAGTTCAATCTTATTATATATTATAAAACTACTGTTGATGAACAGGAACATTGAGTCTTGTTAAATTTTATATAGTTAATTAATTATGGATCACATTTTTTCAAGTTACATTTTGTTTAAGTGTTATTACAGTTACAAAAATGAAAAGAAAAGACACATTGATCTAATTTTAACAATCAACGTTAAACAAATTTAAAGCGAATAAGTATTGTTCCAATGCATCTTCTTCTTTTTACAACTATAATTGCAAGCACATTTTCAAATTTAGTGGTCTTCTTAGAAAATATGGTTTTCCAAACATAATGGTCTTGCGAGTATCGCGAGAACCAATCGGAGCAGTCTCATTCCCCCCACTTCAGTCTCATTGCCCATCCATGAATTTTTTGCATGTACTCTGCTACACTCTATCCTAGAGATGGGAAAAATCGGTCCCGGACCGGTCCTGGACCACAGCCGGTCCGGTCCTCGGCGGACCGGTCTTCGCGTAAGACCATTTCGATAAATTCGGTCTTCGGGCGGTCCTAGACCACTTCCGGACCGGTCCAAGTCCGGAACAGTCCGACTTCGGTCCTGGTCCGGTTTGTTTTTCGTTCGGGTATTTTCCGGTTCGGTTTAGACTCCAAGTTATGAATAACTAGAATTACTCTAAGTGTTGACTTCAAAATTAAATTGTTTTAGGTTCATTTTAGTTGATTATTCGAACTACGAAGCAATATAATAAGATGATATAAAAAAGATCTAAATTATTTTCAATTTGATGAATTTCTATAATTTTAAATTCACAAATATAATAAGTTGTCCACCAATAGATCCATATATAGGCCCAATTAAAAGCTTAATATGTACAACTCATACTATTTTTGCATAAACTAAACTAAACATAAATATGAGTCTCATAGTCTTATACACTAACCATAAATAAAAAAAACCTAGTTTTGCATAAACTAACATAAATATAAAAAAACTAGTATTAATTAAACTAAACTTAAATATAAAAAAACTAGTATTTAAATAAACTAAACTTAAATATAAAAAAAAATACTTACTAAATGCCGAGCGAGAGAAGAATTAGAGCCGGATAAGATTCTTCCACAATGCGTACACTTCACATATTTTTTGTTATTTTGTTTGAGTTGTACAAAATCCTTCCAAATTTCCGCAACTCGATTTGTTTTTGGAACTTCTTCGCACATGAGATTTATATTGAAATCACTTCGACCCGCGTTCAAATTGCTAGATCCTTCACCCGCCATTTTTTATAATCTTGAAGCAAATCGAAATATTATATAGAACACTTGTATTATATAGAACAATTGAAGCAAATCCTTGAAATATAAACTTGAATTCTTGAAAAATAAAACTTGAAATATCAAGATTCAAGAATGAGAGAATTGGAGATTTGGAGAATGAGAGAATGTGAGAAAGAGTGGTGCAAGATATAAGGATTCATTTTAGGGGTATTTATAGGGAAAATTTCGGAATAATTTTTTTTTGAAAAACTAGTCGTTGGGACCGGTTCGGACCGGTTTGGACCGCAAAAGTAGCCGTTGAAGTTCAAAAATGGACCGTTGAGCTTTTGGACCGGTTCAGACCGAGTTTGGACCGGTTCGGTCTTGGACCGTTTTGGACCGGTTCGGGTTCTGGACCGGTTCGGACCGTTTCTCTCACTTTCGGTCTTGGACCGGTTCGGTTCGGGCGGTTTTCGTTGGACCGGTCCGGTCGGTCCTCGGGGCCCATGTCTACTCTATCCCTCCATGCTCTCCATCCATGAAAGATCATGCTTACTTTAATCCTATTCCATCGGTCATAGGGTGTCTCATATGGTGGGTTGTACTGATCCTCATTCCAATCGGGTAAAGACTCAAATTGTGGAATCTGTGGTGGTCGAGTAGCTGCGGCTTCAGATGAACTCATCCAGGATGATAGTACCTGGTTGTTCCATGTAGACTGCTGCATCATCCTGTATTGGTACCAAATCAACTGCAAATTCTCAAAACAGCACTACCATATATCATTTACCCTATGCCACTTGAACAGTAACACACCCTCGCCTTTTCCATTAATTTTCATTTCCCAACTCCAATTTTTAAAACCCATAGAGGTCAAAAAGCTAATGAACATTGAGAAAATCTAATGGTGCAATCCTTATTGAAAATTTATGTCAAGTTTAAGCATGTTAAATCATTTATTGAAAGAACATAGATATATGCTTACCGTATGTAATGTAAATTTGTTAGTTTTAATAGAAGCATCATGTCAACTTAAGTTGAATTTAAACACAAACATCAAGTCTTGTAAAGCAACATATATATAAGAAAGTCAAAAACTACCTAGTAAAATGATGAAGATACCTTTTGTAGCACACATATAAATTTTAGAGGTCACAAATTGGCAAATATTCTACCTAAAAAGCACACCTTACTACTATGATTCTTAGTTCTAAGTAAACAAACACTAAATATAATTATAAAGCATGCTTGTTTGTGCTTTCTAATGTGACCTCAACTATAGCAATTCCAAATGATTGTAAACCTTGGCTCATATTGTGATATTAACAACTCATGTTGCTTTGTCATATAGAATTAAGCTTTCTACATCCCATATCATAATACAAAGACATATTAAAGAAACATGTCACCCTGAACTTTTTTTGATTGGCTATTGCTGATAATAAAATAATGTATCAGATAATTACCAACAACTGCACCCTCAGACTGTATGAATCCAAGAAAGAACATAGCTAAAATAAAATGTAATCTGATTACTTGAAGAAGAATGCATGATGATGGGACAATAGAGGATATATGCTTACAGTATGTAATGTAAATTTGTTAGTTTTAATAGAAGCATCATGTCAACTTAAGTTAGAGACATCATATTTAATCACTTCAAACTCAAACATTGAGGTGTGTATACTTTTCAAGTTTTTCTACAAACATCAACTTCACTCCAGCAATCTTGCAAGGCTAAGGAGTCCTTTTTTTTTAGGCAATATCACAGTCTTGAGCATATACAAAAGCAAGCAAGAGAAAAGACCCATCAAGAGAAGGATATGTGAGACCTCATAAGTTAATCCGACCAGTTAGGGGTTGATTAAGGGTGAAGATAACGCAGGAAAAAGTTTAGATGAGTTACAAAAACACTTGGAGGTCAAAAACACTTACATTAATGGAGGACAAAAACACTTTATATGAAGAAGATTAAAGATACTTCCTGAACATGGCTTTTAGAAGGGATTTGGTGAATCATTTAGGTTGCAAGCCGTACTTTTCACAATAGAGGATATATGCTATCTATGGAGTGGAAGCAGATGAAATTCATCAGGACATGGTTGGATAACAGGAAATATGAACACTTAAACAATCAATCAATCCAATAAGTCAATAACAACACTAATTGAACAGTTAACCCAACAAAAAGTTTCAAAAATATTTGCGTAGTCAAACAATCAAACAAATCCAATAACGACACCAATTGAACAGGGTATGCTAGCAATTGAACAGGGTAGGTTAACACCAATTGAACTAATCCAATCAGAACAGTAGAATAGCAATCAAACAACAACAACAGGTTAGCAACTTTGAACTTTCAATTAACATCCGTACAATCAAACAAAAAGATTTGGGCAGTCAATATATGAAGAATAGGTACCTAACAATCCACGCAGCGTCTCGAAGCAGCAGGCGCAATGGTTTCTTTAAAGAAATGGGTACAATTGACGCAGTTGAACAGGAAGGGGTACAATGCATTAGGTTTCTTCCGAATTGAGAATCCAAACGATTTCACCATAAACCCAAATGATTCACCAAATTCGTATGACATAGTTGAACAGGAACCGCAATTCTCGTTACATAGAAATGGTGATTTCATTGGGAGGCAATGTGTTCTTCGAGGTAGGAAGAGACGATAGAGAGGAAGAGAGAGCGTGGTGATAAGAAAAAGAATTGAAAACCCCTAATTGAACCAGGAACGAAAATGGAAATTTTGAAATAGGAAGACGCGTATAATAGAAGACACGTGTTAACACCTTAATCATAGTTAAAAAGCGGGAAAACATAAAAAGAGGCCTTAGAAACATGTCATATGACATATAGTTAGCTGTTTATTATAATTTAAAGATATTGAGTTACCTTAATGAAATGATGTTGTCTCGCCTTATGAAAGATTTATAATAACAAAATAATTTCACTTTTATTAATTATTTATACTAACATTTATCAGAAAATTATGAATAATAGCTTTATGATAAATGTTATATAATACGTATTCTAACATGTAAACATACTCATACTTAGCGCAGAGGTATAGCTTTGGTAAAAGAATTTTCAGCAAATAATAGCTTAGGGGTATTTATACTAATAAGTTTACTTATCTTCTCTATTTAAGATCTAAAAAGACCTTGTTTTTTTTTCAAAAGCTAATGTTGCTATTTGATTTAGGAATGTCATAGCTATTATTTTATAATTGTATATATTTAATTTTATTGTTATTTTTCTTTCTATTACTTCTTTTTTTATTACTTTTAACATAAAGTTTAGCTTTTATGTTTTAAATAAATAACTAAAATGCTTATTACAGGTTTTTCCTTAAAATCTTTTCCATTGTAAGCATTATTAATAATACTAAATGATTATGTTAGGCATTATATGACAAAAAATGTGAATACATTTGATCATGAATCAATTTCCATTTTATAATCCTATATGTCTTAATTTTTTTCGGTTTTATTCTAAATTTAAATGCTTGAATATTAGTTTTATATTTTATTCATTCTAAAACAATACAACAACAAATGAATACAAAAGTAACTCGCTACCATGATTTGCCTGGAAATTTGATGACTTCCATATATTTTAACATCTCGTTTGTAAATCTAAAATAATTGTTGTTAAAAACATATAGACATATCACATATGTCTTATATTTTTAAAAAAAGACAGTTTGTTTAAATGAAATTTATACCGGTATTTTAATAATTTAATTTATAAACGGCCCATGAAAAAGCCCAAGTTTTAGTCCAAACCCCATTTCCTTTACAAACGCACTAGGATCTTCATCATCGTCGTGCCTCCTTCTATCCTTTTCTTTCCCCAAAAACCCCATGGATTGCGCTTCAACTCTCTCCATCTATTCTCATCCAAAACCAGCCTCAACTTCCACCTTTACACCTGCCGGCCATCTGCTGCTTCGCCGCCGGCTATATGTTTCTACTACGTTGCATTATGTTGGTTCAGGACGACGGCGTTTGCAATTCCAGACTTTTGTAGTTAAAAATGCTTCGGCTTCGTCTGGGCGGTCGGGAAGGGGTAGGAGAGTTTACAGGGAGTCGCAATCCGAAGCAGCGCCATTAACCGCCGTTCCGATGAAGGAGATTGCCTCTTTTATATTGCCGGTCGGCTCCTTCATTGTCGTCACTTTTGGTATTGTTTTTAATTGCTAGCTATATATGTTGTAATGAATATACACCGCTTTTACATTTGTTGAGAAAAGAGTTATGTGCTGACTTTTGGATGTCATTTGCTTTACATCCTTACTTCTTCAATTGGTAGGGATTCTTAAATTGTATTGGTAACATAGGAAGTTGGATAGATGCTGCAATATTGATGTTAGACTTGCTACAAAATCCACACCAATTTGCACTTGAACAGGGTTAAACAAACAATGAAATGTAGCATTTTGGAACGTAGGGGAATTTCTTATGGAAGTTTGTTGCAAGTAGAAGTGTTTTGAGATGCCATAACTGAAGGAGCTTTATGTTTGATTTGATGAACTATGTAAAGGACTAAAGCATAGTAGTTCTGATGATAATTTAAATATATGATGCTGAGATTTTGTTTCGGTTTGTTAAAATCATAATCCTATTTGAAGCAATTTCTCCCAATACCTACTACAGTGCTACCACTCCTGGTTACCACACCTTTTATTTGCTAGAGGTTTATAGCAATGGGTCTTAACTTATATTCATGTTCGAGGTTTTTTTTGTTTTCCCATTATTTTTTATGTTTCTTCATAAGGCTTATCTTTGTCATTAAAGCTAATGTATTCAGCTAAATAGCTAATATACATATATGATAAGTTATGCAATGATAGAAACTTCTCAATGGTTCACTAATTTATGTCTTCAGCTGACAGTTATGTGGAAATTGGTGGAGAAACTGATTCTGCCCAAGCAGTCAAAAGCTCCAGCAGCTGAGACAAAGGCAACTGAAGGAGTGAAGTGATCTTTTGCTGCTGGGACCAACTTGTTACCTAATTTCGGTGTGAAGATTGAAAGGGAATCTAAACTCCGACTTCATGAGTTTGCCAAAGAACTTAGGTCATTCAGTATTGTTGACATGTCAGGTACTAGCAAATTAAGACTACATAAAAACTATTAGTGCATCGATATTCTATACTGGGTTTAAAAAAGCGCGCCTGATGCGCGCCTGATGCGCGATGCGTGTGATGCGCTGGATGAAACGCATCAAGGGGTCTGATGCGCCCGGGGGTACGGGATGCGCTGTGATGCGCTCGAGTGGTGCGTGATGCGGGCGAAGCGTGATGCGATGCGATGCGTTTTCAGGGCTTTGTTGGCATTTGATCTGATTACTTTTTCTGGGTTGGGCTTGGCTTAAAAGCAGGCCTGCTTAAATTAAAAAAAAAGCCTTTTAAGTATTAACCTAATAAACTCTGAAGACATCGCAGGTGTGTTAATTTTTTTTTTGTTTTGTTTTATTTTGTAATTAGTTTATCTCTTATGCTTTCCTCTCCTTCACGTTGCTGTTGGGTGCCTTTTTTTTTTTTTTTTTTCTAAAATGTGTTCACAGTTTAGATTTTTGAGCCACGACTCTGTTTTTTTTTTTTTTACCAACAGCTCATAACTCATAAGTCAATTGCTAGTTCATAACTTGATGTATATTTGATATTTTTATATAACAGTGAACACTGAACACCTTCTATAGGAACAGATCAACATACTGTTTTTTTTTTCAGCTTATATGTTTATAATTTTATATATATACATTATGTTTCTGATTTGATAATTGATATATATATATATATATATATATATATTGTTTATGCTTTTATGTGTTTTAGAGTTTCTGTAAGTTGTTGTTTGTGATATTTAGAATGGAACCAAATCAACCAACTCCCAATGTTGATAATTTGTGTTTTGGTGATTTTGATTTACCTAACCGTATTTATCTATTATGTTATTCAACTTTAATGAACTACTATTAAACTACTTTTAGTATTGATTGAAGAATTTGTGATATATAAGTACTTAGAAGGTATAAAATTAGCTTAGAAGTAATTTTTGTGAAAATCGGGCGCATCGTGTTCGTGATGCGAGCGCATCACGCATCACGCATCGGCTCCCGGGACTCTAAACGCATCAGAGCGCATCCCGCATTTTTAAACCAAGATTCTATACGTTCTTTATACACCCTCTGTCACAATTTTTATTTTTTTTATCATTTGGCAGGTCGCAACTTTGGAGACGAAGGTCTATTTTACCTTGCAGAGAGCTTAGCTTATAACCAGGTTAGATTCTCTAACATAATGTTCATTTTTTATCTGCATTACTTTTATTACATAGCTTTCATGTACAATGATATTAGTTATTATGAATGTGATTCATTAGCGCATACTTTGTTTTGGTAACTTGAAGTAGTTGGTGGTTGGAACTTACATTTGATATTCGGGACTGCTAGGAGAAATGTTTGTGTCTAACTGTCTATGTCTAATTTACATGGTTTTTGTTTTACGGTTGTCTGACGTAATAGCGCTTCTTCAAAAGTTGAAACATAGAAGAAGTGGTTGCATTTAATGCAAATTATTATAAACAAGAAGCTGAATTGGATATACGATAATTGACAGTGAGTTTATTGAATATGATAGTTAGAAAGTTCACTTGACCATAATCTTGTTCTGATAGAATGTCTTATGATATTGTGCAACCGAAGAACTTTTAATTCATCAGTGTTTTTTCTTTTACAATAGTTATCTCGTTAAGACCTACATATACTTTGTTGTACAACGAATGCATCAACACTTTACCAAATTTGCTTTTCTAGCTCTCTTCATTTCTCTTGTTCCTTAACAAAGTAATCATCCTCGTTAGCCTCATCTTATTACCTTGCTGTTGAGAAACTCAAAATTTGGGGACAGGGTTTTAATTCGTAACGAGATTTTAGTTTCAAATCTCAATTATTAAGATTCATTTGACCATTGTCTGTACTAGAAATTAAAGCATCATCCAACACATGTCAATGTGTCATCTTAGAGTTATATTGGACAAAATATATGTATAGCAGTTTATAGGGATTAAACTTTTTTTTCATGTTCCAGGTTGCTGAAGATGTAAATTTTGCTGCTAATGGAATAACTGCAGAAGGAATTAAAGCCTTTGATGGTATTCTGCAATCAAACATTATTCTAAAGACTCTTAACCTATCAGGAAACACTATTGGTGATGAAGGAGCTAAGGTGAACTAATTTATAGTAGTAAATGGTCATTAATTTGAAGGCAATTATGAAAGTTCAATTGTATGCAAATATAAGTATTTGGAAACGTTGTTGTTAGGGGTTCATAGTCTGCTTTTAACTTTTCGGAACATGTTATCAACTTATTGGTTGAGCTCTACTGTTGCTTAAGATCACAGACGGATGTTCTTTATGCAGGTCTTGAGTGATATACTGGTTGAAAATACCGGTATTCAGAAGCTCCAGCTAAATAGTACTGGGATAGGGGATGAGGTCAGCTCTATGTTTTTTTTTTCTTTTTTTTGAATTTCTAATTACCAACAAAGATATTTTTGGTTAACTGTTAATAGCCTCTAATGTATTTCACTGTTGCAGGGAGCAAAGGCTATTGCTGGGATGCTAAAGAAAAACTCAACCTTGCGTACAATTGAACTAAACAACAACTTGATTGACTATTCTGTACGCCTTTATTTTCTTTGTTTATGTAAGCATTTGCCTTCAAAGTTAATGGTATATTTCTTACCTTGTATTTGGAATTGGAGGCAGGGATTTTCGGGTCTTGCTGAGGCACTTCTTGAGAATAAATCGTTACAAAGCTTGTATCTAAAGTGAGTAGAAGATTTTGCGATATCATGTTGTTTCCTCATCTTACAAATATATTTCTTGGTTTTTCGAGATTGTGTAAACTTTATTGTGTAACTCACAAGTCAATACATTTTCTATTATGCTAGTGGGAATTATGGTGGTGCTTTAGGGGCTTCTGCACTTGCTAACTTGCTAAAGGTCTTGAGGGTAACAAAGCTTTAAGGGTAATCACCTATTTTTCTAAAGGATGTTGGTATAAATGAATTTGAGTTTCTTAATTATACTCGAAAATAATGTTGAAACATAAATAAAATCTTGGTTTAAAAATGCGCGCCTGATGCGCGCCTGATGCGTGATGCGCCCGATGCGGTGGCTGAAACGCATCAGGTGGTCTGATGCGCTGGGGGGTAGGCGTTGCGGTCTGATGCGGTCTGATGCGCTCGACTGATGCGTGATGCGGTCAATGCGTGATGCGTTCCGTTGCGCTTGACTGCTGCTTTTTTAGTTTTTTTCATTGATTTATCAGTCTTATTCTTTCCTCCACTTCATCTTCATGGCTGTTTTTCTATTTTTTTTTAATCCGCTGCCTTTTTTCAATTCATTCATCAGTCACAATTACATCAGCGTTTGTTTTTTTTAACAACAGTTGATGTCACTACCTTCTACTTGCTAGTTGATACTAATATTGAATTGTATTTAACTATTTATACATATCATGTGTTTAGGAAATGGTTAGGTTATATAAGTACTTACAAGGTATTAAATTAGTTTAGAAGTAATTTTGTGAAAATTAGGCGCATCGTGTTCGTGATGCGAGCGCATCACGCATCACGCATCACGCATCGGCTCCCGGGACTCTAAACGCATCAGATCGCATCCCGCATTTTTAAACCAAGAATAAAATATACAGGAACTTTTTTTGCATGGGAACTCCATTGGAGATGAAGGAGTTCGTGCATTAATTGCTGGACTGTCTTCACATAAAGGTTTGGTTTGTTGACAATAGATACTTGTTTGTCTGATCGCATTTATATATAGTGTTAACTTGACATGTATAGTTTGTAAGCAGGGAAACTCTCAGCTCTCGACATCGGCAACAATATGATAACCTCAAAAGGCGCATTCCATGTTGCGGAATATATAAAAAAAAGTAAATCCTTGTTGTGGCTTAACGTATACATGAATGACATAAAAGATGAGGTATTCATTTTTTTGGTAGTTCAAAACTGTAAGCAGTTGCTTTTATCAAGCAATAATCAAAGAGAAGATATTATTTTATGCAATGTCTTGATTGATAAAATGCATCAGGGAGCTGAGAAAATAGCTGAGGCTTTGAAGGAGAACCGTTCAATAACAAACATAGATTTGGTGAGTTAGGGCAACAACTTTACTTTATTAGAAGTATAATTTAGTTTATTCAGATTAATTATATCCAATTTTATACATTCAGGGGGGAAATGACATCCATGCAAAAGGGATTACTGCAATAGCTGAAGTTTTAAAAGATAATACTGTGATAACAGCCGTGAGTCTCTTGCTTCTTTTACGTGTTTTCTTTATCTAATGATATTTGCAATTCGTCCTTATTTATAAGGTTTTCAAGTTTTACTTATTTGCAATTCATTATCATTGCAATGTCAATGATATTTGGTTAGGGCATTGAAGGTACTTTTTTTGTGTCATGGGAGGGTAATATGGACATTTCCAGACAGTCAAACACTTGCCTAACATTGTTTCTGATCAAGTCTTGGATTCTCATGGGATGGAGTATGTTTTTATTTTACTGTTTATATAAAACAAAAGCAATTTAATCTATCATGCAAACAGCTTGAACTTGGTTACAATCCAATGGGACCGGATGGTGCGAAAGCTTTGTCAGACGTTCTCAAGTTTCATGGAAATATAAAAACTCTCATGCTTGGTTGGTACAAGGTAAACCATTAGACATAGAGTTTTTTACTGAATGTTATTAGTGGTGTTAGGGGGGCATAAATACAGGAAAAAAAGAGGGGGGGGGGGGGATGGTGGAGTGGGTCAACACTGCTTTTATTTTTATTACAGGTCATGTTGACCCTTAACATTCATTTCATGGCATATTATAAATAATTTATGTGTTAGATATAATTACAATAACTAAATGATCACAGTAATAATCCACATCTGATAAAAATGATTTAGGAGGTTGTAACTTGTACGCATATAAAAATACGCATATTCTTTTTAGCTATATTTTGTTGGTTTTGACCCATTGGATTGAACATAACCGTTTTAACTCATTCGTAAGTAAGGTGGGTCAAAATCGCCACTCATTTTTAGAATCCAAACAAAATCTCATATGACCAATTTTCTTGTTATCTCATTACAGATAGGACCAAAGGGTGCAGAATTTATAGCTGATACCTTGAAATACAACAATACAATCTCCACTTTGGATCTACGAGCCAATGGGCTCAGTGACGAGGTCCATAATTCTAAATGGGATTTTTCATATTACTAATGATTTTCAACGAGCTGATGGCCAGTTTTTTTTGTGCAGAAGTCCCTGGCTCGAAGCCTTAAAGTGGTCAATGAAGCTCTCGTGTCACTCGATTTAGGATTCAATGAAATCAGGGTACAATCCACAACCTTTCTTAGAATACTTGTCATCTAAAAAGTTTGTTTCTGAATCATAAGATAATTTCTTACTTGCGCCATTTCAATTTTGATTTGCCAACAGGATGAAGGAGCTTTCTCAATTTCTCAAGCACTGAAAGCTAATGAAAGATGTGAGACTTGCGTCTTTGAATCTTGCTAGCAACTTCCTTACAAAGTTAGGGCAGGTATTCTATCACCATTTTCTCTTTTAGTGCATTTATTTCATGTTTGTAGTTTAATATCCAACAGATCAAATGGATAATTAAAGAAAACGGAAAGGTAGCTTATAAGGAAACATGTTAATCGGTCAAACTTAGTTTCAAAAGTGTTTCACTCTTGTGAAAATTACCCCCTTTTTACCGGTTACCAGGTCATCTTTGATAATTAATGATTTAAATTATTATTTTTAAAAACTAAATAAATAAATTCATAACCCATTTCTTTTCTAAAATACGTAGCCCTTCCTACACTTTTACCTAATTGCTCTCTCTTAAAGCAGAAATTAGATTTGGTAAAGCACTTAGAGTTATACGTATATCCATTTGTAAAGCACTTAAATATAGATGTAAAGCACCTGGAGATACATACTCGTTTCCCATGACCTACTTTCTTATCCTTCACTTGGATAGTAAAAAAATACTTCCACCTACTGCACATTTAATTCGTTTTCTTCTTATAACCAGAGGCAACTCACTAGATAATCACATTGTAAACATGTGTTGGAATATTGTATTATGACCAAGTATCTTTAACTGTAAATAAAATTGGGTCATTAGGTAAACATCTTGGTTTTATTTTGACTCGTTTACTTTAATTGGCTGAACCTAAATGAAGTTTATTAAAAATGGTGCACTGCAGAGTGCTCTAATTGATGCAAGAGACCATGTGTATGAGATGAATGAAAAGGGACTAAGTATCGGTTTCTAGACATGTTAGCACTAGGAAATTGTATACTACTAAGTGACTAAGTGAGTATAGTTTAATTCGGTTAGCAGGTATTCAATTTTCATATTATTTTGTGTTTTATACATACATACATGGTGCGGCCTGGCATCCCTCGGTTCCAGGGGTGTTTAGAAATTTTGTTCTTTCATCTAATGAGGTACTTTCTTTTCTTATACCCTCTTTTCTTTTTTTTTTCTTTTTTTACAACAGCCCAAAAATTATGGTTTGAATTGCAAAGCCCTATCATGATTTTGATATAACTTAATATGATCCGTCAATTTAACAAGGTGATTCTAAACGGGAGATGGATGAAATTTTGAATTGTAATATTGATTCTTTTAAAGAAAATATATGTTTTATTAAGAGTTAATTACATATTTAGTCCCCGAACTATGTCGCTTATTGCATCTATAGTCCCTAAACTATGTTTATTACACTAGGAATCCCTGAACTAAGTATTTTGTACACTGGTAGTCCCTAGTCACTTAAAAAGACGATTATACCCTTCTAAATTCAATTTATTATTTTATTTTATATTTATTCATTTAAATATTATTAAGTTATATTAAAATTATATAACAATCTATATAAACAAACATATTATTATCCTCACCACCACCGGTTTGTTTATCTCCACTATCGCCGGTTTCCCACCACCACCAGTTTCTACCACCTGTTTGACCACAACCACCACCACCACCTGTTTGTTCATCACCTTCTTCCACCCATCACCACGAGCACACCGTTTACAAAAACACCTCATTTACGATGATGAAAGGGAAGAACAGATCGATGAAGAAGAACAAGAACAAAAAATCCCAAATCTATCGATTATGTGACCAAGAACTCCAGAAATCGCACCACTAAAAATCAAACACACATACCTCAAACAATGACACTGCTTGTAAATACACTGACCACCCGAACGAGATATTGTTGTCCTTTTATTAATTTGTAAAAAGAACTTATCAACATTATAAAACTAAAAAAAAAAAATCTAACGTATTGACTCTGACAAGAATGGAATCTACAATAATGATATTACTTGATTAACTCTTTGCTTTAACTCCCCCCCCCCCCCCCCCCCCGCTCCATTTTTGTTTCTTTCTCTCCGTAACCATGAAGGACAGAGCCTCAAGTATATAACGAAGTATCTTGGTCAAGTATATAACTGGAAGATATCGAAGACGTGACCAAGATACTTCGTTATATACTTGAGGCTCTGTCCTTCATGGTTACGGAGAGAAAGAAACAAAAATGGAGCGGGGGGGGGGGGGGGGGGAGTTAAAGCAAAGAGTTAATCAAGTAATATCATTATTGTAGATTCCATTCTTGTCAGAGTCAATACGTTAGATTTTTTTTTTTTAGTTTTATAATGTTGATAAGTTCTTTTTACAAATTAATAAAAGGAAAACAATATCTCGTTCGGGTGGTCAGTGTATTTACAAGCAGTGTCATTGTTTGAGGTATGTGTGTTTGCTTTTTGGTGGTGCGATTTCTAGAGTTGTTGGTCACATAATCGATAGATTTGGGATTTTTTGTTCTTCTTCATTGATCTGTTCTTCCCTTTCATCTTAACCTTAAAATCGTAAATGAGGTGTTTTTGTAAACGGTGTGCTGGTGGTGATGGGTGGAAGAAGGTGATGAACAAACAGGTGGTGGTGGTTGTGGTCAAACAAGTGGTAGAAATTGGTGGTGGGAAACCTGCGGTGGTGGAGATAAACAAACCGGTGGTGGTGAGGATAATAATATGTTTGTTTATATAGATTGTTATATAAATTTAATATAACTTAATAATATTTAAATGAATAAATATAAAATAAAATAATAAATTGAATTTAGAAGGGTATAATCGTCTTTTTAAGTGACTAGGGACTACCGGTGTACAAAATACTTAGTTCAGGGATTCCTAGTGTAATAAACATAGTTTAGGGACTATAGATGCAATAAGTGACATAGTTTGGGGACTAAATATGTAATTAACTCTTAATAAGACATATATTTTTTTAACGCTGTGTTTCACAGTTACATGTGGAAAGAAAATGAAAGGATAGAAAATTAAGGAAAGAAGAGGAAGGGAAATGTTTTTGTCATTGCGTGTTCCTGAGTTCGAAAGAAAATTAGAGGAAAAGTAGAATTTTGTTATTTTGTTTACTTCCAAAATCTTCCCTACTTTGGGAGGAAAATCTGGAAAGAAAATAAGAGAGAATTTTCCTTTCAAAATCTTTTTTTTCTCTCGTAATTTTAACTCGGGAACACAGCGTAAAGAAAAAAAAGTAATCGGTCGTTGGGTGTATACCCAAATCGAAAATGACAGACAATAGTGACAAAGCGAGCGGCGATAAAGCGGACAACCATAACGCGAGTGACGACAACGACGATGAAACCTGAGAAATTAGTAATTTCCAAACCTTTTTTAGTGCAAACCAGTTGCCGCCGGTGGCTATGAAATCTGAGAAGGAGGTCTGTAGAACCCAATTGTATCAAGTATCAAACATGAATCGAAGCAATCAACAAAATGATGAACTCGGTTTTATGATTTGTCGATGAAGAGAGAACCGAGAATAAAATGTAACGTGAATAGCATTGCTTATAGAATTAGGGTTTACAAGCTTGTATTTATACCCCTTGGGTATTTACAATAGCTACCCTAAACTATGACTAATGTCATATGTAATACTAAACTTCACTAGAATATATTGAACACAATTTAAGACCTAACATTCTCCCCCTTTGTGTTCAATTTACAATTAAGCATAATAATGAAATTTATTTATTTAAGCACCAAAACAATCTCCCTGTCTAGAATATGCAAAGATTCTTTTTCTTTCTGCAATAGACATTAGAAGATCGTTCTTTGAAGTTTCGAGTCTTGACGAGATCTTCAAAGACTCGTAAGCAGTGATCAGGTTGTTTAGGTTGTTTATCAGAGATTGCAGTAGAAGCCTCATGCTAATCAGAATTTACAACCATGATCATCTCTTTTGTCTTCACGGGAACAATCTTGAGCCTTACACGAGAATAATATTTCTTGATTACGCACATATATTACTTGAGGGTTGGATTGGCTGTTTCAGCACCTTTGAAATTTTCTTTAAACAAAATTTGCTCCCCCTCGAAAGTAGCTCAAGATCTTTAAAATTTGTGAGCAATTGTTTTCTTCTTTTTGAAAAATTTGAGACACATTGCACTTCATGTATTAGCTTCCCCTTAACGTGTGAATTATCTCATCTTCTTTCCATCCTCAACTCAGTAAGATGATTCTCCCCCTCATGATGGTCAGGATCCATCATGATCATCATGCACATGTAAACTGTAATCAGCTTGATATTTGCATGATTCTATTAGAATGATATGACAATTAACGTATCCGTTGTAACATCGGGATCACATAGATTACCCGTTAACACTTCAGTTTAAATAAACTGAGTGACCTACGTTCAGTGTTGGCATGATGTTAGCACTGGTAGGATTTTCATCTATCACTGTAAATATCATAAAGATATTACTCAAGATGTTCCGGCACTGTCACAAAAACAGGCAAAATGATTCCATTAAGTGTCCTAGAACAAGAATGATATTGCAAATGGCTCTAGACTCAATAAGTGCACGAAAGAAGTCGGGGACCGGAGTAGTTGTCCTCCTATTTTCAATATCAACAATCTCCAAATGAGATGTCAATAGTGTATGTGAAAAATCTCCGTGTGAAGTTGAAACAATCATCTTTTAAGAGATAATTGAGTAGCTGGGTGGGGTAAGTGCATTGCATCACTGGGTTCATGATGTCTTCTTCAATACCAGTATAAACTAGTAGTAGATGTGGCTACCCAGATTGACACTGTTTAGTGAGGATCTTTCTTTTCTTTTGATCCTTTCTCTCACCCTCCTGAATATTTTTCAACTTCTCCCTGAAACTCTCTTTCCAAAATGAATGTACACTCTTTTTCTCACTTCTATAAAATAGGAAGCTCCTTGGGTAGGTCTGTCCTGCTCTGGCTAGACCATAGGAGTAAAGAAGCTACCTAAACACAGTACACACGGACTGATCGAAACAACGAAATATTTTTTGTAATTTTGAACATTTGTAATGTTTTTGGATTTTGGATTTTTCAATGTTTTTGTATTTTCGAAGAATGAAAACAAAACAAAAGAAATATTTTTGAGAAACTTTTTCTGAATAACCCCCCCTACAAGCATGCATAAACACAACTTTATTTGAGAAATTTTTTGCATACTTGTGGGTCCTTCGGACTTGTGCTCCCCCTGCAAGTAACAATCATCAACACAGAAGTTATATCAAATACCGATAAACTACAAAAATAAGCTTCTCAGATCATCAGGCTCGGGCTAATGCTGAACATAATAATGTGTGTGATGAACAAGAGGGAACACTCTTCTTTCTTTTAGCCATGAGTTTGAACTTCTTCGTGTATTGAACACCCAGTTGTTTTGACTTCACAATATTCTCCAGAGTGTAACTGTGGTGTTCCAGAATGTCTCTTGGCTTATCTGCAAAACAAATTATGTAGATTTTGGTACCCATTTGAGTTTGGGTCCAGGTGGATTAGGAGAATTTACTACAGATTCATTTTTAGGCATCCACTTGTAGTTAGAATTCAACTTCTCCTTTTGAATTTTCTAATTGATAAAAAATGTGTTCACTCTTTTGATGAGAGGTACAAATTTTCTCCTTAGATAACCTTATGAGATGTTTAATAGAATACATCTTAAATGAATATTTCACATCAGGTTTATCAATAGCATCCCAACAAGAATTAACAAAAGTAGAAGATTCATACTTCCTAACATTAGCATGAGAATGAACACTAGAATCAAAACCATACTCATTTGAACCATTAGTCTTTGCGCAACGAGAACTATTTCCAGCATTTGAAGCTCTCTCATGTACATATCCAAAATTGTTCTTATAACCACGAGAATCATATTGATTTTCAGCATTAATTTCATGACCACCATGACTAACATGATTTTTCTCTTGAAAACGTCTTTTCTTGGTTTCTAGAAAACTCTTTCTTTTCTCAAGCCACAATGCTCTCTTGGCTCTCCTTTTACTTAAAGATTTCTTTGTCATCAGTTCTAAATTTTGGTTAGGAAATTTAACGTATTGATTCTGTTGAGAGGTGCTACATTGATCGTTAAAGACTTTTTCTCCACAAGCAGACTCCATTAACTCATCAAAATTCTGTTCAACAACAGATTTTCCTTTGTCTACGAAAGAGTTTGAAACATTTTCTGTTTTTGAATTGTTGACAACGGAAGTGAGTTGGTCTTTTAAATAATTTATTCTATCAAGTAAAATAACTCTTTCACTAGTGAAATCTTTTGTTTGTTTAACTAACTCATCTTGAAGATCAGAAACTTTCTTTTTCAAAATAGAACTTGGAATATAAAGATCAAAGTATTCGGGTTTTTCAGAAAGATTTTTTGATTTTTGATTAAATTCTTCAGAAGAATAAGTTGTTGGAGATTCAGTTGATTAAGAAGTTTCAAAATTTTCATAACTTTTGTTTAACTCAGAGTAGTCAAACGAAAGTTGCATTTTTTCTTTATTTTCTCTTTTTGGAATTTCCAACTCATCATCTTCTGAAGCCCCTGTGAATTTCATTAAATCAGTGAAACCCCAACCCATAAACTCAAATTCATAAAATTGAGCACGACAAACTTTAGACAAGTTCTTTGTATTTTCAAAACCTAGACCTGCTTTTACATCGTAAAATTTAGTGTCTTTTGGTTGATTCAAAAATATAGTCTGTTCTGATTGACCACGTTTACAAAGATTATCTTCCAGTTCTTTGACTTTGGAATACAATTGGGTTCTTTCTTTAACATAACAATCAATCTCAACATCATTATCTTTACATTGAATTTCTACATCCCTTAATTTGACAGTAATTTCAGAGTTGACTTGAGTGAGATGTTCGACCTTTTCTTCACAAAGTTTCAACTTACTTTGTACATAAGACAGCTGATCATTTGCTGATGCCAGTTCTCGATTGCACTGAACTAACTCATTGTAATTGTTGTCTAATCTAGCCTCTAAGATTCGACAATGAGCTTTATCTTTTTCTAATTCTAAAATCTGATTTTGCAAAGTATGAATCATGTTAATCAATTGAGAATCAGTAGTACTAACCTCAGAACTAGACTCTGAGATGCAAGACTGCAGATCTCCATTATTAGAATGTATTTCTTTTGACATTTTGATACGCAGATATATGATCGTAGATTGAAAACAAAAAGTTGGTATGACACGAGAAGTGTGTGTGAGAATTGTGTGATCGAAAAATGACTAAGTGACAGAATTAATCACACTTTGGGTCCGAGCAGAAGTCCGAGCAGACTTCTGAGTAGAGATCGAGAAGGAGCAAAAATCCGAGCAGATGTTCAAGCAAAGATCTGAGCAGGCAGAGTATACTTAGCAGATGAGCAAACACCAAGAAGAATTTACTAAGCAGAAGTCACTGAGCAAACACTAAGCAAACACTGAGCACACACTAAGCATAATTTACTGAGCAAACACCGAGTAAATACTAAACAAAATTTACTGAGCAGAAGTCTCTGAGCAAAGTTTAGAGCAAAATAATTCAGATTGCTTGAGTGCTAATTTGCAATGAAGTTTGGCAAATGTAAATTAAATCAATATTATAAAGTGGGTAGGTGAAGTCATGGAAAGCAACAACAATTATGTCAACTGTGAAAGCTACCAAGGCAATCTGTGTGAGGGAGTAGATAAAAAAGATTTATAAGGCTGCGCATAGAAAAATAGTGAGAAGATGCTGTTATACGCAGGTCAGTGATGCGCAGATTAATTAAATACTGGAATTGCACAGGATGCGGCTGTGCGCAGAATTAATTAAATACTGGCTTTGCTCAGTAAACTATGTGCGCAGGATGTGGCTGTGCGCAGATTTTGGTATGCGCAGGTCTTAAAACAAGGTTCGACAGCCGATCGATATTGGAACAAATAATCACACAAAACACAATTAAGCAACCTAAAATCGATTCCTATCAATTCCAAATCACAAAACTAACAAACCCTAAAGATTAATTGCAGTTTATTACACAAAGGTTCAATGATCTAGGGCTGAAGCATGTGACAACGAAGAATACGAAATCAGGAACAAAACCTCGATTTTAGAATGAAATACCAACCTAATTGAACAATCTTTTGCTCTGTTACCAATTGTAGGACCCAATTGTATCAAGTATCAAACATGAATCGAAACAATCAACAAAATGATGAACTCGGTTTTATGATTTGTCGATGAAGAGAGAACCGAGAATAAAATGTAACGTGAATAGCATTGCTTATAGAATTAGGGTTTACAAGCTTGTATTTATACCCCTTGGGTATTTACAATAGCTACCCTAAACTATGACTAATGTCATATGTAATACTAAACTTCACTAGAATATATTTAACAAAATTTAAGACCTAACAAGGTCGGTAATGATTTCTAAGAAAACCATGTATATAACCAGAAAGTTAAAACTTACAAGCTTTAGGAACTTGCGAAGTAAATGATGTTAAAAAGAAGAATCCAAAATAACATCTTTCAGATACACACTAGTGCTTTGTGTTCATTTGTCAATATTCAATTTTCATTACAAATAACATAGTTTCAATAAAGTGAGTACACTCGATCATTACATATAAAATCAAAACAAAAAATATATGATAGAACAGCATTCCTTTTCTGTTTCTTTTTTTTTTTTTTTTTTTTGAAAAACTTTCCTATATTCTTGTAAAGATTAAATTTCTGTAAAAGAATTACAAAAATAAATCAAACTTGAGGAAGAAGACCATCACCATTGTCGCTTAATAACACTGTTGTCGAGAAACCCACAAACAGATCAATGAATCATCGTTGTTCACTGGCTTCATCGAAAACCATAAAAAAAATCTGCAAACACTAATAAAAATATTAATTACAATTGTTTAAATCCATAATACATAAACACAAATAATAGAAGAAAAGCAAACATAGATACTCTTTGCTTCGGAAATTCAAGTTTCACCACAAATAAATAGTAAATGGAGGTGTAGGTGAATAACTGCAATGAGATGATATCGCCGGTCAATTACGGCTTAATACCCAGATTTTCAAGAAGATCAATAAAAAATGAAAGAGACGAGAGAATTTTAATCGTGATGATTTTATAGAAGAATCCGGAAGGCAAGGATGAGAAAGATAAATAAAAAGAGTGGGATATTCCGAAAATCTCAAAATCACGTTCCTTTCTCATTTGAATTAGTTTAAATATTTATTAGTGGAACTTAAATGACTTATTTACCCTCGCTTCCGATTAATATATTACATAAATATCATTATAATTACAGTTTTGCCACTTCTAATCTCATCCCTCCAATATTTAATCCTTCTCGCACTTCTTGCAATAAAATCACTTCTCGCATGAACCTTCCTCTATATATCTACCTATATTATAAAAAAAAACTTATACCTTCTTTGCTTGACACATGTTTTCTAAATAGTAACAAACTATTCTTTATTTATTTTCTCATTTTTAACTTCAATTCCATATACATAACTCACTAACAAATTAGTTAATTTTAATGGGAGCATTAGCCTATCTATTAATTTGTCACCTAAAACATAAAACTCTCATGAGACATTAAGGGATATTTTGTAATCTTGCCATTATATCATAATATTTATTTTCTCAAGAGATCATGTGATATCATGAGATTTTTATTTTTCTCATAGTAGTTTGACTATTATATCATTGGTTTTGTATTAGTTTAGATATCTTGATCTCCAGAGCAAAGTATATACCAAATAAAAAAATAAATATATAAGAGATTTTTTAGTTTCTTGTTCATATATTTATATGTTATATGCCTATAATGAATTAAAAACTTTAACATCTATATTTTATTGCTTAAACTTTAATGTAAGTAGTAATTCATTTTTTAAATAAAAACTAAATCACCAAGTTTCATTCAAATTCTGTTACTTTTAATTTTTACCCCGCGATTAAACACTTGTAGTCAATTTGTTCAAAACTATTTCTATTATTCTTATATTTACTAAGTTTCATTTAGGTTTAGTTCACCAAAATGTATCCAACTTGTCATGTTTTGCTATTGTGTGTATCGAACTTTTAATTTGTTGATATTGTATGTATTTTGGATACATAAAAAAGGATAAAAATGGTATAAGTTTAATACATACAATAGAAAGTTTAATACACACAATAACGACAAATTAAATATCTGGTACATACAATAGAAAATTTTAAAGTCCAATACACACAATAGCAAAACGTGACAAGTTAAATACATTTTAATGAACTAAACCTTTTCATTTATTTTGTTTGTTTTGTTGGAGTAATAGTGTTTGATAGAAACACAATAACTTAATAAGTTTACATAAACCTATAGAGTGATAGTCGTCCGAATCTTGCGTATATCCGTTTTCAGTTTGTTTTACACGCATTAGTAGTTAATGCTTAAAGAAAATATTTGGTAATTTTTTGAAATTAGTCTCAAACTTTACAGTTATTTTTACATAATTACACATCTATACAAAAAAATCACATAAAACGTCTTACGCACAACCTAAAGGCTTAACTAGTATATATATATATATATATATAGGGAGGGGATCCACTAAAAAGAATTTTATTCTACTAAAAGTAGGGAGAAATCCTAACCATCAATCAAAAGTCAAGATCAAAAAGTCAAAATAAGAGGGAAAAAAACGGGAATTAAATATATTGAAAAGGGTATATTCGTAAAAGCAAAAATAACTACTTCGTAAAATCACGCATCACAGTTCTGACAGCCAAATTTCAGGCCACGATTACATTTATTTCAAACATTAAAACATATGCACAAATCAGCCTAAGAAATTGGATGCACAAAATCTAACAAAATCAACTAATGAACAATTTTAAGAGTGATACATACAAAACAAGATGAATGAGTACATGATACATAAGACGCACAATCCTAAAATCAATTGGGGCACCATTTGTCATAACCCTAAAATGAACTCAGTACCAGCGAAGATGCACAATAAAAAATCGTAATTGCTCCAGATCAGATGGATGGCTAAATTTTTGAAGAAAATCGTACTTACTCCGGATGAAAATCGCACATGAAGAAATATTCAGAAATTGCACATCCAAATCAGTGGTCTTTGTAACATTACAGAGCCGTCGTCGTCGACGTAGACATGAAGGTAGTTTGCGAGACGGAGGCGGCAAATGCACAAACATATGGCTTTCAACAACGGCGACGCCACTAGATCTGGTACATAGCAGATGAATCGGTAGAAATATATATATAATCGGCGGAGGAAGATAAAACGGCGGCAGAGGATGATCCTTACATGGTGGTTGCACGGGGTGAGCGGTTGAGGTAAAACCGACGACGGTGGCCAATTTCTGCATTCGACAGGATGACGGCGCAGTTATACGAGTTCTTTAGGGTTTGTGGCGAATTACTTTTGTGGGTGAAGCGGCAAATTGAAATCGTGGAGGTGGATAAAAGTTACATTTTAAATAAAATAAAAAGGGAAGGACCAAGGTGTTATTAAAGGAAACACTAAGGATTAAAGGTGGAGTAAGGAATTAAGGTTTAATTTTGGCAGCCTCATTACACCTTCACGGCAGTTTTTGGTGGTTCCGTTCTCTCTCGATCGACTTGGAGAAGCACAAGAAAATCGTGGTGATTGGTGAGGATTTTTGTTCAAGTAAGTGTCTTTAATCTTTGCTATTGTACAAGAAAATCGTTTATGTAGGATTTAAATGGTTTGTTTGAGTTTTAGGAGTGCTTGAGGTCGACGGGTTTTAGTAAAAGCTTGAAATCAATTACAAGTAGGATGTTTACACTTGAAATTAACATTAATGTTAGTGATTGTCATCTCTTGGATTTTTTTTAAAACAACGATACTTTACTGGTGATTAAGTTGAGAATGGGATTTCATTGTTGAAATGAAGTTCCTGCTCGTTGACTGGTTCAAACAGAAACACTGTTTCTGAATTTTGATAAAGATAGGTGGGGATGAAATGCAATTCCAATCAATGAATCAATTACGATGGTAAACTACGATCCCGTTTTGGACAGTTGTGAATTTCGGTTAGAGTTAAGGCAAAACAAACTGTAATTAGTACATATGGAACCACGATTGAAGTTGGATTTGTGAACTACGATTCATGTTGAACTACAATTGTTCACTGCATTATATATATATATATATATATATTATATTATATATATATAGGTTAAAGTTCATGAGAGAACCATTCTTAGTGCGAGAACCGCAAGAACCAATCTGAGCCGTTCAATTTCCCCTCCTTCAATGTCATTGCCCACCCATGAATTCCTCACATGCATCCTGCCACACTCTATCCCTCCATGCTCTCCATCCATTTAACTTCTCATATCCAAGGAACGACTGAGATTGGTTCTCGCGGTTCTTGCACTAACAACGGTTCTCACATGAACCCTCCCCTATATATATATATATATATATATATATATATATATAGGGGAGGGTTCAAACGAGAAATGTTTTTCGTACGAGAACCCTCCCCTATATATATATATATATATATATATATATATATATATATATATATATATATATATATATATATATATATATATATATAGGGGAGGGTTCAAACGAGAACTGTTTTTCGTACGAGAACTGCGAGAACCAATCTCTGCCGTTCCTTGGAAATGGGATGTTCATGGATGGAGAGCGTGGAGGGGATCAAGTATGGCAAGGTGTATGTGATGAATTCATGGGTGGACAATGACATTGAAAGAGGGGAAATTGGATGACTCAGATTGGTTCTCGCACTAAAAATGGTTCTTAATGGAACTTCTTCCTCTGTGTGTGTGTGTGTGTGTATATATATATATATATAGGAAGAAGTTCCATTGAGAACTATTTTTATTGCGAGCACCAATCTGAGTCGTTCAATTCCCGCTCTTTCAATGTCATTGCCTATCCATGAATTCCTCACACACACACACACACACACACACATATATATATATATATATATATATATATATATATATATATATATATATATATATATATATATATGTGTGTGTGTGTGTGTGTGTGTGTGTGTGTGTGTGTTTGAGAGCTAATATATATTCAACTAATTAATACCAAAACTAAACTAACATAAAAAATGTTAAATTATATAAAGTTGGAGAAAGGTTATGGATATTAAAACTCTAATTTAAAGAAAAGTTAATTAAAAAATATATTATGTAGTTTTTATTAATAAAATTTAAAAATATAACATTAGTTAGTGTAAATAATTAATTTATCTACATTCACACTTTTGAGTTTTAAGTATGGATATAACCAATATATAATTGATTTTTCATGGTTGCACTACAAAAAATATGTCATATATCCACATTTTATAAAAAGCGTGTAAGAGTTTTATGTGTTGTCATGCTTATAATTGTGAAAAATAGTGTAAAAATAAAGATTAATGTTAGAAAAAGAAAAAACTCAACATTTATGGGTGTGTATACTTGATTTTAAATATCTACGCTTTTAAATGTGTGAATTTAGTAATAAACAGATAATTATAAAAGTTCACACTTAAAAGCGTGGACTTTTATACAACTCTAGAATTGTGTTCAAAATTTCCGCGCTTAGAAGTGTCAAAGTTTAGATAATCTGTCCATGCTAATAAATGTGATTTTTTACTCTAATTTTCACATTTTCAAATTTAAAGATTTGAAACAAATTAGTTACATCCAATTTCCCCATGTTTGATCGCAATTTTTCATAATTTTAAGTGCATTTATATTAATTAAAAAAATATGAATAATTAAGATCTTTTGTAGTGTTGGATTGTTTTGTTCTTTAGCTACGGCTTTTTGGAGCCAATAGAATCGATGGGTTAATTATGATTGTATTATTAGTTCCTCCAATTTTTTTAAAGCTCTTAAGAGAAGGAGCTTGTATGTTGTAAACTTTTTAAGATATATAAATTCTATACATTATAATAAGTGTGAAGATTTTGTTATTTTTTACCCCCGAAATTTATATTTAAACGTCACAATTTTTTTACCTCCATACAATTTTTCGGGGAAAAAAACATATATTGTAAAGCGTGTAACTAGCATATACTTTTTGATGCAAAACATATATAGTTATTTGATTCCCCCAAAAGCCGATTGCGTTGCTATAAAAGGTTGAGGGGTGGAACTCCATTTCTTCATCAGCTATAACGCTTTTTCAAACCAGAGCTTCCGATCGATGGGAAAAATTGTGTATAATTTTCTTTCATCACCCTGTCAAAAAGAGCATATAGATTCTCACTATTCATCGCTAACGACAGATAAAAGAATCAGATTATTTGGGTTTGAGCTCGACCCTCAAGAAAGTGGCTCGACGCTTATCACAGTCTCCTCCGAGATAAAAAAGTTCAAGTGTGAATATTGTTTCAAAGGCTTCGAAAACTCGCAAGCTTTAGGTGGTCATCAAAACGCACATAAAAGAGAACGAGAGAAGAAGAAAAAGTTAATGTTAGAAGCTAAAGAAGCCATCATCAATAACTACCTTCAACCATACGATGATGTTATTAATAATCATGGGATTAACATAAAATTTCAAGGTTATTATTATGCTGGTGATCATAAAGATCCAGCATCGTTTAAGGACGATCTTACATGCAATTCTGGTCACAACCATGCTCATAAGTCAAGAAGCATGCTTTCTTCATTACCAGATGATTCAAATCAAACTTATATAGATTTGAATCTTCAATTGGCTTTAAGCCCCTACAGTTCTACTCCACCATATGACCATCTATTTTAATTTCTATAATCTTTATAAAAAGGTTGAACCTTAGATCTAGTAATAAATCGTTACAAGCAGTATGAACGTTAATTCGAGAGAAAATTAAAGTTGCAGATTCTTTTATAGAATATATCACTTTAATTTCTCGTTATCTTGTATCAAAATTTAATACATATGTAAATAGTATGTACGACTATATAAAGATCTCAAACTTCGTTGTGATTGGAATTATGTAATTTTTGTAATAAGATACAATGCAAAAAAAAAGGAAATTTCATAGGTAAAAACCGTCGCTAATTAACCGACGTCATTGTTCATTTGTCGCTAAATGATATATTTGTATATGATACCCCAAATAGAGTGATCGATTTGGACAAAATTAAATAATTATTTGACAATCAGTCTCCAAATAAAACAACATGAGTTAGGTTACGTACGAATCACATCGGGGGCGGCAAATTATTTAAATATATTTGAGAATGGGAGACCAAATCTCATCCATTCATTTATTGACGTGTGGCTTTGATTAAGTTCTTCTATTTAACTATGCAAGGACATAGTCGTCAGGGGCGGAACCAGAATTTTAGTATAGCGGGGACCGATCTTGCTTTATGATAACACCAATAATAACATATATATGAAAGACATAAAAAAGTTTCATTATTTGTCTAGATAAATAAATAATGAAAGTTTTTTTTATAGAAAAGAAACTTGTGTGTTAAAATAACTCTTACATTTGCCAAAAATAAATAATCAAAGTTTTTAACAATCGTCAGTTTGTTTGTCACGAACTAACATGTTAGAAGCACAATATTAATTAAAAAGGTAACTCGAATGCTTTATCTTGATAGAACTTGAATGAAACCGAAAACTAACAATAAGAAAATCATACTTCAATTCGTGTGTGTATAGTTGGATATGTCTTTGTTTCTTTAAATATACCCAACTATTATTTTGTTTGTAGAGAAAGTATCAAAAATCTATCTCTCAATGTAAAGAACCAAACTGTTTCAAGGATAATCACTACTTATGCTATTATGAAGTCTTGTTTTCATAATGTTCATTGCTAAGAAAACTCTTTTAAAATCAAAATAGTCACTTTGAGCTTTCCATTCGCGGTTCATGTTTTGAGCTATACTTTGGCTACTAGTTAATTCTAATGATAGTGGGGTGCTGAGCTAAGCCTTGGCTAAACCTACTCACTAACCGCTTCCCCTAATATCCTCCCTTTACCACATCATAAAGAGGGTTTAATAAATATGCGTTGGACTTAAGCTTCTATTATACAAGGATTTGAGCTCATTGGAGGAGGCCGAGTACCCTTCATCCCCCTTGTCTCCGCCCTTGATAGTCGTCTTTTGCAAGAAACAAGCAGACGTCTTTGCTCTCTCATGCACATCACCTACCCACTTAATCACCTGCTCACTCATCTTTCTCTTTCTAGCTAGGCCTCACATCTCCATATACAAGAAACAACTCAAAGTCTTCGCCGGAGCCATTACGACCTTCACCTCATCCCCACAAACAACCGCCTTTCAAACCTTCGCCAACCGCTGCTGACCTGATCTCTACGCCACCATATTTCAACTTTTTTCGCCGACCAGTTAGAGCAAGAATCTCGACCGCCTCATTTCATCTACTTCTATTTGTTATAACCTTCACTAGCAACGGACGGAACACCATCATCGACCTCCTTCACCGCCACCAACCTCCTTCACCGCTACCGATGTAGTTACGCCCACCATCACCTACTTCCGATGTGACAAAAACTCCGATATGCACCTACCATCTCCGATGCCCACCACCTCTCGTCAACGCCGCCTCCGACGAAACCAAGATCTGAAGCTGTTTATATTTAATTAAGAGATCTGGCTTCTTTGAAGAACAAGATCTGATATCATTTTTTTTATAGTGAAATCTTGTCCGCATCCCTTTTATTGTGAAATTTGTTTGATAAAATCGTTGAGATCTGAATTTTTGTTATTTTGGGGTTGAGAATATATATAGTTTCAGATCTGAAATGATATAGTTTAAAATCTGCGATGTTAGTGAAATAATATAGGTTCAGATCGGAAATGGTATTTATTCAAATCTGAAATATTACGTATTATTTCAGTCCTGAAATAGTATAATTTCAGTTCTAAAATAGCATAATTTTAGTTCTGAAATACTACATATTATCTCGTACAATATCGTTTCATAACTGAAACGTTATAATTTTATATCTGAAGTATTATATGTAACAAAAAGAACGAGTTATTTCAGATATGAATTAACATGTAAGCAATTTGAAAAATCCCATATGAAAAAAATAATCTGAAACATATTGATATGTGGTCTCTAATTAAAGAGGAAAAAAATCTCGTTAATATGGTGTAATTTGTTTGAATTATTAATAAGTATTTTTTGAGATATTTTGATTATAAAAATAAGGTAGATTACTTAAAATAAATAAAAAAAGAAATTAAGAAAAGATGAGTGAAGCCGTGAAGGTCTAAACGTTCATTTGTTTTATTTGCATGTTCCAGTTATACCCCTTAGACTTAACACTATGTTTATTTAAATCTAATTTAATCTTAGCCATTGATTTAGTAAATCAATGGTTCAGATTTGGTCCCCGGTTCTCAATCAAATTAATGTTTCTAATTGAACACATAGGGGAGGGTTCCATTGAGAACCAAATTTATTGCGAGAACCGCGAGAAACAATCTTAGCCGTTGATTTGATAAGTGGAATTCATGGATGAGGAGCGTGGGGGAATCAAGTGTGGCAGGGTGTATGTGAGGAATTCATGGGTGGGCAATGACATTGAAAGAGGGGGAATTGGACGGCTCAGATTGGTTCTCGCGGTTCTCGCACTAAAAATGGTTCTCAATGGAACTTCTTCCTATATATATATATATATATATATATATATATATATATATATATGGTAGAGTTATTGTAAGATGTGTTTTCAAATAAGGTGTGTAAGATGTATTGTGAGCCATTAGATTTCATCAAGAGTCAATAAAAAAAAGTCAAAATTAATTAAATGTAATTGTCAATTGAATAAGGTTTAAGGGCATAATAGTCTTTATGACTTTAATTACTTCCTGAAATCACGTTCAAAACCAACTTTCTAAAATAAAGTTGATTCAGAATAACATCATCAAGTAAACAAAATGATGAACAATATAATAAATTCATCACCTGATATGTAAAAGAAATTGATTTACAAGCTCAATACTAGTACAGAAAAATGATGAGCAACTCAAGCTTCATAAGAAATTGATGCACAATCTTGAAACCAATACATATGAAATTGATGAAACAACTTATACATAAGAAATTATCAAGTTTGAAAATAGATAAATGTTAACTAAATTAGAATCTGATGCATACAACCATTCACAAAACAAGAACATGTTCTTTATTGCCTTATACTCCTTGATGTACGATTCATCAAAAAAAAGAAAAAATGATACCCAATCCATCTAATGAACAAACCACTAACTTTACACAAACAAGAACAGAAATAAAAAAAGCATATACAGTTTTCTCGATGGACAAATCCTTTTGAAACTAAGATTTAGAGAATAATATCTGATGAGGATCACCACTTTAGCAATCAAACATCATCAATTGTCGTGATGAACAAAGTATCATCATTTTATATATTCAAGCATTCAGTGGCACACATAGTAGAATTTGCAGCAACGAATGAGACCGCTTATAGCAATTGATAACAAAATGAAATACATGACTAAATTGAATGCAGAATGAATTGGCATATTCGGTTCAGCAATTGAATTTGAACTACTGGAAATTGGATTTTGCATTGATTAAGTCAACAACTAGCTTTGAATTAATAATAATTCAACACAAGGTAGTAATTCATCATTTTTTTTATATCGGAGAACTCATTTATATATCACGAATGCAACAATATTCATCAAAACAATGGTGATCTTCTAAACACACAGTTTAATATTTCTATTATACCAAAATTATTAGTTCAAACAATTCTAATATAAATAAACCTATACTAAAACATAGTTACAAGAATAATCAAAACTCTACGGTGATGAAAGAAGAACTACACTTGTTGAACAAGAAGTCAATACTCTTAACAGAAGAACAAGAAAACAGTTGGAAAAGAATCTGAATTTGTGATATCATTAACTTATCTATGGCAGTACCTTAACATTGGACCTAAAAACGAATCAGTTTGTAATTCGGATTTGATATGAATCGACGATTGGTGGTTTCCTTTCTATGGTAACAACGACGATGAACCGCCACTAGTCATATACGTGAAGGATTCATAGATCAGCAACTTGTGTTCGTTAGGGGGGGCGGCTAGGGCACAAAGATTCGGACCTAATCTTGCCGACCGGTGAAGGCACCCAGATCTAGAGCCCCAATTATGCATTATCTTTAAAATCGTGTGCAATTACCATACTGACGGACCAAGGAGCGATAAGGGCGGTGCAGGCGAGGTGGTCGGCGAAAGATCATTTCAGAATCGTAGAAGGGAAACTTGATAGCGTAGGGACGATATGAGAGATGCTTAGGGAGCAGTTATCATTCACCATATCTAATGGTGGTTCTAAAAAGGGAGTTAATGTGTATTTAGGGTGTAAAAGTGTAATATAAAATGTCTAGATTACCCTTCTCCTAGTAATGCCACGTGTTAAGCTCTAAATCCATCTTACCCATCTTACAATAATTTACATTTTATTTGATCATCTCCATCTCCATATATATATATATATATATATATATATATATATATATATATATATATATATATATATATGAGACGGTTCAAATGAGAATCGTTTTTCGTACGAGAACTGCGAGAACCAATTATAGTCGTTGATCAAAGAGATGGATGGTTGAGATTAAATAGTTGTTAATGGATAACCTTAAATTAATCAAACTTGTCCTTAATTAATTAAGGGTAGTTTGGACATTTTTACATTACCCCCATATTTTTTAAACTATTATATCTATGAAACGGAAAGGTGTTAAATTATAAAACTTATACCATATTAACGAGAAAATTATACTCTTTAATTTGAGACCGATCTTGATATATTTTATTCAATTTTTTTTTGTTTGCTGGGTTTTTGTGAGAGAGAAATCAAAGATCGGTCAACGGTGACAAGTACTACGGTTAAAGAATGATGGTGAGGAAGACAAAGTGGTAGCATGTATGGTGAGCAGTTGCCGGTGAACGGTGGTCGCCGGAGTGAGTTGGTCGGCAAAGGTTTGAAGTTTTCAACAGATTGTAGGTGTGTGTTTTGAATTTTAGAAGAGATGATGTAAGTAGGTGATGGTGCAAGTGGGTTTTGTGTGTTTTTACAAACATACCCTTTTAATTTATAATTAATTTTTTAAGACAACTAATAAAATGATTGGTCAGGAACGGTTCTTGCGGTTCTTGTACGAAGGACGGTTCTCGTTTGAACCGCAACCTTGACCTATATATGGGTTCTGTGATTTCAAAGACATGAGAAGTTGTGATGATATTTTGATACATGATTGCTCTACAACTTATATCCAAACGTCTTTGGGATGTTCATCATCAGGTGATGTGTTTCTTTCAATGAATCGATTCAATCGAACTTCTAGATAATTTAATTTTAAACATCATATATTGTTTAAATAATTTAGTTAGTTTATATAGTCATAATCAACATATTTATATGTATAAAACCTCATGGACATTTAGATTGATGTATTTAGCAGACTTAATATAAATGAGCATAACTTAAAGGCTCTATACTATCATATGTTCGAGCACCAATAACTAAATACTATAGCATATTATAGTTTAAAAGTACTTGGAGTTAGTAGAGATAATTACATTCTCACTTCCTTAGAGTTATCATTATAAGTATTAACATACCATGAAGGCAATAAACCTATACGAATTAAGACGAACAGAGCTATGACTCAATTATTTAATAAATACAATATACCCAATTTAAGTAAACTTACAAAAATCAGACTAAATACAAATCATTTAGGAGGATCTATGATTTGATGTGTTAAAATAGATGTTTATATGTGAGTTTTAAACTCTCTTCAAACAGCCAACCGGTTAAGAAGCCTTTAAGGGGTCAAAACTAAGCATTATTTCCGGTATAACGGTTTTGTAAATTTTAATATATAACACGTTGATTAGTTATTTAATTGCAAGATAAGTCTAAAACTGTTGATCTAGATTTCAAGACAATAGCAGGAGGGGTTTCAAAGGAGCATCAAACAAGTGGAGACATTGTAGTAGGTATGCGTTTATTGATGCAAACAAGATTTATAGTTTTGATCAGGTGGTTCTATCTGATAATACATTAATTGTTGTACACCATGTGTCCGACAAAATAGACCAATGAATTCTTCTATCAATGTGCTAATATACATATATCTGATACTGTCTTTAAGTCTTTGATTTACATTCTTAGCAAGTCTTTAAAGACAGAAACTTAAACTTATTTACTAATGACATACGGATGTGGTTGAAAAATCCGTAAGAATAATCAAAGAATTCGAATAAGAATTTCCATTATTTGAACTATATAGAGCAAAACCTGTCGGAGAGTATTTTATCATTTCACCAGGAATCCGTCTTTCTTGGATATCCTCAATGGATTTCGTATCATCTTCGCCCGCTCCATGTTTCTTGGTTTTTCTTCTTTCTTGGTCGGAAGTAGTGTGGAGGCTTTTTTCTCTGTGTTTCTTGGTTCGTCTTTTTTCTTTGACGGTGGAATTTTCTTAGACGCCGGAACTTTCTTCTATTAAAAATATATTTCCCTTAAGCACCAAGTTAAAGAAATAAGGCTTCTAATAATACACACCAGTACCGTTTTCTCATGGCAATAATTGAACCATGTTTTAAGAAAAAACCATAACCACAAGAATTAAACAAGAATTAATAATTCTTTTAACGGAATATTGATAATAATTAAATTTCTAGAAATATTTTAATTCTTAAGGAAACCAATAGTCTAATTTTACTATCATCACAAGATTAATTACAAGTAAATTACGATAGTTCTTTTATTACGTTAATGTCCGAAATTTTGGTCGTTACATGTTTGTTGGATATAAGTTGTAGATCAATCATGTATCAAAATATCATCACAACTTCTCATATTGAAATCACACAACCCATATATAGGTCAATCTTGAGCAATTTTTAATCACGATACATACCTAAATTAAAGCATAAAACAAATGAAGTTAATGGTGATGTTATAGAAAAGTAGAAAACTGATGTTAGTAACAACAAAATAAATGATGATGACTTGTATTTGTTTGTTTGTAATATCATTTTATAATAAGACCTAACTTCCATAAGCAAAATGAATATTCATTAACTTTGTTTATTCTAGAGCTACATAGAGTGGTGCTAATTAATTGTTTTATAGATTACAAATATGTTTTGACATGTCATGAAATACTTATATACTTTCATTATATATGTTAAAATTTGTTAATGAAATACATGTTTTAAGTATGTCAACATCTGTTTTATGATGATTAGACTTAATAGTAACTCAAATGAGTCACCGTCAAATTCTCTCTTTGGTTGCATAGACCATGTTTTGTTTCTGACTTTAAAAGTCAACTCTGTACATTCATTATAAAAATAATGCATTAGGAAAAGAGCACTCTAAGTGTGTACATGTGTTCTTAGTGTAATTTAAATAGGGTTTATGCCTTACAACTAAAATTATGAACATAATGTACTATTTAATACAACAATAATAATTTAAACCATGAAAAATTAAGGAAGGAGAAAAATGATAGCCATCGTATCCAGATTGAAAGCAAAATTACTAAAAATACATCTCATAGCAAACTTTCAAACATGTAAAACACACACCCTTAGAACACCCATCTTCTAATCAAATACACACACATAGATCAATACACACACATAAATTTTCTATGCCTTTGTGAGCCTCATAGTGTTCCGAACATTTAAAAACAACTACTAACACAAGCAAGTTAACAGTTGTTAATATCTTTTAACCAAGGTTCTTTTATACATTTCATCAAACATACTACGGGTACTCTTTAAAATGCTACCAAACAACAAAAATAAGATATATCTACATCAGATACGCATAACTAAGTTGCTAACAAATTAGCAAAACATGTTTCATACTTTGAAGAAAGAAAGGGAGAGAGAAGAAAAAAGAGATAAAAAAAATATGACCTGAGTTGGTGGTGTTAATGGGCAGAATGACAGATAAGGCAAGATGAGTATGTAGCAGTGGATGGGTCAACAAAGCAACAAACACCTGCATTGCCGCTCTCGTTGTTTCAATTCCACAGGAAGAAAAACAATTAAATCAATATTAACTGAGCTAAGTAAGCGATTAAACACACATGGATGAGATTAGAAACATAAGAAGCGGGATTTAACGAACTTACAACTAAGTCGAAACCTGTATTTAGGTATCAAACCTGTATTTAGGTAGAACCTACCGTTTTCAATTTATATAATTGTGATGCGTATGCATTTAAAACAAGAAAGGATATGTAAATTTAGATTAATATCCAGCTTTCTTCAGAGCATTTATACTGATTAAAATGTTGTTCTTATTTTTGCCGCCAACTGAGGTGCACAAAAAATTCGAATATCCGATTTTGTGCAAAAACTATCCGAACCGGTTTTTTATAAAACTGGATTTTTTTCAAACCGGAGTGGATTTAACCGGTTTTATCCGATCCAATCCGGTTTTAATCCGATCCGAAACCGGTTAAACTGGTTACACTTTTGTCCGAGAAAATCCGGTTTTAATCCGTACGAAACCGGTTACACTTTTGTCCGAGAAAATCCGGTTACAATCCAAAAATCCGGTCCAGATTTTATCCGATCCGGATCGGATTAAAATCCGAATATGTGCACCTCTACGACGCCAAGCCTATAGATTTAAGATGTTTGAATTGCCTAGCAGGATATAGTTTAAAACAATATTTGATAAATCTATTTGTAACATAATGATTTATGATTTGTATAAAAAATATAATAACGTTTCGTATCATAATATCACGTTTTCCATCCATTACGTCGATGCTTCAACCGTTGTTTTGGGTTTTGACGTTATTTGTCACCATTTTGTAAAATTCTTATTTTTTTCGCTAATGATTAGTTTTTATCAATTTTTAAACCAACCCGTTATATATAAAAAGACATTCGTGAAAATCCCCTATTTCAAAATGATTTTAAATTACTTTAGAATATTTTTAGAAAGACAATATGTGATCATTAAATTATTTTTAGAACATTTTTTACCAATCAAAATCCCCTATTTCAAATTATTCTTGGAATTTTTATCCACTAATCAACTCTGTTTATTTCCTAAAAGCTAACAACTATCGATGCAAAAATTTTCTTTCTTGATCATCTTCTGATTTTCATGAATGTTTCTTGATTTGTTATCTATATATGAATTTATTATACATTTAAGATTTAATACCATAAATATTTGAAATTCATATCAACAATCTCCGTGTTTATACACGGAGTATTAAACTAGTAAATTATATAATATTTAATATTGAACACAACAAGTTTTTTATCATTACTATTTAAAAGTGAGTATTTTATACTATTTCACCAATGATTTTAAACCAATATATAAATAGTTTTTTATTTTCACCAATCAATCTACAAATTATTTTACATATTCATCACAGATCATGATTATTCACTAAATAATCATATAATATAAAAATAAAAAATCTTATATATGTGTGAACAATCATAAACCATTAATATAACATTTTACTTTTGCATTGACTATATAACACTTTCTGCTAATAAAAACTTAGTTTTAGAACAAACCAAATCGATAGCTATTACAGTGCTATAGGAAAAATTAGAACCGGCCATTTCAACCCGTATGGTCAACATTGGGTCACTACGGGTGAAGTTGTGTAGTTTTTGGGTTTATTAGCGTATTGCCTTATGAAAGAAATGGGTCCAAACGGGTTGTGCAAGGAACCTTTTAAAAATGAACGGGTCTAAACGGATCCACATGTTTTCTTGGAATGACAAACTAAAATTGAACAAAAGTTTCTTTTAAAACTTTTTGCTGTTTCCAGTATTATTATTTTTATTTTTAATTATGGTTGTTTATTTGTACTATCCTTGTAATTGACAAATTTTTAAAGATTTTAAGGTGTTTTAATGATCAGTTAGTCTAATTTTAATAAAGTGACCCGTTTCGACCCTAACACGTTCTAACCCGAATCCGTTTCAACTTGAACCCATTTTGACCCGAGTCAGTTTCGTCCCGCTACCCAATCCGACCCAACCCGCCCGTTTTACCACCAATAGGAAAAATATATAATTATTGAATACAACAAACAAATCAGAAAAAAAAAAGAAAAATATACATTATTGAATACAAGAAAAAACCAGAGGGAAAAGAATGAAAAGAAAAAAAAAACAGAAAAACAAAATGGGGATTATATATATATATATATATGAAAAAGTTCATGCGAGAACCATTCTTAGTGCGAAAACCGCGAGAACCAATCTGAGCCGTCCAATTCCCCCTCTTTCAATGTCATTGCCCTCCCATGAATTCCTCACATGCACTTTACCACACTCTATCCCTCCACGCTCACCATCCATGAAACTTCCCATACAAGGAACGGCCGAGATTGGTTCTCGCAGTTCTCGCACTAACAACGGTTCTCGCATGAACCCTCCCCTATATATATATAATATTGTTGAGGTCATGCTGACCTGTAAATGTGACATGACAGCCTGTAATCCTAATCCCTGTATTTAACTGTTTTATTTAACTGCGACTAATTAACTGCATTATGTGACGTGGACATTATAGAAAAACTACTTTTAATGGGATACGGCTGCTAATGGACAAAATAAAACTGTAAATCTGAACACTTGAAAAATTGCTAAACTTACTAGAAAGGACTAGAAAAAACTGTTAAAAATGACTAAAAAAAATTATAAACTGCCATAGAAAATATATGTACACGGTAAGTACAATAATTCTATATGAACCTAATAAAAACTGCTTTGAAAACCTCCTCCTGGTGAACAACTCTTGTCTTCTTCTGTAGAAAAACATCAATGCCATTAAAATCAGAGTCTATCTGCAACTAGAGGTGCACATTTTCGGATTTTAATCCGATCCGGATCGGATAAAATCCGGACTGGATTTTTTTGGTTTTTTTGTGACCGGATTTTCGGATTGTAACCGGATTTTCTCGGACAGAGGTGTAACCGGTTTCGTACGAATTAAAAACGGATTTTCTCGAATAAAAGTGTAACCGGTTTAACCGGTTTCGGATCGAATTAAAACCGGATCGGATCGGATAAAACCAGTTAAATCCGCTCCGGTTTGAAAAAAATCCGGTTTTATAAAAAATCGGTTCGGATTGTTTTTGCACAAAATCGGATATTCGGATTTTTTGTGCACATCTATCTGCAACAGATACAAACATAATTAGGCATGTACATGATCAAATCATAGTAGGTAACGAGTACAGACTCACATGGAGCAACAAGGTATGTTTTCATTAAACAAGTCGTTTCTATCATCAAAAGTTCCTTAATTGTTAAATAGTTTTGTGATTTACACACTACTACTACACAAAGGTTCATGGTATATGCCTATGGCATAAACTATCAAGAATGTTGTTTAAACAAGCAGTCAAGCCCGACTCAGGGATATTAGTCACAATCAATCTTGCCACCTAAAGATAGTAACTTACGGTGGGTATAAGAATAACCAGATTATCAAATCATCACAACAATTGAATCACCACAGCACCTCAGCATGAATGAACACAACAATTGGTCACATGTTGAATCACCACAGCACCTCAGCAGGCAACACAACGAACACAATCCTACAACCATCAAGAATGGATGAACACAACAATTGGTCACAACTTGCTAAGCAAAAATAGGTGGGTTATACAAGTCCAATTCCACATAGAAATCAGCATCAAATTTGTGTTTCAGTAACTTTATGGTATTTTTTTTCAAGAGGAAGAAAGGTTACTGAGTCGACTACAATATCTTGTCTCAAAATGAATGCCCTGATATAGCTTCGTGGTCACAAAAAGGTGGTGTTTTGATGAATCAGGCATGTAGATTCGTTAATAAATTTATACTCTGCTTTTTGAGATATAATTTTTGAATGAAACATTAAATGAGTTTAATCAAGTTTTATACAATTATTTACTTAATTTAGCAACTACACCCAAACAAGTTAAGAGCTGAATTTTATAAATGGATCAAAACTATGTGTATATAAAAACAGGAGGAGTGAGTTATGTATTCAAGTTACACATTAGCAATAGAATTTGAAATAAACTCGAGCATCTGATATTATGAGAGTTAATTTTGAATTTATTTTATAAATGAATCAAATTTACATATATAAAGAAACATCAAACAATTATGTTTAACATATACAAAACAAAGTCAAAAAACCATCTTTTGAGTGGGAGAATGTACAAAAAAAATGGAAATTAAATCGACTCAAATAGAAACCGAACTTGTAAAACTCTAAAATATTTTTGCGCAAATTCACTTCTTCAGTTCTTTGTTTCATACAAATATAATTCATAATATGCAACATGCTATCATTTTAGAGGGTGACAACATATATTGATTGGGTAAAAGAATTACCTCAAGGCAATACTCTTTTGAGCTAATATATAAAGATGAAATGGTATTGACTTTATCTTTCCATTACTTCACCATGTGCTAAAATTCATCAAGACCAACCTGTAGAGTGCAGAGGAGAATATCAGTGAAAAGCAGCAGACACCATTAAAGGTAAACCATTTTTTATCATATACATATCTATATATAGTCAATCTGCGTTGCTTTTTAAAGACATTAACTAATGATTTTCTCTGTTTTCTTCTAGGATCGAATGTACATTTAGCTAGCAACTAGCAAGTAAATAAAGGACAATATACTTATACCGGTAGAAGGTGCCTTACCAACTTATTGCTAATAAGATATTCCACTACGTCAACATTTAGATTTTCAAAAGCCATTTAAAATGCTACAAATCACATGAGATAATGGGTTGAATAATGAGTCAAAAAGGCAGGTGGTTAGCGAGTCATTACAGCTGACTTTTTCGATCTTATAAAACATTAATATGCACTTGAATAGTTTTAATATTTATGAAAACATTTTGGAAACTTTCAAACCAGTTCATGTTTAGGTAAACCTTTTAATCAAACCATATGACCAGTTAATGACGAAAAACAAAATTGGTAGAAAAGTATTATTATTATAGATAAATGACTTTTGACATTCAAAGTCTCAAATCAGCCATGTTATAGACAAGCTAATAATTCATAAGAAACACTTGATTAAATTATTTTAATACAATATAAAGTTAAAAAACATGTATATCAACAAAAGAAAAAATGTCATGCTAGCATACCTGTTCGGTCTTCTGCATCCTTGGAATCACGAGGAACCTCAATAGCAGCTAAGGTAAGCATATCATCAATATCGTTTTATCTAGAAACCTACCTAATCCAAAACAAAATATAAGCTTGGCAAGATACAAATTCATGTAGTAGCAGACAGTCAGACACGATTAAAAGTTAAAACAGAAGTAATAAGCAAACAATTAAATGCTTTACAGAAAAAGATATTAAGCATATCTAATAATTTATCAAGGTAGTTGATTCCATAAATTCTATATGTATTAATCATGAAATATTTCATTGTATTGGGTTAGTTATAATTAATACCTTTTGTGTTCTTTGAATCAAGTCAGTATATAAGGATTAATGTTGATTTTTAAGTGTAATAATCAAGTAAATCCATAAAAAATTTACTTATCCTGTTGTATTTGTTTATATATGAACTAAAAAGCCTCACTACATCTTGAACCTACAACGAATCTGTGTAGATCTACACAGATCGCTACCTCAAAGGCTCAAACCCCCAAACAAGCACTATAGACTAATAGAAACCATAAGCACAGAACCTCCTACACCTCAACATAGACGAAAAATGCTAAATCTGTTAAACTAAATCACCCCTGGAAACCAAATCTGCGAGAATTACGATTGGACACGAGCTAAATCTTAGATCTGCTACAAAATACTACATGCAATTAAATAAAGTTCCCGATACCATTTAAGAAGGTTGGATCTGTGAAGTAACCTTCGATCTACAGTCGTCACTAGGGTTGTAGCCTCTGTAGTCGGTGTGGATGGTGGCAAAGCAACAGACATAGCAGCTTTTGAGTGCGATACCTATTGCTCTGGTGGCCATGCGATGGCGCTTGGTGGTGGCCGGCGTTTGTAGGTGCGATAAGGCGAGTGATAGATGTACGAGTGGTCGATGGTGGTGGCCGGTTGCGATGGATGTGAGAGATGGCCAACAGTGTGCGGCCGTCTCAAACATTTTTGGGGCCCGGGGCAAAACTAGAAAATGGACCCCTAAACCGCTAAAATATATAAAAACTGAAAAACACACTAAACTATAAATAAACTCAAAATAAGAAACTTAACACTATACGTAACCGAGTAACCGTAAAAAATAGATGACACAAGCTCTTCTAGATTTTAGCAACCTGTAACCATTAGCACAACAAACATTAGTCGATAGCTATAGTACATCTCATACATCATAACTTACAATGGCCACTTCAATTATCTTTCAAGAGTTAAGCCACAAATTCAAACTTTGACATGCTCCGTCATTATCTCCATTTATGATTTCTTCCAAGTCTATATCTGCTACCATTTCCATTTCAAAGCCTCTTTCATTCTCAACAAAACTCCACGTGCTGTACATTGCTTGACCCAAAGTGAAATTAAACTTTGACTTACACCATTTGAGTCCATCACCTGCTAAAAAAATTCACAAAATATGTTTCGCCGAGCTTTTCTTGATACAAAATCATTAATAGCAGTTTCAAGATCAATATTTTCTAACATATCATTCTCTATACATAAAATGGCTAAACCATTAAGTCTTTCTTGAGACATTGAAGACCTCAAATAATTTTTTAGTAATTTAAGATTTGAAAAACTTCTCTCAACGGATACTACAGTTACGGGTACCATTAACAATATTCTATACGAATTAAAACATTTGGATAACAATCTGCAGCTTTAACAAACTCCAATATTTCATTCGAATCCACATCATAGACATTGTTGTGAGAAAATGTTGATAAAAATTTAGCACAAATAAGCAAATCAACTGTTCAAGATTAATGATGTATATTAGCTAATGAAGTAATGAACTAGTTATCAAGAAATTATTCAACTATTCATACAAATAAGCGAATCAACTGTTCAAGATTTCAAGTAAGCTAATCAATTAATTTGATATCGAGTAATTCAAGATTTCAAGCATGTAACACCCGCGTTTAGGGCCCCGTCGTTCGTGGCGGTGGTAAGTGTTTATTTAATTTTTTATATTTGTATATTTAATTGTTTATAATTATTTGCTATTTATTTATATATTTGTTTGATGAGTACTTGGTATTTAATTGGACCACGAGATAAGAGGTAAAAATATTAGTTTAATATTTTATATCTTAGTTGGAACCATATGATTCGTTTTTACACGAGGGTCCCAAATAATACCTCGTTGCGTGTTTATTAATTGTTTAGGACCGCTTTATTTAGTTTCCTGTATGTCAGATAATTGTATTTGATACTGTGTGTATTTTATTTAAAATCCCAGCCGACTTATATGAGCTTTATTTGACTTTGTGGAGTCAAATATATTGAGTTTAGTTCCTGTATACGTTTCTTTGAGAGGGAGTAAGCCAAGAACAGCTAAATCACTTCTTTAATCTCTGTTTTGTGTGGATTTTTGCTGAATCAAAGTAAGTTCATGTTTCTTAGATTGTTCCTCATGATATCCCTACTTGTTCTTGTGAAAAATATGTCTCTTTGATTTCTAGGGTTGATGATTAAGTTGGGTTTATGCTCAATCCGGGTTGGTTTCATGTTTATATAAGTTTAGGGAACTTTATGTACTGATTTTGAGTTTGATTACTTGGATAATTTATGTGTTTTGATGATCATGAGCTTCAAACCCATTAATGGTAGTTTTGATGAACTTTGAGAAATTTAATTCATGATTTGGAGTTCCTTTATGTGTTCTAATGTTCTATTATATGTTTGTAGTAGTTTATAAGTGTTTTGGAGCTGATTTTGGTTGATTGAAACTGCTGCAAATCGATTTCTGTGGGCTGTGTATTGCTGGAAATCGAACAGAACCAAGAACAGCGACTGTCTGCTGTGCGGCTGGTTACGCGGCGCGTAGCAGTAGGGTCGCGGCGCGTACCCCTCTGTTACAGCCCAGTACTTCGTCGTTTGCGATCTGTTTTGACTCGGGTTCTTCTCGTATGCTGTTGTTTGATGTTAGGACATGTTAAGTAGGTATTAATATGATAATTATGTAGGTCTTTTGTTGATGAAATATGATTAGAAGGGTCATGAACTTTGTATGCTAAATTGTTGTTAAATGCTCACTTTAATTGCAAGAATTGGACGTAGATGACCCGTATTCGTGTTCTAGTGTTTCATTCATGTTTTATGTAATATATATAGTAATCCTAAAGTGTTAAATATGTATGTTAAGTTGGTTTGATGTATTAAAAATCAAACGGGTTGGGTTTGACCCGTTAGTAAGCTAAGTTATGATATATGGACTTTAAATGTGTTTTGTTGATTGCTATACCTTGTTGGTAACATATATGAATATCTTAAATGGTTTTGGAAGTTTTCCATATTGATTATGTGCGTTTTGCGTAACGGTTAAGTTATGACCTAATTATGTTGTTACTTGTATTATTGAGTTAATTGGGATTTGATTCACTAATTCGTTTGTATTTTCTTCTCAGGAAATCCGAAGCCTCAGTGAAATTAGATAACTGGGCTTGGTGTGTCGAGGACACAGGTGAGTGGACTTTAATTCACTGTGTTTTAGTTGTAACCGTTTTGGTTACTTGAATTTTATACGATTAATCATGTGATAGATTGTTTAGTCTGATATGATTGTTTGACTGATTATTTGATTATTATTGCGTTTGAGTTCAAGATATGAGTATCAAGGCATGAAATTGTGCTCATGATGTTTGTGGCAGAGGTCAGCTAAGCGTGGTTTTGGGCTGGGTCAGTTGCTTCTAGTTAGGCAGTTTTAGATCCTCTGTTGCATTTGTTGTAGCAGAGGGAGTTTAACTGTGCCAGTTAGCAGATGGCTATCGGTAGATCATTGCTATGGCCAGCATTGGTCGTAGGCTCGGCAGAGCCGCCGGTCCTTTGATATTTGAGATAAACTGTTCTTGTGATCGTTGTGGTTCTGCTTTAATTGTTTGTGGCTTGATTTTCATTCACTTAGCTTTGTACTAATTCCCCACCCTAACTCTCTGTTGCAGGTTTTTGAGAGCACGGTAGGTTGCAGCTTTTGTGTACAGGAAAAGTTTGACCGTAGCTCTGATATTTTGGGTTTAGAAATGATGAGTCATACTTTATGAAATGTTTTGTAACACTAGACGAGGTAATGTATGTTTGTACAGTGTTGGTTTTAACTTGTAATGTTATTTCCTTTTTAGATATTTGACGTAATATTTCCGCTGTAATTTAAAAAATTCTTTGGGCCTGTTATTTAAAAAGAATTCTTTGGGCCTTTTATTAAATAAGTTTATAATTTAATTAAAGTGGGCTGGAGAATATATCTTACTCCTATATAATATATTTACATCCTAAAATTTTTTAATTTTTAAGTAAATTAAATTTTCTAATATACCCCTTAAATAACCTTCATCTATCTCTCCTACTTTACACACTTACTAATAAACATTATTATATAATTACACACTTTCTAAATTATAAAAAAAATAACATTCATCTCTCTCTTTCCTAATTTACACACTCACCAATAAAATATTATATAATTACACACTTTCTAAATTACAAAAAAAATTGTTTAATTATTTTTTTATAAATATATTTAAAAAAATAGTTTATAAAAAAAATGAAATGAAAAAGAAAATAGTTTATGAAAAAAAGAAATAAAATAAAATAACATATTATCAGGTAAAAATTATTTTATCATACTCCTATATTATATAAAAAATGGTATGTTATCGGTACAAACTATTCGTCTCCGCGGCATTACGCGGGTACAATGCTAGTGTGTGTATATATATATATATATATATATATATATATATATATATATATATATATATATATATATATTGTTCCTTGAGTAATTTAAATAATCTTAACTATTATGCATAAGTTTACATGGTTTTTGTGTGTCACACCATGTTGTTGTTCATTAGTGAACTTGTTTGTTGTTCTTGTAATATTGGTAACCATAGATATGCCCTAGAACTTGTGGATGTTTGGTTGTATTTTAATTATTCATTCATTTGGTGACTTGATGTGACAATGGTTTGTAATAATTAAATTTATTTATTTGGTATGTAATTTTGTATATGTGGCTTACATGCCATTTAAATATTCCATATTATGTAATTGTACTAGAAGTTAGGAATTGTGACTTGCATGCCATTTATTTCTTTTTCTATGTAAGTTGTAATGTGGAGCAACAATCGGGAGTCAATGGAGTGATGTCTTGGCGAACACAAATCCGGGAGGCCCAATGGAGGTAGCGGGTTTAGTGGGAGCACATCCGAAGTCAAGGTTTTTGGTCCTTAGATGACTTTGTTTTCCCGTAGTGGCTCACGGGAAAACGCATAGGTTTTAGGGGCATGGTTACCAATTTGTTATATGCGTGTGATGGTTTTATTATGGTTTTATCGTGTGATGATTTAAAAAATTCAGAATTTGAATAGGATAATTATTTATAAACAAAACAGATCTATGTGTTAAGTACCTTGCAAGCACGATTCTTGATAACAATGTAACCATTCTTACGGATGGTACCAACTTGCTGAGGGTAAGTTTTGGATGCACCTGCATCTGCCTTTGACTCGAACTGGTGCTCTTCGTCTGACATTCTTTAGTAGCTTCTAGAGAGGAAAATCGACGAAGAGGATATTGTTAAATTAGGGTTTTCAGGAAGAGCCGTACAGAAAACGTTGAACAAGTCGTGTCGATCTTGATTGAATCGTAGCCGTCAGATTAGGTTTTGCATTTTTGCTTAATTATCGATAGATCCTTGTAAGGTTTTATTAGTTACTAAGAGCCCCTCGCTTTGCAACTTTTTGCCAACTTGAACCCTCTTTTTTGTGTTGAACTTTGGAAGTGTTTGAGTTCCATAATTTATTAATATTTGAAGAAATGATCTTATATTGTTTGGTTAGAAAACAAATAACTTTTATTCATCTTTTACTAAGATATCTTAAAAAAAACATTATTTTTTACACGATGTTTTATATTATATCATGGTCTATGATTGTTATCTTGGCTGCCTGTTTAATTTTGTTATCTCATTTCCCAATTTTGTCATTCTAATCACAATCTCTCAAGAAAGCTATGACTTCTTCTTGCGTCTCACTCTAATCAGTCTGCTAAAGCATCTAACTCTAGTCGTGACCACTCGGCTTCAACATCAAATACTTGGGGTTTAAATAATCCACCATAAGGGCTCCGCCACATGCGTAACCCCCTAACTCCCGCCTTTTGAGTCCGAGACCATGGATTGCACGAATGTAAGGATCAAAGAACTCGTTATCAAAGTCATACTAAAATCCCAATAGTATTATATCAAAATCACTGAGTGGTACAATTGGGTATAGGCGTATAGCCGTAATGTTATTGCATCAAGAACATGTATAGAAGAGAGCTTGAGTTGCAAATTACTTTTGTTAATACTTTACCACCGAACAATATCAACAACAGAGGATTGAACTCGACTAGTGGATCTATATTCCTTTCTCTTAATATAGAGTAGTTAATATTATCATCACTTTTTCCGAATTCTACTCCCTTTCCATGTTCGTCACTATGAATTCTGTAAGTGAAGGTGGAATGGTCACCCTGCATCTGAGATGGGCCACATAGAACTTCTAGATACACCATTCCCAGGTGGTGCATGGTGGTTCCGTCGTGGGGTGACAATGAAACAAGGGCGGGAGAAGAGAGAAAAGGGAGAGTGCACCAGACACTCAAAATGCTTCTGTTATAACCTATAAGTCTATACTAAAACATAACATGGATTATGTTTATATGATCCATTATACACTTATAAACTAATAAATGTCATTAACATTGGCTGTAAATGTGAATCTGTCAATTAAAAGTTGTGAATGGACTCAACAATTCAATACAAACTGCTTAGATGCCAACTAACAGGTTAGAAAATACATCACTATATTTACAAGCTATAGAGTTTTTTCTACCATAAAGAACAAAGAAAGCATTAGCAGACCGTGCACAAAAGATCAAAAACAGTCTATATTACGTTCCCTGACATGTATTTTGGCCATAGTAGTGACTACCCAAAAGCCTAAAATGCATGTCTTAAAACATAATTATATACTGTTCTCTTTGTTTTGTGCGTCTATTGTTTGATGGTTAACAAATTATTCACCTGGAACATAGAAATCAAACTTAACATCTACAGAACCAGAACTTGCACCATTGTCCTTATATTCAACATTCACAATCGTCCCTGCCTCATCTTCCTCTTGGTATTCAGCTCGCACCCGCCTCACTGGCACAGTGACAGAATAAACGGTTCCAAGGGCAGGGTCCGTTGATACGCTGAGCTGGACTTTATCTTGGGGTTCAATCACCACGAAATCTGAAAGTGCGTTGACCACGTTGCTAACTATCTTTTGTTTTGCTTCATCACTGACTGCACATCGGTCAGAGAAAAGAATCATTTTGAGCCTTTGTTTTGCTATGTTGGCGTTAGAGTTTTGTATTATTGATGGTGATGGGAACAATATCTTCCAAGCCAGGGCTACACGTTCGAGAAAGCTCATGTTTATGGCGCTGAATAGAAAGCTATTGCTGTCATCGCTAACACTAGTTGAAATTTCATAATCACTGATGACGCCAAGCGGTTTATAAGAGTGACAGCGTGGGGTTCTGACACGGGTTAATGAAGCTGACGATTTGGGAATAGTTTCAGAAGTACAAGATCTTCCTTTCACAGAGTTACTAAAATTAACCTGCAGTTGGAAAGGACTCCACTTTATGAAATACAGTTAAAACAAAATAAAATTGAAAGCTATTTATGCTAAAATACAACACAACAAGTGCAAAAGTGCAGCAATTTGCACTTTTACAGTAATTATGAGATCGAAACTTAAGTAGTGCTCATAAGCCTATGGAAATGACCCGATTTCTGTTCAGAATCACAAATCCAAAGCGCGAACCAGTTCTTAAATCATCATCCATTGTGGTTTAATCTGAAAACTAGTCCTTGTAATTTAATCTTCAGTATTTCTGATTGATTATTGGTGATTTTTAGGGTTATCTTCACTATACATGTTAATAAGTGCTACAGCCTATAGTCCCTTGATTCAACAAAACTACCGTTGAATTGGAAAACCAGTTTAATCCACATCTAATACTTACTAAAACGAAAAGTACTTGATTATCATATAGTTAAACGAAATGCATTTAACCAGGTTTCAATCTCATTATCTATTTACCAAAGATCCACATTACCAAGTACTAAGCAGCATAAAATCCGAACAAGAAACAAGGATTAGGCTCTTGAGTGTTGTGTACAGGCATTAACAGACCTTTTATTTCAATTTGAATACAAAGAACTGGAATTTGACGAAATAGCGTGGTAATAAAGATCAGACCTTACGAGGACGTGGTGAATTGGTACAGAGGGGATTGATGGCTGAAGGACGTAATGCAGCATACATGCTGAAATCTACTGCAACTGACATAGTTGGATTTCTTAAGATTAGGGTTTCGCGTACTTGCTCTTCAATTTAGGGTTTGTTATCCAATGTTACTTTGCAGCCTTGCAGGAGTAGGACTCGGCTACTACTTCCTGAAACAAGTTCTTGTTACGACGACGTATACCACGCAAAACTTTTTAGTTTATTTTTTATTATTATAATATATATACCTTTGTTGCACTCGTTTTTCTGCTTTAAAATCGTTATATTTCGTGTTATTTATACTAGCATACAACATTCTCTCCTTTAAAAATTAAGAGTTCTTAATTTTTCAATCAAAACTAAATTTCTACCCCTAATTTTGTTTACATTAATCTCAACCATCAATTCTTCAAACATTTCATCTTCTTCTCTCCCTTAACAATAAATGTTTTAATTAGGGCTAATTATAACTTCTTTTTCTCTAAAAACATTAGTTTCATTTTTTTTAAATATTACTTACAATCTTCAGAATTCATTCGTAAGCATCATTGCATCCTCCGTACTCACCACCACAAATATTCATCATCATTGTTTTTTAATCGCCGCCGCCGCATTACGCGGGCACCCACTAGTCTAATATTAATCCTTGTAACTTTGTCATCTTTCTTTCATCATATTGGACCAACAATATTTCACACTTCATGAGAGCAATAACCAATGATTAACAATTTTATAGGTCTTCCATGACTCCACCACAAAGTCCACATCTCCATGTCCAATTTCAGCTAATTCACATTTAATTAATTACATTGATCTTTAAACAATGTTTCTTTTCATGACGATAAAGAATCTCCTTGTCTCAGTCCCTTTCCATGACGAGTTTAAATCTTTTATTGGCCAACATAAATGAAATGTTATTTTTGTTGAAAATTTTTAATATTTTTGTTATAATTACCCACTATTCAGCCTAATTTAAATTAAAATCAAGTTAAATTAATGAAAGATGTCGAAAGGAATAAACTTATAAGTTGTTTTAAAACAAGTTATATATTGCATTATGGATGTTTTAAGTTTCTTCAAATAAAGCCGAAATGTTTTATGATAGGTTAATTGTAAAATTGGATTACAATATCTTAAAAAAAATAAAAAATAAAAAAATCTTTATTCTGGTTTTAAATATCCCCTTTTTAAAATTCTAAGCAATGAAACGATCTATGTGATTTTTCTTATTTTGGCCCCAAGGGTGCTCTAATAAGTTTGGTTTTAGTTTTTGAACATTGTTTGGTTTTGTTGTTTTCAATTTGACCAGAATAATTTACAGATTACATATGAAATAGTTCTGAAAATGACGCTTTGTTTTATAAGAATTATGTATCAACAATCTTAATGGTAAAAGATTATTATCTTAACTTATTTATAATCTTTTGCATAACATGTAATAAAGTGTTGGTGTAAAATGTCAAATACTTATTTATAATAATAATAATGTGTCCTAAAATAAAAATGATTAAGCGAACATCTTTTTCATTCTCATTCAGTCATTCAACATAATATTCATTTAAAGACAACTACCAAATTTGATAATTACCTTATAATATATGTAACACTGCTTCTGATCAAATCAAAACCACATAATAGTAATTACCAAATGATTTAACACTTTTTAAGTAAGTAAACTGATTAGTGAGCTTAACTTGAATGTACTTTATAACTTTATAAGTCCTTATTTGAAACTTCTAATTCTGATGCCATTTTAATACGCAATCTGAGTTGGATATGGGGGTCGGGTACTTCAGGTCTGTATTTGGTAGCTTCTATTTAATTAACAATCGATGACGTAAATCCTAACAACTTTTGAAATGAATAAAAGGAATCACATTCTTTATGTAATAATTCATTCCATTATTGTTTGATTAATAAACAGATTTTTTCATTATGACGGAATAACACTGCCTAGGAGAGGCTAATTAAAAGGGTTAATGATCTTGGTATACACAGTTGTGAAGTCGTTTGGTCCGTGATGGTGCAAGTTATTTTTTTTTCAGTTAAACTTAAATATAAACTTTAACGGTCCGTTCTCGAGTTTAAGAAGGAAAAGAAAAGAAAAAGAAGAGAATTATTTTCTTTTAAATACTCTCATTTTAAAAAGGATAGAAATTGAACTAAAATAAATTTACAATCCTCTTTCAATTTCCTTTTTGTTGTTCTTTTTCTTCGTTAAATAAAACTTGAGTTTTTTTTTGAACGACAACTAATTTAATACCAATTTGTTCACTACGAGACTTGAACTCATAACCTTTGATCAATAAGCATCACCACACCAAAACACATAAGTGTTCACCACACCATAACTTACGATGTGTTCTTGAGTTAACTTTTGGAAGAAAAGGGAGGGGAAGGGAAGAAAACTATTAGTGTTGTGTGTTCTCAAGTTTTTTTAAGAATGGAAAGGGAAGGAGATGGAGGGGAAGGAGGTTATTTTGTTAAAAATTCATCTCTAAAAAATGAGATGATTTGAAAGAAAAGGTTTCCTTCATTTTCCTTCCAACATCATATCATTTCTATTTTTTATCCATTCCCTTTCTTTCCCTTCATTTTCTTCCCCCTCCCTTCCTTCTTTAAAAAACTTATGAGTGATTTAATTGTATTGTCTATATGTTTTGTAGCTTGTTGAGTTCGTGGTTGTATGATGTTTTTGCAACTAACCAAACATCATTTGTGTTTTCCGCATTGGTCTCGAAGCAAAGCCATCAAGAATCTTGGACCAAAATCGCAATATTATTTTAATATTACTACTCATCGATGACCATCCATCTTGTTCGTAAAAAGCGACCAAATTCCTCAATTCGATCTTCCTTACCAAACTTCTGCACTCGCGCCGTTCATTATTCATCCATGAGCTTTTACCGAGTCCAGTGGCTAATTTAAAGCAATCAGCTTCCCCCGAAAATGAAGGTTTCAATCAATCAAACTCCTTTGAACACTCGATCAAAATCACCCCTCAAGTCGAACAACAATCAAATTCAGTCGGAGAACTAGTAATTGGTAGTTCCCGTGAATGGGGAGATTGAGAAACTCCCTTTTTTTCTCAAGATTCGCCTCCGATTTATTTTCTCGAAAACCCCATGTTCTTCAACCTACTTTTGTTTTCCGCCGTCTCATTACACCTCTAAACCGCAAACCCTCGCCTAATTCGTTAATACCCACGACTAATTTTTGTAGCCTGAGGACCTTTTCTTCTTCCCGGACTGCAGCAAGCCCCGTTTTTTATCTTAGTAATTATGACGATGAACAGATATATGCAGAAGAATTGTTTTTGCACGACGAAGATGATGATGAATTGGGGAAGATCTCCGTCAGAGCCATCTTTCTCTCTACCAGGTTCCAGTTCCATGAAACTTATGTTTCTCTTAAGGCTATTTGTTACATGCCCATGTTCTGTTTGTTGAAATGTTATGAACCTTAACACAAATAAGTGTCCCTGTATGTAAAAAGCCATTTGACTTGAGAATTTATCTGATTGAGTTGTAGGGTTTAATCCGTATTCCATTGTTATCTTATGTGAAAACTCAAATGCCATGCTCATGGACATATAGCCCTATTGATGAAACATGTAAACTCTGTTTTTTTTGGATTTGAATTGTACTAGGTTATCCACGACATTTCATTTCTCTAAGGTATATAGTTTGTAATTGAACTGCTTGCTAGTGTTAATTTAGTAATGATGTTGATCAAGATAAAATACAGGACTATGCAAACTATATCCTCTCTGGTTAGCTTCAAAATGAATGTACTCATTTGCAATTTAAAGGTGATGCATGAGGCCTTGTAAGAAGAGCTACGTATATGGATTACTTTTTGATATAAAAAAAACAAATATTTTATTGTTTGACAACCTCATTTTGTGACATTAATCTTGTTTCTTATATCCTCATTTCTAGTTCCATCTCTGACTGTGTGTGTAGTCTGATACAATTTCTTATGTGCCAAAATGTGTCATGATAACTCGATTCACTTTTCGACTATTTCACACACTAAGAGAAATGAAGAGATTTACACTGGAAATGGCGATTTATGTTGTTGCTTTATATGCAGTAATTGGCATAGGGATACTGTTAGTTTTGGTTAGTTGGTGATTCACAATATATTTTGTTTCACATGTTATTATTGTGGGCTGAAATCCCTCAGTCTCATTTTTGCTTCTTGTTGTTTTGTTCTGTATTGTTTGGTTTCTCAGATATATGGTTTTGACAGTGTCAATTTGAAGGGCTTGCAATTTGAGATGCCAAGCCATGTTGTACGTCCTACCTCTCGCTCAACCAACCATATTGCCCTCAGATTTTGCAATCCCATTTCAGATTATACGGTAGAATGGTTGCAAGCACTTCATAATCTATTTGGTTTTATTTATATACTAATTAATATTAGCTGATCATTAATTCAATTTTCTGTTTCCCTGTAACAAGAAGTTAGATTGGTTATGTGTCAAACTATAATCACTGGATACATTTTTAATAAGTAACATTCAATATTAATATAATTGGGAAAAAAGGGTCATACTTGTTCTGCGGTACATCTAAAGAAGAAATTTTCTGCATTTACTTTCGAACAAAGAGTAATAAAAAAGCGGTGTTTACTGTAGGAATTCGGTGTTGAAGAAAACTCTAGCTTTCATAGTTACATGGTTGTGTTCCAATATGGATCTGCTGTCTTGTTTAATATTGAGGATCATGAAGTCAAGTCTTACATTGATATAATAAGAAGACATGCTTCTGGGGTACTTGAAGATCAAGATACGAGAAAAGATGGTTAGTTAAACTTCTCATAGAGGTGGCAATTTTGGCCGATGTACTTATGAATTACCTTCTTGGGTTGTGTTTTCTTTTCATTTTAAATGTCTCAAATAAAATGACTAGCCAAAAGGGAAACGGGTCAATGAGGTGAAACTTGCTAAAAGTCTATCTTTATGCATACAACCTTCTAAATTGTCTGTTAAAATATTATTTGGAAAAAAGGACATTGTTTGCTGATCAACCCACAAAGCTGGCCCATGCCTAAAAAACCCAAAGCTGGCCCATCAAACCCGTATGGAGAAATGACCCCTTACCCAATCCACTTGACACGGCCATCACCAGCCTGTAGTTCTGTACATTCTTCATTGCCCTTTTTACACATATTCATACTTGCACTAAAACATCTCTTCTTGTGTAACAGATTATGTGGTGAAGGAAAAGCCATTGTTAAGTGAGGATATGCAGGGAGGCCCAGATTCCATTGTGCTGAAAAACCTTGATATTGACAGTATACGTATAATCAGTAGCGTACTTGGCCAAAGTATTGCATTGGATTATATTGATTCACAGGTATTAGTTACCTTTTTTATTAACAAGAAAAAGAAGAGGCAATCTTATAATTTTACATGTTTTCTCTTTGCATAGGTTGATGGCATGGTTAAAGAATTTACGGATATTAATCGTGTAATGGAGAAAACAGGCACATTTACTATGGATAGGAAAAAGCTCTTTCAACTTGTTGGAAAGGCTAATTCAAATCTAGCTGATGTGATTCTCAAGATAGGCCTTTTTGACAGGTAATTTCTTGCATATGTTAAGTTGTTTCATAACCAGTTATAAAAATGAAGAACATTCTCTTTTTGTTAGCTGTTTCTAATTAAATATGTGAGCCCGTTATAAATCTTTTTACATGAGTGGCTCAACTAGCTTTATATGAGAAATCTACAAAATGAAAGTGAATATAAACTACATGTGGCAATTCCAAGCAACTTTCTTGCAAATGGGTTCATTCTGATTATTTTCAATCCTGAGCGGTCAATCTAAGGCTGCAAATGATTTGAGCATAAAAAACAAACTTGAATTGTATAACGAGTTGAGCTCAAGCTTATAAGGGCTGCTCAAACTCTTATCAACCTTCATATAATTTATAGGCGTATATATAAATACATATTAAATTGAATTCGTAAGTATTGTGATAGTTGGATTTTGTTACAGTTAGACTTTTCCAAATTTCTTTTTTGATTTATAGTCAAGTTTTATTGTATTTTTCTATATATATTTGAGGCGCATTTTGATATGAACCAAATTGATGTATTGATAAATACGAACAATCACAATAGTCGGCATGCTTTCTAGAGACACTTGTCTCTACTTAACCTACTTTCAAGAGGTAGGAGCTCTCCTAAACCTTTTTCTAAAACTAATTTTCTATATATGATAATCTCACAAGTCATACCCTCTAAAGTCTAATCCCTATCACTATGGATAATAAATAATAAACATGCTCCCTAGATCGTATCTTTTTGATCAATCTTTCTGTTATTGAATATAATGTTCAATATTTGAAATAAGTTTGATACTTTGATCATCAATAACAATATTTATATAAATAATTGAGTTTTCCGTGTTGGATTCGAGTTGATCTTGAGCTGAGCCCGGTCATGTATCATAAAGACTTGTGGAGCTTGAGCTTAGCCTAGCATAGTTGAACCAAACTCGAGACCTGTCAAGCTCGAGTAGACTTCCGTCAGTTAGAATACAAATTAGCTAATAAAGATATAGTTTAACCGGAACTTAAGTCGCCCAATGTTCATCTCTTTTAATACATACAGCCCAATAAATCATATTATTCAAAAATTAGATTACATTGGAATAATATAATTTTTTGTAATCAGTCAAGACAAATTATTTTCTAAAAAGTTGGACAGAAAATCTTGCTGGTCAACTCAATCGACCATATAAAAAGCAACCCTTTTACCTGAAAACAGTACACGACCTGCCTACTTGATACCTTTAAGATAAATCAATAGAGCTTTAAACGTGTTATCTGAAAATTTCTTATTCTTTATATTTCAGATCAGAGATTGCCTGGAGAGAGGCAAAATATGCTCAGATATATGAGTATCTTCGTGAAGAATATGAAGTTACACAACGGTTCGGGAATCTTGATTACAAATTGAAGTTTGTGGAGGTACCTTCATTTTCCCTTTGGCCCTTGTGCCTTTGTGATAGTTTTTCATGAGAACAGTATACCATTAAGCTCTAGAGTACATTTTACAAAATTAGTTGTAGTTGGCAGCTGCAAGTTATATCCACCAGTTTCTAAAATCAAAGCTAATGGTTTGTTGTCAGAGCAGAACCTTTTCCCCCTTGCAATGAGAACTTATGTCTCCATATTGGAAAAAAAGAGCCAAGGGTGATTTAGTTGCAGAAAAGTTTTATCATTTTTCTATCTTCAGTTTTTCAAATAAATTTTCCATCTTCAGAAAACTTTTGAAAATATAGAAAATGTGTTCAAAAGAAAATTTTTCTATGTTAACGCTTTATGTAGAAAGTTTCCAGTTTGACCATGTTTTCTAAATTTTATTGTAGATTTCCAGAAAAGGAAAATAGGAAGTTTTCTGAAAAAAAAAGAATAATAATTTCCAATCAACGAAACACTCCTGAAGCTCGTAATAAATGCTTTTCATACATACCCTATAAGTAAGATGATATTCTTGTGTTGTTGATTTCTGGGACATGTTCTGTGTAATCATTCATCCTTATTGTTTATTTCTGTTACAGCATAATATTCATTTTCTACAAGAAGCCCTCCAAAACCGAAAGTCGGATCTTTTGGAATGGTGCATCATAGTTTTGCTGAGCATCGAGAACGTTATAGGAATATATGAAATCATACGGGAAACTAATATAGTCCCGATATGATGGATTCATTAATAAAGATGATTATTTCAGTCACAGTTGGTTTTTGTTTTTCTAGTTAGTACATAGAAGTGAGATAGGAAAATGATTTATTTAAAACCAAAGAATGTATGTATACTGTGTTCATTTTTAATTGCACTTGAATGTGAAATGACAAAAAGGCCATTAATCTCTGCTTCTATACTTTTTTTTCTGGTCCTACAGACATCTGAAAGCTACAGAATGCAATCTAGCTGAGCATATGGTATGAGTTTGTAACATGTTATATTCATCCTAGTGGTATCTGGGTTTTACAACATCCTCAAGGTCTTGGGTTCAAGCCTTAGGGATGGTGATTTCCTTAAAAAAGGTGGAGGTATTATTTCTCATAGTGGTTGTTTCCGGAGATAACGGAGGAGAGTTTAATCTCTTATGGCGAGTGACTTAGGGTTCGCATACTGCCCGTATAGATGTCACTGCAGACCTGGCCTACTAACATAACTTCGCTCTTAAAAAAGAACAGTAAACCAACCTGCATCTGCAGGAGTGTTAGAATACAAGATCAAACGAGTACAAATCAAACATACATTCGGGTTGCCGTTTTAAGTTTTGACTTTATATGTAAAACTTGTACAACCAAGTTTTACGGGTGTTTGAATATGTTGCTTGTTTGATAAAAGTGCAATTTATTGTGCAATAATTACTTTAAAAACGCACCTCCAAGTAAACATAACGGTTAATGATGTTGCATTCATGCCAAACTGTAACAACATTTCATATGCCAACTCAAAAGCAATAAAAAGGACAAAATTTACTAATGCAGTTCTACACAAAAGTGTTAGTTAAGGTGACTTTTGACTCATTTGACCCATCCACAATTGCCATCTTTAAAACTCTTCAACTCGAATGGCATCACGAAGCATTTCATAAGCATCTCTAGGCCTCGACTTTTTAACTCCTGCAGTAAACCATACTTTATCGGATCTATATCCTTCAACCGCCACATTCGTGACTTTGACCCATACCAACACCTTTGTTTTCATTCCTTCAATGCCAGTGAGCTTTCCCCTCATTAAAATGCCTTTTACCCGGTTGGCATACCTGATGATAGATGAATCTTTGAAGGTCACCTCACAAGAAGAGGGCAAGTACACCACTAGTTTTGCTTTGGTTTCATCAAATTCATAAGATACTATGTTATTAGGGAATAGACCCGGTGGTAAATTGTACTCACGGAGAAGTTCAGGCAAGGATTTCACTGGCTTTCCTGCAATTTGAGACTACAAATCTATAATCATGTCCATGAAACCGTCATGTGGATCTCATTGTTCATTTCATAATGTGAATGAGATCTACAATTACATTTAAAGACCCAAAAAAGGTAAAGGTATATGATATCTACCGAGAATAATGTGTAAAGGGTTATTTTCAATCAGGGTAAAACAGGCTTGCTCGATTAATTTACAAACACTTTTTGTTCGCTTAAAGTTTTTGCATAAATAAGTAAAGTGGTAATGGTGATTGCAAAAAGAATATTACTACAAAGATAATATTAAAATAAACAATATAGTGAGGTTGTATGGACTAAAAATAGACTTTGAAAAACTTTTCCTGTTTGGCTTGTTCGATCATTTGACTCCTTTCCCCTTTTGATCAGCTAAATTCTTTTAATTCACTGATTTTATATGTTAGATACAAAAAAGAAAAAAAAACAGTGCAACCAATTGATAAGTAAAGGGGTCAATACCAAATCACCAGTGATCTGGATCACATACCTTTGAGCTTGTTAAAAATCCATTTTGCCTTCTCCTCAACCGTACTTGAGAAAGTCTGCAAGCATTACACATTTTTAATGACACAAAACAATGTAGCAAATGTTGCAGATGAATTGTTTGTCAAGAGGAATCAGTCATTCCCAAGTGATCTTGTGCACCTAGAACAAACTCATACACGTTTAGGTTAATTAACACCATTTTCTAGGTTCCATTCATAAGATGTGTGGTCTGCATGGAGAATAAAAATGTAATCATGGGCCGTTTACTGTTATTCAGTAGTATGACGCATATAAAGTATACATCATTAAGAAGTGTAGGATTCATCGATTTTTCCTCAACCATGCACACTCTACCAAGTCTATAAATTCATCACATTTAAACATTGTTTTCATTAAGATGCAAAAAGAATAAGAGTATGTCATGGCAAGTGACGCCATCAATCATACTCGTATTTCTGGTGCAAAATAACCATTGAAAACTGCATATGACTTCTCACTCTAGCATAACTTGGTGCTTGTTAAGCATTTTATCAAGGGCAGTAATTTTGTTTGCAACGGAACCATCAACAATATGATAAGAAAACTCAAAAAGTAGATACCCCGATCAGCCCCAAGATCGTCTAAAGACATATAGCACTCATCTTCTATCTTTTAGATTTTATTTCCGAACACCGGATTAGTAGATGGACATAGAATTGAATTAAAGTAAAACAGGCAAGTCACATAGCAAAATCTGATGTGTCATTCTTGTAATTCTTAATGACAGATAGCTCATAAAATGGTCAAAACTCAAAAACCCTTTCACACCCACCTTTTATTTCTTGTAAAAACATGAGTAAAGAAGCATAGGTCAGAGTGAACGATATGGACAATGTAGTGGGGAGGGGGTACCAGACCATCACAGTGTGGTGGGTCGTTAATACGGGGCGGGTTCCTGCATTTTGTGTGGTGGGGTAAAAACATGCCTAAACTATTAACTGACTAACTCATCTTCTGCTTTGATTCTGCCATGAATCAATCACTTTGTTAAGCATATTTTAGAATCATTCATATAAACACACAGACATCCCAAAACGTTCAAAAACTATGCAAAAGCTACGTTCCATTTTCTTAGAACAGTCGAGAATAAGATCAACTTTATCGCATGGTTTTCCATCACCATCATCAATATAACAAGTATACTTCAAAATCTACAACTTTTGTGAAAAATAGAGACCTCAATCAAGCAAGCAAGCATGTGATCTAGCTTAACAACAAAACAACCAAATAGGTAACGTCCAATCAAGCTACATTCCAACAATTATCCATAAATCAAGCATAATTGTTTGTAAAAACAACGATCGAAGGAGTGCAAGTGAACATACAGTTAGGTCATCAGAGATGTTGGAGAACTCGTGTTTAACTTTCTTTGAAATCCAATAATTTCCTGCTTTGGCTTTGATGCTTCCAACTTTCACCATTGCTTTTTCCATTTCTCCCCTTCACACACACACACACACACATTCACTATTGAGGAGAAGAAGAAAAAAGGGGGAATATTTGGTGGGTGGAGTGACATGCAGCTGTACTTGAGAAGTAGGCTCACTGTTTTCGAGGGTGTAATTTGGAGAAAGTAGGAGGGTACTTCTGTAACTTTGGCTCCGGAAGCGCCGCTTGCTCTGTTCTGTTGGTTACTTTTCGTTCCCTTTTTGGTGGATTCAAATCAAAGTGCATATTGCAGTTTGTACATTATGCATTAACACTTGTAATTCATATTCATCTTCATCTTCATCTTCTTCTAGAATAGATATTTTAGCGGGCCAGCTATATTCAAATACAAAGTCAGTCTATAACGACGGCCCAGTTAACATTTGTAAAGGTAGGGCTGTAAACGAACCGAACGAATATGAACTGGGCTTGTTCATGTTCGTTCGTTTAACTTTAGTCGAACAAATAAACGAACACGAACGGATAAACGAACGGATTTATGTGTTCGTGTTCGTTCGTTTAACTTTAGCCGAACAAATAAACGAATACGAACGATAAATGAACGAGCATGTTTGTTCAATTCTTAAAAAGATTGGTAAGTTTGTGTACATTTTATTTGTTCATTTATATGATAACACAAACGTAAACGAAGGAACACACACTATAATACAATTTTAACATTATTAAACACAAATAAACACTATATCTAAACACACACATGTAATAAAAATATATATTTTTATATAAAATATAAACGAACATAAACGAACGGATAAACGAACGTTCACGAACATAAATGAACAAACGAGAGCTCTGTTCGTGTTCGTTCGTTTGATTAAACAAACGGAAAATCTTGTTTGTTAGTCGATATATATTTCCAGTAGATATACTTCAATATTTTGTATTTATCTTCTTGATCCTTTCCTTATTTATAGGAAAGTTAGTTTGTATGCTTATATATATTGAATCAATTGAAGAGAGGTGATCAAGATTTTGACACCATTTAACATGGTATCAGAGCCGTGATTCTCGGCTCCTCCTCTCTGTTTCTAATCAAATCGGCCGGCCCTAATCTTCTCTCCTTCTCTCCTTCTTCCTCTTCTGTTTTCTTGAATCGCCATGGCCGGCGACAGTGCAACCAATACCAAATCAGGTTTTCACCCCGCCTTTGGCGTAAATAACATCAAGAACTCGATCCCACTTACCCTAAATCAACTCGATGACAGGTACGCTTCATGGGTGGAGCTCTTTCACATTCATGCATGCGCATATGATGTTCTTGATCATATCGATCCCAAGACTCCTACCCCCGATGATATCGATAAACCCACATGGAACCGGCTTGATGCTATTGTTAAGCAATGGATTCTTGCCACCATATCTCCCGATCTGTTGCAAACCATTATGAAACCCGGTGCGACGGCCCAGGCTTTATGGGATCGATTGGCTGAAATTTTTCAAGACAACCGGGCTACCCGTGCAGTTTACCTCGAAGAACAACTCAATGGAACACGCATGGAGAATTTCTCCAACTCTACCAAATATTGTAGTCGAATCAAGAATCTATCCGTCAACTCACTAATGTCGGACATCCCATCTCCGATCAAAAGATGGTTCTTCAACTTGTCACCGGTCTACCCAAAGAATATGACACTTTGGCTACCTTTATACAACAAACCGATCCCCTGTCGACCTTTATCAAAGCGTGTTCCCAACTAGCCCTCGAAGAAACACGTCGCTCCAAGCAAGAATCGAGTGTCCCGCAGGCCTTGGTAACTCAGAAAACCGACTCTCCTATTGTTTCTAATTCATCGCAACAGGGGGGTTCTTCTCGGGGTTTTTCCTTTTCCGGCGACAGGGGAGGTGGTCGCGGTGGTTATCGTGGTCGTGGCCGCGGTCGTGGTCGTGGTGGTCGTTACTCTTATCCGCCTCACTACAATTAGACTCCTCCACCATGGTACTCCGGTAACAATTGGACAGCCCCACCACCGTGCCCTTATCCGACCACCCCTCAAGGAATCCTCGGTCCAGGCCCACGTCCACCGGCCCAACAGCAAGCCCAGCCACAACAGTCATACTTCTCGGCAGCCCATGGAAACCCAATGACCCCTACCGAGTTGGAGAGCGCGTTCAACACTATGCAGCTTCACATGCCGGACACTTCTTGGTACATGGACACGGGTTCCACCTCACATGTTGCAAGCAACGCAGGTAGCTTTTCCCACTTATTTTCTTTAAGTAAACTGCATTCTATTTTAGTAGGTAATGGTAGTAGTATTCTCGTTAGCGGTTTAAGTTCCACCACCCTCTCTCATTCCACTCGACCTTACCTTTTGAACAACATCCTTCACGTTCCTAAATTAATCAAAAACCTTATTTCTGTCCGTACATTCACTCGTGATAATAATGTTTCCATTGAATTTGACCCTTTCGGTTTTTCTGTGAAGGATCTCAAAACGGGGACACTAATAACGAGATGCAACCGTTCCGGTGATCTCTACCCCTTCACCAACGACAACAACACTCTAGCCCTCCACACCGTCTCTTCCTCTACTTGGCACAACCGACTCGGGCATCTGGGGTCTTCTACCTTTAGCTCGCTTAGAAATTTTTTTCCTAGTTCTATTCGTCATCTTGATACTTGTAATGCTTGTTCTCTTGGCAAACATTGTCGTTTGAGTTTTGCAAATTCCAATTCTATTACTTTTAGTCCGTTTGATATTATACATGCGGATTTATGGACTTCTCCTGTTGCATCTTTAATAGGTCATAAATATTATCTTGTTCTTATTGATGATTATACGCATTTTATTTGGACCTTCCCGTTAAAATATAAATCACAAGTCTTTTCGATTTTCACCTCATTCTATAACTACTTTCTAACCCAATTTGACAAGAAAATTAAAAGTCTTCAATGTGATAATGGCCGTGAGTTCATCAATCATGAACTTCACAAATTTTGCACACAACATGGCTTACAATTTCGGTTTTCGTGTCCATATACATCACCTCAAAATGGCAAAGCCGAGCGCATCATCCGTACCATTAATAACACCATCCGCACGAAACTCATTCATGCCTCCATCCCACCCACCTATTGGCACTATGCTCTTCACTTTGCCACCTATATTCTCAACATCCTTCCATCCTCCGCCATAAACAAGTCTACTCCCACTACCGCTCTTTATCACCGCATACCATCCTACACTCATCTTCGCACCTTCGGGTGCTTGTGCTACCCTAATACGTCCTCCACCACCTCTCACAAGCTATCCCCTCGATCCATTCCTTGCGTTTTTCTAGGCTACCCTTCTAACCATCGTGGCTAATTGTGTCACGATCTCTCCACTAAACAATTCTTTATCTCCCGACATGTTACTTTTGTTGAGATTATATTTCCATTCGCCGCCTCATCCACACCTTCTCCTACTACCTACGATTTCCTAAACGACCCTCCTCCCTCACCATATCTCATACATCACTTCTCATCACCTCCTACGGTTCCCCCTACTTCGATTCCTACCCCCACGGTCCCCACCGTCCAGCCACCTCCCGTAGCCACTACCACCGTCCCTAACCCTCCTCCCTCCCCACCATCATGCCACCCCATGCAAACCCGTTCCAAGAGCGGGATTCATAAACCAAATGCCCCTTTTTCCTTACATACTCAATCCTTATCTCCTATTCCATCCAATCCCAAACTAGCTCTCCTCGATCCTAATTGGAGCTCTGCCATGACTACTGAATTTAATGCATTACTTAAACAAAATACGTGGGAACTTGTTCCGCGTCCGCTTGATGCTAATGTTATTAGATGCCATTGGATTTTTCGTCATAAATTTAATGCAGATGGCTCACTTGAACGGTATAAAGCACGGCTGGTTGTTAATGGAAATTCTCAGGAGGTTGGTATCGATTGTGACGAGACATTTAGTCCGGTTGTTAAACCGGCTACTATTCGCACGGTTCTCTCTCTCGCTTTGGGGAGAAACTGGCCTATACATCAGATGGACGTTAAAAATGCATTTTTACACGGGGACCTTAATGAAACAGTCTATATGCATCAACCTCCTGGTTTCACTAACTCTTCTTTTCCAGGACATGTTTGCAGGTTACGTAAGTCCCTTTATGGGCTCAAACAGGCACCACGTGCTTGGTACCAACGATTTGCTCATCATCTTATTACTCTTGGATTCATCTGTAGTAAGAGTGACAACTCTCTCTTTATATACCGCAACAATAATGATCTGGCTTATCTTCTTCTTTACGTGGACGACATTGTCCTCACCGCCTCCTCTTCTGACCTGCAAGCATCGATTATTTCTGATCTCAAGAAAGAATTCGAGATGACCGATCTTGGAAACCTTACGTATTTTTTGGGTATCTCAGTAACTCGCAATTCTACTGGCATGTTCTTATCGCAGCAGAAGTATGCAGAATCTATTTTAAGTCGAGCTCATATGTTGAATTTCAAACCTGTCTCAACCCCCGTCGATACGAATTCTAAGTTAAGTGCCACGGATGGTCCCCTTTTACAGGATTCCACAACCTATCGCATCCTAGCCGGTGCTTTGCAATACTTGACTTTCACTCGCCCGGATATTGCTTACGCAGTTCAACAGATATGTTTGTTCATGCATGCTCCCCGAGAACCCCACTTCAATGCTTTAAAACGCATTATTCGATACCTAAAGGGTACTTTAAATTTGGGATTGCAACTATATCCATCTTCTTCTACTCAACTCGTGGCCTATACTGATGTTGACTGGGGCGGGTGCCCCGACACACGCCGGTCCACATCCGGTTATTGTGTCTTCTTAGGAGATAATCTCATTTCATGGTCTGCTAAACGTCAGCCCACTCTTTCTCGATCTAGTGCCGAGGCTGAATACCGTGGCGTTGCAAATGCTGTTGCCGAGTCTTGTTGGTTACGCAACTTGCTTCTGGAACTTCACAGACCGCTTAAACAGTCTACCCTTGTTTATTGTGATAATGTGTCTGCTGTTTATCTATCCGGGAATCCTGTTCAACATCAGCGGACCAAGCATATAGAGATGGATATTCACTTTGTTCGAGAGAAGGTCGCTTTGGGTCATGTTCGTGTGTTACATGTCCTCTCCGCCTCTCAATTTGCAGATATCTTCACCAAAGGTCTTCCGCGACCACTTTTTGTTGATTTTAGGAACAGTTTGAGCATTCGGCCTTCTCCTGCTCCAACTGAGGGGGCTGTTAGTCGATATATATTTCCAGTAGATATACTTCAATATTTTGTATTTATCTTCTTGATCTTTTCCTTATTTATAGGAAAGTTAGTTTGTATGCTTATATATATTGAATCAATTGAAGAGAGGTGATCAAGATTTTGACACCATTTAACATTGTTCATGTTCGTTCGTTTATTAAACAAACGAACATAAACGAACTTTCCGTCGAACAATTTCACGAACGGTTCATGAACGTTCTGTTCGTTTACCCTAGTACAATGGAAAGAAAGGAAAACCAAAGGATATTAAAAGATTTTTGTTTGTTTACCTTTTAAGAGACGGAGAAGTGGACAAAAATCATTTTATTTTTTCTATTTATAAATGAAGATAAAATAAGAGGAATAGAATAGTTGAAAACTAAATATAGGTGGAGAATTGGTGTGTTCCTCTTTAAAATAAAACACGTCTATGTTTGTGTCGCTTTTTCCTCTTCCTTTTGTGAGAAATACGTCTCTGTCCTCACGCGTCTTCTCCCTTGATAACTCCTCTCTCTCTCTCTGTATGTGTTGCTCTATCTCTCTGTCTCGCAATCGCCCTCTTCGGTGGTTGAAGCATGACTCGCTTACTATGAACCGACGAATATGGTTTGCGACAACTAGGGTTCGGCAGCGGTGAACAATAGAAAGGTGTATACGACATTGTGTTAGGTCCTTAAGTTGTGTTTAAATACATTTTAGTGAAGTTTGGTAACATATTAGTTATGACAATAGTATATGTAGTTATGAATCTTGGTTGGTGAAATCTGAAAATTAGATGCAAATGAGAAATTTGATACAATCCTATATCAATTTTCTATTGTATCAAACAAGCGTAATACTTCTCTGTTACATTTCTTTGCTAAAATGTCCGTGCTACCAAATTAAAGAGTCAATTCTCATTCTTCAAATTATTTTTCTGTCTCTACAATTTCCGCAATTATTTCTCTACAAATATATTCGCTACACCAAACACACCATTATTTCGCTTGTCTCGTGATAGTCTTGTTATCCACAAGCTCGTGGTTATGGTCATGAACATAACACGTCTTTTTTTTAAACCTACCACATGTAAAGAAGATGTTTTTATAAGTCCAATAATTTTTTATTACTGCATGGTGTTAATTATAGGTTAACATTATTTACGTGAGTGTTAATGATAAACTATGAAAACTCTTTAAAAAATAAATAAATACTTAGTGTAGTTAATAACACTTATATTTATTTAAATTTGTTGAAAGTTGCATCATTCTTTGTTATTCCGTAATCACGATAAATGCGAGATGTAATAGTCTTATTTAGCTCAACCCCATTGAGTTAGAAAAAACAAAAGATGAAGTTCAATTAATTAACACAAGACTCTAACTTTACCAACAATGCAATGCTAAAGTATTCAATGAATCAACTGGATAGGACATTAGGCCTATCCTGGAGTAACCGGCTTCTAAAGTTCTAAAGCATAGCTTTTAATATTTGAAAGATTGTAACAAGTCAGAACACATCTTATTTAATTAAAATACACGGGGAAGGATGTGGAGAAAACATGTTAAAATACATTGAGTATATTTATAAAAATTAAGAAAATTGTAAATTATCGTAATTTCATCTAGTATATGCATCATATTTTTGTAGTTCTTAATCAAGATTTTAATGACTCGGTTATGTTCTTCCTGTTATCCCTCAAAAGGTTAACATGATCTTTTTTAAAACCGTAAAGCTCGAAACCGATAACATGGTTCTCTCAAACAGAATACTTCAAATCTAAACCACCAAAAGAGTTAGATGGATAGCCTGAATTGCTCAAGCTAGCCCATGAGTGATAATATCAACAAACCCTTACTTGGTGAACCTTGCAACTCGTAAATAAAGGTGAATGAAAGTTTAGACACATTACAAGTATAGAGTTGTAAGCTACGAATACATTCCACCATCATTTTAAGTTGATTTTGAAGTAATTGGGCTAGTCAGTGACTTTGACTTATAGAGTGTCACATTACTGCCACCACCGACGTTGATCAACGAAGATTCTCACGAACCTAGATCAAAACATAAAATCCCTTCTTGTTACTAATTGAAATTCATCATCCTCTCTTAAAACATTACCTCTTTCATCAAACTTCTTAGTTCTAACATTTATGTTATATTTTCTCACGATTTGCTTAATATCAAAATTTATCAAGTCATCAATTTTAACTAGTTATCTGTAATTATTAGAAGTAAAAAAAATTCTTTAACCATAAAAATGTAGATATTATTTTTATTAATTTGTTCCATTTCTCTAATTTACCATGATAAAAGTTGGCACAAATTATGATTTTAGCTAATGGGGAATTTTCCACTCTGAGAAGGAAAAAAAAAAGCCCCCGAGTATGTTGGATTGAGATTGCAATTCTTCCTGACTCGGTAAAATCGTCCCTAAATTTGTGTTTCAAGCTGTAGCGTGAAGCTCTACAACTTAAGGGCATCAACATTCGAGTTGCGAACCTCTGTAAATTCATCAGGTGAACAAGAAAGAAAAACCCTAATTTCAATTCATGCCTATTTCCTCTAATTGAAGTGTTACCAAGTTAATTTCTAGCTCTGTGGATCTGAATTGCTTTTTCTTGATGATATGTTCAACACATTACATTTGCATATTGGGTGCTTGCTTGATCTGAATTAAGAATCAGTTTAAGATGATGGACTCGGTTCTAATTGTTTATTTTTGAATTTTTCAACGCCTAGCGGATGTGTTTATTATGAAGATCAAGAAAAGGTCGAAGGTGAAGCGTTTCTATACATAATTAGGCCCTGAAACTGTGAATTTAGAATCTGATCATAATGGATATAAAGAAACAATCTTGATTGTGTGAGTGGCAGAAGCTTCATTGAAAAATTCTGCTAACATTTTGCATTTAGTTACCTAAAACAAGATATTAGCCATAATTATTTGAAATCTGAAAGAATTTTGTTTAACTTGATTGTTAGTATTTGATATGCTTGATAGAATCTCAATCTCCTACTTAAATCCCAATAACATGATGCGTTGTAGCATTTCAATTTCGAAGCTTTGGGAATTAGCTAGGTTCATAAAATGATAAGATGCGTATTATGGTATGATTTTGTGAGATGAATTCAGCTTTCATCCCTTTTAATCTGAAACAGAATAACGAAAATTGGCCGCGTGAATTGTGATGAATCAACATGGATGTTCATTGTAATCTATTTAAGTTTTATATTATTGCTATCATCTTGCCTAGTATAGGTGACATTAAGCAATCGAGAGAACCATTTGATCATAATTGACAGCTGCGGCCAGTGGCATGACTCCAGAATCTGATAAAAGAATATGTTTGAATGTGATAGATTGTGTAGCAAAGATGGATGAAGAGATGATTACACTGCATAATATAATGCCAGTGGAGCTCGCTATAAGAAGAGAAATGGAATATCGGAGTAAAATTGAGGAATTGAAAAGCCGGCATCTTATTAACTTGAATCCGTTGCTACCTTCACAGGTAAGATCTCTTTAAGATCTGGTCTTTATCTTGAACCAATCTTGAACCATTTGCATGATTGCATTATTCGATCATAAGGCCACAAGGATCAGTTTGTTTGATGCTAAAGGTGGCAAGACATTTGGGTGAGGCATGTTGGATAAATGGTTAAAAAAATCTCTTGGAGAGAAAAGAAGTGATTCGGAAGGAAATGGAAAAATAAAAATTAATCGTGTTCATGGGTTTTGCGAAGGAGAGAATAGAAAAGATTTGTAATAGAAAATTGATTAATTTCTTGTCCTTTTGTATACACCCAAAAACACTTCTTCTCATTTTTTTTTTAACTTTTTAAGAACAATTAGCATGATATGATCTTGTCCCACATCGGCATTTATTTACTTTGTCTAACTGTAGAGTGTAGATTATTATAGGAGTTGTTAGGGCCATTTAGAGGGGTGGAGAAAATTGGTAGAAATAGGGTTCAGGAGAGCTCCTGCCTCTCTAAACTCGAAAGTAGGTTAAGGAGAGATGGGTGCCTCTCGAAAGCACGCCGGCTATTGTATTTGTTCCGGTCTATTAATATATCAATTTGGAATCAAAGCAACGATTATGGGCACTGTTAGAATTGTTTTACTTAGTGTCCTTCATAAAGTATAGGGACTGGTTATGTAAATATCTCATTCTTTGTAAACACACGTATGTATATCTTTGTATCAGGTTTTCATATTTTGAATAAGAAAGATACACGATTGCTCTCTGATTTCACATGGTATCAGAGCCATCGTGATTCCTTCCGCTACCCTCTTTATCATCTACATCACGTTATCTTGCCTTCGTGTCTCCCATCCGAAGGTTTTGTGGTTTAGGTGATCGCTTTTCTATTGATCGACATTGCTGTTGCTGCATTCTTGTTGATCGATTGCTGTTGTTGCATTCTATTGATCGATTTCTGCCATTGATTGGTTAATTGTTATTCACAGTTAGTCGATTGATTGACTCGGCATTAATCGATTTATTCAGATTTCAAATTGGGTTCCTTCGCTTGATGGTCATAAGACTGCTGTTAATGGAATAGGCACAGCCCAACCTATACCTTCTTTGGCCTTCTGTCAGTCGTATTACTAAAACCCATTCCTGCTCCATAACCTTTACTCCTGAATCTGTGTTTTTACAGGACCTGAGCACGGGACGGATGATTGGCGAAGGGCATGAGTCACAGGGTCACTACTACTTAGGTGGATCTCGACCTTCTGTTGCAGCCAGTACTGTGTCACCTTCGTACCTACATCACCTATATGGCCATCCTTCTCTTTCCAAGTTGAAGAAGATTGTGCCGAGTTTATCGTCATTAGATTCTTTAGAGTGTGAGTCATGTCAGTTAGGGAAACACACTCGTGGTGTTTTTCCTAAACGTGTCAATAATCGTGTTGATTCTTCTTTTTCTCTTGTTCACACTGATGTGTGGGGTCCTAGTCGAGTCTGTTCAACTTTGGGTTTTCAGTATTTTGTTACATTTATTGATGATTACTCTCGTTCAACTTGGTTATTTTTAATGCGAAATCGTTCTGAATTGTTTACAATTTTTAAAGATTATTGTGCTGAAATTAAAACCCAGTTTGGTAAAACTATTCGTGTTCTTCGGAGTGATAATGCTCTGGAGTATTTCTCTAAACCATTTCAGGAGTTTAAGTCCTCCAATGGCATTTTGCATGAATCATCTTGTCCTCGCACCCCACAACAAAATGGTGTTGCTGAAAGAAAAAATCGACACCTTATTGAAACAACACGTACCTTACTATTACATGCCAACCTTCCACTCAAACTATGGGCTGATGCTGTAATGACAGCGTGTTATATGGTCAATCGTATGCACTCATCCGTCTTACAGAATCAAACTCCCTTCTCTCTCATGTTTCCAAATCAGAAACCATATCACCTTCCCTTACATCCCATTGGTTCGGTCTGCTTTGTTCATTGTCTAGACCCAGGAAGAGATAAGCTTTCTCCCCTCTTGGCTACTCTAGACTACAGAAAGGGTACAAATGTTACTCTCCAACACTAAACAAATATTTTATGGTTGCTGATGTCACATTATTTGATCATCAACTATATTATTCTTGTGACACTCACGACAGCACCAATGTTGAACATGTCCTCCCTATTCCTGTTTTTCATATACCTTCAACAGATAACATATCACCGTCCTCCTCACCCACCCCTACTCCGTTGAAAACATATCATCGTCGTCCTCACCAACCACAAACCATTCCTCCTACTACTGCTCCTTCTACTACTCCTGAAGACACAGATCCACCTACTGTAGTCGGGGCCCATGACTCATTCTCTACGCCGGTTGATCCTCCCAATCCAGGTCCATCTGATGATGAGCTTCCCATTGCCAAGCGAAAAGGTACACGCTCCACTGCCAACCCCTATCCCATTTATAATTATGTGGCATATGATCGCTTGTCTACCACCTTTTCAGCTTGTGTCAACAGTCTTGCATCCGTGAGTATCCCTAAAAATGTCCATGAGGCTCTATCCCATCCAGGGTGGCACAATGCAATGCTAGATGAGATGTCAGCGTTGACCGAGAATGAGACATGGGACTTGGTTCCGTTACCTCCGGGGAAATCTAAGGTCGGATGTCGATGGATATTCACTCCTAAAGTTGGCCCCGATGGACAACTTGATCGTCTGAAAGCTCGTTTAGTTGCCAAGGGCTATACTCAAATATTTGGTCTGGACTATAGTGATACCTTTTCTCCTGTGGCCAAGATGACAAGTATTCGTATTCTGTTGTCCATGGCTGCAATGCGAGATTGGCCCTTGCACCAACTAGATATCAAAAATGCCTTTCTCCATGGTGACCTTCAAGAAGAAGTTTATATGGAGCAACCACCTGGGTTTATTGCTCAGGGGGAGTCTGGTTTGGTCTGCAGACTGCGAAAGTCACTTTATGGTTTAAAACAATCTCCTAGAGCATGGTTTGGGAGGTTCAGTACCGTGGTAAAACAATTTGGAATGAGACAATGCGAGGCAGATCATTCAGTCTTTTATCACATTTCAGGGATAAAGTGCATTTATTTGATAGTGTATGTTGATGACATAGTTATCACGGGAAATGATCATGAGGGCATAAAGCAGTTGAAAAACCACTTGGCCAATCATTTTCAGACAAAAGATATGGGGCAACCTCAGATACTTCCTAGGCATCGAAGTTGCAAAATCTAAAGATGGAATTTCATTATCACAGAGGAAGTATGCTCTAGATATATTAGAGGAAGCACACTTAATTGACTGCAAACCTGTCGAGTCTCCGATGGATCCTAATGTCAAACTCCTGCCAGGTCAGGGGGAGCTTTTGACCGATCAAGGGAAGTACCGAAGACTTGTCGGTCGTCTCAACTATCTCACAGTAACACGACCAGATATTTCATTTGCTGTGAGTATAGTCAGTCAGTTTCTCAATGCCCCGTGTGATACTCATTGGGAAGCCGCCTTACGAATCCTAAAATATATTAAAGGAGCTCCAGGGAAAGGCTTACTGTATGAGAACAAAGGTAATACGGAGATATCATGTTACACAGATTCTGATTATGGTGGATGCCCCTTCAGTAGAAAATCCACTTCTGGATATTGTATACTCTTTGGAGGTAACTTAATCTCCTGGAAGAGTAAGAAGCAGAACGTAGTAGCCAGATCTAGTGCCGAAGCAGAATACCGTGCCATGGCAAACGCAACGTGTGAGCTAATTTGGATCAAACAGTTTCTTGAAGAACTACGCTTTTGCAAGGTCTCTCAGATGAAACTTATATGTGACAATCAAGCTGCGCTTCATATTGCTTCCAATCCAGTGTTCCATGAGAGGACAAAACATATTGAGATTGACTGTCACTTCGTCATGGAAAAGCTGTTGGATGGTCTCATCATCACTGAGTTTGTTAACTCGAATGACTAACTTGCAGACGGGTTTACAAAGCCTCTAAGAGGACCCCGAGTCGAATATATATACAACAAGCTTGGTGCCTATGATATATATGCTCCAGCTTGAGGGGGAGTGTTAGAATTGTTTTACTTAGTGTCCTTCATAAAGTATAGGGACTGGTTATGTAAATATCTCATTCTTTGTAAACACACGTATGTATATCTTTGTATCGGGTTTTCATATTTTGAATAAGAAAGATACACGATTGCTCTCTAATTTCACAGGCACAAAAAAACGAAATCACTGTTCATGCGACCACTGTTACAGCGTTACTGTTCATCCGGCCAAAAAATTTATATATTTTTTCTTTTCTGGTATGAACGGTTTTGAGAGACTGGACGAGAGAATGAAGAATATAGGGCGTGAAGTGCAAGACAACACGAAGAGCCGATAAGGTTAATAAAGGAGACGAAGCAGCTGCGGCTGCCGGCGCAGGCCTCCAAGCCTCCTAGCCACACCACCCAACCACTACCTCCGTTCCCTTACCCCCTCTCCCAGCCATAGCCTTATCACCCTCCCTCCCAGCCACCGCCTTTCAACCAACCCTTCCAAACTCCGACTGCCCAGTCAAACCCTACATCTTCATCGCCCATCAACCCTCCCTTTCAACCGCCCCCACTACAACTGCTGCGAGCCCTCATTCCTCCCACACAACCGCCGCAGTCCTTTGTCCTTCCCTTACTACCACCTCCGCTAGCATTCAAACCCAATCAACCCTTACCTATTTCGCATCCTCCGACCTCCGGCCAATTTTGGGTCTAACAACGAGGCTTCCCAAGATCAGTCGTCAAGATTAGAGTTTGTTGCCCAAGCATTCCTCTTTTCGGTTAGCAATATAAGCATGTTCGCGCAGCCTATGTTATGAAAAGATGACTATTTTTTAGGGAGAGGATGCATAGCAGGAAGACTTAGCGGGATAGCTACAAAGAACTTTGTATAGACCAGATTGCCAGAAGACATCTCGAAAAGGGATACAAGACAAGGATCACTACCTTTGGGATCCAGGAATAATTCTAGGCAAGTTTATAAAGCCACACTTTGAGGACAAGGTGTGTTTTGGGGGGAAAGTAATTATATGATCTAGTCTCACATCGGCATTTATTTACTTTGTGTGACCTATTGATAGATTATTTACAGGAGGTGCTAGGGCCATTTATAAGGATGGAGAAAATTGGTATTAGAAATAAGGTTGAGAGACAGGTTCCTCTCGAAAACACCGCTTTATTAATATATCAATTTGGTTCATATCATAGCATGTCTGGTATGGTACAAAAGTTGTATTCTTTCAATGAAATTTTAATTTTGCATTATAATGGTTTAGGATCTTTTATGATTAACAATACACTCTAACGGCTTTTAACCCTTTCCTAGTTTCCCGTTTCCCGTTTCCCTTTAAGCTAATTTCAATAATTTTGCATGTTTCACCTGGTTAAAGAGAAATATCTTGAATTTACTCATCCATATCAAATGAGTTGAAATTTTCACCTCTAGTTGCCCAGCTATAATGAAAACATGGTTTCACTCGCAATCCTATCTAATCTTTTTTGTTCCTTTTTTGTGGCTTCATATCTATATAAATAACTACAATCATACATTTAGGTTCATCCTGCAAGTCATGCAACATTAAAGAGAAGAGAACCTTCTTCAAGTGGTCCATCACTAGAAAGTCGTTCAACCGGGCTTGTTTGCAAAATTTGTCAGATAACATGTGCTACTGTTATTCATCTGAAGCAACATGCAGATACTGTAAAGCACAAAAGCAGCGTACTTCAGTTGAAAAAAAGGGGTCAAAATGTGAGCACCCCGTTTTTATGTGAGCTTTGTAACTCATCTTGCTCGAGTGGCATTGTAATGGAAGATCATCTAAGAGGTACAAAGCATGCTACACTCTTGCAAGAGTTGCAGAGCACTAAAAGGGCTAGAGCGGAAGAGGCGTTTGCTGCAAACTTGTACTAATCGTAAAATATTATTTGTTATCGTCTTTATTATGTTTAGAGAAATGTTGACGATTAGGGCAAAACTTGATCTATAGCAATTATATAAAATGATATATGTAGTTAACGTAATTTATCACTGGTTTCTTGATGCTGTAGTTATGTAAAAGTATATGTTTCTTGTAGCTGAAAACTAAATGCATTTTTCAAATATGCAATCATCAGCTGTAAAAATTCCTTTACAAGTTTAATCGTTTGTTTGATAATTTGGTTATTGCTAATTGCTTCACTTTTTTTGGTAATTCATAATCAGTGTTAGGATATGCTATTTTGCTTCATTTCTTGTTTGGTACACAGGTCATTACTTGTTAGATTTTCTAGGGCATTATGAGGTGTCATTATCATCACTGGAGAGCTATTAGCTGTTGGGTTTTATCGGATAAAATAGTTATCAAGTTCAAGACTTGGTTAATTTATGTTTTAAAAACCTATTAGCTTTTTTCTTGTAGAAATCGAATGGCAATAATAATTAGATGAGTCGAGGCGTTTTTATATAAAACTTTAAAATTTATAAAACCCGAATCCGATATAGTTAAATCTCAAATACTTACAAAAGAAACCTACCAAGACGGTTTAGTAAATTACATGGTTGCTCAAGTTTAGTCCAAAATCATTTAAACGAAATTTCAAATGACTTTAATCCAGAATCGACTTAATTATTCACATATATTTATTACACTAATAAAAATATATAATTAATTATGACTTTTGATAACCTCGTAATGACATTGGTTGTGACATCACCGTGTTACTCACTGTGCACACAAATCCTAACTCTATTATCATGATATTCATCCTTGTTCATCATTTTGGTATACTATTTCCTTCGGTTCTAGAATGTTTGAGCTAAAATCAGGTGATGTTTATGATGTATTTGTATAAATACGGGCTAGAAATATTAATTCACTAGGAATAGGATTAAGATGAATTCAAGCTAGTTATGGTTTATATACGTTACTAGTATGTACAATATCATCATGAATCTGAATAAGCTCCAAAATTAATTTCTACAAGAAAATATTTTGTTTTTTTTACAATCACATCCTCTGTGTTCTGAACCGCAAAAAACCAAAAACTAAAATACAGACTTTACCTACGGACGCTGATATGCATATTTCGTTCTTGGATCCACTACAAGTCCCTTCCCTCCGTTCACTTCAAGGTCATGCCTGAATGAATATCAGAACTCCATAATGTAAGAACAGATTTCATCACATCATTCTTATAGTAAGTTCCAAAAGGTAGTAATCTCGGTTAAGGGAAGAATGAAGGAGTTGAGTTTTAGACTTTTATGAAAGATAATGGAAGACTCAACTGAAAAACAAAGTCTGGGATGGTTAGCTGCTCACGAGGAACGTATGTAAAGAGATGTAGAAGCCGATCAACATATATAACCTTTTTCCACACCTGTAAGTGGATAACCAATTTAAATAGCAGAGATATATTTAGAATGAATGATGAAGCAATGGTATAGGTCAAGCATGTTGTGCATACTTCTCCAACTAAAAGTTGCATTGTGAATACTGCAGCCTTCAGTCCAAATGTTGGGTGGAGGACATAGATTGCCTGCATAAATAATCATATATACAACATCCATAACATAATTAACATTCCTTGTTAATCTTTTCCTCGAAAGGTAGGACATAACAAACGAACCAAAAGCGAATATAGAAAACATGTTAACGATTAAATTTTTGCTTACATGAAGATTACGCTGGCTTTTCCTACCAAGTATTTGTTGTAATTTCCTCATCCATCCAAGATCTGGTTGCCTGTAAACTCCATTACGTTGATATACAAAGTAAATTTGATTAAACATTGAAATATATAATATATATATCAGGTGATAAGCATGTTCATCATCGGCGACTGCTGCAAAGTAAACAAAACATAATAAAACAAAATTCCAAGCTTGTCACATAGTTTAGTAGAAGTTTTTGATCACTGATCATAAACCTAGAATAGCCTGTAAACATGTCTCAACAGGTCAAATAGTCTTTCCAAAGACCAGAAAGTTTTGGGAGAGCTGAAGATTAGAAAGTGCTGCATATGTTTGTGAAGGGATATGATGTAAATTTAACCAGGCACACAGACTTCAGCTAAGACCCTAGCAAAATGCTCACTACGTGCAACTATGCGAGTTGCATAGGATTTGTGAACTGGCTGTGTATATGGATTTGAATACAAAAGAAAGATGAAATAGAGATTAATATGATCAAATGTAACAAATACTCACACTTGTAATGATGCAGCGGAGTGGAAGTAAACAATGCTATATGCCTTCTGGATCAAGGGCTCAAACTCCTGTACATCAACATCCAAGATCCAATGCACATTTCATACACCAATAGTATATAAATACCCGTTTCCCCACACCAAAATTTTTCAACTTCTTCCTTCGAGCAGTCTCTAGAAAGGTGCAACATCTCCTAATATCATTTCTTGATCCAAATTTACTTTCCTTCTTGTTAGATATCATGACTTGGTATAGATAACTTTGAATTTGCCAACATCTTTCCTCATTTCATTTTGTCCTTATTGAGTATGGGGCATCTTTGATACTCAATTAATAGCGAAAAAATCTTTATTGAACTAGGTATCAAGTAAAAAAAATAATATTATTTCTCGACTTTTTTGTTATCGAAGAGTGAGTTGAATATTTTTATTGATCTACTTATGAAGCAAATTGCAAATAGTTGATATTTATATGAGACCGTTGTACAACATTATCATGTGGTTCAATTTATTACCTTTACTATGTAGAGTACAAATCTCTCAAGATCGAGACAACGAAGAAGAAAATGTGCTCCAACTACAACCATGACTGGACGACCTTCACTGTCTACTCCTCCTCTGTAACTGAAACAAAAGTATAAGTAGCAATTAACATGCCAATCACACTTTAATAAATAAAGAATTGTCGAAGGATAAAACCAACTTATTCTTAAACTAATATTCCATCATCGGGTGTACAAAAAAAAAAGGATACCAAGTTAGTGCCCACACTATAAAAACTCAACAGCTACTTACACAATCTTCATTTCTGCTATTTCAGAAAGATTAAGGGAGTTAGCTTTGGCAAGGTATCTAGAATGGAGCGAGTATTCTTCAGCTGCTGAAAGTGGGGGACCCCCAAGATCACCAAACCCTAAAAGTTTAGCAAAATTAAACCCGTTTTGTGCTTGAGCAGTTTTCTGCCACTGTTCCTTGCGTCGCTGATCTGGATCCTTGATTAGGGACATGAAAGCTGGATCTAGATATGAATCCAAATATGAAGAGTTCCTGCAATGAAACAATAACTTTTATATAAGACATATATTCAACTATCATCTCTGCTAAATTGTATTTGAGTTTTCCAGGTCACCAACCGTCTAGCCAATCCATGATCACTGACAGGGGCATCTAGCGAGGCTTGGCGAGGTTTTGGAACTGTTTTTTTCATAATGGGCAAGGATTTTATTCTGATCTTCCGGTCATCTATAATTGTCTCACCATTTTCATCCCCAACATCAGCAGGAAGCTTTGTAATAGCGATTTTTTCCTCCTTTCTGTTGCGGGGAAAGTAGAGAGGAAGCAATCTGCATTTGTAAAAGACAGAAGAGAAAATACTTGTATGAAAAAGAACTCCTAAAAGGTTTACCCTTACAACATAGAGAATAAGAATATCAAAAAGTCACTAGCTTACCTTTTATATATTTCGGTATCGTTTGCTGTAGTTGTGCAGAAGACCACAGCTGTGATGTTATCCTTCTGTTTCTCAAGAAACCGGCGGACGGTTCCTGATAGGAATAAGAGTTAGTATATATGATACGGGAGATGTATACTGGAAAATAAATGAAAAGATAGAAGAAGGGAGAACGAAACTTTCTACACCATTAACGACTTCTTTACGCATCCACAAAACACATATATTTATGTATGCATGCATCTGCATTAAACTACTACATTTTAGAGCTCGTTTAGTTGATCCTTCATTTTATAGACACAGTGTTGGAATATGTTGCATTGGCAAAAGAAATCAGAGTGGAACATATGTTATAAACAGGGGAATCATAAGGTTTTCTTACTTATTGCTACATGAGTGGCTGGTTCCCGTGGATAACTTTTTGCTTCTGTGTATATACAGCCCATAGCAATGCTGTGTTCATAAATTTGAGGAGATAATAAGCTCGAGTGTTTCCATATATACAACCACCACATTAGAAGGGACAAAATTTACTATTGGATCCAGCCTATGAATATGAAAGAACCTCTGAAGTCCGTTCTCAATGAGAAGTTCTAGACACGAACGATAGCAATGACTCAATGCATTTTCTGCGGCAGTATGATATTTAACAGCATATTTAGGCCCAACTGTATGTATAACCCTCCTACAAGAAAATCAGAAACTATCAGTTGTAATGTTACAAAAGAGTATTTAAATCATATTTGTTGTCTCAGTCCGTCATAGTGATCTGTTGGGTAATGTCCCACATCGGACGAAAAGTGACTTTGTAATGTGCTTAATTAGGGTCTTGGGTTGATTCACTTATAGCCAAGGCACCCACGTAACCCATAAGCACCCACGTCTTATGCAAGTAAAACTTGAATGCCACACGTGAGTGAGCGTGTTAAGTAATGTCCCAAAAATAGAATGCCACACGTGAGTGGGCGTGTTAAGTAATGTCACACATTGGACGAAAAGTGACTTTGTAATGTCTATATAAGGGTCCTGGCTTATAGCCAATTTGTTTTGAGGTTAAACACTTAAACCCCACAAGCTTACATGATCCGGTACTTGAATCTTATTTATCTAGTGGTTTCATAGTCACTAAATCATTTAGTGGTCAACATTATAATAAAACTGTAAAAGATTAAAAGTGAAAGCAAACAATCTGAGACAACTAACATAATATCTACCTTGCAGCTAAATCATATGCATTAGTGACTTTTGCCATTCCAGTTCTGCAGCCACCCTGTGAAGTCAAAGATTGCATAGGAATAATTAGGCAAGTCTTCTCAGCTAGAACTTGAATATTTGGATCTTTTGATACTGGAAAAGTATACAAACATACATTATACTAAAATATATCCCTTCTATTTCAATAGAAAAAGAAAACAAGAACAAGGAGGAAGGAAGTTACCAGTGTTGCACATTCTTCAGCAAGATCAGGCCCTGCTGCAGCATGCAGACCAGGGCTGCTGTGCACCTCATCCATGTTCTGTAAGGAAGATGATAATATATGGTTAGACTTTTGTGAGACTTGATGTAGACAATCTCAAATTAGTATTTATTTTATATATTCATATCAAATTATATTTCAAGATAATAGAAACATGGGGAAATGATCCGTAATGTTGGGTGATGTTACTAACACATTCTATTTAAACGAAGTAGTTTAGTCATTTCAATATTTACTTAATTAAGTGAATTTTGAGTGTAACATCACCCAAGTTAGATGATCTCAATGTTACGGATCATTTCCAACCTAGGTAGATCCAGAAAACAATGGGCCCACACATAACACCATTCCTATATCAATGTTTGTAAAGAAAATTTTCCATTAGTCAATGCCATTGACCTCATGGCCACCTGTTACTCTGTTACATAAGAAATAAGAGCTGACTGCTGACCTCATTGGTGGAGTTGACAACAGCATCAACCTCCAGATTCCAAGGGTTTCCTCTCCACAGGTAAATCTTCAAGTTAACATCATCATCAACTGGAAATCTTGAAAGAATTTCATTCCCACTACTCTCTGCCTCAGAAGATAAAGTTAAGGGGTCCAGAAAATGCAATCCGGGATCTTCAGTTTCATAAGAACATCTTAAATCCCCATGATCACACCATCGAGGAACTTGATCAAGAGTCACAACAGCATCTCCACTATCACTGGGCACTCCACCACGTTCTGTGATAGCAGACACTGGCCGATACATTTTTGTTTTCAATCCCAATTAATCTCCAAGCCTTAAAATGGAAATCAGGGAATCACCACATTATACGAAGATTAAACAACAACTTGAAAAAGTATCATTAATCTCTATCAAGAACATGATGGTGAATCACTATATAAGTACTGCAAAAACTATCGGTTCAATCTTCAATAATCATAACCAGAATTCGAACAACCTCGAGGCGAATTAAAAAAACAGATGCATGTTGATATCATAAACTGAAATTCCTATGAGTAATACATACCTTAATCGGTGAGAATCTATGACGGCTTGTATAAGTTGAAGACAGAGATAGAGATGACTAAGAATGATTTGGTGGATTGGGGTTGAAGGGGGAGGGGAATTGGTGAACAGAGAGAGCTCTTTAATTGTCTTTTTGGATGGATTCGACTGCTGTTAATGTTTCTGTCAGAATTATCTCCATCTTTTCTTTTCTTTTTTTCTCCATTTTATCGTCCTTTTTAAAATTTTGCGTGATTTCGAGTTGCGCAAACGAGAGTAGGGATATCCGACACCATAACCATTCACCCGACCTGATTCTATGAAGATGTATACGAGTGAATTTAAATGAATAAATATTGGATATAAAATGGATATGTATATTTATTGAAGGGGACATGGATGACAATTTTCAATCCAGAGACGAATTCATTAATATTAAATTGAATTTTCTATATTATAATATTATTTAATTAAGAATATACCTCTGAGCGTATTGAATTTATAAAAGTTATACTTAACATAACGTTGAAGATAACTAAATTTGTACATATTACATATATGGCGAGGAATAAAAAATTATTATTTCTACGTTGTATGTAGACTCATAATTATATTAAGTAATGTTTTGGTTTGTTTCTTTTTTGGATCAATATTTTGGGATTAGCTATAAACTATGCTCTATGCATTGAATGCATATATATAGTTATGTTTTCGTTTTTATTTGTTTTTTCTTAAGAAATTATGTACATATGCAATAAAAATCGTAAATTATACATAAAACTATCTTACTTTCTTTAGGACTTTCGACATCCAACGGACATCCATTTACCTGTTTTAATCCAATGCATACGGATATGGGTGGATGAAATGATTTTAAATGGATATGGTTATAGATATGGAGGATGAAAATTTAAGTGGATATGGATGGATGTACGTGGATACAACATCATCCGGTTCATATATCCGATTCTTACCATCACTAGATGAGTGGTATCACAGTAGGGTTGTTTTTTATAATATTTAAAAATAAATTATTAAAATAAATAATAATTTTACCAAAGGGTTGCGGCCCTTTGGTACCAAGATGTTAAAGATGTATTTTCTATTATCAAGATTATAGTTATATTGTGAAAAAAAAGTGTAGTCTATAAGAGCCTTATGAGTATCTTGGTGATACGCTTGGTATGCCCACTTGGACTCGGCATACCGAGTTTGAACACCAAACTGCTATCTCGGTATGCCGAGAATTTTGAAAAACTCGGTAGAGCTATACCGAGCTTCATTCGAACGTTGGGTTGGACCATTGGGGCTTCAACGGTCATTTGACCGTTTAATTTAAAAAAATTTTTTTTTTTTTTACCTATTTAAAACCTATATATATCCTTCAAATCATTCATCCTTCACTACTACAAAAAAGGCTTTTAGTCTCCCCTATTCAGGCCCGGTTTTTTAAAAAAACACTTAAAACCGGGTCTAAAGAGGTTTGAGCGCTTTTTTTTACATCTAGACCCTGTTACTTAATAAAAAACCGGATCCAACATTTAGACCCGGTTGTTATAAAAAAACAGGGCCTAAAACAAAGCAAAAGAGCACCTACAATAACCTGACATATTCAAGCCCTATTTTTAAATAAAGAAACCGGGCCAAAAGAGGAATGAATGAATGATCCAAAAATTTCAGATATCACTTTTCCCTCTAAAATATTTCATCTCCCCCCAAAACCCCCCATCGACCTTTTTCATTCCCCCCAAAATGTTTCACAGCTCGTAGTTTCCAAAGAATGGAACACCCGATGGTTGTTCGTGAAGCAAAAAACCGTCTCCACTGATGACTTTAGACCCCGTTTTTAAATATAAAACAGGGCTTAAAAGTGACATTTAGACCCCGTTTTTTTAGCCGGGCTTGAAACATATGACTTTCAGGCTCCCCCCTTTCAAGCCCCCATCAAAACCGGGTCTGAAAGTCATAAATAACCGGGCCTGAAAGTCTTTTTTGTAGTAGTGTTTTTTCATACATTCTCAACACATATTCTCTCTACAATATTCTCTTTATATTTTTTACAATTTTTAAAAGAGAAGAGGAAGGCCGCACAATTTTTAAAATCAAGCGAAGAGGGACTTGAAGGGAAGATCTTGAGTTCGTGAGGAAGACAAAAGCAGAGCTTAAGGAAAAATTCGGACTTTGAAAAATTTGTTGCTAATTTTAATTTTTTTGTTTATTCGATTTTTTTAACAAATTTTAATCTAAGTTAATTATTTTTATAATATTTAAACAAAACTAATTATTTTTATACAATTAATAAAAAATAAAAAAAATAAAATTTGAAGCATGCAAGCATGGGTATTTCCTGTCTCAAAGTATGGCAGAAACATAGGAAGGGTAATGCTGATGTGACGTTGATATGTCCTGAAGCATGGTATGCAGAGTTTGAAATACTCCCGATGCTCTAAAGCACGCTAGTTTTTAGCCGCATTATTTTTAGCCGCATTGTTTGACCACAACGTTGTTACCGAGTCTGTGGTCATATCTTAGAGATGTTTTGATCATGAGAAATGAAATATCCTCCTAATCTTTGTTCCTACTTCATCCTCCTACTCATTACAAGATGACATGTGTACTCCACTAATTCTCTTTCCTCATCTTCTCCCTTGATTTTGACATATGTCTTGATCAAATGAGTAGGAGGATAAGTAGGAATAAAAATTAGGAGGATATATTATTTCTCTTTGATCATACAGATCAACCTCTTTGATGTTGTGGGTCCAATTAATAACTTAAATCTGACCTTTTTTGGCACCATGTCTCTTAGATGATGGTTAGAGTTAATTTCCATTATTACGGTATGATGACTTCTCTTTGACTGATATCAAATGTCATCGACATACTATTATCGTTTGTGGTGTAGGATTTTTGATATCAAGTATTAATTATAATTGAAATAATCATATGATGATCTAATGAACTTGGATCGTATGAATGTATGCGTAAGTGATCGGGAGTATACAGCCACGACTACCGAACTATATATATTTGGAATATTGAATTGTTTATTGATTTAGGATTTTACTTGGTATCAAGTATCAATAACAACTGAAGCAATCACATAATGATTTAATGAACTTGTAATGTATGAAAGTATGTGTACTGAGAGTATACCACCAAGAACATAGAAACGTATTTGGACTATAAATTATTGAATTGCTTATTGATTTAGGGTTTTCGATCATGTTTGTATTTATACCTTTACGGTATTTACACAAAATACCCTAAACTATGATTAATATCATATATACTATTAAACTTCACTAAATAATTATACCGAACATAATTTAAGAATTTCAGCATCATCATATTATTAAAAACCCGATGAAACAAAAACTTATAAGAGCATTGGAAGTCCTTACCTGTTTTCAACGACACACAGCCAGCCAACAACCGGGAAGGCAAATTAAAGCAACGATGGCCGGTAAGACTTGAAAGAAGATGAAGATGAAGAGAAGAGAGATAAAGTGTGTGTGTGCGCGTGATCAATATGCTCTTAAAAAATTTCCAACTATTATTTGTAACTTATATTAGTATTATTATTATATGATAAGTAACTAATTATGCGATGATAATCAACTATTAATCATATACATAATTTATCATCTGATTTGAATGTCATTAATTTTTGTTACCAATAAAAAAAAGAAAAAAGAAAAAAAGAAAAAGTGTGATGATATACATGTATAGACAAAAGTTCATGCGAGAACCGTTGTTAGCGCGAGAACCGCGAGAACCAATCTAATCCGTCCAATTCCCCCTCCTTCAATGTCATTGTCCACCCATGAATTCCTCACATGCACCCTGCCACACCCCATCCCTCCATGCTCGCCATCCATGATACTTCCCATATCCAAGGAACGGCTGAGATTGGTTCTCGCGGTTCTCGCACTAACAACGGTTCTCGCATGAACCCTCCCCTACATGTATATATACGCGGTGTTGTGAATTAGATGTGGCATGTGTGAAGTTATTAATGTTGTGACTAACCTCTGCCCACATGAAAACTGAAAAGGCATGCAGCAGCAGGTGTTACGTACGGTCATGTATATATGCATATCAATTTCATACTCCCCAAGTCCATCTTATTGATGTATGGTGTGACAATTTACGGTTTGAGAGTATATAAAAACAAGTGAAATACTCATATTAATAAGTATTAATATATAATTATTACAAATGATATTTATATTGTAAATAGTTTTTAAATTATAACACACACACACACACACACACACACATATATATATATATATATATATATATATATATATATATATATATATATATATATATATATATATATATAGATGGTAATGATCTAATAGAAACCGTTTTAAAATACATCACGGTAGAAACATTACGTGTAGTATATATTTAGTGTAAAGAACTTGAAAGACCGTCATTTGACAATAGTAAAATATGATTTGTCTTTCAGTATGTCATTTTTACTTAATTTAATATGTGTTATATATAAGAAATCAAATTAGATGCAACATAAAATAATATAATGATGCATCTAATGCACCATTTTTGTGAAATAAAATGAAGATGATAAAGATTCAAAGAATTATGGTAGATAAGTATAAAAATGTAAGATCTTATGGATAAAGATGAAGAAAGAGACAAAAATTAGGATAAATACAATATTTCTAGTGTTTCATATTTTTAGACGGTAGTTATTTGATCCTTTTGTTTTATATATACTTTAAAACATCATCTCTAGTTACATCCTAACAAACAATTACATCTAATTATCAATCTAAATTCTAACATAATATTAAATTTACAATTTATTTGATTGTGGTTTGTCAAATATGGGCAGGAATTAAGCAATTGCAGGCGGCGCATGTGGTGCTGTGCTGTACAAAACCAAAACCTTATTAACTCCCACTTCTCAATTAATTCCCAATTCCCAAATATATATATAAATGCATGCAGCTAGCTTGCACTTCTCCAACTCTCCATTCAATTCAAGCGCCAGGAAAACATGTTTAAGAAAGATTTCAACTTCTGATTTATACAAACCTGATCAAGTCTGCAAATGAGCAAATCTGGAAGACGATGAGTCCAGATTACAAAAACATGCATAAGCATAACTTCTCAAATTCCCTCCGGCCACTTCAAACACTCTATATGGAGTAGTACTATACTAGCAGAGAAAATTAATCCCAGAAATTCAGAACTCGAGTTGAAGATATACATACTTCGTAATTCATCAACTGATCCAAGCTAAGGTATGAAATATATATATTCTTTCGGATTTTATACATTTAAATTATACTGTCACATACCGTGAACCAGAATTAATCTAAAACCGACATACCATAGCTATGAACAACAAACAATGGACACCAAAATTGAACACCCAAAAATATGAACTTATGAGCTTATAAACTTTAGAGAGAAAAAAGTATTTGGATTAGCTTAAAAGATGTTTGACTTAGCTTATTAGTAAAAATGACAAAAAAGATCATCCTTACATTATTTGTATGTTAAAGATGGTGTTAAGGAGAGGTAGAATGGTAAATGTGTTTAAATAAGCTTTTATCCTAAAAAATAAGCTAAGTCAAGATGGCTTATGAAAAATGGGCTTATTTTCACAAAAAAAAAGCTAATAAGCCTATCCAAACACATAAAATTTGATAAGCCCACAAAATAAGCTACAAAACCAATAAGGGCAAAAAATAAGCTAAAACAAACACCCCTAATTCAACAGCCATCTATGTACGGGTATGCATAAATGAAAAAAGACGATACAATTTTTTATTTTAAAAAAACGCTGAGAAAAAACGATGTAGGCTGCAGACCAAAAAAGTTATAGAAAACCGCTAGCTAGCTAGGGGAATAAGGACGCCAGCTTGTTTCAATTCTTTCAGTAATTACAACTATCTCGACCCAAAATAAAAAAATTAAGAGGTCTTAAAATTAGCTTTTTATAGGCTTATCATCTTTTAGCATATTTTCTAACTTATAAAAACTTAAAACTAAAATATAAATGGAATCAATGAAAAATAAACCAAAAAGAATAGAACTTACAAAAAATAAACAGACTTACAAAAGTATCATTAGATTTATCACTCTTTTCCATTAATTAATAATTATCACTGTTTCCATCATTAGTTTGCTTGTTTTAAAACATTTTGTAATTATTTGTTATAAAAACAAACCACTGTAAATGGGCTGATGGTCTGTTTGGACTTTAGTGGGTTATGGGCTGTGATTACGCGCTACTTGTATTCATGTTTTGAAGAGTAAGATTAGGAAAGTTTGTTACCTCGTTTAGAATCTATGATTATGCGTAATTCTTGTGATATACATATATACATATATACCATATGTATTCATGTTTTTTGAAGGTTTTGAAGAACACATGGAGCACAACAATGAGGATGGTTCCCCTCATGCATGGTGGCTTGAGAACACTCATAGTCTTCATCAATCTCAATGGCTGCAGTCAACCATGTCAGGTTTGACTTTCTCTTTTCCTTAAAATATAAAAGATGAAATCTTTATCTAAAACCCATGATCTTTACAACTCTTGTAGTCTTGTTATGCTAGAAAACGTCGTACAGTTATGTAACTTTTTTAAAAAAAATTCTGAATAATTAAATGTGAATTTTGATATTTAAACAATCAATGGTTTGAATGTAAAAGTCAAAGGGTGTTAAACCTTAGATATATTTATTGTTGTTGTTTTGATGCATGTAGACTTGGATAATAAGATAAAGAAGATGTTAAGTTTGATTGAGGATGATGGAGATACATTTGCAAAGAGGGCTGAGATGTTCTACAAAAAGAGGCCTTTGCTTATTGAATGTGTGGAAGATCTTCATGGATCCTATAAATCTTTGGCTGAAAAGTACAACCAGTTAATCACATCTGATAAGTTATATGTTTCACCTAAACGGTTTCCTGCTAAACAACAGGGTTCTGATGATCATGATCAGATTGAGTTTGTTCGGTTTGATGATTATCAAAAGGGTTGGAACGAGTTGGAGTCGAACATGATTAAACTTGTTCAAGATAACTTGGAGCAGCAAGCCGAACTAGTAAAACGGAATGATGAGAAGAGAGAGGCCATTAACAAGCTGCGAGCTCATGTTAGTAAACTTGTCGCTGAGAATGACGAACTGAAACGCAACTTAACGCGTACAAAAATCCCAGACATAAAGCGGAGCCGATCTCAGATCTTGAGGGCAAAAGATGTGATCTTGAAAAGGATCACGCCCGAATCGCGATGTTAGACATATCCTTTCGACTTTAATCACAAGTGTCGGTTTGCTACTTTTGGGTGTCATTGCAATGTAAAGCTAGTCGATACATTTATTAGGCTTCTCTGATAACTATAACAGTAAAATTTGAAAATTTGTTATGAAGTTAGGAGCTAGCTTTGTCCTTTGAATTGATCTTTGGAGCACTTGAAAGAAGAATTCCAACTACTTTCATCCAACCATCATTTTTCAAATTTACATCCGCCCCAGTCTGCCTGTTCATCAAAATGCCATTTTTAGCAGTAAACAAGCTGCCAATGTGTATGTGAGCCATAAGACTATCAGCATCCATAACACCCTTCACACAGCCACATCAGCATTCCACCATTTTCTCATCACATCACACAAACCCTGCATCCATCACATGCTTCACATCACAAAAAAAAAAAAAAACAAAAAAAAACACCTCTCTCTCACGAAACTCCCTCACATGCGCGACCCGGCTCACACAAGTGAGCGTGAGCAACCCCTCACACATGGGGGTGATGGTGTTCCATCATGTGACCGGCCCTCACATTTGCTCTCTCGTGACGGATGCGCATAGTCTAATACGTGATAGCTTAAAAGTTAGAATTCACAAGGAAACGTGAGAAAGCTTAATGCGGGGGATGATTCAATTACAACATATGTCGACATAGCGATGGAAAAGGATCTTTTTCATCATTCTTCCTTAATAAATTTGGCTAATACCCATTTCTAATTCAGTAACCCAACTTTTCCTCGACATAACCAGGGGCGAACCCAGGATTTAAAATGGGTGGTAACACCATCTGAAATTGGTCAAATTGGTGGTAGCACTTTTTCGAAAAAAATCGAAATTTACACTACGTGATAGTAGCGCCGCCTCGAAAAAAATGAAATTTACACTACGAGGATAAAATTAGCTGGTACCCCGTGCCAGCGCTAGGTAAAACATAGTTCCACCCCTGAATATAACCAAAACTTGTGACCTAACTACTCACCTAATAAGATGCCTTTCTTAACCACACGTATAATATAAGGCAACTACTTATGACTTAGAAATGGAGCCAAAATATTTATGTGCAAACAGATAAACCATAATCAGTCTAGCAAAATCTTGACAGTCTCAACATGTCCATTGCTTGCCGTAGAATGCAGTGGCGCCCAATCTTCTTCATTGGTGTTGTAACACCATTAACTAATTGATCAAAAGTTAAGTTCATGTTTGTTTGGCAAGAATCTTATGGAATTTGAAGAAATGAAATGACATTCCATTTCTATATCTTGTTTTGTAAATAAAAGCTGTCCGGAATGTCATTTCACATAATTCAAAAAAATATTAAATCATGGAATGTTATATTCCATTCCTTCACCATATAGTGATGGAATTACATTACATTCCTTACGAAAAGTGACAAAAAAGACTATTTACTCATATTTTAAACCTAATCCAACTAATCACATATCTCAATCAATTATTCCACCGGTCACCGTCGATGACCGCCACCGCCTACCGTCACCACCGACCGCCGACCCTTGCCACCACTAACCACCAACCTCCACTGTCACCAACCAACGATCATCGATACCTACACTAACGACCGTCATTGCTGACCACGGCCGTAAATTGGCTCCACCGAATCCCATCAACACCGACCACTGCGATCAGCATCGTCCCCGGCCACCTACCACCACCATTGAAGACCACTACTGCCACCGATCACATGTATTTACCACCAATTTTTTCCTCAATTTTCATCGTCATCACCACCCGCTGTTTGTCATCAGCTTGCACCGCTACCACCGACCAATGCCAGAGTCACCGGTGTTGCGAACAGTTAAAGTTGTCAAATATGTATTTATCTTCAATTAATATATGTTTCAAAAAGGGGAGGGTTCATTCGAGAAACGTTGTTAGTGCGAGAACTGCGAGAACCGATCTCAGCCATTCCTTTGATATGAGATGTTCATGGATGGAGAGCGTGGAGGATAGAGTGTGGCAGGGTGCATGTAGGGAATTTATGGGTGAGCAATGATATTGAAGGAGGGGGAATTGAACGACTCAGATTAGTTCTCGCGTTCTCGCACTAAGGATGATTCTCAAATGAACTTCTTACGTTTCAAAAATATCATTTTAAATTTTACCATTTTCAATAGATTTTAATATTATTTTATTTTAAGGTTAATGTTTTCATCTGACCAATTTGGCAAGTATTAAATTAGTCCATAAATATTATTAGATTAAGAAATACAAAATAGTAAGAAATACAATCACGGCAATTCATATCGTGATACCCTCTTTTGTCAATGTTTCCACGTGGTCTAAGTATTGGCAATGTTTGTCGTCATTTTTTTTAGTTTTCATTTCATTCAAGTTTTACAATCATCAATTGTTTTTTATTAATTTTTAATAGTCATTATTTTTTAAATCAACCCGTGTATTACACGAATATTTAATCTAGTAATATTAATAAGTTACTAAGTATTTTCAAATAGTGAAATATATCCTTAAGGCTTAAGCTATAATTTTACGTATTATATTATATTATTAATAGAATATTTTTACAAATAATATGAATTATTACATGATTACGCATTATATTAATAGAATATTAATGGTTTATTAGTTTACATATACTAGCATGGTACCCCAGTGGCGGATTTAGAAATTTGTTTGAGGGTATGCACTATACAAATATTTCTTGTAGAAGGCAAACATTGCCACTATATTTTAAAATTTTAAAAATTTAACACTAAGATTTTTTTTAAAGGTTATGCAAGTGCATACCCATTGTAATCTATAGATCCGGCCCTGCTCGCGCAATGCGACATTATCGAATGATTTTTACTCGATAACTTATCCGTTTTTGGTATTCATATTATAGTTTTCCTTTGATAACGTACCTATTTTATTTATTTTTCTGTTCTCAATTAACTCTTTTATAATTTTAAAAATAAAATTTGAGAACATATAAATAAGTAAAAGTCTCTACATATATAATAGGGTAAGTTGCATTAAAATACATAGTGTAAATTAATAATATGGAACTATTTAAAAACAATAGATTAAGAAATAGAGCAAACTAATTTGAAACTATTGGTTATATGAGCTACTTAATATATTATAAACATATGTTTATGATTCTGATTATACGTTATTCAGATTTATAGCTAGATTCCGTTTATGTGTATCTTTTGATAATTACATTAAAATATTTAATATGAAAGGCTTTGGTTATGAAAATATTTCTAATAATTAAGTTAATTTGTATTGACTTGATTTTACTTAAATATGGAAGGTTTAATTAATAAAATGTAATATAAGAATCATATTAACTCTATTTAATACTTACTTCATTTAATACTTTTCATTTAACTTATATGAGGGGTAATGTAATGATTTCAAAATACTTAAAATTTAAAAGTTTAAGCAAAATATCTAAGTGCTTTATAATATAGTATAAATAGTATAGATAAGTGAAATTACTATAATAATAATATTCATATTGTTTAAATTATTATATGTTATTGGACGTTGATATTTCCGGATTTAACTAGGTTTTCATCCGTAAATATTATAAGTTTTACACTCTATTTTATGTGCAAATGAGAAAAATATACACTAATATATGTTTTGGGATGTTTACAGGTAAATATGGTGGAATACTCGAAAAAATGGCGGAAAAAGAGCTTAAAATAAAGAAAATGAGAAATGTTGTCAACTCCGAAACACCTCCACTGTTTTGATCATATCTCAGTCATACGAACTCGGATTGAGGTGATTCAAGCGGACACGGAAACTAGACTCAGAGGGCTACAACTATAATTTGTTGACCATCTCTCGAAAACGCATGCTCGCGCCGCGAGCAAATGTTCTTCGCGCCGCGAGACCATATCGGCCAGACCTTATCTTCAATTAAATTCAAATTTTGAATTGTTTTTCAATATAAATACCCATTGGCCAGCCCTAGAATGAGGAGACACGACTTTTAAACACTTTTGGATTATCAAAACACCATTGGAGGCCAAGGATTGAAGATCAAACATCAAGATTCATCAAAGTTCATTCGGTTTGTCTAGATTTGCATTCTTTTCTTGATTAATCATGTGTTTCTTGGGATTCTTGTTTGTTCTAAACCCATTTATGGGCTAATGTTCTTATGTATTTATCTTATGATTGAACCCTAGTTGGGATATGCTTTGATTTCCTTGTTTACTTATGGATTGACACTAATGAAAACACATAAAATGTTCCTTTCATTTCTATCTAAATCTTCTCACTTTTAAAAGAAAAATGTTGGAGATGAAAAGTTTCGGAGACGAAGTTAACTTAATTTTATTTATTACATGTCATATATTCCTATTTTAACTATTTGTAGCATGTTTACCGTATTTTATGTATGTGTATCTATTGTTTGGTTACTTTCTTTTTATTTATATGTTCTAACATAATGTCTTAAATTTTATATATTTTCTAGAAAGACTATTCATAAAAGAAAAAAGTTACATATGAAAGTCTTTTAACCTTTACTCGGACACCGCACGGTTATTATACTGGTTATTATATAATTCATGTAATATTAGTTCTTTTCATTCACTCTAAAAGTTATTAAATTTTAATCAATACTGCTTAACAATTTTTTCTATCTAAATTAATGTTACGTCTAATTATTAACCACTTCTCTCCCTCTCTTAATTTACTTAACTTTTCATTTATTTAAAATATATTTACCTACTATCAAAATTCTTCACCACGTCAACACAATCCCTAAGATCTTATTATATTTCTTTCTTCTTAATTATTTCATGAATTATTTCTTACTTTAATGTTTCTTTTAAAATTTAAATTATAAAATTTGATAAAAGTGTTGATAGAAAAAAGGATATTAAAAAAAACATGTTTGCATGTTGCTAAGCAAAAAGCTATTCTATAATATTAAATCATGTGAATAACATGTTATTATAATTTTGAAAAAGACATGTTATAACCAAAATAAAATAAAATATCTTTAAAAAAATAAAATAAAAATAAAAACTATTCGTCATCATTATATTACGTAAATATGATACTAATAATATTATTAAATAATCAAAATAAGATTAAAATAATGTATCTTTGTATACAATCACAAAGCTAATAAAAAATATTGTGTAACCAATCACATGGCTTACTAAAAGATCTTCTGTTCAAGTGGTTTAGAAAAGTTTTAACTTTGGTCTTCGAATATCACGTGGATTTAAAGACTATTATATCGATTGAAGTCTATCTCTTTAAAAAAAGTTTCAATTTTGGTTAGTGATGGTAATGACATATTTATAATTACAGATAGTAATGTTGGCAAACATTTAGTAATGATAAACAGGTTAGTTATGAATTTATGATGGTGGATGTTGAATAAATTGTATGGTGTAACTAAACTACATGTACTATGATACATGAAAATTATGTTTTAAATTTAAGTGTAAAATCATTTAAGTTTTATTACACACTACTAGCAAGTATGACTAGATCATCATATAGCAGTATGTCGTCAATGAGGTTTAGCCCATTTGGTAAGGTGTCCCCTTCCTCGCATAAGGTTAGGGGATCAAATCATGCTGCATACAGTGGGTTGGGGTTTTCCCTTACGGTTTTTTTCATGGAGTGAAGGTGTGGTGCTCGAACCTTGGTTAAAGCCAAATAACGACGGGTGGTTGAAAACTCGCCACCAAACAATTCGAACCCACACTGGAGAGGCGGGGAAGTGTTCCCATCTGCCGGTCAAAAAATATATAGCAGTGTGTCTATGTAAGTAGGATATCGTCTCCACATGGGACATTAAGAATATTTTATTAGATTAGATTCTACTAATTAACCAAATAAATTATTTAAAAGAGGATTTGCTAAATATACTAATAAAACTAAAACAATAAAAAGATGACTAATTAAACAAATAATGAGTAAAAGAACGGTGGAATGTAAAGGGACCTGACTAAGAACAGTATCGAAGATTTGTTTCACTTAGGTTGAATCCACCCGGTCTTAATTTATTATGAAACATAAATTATGAAGGTTGAAAATTTTAAAGGGTAACCTGACTCATATTTTGAGTCGCCAAAGTTATATTATTAATTAAACCAGGGTAAGGAAATATCTTTCTAAGCCAGTATAACCAACTATACCCTGTTTACAATCTAATAGCAGGGTAATCTCCAAATCACTCTTTAACCTACTAACTCTCTTTTATAGGTTAACACTAACTTAATGTTTATAGTCATCAATTGATTATTTCTAAACACCATCCCTAATGTTTATCTAATTATCTAACAAGTAAATTACTAATATAGATAACATGCATAATTAACTCCCATTAAAAACATATAACAATATGTAGAATAATCAGTTAAAAGTAAAAGTCTTAAATGAGTGGATCCTTAATAAAATGTAACTTATAATAATTAAACTTATAATTCACAAATCAAAACAAATCAATCTGTGAGTTTCATCTAATCTAGATTAAACAAGAACCTTAGCTCATAAACAAGTTAGAAACAATAAATATAAAGAAAGCTAAGTTTATAAATTATTATATATCGATAACAAACAAATCGAATTAATCTTATTAAAATTGTGATCTTCTTCTTCAAACATATTATAGACTGCTTCCTTTAATCGGATTTAAAGCATTATCGCAACTTCTGCCGTCGGATGAAAAGGAATTGTAGTCGCCGTATATACGTTTGTTTGATGATCAAACCTCCTTAAAATCACCGCCTAGGTTTTATAAATATTCCAGAATTGCGGCTCTCGTTGTTGATTAATTAATTGTGGCCTTCAAATTGTGCTTCTACGTTTTATTGGGCTAAAGCCTAATTTATTGTTGATTTCTGTTTTCTATTTCAGCCGTATGTTTTATATATATAGAGTTGAATTTAATATAGTTCATATAACATAGTTTTGTAATTTTAATATTCAATTATATGTGATTCAGCATATAATCATATGTGATTGTAAAATCATTATATATTAATTATGAAAATGTCACTTCGCCTAAAATTTTAAAATTCAATCTGGATCATTGATGAGCCTGATCCAAATACTAAAGTCTCTCAAGACTACTACAACACAAACAGCCTATTGCGACGGAAATTTGCGATGGACATAATCCGTAGCAAAAAATAGAAAAGTTGCGACGGCGTTGCAACGGATTTGCGATAAACTTCAAGGCATAAAACCATCAAAATCAAGTGGTCGGAATTAGTGACGGAATAGCGACAGACTAGCGTCGGTCGGGTTTTGCGACGGACACTAGCGACGAACATGTTTGCGACGGAGAAAGTGGACGCAAATCCGACGCAAAAGTATATATATGATAATAAAAAGTATATAAATAAACAGCCCGTCCCAAATCCGTCGCAAAATTTCACAATTTTGCGACGGATTTGTGACGGACTTTGAATTTGTACTTTGCGACGGACTTGAATTAAAAAGTTAATGACCGCCACAAATCCGTCGAATTTTACAAAACAAATGAGACCTCATATTGAAACCAAATAAGTCAAAAGTTAGTTTGACGAAAAACTTAGTTAACTAAAATTTAGTTCAAGGAAATAATTCACTAATATATTTATATAAGTTTGTACGCTCAACTCTCATACCGGACAAATAATATAGAATGAGGTTTAAATTTAAAGAATGTGTATGTTTAACTGTTAAAAAAACTAATATAAAGAGTTATATTTAAAACTAAAATTTAAATTATATATTTTACTAAAAATTTGTATATAGTATTTAAAGTTAGATATTTTATGAAATTTAATTATTTCACTTTCCCCCTTAATTTTTTTTCCTTTCCCCCTAAATGTCCCCAAAACTCCATCGTTTCCCCCCCAATTTCTGCCCTAACCTACCTCACGCACACAACACTACCCTCTGCCATTATCTTCTCCCTCACGCACACCCCATTGGCTCTCACGGTCGAACCATTGTCGGCTCTCTCACACCACATACCAAGCCATTTCTTCCTTGATTCATCATGAATGCTCTCCTTATTCATCAGGTACAATGTTAATTGTTTATCTGATTTTTTGATTTTTATGATTTAACAAAAGGTATGATGTTGTTTGTTCTTCTGATTTCGATATATGTACTCGTGTGTTCAGCCCAATTGTATGTACTCGAAATTGAGAGTGAGAAGAAGAAAAATAGCGATTGAGAATCGGCGACTTGGGGCTGCAACGAAGACAGTCTCGAAACTTAAAAAAACCGAGAGGTGATTCAAGGTGTGAGCTGCGATTAAGGTTAGTTTTGTTCTTTTTCTGTTTTCGGCTACTATTCACACTAAAGAGATACATAAGTTTGATTGGGATTTCTCTGTCGCTACCGTATCCGAGCATCTTTGATTTTGATTATGACCTCGCAGGTGATTAAATGGATATTCTATTGAAACTCATTCACATTTAGGAGCAAACACTATCGATAAATCAGTTCCTAAATAATTAAATGGATATTCAGGTAAGTTTTTGTATTTCATATGCGTAAGCATTTGGTTCAAAGTGGGTTTTGGTAGGTTCTACACATTAATGTGGTTGATTGCCCTTACGAATTTGAGACTTTGTACATAAAAAAATTCATGCGTGCAAAATGTTTGCTGAAATGTTTCTAATAAAAGTTAGAATCTTTTTTTTACTATATAGGTGAACATAAATTCATCAGTGTTTATTTGCTAGAATCATAATATAAATTTATATTGATGTTGTGGAATTTTTTTGAAAACCTTAAGTAATAACGTTAGTATGACTCATCGTATGGTAAATTTATTTATGCATCTATGGGATGGCATAACAAATTATCAATACATATGATTTACAAATTAATACGACTCCTTTCAACTGATATCACTAATTAGTGTTGTTATAGCTTTTAGTCTAGAGCATAACACAGATAAATGAGAGTTCTGCTTTTAAAAATGATGTTATTTATGTCTGCACATGTTGTTCTTGCAGCATCCATTATCAAAGGCTGGAACTTCTTGGTGACAATGAGCATCTCATGGTATATAAGAAAATCATAAGTGGTGACCACATGTACTTTCGCAACAAAGCACAGGTAGTAGTTCATGGTATAACTATTTGTTTATGTGTTGTGTTTAATATATAAGAGTGTGCATAGTGCCAAACATATATGTGTATATATATATATATATATATATATATATATATATATATATATAAAGTGTGTGCGCAGGTTATATATAGGTATGTATATATTTTATGTGTGCTTTTATATATATGTGTGCGACTTATCATGTATATATAAAGAATTACGGGCTTCATGCCTTCATTAATGAACACCTAAATGGCTTAAAAATTGAACACGACTACATATTGCATCAATCTCTTTTTGCAAAGTTGCTATGTTATCTTCTCCAGACTATCAAAGTAAGAGGTAAAATGTTGAAATTGCTACACATAAAACTTCACCACTTAATGTATGTTTTATGTAACTTGCTCTTGATAGGGATTTGGAGTTTTTCATGGCTTTATACATATTAGATTGATATGTGTGACTACAAGTCGGGAGTGAGTTAAATTTTGTGCACATGAACCATAGTTGACATCTATTGTCTGTTCGTTTTGGATCGTATATATAACTGTCTTGTGATAACTTATGCACTACTTTTTTCTTCTAGGTTATGAACAAGAAAGAGAAGGAGAAAGAGAGGTTAGAAAGAAAGAATAGAGAGGGAAACACTAGCCAAACAATTCAAGGATCACCCAAATGAAACAAATAGCAAGTTGGCCGAATTGTTTGGCGCAAATCGTGAAATATCAAGGAAAATGTTAAAATTTAGTTTATTTTGGATTGTTATGAGATTCTTATCGACTAAATGAATTATGTTTGTTAGAATTTGTATAACTTTTTAATATTTATGTGATGTTGGATGTTTATGGATATTTGCATCTTTATATAAACAGAAAAAAATGAAAATTATAAAAACAAAAATTCAAAAAAAAGGTTTTGCCCTTTTGTGACGGAATTGCGACGGTTTTGCGGCAGGTAAAATTTTGTCCAAATGTCAGATACCGACGCAAATCCGTCGCAAATCCGACGCAATTTTTTGCTGTCACAAAGCCGTCGCAACTAATATCCGTCACAAACCCGTCGCAAAACTATGTCCGTCGCAAAAGTGTCACCAAGATTTAGGTTGACGCAAATCTGACGCAAAATGACCGACGCAAATTTCCCGTCGCAAAGCCGTCGCTAGATGTTTTTCCGACGAAGGTTTTTGGGACCGCCGATATCCGTCGAAAATCCGTCGCAAAAGGTGCAGTTTGTAGTAGTATACAATCACATGTTAATTATGAAAATGTCGCTCCGCCTGAAATTTTAAAATTCAATTTGAATAATTGATGAGACTGATCGAAATACTAAAATTAGTCTCTCAAAACTGTACATTAAGTATTAGTTATATTAAACATGTCACTTTAAATATAATATCAATATATAACCATTGTTTGTGTAATTAATTTACTTTTGTATTTAATGATTTCATTACGGGCAGAAGTTGAATACTATCAATTTATAGAAGGTAAATGATTATAATCAATTGTTTATATAGAAGATTGATCATGTGCGTGTATAAACAACATGTGTGATATATAACGAGCTTTTTTAGGCCACGTTGTTGTGTTGAGATGGGTGCAAACTTTTATGGTAGTTTATACTACTTTTCATTAATTGATTATCTACTAAAAAGTTTTTTTAATTATAATTCTTCAAAGATTGATAATAATGCAGTTACGTGTTCTTTACTCTTATTATTTAGATTGATTTTAATTTATAATGTTTACTTACTGAAATATAAAAATACTACTAATAACATATTTATGCTAAAATAAAAAAGACTACCAGTAATATATTTATAGAAAATAAAAATTAGTATGAAGATATTATATGTTGATTAGCTTATGTTAAAATCTTAAAAGAGTAATTAAATAAGCTTATGAAATTAGAAATTAGTTATCATTCCAAAAAGTTTTTAAACGTAATAATTCAGCTCTCAAAATATGTTCATGCTACACTCCTTAATTATTGACTTATTTACATAAATAATTCAATATTTTGTTAGTTATGAGGTTGAATGAGAAAAGGTTATTTGCTAGATAATAGTAAATTAGTTAATTATTTAATCACATTTATTATTTTTAGTTTACTTTAAAAAATCTTGAGGGAAATATCAGTGCGATATATATACCTATCTTTTCTCATCAAAAAAAAAAAAAAAAAAAAAATTTAACAGCTTTTTCTCATCAAAATTTGTTGAATAATATTATAGATTCAATCTAATCTTGGAGTCAGATCTTGTTTTATTGATATATTGAAATTTTGATATATATATATATATATATATATATATATATATATATATATATATATATATTAATACGTTTTAATTAATTGATATGTAATAAGTATTTCATTGCCCCGCGAAATGTGCAGGATTTAAACCAAATTAATACATTAACTCGTAATATGAGTCTAATCTGTTATTAATATATTAAAATTAGTTATTAAATTTCAAATACTTTACCCCTATGAAATAAACAAAATAAAAATAGTAAAATAAAAAAAATGTCTTTTTTTTTTGAAAAGCAAAATGTCTTTATGTCATCCTCTCACATCATTTTCCAACATTCATTGCTACCTTTTAGAAAATAATTTATTTAGAAGCACAAACCTATACACAATATCTATAACATACGTAACATTTAAAATATAAATCACGTGATATGTCGGGAAGAGAGTAAAATTATATTATTTGCTTGCGTCTATACATAGTTTTAACAGATTATCTTATCAATGGTAACAAATTTCAAATAGTTACACTTTTATTATATACTACTTTATAATTTATATAGAAGATAAGAAAAAAATTTATTCTTTAATGATGTGATAATTTAATTGATTAAGAGCTTAATAGAGCTAAAGCAAAGCCTTGATTGTAGTAAGAGAAATCAATTTCTCACCATATTTTAAATTTTCATGATTTATTAGCAAAATTATCAAAAAAACCCTTAAATATCTCATGAGAAAATACCATTTCACTTCCCCCATTGATATATAGGATAATGCGATTTAATTAGGTAAATTACATGTGGGTTTCCATAGCCCACTACGCTGATTATGATCGAGGTGTTTCCGTAGGTAACTTGATTATGTGTTTTAATTAGGCTATGCTTACTGGGGAACCCAAAGGGGTTCGGGTAAGTTGCGGATGTCCCTGCTTCGGTCGAGAAGACCACCATCACCAACAATAACCCGACTAACCTGTTCCATTTCCTTTTTTCTTTCTTTTTTTGGTGAGAGAGTAGGAAGAAGAAAAATATCTGGATTATTTGGATTAAGCTATACATAGATTTGAGGTAAGAAAGAGAAAAAAAAAGTTATATGACAACTAATATATCATTTTGATTGAAAAAGGTTTGAGACAGACCTTGCAAATATTTCATTTAAATTTTCAATTTTCATTAATTAATGAGAGTTGGTTTCTATAGCTAATTAAGCTATACTGATTCTTAAACATTTCAATTGTGGTAAATAGTTGACTTTAATATGTTGTGTTGTATTTAATTGTACAAAACGTATAGATAGATGTACGTACTACTTAATTTGTTTTCATAGCTACGCTTATTTAATTAATAGATTTAACATTTCTATCTATTAGACCATCCGTATGGCCACGGGTGAATGCATCGGGTGACGGCCGGGTTCCAACAAACACCCATACGCGTTAATCGGGTACCACAACCGGGTGAGTCCATCGGGTTTCTACACCAGGCCACACCCGAAGCATTTTTAATTTTTTTTTTTTTTGAAAAACCCCCAACGGCTATATGCTTTATTATTTTAAAAAATCCAACGGTAATATATATATATATATATATATATATATATATATATATATATCACAATTTAACAACATTTTCACACACTCATTTTCCTCTATCTTTATACATCTACATTTTTCCTTCATCTTATTTTTTTTGTTTACAAAATATGGATCCGGCACAACCCGCGTTATCATCGTCATCGACGGACACTTCGGAGGATTTCGAGTTTGATAGGCAACTTTATTTAGCGGTGGTTCAAGAAGCTACAAGGTTGATAACGGCTAGCACGGCGTCCTCGGCAACTAGTAGAACGAGATCCGGGAACATAGAAAGAGGTCGGGTTGCTGCAAATGAGCGTCTTATGCATGATTACTTTGGTGAAAACCCGGTTTATACACCGGCAATGTTTAGGCAACTAATGTTTTTATTTTAATAAAATGAAGTTTTAGTGAATTTATTTTATTTATAAATATTTTATTTTGTTTAATAATAAATTGTATTAAGTAAAAGAATTAAAAAAGTGGGGAAAATGTTAGGGTATGAGAGAGAAAGTGGTACTAGCAAACTGGGTAAACAGGGTATGAGAGAGAAAAAGCTGATGTGGCGCTGATGTGGCTGTCAGGGTAAGCTGGGTAAAAAATGGGCGGTACTGGTGGCCTTATGGTAAATAGTTGTCCTTAAGATATTGTTTGTGTTGTATTCGGTTGTACAAAAGGTAAAGATAGATGTACTATTACTTAATTTTTAAAATCTTAGGAAAAAGAAAGCTAATGATTTATAATTATCATTATACTCGTATACATGTACTAATATGAAATATTTGATGACATCTCTTAATGTCCGTTAAGCTTATCTTATCCATTACCCACCATCCTAATAACATCTCTTAATGTCCGTTAAGCTCATCTTATCCATTACCTACCATCTTAATAACATCTCTTAATGTCCGTTAACCCAAGAAGGAAAGACGACCAAATGGTGATTATAAATATTAGATAGTCATTTACCAAGAATTATAAGAAATCTATGTATAATAAATATGTTTAAAACACCACTATTTTAAATCATAAATAATGCAAGCAATATAAAGCCTTTGATAATCTTCATAAACGACTGAACAGTTAGATGTAACGCTGATCAGCTGGAAACAACGTTTTTAAAACCGGACTGGCTCGGCCGGTTAACCGGGAACCGGACATACCTACGGTTCAAAACTGACCGGAAAACCGGATAAAAAACGGCCGATTATGTGAAAACCGGAACAACCGTTTGAACCGGATTTACGACCGAATCGGAAACAGATTACTCATTTCCAATCGTGAGTTTTATGGGGCAAATCCTTACTAATTGGCTTCCAAGTTCCCTTTTTATATACATGATTTTTTTCATGAAGTTTTCTAGTAACCCAATGTAGGACAAAAGTTTCATGTCTTATTTTTATAATTTTCTTTTGTAATTGTATGTCACATCAATTAGCAACCCTCTCTAATTAACTTGAATTTCAAAATTAGAGCTCAATCCTACATGCCACCTAGGATTCCATACATCCTAAGTTAGATAGGATATAGATAGATATATTGTCCTTAAGATATTATTTGTGTTGTATTAGGTTGTACAAAAGGTAAAGATAGATGTACTATTACTTAATTTTTAAAATCTTAGGAAAAAGAAAGCTAATGATTTATAATTATCATTATACTCGTGCAATGTAACGGTGATGAATATTATTTGTCCATAATTTGTACGTCTGCTATAAAAACAGGGGTGACTTGTTTTTTCTACATCATAACCGGTCAATATAATTTCACATGGACGGTAAAATCCAACATCAGTGTTATATTTATCAAGATTTAATATTACTAGTTATAAGCAATTTTTTAATATTTAAATTAAAAATATTAACTATATGATAAATTATATAATATAAAAAGTATAATTATTGATTATTTAACTAATAAGTACGTTAATTTACATTAATATGATTTTTTATTTTAAAATATTTAGTTATTAAAATGGTATATAAGGTTTTCATTAAATCCATCAAATAGTTGTTTTATTTAATAGTTTCTGTTTAGTTTAATACTAAGGGTAAATTAATAATTTTAAAATACTTAAGGTTAAGAGATTAAGACAAAAAGGTTAAATACTTTATAAGATAGTATAGATATAGTATGATATAGATGTGAGAGATGGTTTTCATAGCTACGGTGTAGTAATTCTTTAACATTTCTATCGGGGTAAATAATTGACTTTTATATGTTTGTGTTCATTAGTACAAAACATATGGATATACAGGTACGGTGTGTTCGGTTCTGGAACTGGCTCGAACTAGACATGAATCAAAATAACCGATAATCAAAATTGGTAAAAGCTAGAACCGAAAAACCAAACCTATATAAGGGAACGGGTTCCGGTTATTTCGTGTATAGAACCGGATAAGACCGAATTGAAACCGGTTTCAAGAGTGTGAACCGAAATAACCAGTAAATATTTATTGTTATGAAAGTCAATATATATCTATACTATTATATAAAGCATTTAGACCATTGTTTTAATCTCTTAATTTTAAGTCATTTAAAATTACTAATTTACCCCTTACTTAAAACCTATAAGAAAATCATTATATAAAGTTAATTATGTTCTTAAATACCATTTCTATAACTAAACCTTACATAATATACAATGTTTAAAAAAGTCAAGTTAATGTAAAATAGTTTTCAACATATATGATATTAAATACAAAATAAAAATAAAATCTATAACCAATGATCTCTTAGCCTAATGGTTAAGAGTGAGGGGGAGACAAAGCCTTCTAGGAGGTCCAGGGTTCAAACATTGACAATGGAGTTTAATTCTAACTTGGGGTTTACTAACTTATTAACAAGTAACAACTAACTTTGCCGTTAAAAAAATACAAAATAAAAATGACCTTTATATAAATAATAGTTTGAATATCCTATCAAATAACACATATTCTAATTTAAGTATTAAAAAATACATATAGCTAAAAATAATAAACCTTATAACATGTAACCTAAATTTATGAACATTTCTGAATTTTTGAATGACTTGTGTAATTAAAACAAAGCGTTTAATTTACAGTATATTTAATATTCTTTTTGTTGCTTATTATTAATTTTAAAAAACTATAAAAAAATCGAGTTATAAAGGAAAGAAAATAAAAGATATAAAAAAGGGGAAGAAAGAAAATGGATATATTCTAAATGAAAATTATTCGATATATCATAATGCATGAATAAAATAAGTTTATGTTTTTAAAAACGGACATGTTATCGAGTACATTATTTCTAGCTGTCACATTGCGCGGGTACTATGCTAGTATATATATATATATATATATTAGGGGTGTAAATGAGCCGAGCTACTCGTGAGCTACTCGAGCTCGGATCGTTAAAAGCTCGAAACGAGCCGAGCCTAAACGAGCTCGAGCCCGAGCTCGAGCCTAGATTAAAGCTCATTTATTAAACGAGCTCGAGCTCGAGCCTTGTATACTGGGCTCGTTTAAGCTCGCGAGCTTAAACGAGCTTTGATATAATATTTATTTTTTATTTTTTATTTAATACTTATATAAATTGTATTATATATTTTTATATCATTAAATATGAAAAAAAGTTTATAATTTAAAATTCAAATTATTTATATATCATTAAATATGATTTTTTTTAATAAAATAACAATATTAAAGTTCAATTTCTTTTTATTTATTATTTAAATAATATAAACTATTTTTAAAAAAACAAAAAAATAAACGAGCTTTAACGAGCTTTTAACGAGCTTTGTAAAACACTACGCGAGCCGAGCTCGAGCTTCAAATCACGAGCTCGAACGAGCTCGAGCTCGAGCTTCTGCATTTTTAAAAGAGCTCGGCTCGATAAGTCTAAAGCTCGGCTCGGCTCGGCTCGTTTACATCCCTAATATATATATATATATATATATATATATATATATATATATATATATGTGTGTGTGTGTGTGTGTGTGTTTGTGTGTGTGGATCATACATGGTTATTAATTAAGTACACACTCGCACAACAAATTAAATTAAGTCTATATTCTCAAACCAAAAACAACTTGGTCATGTATTTTTGATGCGTTTAGCAAAAAGCCATAAACCAAAGACAAGTACATATATACACACAACTTAATTATTATTCTTCTTTCGATCCCCCACGAGTACATGATGGTTATATTGTTTATTATTTGTATTAATTAATTAATTAATGAGATTTAATATTTCTATTTAATTAAGGACGTACAGTCAATAAAGTGAATCGCCGACTAACTTTCTTTTTTTCCAAAAAGTAGAATATAAATAAACTTATCTGCTAGTCCTACGACAGCGGATCGATACTGTGTTACGAATTCTATAAATTAATACATTTTTTATATATTCATTACGTACATGCAATCTTGTCAAAGATCATCACCATGATTAGGCTTCAAAGATTTGCAAGATTTAGGCAACTTCATACTCTCGTATCCCGTGAAACTATTAAACCGTCTTCTTCAACACCTTCTCACCTCAAAACTCATAATCTTTCCTTGGTTGATCACTTTGCTCCCAACCTTTACATGCCATTTATATTCTTCTATAAGAAGTACAGCCATGGTGATGCCGAAGTCCTAAAGAAGTCGTTATCTCAAACCTTAACAAGTTACTATACGTTTGCAGGTAGGTTTTCTGGGTCTCACATCGACTGTAATGACGAAGGTGTTGAGTTCTTGGAAGCTTCTAACGATAGCCGACTCGATGACTTCATTCTTAATAAAGATCAAGACGAAACCCTACACCAACTCATTCCTAATGCGTTACGTGAAACTGGCACTATGATGCTCAAGGTCCAGCTAAACCATTTCGTGTGCGGTGGAGCCGCGTTGACTTTGTCCCCATCTCACAAGGCCGGTGATGGGTTCACGGTGAGTAACTTCATCAACCACTGGGCTACCGTCGCACGTGGTGGATCGCCCAAAACCCCTACTTTCTTACCTTCCTCAGTAAGTAACTTCAAGGTACCAGAGTTTGATTATAAGGGCACAAACAAAGTTAAATATGCAACAAGGAGATTCATGTTCCCTAATTCAAAACTGAATGAGCTGAAGAACAAGGTTACATTAACCGAGTTGGGTGGAAAGCACGGCCCAACTCGGGTCGAAACGCTGTCATCTTTAATATTTAAATGTGCAGTGGGTGCAGCCACAACATTATCAGGTTCCTTAGAGCAGCCATCAAACTTGTATCAGGTGGTGGACATGAGGAAAAAATTCAAAAACTGTCCTGAAATAGCAGCTGGCAACATATTGATGTTAGCGACAGCAAAGATGGCAGATTCTGGTGAAATCAAGTTGAACGAGGTGATTACTAAGTTGAGAAAAGATATTATGGAAATTAAAGAAGTAAGAGACGTGGATGAGGTTGGAGATATGTTTGCGAAAAAGTTGTCGACATTAAAGGACGATCAAGGTCCAACATATAATCTGTCAAGCTTGTGTCGATTTCCCTTTCACGAACTGGATTTTGGGTTCGGAAAGCCGGTGCAAGTAATCCACCACAATGGAGTTTTGGAGGGGAATGTTATTCATTTGATGGATAGTACTCCAAGTGGAGATGGTATTGAAGCAACAGTGCATTTGGAGGAAGAAGAAATGGCCATCTTTAAAGAGGACAAAGAGCTTCTTGCATATACTCAAGACATCTAGTTAATTAAAAACGTTGTTTTCTTTCAAATTATGTTCTCTCATGGTTGAAAAGTTTCTATGGTCGAATTTAAAAATTTTAAATTATTATCTTTTAAACATATTTTAAAAATTCTATTCTTGAGTACTATAATGGAAACGAATATATAATATTAAGCAAGAATATTTATGTGCAAATACGTAAAATTTAGAAACATAAAATTTTAACACTTAATGTGTAATGGTTTAAATATTGGATGTTAACGAATACAATTTACGTTCACGCATTGACCTTCAAATCTTCAATCCAAGGGTTGTAACGTCTCTCTTAGACGAAAGATATAAGCAACATGTACAACGTTTCACTTAGAATTAATGTAATACCCGTTCTCGAACTTGTATACTATTTATTATTAATTGAGTATTAAATTATGGATTTATGATTTAATTACTATGTTGGTTAGTATTGTCATATAAGGCTATCTGCATCCATCACACAGCCACATCAGCACCACATCAGCTTTTCACCATTTTCTCATCACATCACACAAGCCCCTGCATCCATCACACCCTTCACATCATAAAAAAGAAAAAAAGAAAAAAAAACCTCACACTCTCCTCCTCACATGCGCGAGCTGGGTCACGGGTGTGACCGTGAAGCTCCCTCACGAAAGAGGGGCGATGGTCATCGCGTGGGTGAAGGTCCCTCACAAGGGCTGTGGCGCGATGGATGCGCACAGTCTAAGGAGGGACCATATATATATTATTGCCAGCTATAGGAGGTTAAGGAAGACTATTTAAGCATATTTATTTATTTATTCTTTTCCCAGCTGCCGCGCGCATTAATTAATATATATTGGAAAGTTGTGTGTGTGCGAGTGTACTCACTGCCGAGAAGGAGAAGTTGGAATCGGCAATCATTCATTCAATCATTCATCAGTTTCACTCTTCATACATTATGTAAATTATAGGTGAATATAAACATGTGTTTGCTAATGCATCACTTTTCTGTTTATCAGATTTCAAAAAATATTTCTACTCATAGTTATAGTTGAAACTGCAAGTTTGTTGATGCATTTAACAAAAGTACGGTCTTAACACATAGCTTTATTTTTTACTTTCCACTTGCATGCTTTATAGGGGGTTCAGTTTACATGTAAAGCAGCTATGATAAGTATAGATTCATCTAAAGGATGGTTCTATCAAGCATGTGATCATCATCAGTGTCGAAAAAAACTTCTAAAAAAAGGAACCACACTTGCATGTGAAGACCATGATGTAATCGCAAAGCCATTAAATCTGTGAGTAATGTTCTTCTCATATGAGCTTCTTATGTATTATGATTTTCAATTACATATATCTAATAAGCATATGAATAGGTATTTCATAAACGCCACCATAGCAGACAACACAGCTCAAGCCAAAGTAATATTTTTTAATGCGGCTGCCACAATGTTCATTCAGACTAATTGTAGCACGATCATTGATGAGCTTGGGTACACAGATCCATACGCACTTCCCGAACCAATCAGCATGCTCAGAGGCAAAACAAAAATCTTTTAGATGCGATTTAGCAGGTTTAGCAAACCAGGAAACATAGACTTTGTGGGTGATACTGTGTTTGAAGACGCAGTCATTTCAGACAAAGAAACTCCACTTCAAACAAACATTATCAAAGATACAAACACCTTAACATCAGCATCCATCACCACTCCTGCTACTCCAATACAAACCATTCAACATCCTTTACCATCAACACCTATTACACCAACTTCTGCTCCAGTAACTACTCCTACATTAGCTTCTTTTTCTCAACCCACTAAACCAAAAAACCCTAACCAAACATCTGTCAAGAAAGAGCTTTTTCATACATCAGGTTTCTAACCACACAAGTTTTATTAAACATATCTATATCTATATATATATATATATGTTTGTGTTTTGTGTATATATGATATGTTTGCTCATAGGATGAACAAGTGCAAGGTGTATATGAAAAGTGTAGGATTATCTTCGGGAGAGAATCCGGTCGAAGGGTAAGACCTACAAAACAGAAGGACACTACGTTAGAGAGCTTATAGGGGCGAGGCCCTGTAAGCTGCTCCGACGCTCAAGTTAGCCATTGCGATGATAAAGAGCTTAGAGGAGAGAGTTTAGGCTGTATAAGGTGCATACCTTGGTAGGAGATGGTTATATCCTATTTATAGTCGAGGGCTCATGTAGATGGACCGTTAGGATTGAGGATAAGTGTCGCAATCTCCTGTGAGAGACCAGAAAGGGTGTACCTTTCTGCTATAAAGGGGATTTGCTCCCTATTGCCGGTGTCAACCAATCGTGAGGCAACTGTCAGTACCTTTGTACCGTGACGGCGATTTGCTCCCCATTACCGGTGTCATCCAATCACAGCGAGCCTACGTGTGTCTTAGCGCAGACATGACACGTTTGCTCGGGCCTGTGACCTTAAGACACGTGTAAGAGTTGTAGCAAGGTTGTAGTGGTTCACTCCAGGGCTTACCTGTAGTATGGTGTGCTGTTAGGCTGGACCTGCCGTGGGCGAAAGGACTTGTAACAAAGTTGTTAAGTGTGCCAGGCCTGTGTTGGCCATGTAGCAAGGAACTAGGTCTGGCCTGCAACCATCTCTGACGAGGATATCGTTGACCTGCAACCAGTTGCCCTGGACTAAGCCAGGCCTGGCTTGGACTTGGATGTTGAAAAGGCATTACTGGCAGGCTCTTTGGCATTTGTTGGGCCTGGACGTGGGTATGTCATCAGATACTTGACAGATATTGGTGTGTGAGAAATATGTATTTGTGATACACATTTTCTTTCAAAAAAGACAAATTTGATATCTAAGAAATGTGGTTAATAATAGTTACATGTCATGTAAATGAAGCAGGAGCAAAATTGGTTAAGAAACAAAAGCGCGATCTTAACAACATCCAGCGCCGTTCAGGCGACAAGGAATAGTCATAGCTCTTTGAAAGAGCTAACTCGGTGAGTTAAAAGATAACAATAATCTAACCTGTATTTCTATCTTTTGAGATTTAACAAAAAAATTATTTTTGCAGGCAAGAGGTTTTGAGCTTCAAACACTTTTGGAAAACGCTTTTGGGGAGGAGCATTTCTACTGAATATCATATCTAAAGTTAAAAAATAATTAGTGCTTAAATCTTAAGACATTTGCTCCTCTATTTTTGTGTTAGCTATGTATGTTAACTATGCAGTTTGCGACATAAGTTGTATTGTAAATTAGCTTTTGCTAAAACTATTCTACTTTGATGTTAAGTTTCTTGAAATATATTTGAAGTTTGAAACTATGTTGCTTAACAATTATTTAGTTTAAAAAATTCGTTTTAGTATTGTACGCATTCCTTTTATTTACTTATTGTCCTCCGCAACGCGCGGGCACGAAACCTTGTTAATATTATATTGGAAAGTTGTGTGTGTGCGAGTGTACTCACTGCCGAGAAGGAGAAGTTGGAATCGGCAATCATTCATTCAATCATTCATCAGTTTCACGAGGATTTTAAAGTCCTAATTAACCCTCTACAATCATATAAGGCTATGTGTTCCACCCACTATTTCCTGTTTCCTTACTGTCATATCAGCGCCACATCAGCTTCCCTTCCTTTTCCATTTCTTTACATCCAACTAGTGTTGTACCTAACTTTTTTCCTTTTCCCTTTACTTTTCACTTTTTTATTTTATTTTCGCTTTTTTATTTTATTTTTATATCAACGTACAATTATTTAGAAAACTAAATAATAATTTTCATTAATAATATTAAATATTACATTACTAAAATTCTTAAATTCTTAAATTCTAAATAAAAACTAAAACATTACATAATTTAAACTTAAAACTAAACATTACAATATAAATATAAAATTTAGAAGAGTAGTAGTAGAAAAGAAGAGGAGAATTGATGAATTGTGGTGTAAAAAAAGAGAAGAAATAAGATATATATAGTGTGTGTGTGGAGTTAAAAAAAATAGCCGTTTTGGGGGTTGGGGTGGGGTTGGGTGTTGTGTGTCTCGTGGGTAAATTTACCCGAAGCTTCAAACCCCAAGTTTACCCCCAAACTTCGTTTTGGTGTTCCTTTCGAACCCCAAGCTTACCGCCATCTGCATGTTAAGTATAACACTTAGCCTAATGATCATTTTGTTGTGATTTATGGGGACTTAACTCTGTTTTTAAGGCTCCATGATGGGTATAAAACTTAGAAAATCAAAAAAGTTATAAACATGTAATCAAATGTTAATGTATTGTTAAAATGATGCTCGGAATAAGAATTAAGCAAAATGGTTAAGTTTTGATCAAAATTTAATTGATTAGTGTTGAATGTGTTTTACAAAAATCGAGAAAGTTCTTGAGCCTTCGGAATCGTAAATCTTAACCTAGTAGTGAATCGTAAATTTTGTAGTTAGCAAGCAATTGTAAATCAGCTTGCATCAGTGAATCCAAAAGTATATGAGTCTTACCGGACGAAAACCATAGAGGGTCGAGTCTCTTAGGAAGATTTCCGATCACGAATCCTTAAATTGTAAATTGGATGTCAACCTATGAATTGAAAACCTACAATCGAAGACGGTATAATCATAAAAGTCAAATCGTGAATTATGAATCGATAACTTGGGATCGTAAATTACTAAATTGATATCGGAAACGGAATTGTGAACTAGAACAGCAAATTAGGGATCGTAAACCAGGCCTCAAACTTTGAATCGGTAACCCTCCAATGTGAAGCTGAATTACAAATCATGAGGGGAAAGTATTGAATCATAAACTCTTGGGGGTAATTACCAATTGCAAATCAAATTAACATGGGCTATATAGGTGAATCACAAATCTTTGAATCGCTATCCGATGGATCACATATCCTAGATGTAATTTGTATATTGTGAATCATAATACGAGTTAATGCGATCATGTGTGATTGTAGGTGATTGCCGATAGTTGTCTAATTTTCGAATACTATAACCGACAGGGTTATTTGATGCTGGTGGGCATCGAGGTCGAGTGGACCATTATTACTGATGTTTATGGACATTGTGGCTGAATGGGCCTAGCTGATGAGGTATTAAGGTATGAGTGTTGTGTTCTAATTACTAAGTTTTATGCTTACCCGATGTTATTTACTTCTTTTCAGCTTTCTCAGTTAAGGACAAGGGAAAAGTTCTCGTGTGGCAGCAAAGAACCTATAAATTATGATGGTTAATTTATGAGATGTTAATGTTATATTATTATGTTGTATAAAAAAACTGGGCGTTACAAAGAAGGTATAATTAATCACCTTTACAATGTCTCATTGATTTCTCAAGATAGTTAGCACTTTAAGCAACATATCACTAATTATTTCCCAGGTAAGTGATTATCTAATTCAACGTTATTTATATTTTTGAAAATTCATTGCACAAATCGATTTTGCGTTACCTTGTTTGGATTGTGAGTGAAACTCATGACAAGTTGTAGTTTTTTGGCTGTCATAGTTGGCCAACGTTTTGATTGGCGTTAAATCGATCGGTGGATTTCTGAAATCCCACCTTAATTTTTATCAAGTGTGTTTTTGTATGTTTGTGTTGTGGTTAAAATGGGTTATATATGTTATTAGACGTGCATTTAACGAAAATAATTAAAGTTATTTGATATAATAATATAACGTTCAACAATCAAGAACAATATATTATATACTCGTTCGATCAATTAAATGATCAGTACGTGTCCTTAACGTACGTACGTACTAGCTCCCGATCGAAAATGCCCATTCAACTCTCGATCACGGCATCTATCAACACGTATTAAACATAGCTTAACTTACGCATTCTATAGCAACCTCAAATACGGATTAATTAAGATCATGCATACCGACGACGTCCAATTCATCTAGCCCTGCCTCCTCGATCGATCTCTTTTTAATCAAAATTCCCTCCATCGCAACTCACGTACACCCCCTAATCAGCTAGAACAAATCTCGATCAATTAACCATGGACTCCTCATCCGATCCAAAACCATCCAATTCTGAGCTCATGGCCAGCGCCAAGGTGATGTCTGACGCCGTCACCGGCAAGGAAACTGACACCGGCAAGATAGCCGGCGCTGCTGCAGACATCCTTGATGCGGCGGCAAGTTATGGCATGATTGATGAGAAGCAAGGGGTGGGGAAGTATATGGACCAAGCAGGAGATTATCTTCATAAATATGAAACAAGCCACACCACCACCACCACAAAAACCGACGGTAGTTCCGGACACACCACCACCGAAACCACCACCACAACACACACCGCCCCATCAAATGATCAAGATGACAAATAAACTTCCATTCGGTCAATCCAGGCAAATATCATCATTACAAGCAAGATATATTTCAGTATTACCATTATCCTATACATAATTAATTATTCTTATATATTTTAATTTTTATATTGTAAAAAAATTAGTTTTTTATGGCATCCTTATGGATTGCCCGTCGTTGTGGTTGAAGAATGGTAAGGGATGTTTAAGGAGCTATAAGTAATTAAGGGTCCGAATTTTATGATCATGCAAGACATCTTTATTTTGTTCCGATATGATTCCGTCTTTTATTTTTATGAATTAAAAAAAAACTGTAATTAATATTAGAATCCTTTAAATAATGATATAATCAAATTATAGTTAGTTGTATTAGACTATTATTTATTTATGTAATTGTTATATAAGTGTGTGTATAGTGTGTATTTACACACACATAGAATTCGGTTATTTGGAGAAAAATATAACCGAATTTGGCGATTAATTAACCACCATGTAACCGTCATAGTAACCGCCGACGGTTACAACCGTCAGCCGGTAACAACCTCCAACGCGCGCCACCCTATATGTGCATATGTACCGAATTTTTAATATAGGATAAACAAGGTTTTGATACCTATATTCTATCAAAATATATCTTGTTAAGCCTTCTCTCCATATTGTGAATGATTTGTTGACAGCATGATGGTGATTTAGAGGAAAATAGCACGATCGTTGGAAGTATTAAACCTGTGTCGGATCCACTAATAGTGGTATCAGAGCCCACGGTTGGGCTCATCGCCGGGAGAGGCAAGCAGGAACCTTTTTACAGAAAACACTGATCAAATGGCAATGAGTGTAGGAATTGGTCAAAAGGCAAGAACTACATAGATCAATGAAGTTGCGGTGAGTGCAGAATTTGCAGTGTGTGCGGAAATCGCAGAGAATGGAAATAAGGAAAATTTTGCAGTGAGTGCATGAACCAATCGATGCGCAGGAAGTGCAATGGACAAACCTTTTTTAGTGAGTATAGGAAGCAATCGATGTGCAGGGAGTGCAAGGGACAAACAGATCGCAGTGAGTGCATGAAGCGAACAGATGGCGAAAATCGCAAAGGGGACTTAAACTGCAGAGAGTGCAAAGGCCAAACATATTGCAGCGAGTGTAGGAATTAAACATTTGGGAAAAAATTGGTCGCAAAGAAGGCGCCATCCAGGACAATTCAAAATCAAATAACATCAAGAAGAATGTTAAAGTCACTAGTATTTTACGGGATTGGACTATTGACGGAGAAATTGAAGAAAAAAGGAAACGAAAGGGAACTTGTTATTATTGCAAACAAAGAGGGAATTTTGCATTGGAGTGCCCCATGAAGAGAAATGATGTACAATATGATCAAAGGAACACCAAAATCCTTTAAACATGAAATCAGCTCGATCTACACATCAAACTCAAGACAAGAAGATTGTTGATCATATCATTAGAGGAGAGATTATTGGAATCCTCTAAATAATGATATAATCAAAGTATAGTTAGTTATTTTAGAAGGACATTTATTTATGTAATTATTATATTAGTGTGTGTATACACACACATAGAAGTCGGTTATTTATGTAACCGCCGATGGTTACAACCGTCGGCCGGTAACCACCTCCAACAGCCGCCACCCTCGTCTATAGATACGTGCATATTTTAATATGGAATAATCAAGGTTTTGATACTTATACTTTGTTAAAATTTATCTTGTTCTTCTCTCCGTATTGTGAATGATTTAATGAAAACATGATGGTGATCTAGAGAAAGATAGCACAATCTTTGGAAGTATTAAACCTGTGCCGGATCCACTAACAGTTAATATGAAATTCTGTTAGCCAATAAGAGGTTGACATTTCTTTTTATGGAAGTCCATTCCAAAAAAAATTCTTCTTCTCCAAGTTCTATGCAACTCTGCAAATGCTTCTTCTCTACAAAACTTAATTTATAACTCTGCTAATATGTTTGATTTTGTCGAAATCACACATGTTTATTGACTTTATTCCCGTCAAGATCTTGGTTTTCATTTTAAAAACACTCTAAACGAATAGATTTTTGCATTTATAGTGTTTACTTTGTGATTTTCAAATGTTGGATGAAAGAATGCTCAAAGATGTGAAGAAACCATCTTCGCGCCGGCTAGAAATCACCGGAAAAATTGCACTTTGACGCCTCGCGCCGTAAAGCCCAGTTTGACTACGTTTGACTTTTTGAAATTTGAATTTTGAATTTTGGATAAGCATCATCCACTCCTCGCGCCGCTCCGCGAGGAGGGGTCTACGTGCCGCGAAGCCAGCCGGGTAGCCACATCTATAAATTGAGTTTTTCTTATTCTTTCGTGGAACTTTTTGAAGAATTCTCATTGGGAGCATATTGTTAGAGCATAGGAGACTTGTTTCAAGCTTTCTTCCACTTTTGATCATTCAAGGTGAAGATCAAAGGCCATAATCATCATCAATTCGGTTTGGTTCCTTGTTTTGTTCTCTTAGTTAATTCAATATGTAAACTTTTCTAGAATTTTGGGTAATGTTGGTTCAATCTAGTATGTCTACGTGCTAGATCTTTGTATTCACTATGATTTGACAAACCCTAGACTTGATCTGGTTTTAACTTATGGATTGATATGGTTTTCTTTAACAATTATTATGTTTTCAATTAAAGACCTTTCAAGTTTTTATCTTTAATCTATGGTTGGTTAATTTATTGATTGCATGTGTTTATTGATCACGAAAGTGTCATGAATGTGTAGTTTCTTCTACTTTTCACTTATGTGACGTAGTAGGCAACTCACTAGAAATAGGGGTTGAAATTAATCACCATTAATCTAGTTAATCACTTGAAAGACTAATTCTTGTAACGAAAGTTCTAGGATTAGGAGAAACGAGAAATCCGATCCAATAATTGCATGATAACTTGAGGTGTGCTATCACATATGTTTAGAGATGAAAATCCTATGATCCATGTTTTAACATTAAGATATATTGAATGAAAGTTAATTAATCGAATTCTAGAGATTTCTACTACATCGGGACATAATCAATCGGATCTATGTTTAGGGGGAGATAATCATAGTGAATGTCTTTTTCCACTGATTAGAATTTATACAAAGTTCATTTAGTTATTTAAAATTTTAATCTTATTAATTATTTTGTTAATTTAGTAGGTTAATTAGTTTAAACAACAAAACCCTTTCCAATCAAATTCTTGTAGTTTAATTGAGTTTGTTTTTATTTCAGTAATCAGCTTAATTTTTCCCTGTGGAGATGATACCCTTTTACTTACCTTAACTATATTATCATATGATTAAGTCATCCTTGCATATAGTGTGATAGTCTAGATTAGGTTTTAAGAGAAATGTTCAATATAGTCCATACTTAATGCATAGTTCTGAGAGACTAATTTTAGCATTTGGATCAGCCTCATCAATGGTCCACATTGAATTTTAAAATTTTGGGCGGAGTGGCATTTCCGTAATTAACATATGATGTTTTTACAATTACATGTGATTGTATACTGAATCACATGTGATTGAATATTAAAATTTCAAGACTATATTTTTCATATGGACTTTATTGAACACTATTGAACACAACTCTAGGTTTTAATTGGACTTAAAATTATATAACCTGATTTCACACATCAATGTCCATTTCATATGCTTTGAATCCATCATCTTCTCCTAGTTCTATGCAACATATGTTTGTGTGCTTCGATGTGTCACTTCCACGTTCGATCCAACCTCTGGCAGCCAAAGCTATCATTTTTACCCCTCTTGATATAGGTTAAATCATAGTCATCACTTCTAGGTTAAATTACTAAGATTGTCTAATTGATGTTTTGTCATCACTTCTAAGTTGAATTGCTAATATTGTCTAATTGAAATTAAACGAATGTCAATCTATATCTATATATAAAAGACATTCAAATTTTCCAAAAATAACTATAAAATCAAACCTATTAACCAATCAAAACCTTCAATTTCAGAATCCTTCAATTTTAGAAAACAATTTTAGAAAGATGGGCAAAAATCGATTTCAATTTTGTCAATTGGAGGGTGCTAGATGAAAATATGTGGAGGGCTTTAAAGAAAATGTTAAGGGGTTTTATAAAAATTGTATATTAATGTAATTAATTATAAGTTGTTTATAAATTATGTATAATAACTTGTGATATATTTTATTTAGAGAAAAAATAATCATATATTTACGACCGTCTTATTTTTATCTACGTTTTTTATATAAAATTTATCACAATGTGTCATTTTTTTAGAATTAGTATATTCGTAACTTTTTGTTATCTCTTAATAGTAGTGGGTAGGTAATTTTTTATTTAGCTGAGTTTTTTTTTTTTGAATTATGGTGATAAGCTGAGTGGTCAACTTGAGTATTCTATTCAAAATGTTTAGTTATTGATTTTAAAACATTTTCAATCTTATTAAAAAGATGTATGAAACCTTTTATTAAAAAATGGTTTAAAATAAAATGTATCATTAAAAGATGATATGTTATATATTTAAACATCTAATTTAGAGATTTAAATATAGCTTTTTTTTTATGGTCCTGAAACAATTTTTTTGTGTATATAGTTAGCCAAAAATAACACTAAACTAGAAGTATTAATTTTTTATACACGAAACAGTAAACCATTTTGAGTTTTTAATATTTAACACGTGAGTTATTATTATTATTATTTTTTTTGCAATATGTACGAAAATTCGGCTTTAGAAGTGGAAATGCAATTGATACCGTCCAAAATGTAAGATATGTGGTCATTAGTAACATATTTAAGCATAGAGACAAACCTCTTTATAAACTAATTTGATTCATTAAACTATCAAACGTTTCTCTATTGATTATGTTGGGTTTCACGTTTCCTCATTTAATGCTCGTGTATATAAATCCGTATGTATATTTTCTTTCTTTTAAACATTAGCTCTTTAATCGTCACTAAGTTATTAATTATGCGAACTTGAATTTCCTTTTTCTCTAAATATGAAAAACTTTTAGTTGTTTTTTATATTTCATGGTTTATACATGTGCTCTTAAATCGTCACCAAGTAGAATGGACATTATTTGTATGTTGTTGCTTTTATTTGATTTAATAATTTGTGTCTTGAGTAGATTCATTTCTTTTTCTTATTTTTAGATCGCCCATTGACTAACCCGTGAGATGTCATGATCTGTAATATGAGCATGCTTAAGCTTCTGATGTGGTTTATGTTGTTTTGTATATATTTTAAACGATGTGTATGTCTACTTTTTATTTTTTATGTATCGGTCTTAATGTCTTGGTCGTTTGATTTAGCCATTTAGATTTTTATTTATATCAGTTGTGAGTTCGTGTTACAATTATCTGCTATTTTTTAGCTGAACAAAACTTAGATCTATAAGACTGCAAGTCAGCAGATACATGTGAACTCATAAAATCATGTAAAGAATTAATTTATAAATCTCTTCGGTTATTACTTAATTCACCAATTTGGCTACTTATATGTAATTCTTAATCCAACATGTAATACAATTGTTTTAAGATACATGTTTACTATTATTCAGATTGTACATCTTTAAAACCTTACTTAAGCATCCCCGTATTTAAATACATTCGATATTCATATAATTGTTTTACAAATTTATTTTTTTATAAGTGTCAGTACTCTAAAAACCTAAAAAGGTTTAAAAGTGACTTCAATCATCCTCCGTGTTTATAGACAGGATGTTAACATATTCTAAGATATGACAACATATTCTTTTTATATGTAGACTTCGTACATCTTTCTATATTATTTAATGTATGTCAACTTTACTTTTGAAATATGTGCGTCACTAATTAAAGTTATTAAAAGTTTTAATTTTTGACAACGACAATGTTTCACAAGTTGTATATAAAGTTATTCAAAAAATTTAGTTCTATTTCGTATGTATGTACTTTATATTCTTTGTAAGAATTTACTTATCTTCAAATTATTTACAATATTATTTGTTTCGTAATTAAAAATATTCCGTATATAATTTTATATTTTTTTAGGTTTACTTCTGTAATACCTGTGATCTCACGGGTTAATAAACTAGTTTTGATATTAAAAGATAAGAGAAATCGGAAGAAATCTTTATTTTAGTTTACCATAGAAGATTCAAAAGTAATAAATTTAATAGTTGACTCACTCTTATCCCGATAAATATTTTTCAAAGTTTTTAAACCAAATTTGCTTTATCACATAATTTAAATGATTTACTCAATAAGATTTATCTTTTCTTATAACTAATTAGAGTTTGAGATTTAGAGTTAAAATTTAGTTTCAAGTTTAATCATTTATAGTTAAAATTAAGTTTTAATTTTAATAAATTGAATGATTATTTTTTAATTGTTTTTCATTTATTAGCATTTTCTAATGCTTTGTTTCTAATTTTATTTGAAACATTACTATTTCTTTCTATTTTATCTTTATACCTATCAGAAAATGATATATGAAATTTATTAGTTCTCTATGTTCAATTTCTCCATTAACTTTGACACTTATATCAAATTAATATATCAAATCTCTTTTATTTTTATTTATTTTAGTAATTTAATAAAAGAAAATATTGAATCTAAAAAAGTGGTTTAGAAAAATAAATTGGAAGCGAAACATTAATTTCTAGAGTGTTTCTATAACTGAAAACCCAAACGGGTAAAAGAAACATTATTTTGACTTATCGTGTCTTCGCTTTAGTTGTTTATATAACCGAAAATCCGAACCGTAAAACCCGTATAAAAGACACTAAATTTGTTATTAACTATACTAATGAACTAACATACAATTCTATTACAAGTGCATACCCTTATAAAAGTTTTTAGATAAGCCACTATGCCTATTTAAAACGATCAATATGGAAATGGAGCATTATAAATCATTGATTGCTAATACAGTTTTCTTTTCAGATTAAAATGGGGTACATTTATGAGTGGAAAAAAATATCAGAGTCCTAATATAATATGGTTTCTGAATATTGGATTAAAAAATGAGCTCTCTATGCTTTTAAGAGTAAAAATATTTGGTACCTCAAGATGTTTGATCAATATTGTTGTGATATTTCTATTCCTAAAATATATGAGATCTGTGACTCGGTGGTTCCAATGATGACACTTAGGTATAGGGGTGTAATCGAGCTGATACAACTCGCGATCGACTCGAGATCGGCTCGAAAAATATTCGCGATCGACTCGTTGTTAACCGAGTCGAGCTCGAGCTCGAGCTACTCGAGTAGTAAGCCGAGTCGAGTTCGAGCTTCATTACACTCAGTTCGCTAGGCTCGCGAGCCTAATCGAGTATTTATAAAAAGACCTTTTTACCCTTTATTAAATATAAGTATTACATATTGAACCATAGTATATAAATAAAAAAACAACCCTAAGTGTTCATTTAGCCCTAGTAGATTGTGTGCCGCCTCCTTCCTCGGTTACTCCTTCACGTCGCTTCCAGGCTCCGGCCACGTTCCACCGGTGATTCCACGGTTCTTCCACGGCTAAGCTCTTCCGATTCAGCTCTCCGCCAGGCACAGGCCACCGCCAATCGCATCTTCACCGGCGATTTGAGGTAATCCCGTTCGTTTTTGTTGATTCCCTTTTCGACCACAGTTCTTCTTTCACCATTTGGTGCTTGAATACAAGCTAACAGTAACATTAAACTCCATTTTCCTTCTACTAGTTCGCTTCTTCTACCACCCTTCCACCTTCGATTGCCAAATTCCCCTGCACTAGTGGACTGCCATTTCTTCTAATTTGAGGTAATTCATTTGCCCTTCCTTCACTATGTTTTTAGTGGTTTAATTGTTTGTAGTTCATTCGAGATAACTAATTTGCCCTTCGTTTACTGTGATTTTGAGGTAAACCATATTCCTTCTACTATTTTAGTAGCTTTTTCGGTTCTATTTAATTAGTTGACATCTGTTATGGGAATAGTTTTTTGTAGTATGTTATGGAAGTTTTTTGTAATTCATTTGAGGTAATTATATTGTAATCTGTTATGGGAGTAATTCATTTTAGTTTTTTTACTTGTTTGTAAATTATAACAGTGTTAGTAACTTAATATGAGCAAGTGTTACAGTGTTTGTAACTTAGTATGAATCTGTGTTTTTACAAACAAGTAATTTGGTTGACTGGTTGTATGAATCTATCTTTTACAGCATGGATGATGATACTATAATATATTTCAGGTGTGTTACTATAATAGTTTAGTTGTGAGTTCATTGACTTGATAATGTAGTGAATGAATCTGTTTTAGTTGTGAGTCAATTGCTTTTGATAAGTTAAATGCATATGTTATTTTGAACTTTTGCCTTTGTCTACACTCTACAGATTGTTGGTTTCTGAAAATGATGAAGAGATGAATAATGATTAGTGGTGTTTTGTTAAGGTAATGTCATTTATTTTCTTGATGTATGTTCTAAGTTTAAGGAAGTTCATGTGCTTGGTCAAATACTACAACCTTAATGCTAATTAGCAATCTGTCCAGCTATGTATTTTGTATAAAAAGACCTTTTATTAATTGCATACCTTTTATATGTAAATAGTTGAGGAAGGTTTGCATTTGAATAGGATATTTGTGTGGTTATTTGGTGTTACTTCTAATTCTTTCCACTTGGTAGATGAGGAAATTGTATTCATTCCAAACTTTTTTTTTTCACGTTCTACAGGTGTTGGCTGGATGATGGTTGTTTGGTGTTGCTGTTTGACTTGTGAATCTCACCAGGATAAAAAGATTAAAACCAATATGATGTTTAATGGACGGAATATGTATTTTAGACTATTATTCACGATATTATGTTGTTGCTTCTATTTTTTCCATTTAAATTGTATTATGTAGTTTTGGTAACGTTCTGTGGGGAAGTAGAATATGTTTGTACTGCTATACTTTACTAGAATATTTGGATTATTATGTGCAAACTGAAACCTATTAATCAATTTAAAAAAGTAAAAAAAATTCGAGTCGAGTCGAGTCGAGCTCGAGTACTTCATCGAGCTCGAGCTCGAGCCTAAAATATAAAACTCGGTCGAGCTCGAGTCGAGTTTCGAGCTCGAGTTTTAGATTGCGAGTCGAGTTCGAGCCTGCCAGTACTCGGCTCGGCTCGGCTCGATTACACCCCTACTTAGGTACTGTTTGTTTTTTGAAGATATAAATGTCTTATGTCTTATTCCATGTCTGTAGGATAAGATGTGGTTTAAAAAGTCTTATGTCTGCGAATGTCTGCAAGATAAGACTGTTTGTTTTTTTAATTTTAAAAAATATCTTATTTACTATATTTACCAACCACCACCTCCACCACCATCACCACCGCCGGTGATCACCACCAACCGCCACCGCCGACCACCGCAAACTACCGCCTCCACCGACTACCACCAACCGCCACCGCCACCACCGCCGTCGACCATCGCCGCCGACCACCTCCGCCGACCGCCAACCGCCACCGCCCAACGCCGCCGACCATCACCAACGGCTACCACCACAACCGCCACCAACCACCATAAACCGCCACCTCCACCACCGTCACCGCCAGCAACCACCACCAGCAACCACCACCAACCGCCGTCGCCGACAACCACCACCGTCACCATCGGCACCGACCACCACCGTTACCATCACCGCCGACCACGACCAACCGCCGCCTCCGCCGACCACCACCGTCACCATCGCCGCCGACCACGACCAACCGCCGCCTCCGCCGACCACCACCAACCGCCATCGACACTACCGCCGCCGACCACCGCCAACCGCCACCAACAGCCACCACCACCACCGCCATCGACCACCACCAAACACCACCCCACCACCGTCAACACCGCTAACGACCACCACCAACAGCTGTCGCCAACCACCACCAACCGCCACGGCCACCGCCTTCACCAACCGCCACCGCCGACGACGATTAGTGGTGGTTGGCGGTTGGTGGCGGTGACGGTGGCGATGACGGTGGCGGAGCGGTGACGGTGGCGGAGGTAATGGTGGCGACACCGGTGACGGTGGAGATAATGGTGGTGGTGGCGGCGACGGTGGTGACGGTGGCGGCGGCGGTGACGGTGGCGGCTGCAGTGACGGTAGCGGCTGCAGTAACCGCTGCTGTAGCGGTGGCGGCGACGGTGACGGTGGCGGCGGTGGTGGCGGTAGCGGCGGGGACGAGGCGGCGGTAACGGTGGCGGCGGCGGTAACGATAACGGTGGCGGCGGCGGTAACGGTGACGGTGGCGGCAGTGACGGGGCGGCGGTAACGGTGGCGGTGGCGGCGGTGGGTGGTCGGCGGTGTTGACGGTGGTGGCGGCGGTAGCGGTTGGTGGTCGGTGGGGGTGGACGGTGGCGTCGGCGGCGGTGGGTTTAGAATAAGTGATTTTTTATTAGAATAAGATTTAAAATAAGTGATAATAAGTGGTTTTAAACCACTTATCAAAATAAGTGTTTTTAAGTTCAAATAAGATCTTATTGCATCTTACATCTTATTTTAAACAAACGATCTTTTAATGAAATGTCTGCGAGCTCGCAGACATTTCTAAGAATAAGTACTTATTTAATAAAAACAAACGAGGGTACTTACAATTCGTGGTATCGTTCTTGCAGCAGAGTAAGTTAAATTAAAAAGATGAAAATAAATTCTTGATGTATAAAAAAAACTCTACCTTCTATAATTATTTTATTTTTAATTTTAAAAATCTCATGTAAATACCTCACTACTTCTTCCATTTTCCTTTACACCACCAACTCATTCTCCCTAAAGGTTGTATCAAGTTTTGGTTTCAAGAAAGGCATCAATTTACGTTTAGGATTTCAACAAAATGGCCGATCGAAGAAGGTGCTAATGTTACAAACGTAGGTAGAGGTGATATAAACTGAAAAATATCCAAAACAAAATCGGAGTTATCCGATCAATTGTTTATATATATCCCAATTAAAATGAAAAACGAACTTAAAAAACCAAACTGAATAGGTTTAAGCTGAACTGAAAAATATTCAAACGGAAACTAGACTGGTTCGTAAAAAGACAGGACCGTGTAATACGGAATGTCTTGTGCAAAGACCGTAGTACCGTACCATCGAGGACTGGACCGGGGCTAAGCTCATCGTGGTACGTAATATTATATCTTGTGCATATATGCTTTTTTTAATTGAAATATATATACCAATTTCATTCATATTTACATTACATATGATGTTCCTAATCATGAGAATTAAGATCGATCTCACATGAAACATTTTGGCTAGATATTTAAAAGCATAAACATGTTTTGGTTGGAATTTTCCCAGTTAACCTAATCATGTCTGCCTTCTTCTTAACCTTTATTTCTCCCTTCCTTTGGTTTTCTTCAGCTTGTGCTCTTGCTCCTTGAGCAATATGATCGATTAACTCCATCTGAGTCTTGTAATCTTCCAAAGCTCGAGCCCTTTTCCTTGGAGTCTCATCCTGCAACAACATTAATTATTTAATTCATTCAGTCACTTGTTTCCAATTTCTATTGCATCTATATATGTACGTATAAACCCGCCTTTTTATTTAAAAATAAAAATAAAAATGTTAAACAATTAGACCTTCTTTCTTGACAATTTCTTCTTTGCTTTTGCCTTCTTTTCGTTCTCCCACTCGAGTATTCTCGCATTCAGCTTCTCGTACCTGATCATTTTCCAATATATGTTAAATGTAAGTTTGTGCCTTTCAAAAAGAAAAAAAAATTTATAAATAAGTTTGTGGGTTTTCAACTCGATCAAAACCAATTGGCTACAATTGAAGTAACTCATTAAATGCGTTGTTCTCAAGTGTTTTCAACAGGGAAAAGAAACGATTTGGAAGGAAGCCCCCAAATAGTTAAGGTGTTTTTGAGTTTCATTTAAAAAAGTGGGATATAATACTCGACATTAAGAAAAAGACAAGTTTTTCACGCAAATTTGATACACATATATATAGCTATATACATAAGTATTCATGACTTTAAAACGATATTCTGAATTGGGTTATTGGTGAAAAATAATCAAGTAATATCTGAAAATTAAGAATGTAGTTTAGAAGCTAGTGTGATTATATATACTGTACGTACCGTTCTTTGATCCTTTCCATCTCAGTTTTCTCCCAAACATCTGCCTTTACGTCTTCTGACCTCTGTACCTGTACCTTTCGTTGCTTGGTTTCTATTGGTGGAAATGCAGGTTGATTTGTAGGTTTTTCACTACTACCTGCCAAGCCACTTTGATCAGGTTCCTTAAGCTTCGTGTTTGCTGGAGACTTGGTCATTTGGGGTACCTCGCCTTGTAATTCTGCATGCATGCAGCTAGCTCATTTAATTTATTTTCCCAGATTAATCAATTAATTAGTGCTAAATAAAGTTTTTGTAAATTGTTTATATGCTAAAAGTTTTTGCAATTGATGTTGGAAATGAGGGGTTGTACGTACCTGAGGATTTCCTTGAGAGCAAGTTACTAGGGGTTGATATGGGAACTGTATCATCTTCTTTTTCTTTGTTCTTATTCATCTTATTGCTTGAAGAAGAAGAAGAAGAAAGGAGTCTTTCCTTAGCCCTTCTGGCAACAGAAACTGCACCATCAGCTGCTTGTTTCGTCCTCTCGGGTTTGATCAAACTGTCATTACGTTTTCGTCTTGCTGATCTTCTTTGTTCTTCGACTGAATTAATGGCAAATGCAGCTGCTGCAACCGCTGTTCGGAACTCATCACCCTTCGTGTAATCTGAATCATAATCGTAAGAATATTCGCGAGAAGATTGCCTTCTGCTCCAGCTTTGACCTGATCTTCTGCTGTCTACAAACACAAAAAACATGCCTTCAATTACCTCTAGCTATCACTACCAGATATATGGAGTAGCTAATCATATAACAATGTGTGTAAGAAATTCGTTGGAAAATATTAAACCTTTCCGACGAACCATATATGAATAAGTTTTCTTTCACTGTGAAATCGAATTACGTACCTCCTTTAAAAGAACGAGTCTTTTGAGATGGTAATTTTCTGTCTCTAACTTGTGAAGCTTCTCCTTCGTCGATGCCAGAAAATTTTACCCTAACACAGATATTGTTAGTTTGCATATATATACATGATCATACAACAAATTAATCCAATATATATATGAAGATCGAGATAGTGATCGAACATGCAGAAGATGAGGAGATCGATACATGGAGAAATTAATTTGATCTCACCTCATTTGCTTGATCATATTGTCCATGATTGTAGATTTGTAGCTATTCAAGATTTTAGTTCTTGATAAAAGCAAGTTATGAAATAGAGTTTATTTGAAGGATCCAATTAAACAGGAAAGAAGCAAAGCAAGCTGGTCTAGGTTTTGCATGTAAATTAAGTTAGGGTTTGGTTATTAGAAGTGTGTAGGGAAAGAATTCTTTTCTTGATAGTGTAGTTGTTTATATATATGATGAAGGGATCGATCTAGCTAGCTAGCTAGGGTTTGTTTATGTTTTGAGCAAATCAACAATCGATGACTTGGCCGGTGGATTTACTTCTACTTAAACCATTAATAATTCCTCACGAAAATTTCAACACTTCAAAATTAAATAATTAACGATTGCGAACACGTAGACGTGTGTACGTAAAACTCATACTAAAAATTTGTTCTTCTTGTGTAAAATGAAGAGGTTCTAAAGACAATTTTTGTAACATTTAATCTAACATATGAATAAACATTTAAAAAAAGATATAATAGGTTAATAAATAAGAAATGATAACATTAACAAAATATATTAATCTTTTAAACCTGGACATATATAAATTGTAGCAAAAAATTATCGTCAATCGATCTCGTTGAATCTTTATTATTTTAAGATTTTATAAATAATACCTTTTTTACCAACTTGTACATATATCTTAAGAAAATAAAATTATATTTAAATCAAATGGGTTAATCCAGTTAACCATAATCAAACCAATATAATCAATCAATTAAATTTTTGTAACCGACGTGTCAGCTTTACTAATATTTAGGTTAAAATGATTCGGTTTTATACCAGTTAAATTGATTATGGGTTGATTAACAAGCTAAACGCTATTGATCGAAATTATATTTACAATGTTATATATATAATTTCCAAAGTAGTCATATTTACCCAAAAATAATAATAAGTATATATGTGATCTATTTAATTTATAGTTGATATAGTTTATCTAGTTTATTCTATAAAACTATTTTTATAAAGTTAATAAGAAAAAAAGTAATGCATAGTCAATGGAAAGGACGAATGTTCTAAGCATACAAAGAAAAAAGTAAAAGGATTGAATTTGTATAAAAAAAATTTAATGATAAATTTGATAACATTAATGTTTTAAAAACATTAAAAAAACCATACATTATATAATTTTATATTATATAAATATATACATAATGCAGGAATTTTTTTTTGTTCTTTTGTGAATTAAAAATTTTGTTCTTTTATTATTATTATTATTATTATTATTAGTAGATAATATTATTATTATTAATACTTTTATTATTATGATTATTATTATTAGTAGTAAATAGACATATATTTTACACTCATCTAATTTTTGTCTTTTTGTACTAGATAAAATTATATTTTTTACTCAAAAAGACAGATGTTGTAACATTAAAAATGTCATTTGTTTTATAACGATATATTTACACCCTGACCTAACGATCAAACTATAATATGATATATACCTATATAAAATTCATCACAAAAAATAAGTTTAATGGTTAATAAAAAAACTTAAACTTTAATCCTTTAACAATTCATAAATAAAGGTAATGGCTATTATAGAAAGTTTAAGAGTTTAATCGAAATAGAGTTAAACTATTTTTAATCTTAATCAAAACTCTTAAATAATAATAATAATAATAATAATAATAATAATAATAATAAAAATGATAAAAATGATAATAATAATAATAATAATAATAATAATAATAATATTAGACATATTTATACTTAATCTCTTATTATCAAAACCTATTAAACTCCGATGCAAAACGTGAATAAGCTACCACTAGTTGTTGACAACATTGAGCCACCAGCTGTACGGAGTGGGCCACGGGACTTGCCCAATGGGTGCTTACGAGATTCGACTTTGAGGACCTCTTTTGAACTTTTTATCAAGATAATAAAAAATTATTATGATTATTATTCTTCCTAAAATAATATAAAAAGCATTTATTAATTTCATAAAGGTAAAAAGGCATACTGTAAAATTTAAAAAGTTTCTAAAACTCTAATGAAAAGGATGTAATAACAAAAACACAAAAAAATGATGATAATGTGTAGCTAGCAATATATAAGATACTAGATTAAACACTCGTATGATATACAGGTTCATTTAAAAAATAATTAATATTATACATTAATAAAAACATATTAAATAATAATAAAACATGAATGAAATAAGAATTTTATAAGATAGCGATATACGGCATGGTGGAAACACCGACGCGAGGGGAAGGGCAGACATAACGAAAGAAGCGTAGTATCATGATACGAATAGATATGATTGTATTTTTATATAAGTTATCAGTCATTATTGTTACAATTAGTGGCAATAAAATTAAGCGTTATTGGTTATAATTAAAAAAGAATTCAAAATTATTATAGAATATTTTAGAATGATAAAACTAAGTATTTGATTAAATATGACATTTAAAAATATTATAAAGGGTAAATATTATATTTATATATGTAAGCAAATACGATATTTTATGATTCACAAATAACATATATGAAATTATCTGTAATAAATTTGATTTAGTTTAATATCAAAAATTGAATTCAAATTTGACCAAATTGAATTTTAATTTTAGTAAAATAAATGGTTAAGATTTGATAATTAACATTTTTATTTAAATTTAATGACCAGAATTATCTAATAGATTTTATTAAATTTTATATATCAAAAGATATGTTGTCACACCGTACAATCTTTGAATGAAATGTGTCTTGAACATTTTAATATTTATATTTAGCTCATAATAGATATTTTATAATTGTGAATATGTGATACTAGTTACACTTGTTATTTTCCTCATGAAAAAGCCAAAAGTAACATGGAAATCTGATTACTATAGTTTAATATTATATTGTTTTTTATTCTCGTAAGGTGAAGTTAAGATCGAGTTTATTGTTATTTTAATGATTCTTCATATATAGTTTATTGATAGACTCGTCATGGCCTAAGAGGAGAAAGACAACGTTCTCCGTTTACTTTTACATAATTATGTAACTGCTTGCCTATTAAGAGTACACACATAATTATGGAGTTTTCTGATTTTTCCAATTTAATTTAACTATGTATAACGATACAGATTTTTTTTGTCTTACTTCAATCTGTTACACCATCTTTATCGTAGTTTCATTAAAGTGGTTCAAAGCTGCGGTGATTTCACCTTGCCTAGCAAACATGACATATATTACCTTCAGAATTCTTTTATTTCCAACACACTAGATGATCCTATATTATATCAAAAGACTCGAGTTACAAACTTATAATATCTTATCAACAGTCGAGCCACCGAACCACCAGGTAGTCCAAACCAACCGATTCTATCTTGATGCACCAAACCCATATGTTACTTTGCTTTGGAGAACCCCGACTGTGAGGTTTAAAGAGTTCCAGCTACAAGAACAGAACAAAAAGAGCCAAAGGAAAACACATTCCAATATGTATATGCAACTCATCAACAATGTCGACAAGAAATCAAAACCCGACAAGATTAATGTACAAAACGAACGATAGGAACTTAAACAAGTCACCTGACAATCGCATTGAAAACACCGCACGTCAGTCAAAAATTCGACTTACAAGATGGGGTTTTTTCCATTTTCAGAACACCCCAAGATTTCTTCAATAATGGTGCGTGTGGGCAGGGAGATCAAGACCCCTTTGGAAGCCATTTTCAGATCTCAACTGACACTTTTCATGCTCGCCTTCGACTGTAACCTTGTTATCGTTCATTATTACAGATGAATTTACATCAACTTTCTTATAGGTGTTGGGCTCAAGAGGCTGATCCTCCATGCCAATGACAACATCACCATAACTATAATAATTGGCATCAACATCACCATCTTCAGAAGAAGAATCATGATCACTAGCAGCAAAATCATCTTCAACTTGATCCATGTAAGTCCCTCCATAGCTTCCCCGCCATTCATCATCATCACTATCCATATCCATAAAAGGTGATCGATTCTGAACAGCACGTCTACGAAGAATGAACACATTGAAGTAATAGCTGACGAGTTCCTTATTTGTTCTAGAAGGGAATGCAATAGAAAGTTGTTTCCAGAACATTTTGCCAAGAGATGCAGGGTTTGAGTAAACAACTTGATAAAAGAGTCGTTCTTCATCTTCACTCCACCTACAGGCAACTTCTTCTCCCGTATCGAGCATTCCCAATTCAACAAATTTTTCATTCCCACAAGATTTTTTTAGATTCAAGCGTGCTTCTTTCACATGTTTCTGCACACATCGGATCGAACCACAATCCAAGCACTCACAACCCGTTTGAATATCATGTGTAAAATCAGTATTAAAATGATGAAACGGAATGACACAAGCACCCAAGAAACGATCCATATCACCACTCTCGCGATACTTTTCAGCTAGCTCCGAGTCAAATTCAGGAACATCAGCCTGATGATCTGATCCAATAGGAATATCTTTCCTGGGAGATCTATTCAACAAAGATGAGTATATATCATCATAATGGAACAGTTGTCGCCTTGGAAAGTTGTACTCGAAAAATTCGGAGAAAAGATTAGCGGAAAACACCGACCCGGGTCCAGAATCATCTTCAGCAGTGTCAATTCCAGTAACTAGTGGTAATGGTGCACTGATTTCAAACTCCTTGAACACCATATTAGGGGCAGTAGTGACACTTTCACCTAACAAAGAGTCAAAAGTGATTCAGACAGTAAACAAAAACAGATGTACTCTTGTCTAAGTTGTAAGAATGGGAACAAAAGGAAAAAGAAAAAAATAGTTCTCCACACAAGCACATTGCTTGAGCGATCTTAAGAGTTTAGGCATCACAAACATGTGAACTAATATGCCGATTCAAATCACTTTCTTAGTTCATATTTGATGCCATTATGGTAAACAGCAGTTTGTAGAATATAATAGATGTTACTTTCAAGTATCATACGAGTTTGATAGTAAATAATTCATAAGAATGCAACACCAGACTGACAATTTAAAACTCAAAAGAATGTGCAAGAGGAAGTCTATTATCACACCTGCAATCCCATTAACTTGAAATGTTTCAAGAGGAAGTTTATTTTCAGCAACCATAGCTGGCTTATTGCCAAAATCAAGATGTTTTGGGTGTTTAATAAACTCATGCAGATCTTCATCAAAGGCCCGTTTGGTTCCCATCACAATCTGCAATAATATTTAGAGGTGAACACAAATTTGACACAAAATGCACAAAAAGTATATGAACTTTCACTGAAGCTTTCACATTAGTCAAAAATCAAGAATCCTAAAGTGATGTTCACAGGCCTAACGAATTACAATTTACCAATATTCAGATGATTGTTCCATCTAGATGGTAACCAATATAAGAATCAAACTCAATAAAACTGATACATGCAACCTTAACAACATAAAAGATGTGCAGAAGCAGAACTACCTGAATGATAGATAATAAGAAAAACCTAGAAAAGGGAGAGCAGAAAACAGAGACTGAATTTTCAAAATCTACACAAAGCCTGTCATTGTATTATAGTTAAGAAATCAAAAAAATTTGCAAAGAAACTTAGAAATACAGGCTGAAATAATGAAATCAAAACAGAATAAAGTGTTTTGTAAAAACAACTGTATTCAAAGAAGGCATTCCCCCTGTCTCCCATCTCAAATAACACCAATAAAAGCAGCACCATACTTCTTAATCAGAGATACAAAAACATCATACGAAACAAAAATCCACCTAAACTCAGTCAACTCTAAAATAAAAACCAAGAATAGTTTTTGAATTATAAAGATAAGTAAACAACAAACCAAGTATAAGACCGATAATCAAAATGCTGTTCAACTCATTAATCCCTGTCACAAATTCTTATGTTCACATTAGTCTAAGAAACAAGAAATTGATCGACTACAACCACTAACATTCGTATACGTTCATTTTCATGTGATATGGTATTCTCATGTGCATGCAGAATAAAAAAGGATATTATATTTTGTTACTGCCTATAAACCAGTGTTATTATGATACTAAAGTTCTCTCAGTTTTACTTTTACTCCAGAAAATAGCAGAAACGTAATTAAACTGATAGTTTACATTGAAAGAAAATTACAGAGCAACAATTTTCACTTTATTATATTTAAATTCTATTTTCAACCTCAAACAAGCTAACCCAATTAATATTGGACGTAATTTTAGGCAAGTAAATTATATAATTCCTAATTTTTTCTTCAAACCCTAACCCTAAATTTTGATATATGCATGAATCAACAAATTTTCCATCGATGCGAATTATAAATCGTAATTAAAAAGCGTACTTACGAAATCCCTCAATCAATTTGGAAAGAACACGAACTTGCACCAACACGAGCGCTTCGAAACCCTAGAAATAAATTATGCCAGATAATCTACAATTGTACGGTAAAATATATAGGGTTATATGAAAGAATCAAAAAAATACAACGAATATATAACAGATCGAAGGAAAAACGCGATAGAAATCTGAATATTGAACGACGAACCCTAACCCTAAAACTAGTTAGAAGAAACAAAATTGAACAAAATCAAGATCGATAGATAGAGGATCAATAGAGGAGAACGAATAAAAAACTCGATTTGGTTATCGATTTGAAAAAACAAAAAGAAATCGAAGCTCGATCAGAGAGAGAGACTTCGAAGAATACGATGAAAAGAGGGGCGAATGGATACGGTTCTTGTTTATTGTAAACAACGAGGAACGGTCCAGTACTAAGCCGGTTTAGCAAAGTTAAGCCGGTTACACGTGTGCCTATGAGTCTATGACCCTCTCAAAAACAACAATCCGCTTATTACAAATTAGGCCCCTGTACTATTTGTTTCTTACACATATGGCCTTTATTAATAACGAATGCCATGTTGAAATATCTAAGATCTAGAGTGAAAAACGTATTCCGGTTGTCATAATCCGAACTTATTGCATCAAGGTTTATAATAGTCATAAAAAACTGTCATTTAACTCTAACAGCATTTATAACTAATTATATGTTGCATTATATTATAGGATAGGATAGAATAGACTAAGAAGAAATCACAAAGATTAATGATGTGCTAATGAGTTGATGTGTTTACTTTATGTTGTTGCACAATCTAGTAATAAAAGGCAAGTAATATTATGACACATGTTTACATAGGTTATAGTATAAAAACATCGATATGTCTCGAACATTAACCAATTAAACTGAGTATAATGATCTAGTAAATATATATTAAATAATAATAATCAAAACAAGACCAACGGGGAGTTTCGAAGGAATAAGGGGTAGAAATCTGAAAAGTGGATGACGAACTCTAATCCTCAAACTAGTTAGAAGAATCGTAATTTAACTAAATTAAAATCGATATACAAAGGTTGAAAAACAACCATTCTAGTGGGCTGTAATATGTGAAGGAAGGAAAGCTAGTATGAGGTAGTAGAAAAGGTGAAGATTCATCATGGAAATCAAGATCGTTATTTATGGTCGGCGGCTATCTTGACTACAGGGGTGTATTTGAGAGAGTGCAGGAGGTGCGGCTGCACAAGACCCACGTTTCAGAGGGGGCCCACATTTTTTATACTATATACTATATATATATGTATAACATTATAATTCTTCAAAGCCCACTTAAAAAATAGATATAGTAAGAAGCTCGTATTTAAATAATTTTTACGTAAGCCCAAAAGTAGATTTTAGGAAGTTGATGACAAAGATCTTAAGTCATAATTGTAACGAATTGAAGTAGCATGTATAATGATCTTGTTGCAGATGAATTTTATATGTAGTTAAAGTTGTTTGACACGTTTTTACGCGTTTAAACTATCAATGTAACATTGCTTTAAAGTTTCTGAAACAAGACAATTTTCTTCCTAATGCAATTATTGCATATAGAGTCTTGTTGACTATTACAATAATGTTGACATATGTATAAACAAGTTTTCCAAAATTTAAATGTTGAATCTTACTTACAGTCCAGGATATCACAACAATTGATAATGATAGTTATTGGGAATCATATCCTAGAATGTATTGATTACGAAAAGTTGATTCATAACTTTGCTTCTAATAATGTTAGGAGAACTTCATGATTAAAGTAACTATATAAGATAAACTATTTATACTATCGTTCTTTTGATTTCAGCTATATATATATATATATATATATATATATATATATATATATATATATATATATATATATATATACACACACACATGTGTGTGTGCGTGCGTGTAGGGGTGGACTCGAGATATTTGTTGCCTCGTAGCATTATGTAATGACAAAAATAATATTTATTTAGATTGAGCATATTATTTGAGTATTCTTTTTCGGGTTAATTTGCAATTAATCCAGTCAAGTTAACGAGGTTTTAGATGTTGTTCCGGTATTTTAGGGCCTAAATCTAAAACAATCTATGTGAAGCTTTGTTAATCAAATCACTGGTGACACTGGTTCAAAAAAGTTGAAATTTTCCACTTCGATTGCAAAATTGAACGATGACCCGTGTCACCACCGTACCTAGCATAGTTCCGCCCTCGTGTGTGTTTATAAAAAAGGGCCCATAATTTCTCTTCGCGCAGGGCCCAAGGAATTCACGGGACGCCCCTGCTTGACTAAATCGGTTCTTGGAAGTTTACCTCCATATTTCTTATTTGTTTTTCTTGCTCCAAAATGTGTGTTACATGAGATCGAGAGGGTGAGACAAAAACAATTTTGGGAGCGGTCCAGTGGGATCAAAATAAAATCTCTTGGATAAATTAGAAAAAAAAAACAATGTCATGTCATCATTTTGGGTGGCTAAACATAGGTGATCTTCATATTACCAATTGGGTTCTATTACTAATATGGTGGTGGAAGTTTAGATTAGAATAAGGTGCTCTTTGGTTTAGAGTACTTACTAGCATTCATGGCAAAAGAGGGGAATTTGATAAACCAAAAAAGGGTGGGTTTAAGAGTGAGTAAGTTTTAGCTAGCATGCTTAAAATTTGTAATGACTTAGAAAAGATTGTGTTAGCAATCATGAACACAAATGGATTGGAAATCGATTGATTAACAACATTCAGGACATAATCGAATTCAAGACAATTCAGCATCCATCAGAGAAACAAAATTTCATGTGAGAATGAGCAGTTGGTCAACTATGTATAACATTTGGAAAATAACATATCGGTATAGCTTTTAGGAGCATTACAATTCTATACCTTATAAGAAAAACAAATAGATTATAATGGTTAAATAAAAATATCTCAAAAAGTTAATATCTGCAAACCACAGAAAATGCATGTAAAAAATTACTCAAAAGGGAAACCAGTTAATAACAGTTAAAGATTTCACGAACAGCAAGCAAAAAGTTACGATAAATTACGTAATTTCTAAAGGGTTTATTAATTACTTAAACCTACAACTACGTCAAATCCAAGCTATTCAATGCTTATGAAGTAGGAAAAAGAATGCAAAGTGCCAAAACTAAATTTTGAAAAATTGAAGCTACCATAGGAGATTGGCTGGTTAATAGGCTACTAAATCTGTCTTCAAGCGATTGCAGGCATGTCTTTTAGCCATGGGTCCAATGGCTTCCCAATCGAGTAAACAATAAACCCAATCTGCCTTAGCTTCGCGACATCTACTACATTCCTGCCATCAAACATATAAGCCGGTTTTGGCATGTTGTTGTATATCTTTTGGTAATCAAGAGTTTTGAACTCATCCCACTCTGTTAAGATACAAATAGCATGTGCATCCTTGGTAGCTTCATATGCATCATGAACCACTTTAACACTTTGCTTAACCACATCTTCGGCTATATGGATGGTCAAACCAGGTTGGTCCCAGTCAAATTTAGGCGTTGAAAGATCCTTGATCATTTGTGCTTCGGGTACTTTAGGATCATAAATGACTAGTTGTGCTCTATCAGATAACAAACCTCTACACACATCTATTGCCGGGGTTTCTCTAGTGTCACCAGTGTCCTTCTTGAACGAGAATCCTAAAATGGCGATTTTCTTTCCTGATACTGTGTTAAACATGGAAGAAACAAGTCGATTCACAAATCGGCTTTTTTGGTAATCATTGATCTTTATAACCTGTTTCCAATAATTTGCTACCTCGGGGAGACCATTACACTCACAAATGTACACCAAATTCAAGATGTCTTTCTGAAAGCATGACCCGCCAAAACCGACACTAGCATTGAGGAACTTTGGACCAATTCTCGAGTCCTTACCAACAGCATACGAGACTTGAGAAACATTTGCGCCTGTTGCTTCACATAGTGCTGAGATTGAGTTGACAGAAGAGATTCTCTGAGCCAAGAAAGCATTAGCAGCAAGCTTTGACAGTTCAGCAGACCAAAGATTAGTACATATAATTCGTTCCTGTGGGACCCAACGAGCGTAAACGTCTTTCAATGTCTGAATAGCTTTCAACCCAGCCGGGGTTTCCTCTCGACCTCCAATTAGAACGCGGTCTGGGTCAAAAAGATCAGTGATTGCAGTACCTTCAGCAAGAAACTCTGGGTTTGAGAGGATTTGAAATTCAATTCCTTTATTGTTGTGGGTTAAAATCTTTTCAATCGCTTCGGCTGTTTTCACAGGAACAGTTGATTTCTCAACAACAATTTTTGAAGATCTTGATACATCAGCAATCATACGTGCAGCACTCTCCCAGTATGTCAAATCAGCGGCTTTTCCAGCCCCTAGGCCTGAAGTTTTGGTCGGAGTATTTACAGAAACAAAAACTATATCTGCTACTGCAACATGTTTCTCCACTTCGTTACTGAAGAACAGATTCTTCCCTCTGCATTTCTTTACCACTTCATCGAGCCCCGGCTCATATATAGGGAGTGTGTCGCTGTTCCATGCTGTGATCCGCGCCACAGAGATATCGACAACAACCACTTCAATTGATGGGCACTTCAATGCAATAACAGCCATTGTTGGTCCCCCAACATAACCAGCTCCAATGCAACAGATTTTCACCATCTTTGTTTATATATATAATAATATATACTTTACTGCCTGTAACATACAAAAAAACACATTAAAAAGATTAGGAACTATTAATGATACATGTATAAGATAGAAAACCATGAACTTGTTATAAACTTCACACAACCAATAACCTCGGTTAATCGATTGTCTCATGTTTTTGCAACATTAAACACAGATCATTAGAGCTCTAAAGATATATGACAAGTCCACATAGATCTCAGACGTCGAAATCATTACAGATAACACCAAAGCAAGATTATGATCTCTAAGTAATCACTGATCCATCATTGAAATTAACGCATCAAGATTATAATCATGTCTATACTTCAGAAATTTCCAGAAAGTAATTGAAAATTCTGTAGATTCTAGACATTGCAATTTCCATTGATAAAAAGTGAGACAGTAAACGCGTCAAGTATGGTGAAACGATCGAGCATTGTCGCAAAAATTCTGAATAAATTAAAAACATAAAACTTAAGCAGGCGGCCACAGTTTCAGTGCGACAACCAAAAATTCCAGATCTAGGGTTCTTTCACGTTTTATCTCAATGCATACATATTAAGAACGGAACAAGCACATGAATACGATAAAATCAGTCAGCAAATTCTACATAGAACAAGTACGTAGCTGTACAGAATATCCGTTCGGCGACGTAATTGTGAATTTCAGGTCTCGAAGAGAAGATATGTAACAACCTACCTGCTTTGTGGGAATGAAGAGAAGAGACTAGATCACGGTGGAATGAATAGTTGGTGAAGAGTTATATATGGAGATTTTGGAGGAAACAACGGATAGGAGAGATAACTCATTTTTCTTTTCTAATTTATTAAACGATTATTATTATATATCCGGTACGCATTCCTATGAATAGATTTTTAAGTTAATTACATTTTCGGGTTACGTGAAATTTCATACTTAGTTTGTATGCTTTAAAATTTACGATTTTAATGTTTGTGATTTACTTTTTGTTACAATTTTGGTCTTGGGACATTTAAAAAGACACAAATACCCTTTTCCTCCTAATTTATTCTTTTATTTCCACTTTTGTTCATTTTAAAAAATAAATTATAATTTCAGACTTGTTAATAAATAATTAAATATTTATAAAAATCACTTGATTTGTATTAAACCATTTAAATGAGTTAAACCACCCACCACCACCGCCTATCACCATCGGAAGACTTAAACCACCGTAACCTTCACCATTGAAACCATCATCGGCACCTATCACCACCACAAGCATATATCTATCATCGCCCACCATCACCGCCTCCGTCCATTGAACCCACCATCGCCTTCATCGCCTCCATTCATTGAAACCACAATCATCTTCACCGCCACACAAAAATCCAAAGCTTAAACAAAAATAAAAACCCTTGACACATCCCTATTTACAAACAAATCTAAAAATTTACATGTCAAACAATTTTAAAATTCTACAAACCTAAAAGAATATCAAAACAAAACTTTGACAAAAACCCAAATACCCACGTGCCACCTGGTGTAACGTGTCGTGTGTTGTTTTTATGATATGAAAAGTGCTTTTACACGCCGAGATTTAGATGTGGATTTATTAATTAATGCAACACTCATGGGTGTCCCCAACGTTTACATTTTGCCACGTCTATGGTTCCTGGACCACCTGAAATGACTAGAATACCCTTTTTTAATTTAACTTTTCTTTTACATTTTTATTTCTTTCCATAATTACTAAATGATTACTTTAATTATTATAATTACTATTATAGAATTAAAACCCATCCCTACTTCCTCACAATCTCTCCCCGTCTCTCTGTACATCACCGCTCACCACTGCCTCTCACCGGAGAAGAATCACCACCACCATACACACAATCTCTGTCTCTCTTCTCTTTGAAAGTCACACCACCACCGTAATCTCCCCCAGTCCCCACCATCGTAGGCACAACCTTCACCTCCACCATCGCAGGCACCACCTTCATAGTTGTGAGCTACCACCGCATCCCACTCTAAGCCGCCCCTGGAAGAACGCCATCGTCGCAACCACCGCATTAACCATCACAATATCTCGCAATCGGGTTTGGTTTGTTTTGACCGTCGCAACCACCGTCATCACCCATCATCGGGTTTGGTTTGTTTTGATTAGCGATTAGTGTTTGTTCTTGTGTGTGTTACAGATCTGATTAGCGATTAGGGTTTTGTTAGGGTTTGTTCTTGATTAGGATTTGGTTAGGGTTTGATCTTGAATGTTCTTGTGTAGTTACAAGTTTGGGTGTGTTTTTGTGTGTTACAGATCTTGATCATGAATGTTCTAGTGTGGGTGTGTGGGATCGACGGTGGTGACCAGTGACCTACGGTGGTGGTGGTGACCTACGGTTGCTAGATGCAAGGTGGTGACCTACGGTGGTAGTGGTTACGAACTATGGCAGTGGAGGTTCTTGGATGATGATTAGGGGTTTTAGCTTGTTCTTGGTGGTGGTGTCGCCTTTACGGAGGCAGAGGGTTAGGGCGGGGGTGGCCGGAGTACAGGTGGTGGTATTTAAAATTTAAAAGTATTTAAAATTAATTTAAAATCAAGAAAAATAATTAAAAAAGGGGTAGTGATATTTTAGTCATTTCAGTTGGGACAGGGACAACAGACGTAACAAATTGTAAACGTTGGAGGCGCCTAGTGTAATAAATGAGTTCAGGGACGAACGGTGTAATAAGTGACACAGCACACGGACGATCCTTGTAATTTGCTTATTAGAAAATAATGAAATGATATATTATTTTACTTCATAAAATTATATCTAACTTGTCACGTTTTGTTATTATGGATATCGAACTTTAAAAGTTTCCATTGTGTATATCAAACTTTTAGTTTGTTGCTATTGTATGTATTCAGAATACATAAAAAAGGAAAAATTGTAAAAGTCCAATATGTATCTTTACTACTTTATAAACCACTAGATTTAGGACCCGTGCACGCACGGGTAGTTTAAAATAAAGTTTTAAGCAATAACTTTGTAAACGGAAAAGTAATAAAGTAATTAAGTAATGCGTTAAGATCAACACAAAAAATAATAAGTACTTACTTTTATAGAATAAAAGAAGTACACACATATACAAATCCTCTAAAAATCCAATCAGAAACAATGACATCAGATTCTTTGTAGAACTTCTTTATATACTACATTGGTTGTTTTGTCGGTCGGATTGTCATTGTCATCACAAATAAGAACTTTTAATCCACTCCTACTCTTAACACGTGAAAGTACGACGTATAATTGCCCATGTGTAAAAACAGGTCGTCTGAGAAATAAGCCAACAGTAGACAAAAATTGGCCCCGACTCTTGTTAATAGTCATTGCAAAACAAACCATGATCGGAAATTGTCTTCTTTGGAATTCACTGGAATTTTTGAATCTGATGGAATCATCTTCATTCTAGGAATATATTCGGTGACACCAATATTCTTCCCCGAAATGATCTTTACTTCGATAACACGTGCACCAAGTCGAATAACTTGAAGTCTCGTTCCATTGCATAACCCTCTTGACTGGTCAAGGTTACGAAGTAACATAACAGGAACACCAACCTTTTAGCACGATTAATAAGAATTCAGGCAAGCAAGAAAAATGACACAGGTGCACATAACAGTTTCTTCCCCATAAAATATTGCTATTTATATAGTATTTATATACTTAAATAATACTTACCATAAATCCAGTGGTAGGATCTTCAAGAGAAATCCCATATCTGCTCCGATCACCTTGACGGTATCTCGGGTAGAGATTTGTGTGACATGCGCCAGATTTGTCATAAATGTAAAGGTAGATTGGACCATTTTTCAAAATCATGAAGTGGAGATAATAACCAGGTTTGACATTCCTCCTACCCATCAACGTCAAAAAATTATCTCCGCCAACTTTCAATACGTCACTATTGACATGTAAAATCGAAAAGATACAGAAGTAAATCAAATATAGAACCAGAGAATGAGGAAGAAGAGTATTCATGATGAAGAATTAAGACTATATATTACGTCGTGCAGTATATCAAGCACGTATATTTCGTCATCCACACTCACTATCAACCCAGTGGGTATATTAGGTTCAGAGTCTTGCTTTACGTTTGACAGTAAGTCCTACAGAAGTTTAAAAAAACTATTAGTATAATCTATAAAAAAAAATCAATTTAGTGTTATATTAAAATATTTAAGATAATTAGTTTGACATGACATTACCAGGGAGAAAAGTGAAACTGTTTTGATTTTTACAACAAACTCCATGTAACTGCAAATAAATGAAGAATAAGTCATTAGCAGATTACAACTTATAAACTTTAAAAATTATTAGTAAACAATTACATGTAAAACATTGGAATCTGTTCTTACTTATATGGCATTTGAGAGATGGGGTGAAAATGGGTGTTGAAAAAGAGAGGAAAAACCAAATGCAATTCAATTTATAAAACTGTGCAATTGTCACAAAACATTGGAATCTGTTCTTACTTATATGGCATTTGGTTTATCACCAAACATTGTTAGTATATGTATAAAATTTACTTTCATTGGAATCTGGTGCAATCATCTTGTGTTGCTAGCTTGTGGTGGGGTGCATGGTTAGCTAAGGCTCATAATCGTTCTCACATGGATGTTTTCTAAACTGCCCACCCAAGTGGCTTTGAAACTTTTGAGACACATATATAAAAATGCATAATGAGATGCTTAATTATAGCAGAATATATAGGACTCATATTTATGTTTATATTAAAGGTTATAAGTTTTATAGTATTTAAAAGAATATCCCTATTCTATTTTTATTGGTTGTTCTTGCAGCTTGTAATTCAATAAAAAAGTTCAATCAAGTTCTTTTATAATAGTTGAGAGGTCTTACTAAAGGAGGACAAATAAGTTATAATTTTACTCGGCACAAGAAATAATGGATGACAATTAAGTACAAATTCATTGGTGAAGATACATAATACATAGAAGTTCACAACAATACCTCCTCAACAGCTTTTTCTCTCAGGCGCGCTCAGAGAGATTAAGACCTTTGATCTCAGCTTGTGATTCACTCAATTCTCAATCTTATCTGCAGAAGAAAGAAGAAATAATTACTAAGTAGTAAACAATTATGAAGAGTTATCCACATATTGGGGTTTTTAAAAAAAGACAAAAATAATGTTTATGTAAATAGATGTCAAATGATAAAGTCACAACTGTTAACAAATAATGAAAACTTGATTTTTAATGGGTTTAAGCACAGTTTAACAACCAAAGTTCTATAAAAGAATACAAAGAAAATAATATGCACGCTTCATAAAATTGAAACTAAAAGAAACTTAAGAAACATGTAATACTGAATTAGTGTTCTTTCAAACTCCTTATGAGCTGATTCACCGATAATTATTCAATTCATGTTATCTCATTCAGACATTTCATCGAGCGGTTATTCAGATTGCTTGTCAGATATTCACATTCACCAATAATTATTCAATTCATGTTATCTCATTCAGACATTTCATCGAGCGGTTACTATGCATCTTTAAATTGCGTACTTTTACTATAAAATTTTAGTAGCTTCATTTGCAATATAAAACAAAGATCAAAAGGAACTAAAACTAAAACTAAATGTATTGTCAATCATCAAGAATACAACACAATCTTTAAACATCAAGACGAGGTACCAAACTTTCAGCCACTAAATGAAACAATCATCAAAACACAATCGATAAACATGTTCATATGTAAGAAATTACCCTAAATTGACAAATATAGGTTTAGATAATTACCCTAAAATCGAAAAAAATCCATCAGAGAATGAGGAAGAAGATTATGGATGATGAAGAATAAAGAGTATTGAAAATAATCGAGAACCTATTGTCGAAAAACAGAGGAACGATTATGTACCTGTGGAGTAAAAAACAGCAGAAGAAGGGAGGCGGCAGGAAAGTTGTGTCGACAAAGGGTAGGGGTCGTAAACATTAAACAAAAATACAATCAGATAATGAGGAAGAAGATGATGAATGATGGTGAATCAGCAGAAGAAGAAACGTACCTGTCGATGTATCGTCTGAGTAGAAGAAGGAAGGCGGCAGAACGTTGGAGTTGATAGAGGGTAGGGTTTAGGGGTGTAATCGAGCCGAGCCGAGCCGAGTACTGGCAGGCTCGAACTCGACTCGCAATCTAAAACTCGAGCTCGAAACTCGACTCGAGCTCGACCGAGTTTTATATTTTAGGCTCGAGCTCGAGCTCGACTCGACTCGACTCGAATTTTTTTTACTTTTTTAAATTGATTAATAGGTTTCAGTTTGCACATAATAATCCAAATATTCTAGTAAAGTATAGCAGTACAAACATATTCTACTTCCCCACAGAACGTTACCAAAACTACATAATACAATTTAAATGGAAAAAATAGAAGCAACAACATAATATCGTGAATAATAGTCTAAAATACATATTCCGTCCATTAAACATCATATTGGTTTTAATCTTTTTATCCTGGTGAGATTCACAAGTCAAACAGCAACACCAAACAACCATCATCCAGCCAACACCTGTAGAACGTGAAAAAAAAAAGTATGGAATGAATACAATTTCCTCATCTACCAAGTGGAAAGAATTAGAAGTAACACCAAATAACCACACAAATATCCTATTCAAATGCAAACCTTCCTCAACTATTTACATATAAAAGGTATGCAATTAATAAAAGGTCTTTTTATACAAAATACATAGCTGGACAGATTGCTAATTAGCATTAAGGTTGTAGTATTTGACCAAGCACATGAACTTCCTTAAACTTAGAACATACATCAAGAAAATAAATGACATTACCTTAACAAAACACCACTAATCACTATTCATCTCTTCATCATTTTCAGAAACCAACAATCTGTAGAGTGTAGACAAAGGCAAAAGTTCAAAATAACATATGCATTTAACTTATCAAAAGCAATTGACTCACAACTAAAACAGATTCATTCACTACATTATCAAGTCAATGAACTCACAACTAAACTATTATAGTAACACACCTGAAATATATTATAGTATCATCATCCATGCTGTAAAAGATAGATTCATACAACCAGTCAACCAAATTACTTGTTTGTAAAAACACAGATTCATACTAAGTTACAAACACTGTAACACTTGCTCATATTAAGTTACTAACACTGTTATAATTTACAAACAAGTAAAAAAACTAAAATGAATTACTCCCATAACAGATTACAATATAATTACCTCAAATGAATTACAAAAAACTTCCATAACATACTACAAAAAACTATTCCCATAACAGATGTCAACTAATTAAATAGAACCGAAAAAGCTACTAAAATAGTAGAAGGAATATGGTTTACCTCAAAATCACAGTAAACGAAGGGCAAATTAGTTATCTCGAATGAACTACAAACAATTAAACCACTAAAAACATAGTGAAGGAAGGGCAAATGAATTACCTCAAATTAGAAGAAATGGCAGTCCACTAGTGCAGGGGAATTTGGCAATCGAAGGTGGAAGGGTGGTAGAAGAAGCCAACTAGTAGAAGGAAAATGGAGTTTAATGTTACTGTTAGCTTGTATTCAAGCACCAAATGGTGAAAGAAGAACTGTGGTCGAAAAGGGAATCAACAAAAACGAACGGGATTACCTCAAATCGCCGGTGAAGATGCGATTGGCGGTGGCCTGTGCCTGGCGGAGAGCTGAATCGGAAGAGCTTAGCCGTGGAAGAACCGTGGAATCACCGGTGGAACGTGGCCGGAGCCTGGAAGCGACGTGAAGGAGTAACCGAGGAAGGAGGCGGCACACAATCTACTAGGGCTAAATGAACACTTAGGGTTGTTTTTTTATTTATATACTATGGTTCAATATGTAATACTTATATTTAATAAAGGGTAAAAAGGTCTTTTTATAAATACTCGATTAGGCTCGCGAGCCTAGCGAACTGAGTGTAATGAAGCTCGAACTCGACTCGGCTTACTACTCGAGTAGCTCGAGCTCGAGCTCGACTCGGTTAACAACGAGTCGATCGCGAATATTTTTCGAGCCGATCTCGAGTCGATCGCGAGTTGTATCAGCTCGATTACACCCCTAGTAGGGTTTCGAATGAGAACCGAATGGTGGAGTCGATAAAGGGAAGCCGGGTCAAAAGACCCGCGTGTTTTTACGAAACGGGTTAAAATACCCATTTGAAAGCAAAAGGTTGGAGCTTGCTATAAGAAGAAGTCAAAATCGGGTATTCTGGTCAAAATTGATAAAATGAAGGGTTTTGATTAGCTAATTGAAATTTAATTAAGGAAGGTTTCCAATAAATGGTTTTCTTTTAATATATATATAGATATAGATTTAGCATATTCTTTTTAAGATTTTTTTAAGTTAAGTAGTACAACACATTTTGCATATATTACAATACATTAAAGCAACATTTTCAAACATTGAAGTTATGAAAAATTAATTAATTGTAAGTTACAAAACAAACTAATTAATTACATTAATTTCAAATTATTGTAACCAATTATTATGATTTATTGCATATTAAATTGAACTCAAGTTTAGTTCAATAATTTATTGCTTTAAGGTATTGTAAGTAATCTTTTAGTAATTGTACTACTTAATTAAAATAGTTTTCAAAAATTAATAAATATTTCTTTAAGGTATTAAATTTTTGTTGTGATTTAAATAATATTAAATTCAACATAAATTTTGTTAAAAAAAAGATTTCTTAAAGTATATCTTGATTACTTATCTTAAATTTAGTCTTTTTAAAATGGTTTTAATATAGACAACACATATTATCGATAATCACACACTTATTCTTTTAATTTTACTTCAAAAGTTACATATCACCCAAAAAACATATTTTACCCCGCCACATCGCGCGGGTAAAACACTAAACACAATATATATATATATATATTGTTTTACCCGCGCGATGCGGCGGGGTAAAATATGTTTTTTGGGATAATATGTATATATAGAGTGTCGTTATTGTAAAAGGTGTGAAAATGTGAAAAGGGTAAGAGGCAATCTAACCGTCGGATTGCCATAAAAAGTCAATTTCCGTCGGTCAAAATTGATGACATGGAAGGACGGTTTAATTGAGACTCGAGGGCAAAATTGGAATAAAATGATCAATTTAGTTACCCAAATAGCGAGAAATATGCTACGTGACCTCTAACACTCACGATTGTTTGAAAAACGGAATTCATACGATTAGTTAAATAGAAGACTGTTTTATCACAAGGAAATGATTCATCTGAAATAAAAGGTATGCGCACTTCATTTATGTTATTAATTTAATATACAATAATATTGAAAAATGCGGAACTTCATTTATTTTAAAAATTGATGATTGCATAATAAATAATTGGTGCATTATCATATATTTCAAAAATTGAAGGATGCCCAACTTCATATTTATTTCAAAAATTGATGATTGCGTAGTAAATAATTGATGGATTATCATATATTCAAAAATCGATGAATATATTATTTTGTTCGATTAAAATGATGAACACTGTACATATTCTTAAATCAATTTGTAAGTAGACATGAAACAAAATTAAACAAATATAAAGAAACTAGAGAGTGCTCATGAAAATCAGAAAGAAATATTAGAGAAAAGGATAAAAACAGACGGAAATACTTACCAACATAATATGGATTAGTTTGACTAATTAAATTTTTTTAAATGCATCATAAACGATATAAAAAGTCTCATTTACCCTTTTATAGTTTTTGCCACATGTCATCTTGTGAATGCCTCTTTACACATTTTACATTAATTCACTTATTATTTGAACCAAATTCTATATGGGCTAAATCTGGACTTGATCTATTTTAAATAAAATGGTATTTAAAATAGATTTAACTTAATTTTACCTCATAAGTTAATGAGATAACTTAAGAAACAAGTCACCAAAAACTCTATTCCCCTCTCCCTGTTGGTTCGGCCGACCACAAAGGAGGAAGAAACCGGGTCGGTTTTTTTCTTGTTAGATGCACACACACGCATTCAAACAAACAGCTTGTTTTGTTTGTGGTTGCTTGAGTAACTATGATATAATATTTTTATTTTATATAATTAGTTTTTGAGACTGCTAGATCCTAACCCTCTTTCGGATTTTTGGGGTTAAGTTGAGTTGATCAACTTCCGGTAACAATTTTAACACTTTTAAAATTGTACAACTCAAATAGCATTATTTACAATATGTTTAATCAATAATCTTAAACAATTTAAATGCTTCACAAAAAACTCTCCTGAAGTTAATGACACTTTAAATGCTTTACAAAGAATTGTCAGAATTTAAATACACTTTAAATGTTTATAAAAAACTGTCCTGAATTTAATTACTGGAAAAGCGAGAGGTCGGAGGGAGCCAGGGAGAGGGTACTTTAAAAAATTTTAAAAACATTTATATATTATATAATATATAATTCGGTTTATTCGGTTTGAAAATTCCTAAAATCGTAACCGAACCGAAAACCATTTATGAAAATGGTTTCGGCCTTTTTGGTTACGGAGCGGTTCGGATTACGGTTAAAACGGTTTATATCCGAATTTTGAACACCTCTATGTCGACAAATGAAACTATTTTACCCCGGCGCATCGTGCGGGTAAAATACTAGTAATAGAAAGTTTAATACATACAATAGCACAAAATTAAATGTTTGATACACACGATAGAAAATTTTAAAATATGATACACATAATAGCAAATGTGACAAGTTAGATACATTTTGGTGAACCAATATAAATATATGTCTAACTCGTCCAATGATTAACACTTGTCTCAATTAATTTTTCTTTATGTTTAAGAATCAATCTTGGTCTTTGATTAAAATAAATCAATGGTTAATAATATTGACGGTTAATGATTGACTTATTAATGACTAATTATTGGCTCGTTAATTACTCGTTAATGACACATTCATGAGGGGTGTTTTGGCAAATCAAGTATCGCACATTAATAGCTATCCACCCAGATGTAATACATCAAGTCTTCTGGTAGATCTGCTTGTTTTGTTTAATGTTACATATTTACATAGTATTCAACCCTCACTTCAACCTTTTTTGCTTAAAAGAGAACATAACACGCCTTCTTTCTCTTCTACCGTATTGTTGTCATGTCCTTGGTTTATGACAGCTTCTTTGTTTGCCCTGACAACCAATAGAAGTCGTAAATGATAGAACCTGTAACTCTCTCGATCTTCAACAGTTAACACAGCCACATCATATATTCATGTTAGTATACTTCAAAGGATTCTCAATAAATTTTGATATTGTATTATGTGTTGTTTGAGTGATTTAGTGATTTAGGGTTGATTCCTATTTTGTGAAGTTGTGGATAAAACCTATTTTTCGATTATGAGGTTAGTAAAAAAGAGTACTTTTTGAGTTTTTGTACATTTTCTTAGTTCTTGATTTAGGTTATGAAATTCAATTAATTATTTCATTTAGGTTGATATTTTAGTCATTTAATGTAATACACTAAAAATTAAAGATGATAATAACAATGAAAATACTATTACTAATAATAATAATAATAATAATACATAAATAAATAAATAAAAACAAGACCTGTGTTATGAGATTTAAATAAATTGGACAAATCAAGTCAACTCGACTCGAATAAAGAAAAGCCCTAATACCTGCAACAAATTCACCAATATATATATATACAAGCACAGTCCATTACTTCAATCGTGAATCTGAGATCGACGGCGAGAGAAGGTGGGAAAGAGCCGACCGAAGATTGAAACCAGAAAGTGTGAGCTTGTTGGAAGTCGGGTTCAGTCCCGTTTTCTTCTTAGCCACAATAAGGTTAGTATGATTTATGTTCTTCAAGTAATTCCTCAGAACAACCTGAAATTCGATCAAGTTCTCTTCTTTGTTACTGCGCCTCGATTGTTCTGCTAACTATAAATGTTCTCCGTAAATTAACAATTAAACCTTTAAGTTACTGGTTTAGGAAGGCATGTATATTAGATTTGAATTAAGTGTTCTTTTGAGCTATTGCCTTGGTTTCTCCTTGAGTTAGGCTACCAGTTTGATTTTTGTTGATTTTGAGTCCACTAATGAACAGGAATTAAATGGTAAGCTACAGCTAATAAATCGATTTAACTCTATGTTGATATTCGAGAAATGTGTTCATTATGACACTCCTTTTGAGCCAAATTAAAAACACGCTAGATGACTTCTCTGGTAATACCCACCTCGGCAAAGAAATGATAATAAGAATGTGAATCTAAACAAAGATAAAGTTATACATTGGGAACGCACAACAAACAATAGCTTTACAAGAATAGAGTTTCATTGTTAGTGCTAATCATGAGTTATGTACTCTTGTAGACGGAGGAAAAAGAGAATTGACTTTGGGTTGTTATTAGAGCTTGGACTTTGTGGGTCGTGGAGATAAGGTACGGATTCTTAGCTTCTTTTTCAATTATTATAGTCGTTTGTACGGATTCTTGCGATATCTGACTATTGGTACGGATAACTCTACTTGAAATATCTTTAAATCATCATATGCATTCTTTGCCCCTCCCGTACACAATTATGTTAAAGGATTCATTTGTTCCCTAGTTCGTAGACATCATATATAGTTTTTAGTTTTCGTCTTCGTCACTTACTTAGTCACTTTGAGATCCTATATTGTTTCATTTAGGTTTATTAAACTCAGTTGTTTATTGGCTCTATATTTATATGTTGTGTCTCATCGTCATAGTGTTACGGGTATAGATTTATCATCATTGCCTATTGATAGAGTTTCACTGTTATGGTCTTATCGTTTGTGCTTTTAGTGTCGTTGTGATGGTTACATCGTTATTGTCTTATTTTTATTGTTTAATTGTTATTGTCTTATTGTTTTACTTTGGGGATGCGAGCTATTAACCACCTATGGGATACCATAGGCACGTCATTGTGGCACCGGTGGCGTGACACTTCCATAGCAGTGTGATTAGTTACGGTGTCTCTTCATTGTGGTGTGATAAGGGTTGTAGGAGGCTTATTGGTTAACCATAGTTATTGTATTGTTATTATCTGTGGATGGAGGCGTAGTGCCCAACATCTCATCCACAATGATCCACCATTGTTTGGTATTTTGAATTTGCAGGTCCATGTACCCATTGATTATTGGCTGATGCTTGTTTAATACAAGTGTTGGTATTTTTGAGCTCGGATTGTTCGTACACCATTGATCCTTAGTTATTTTTTCATTTTCATATATGTTTGTTCTTTTTATTGTTAGTTTTAATATCCAACATATCGTGTTCGTATTGTTTTTTTTGTTTTTGTTTTCTATCCGTGCATTGGGCGTTTGGCTCAGACGCATTTTATTTCAATGCGGTAGGTTCACACGGGAATTAAAGGGTAAAGAGACCAAGAGCAAAGCACGAGTTGTTTGAGGTATTAATTTTTAGATTTTTGCTCTGTTTATATATCGTATGGGTAGCCTCCGGAAACGGGGTATTACATTTAGGTTTTTTGATTCAAGGGTTAGCTTTTTGTTGGATTAAGTTGACTACCAAACAAGATTGACCAAACCTGGGTCGACCATGTTTTGGTTAGTTATATTAGTCATCTTTCCATATTTAGTAAAAGAGGCCCTCCAGTCCCCAGGAATAAGTGGTTCTTTCTCTTCCCCCAAATCGATTAGGTTTGTCTATCTCTCTTGATCCAAGTGGGGATTTTGTTGTTGTAGGTTTACAGTAGCTTCTTTGTGTTTTTGGTTTTTGTTGTAATGTTATTATAGGCTTACATTAAGGTGTGTCTTTTTCTATAGTTTCGTAGATGTGTTTCTCGTTGCTTCTCATTTTTAAATGGTAGAGAGGTGGATCCAAGAACAGATGAATATAAAACAAATAAAAATATTTGAAATAGTTAAAAATTATATAACTATTCGAGTTAAAACAGGTTGGGTTAAAAAAAGAGTCAAGTTTCCTTAACTAAAAACTCGAATTTTTACACAAATAATTAAATTTTCACTCAAAGAACAATCCTTTATCATAGACATTAGTGTTTTAGTCGTTAACCGAAATCAAAACTTAATGAATTAATAATGTTTCAGATTTTAACAGTAACAATTGAACAATTCGGTTTTTTGGCACTCGGAAAGTTTGACATGTAGGCGATGTAGCACTAAAAAAATTATGGTTAGAAAAAATTCCAAAATGTTTCATTCCACTTGTTTCCTACTACATTAGTCTGCCAATGTCCACAATTATGTTAATTCATAGTTCATGGGGTTTGAGCATAGGCCAATCTCAATTTGATTCTTGTTTATGTTTCTGTAATTGCTATTGTTTCATTTGTGATTTAACTTGGTAATTGCTATAGTTTTAAAAACAACAGAGATAGAACCAGAATGTGTCACTATATTCTATTCACAATTTCACATCCAAAGCAGAAAACAAATAATTGTGATTAAAACTAGTGGCACGATCCATGGTTCTCACGGTCTAGATCCGCCCCTGTTAAGTAGATCTTTGCTGGTCTTTTTAGTGATCTATCATTAAATGTTCTCTCTAGCTACTGTGTGCGTAAATATGTTATTTGAAACTATAGAGGCCTTATTCGTCAGCCATTGAAGGTCGAATTAGTAATTTCCACATGTCCTTGGCCCGTCTGTAATAAACCAGGATAATCTGCAACTTGGTCAAATCAATTTGGTGAAGAATTTGTTTGGTTAAGAATTTAAGATAATAAAGAGTGTGCCTCAGGATATCATGATGTTAGGGTCGGGTTTAGTAGGGTCTAAAATGCAAAATTTGTTTAACTTGACAAATCCGAATTATTTATGGTCGGGTATCGGGTTTTATATTATTTTTCTTATTCGGGTTTGGACTTTGGGCTAACAAGATTAACCCGATCTATACGGTTTTATCAATCACTTCACTTGTACCATTTACAAACTCAAGGGAAGAAAACTGCTGAAAGACTAACATGACCTGTTTAATCTGAAACCAATCGGTCTGACCCGATTAACAGCCATACTAGTGAGGCTAATTATTCCTTTCTCTACTTTTGCTTGAATCAAGTACTTTGCATACCCTCATCCATTTATCACATGTTATAATTCGGCATACTCTTTTATGTGATATCTTCAATTCTTCAGGTAAATTAACTATTCTATTATTTAAGATCTTAAAAAGTCATGTGTATTTGAAGAAAGTAGCTTCAGATAAACTGAACAGCATTGTAGCACTGTAACACCGTGCAAGAATTAGCAAATGCATCATTGTACGTAACACACTAACACTGTCTTGTCATAAACAGGTTTTTTTCATGTGATCAGTTCACGCATACAAGAAATCAAGAAAGTAACCATTTGTATCTGCAACCAAAATGGCATTGGTTGTAATTTGTGGTCAACCATGCAGTGGGAAGTCAAAGGCTGCTGTTTCCCTGGCTGAAGCTCTAAAGGACATAGAACCTAAACCTACTGTCAGAATCATCGACGAGACTTCTTTTCACCTTGATCGTAATCAAAGCTATGCAGAGATGACCTCAGAAAAGAACTTACGGGGAGTGCTTAGATCCGAAGTTGATAGATCATTATCAAAAGATAACATCATAATAGTTGATTCCCTAAACAGCATCAAGGGTTATAGATACGAGTTATGGTGTCTTGCACGGGCTGCAGGAATTAGGCATTGTGTTCTTTTCTGTGATGTTGAAGAAACCCACTGTAGAAACTGGAATAATGAACGCAGGGAGAAAGATGGAACTTCATATAATGATGGAATTTTTGAAGATTTAGTTAGAAGATTCGAGAGACCAGACAGAAGGAACCGATGGGATTCACCTTTATTTGAATTGTGGCCATTTAAAGATGGAATAGAGAAATCTTCTCCTGCTATTATAGATCTTGTATCTTATGTAACAAAAAAAGTGGACTCAAAGACTCGAGATGTGAAGATCTTGCAGCCGACAATAGCAACACAGAGTGCTCGTTTTTCAGAGGCAAATTCATTATATGAAATGGACCGAGCCACACAGGAGGTCACGAGTGCCATTGTTGAGGCTCAGTCGTTGGCCATGGGTGGACCTGTGACTGGACTCTCTCTTAGCCATGACTTACCAACTATTAACATTTCAAGGTCAGTTGGACTACCCGAGCTTCGGAGACTAAGGAAGACATTCATAAAGTTGACTGGTCAATCAAGCTTAAGTGGGCCACCACCGCCTACGGATGCTGACAGTGCAAAGAGAATGTTTATCGACTATTTAAACAGAGAAATCGGAAGTGGATGAAGAATTAATTTGTTATTATGATCAAATTAAAGAGCTGAAGACTCTTTTTCGTAACATTACAGGTATTTTGCAACTGAAATACGTTGATTTGGGATATGTTTTTATGGTACAAGTGTAATGCATTAATGTACAACTAGTTCTAAAGGTTTTATAAAAGAGAGAAGGTGGTTATTATAGAGTTAAGTTGTTATACAGGTGAGGTTTTGAAGGTGAGTGGTTGGAAGAGCCTCATTTCACCAAATACATCCTTTTATTATGATAATGTGAGTTGTTGGCATTTGGGTTATATTCTCTACAAATGCTTTTTATCATCACCACACTCCATGCTATGATTCTATGATGTCTTCAACTAATTATGTCAAAGGCACTTGAATATTGCCTCATCATGGTTATGTCCATTGGAACAAACTTTCGCTTTTTTGCGTCTTTTAAGGAAAAGAGATGAATTGTCATGATCTGCAGCTCGTTTAACTTTAAATAAAAATAGAGCGCTATTATTTGGATTCTACTACTCTATGTCATATCAATTAGTTACAGTTTTTAATACAAGTTATTTACTCACATACATTATATCACTAGGATCAAATTAGACTATTAAAGGATTGAAATAATTTCACCCTAAGAATTAAACAAAAGGGAGATGATTTATACACAACACAAATTAGCTATACACAACAATCATGACTTTTATGCCCTTATCAACCCACTATCTTTTATTCTCATCCACAAATTCAATAGTATAATAGTTCAAACAGTCACTTTTTGTTGTATATGACTAATTTATATTGTGTGCAAATCACTTCCCTTAAACAAATCACCATGTCAAACTACATATAAAAGAAGAAAAAAAAACAAACTATAGCTTTGCAATCATTGGCGAACTAAGATGGAAGAAATCGGAAATTGAAAATTAAAGGGTAACATGCGCGAAAATACAACAAACTATGTCAATATTGCCATTGTATACAACCAACTTTATTTTTTTACCTAAAAATACAAAAAAACTTACAATTTTGATTCATTGTATGCAAGATGACCTGCTATTGGAGGTCACCCTATACCAACCGGTTTCCGGCAACTATTTTCGGATTCAGGCAACTATTTCCAGATTCCGGCGACCAATTTTTGAATTTTTTTTAATTTATGGGTTATGATCAAAGTTCATATGCAACCATTTATTATAAAATTGCATGTGTTCAAAGTTATTAAAAGTCTGGTGGTTTCTTGAGCAACTCAACAGGTGTTCAACGTTATTTAGAAGGACATTTGTTCCTTGTTCAAAGTTATTAGCAGCTTGGGTTCCATGTGTTCAAAGTCAAAGTATGCTATCATCAATATAAGTTCCACGAGATTTGATTTTTATGAATCTGCTCATTGATTGCTTATTTAGTCATGATTTGAGGGTTTAAATTTCATTTAATCTTCATCTTATTCTTGTCGATTCTTAGTTCAATCTTTTACAGATCTGGGCGATTTATGGTTTGATCAGCGGTGGCGACGGCAAGATCTGAGTGACGATGGGAAGGTGGCGATGGTGGGAAGAAGGTCGGCGGTGGAGACGACGAGATCTGGGCGACGATGGGAAGGAGGCGATGATGGGAAGAAGGTCGGTGGTAGTGCCGGTTCAAATCGGCATCTATGGTTAGTTGTCTGATCTGTTTCGTGGTTCAACATTTGGGGCTCAATCTGTTTCGTGGTTCTTCATCTTGTTCAACATCCTCCTTTAAAGTTCAACTAAGATCTGCTTTTGTTTGACAGATCTGGAGTGCATGATTTTTTTATGTATAAATACACATATGATCTTGTTCATAGTCATTTGTTTAAGTGTGATTTTCTCCACATCAATATTCATTGTTGTTCATATTTTCATGTTTAGATTATATCTCATTCATTTTAATTATGGTTTAGATGGATTCCAAACTATTGTGGTCTTCTTTTGTTCTTGAACACATGAATATATCTAAGAAGATGAAGATCATCGAATAATAATAATCTAGAAAAACATAAAATTGAAATAGTGACCTGCAACCTGCTAAGCAGGTCATCAATTGCATACAACGATAAATTTTAGAAAGTTTGGTTGTATTTTTTGATAAAAAATGAAGTTAGTTGTATACAATGACAATTTCAATATAGTTTGTTGTATTTTCACGTAATTTACCCAAAATTAAAAAGTAAAGGTTTGCATTTGTATGGATTAGAAAGCGTATAAATAAAGGAAGATTAATGTTTAAGTATATTTTCTTTTTGTCTCAAAATTATTGTCACCAAAAAATCAAAGGGTAGCAAATAGTTTTAAAATTTGTAATTAATACAAGATTTAATCAGTGAAAATGTTATTTTTGTATCTTACATGTTAATACAATTTTAACTTGTAAAAAGTATAATAATAATAATAACTAGTTAAAGAGAAAATAAGAGAAGTTATAACTAACCTCAATTTTAATACAAAATTCCTTTTAACTTTTAAGAAAGTTATAATTTTGGCTCTCCTGCTGTTTATATAAAACAGTAATATATTTAGTTAAGAAAATATAAATATTACTTTCTTATAGATAATAATTATGGCTGCGCATGTATTTACATTGACATCTAAACTAGTAATATAATATTATCGTTTACACATCATAAGCACGGTGTTATAACACTTTTCATACAATTTTCTTTTTCTCTATGATTTTTATCACGCTGAAAGAATAACTTTAATTAAGTTCATTACAAATAACATAATCTTATTGAATATAAAAGTCCAATATGTACTATAAGATCTTATAAAGTTAAGTTTGAAGATGTATAAACACACCATATATGCTTAAAATATTCTTTAATCTAGAAATAAACATATGTTTACGATTTAAATTTAATATGTGGCGAAGCGATTACCCGTTTTTATAGAACTCGTGTGTTGTGATCTAAGAAAGTTGATGTGAATGCTAATATATCTTTAAATTCGTTCTTATATTCGGTTTATTATTTTAAGTATATTTTTTATTTTAACTAGTATAATTATGTACAATTATATAAGTTATAGTTAAAAAGGTTAAAGTTGTACACAAATAAAGTTTCCATAATATTTCATAATAATACATTAAATTTTTTTATGTTTAAATATACTCATCAACGTTTACAAAGAAGTTTTATATGCTTTAAAATTTAGAACAAAAAAGAGACATAATTAAACGTTCTTCTAAATATTAATTGATACAATGTCGCATTTTATAAGGCAAAATGAAACATTTTAAACTTGATATATATATATATATATATATATATATATATATATATATATATATATATATATATATATATATATATGACAAAAAAAAGGAACTTCATGCATCATGTTTTGTGTTTAGTAACTTTAATCTTAGTTAAAAAAGGATGAAAGAGAATAACTTTATATATAACTCACTTTCGTAGTAATTAATGTTTTCATTATGTTGTTTGGAGATTTATTGTTCTAGAAGTGAGGCCCCTCTTAACAAAAGAATCTTGACTCCATTTAAGCTAAAATTAAAACCAAATGAATTTTATTAAAAGGATGTGATTTATATACAAAATACTATTCATACACAATAAAAACAAGAGTTAATTGCACCAATGGTCCTTTAACTATTTCATAGTTGCGAATTTAGTCCTTTTTTTCAAAAAGTTGCAAGGATAGTCCTTTAACTATCATTTTTTTCATTCATGATCTTTTTTAACAGTTTCCGTTTGTAAGGTCTGTTAAGTCAGGGATATTTTAGTCTTTTGTCCTTTTTTTTACATTGTAGTTAATTTAAAATAATATTTTATTCTTATTCTCTCCTCACAGTCAACTCTACCTTGAACCACCGCCTCCCACCCTCCATCTTAAACCAGCGGCTGAACACCACCACTTCCACAGACGCACCACCACCACTGACTCACCTTCTCACATCTACCATCACCACCAACCTCCACAACTCGTTTGCAGACCTAAAAACCCTAATCACCACTACGATCACCACCGACCTCCACATCTGCCATCACCACTCACCTCGACGGCAGATCGGACCACCACTCCTTAAATCAGAAGAAACATAAAACCAGAATTTGGACCTGTAAAGCAGAAGGTACAACTCCTTAAAACATAAAACCACCACTGACTGTAAATCGGACCGCCGCTCACCTGAATTGCGAACGGAGTGCAACACAACAAACAATTATTTCATCTGCATTTGGGATTACGTGTGTGTTTGCTTTCATGTGTGTCCGTCTCTAAAACCACCAACGATGGGTTTCGAAACAGAAACATAAATGGGTTTTCTAGCCGCCAAGAAACATAAATAGGTTTCGATGAGTTTTGATTTAGGGTTTCAACCACACAAGAAACAGAAATGGGGTTTCAACCAACACAAGAAACAGAAATGGGCTTCGATTTAGATCTGGTAGCTACGGTGGCGGAGGTTGGCCAGAGTAATCAAGGGTTTCGATTTAGATCTGGAAGTTGTTGCCGTGGCGGTGATGCATAAAGGAAATCGGTAGTGGAGGTGGTTGACGGGGGATGAGGTCGCCTGAGATGAAGGTGGCAGTAGCGAGGCGGTTTAGCGGTGGCGGGGCGGTGAGTGGGAGAGAAGACAATGCGGTGGTTAGAGTGGGAAAGAAGACACATCGAGAGAGGGAAAGATGAGGTTAAGAAGAGAGAAAGAGAGATGACCGGAGAGAGAGAGAGAGGACCGGAATTAGAGGGGGGTGGGGGGGTTGGTTTTGCAACTTTAATATGTTAAAAGGGTTTTTCTTAAAATGTTTGATTATAATAATAATATTATTATTAAGAGGTAAATAAAAAAGAATGTTAAGGGTATAATAGTCATTTTGTACAACCTAACGGAATTTACTAACGGAAAACGTTAAAAAGGACTGTCAATGCAAAAAAATGGTAGTTAAAGGACTATTCTTGCAATTTTTTGAAAGAAAGGACTAAATCCGCAACTATGTGATAGTTAAAGGACCATTGGTGCAATTAACTCTAAAAACAATTATTAGAGATATAAACATCTGAAACTTTAATAAGAAAAATAAAAGATATTTCTATAAACGTATGATTACTAAATTTGTTACATATAACTAAAACATTATGTGTAAAACTACCTCCCTATATAATATTATCATAATTTAATCTTGTATAAAAAATGGCATTTGGCATTTTAACCATGTATTCAAAAGTGGGGCCGGGATTAGGTTTCATTTATTTCTCTATAGATAATATTAATACATACAGATATGTGTGTGGACGTAAGAACTATGAAGTCGGTCGTATAAATAGAATTTTACTTTTAGTTTTTGCATATCGTTACCCCCCAACTATTTTTATGTTTACAGTTTCTCTCCTATCTAAAAAGAATATGACCCCACTAGCCATGACCCTAGAGAGTTGCCTGTATCGTATGTCATATAAAACGCCATGTAATCTTGTATATAATGGTAGTATATAAGCAAATGGATCATGAGTTGTATACAATAAAAATATTCATACATAATAACTCTATGTCTCATCAACTTGTATCTTATACTTATTGTGTATAACTAAAATTTGGTGTGTATTAATCAATTTCGTTTGTAAATATCACTCGCTCAAAGGAAGGAGGGTACGCAAGTTTAAAGTTTAAAAAGCATAAAGTAAGATCCAAAGTGTTTTGTCAATGTATGTCCATATATAGTTCAAAACTCACTAATTGGCTAATTCATTCATAACCCAAAATGGTCACAACCATCCGTCAATAATGTAGAGTGTACTTAGACCTTGATGCATTAATATATAATCATATAAATATGAACTCCTCTAAATTTAAAGAATAACAACATATTTTACTTTACCAATATCATATATTTATTACAACATAATTATAGTTTAACTTTTCTTTAATGTTAACCAAACAATAAAAAAGGGTTATATAATCACAATAATAGCTTAACATTTAGCGCGGATTTTAATATAAGCTACTATATATGACAATTGGTAACAACGTACGTTACCTGTTAAGGTTGTCTGATTTTATTTTTTATATTTTAAATATTGGGATTTACAACATAACTTTTTCTTAATTAGATATTGAGATTTACTTTGCTCACGTCCAACTTAACTCGAGGTTTATACGTTGAATTGATCTCTTTGAAATCAACATCAAATACCCCCCCATCCACCATTTGCCACTCCCAAAAATTATACCAAAGTATTAAAAAAAGTTAACTAATTAAATAATAAAATTTAGGGTTTAGAGAAAGGATTATAATGTAAGCAACCCTTTTCTTTTAATAATATTATAAGATATATCCTCAATAACCATAATCTTCTCCCTTTTAATTGGTTTGAAAACAATATATTGAATCAAAATCTTAAAAAATATAGATATATTGAGTCTGGACGTATCACTGTTAAGCTATATTCCACGTGTCTTCATTTACAGATAGTTTGTTAATTAATTAGTTAGAAGTTAGTTAGCTTGTTATAGTGCTATCTTCTTTGTATATAATCAGTAGCTTCTATCAATGGGAAATTAACTCTTACCCATTCATACATTTCTCTATCATTTCAATACTTGTGTTGAAATGGTATCAGAGCAAGTTCAATTCCGCAAAATTAGTTTCAAAATTAAGATTCTTAATGGAGACTCCTTCGATTCAATTCAATAATGGATCAGCTGTTTCAAGTGTTAAGTACAATGATCCAAATATGTTTCTTATTTCAAATCCGTTGAGTGGAAATGAAAACTACATGCAGTGGAAGCATTCCATTCAAATTGCGTTAGGTGCGAAGAAGAAGGCTGGTTTTATCGATGGTTCTCAACAGAGACCAGATGTTGAAGGAGCTGAGCTCGATGATTGGATCAGTAATGACTGTATGGTACGTTCTTGGTTGCTCAACGCAATTTCAAAAGAAGTTGTTGGAGCATTTATGTATGATCTACTACTGCTCGTGAACTCTGGTTGGATCTGGAAGAACATTTCGGAGAAAGCAATGGTCCACTGATATATCAGTTGCAAAGACAAATTGCTTCGATTAATCAATGTGATTCTTCTTTATCGAAATACTACACAAAACTTAAACAATTGTGGGATCAATTGAACTGTATTGTTGAAATACATCACTGTACTTGTGGATTGCGAAGGCTCTATCAGATCTGAATTCATCAACACGATTGATGCAATTCTTAATGGGACTCAATGATAGTTATGATAATTTGAGGAATCAAATTCTTGTTCTCGATCAATTACTTACTATGTACAAAGCTTATTTTATGGCTTTGAGTGTTGAGAAACAAAGAGAGGTGCAAATCAAATTTTCTAATCTTATTGAAGTCACTGCGTTATATGCAAAATCAGCAACACAAAACAATTCTAACAAGAAGTCATTTCAAAACAAGTCAAAGTTTGATTCGAAGGCAAAATCAAATAATGATCGATATTATGACTTTTGCAAAGTAAATGGACATACCAAAGACGTATGTTTCAAGATTCATGGATATCCTGAATGGTATAAGGAACTAAAGGAAAAGAAAAAATTGGGATACTCTGCACATATGGTTAATCAAGATGATAATCCTCTCATGCAAGCATCTGAGTCATCTCAGTTTCAAGGTTCACAAAGTGACAACTCGATGTATCTTCTATTTCAACAATTCAGTCAATTCATAAAGGCTAATCAGAAGACTGAACACTTTGCAAACTTCTCTCACTTTGGAGACTTTGCAGGTATAAATGTTTCCTTACTTAATTCTTTGAGAAGTAGCCAGTTTAATGAAAATACTTAGATTATTGATACTGGGGCTACAACACACATGTGTGCTGAATTATCTTGCATTGAGAAACTTTACAAACTTGATAAGTATACTCCCATTTATTTACCTGATGGATCCATCAAGCCTGTTACACATAAAGGATTGGTTACATTGAGTTCCAGATTACTTTTGAAAGAAGTTCTAACTGTACTTGAGTTTAAGTGCAATTTACTATCTGTCCAAGCACTCTCTGATTCTGCACATATAGTATTCAAGTTTTACCCAAAATATTGCGTTTTGCAGGACATGATAACTAACAAGGTACTGGAAATAGGAAAAGTGGTGGGTAAACTTTACATACTGGACAATGGTAGTATTCTTGACTTTCTTTCATGTAATAACAATGCTGTTGAGAAGTGTAATGCAGCAAATAATAAAACTGAAGAGAATATTCAAATTTAGCATCAAAGATTGGGCCATTCTTTTTTTGATGTACTGAGTCATCTAGATTTTATTGTGACAAAAGATGATACAAAGAGAGAACCATGTTTACCATGTCATCACGCTAAATAACACAGGTCTCCTTTTCCTAATAGTGAGTCAATTGCTGATGATATCTTTCAATTAATTCATGTAGATCTTTGGGGTCCTTATAAGAATAAAACCATCACAGGTTGTTCTTATTTTTTGACAATCGTTGATGATCATTCGAGAGGTACTTGGATATTCTTGTTGAATGATAAAAGTCAAACATATCAAACCTTATCTAATTTCTTTGCATACACAACAAATCAGTTCAACACTTCAGTCAAACTCATTAGAATAGATAATGACTGAATTTGTTAATCATAATTGTTCAAAATTGTTTTCTTCTCTTGGTATTATAACAGTTCCTTATAGCCCACAACAAAATGGAAGAGTTGAAAGGAAGCATCAACATCTTTTACAAGTTGCTAGAGCTCTAATGTCACAGTCACATTTGCCTATTGTTTTTTGGGGGCATGCTATTCTCATGGCAACTTATATCATCAATATACTTCCAACAAAAGTTCTTGCCTGGAAAACTCCTTATCAAAGGTTGTATAAGAAATGCCCTTCGAATTCTAACATGAAAGTTTTTGGTTGCTTAGCTTTTGCAGCCAATGTCATTCCTCATAAAACAAAGTTTGAATCAAGGGCAGTTATGTGTTGTCTTATTGGGTATAATCCGGGCTAAAAAGCATACAAACTGTATGATTTACAGAACAAGAAGATCATTATGTCCAGAGATGTAATTTTCTATGAAAATTATTTTCCATTTCAAGGAAAGGAAAGTACACAAGATTTACCTACTGTTATTCCAACTACTAACAGTGAGGAAGAATTTTTTGAGATACACCATCGTGATTTCATACCTTCAGATGACTACAATTCTGATCTTATTGATGTGGTGGAAGGAGGAGATGAGCATATAGATGGAACATCACAAAGTCAAGAGGAACAAAACCATTTCAGATCTGGCACAAGGGTAAGGAAAACTATTAATTGGCATAAAGATTATGTTATGCACTGCAGTGAAAAAAGCCACAAACCTTATACCTCACCACATTATCCTCCTACATTTCCATATATTCAATCTCCCATTTTAACAGAACATCACAAAGGTTTTCTTACATCAGTTTCTTCACTAAATGAACCTACATCTTATGAACAAGCCTGTGAATATGATGTGTGGATCGAAGCCATGAACAAAGAACTAATGGATTTAGAAGAGAATGATACCTGGACCATAGTTTCATTACCACCGAACAAAAAACCAATTGGCTCAAAGTGGGTGTATAATGTGAAGTTGAAACCTGATGGAACAGTTGAAAGTTATAAAGCAAGGCTTGTAGCCAAATGATATAATCAAAGGTTCGGTATTGATTATCTTGATAGTTTCTCTGCGGTTGCGAAAGTGGTTACTGTCAGAATACTCTTGTCCTTATCCACTTCAAACAATTGGTTTTTGCACCAATTAGATATTAACAATGCTTTTTTGCATGGTTACCTAGATGAAGAAGTATATATGTTGCCACCACAAGGTTATACCAAGACCAAAACAGGAGAAGTATGCAAATTAAACAAGTCACTCTATGGCTTGAAACAAGCTAGTAGACAATGGCACATTGAATTCTGTAATAAACTTCTAAATTTTGGGTTTCTGTAGTCTTCACATGATCATTGCCTTTTTACTAAGGGAGAAGGAGACAAATTCATTGCTTTGGTAGTTTATGTAGATGATGTTCTGATAACAGGACCAAGTGAGAATTGCATTCAAGAAGTCAAGAACATGTTACATGAGGCATTCACAATCAAAGATTTAGGACAAGCAAGTTATTTTCTTGGTATCGAATTACTCAAAACAAGTGAAGGTTTGTATGTCAATCAAAGGAAATACATTCTTGATATTCTCTCAGAAGCTGGTCTTACTGGAGTTAAACCAGCTTCAACACCAGTGATTAAAAATGTTCAGTTGTCATCTGAACAAGGTAAACCACTAAAGGACCTAGAAAAATATAGACGATTCGTGGGAAGATTATTGTACTTAAATTTCACAAGACCTGACATTAGTTATGTTGTTCAACAACTAAGTCAGTTTCTGCATTGTCCTACTGAAATACATTGGAAAGCTGCAATCCAAGTGTTAAAATACTTAAAAGGATGCCCATCAAAAGGAATTTTTTTTAAGAAAGATTCATCATCAATTGCAATAACAGCCTATAGTGATTATGACTGGGCAGCCTACAAAGACACTAGAAAATCGCTCACGGATTACTGCATATTCATGGGATCTTCTCTTATTTCGTGGAAAACAAAAAAGCAGAAAACTGTTTCGAAATCATCTTGTGAAACTGAGTATAGAAGTCTTGCAGCAACAGTATTCGAGCTCCTATGGATCAACTACATACTTAGAGATCTGAAAGTAAAGTTCAAGATATCAATATCACTATGGTGTGATAACAAATCAGCTATACATATCACTGAGAATCCAATTTTTCATGAAAGGACCAAACATTTGGATATTGATTGTCATCTGGTTCGTGATCAGTATAAACTTGGTTTCGTCATACCCAAGCATATTCCAACTAATCAACAAGTAGCTGATATTTTTACAAAAGGATTGTTTGGTCCACAATTTCAGTTTCTAACATCCAAGTTGAATCTTCGTGATATTCACCAAGCTTCATCTTGAGGGGAGGATGTTAAGCTATATTCCACGTGTCTTCATTTACAGATAGATTGTTAATTAATTAGTTAGAAGTTAGTTAGCTTGTTATAGTGCTATCTTCTTTGTATATAAACAGTAGCTTCTATCAATGGGAAATTAACTCTTACCCATTCATACCTTTCTCTATCATTTCAATACTTGTGTTGAAAATCACACGAGTAAAATACTAGTATATTTAAAAGTAAACAAATATTAAAATAAAGAGGTATTTGGCCAACTCATTAAGCACTTATAAATTTAACTTACTATAATAATATTTTTTTAATTTATTTTATGATTTATAATTTATTATAAGTGAAAATAAAAAAAAGACGAGCTTGTGAAAATAAACCAAAAGGTAGACTTAAAAAAAGTAATTCAAACAAACACCCCCCGTCCCCAACACACAATACAATAATACATCCATAAAAGTAACTAAACGATAAGACTATAAGACTATTTAAGGTAATATCATATAATTGGAAAAATATTATGTTAATGGTCGTTATCTAAACTTTTAATTATAAAATTAGTTAAAATTGCGTCACGAAACATATAGTTTAGTAAAGAGACAGACATGTAAGTCACTGTTATATCATTTAATATGAATTTAAATGAGAGTAGATATATATAGTTAAAAATGAGAGATTTAATCATGACATGTTATTTGATTTGATCGGATGTTTTATATTTTGCTGTCCATTTTATTCGTAATTCAACCATGAATTGTGACGACCATAAATTGCAATGAGTGAATTACAATAGTTAGATTTAATAGATAAACATCTAACTGATGACTAAGATTTATTCCCACATTCCACCTAAAATCTCATTCTTTCTATAACCCTCCCATGATTTAATATACATATAATGACATAAATATCGGTTGAAAGTTTGCTTTTATATATATATATATATATATATATATATATATATATATATATATATATATAGGAAAAAGTTCATGCGAGAACCATTCTTAGTGCGAGAACCGCGAGAACCAATCTGAGCCGTCTAATTCCCCCTCCTTCAATGTCATTGCCCACCCATGAATTCCTCACATGTACCCTGCCACACTTTATCTCTCCACGCTCTCCATCCGTTAAACTTCCCATATCCAAGGAACGACTGAGATTGGTTCTTGCGGTTCTCGCACTAACAACGATTCTCGCATGAACCTTCCCCTATATATATATATATATATATATATATATATATATATATATATATATATAGTTATAATGATGCTTAGATATAAGAAAAAGATGAAATTAGAAAAGAGAATTAATACAATACACATCATATGAAAGTTTTCCGGTACAGGTCGACATGTGCACATGTGCATATATGCATATGTGCAAATATATGCACGTTTGCATATGCACAGATTCACCTAGTTTTTCAGCACAAATGTAGATATGCACATGTAAAAATATATGCATGTGTGCATATGCACAGATTCACCTAGTATTTTTCCAGCATATGTAGATATGCACATGTGCGTGTGTTGAAAAGACCTAGCAAATGCCTAAAAAACATAAAAAAATATAGTCTAATCGGTCTCAAATTAAATAGCATCATTTTCTCGTTAATATGGTATAATTTTCGTAATTTAACACCTTTTCGTTTGATAGGTATATTAGTTTTTAAAAAGTATGGGTAATATAAAAATGTCCACACTACTTCTCCTCTTAAAAATAAATTAAAAAGATAGGAATTAAATCATTGGCAAGAAATAGTTACCGCGATTCTCATATGAAAAATAGTTCACGTTGAAACCACACACTCTCACCTCTCTCTCTCTCTCTCTCTCTCTCATTTGAGAACCATTGTTAGTGCGAGAACAACGAGAACCAATCTTGACCTCCGATTCCCCCTCTTTCAATTTGATTGCCCATCCATAAATTCATCATATGCACATTATCACACTCTATCTCTCCACGTTTTCATCAATGAATTTCACTTATTAAATGAATGGCTAAGAATGATTCTCACGGTAGTTCTCTTACTAACAATGGTTCTCAAATAAACCCTCATATATATATATATATATATATATATATATATATATATATATATATATATATATATATATATAAACATAGACATTATCATCATCCTTGACGCACCAACTCCAATAAAGGATAGAAAAAGTGTAAAAGCCGTAAAACAATTATTCCCATTTGTATGTAAGTAGGGAAAATTTATAGTTCTAAAAAGTATCTATGATATATTTGTCGTGCGTAATATTTTTTTGCTATACATAATAAAGAGTACAACAATAACGACACTTAATTTCGTAAAAGCGGAGTATGGGAGAGGTGAGGTGTAGACAATCATACATCTACCTATAGGTAGAGAGATTGCTTCCTGGAAAGGACATCCGGCCGCGTATAGACAGAAAACAAAAAGAACATAGGAAAACAAGGTAAACCTGGAAAAAAAGGTATTAAAGAAAACGAGAAAAAATAAAAAAATAGAAAAGTGAAAATAGAAAAGAATAGCAATAAAAATAAATAAATAAATAAATAAAAATATAAATAAATAAATAAATAAAAATCTTTGCTACTGGGACACAACTAACCCTCAAACCATAAACCCTAAACCGCAAAGTGTCAATCCTCTTCTACCTAATCATGGATCCTAATTTTCATTCTCCAAGATGACCTATCTGAGATCATGTCTACAGAGAGAGAAAACTCCTGCAAATCCGCTCTAACTCTATCTTCCCACCTCAGAAAAGGGCGACCACGCCTCCTAGTGTCATCCATTGTAAGCGATTCTGTTTTCCCAACTGGAGTTGTTGGATACCTCCTTTTAACGTGACCGAACCACCTCAGTCTCCCTTCTCTCAACTTGTAGACAATAGAAGTCACTCTTAATTTGTTTCAAATTACCTTCTTAAACCTTTTAAAATAATAAATTTAAATACCTATAATAAATATCTATGACAGTGGATATGGTGACACATTTTATTTATTTGATAACACTACTCCAACAGACTTTCACTTGTGTAAGACAAGTAACACTACTTGGTAACTATTAGCTTAAGGACGTCCCCAACCAGAGACTTGGTTAACCGAGTCATAAGGTTTCTTATATCCAGAGACCTAATTTATAGACGGCGATATATTATTCAGGTTTTTCACTTTGCATCATAATATTTCGAATTTCAGTATTAGATATGGAGTGCACATCTATTCTTAATACTTAAATTTTTATTACTTGATTAACTTCCTATACAGATCAAAATTACCAAATGAAAACACATCATTCGATCAGAGCGCAACCATGCATTTCATCAGAGTTATTCATTGAGCAGCTTGAGAAATATCTCTCCTAAGAAGGTAAAACTCATCTTGACTACTTGCATTTGACCCGCTTTCGCTGAGTCTAGATACATCCCTTGTAACTTAGTAATGTTAGAACGCACTAAGAAATCTAGAAATACCCATGTGCCAAACCAACGTCTCAGGTAGTAGGGAGAACCTATTGCGTCCTAATCAAGACAAAGATCTATGGAGTAAGCTCAAAGCAGGTCATTTCAATATCTGCCTCCAACAAATATATGTAAACTTGGCCACAAAATATTGTCCTGCTATTCAAATTTATGAATATGCCCACCAATGTTTACAATATCTTTAAAACCTTGTTGAGGTTCCCTTAATAACAATAGCTACAGAATATTGTGACATTATACTCATGGATATTAAAACATGTAAAAAATATGGATAACATGAATAACTATGTAAAAACGCCCCTTTAAAACTTAACATAAGTATAACTTTTCATGTAGCGTACGTAATATAAAAAGTATAACAAACCTATATTATATGTTGCAACCCTATGGAATGAGCATGGGTCTCATGCTAAGCTTGTGCTAGTGGTATAGTCCACGGGTCAGCCACATTGTCATCCATCGGTATCATGCATATCCTTACATCTTCTGGATGAGATGAATAAAGGATTTGGGCTATGGTTGTTAGTGTTACAAAACATTAGATACACCCAAAAACAATCAAAGAGATATAAGGAGTGAATCAAAGGCATCTTGGAGGTCAAAGGAAGGATCAGTCTTCTCCGTAGTTTCCATACCTCCTAACATCTAAAAGAAGTTAAAATAAGAAAAAAAATTATATTTATAAAACAAGAAGAGATAAGTTAATAAGATTTGTGTTGATATGAGTGAATAATTATGTTTGTATGATAGTATATTTTTAATGAATAAAAAATTAACGTAAAATAGAAGAGAGAGTTGAATGATTAAAAATAAAATAGATGAGATTAATATAAATAAAATGAAAGGTCGAGATGTTTTGATTAAATTTTAAGAACTTTTGACTTAATAAGAGAGAATGTTAAATAATTTTTAAAGTAATATAAATATATCTGAATAGATTAATTAAAAAAAACAAGTTAGAGAGAGTTTGTATCTCCTTATTTATTATATTACTTATTCGATTAAAATAAATGTCAAAATGCGAATAAGTTAAAATAAAAATTGATAAACTACTCGTGACATCATTAAATGAGTGGGGAATATAATTTTCCTTTCTATTCTATGAATATGTATTGGTTGGATATGGATGTATAAATGTGAAATTGTGGTGAGGGGAAATTACAGAAATGACAAAAGAAAACTAAAAATAATAAAAAATGTAAATTTCTTACGAATTCGCGAGCCGTTTTGGATCGATCTGATCCTGGGTCGGTGTTTAAAATCCCTCGTCAAGCCACCTGTAAGAAAGATATGGAATTTTAAAAAGAAAAACGACATCAACTGTAATTGCTGCTCTCTCTCTCTCTCTCTCTCTCTCCCCAAAAGCTGCTATCTTTCTCTCTCTACTTGTCAATGGTGAATCAGAACTCTTACTGACCTCTGTCTACAAAAGCTGATCACATCCACGGATACAACTCTCGCAATGACCCGGTAATTGCCAGAAACCCAATTACCCAAATTAACATGGTGCTTACTTAATAGTTAATTCCTAATTAAGATGAATTGGTGGTTAAACATGCTTGTAAGGTTTTGAAATTTAGATGCAAACTATAACTATTTGTTGGTTACATTAAATGACGTGTTTCTGTTGTATTCATTAAGTGCTTGTTTTGTTTGGTATGTATCAGATCCGTAAACTTTTTATAACGTATGTTCTAAATTCGTGCCAATTATATAATTCTGTTTGTTCTTTTGATATTTTGAATTGAGCATTAAGTATCTGATGATAATTGCAGGTTGATCTGAAGAAATTTCTGCTGGAATTCTGTTGATTGATTAAGAAATCTCTCGATCCACTTTACCTATACGTCTATAATAATTGCAGTTCTTTTTCTTTCCTTGCGATTTGGCTGTGTTCTGGCGCGCATTATGAAGTTTAGTGTTATGCTCTTGTGATGTGATTGACGTTCAACTGAAAGAGACCCTGGAAATTTCCATATGATTTTGGGAATTTACTGCTCTTACTTCAAAATCTATGGAAGCTTTTATGTTATGATAGGCTACTGTTTTCGTAATTGGTGGAAATTTAAGTTGAAACAATAGATTGTAGCAGAAGTCGGTTGCCCAAAATGGATATGAGAATCCTCTTGTTCCATAAACTTCAAATATTTACCGCCCATAGACCACCGAGGAATTGGCTACTTCTATGTCTTGTTAGTGTTTTTGTGTTAATTGCTTTGTTGGGTTCGTCTTCTTCTGGTGCTTTCGACTCTATCACCACTACTGGTGTTAAACCAGAAATTTATACAAACTATAGAAGATTAAAGGAGCAAGCAGCAAGCGATTATATCGAGTTAAAAAGTTTTTCATCTGAAAATAGTAATCTAAAGGAATTTAGGTTATGTGGAAAGGAAAGAGAACACTATGTTCCTTGCTATGATGTGTCTGCAAATCTATTAGCAGGGTTTAAGGATGGTGAGGAGTTTGATCGGCATTGTGAAGTATCACAAGACCAACTGTACTGTTTGGTTCGTCCTCCAAGGGATTATAAAACCCCCTTGAGTTGGCCAGTTGGTAGAGATGTGATATGGAATGCTAATGTGAAGATATCCAAAGATCAATTTCTTTCTTCTGGAAGCATGACTAAAAGGTAGTTCTTTACTTTCAAGTAAGATTCAAGGAACTTGAGTATTTGATAAGTTATTATTCATAAATTTACCCTTAATCTTCTTTAGGTTAATGATGCTGGAAGAGAACCAAATTTCTTTCCACTCAGATGATGGTTTGATCTTTGATGGTGTCAAAGATCATTCGCGCCAAGTTGCAGAAATGATAGGATTAGGGAGTGATGCAGAATTCTGGCAAGCTGGTGTAAGTATTGGCTTTTTCTTGAATATATTTATGTTGATATTTTCTTTCTTTGAATAAATTCATTTGATTTATAAGTTGGGTCTGATCAACTTCCTAATGTTATCAACAGGTACGCTCCGTGCTTGATATTGGTTGTGGTTTTGGCAGCTTTGGGGCTCATTTGCTATCACTAAAACTAATGGCTGTCTGCGTGGCAGCATATGAGGTAACCGGTAGCCAAGTCCAGTTATCTCTTGAAAGAGGACTTCCAGCAATTATAGGCAACTTCATTTCAAAGAAACTTCCATTTCCATCATTGTCTTATGATATGGTTCATTGTGCAGAATGTGGTGTTTTATGGGACAAAAAAGGTAATTGTCTTTTTATTAATTTGAAGGTCTCTTCAATTCTTTCATGTGCTACTACTTTATGTTTATTTCATTAAGGAAAGCCATGTGCACCTCTTCAACTTAAACCTTTTTAGGATGTATCCTAACCCTTTGATCATGGCATCCACGCTTGATTTACCCCTCTCTTTAACTATTCAACCTTTATATATATATTATATAATTTACTTTCTTGATTTGGGTACAAGTATCATTAATTGCATTCTAATCTTGGTTTCATGAATCAGATGGATTGTTTCTTATCGAAGCTAACCGGATACTAAAGCCTGGAGGCTACTTTGTGTTATATGGAACTTCATTAAGTACACATAAAGGAAGCTTAGTTGACCCTATTAAGGAATTCACTGACAAGATCTGTTGGACTTTAATTGGTCAACAAGAAGAAACTTTAATCTGGCAAAAAACTACCGACCCTCAATGCTACTCATCTAGGTGAGACTAGTAGTTACAATTTCAACTATTTGGCGTATAAACCACCATTTTCTCTTTTGTTCAAACAGAAATTTCACTTTTCCATTTTCTTCTAAACATTGACATTTATTTTGGTTCTGAATTGTAGCACACAGGGTGTAATTTCTCCTTGTAGAGAAGAACGTGATGATATTCAATCATATTATCGGCCACTCGCATCTTGTCTAGCAGGGACAGGCAGCAAACGCTGGGTCCCTATTCAAAACAGATCTTCAGATTCTCATTTAAGCCCTGCTGAGCTGGAAATTCATGGAAAGTATTGTTATTTGCAAGTTTATTCTGATTGTAGTTTGACTCATGTTAGTCAACTACTGATCCCCTGTGGTTGTTTCTGCAGGAGTTGAGCAGGATGAATTCTATGAAGACTTAGAAACTTCAAGATCAAATTTAAGAAACTATTGGTCTTTGCTTACACCCTTGATTTTTTCTGATCATCCTAAAAGACCAGGGGATGAAGATCCACTGCCTCCATATAATATGATAAGGAATGTGATGGACATGAATGCGCGTTTTGGGGGCTTGAATTCTGCATTTCTAGAAGCAGGAAAATCAGCATGGGTGATGAATGTTGTGCCAATTGGGGCTCGTAATACGCTCCCTCTTATACTTGATCAAGGTTTCGTGGGCGTTCTGCATGACTGGTAAGAACAACAAGTTAGTGTAATTCCCTTTTAAATAATTTACTCTGCTACCATATTTTAACAGATATAATTAAGATTCAAATTGTTAAATTGTTAATAATTTCAGTATCAAACTTAAAAGAAAAAAAAATATATGTTGCAGATCTTTTCAAATGCAAAAAGTAAAGTGCAATTGCTTGTGAATGGGAGGAACATCTAGCTTCTGATTTGTGTGCATATTATTGTGCATTGTTTTTTTTCTCTCTTCAAATCTAGAGAACTTCTTTCTGGTCATGATAGTTTTTACAAATAATTCTCTTACATCGGTCAAAGTTCGAAATGTAAAGTATATTCTTGTTATAATAAGTAATAATCAAAGATTTTGAAGGACAAAAGCATGTGACACCTTGTTTGAAGGGAAACAAACAAAATATTTATAAAATTATAATAATACCATGTGAGCTCTGGAGAACTTGCCCCAACTATGATGAACTGGATGTATAGTTAATGATGTTTTTTTTGCTTTAACAAGTCACTGGGAAGCTATAAAATTTTCATCAAAATTAGTAACCCTTTCTTTTCTGAAGAGTAATATAAACATTTAAGTAAAAAAAATGCACTAATTAACTTGCTCCTTTTCAGATAAATAAACTAATAATCTTATATTTTTGCTTGCATACTGCAACTTGCACAAACATATGATCATAAGCTTCATATTTGCTTTCTTTCTTTATAATAAACCATAGGTGTGAGCCCTTTCCCACTTATCCACGGACATACGACCTGCTTCATGCCAATGGGCTTCTTTCGTACCTTACATCAGAGGGATGCAGCATCATAAGCTTACTTCTCGAGATGGATCGTATTCTACGACCGGAGGTATTTTTTCCTTTTCTGGCTTAATCTTCTGCATTTTCTACAATCCAAACATGCTATTTTCATTCCATATTCATAAGAGATCAAAATTTTATTATATTGTTTTTTTCTCTCAGGGATGGGTTGTTCTTTCAGATAAATTAGAGTCAATAGAAAGCGCACGTATGATTGCTACACAAATACGATGGGAAGCAAGGGTGATCGATCTTGAAAACGGCAGTGACCAAAGGTTACTTGTTTGTCAGAAGCCATTTGTAAGAAAATAATCACTTTAATGCACCAAAGGGGTTTACCTTCACCTTGGGCCATTCTTCTGTATAAAATCCAATTATGTATTACAGGCTCAAGTTGTTTTTCTTGAGATTGAGAAACAGAAGCAATTATAATCTGTAGATTACAAAAAGTTTTGCTGCCACATACCCAGATGTCTTTTTCTTGTTACTTTTGCAAAGACTTCAAAGAAGCAGTCTCAGTCTTTGTCCCGAGTAGAGAAATGACTGTCTACATCCTATATTCTCTTTATATATAATGTGGGTTGCTACAAGCCTACAAGATCTTGTTTCATTTCACGGTGTTCATTTTGTTGTCTTAGAATTTAATATCAAATACACATGATACATCATATCATATAAATCCTTAAAATAAGGTTACAATTCACCTTTGTCTCCTTTTCTCTCTAGTAGCCATTTTCTGACCATATCTATCAAATATGTCTCCTAAATCAAACAAACCAACTTCTCTCAATTTCTTTGACATTACATCAAACATAACACCACCTTCTTCGTTTGAAAAGTAGTGCAAGAATCTATTGTAGTCAAATCTAGGCACTTCAAGTCCTCGATTCATCACTCTCTCGACATACTTGGTTGCTTCTAACGACTTCCCAGCCTTAACCAACCCGCCCACAAAAATCGTATCGAAATTGATTAAAGGGTCTTCACCCTTTCTCCCCCTCTTTCCTAGATGTCCTTGCAACAACATTACATATGTGTGCATTGTAGGCTCACACCCTCTCCTAATCATCTCCCTGAAAACATTCGTTGCTTCATTTGCCCTTTTCAACCTCAAAAGCCCCTTGATTAAACCATGATAAACACTTATGTCAGGCTTCTCGATTGCTTCTGCAATTTTGTAAGCTTCACGAACACGAGATTTGCTTAAGAACCCGTAAATTAATGAAGCCAATGTCATGGAATCTGGTTGTATCCCTCTCTCAAGCATTTCATCGAACATCAGCTGTGCTTGACCAAGCTTGCCCTTTTTACACATCCAACTGATCACAAGCCTATAAGTCGAAATCCCTAAACAATCAATTCGGTTAGCCCTAAGCGATTGAAAAAGCTTCATTGCTTCATCAAAACGATTTGTCTTGAACAGGGTATCCATCATCTTCTCAACACCATCAATCTCAATCTCAAATCCTTCATCAACCATTAAATTCCAGATCTTTGAAGCTTCAACTAAGTTACCCACATCACAAAACCCACGAATCAAACACTTATAGGTGAACCCATCTGGTTTAACAGGATCTTTCAACTTTTGAACTATGTATTTAGCTTCTTCAGCGAGTTTATACTCACATAAAGTCTCAACCACCTTATTCAACGTCCCCAAATTATACCCATAACCAAACCCATTCATTATATGAAAAAACTCGACACATTTCTTCATCTCCCTCGCGGAAGCCAACGTTTTAAGCGCTATCTTATATGTTTTATCCGTAACCAAACGGTGATGACCGGATTCTTTGACCAGGTCCCATAAAAGGTCAATGTTTCTTGATTTTCCGACAACGTCGAGCATTTTGTTAAGGGTAATAGGAGTGTGATTAAAGGTTTGGGTTTGGGAGAATTTATGAAATTTATAAACGGGTCTCCAGGAATATGGGAATTTGTTGCAAATTTGGAGGAAGAATTCATGGGTGAGGTGGAATTGGCAGCGGGAGAGAGAGGCGTGGAGTCTTGATTCAGGCGAGTCTTGTTGTTGGTAGAGGATGGTGCAAACGCGGAGGAGATGCGACGGGTTTACTGGTGTTATAGGGTTGGCAGTGGTGTGGAGTGACGGAAGACAGGGGGTCTCAGGATTGGCGGCGGTTGCAATCGAGTGGAGGCGGCGGTGGAGGGAAGAGATGCTTGCGAAAGGGCTTTGAAACTGGATTCGCCTGATCATTTTCTTGGATCTTTGATCAGAGGATAGTCGGCTTTTAATAGGATTTGCGTCAACATATTAATAAAGGAAAAATAGGGAGGAGTTAAGGAGATGGTTACCTTGTTTGTGGTGTTGGCCGCCGGCCGATGAGAATAGAAAGAAATAGAGAGAAACAGTCGGAGTACGAAGATGAGCTGAGAGAAAAAGTGAGAAACGAGTTTTGCTGGTGGTTACTGGTGGAGTGGTGGTCGACGGGGAGGAGGGAAAGTGTAATAAAGAGAGAAAATGAGAGCCAATTTATTCTTCAACTGTGTTACAGAATTTTTAATAGATGGAAGAGAAAAGAAAGTGTTAAAGAAAGAAAAGAAAAGAAAAGAAATTATTTTTAAGTTGTGTGTTCCTGAATATGAAAGAAAAGAAAATGAGGAAAAGAAAATTAGAGTTTGTAAATTGTAAATTTAACCTTACATATATATCGCAGATTGTCTCCTCCACCTTTATATATATATATATATATGGCACGTTGCACTGCATTCCATCAAAACTAGTCATTCACATCATCACATCTTTTATATATATATATATATATATATATATATATATATATATATATATATATATATATATAATCAAGATCAAGTAAAAAGAACTTTAAGGTAAAAAGTGTAAGAAGAAAGAAGGAGACGACACGTGGCAGATCAGGCAAAAGGGTAAATTAGGAACAATCAAAATTTATTTCTCTCTCCAAGGACCCACATCCCACGTTCCACCCCACGTTCCCAATAAAGGATGTAAGCCTTTAACGTTCCTGCAGGCTGCATCGATCTCAGAAAACGAAAACCCTAAACACTTCATCGTCTCCATAAATCAAAGATCCGCCGTTGTCGCCTCCCCCCATCACCGGTCGTCGTTTTGTTTCAGCGTCCCTGCTTCATCCGCCGTCCCTGCTTCATCCGAGAGAAACCCTAACCAGATATCCCTCCGTCGTCCCTGTTTCATCCGCCGTCCGTGCTCCCTCCGCCGTCCCTGCTCCTCCAGCCGACTGTATGCTTTTTGTCGCCGCCGCTGCCGCCGCTTGCGTAGCCCATCGCCGGTTTGCTTCAAAATCAATGTTGGTGTAACACCCTCCTTACCGGCCTAGTAGGATTAAGGTAATTAAGTTGGATTGATTTAATTAATTGGTTGATTATTTGATTATGTGTTTAATTAATTAAATTAATTAAATTGTGATAATAATTATAAATTAAATTTTGTGTGAGTGGATTGTGAGGTGTCGGCTTTGACACCAACACATCCCAAATGTTGCCATTTAATTGTCATTACATGCAAAATTAGAAGGTGTTTGTGTGTGTTTGTGAGCTACGGCCGAGAGAGAATTCAAAAGAAAAGAATTGGAATTTCATTGACCTTGATTGTGTAATCTGGAATAATTGAAGTGTTCTACAACAATTAAAGGTTAGATTAACTGAATTAATTGTTACTTGAAGTTTAATCTCGGTTTTGAATGCATGTATATAGAAATCCGATTGAATGCTTAGTTTAATGAATTGATGATTTTAGGTTGCATGTATGTTAGAATTGATGTTAGTTTGAACAATACATGTTTAAATTCAGTTCTGGAAACATATATGTTATTGCATGCTTAAAATCAGATTTAAATTTGAAGTTATGATCATCTTTGAATCTGTCGGATTTGCTATGTATGAATCGATCGGATTTTGGTGTTGAATGGATCGGATTTGAAGAAAAACGATTAAAATTGATCGGATTGTTGAGAATCCGAGAAAACAGAACAAATGACCTTAACTCTTTAATCGGATTTAAAGTCTATCGGATTGTCATTTCTATCGGATTCTGATTGTTGATCGGATTTAATGATTTTACCGGATTTGAATTCGATCGGATTGTATGATATTAAGTATGAAATCAGATTGGTAAAATGCCTAACACTTTTATCGGATTGTTGCTTTATCGGATTGTATGATAATCGGATTTGGAGTTTATCGGATTTCATGATTTGATCGGATTTGATGACTTGATCGGAATTTACCTTTGCTTGGGTTTGATTGATCGGATTTCATGATCTATCGGATTTAGCCTTATCTTGGATTTGATTTCATCGGATTTGACTTAATCGGAATTGATGATATCGGATTTGTACACTATCTGATTTCCAGCTATGCCTATGCTCGGAATTGTGTCATATGATATGAAAGATCAATTTTAGAACATGAACTTGTTGCCTTGGCTTATGAGAGGAACGTATGAATTTCCTAAGTTAAGGAGTTGAATGAATTCACAAGATTACAGTAAGTAAGAGTAATAGTGAACCATGGTATATTGATTGTATATACATGAGTTGATATGTACTTGTGATTATATGTACATATATGTTTGATTTCAGTATTGTGCTTATTATTTGTTAATTAAACAAATACTGATTGTTAGTTGTTTGTCCAGGTGGGGACAAGACTCAGTTGTAAGAAAAGGCTGAGTTGTTTTGCTTGTTGAAGATATTGGTGAGTGGATATATATCTTGGATGTATGAGATATATCACCTGATTGTTTGCTCTTTTCTGTATATATACATGACGTTGTTGTGAGATCAGCTTGGCGGTTGTTATTCAGCTGGGCCTATGTTTAGAGATATACAGTATTAGTAGTTGTCTTGATTTGCATTTGTTGTAATCAAGAAGTGCTATTATTGTTGTCTGTTGTAACTAGGCTATCGGTAAACCTATGCTTTGGTCGGCATTTGGTTGTAGGTGTTGCAACACCGCCGGTTCTCATGTTTGTTTGAGCATTGTTGGTTTGGGCTTGATGCCTTGTATGTTTGTGATACTTATTCTCTCACTTAGCTTTGTGCTAATCCCCCATTGTTGTAATCTTTTACAGGTTAAACCTGGTATGTGGATTAAAGAGATGAAACTGAAATTTTGGGACTGATCATAACTCTGATATCTGTGTTGAAAACGTTTTGTACAGAGCTTGTTGTTTTTGAGTAACACTGTATATGTTGTTTTGTAAATCAAACAGATTAAAGTTGTATTTTCTTTATTATATTATATTAGAAATGTGTTTTAGCTTCCGTGCGTATTTCAAGGTAGTATTAAAAGTACGGTGTTACAATTTGGTATTAGAGCCCTGGTTTGAGGATTTGCATTGTAGTTGTGCAATACTTGAACCGAGGCTCTGATCAGTCCAATATTTCCAGAGTGGGTAATTAGTAAGGTAGTTATAGAGAATATGATGTGGTACTAACGGATTATAATCTGACAACTGGTGAGATGTTGTGTAGAACAGATTATGGCTGATAACAACGAGATCTCGTTATTTACCCCACAGTCCCCTGGAAGACAGCATAACAACGTTTCATCTACTGCTGCGAATGAGCAACACCGAGCGGGTACTTCTCATCATGGAGAATCAGATAATCAGGACTATGTGTTGCAGCTGGAAGATACTTCACAGACTCAGTGAGACCGTATACTACAACTTGAGCAACAGTTGAACCAAACACAAACTTCCCAACCAACCACTACAGTACAGATGCCTCATGTAACAGCCACTGTTACTCAACCGATACCACCACCTGTATATACTACTGCACCTGTGAGTACGATGTCAAACCCCATATGGATCTTTTCCATTTTTCCAGATGCCTCAGGGAGTGTCAAGTCAACCCCAACCACAAACAGTCTTTATTCCCTGGTTTCCTCAACAAGAAAACAAACAAAAGTGTCAGTACAAGGATTTTGTGGCGTGTGGAGCACCGGAATATTCGGGAAGTTCAAACCCGAATGTTACATTAAATTGGTTGAAAGAGATAGTGAAGACTTTGGAGGCAAGTAACTGTGAGAAGTCAGATTGGGTCAAATTCGCAACTAGACGTTTCAAGGATCAGGCTTTGACTTGGTGGGATTCGTTGACGGCACATTTACCGAGAGAGATTGTGAATGCCATTACCTGGGAGCAATTTCAGGATAAGTTCTGTGAACAATTTTGCAACGCTTTTAATATGGAGAAAATTATGAGGGAATTCCTGGATCTTGCACAGACAGATAAGATGTCTGTTGAGGAGTTAATTACCAAATTTCAGGAGACTTTGAGGTTTACAAGGCAGTGGGTGCCCAGTGAGCATTCACAAATCCAACATTTCGTGAAGGCCTTTTTGCCTGAATATCGGGGTAACACCCGTATGGCAACTTCACTTGTTCAGGCGTTCACTCTAGCCAGATCTGTAGAGTCAGATGCTCAGGATCGTGAAAAGATGAACAGAGGGTCGTTTAACAAGTTTGGTGGAAGTTCCAGTGAGAATCAAGGTAAGGACAAAGGGCAGAGTCATCACGGAAAGTCAGATCAGAGACCAAAGGGATCAGGGTTTCCTCAGAACAAGCCGTGGTGCCATAGTTGTAAGTCTCGTCATGTTCGGCAGTGTACACCGCAAACACATAAATGTTTGAGGTGCGGTGAAATGGGTCATGATATAGGTGCTTGTAAGTATAATATCTTCGTTTGTTGGAACTGCAAAGAGGAAGGGCACCGAGCAGGAAACTGTCCCAAGATCAAGACCACGGGGACTGGGGCAGGGGTAAATATCACCGGGGGATCGTCTTCTGCAGGTCAGAAGAGAAAGACTGTACCTTCTGCTGAAGGTAGGGCTTTTAAGATGACTGCCAAGGAAGCTACTAGCAGTGATGATGTGATAACCGGTATGTTCATAGTTAACTCTATGCCTGCATGTGTTTTATTTGATTCTGGTGCAAATAGGTCATTTATATCTGTGACTCTATGTGATAAGTTGAAATTATCTGTTTCTGTGAATGATACTCCTTTAGAAGTAGAAGTAGCGGATGGTAGTATAGTACCAGTGACCACTTCTGTGACTGGAGTTCAGATTAGTATTGATGGTACTAGTTTCCCTGTAGACTGTTTAGTGATGCTTATACCTGGTTTTGATTTAGTATTAGGCATGGATTGGTTGAGTCTTCATAGGGCTAGTATCCAATGTCATAAGAAACTTATAACTATTCCTCTGGCTAACGGGTCGCATGTCGTGGTTCGTGGGGATAGATCTTCGTCTTCTTTTCCGATTATCTCGTATATGAAGGCTAGAAAATCTTTAGCCAAAGGGTGTGCGTCGTATCTAGCCTATGCTATTGATGTGAAGAAGGAGAAACGGCCTGTTCTTGATGTTCGTGTTGTTTCGGAGTATCCGGAGGTATTTCCAGATGATTTGCCAGGATTGCCACCAGTACGTGATGTTGAGTATAAGATTGATCTGATATCTGGTAGTACTCCGATTGCGAAAGCTCCATACAGATTAGCTCCTTCAGAAATCAGAGAGATGATGACTCAGATACAGGAACTGTTAGACAAGGGGTTTATTCGTCCAAGCTCTTCACCTTGGGGTGCACCGGTATTGTTTGTGAAAAAGAAAGACGGGACTTTGTGTATGTGTATTGATTACAGGGATTTGAATAAGAGGACTGTCAAGAATAAGTATCTGTTGCCGAGAATAGATGATTTGTTTTATCAACTTCAGGGAGCTTCGTACTTCTCTAAGATTGACCTGAGCTCGGGTTATCATCAGGTAAGAGTAGCCGAAGAGGATATACCTAAAACAGCCTTTCGTACACGGTACGGTCACTACGAATTCCTTGTGATGCCGTTCGTTTTGACTAACGCTCCTGCAGTGTTCATGGATTTGATGAATCGGGTGTGTCGACCATTTCTGGATAAGTTTGTCATCGTGTTTATTAATGATATCTTGATATATTCTAAATCGGAGAATGAACATGATCAGCATCTGCGTCAAGTTTTGGAGATTCTCAAGCAACACAAACTGTATGCCAAGTTGTCTAAGTGTGAGTTTTGGTTACGTGAAGTCAAGTTTCTGGGTCACGTAATTTGTGGAGACGGTGTCAAAGTAGATCCGTCAAAGATAGAAGCTGTGATGAATTGGAACGCTCCAAAGACACCGACAGAGATTAAAAGTTTTCTTGGTTTGGCAGGATATTACAGACGGTTTATTAAAGACTTTTCAAAATTAGCGGGTCCGTTAACTAAGCTAACCAGAAAAGATGTTCAGTTTCTATGGGGTGAGGCTCAGGAGAATGCTTTTCAGACTTTGAAGCAACTTCTGTGTCAAGCTCCTGTTCTTGCATTGACTGAGGGATCTGAGGAATTTGTGGTATACTGTGATGCTTCGCATGCCGGGTTAGGGTATGTACTGATGCAGAGAGGTAAAGTGATAGCTTATGCTTCCAGACAGTTGAAACCCAATGAGAAGAACTATCCGACTTATGATCTGGAGTTAGCAGCAATAGTGTTTGCTTTGAAGCTGTGGAGACATTATTTATATGGTACCAAGTGTACAATTTGCACTGATCATAAAAGCCTACAGTATGTGTTCACGCAGAAGGAGTTAAATATGAGACAACGCCGTTGGTTGGAGTTGATAAAAGATTATGACTGCGAAATTCAGTATCATCCGGGGAAAGCCAACGTGGTAGCTGATGCACTTAGTCAAAAAGGTTCTGTAGATACAGTAAAGTTTATGCGGTTAGAGATTAAGTCAGATTTGATAGATCAGTTGATAGCTGCACAATTAGAAACACTGAAGGCAGAAAATCTGAAAGATGAATTGATGGTTAAGAGACAGCATGAATTAACAACTGATTCTCATGGATTGAAATTGTATCAGAACCGTGTTTGGGTACCGAAGTCTAGGATGTCTGTTCACCCGGGTAGCACCAAGATGTACCACAGTATGAAAACCTTTTATTGGTGGCCTACTATGAAGTTAGATGTAGCTCGATTCGTGGAGTCATGTCATATATGTGCACAAGTGAAAGCCGAACACCAGAAGCCGTATGGATCTCTGAAACAGTTAGCAATACCTGAATGGAAGTGGGATCATATCACAATGGATTTTGTCACGAAATTTCCAAAGACTCAGAAGGGAAACGATATGATATGGGTTATTGTTGACAGATTAACCAAGAGTGCACACTTTCTAGCTACTGCTGAGACTGCAAATTTGAGTAAACTAGCTAAGTTGTACATTGATGAAATTGTTTCTAGACATGGAGTGCCTTTGTCGATTGTGTCGGATTGGGATTCAAGGTTTGTGTCGAATTTCTGGAATAGATTACAGCAAGAGTTGGGATCAAGAGTTCATTTGAGTACAGCTTACCACCCACAGACAGATGGTCAATCAGAGAGAACAATTCAGACTTTGGAAGATATGCTACGGGCATGTGCATTAGAGTTTGGAGGTTCTTGGGATTCGCATCTACCATTGGTTGAGTTTGCCTACAACAATTCTTACCACTCCAGCATCAGAATGCCGCCGTATGAGATGTTATATGGGCGACCGTGCAGAACTCCTACATGTTGGTTAGAGGCAGGAGAGAAATAATTTGCGGGGCCAGACATTGTTCAGATTACAGCAGATAAAGTTGCAGTGGCTCGAGAAAAGTTGAAAGCTGCAAGAGATCGACAGAAGATGTATGCTGATCCACGTCGTTGACCAATGACTTTTGTTGAGGGTGAGCAAGTCTACTTAAAGGTTTCTCCATGGAAGGGCGTGATACGCTTTGGAAAACGAGGGAAGTTGGCTCCTAGATATATTGGTCCGTTCAGAATCAGAAAGATAGTAAATGATCAGACATTGGTTTTGGATCTTCCAGATGAATTGGCAGGTATTCATGATACGTTTAACGTTTGTTATTTGAGGAAGTGCAATGTTGAGGATCAGACACAAGTGTTACCGATACAAGATATACGTGTGGATTCTAACAAGAGGTTGATTGAGGAACCTGTTGAGTTACTGGACCGTAAAGTAACCAAATTGAGGAATAAACAGATACCGATGGTCTTGGTAAAGTGGAAACACAGTTTGGGTTCAGACTTAACTTGGGAAACTGAAGAAAATATGAGGAGTCGATACCCAGCATTGTTTGAGCGCGATGAGATTCCGAGGATGGAATCTTTTTAAGGGAGGAAGATTTGTAAGACCCTCCTTACCGGCCTAGTAGGATTAAGGTAATTAAGTTGGATTGATTTAATTAATTGGTTGATTATTTGATTATGTGTTTAATTAATTAAATTAATTAAATTGTGATAATAATTATAAATTAAATTTTGTGTGAGTGGATTGTGAGGTGTCGGCTTTGACACCTACACATCCCAAATGTTGCCACTTAATTGTCATTACATGCAAAATTAGAAGGTGTTTGTGTGTGTTTGTGAGCTACGGCCGAGAGAGAATTCAAAAGAAAAGAATTGGAATTTCATTGATCTTGATTGTGTAATCTGGAATAATTGAAGTGTTCTACAACAATTAAAGGTTAGATTAACTGAATTAATTGTTACTTGAAGTTTAATCTCGGTTTTGAATGCATGTATATAGAAATCCGATTGAATGCTTAGTTTAATGAATTGATGATTTTAGGTTGCATGTATGTTAGAATTGATGTTAGTTTGAACAATACATTTATAAATTCAGTTCTGGAAACATATATGTTATTGCATGCTTAAAATCAGATTTAAATTTGAAGTTATGATCATCTTTGAATCTGTCGGATTTGCTATGTATGAATCGATCGGATTTTGGTGTTGAATGGATCGGATTTGAAGAAAAACGATTAAAATTGATCGGATTGTTGAGAATCCGAGAAAACAGAACAAATGACCTTAACTCTTTAATCGGATTTAAAGTCTATCGGATTGTCATTTCTATCGGATTCTGATTGTTGATCGGATTTAATGATTTTACCGGATTTGAATTCGATCGGATTGTATGATATTAAGTATGAAATCAGATTGGTAAAATGCCTAACACTTTTATCGGATTGTTGCTTTATCGGATTGTATGATAATCGGATTTGGAGTTTATCGGATTTCATGATTTGATCGGATTTGATGACTTGATCGGAATTTACCTTTGCTTGGGTTTGATTGATCGGATTTCATGATCTATCGGATTTAGCCTTATCTTGGATTTGATTTCATCGGATTTGACTTAATCGGAATTGATGATATCGGATTTGGACACTATCTGATTTCCAGCTATGCCTATGCTCGGAATTGTGTCATATGATATGAAAGATCAATTTTAGAACATGAACTTGTTGCCTTGGCTTATGAGAGGAACGTATAAATTTCCTAAGTTAAGGAGTTGAATGAATTCACAAGATTACAGTAAGTAAGAGTAATAGTGAATCATGGTATATTGATTGTATATACATGAGTTGATATGTACTTGTGATTATATGTACATATATGTTTGATTTTAGTATTGTGCTTATTATTTGTTAATTAAACAAATACTGATTGTTAGTTGTTTGTCCAGGTGGGGACAAGACTCGGTTGTAAGAAAAGGCTGAGTTACTTTGCTTGTTGAAGATATTGGTGAGTGGATATATATCTTGGATGTATGAGATATATCACCTGATTGTTTGCTCTTTTCTGTATATATAAATGACGTTGTTGTGAGATCAGCTTGACGGTTGTTATTCAGCTGGGCCTATGTTTAGAGATATACAGTATTAGTAGTTGTCTTGATTTGCATTTGTTGTAATCAAGAAGTGCTATTATTGTTGTCTGTTGTAACTAGGCTATCGGTAAACCTATGTTTTGGCCGGCATTTGGTTGTAGGTGTTGCAACACCGCCGGTTCTCATGTTTGTTTGAGCATTGTTGGTTTGGGCTTTATGTCTTGTATGTTTGTGATACTTATTCTCTCACTTAGCTTTGTGCTAATCCCCCACTGTTGTAATCTTTTACAGGTTAAACCTGGTATGTGGATTAAAGAGATGAAACTGGAATTTTGGGACTGATCATAACTCTGATATCTGTGTTGAAAACGTTTTGTACAGAGCCTGTTGTTTTTTAGTAACACTGTATATGTTGTTTTGTAAATCAAACAGATTAAAGTTGTATTTTCTTTATTATATTATATTAGAAATGTGTTTTAGCTTCCGTGCGTATTTCAAGGTATTATTAAAAGTACGGTGTTACAATTGGGTTCTATGTTTTTGCCGCCGCTGTTAATGTCATGGTGGCCTGTATTTTTTGCGTGATGCTCTCTATGCATCACCGACCACTACCGTCGCTGCACCTCTCCGTCGCCGCTGTTGTAACCTCCGGTGCATCATTTGTTTTTAGGGATTGTGCATATCATGGATCAGGTACTTTACGCATCAATTTTGTATGTATCATATTCTAAAAATTATGTTCTTCAAATGTTGATTTTGGTTGTTCATCATCTTTTTCGGGTTTTCTTTGTGACTGTAATCGAATTAAATTGTTGTTTGGATGTTTATTGTTCATCCAATTTCGAGTTCTATGATGATTTGTGCACCTGGTTTCATCTGTTCTTGTGAATATGGATTATTATGCATAAAAAATCAGTTTGTTTATCATATGTTGTGTGTCCATCGGACCAGTGACTGTGCATCAAAATAATTATGGGTTTAAAATCAGGAACTGGTTTGAATTTACATATTCGTAGGGGATGGTAAACAAAAAGACTATTATACCCCTTCTGTAATTTTTTTTAATTAAAACAAAAAGAAAAAAGTCAATTTTATAAGAGCGGTTATAGGAAAAATGAATGGCTGAGATTTCTCCTTACTTTTGGTAGAATAAAATTCTTTGTAGCAGATCCCTACCCTATATATATATATATATATATATATATGGGGGAGGGTTCCATCGAGAACCAAAAAAAAAATACGAGAACTGCGAGAACCGATCCTCATTTTTTTAAAACTAAAATATCTACCAAACCCCAAGATATTAAATTATGAAAATTATACCAAATTAATGACAAAAATATGCTCTTTAATATGACATCCATATTGCTATATTTTTTTCAACAAAAAAAAATTCGTTACATATATGTAACATACCTTATAGTACTGATTACATATATGTTAGTACTGATTACATATATGTAACATACTTTATAGTGCTAGAAAAAAAAACCCGGCAAAAACGAATTTTTTTTGTTGAAAAAAATATAGCAATATGGATGTCATATTAAAAGAGCATATTTGGTATAATTTTCATAATTTAATATCTTGTCGTTTGGTAGATATTTTACGGTTTAGATCGGTTCTCGCAGTTCTCGCATTTTTTTTGGTCTCGATGGAACTTCCCTATATATATATATATATATATATATATATATATATATATATATATATATATATCGCATCAGATAGTACCTCCATAGTTGTCTTCTTTTATCTCTCTAGCACTCAAGAAATAACTTACAGGTTTTCTTCTTTTCGCATGATACTTATGATTTCATAGAAATAACCTCCAGGTTCTTTTTTAGCATCAGATACTTATGATTTTCAGAGTATTCAAGAAATCATGTAGAATGAATTTCATGAGGTGGCAGTGAAGAAGACGACATGATGAAGGGTAGTATGGCCTTTTCATAAACTTTCTCTCTAAATCCGTCCACATTTGGTAAGAAAGATTGGAAAGAAAATTTTAGTTAATTTCCCTTCCCCTACTTTCCATAAAAAATTTTGGAACACATCTAATCATCCCTTTCCTTCTAAACCCCTCCCCTTCTCTTCTAAATAAAGTTTCTGGAACACAGCGCAAGACTTGGTGGTAAAAGAAGCCCAAGGACACTCTAAAAAAAGATGTTTTTCTTTATGTTTCATTTGAAAATTCATACAAAACACATAAATAATTGGGTAGGGATATAATTCTCTTAACCAAATCATATTTTGTTGCAAACCTCATGTAACAACTGCCAAATCATGATGTTTACTTTAGAGGAGACATATTTGAGCCAAATAGTTTGAACACCTCGGGAGTTAACCAATAAACATTCCTCGATCAGCTTTCTCAAAGAATTAAGCGAAAAAAACACAAGATGAATAGAAGATTGAACTATATTTTATTATTTTTGTAAAAGAAAATTTCATTTTTTTTTTTAGTTTTGGTGTCATCAAAAAATCACTGTTAGCACCCTAAAATTTGACCGGTAGCACCGGCTCGAAAACGTTGAAATTTTACATTGTTTCTGCAAAAATGACCGGTATCCTGTGCCACCACTCGGACACACATAGGTCCGCCCATGATTTTAAGAGCTTGAAGATCAGCCCAATCTTAAAAAAAAGAGCCCCAAACACCTCTTCGTTTAGTAGCCAAAGGATCTATTACATGAGATCTACTAAGGCGTGAGTGTTTTTCCACCTTAATTCTCCACCACCATTTGAAAAGAAGAGAGAGATTTAACGTTTTCAAGCTACCAATCTCCAAGCCCCCCCCCCCTCCCCCCCCCCCCCCCCCCCCCGACTTCTTTTTAGACAGGACATCCTTCCACGCAATCTTTTTAGACGATTGAGAACTCCCTAAAAAAATTACATCTAAGACTCTCTAGTCTAGAAAGAACCAATTTTGGAGCCTTAAAAAGAGAGAAGAAGTATGTACCAAGAGATCCCAAAACTGATTTACACAACACCACTCTTCCTGTAGCCGATAGGGCTGAAGCATTTCAAAATGATAGCTTAGCTTTGAACTTATCAATTATAGGCTGCCAGGATGAACATCTAGATATTGAAGCCTTAACAGACACCCGCAAATAAGAAAAAGTAACTTGCTGAAAGAATAAAAACTTTAAGAGACGGTTATGTAATTTTGAGCTTAGATTCTTGGACCATGATCTTCACAATACCTACGCTAACTTCTTGTAACCGTTTGTAGGGCTATAAATAAGAGGTAAAATGTCGTTAAGAAAATAAATGAGAGGCAAAGATCATATGAACACGTAAGTTCACTAGCTAAACCTCTAATATTTTTTTACCTTAAATATATTATCTTCATCTTCGTATGTGATTTGAGCATCAGATTATAAACAACGGGGACTCCACCTGTAGCGACTTAATAGTATTTAATTTAGTATGGTACGTAACCCGTACTTGATTATATTGGATTTCAAGGTAAATTATCAATCTAATATCTAATATTGAATATACTAATTAAAAGAAAATAATTATGACATTATCATCCTTGTTTATATGAATATTTTTACCAATTACAACCTTCTATTTCACAAATTTTCCTAAAACCCATCTAATAGTTACCAATCACAGCCTCCTATTTTCAATGTATATACTTTTCTTATATCAAGGGCAATTATTCAAAATCGAAGTTAATCTTAGATACTAAAGTTTTTTAATTTTCAAACTTTTCATACTTTTAGGTGATTAGTTTTGGTAAACATATAATATATAAAAATAATATATGTTTATTATTGTACCATATATATGTAAATAGTGATATTAAGTTTAAGAACTTTTCAATGCCAATATCTATTAATTAAAAACATATTTACTTTATGGAGAATGTTAACCATAGCCCTTAGGGCTGTGGATAAAAATAAAAAAAGTAATATTAGTTTTTAAATATAGTAATCACAACTTAGATTATCATAATTAACTTTCTATAATTTGCTAGTTATCTTTTAATTAATTTTCAACCTTTCATACATACAACAAAGTTACCATTTTAAAAACTAAAAATAACATATATTTTATTCTTATCCACAACCCTTAGGGCTGTGGTTAACATTTTTCTTATTTTATAAACAATTAAAAATGTATAAATCCACCACCGTATGAATTGAAATACTAGTTGCCCATTATTTTATTTTTAATCTACTTTTCAAATATGGATACGGAAGATCGTAACTATTACAGGCCTTATATCTTACTTCTATAAACACAACTGCTTCGATATCACACATGTTGCTCTGAATCTTTTTCAATTTGATAGATATCAATTATGAAGAATTAACAACCCTCTTCATCATCTTCAAATAGATCTTTATTGTGACAAACTTCAACTCATAGGAAGAAATCACAGTTAAAAAGTTCTACAGAAGACAATTATGTTTAGAATATGTTATATATTACTATGTATGTTTTATAGTTATATTTTCTATAAATGTTAGTACCTTTAAAAACCCAAATAATTTATAATTTACTTTAATCATCCTCGTGTTTATACACGGATGTTAAGCTAGTTTTATAAAGATGTTTATGAGAGTGACATCGTATAGAATAAATAGATTTATACAAAGGGAGATGATACTTATATTTGTAAATTGATTCATCTAAAAAATATATATTTTATTAACTTATAATATAACTTTAAAAATATTATACTAATTATTTTATGGGAAAATGATCCGTAATGTTAACATCATCTAACTTAGGTGATGTTACACTCACAAACTATTTAAATGAGTAAATACTGAAATGACTAAATTACCCTTCATTAAAGTTGTTTGTGAGTGTAACATCACCTAAGTTAAGTGATGTTAACATTACGGATGATTTCCCTTATTTTATAAATGAAAATATTATCACGGTAGTGATAAAAGATGCCCTTTAATAAGTGTATTAAATTCTGTGATCTGCCTCTTTTAGGAAATACCCAATCGAACGATCCTGATTTATTCTTACCACCCATAACATGCTCCATCTTTAATCACTTCTTCCTTCATTCCTTTCACTTTATAAACCAGTAACTACCACCACCTCCCTCTATTTCTCATTCTCCCTTCCTCTCCCTTGATCCTCATTTGCTTGCTTCCTATCAACAATTTTCCATTCTCATACGATCGCCTGGTTCTACTCTTGAAATCGATCCCAAAAAAAATGTCCACCGAAAAAGAGAGAGAAACACATGTTTACATGGCCAAGTTATCCGAGCAAGCAGAGCGTTACGAAGGTATCAACTTCATCTCTTAATTTTGTGTTTATTGATCTACATTCGTGCTTTTTCTTTTTAGTTTCTGTCGTCCGATAGTTTTTGTTTTGATTCGAAATTCATTCATTTTGTTTGATCGACTAGTTCGCGCATGATGGTGTGGACTGGATTCACGTCTGATTTTGGTTGATTCGATTTTGTGATATGGCTGGCAAATTGTGATGTAAATCACGTTGTGTTGTATTGCTTAGATGCGTATACGTCTGATATCATGTCGGTTATTAATTTGGGGTGTGTTCGAGTATTAATTATGTAATATCACAATGTTATATGGAAAACCGAGTTGGAAAACTGAGGCAGAAACGGAATACTCGTAATATTTGTCGCTTAAACTGTATGTTAATTTCGATTGATTGAAAATCTTTAAAAATAGCCATTTCTGTATAAATCCTAAGGTTCCATTAATTAGGTTTATAATTTATCATATTCATTTGAGTCTCGTCGATAAAGATCTAATCATTGGTCTCATATGCATAATATTCCTATGCATTGATGCATACTGTCTCCTGGGATATAAAGTTTTTGGTATACCTAGTGCATGGCAAAGTAATCAAAACCAGCACTAAATGTCACCAATGCAGAAGCTTGGTAAATTTGGTATTGATGGATTTGTATAGAAAAGTTATGGTGAGAAGACATGATGAGGATAGGTGGGATGGCATTTTGCCATTTTTCATGTTGCTGAGATGAAGTCATTCTTGGTCAAGCCATTTCGGCAACATGCCAAAATGAATTGATTCCTTTCTTGGTTTACAAGAACACTTATAGAAGTTATAGGTACTGCTCGTATGTCTTGCATTCCATGCTCTCTGCTAGCTCATTGTTTAGTTGCACATTCAAAGATTTGTTTTTAGCCTTCAATCTTATCAGAATTAATCAGCTTGCATGAGGCATTGGATTAATAATTCACCACATCATTAATTTATCTCCCAAACTTATGTTTGCCGTGTTTTATTTAAGGGAAAATTTGTTTTGGTGTATGTTTGATATTGCAGAGATGGTTGAAAGTATGAAGAGTGTTGCAAAACTTGACGTTGACCTTACTGTTGAAGAACGTAACCTACTTTCACTAGGATACAAGAATGTCATTGGTGCAAGGAGGGCCTCTTGGCGTATTATGTCTTCAATTGAACAAAAAGAGGAATCAAAAGGAAACGAGAACTATGTTAATTTAATAAAGGGATACCGCCAGAAGGTTGAGGAGGAGCTTTCTAAGATTTGCAATGACATTCTCTCAATCATAGATAAGCATCTTTTACCCTCTTCGGGATCAGGAGAAGCTACTGTTTTCTACCATAAGATGTGAGTCACATTCGCTTATTGTACTAGTTCTTTCGTTTTGATTAAGTTGTTAGCTATAGTAATTGCTACCAGGAACTCTTCCTTTAACCATCTTTCTTTTTGTAAGATCCTAGTTCTAGACTTCAAATGAACAGATCTCACTATTTTAACTGCTAAGGATGAAATATATACATTCCTCACAAATGTTGCAGCATGATAGGATATTTGGATCTTAGTTTACTCGCTGTCATTTGAGGATTCTAATATGCTCGAATAAATGCTTCCTTCTCTACTTTTTGTCTCATCGTGCTCATACAGGAAAGGTGACTATTTCCGATATCTTGCTGAGTTCAAAACTAATGAGGATAGGAAGGAAGCTGCTGACAAATCATTGAAGGGATATGAGGTATGGCTTTCTAATATCAATAAACAGTTCTATATATCTTTATGGCGGACAGATGAGGTTATGATATAATATCCAATTTACATGATGTTACATGTATGTTATTTCTTTTTCCTGTTGCAGGATGCTTTTGCTGCTGCAAAAACAGAACTCCCTTCAACCCACCCAATCCGTCTTGGTCTAGCTCTCAATTTCTCAGTTTTCTACTATGAAATTATGAACAACCCTGAGAGGTAGATCTCTATCTATATATATCAGTACTTGTATAAATCATGTTTAGGTTGTTTTATAATAACATCATTACAGGGCATGCCAATTGGCTAAACAAGCTTTCGATGATGCAATTGCTGAGTTGGACAGCTTGGGCGAGGAATCCTACAAAGACAGCACCTTGATCATGCAACTATTGCGGGACAACCTCACACTTTGGTCACCTGATTTGCCAGATGATGGTGGTAATGCATAGCCTTTCCATACATCTCACATATCTTACACACTAAATGCAGTTGTATTAAATGTAACGATTGCTTTCAAATAATAACTCGAGACTATAACCATTTTTGATAAATCTTCTGGTTTGTCCTGCTAATTGCTGTCCGTAACCATCAAACAACAACCTAGCCCATGAAATTTCTGCAGACATGAAATTGATGTCATCTACTATGTTTCCCTACAGGTGACGAGAACTTAAAAAGCGCCGAAGCCGAAGTAGGTGAAAAAGAGGTTAGCACCTTATAAATCTTGTGTATATGTGTTTCTTATACTGTTACAGTGTTATTACATGTAATCTGAATTTAAACCACCTCTTGCAGAATCAGTAATAGAGGAAAATCAAAAGAGGGCCCTTGGCTAGACAGGCTTGTGTTTACCAGAAGACCTTTTGCTTTTTATGAAAAAGACTCCATCTTTTTGTGTGATCTACCAGAGAGCTTCTACCATTTATGTTGTATCCGAATGGAACTTTTATCATCCATCGCAAAGATATGGTAATTAAGCTTTGTCTCTAGATATATTGTAACGACTGTTGTTTGTGTTTCCGAGTTCTTGACTCTTTTGGTTCTAATATGCAATCCATTATCTATACTTTTCCTTTTTTGACTTCAAAGAATCGAGTGTTCCTATTTCAAATCAAATGATTTTCACTTTTTGACTAGGTTTCTATTATACATCAGATCATTTTTCAATATTTTTGTAATTATTCTAGTAATTGTGGGGAGCAAGCTAATGAGCATAACTGCACAAGTCTTTGATAGAAAAGCAGCACTAAAAAAAAGGTAAATAATAGTGTTGGTTGGTTGGAGGGCTTCCCATGTCAAATTAGGTCCAAAAAAGGGAATTCAAGAGTTTCCTCAAAGTGGTGGAAACAGGTAATGAATGATCTTGTTGCATGTGTTCTTCTGTTACTACTTAAAAGGTTTATATTGGTGTAACCTGTAAAAAGATATAAAAAAACAGAAAATAAAACCATCAACAGGTAACACAAATAATTAATAATTGATATGTTTTTATTGAGGGGTATTTGAAATAATTTATTCGTTTAGTGAGTCGTAGAGCTTACTATATAACCTATTTTTATCATATATGTTCTTATTTAGATCCTTTTTTCACTTGGACATAATCATAAATTGCGTCAATTCTGATTTTCGAGTCTTGTTGTGCATTTTGATATTAGAGTGGGCATTGAGGTTGTTTTGGGTTTATTTGTTCCAAAAATAAAAATAAAAAAACTTAGGGACCTACAATAGTTATGGAAAGTACAGGTTAAAAACAACTTTATTCTAGTAGCTAGGAGTTGAAGAAGTCATTGCAGCGCAGGCCCCCATTGAATCTGTGCCCTTCTCATTTTAGTTGTTTACGTTCAACCAACTAAAACTGTTTTTTCGTACAGAACTGCGGAACTGTTTTTAACGCCAATTAATATGGTATTTTGGTTTTTATATATTTACCCAACCGTGAATTGCATACGGGTGAGCCATCATTAATTTACGAGGTGTCGAGGTTTGATTTTCTCGAAATAACCCTCACTAATGTGTCATTAATGAAGCACTAATAAGCCGCCGAAAAATCTTTAGTCATTGATTAATTTTAATCAAGGCTAAGATTAATTCTTGAGGTTCTCGTACAAAAATCAAACCTCGTTTGAACCCTCCCTATATATATCCTTGTTTGAAGAAAGCAAGCTTATTTTCACAAGACCGGTGATATTTTACAAACTTACTAGTCTTCATCAAGGATTGAATTCAAGAATCAAAACTCTTGGCTTATAACCAAAGTACACAATCATATGACATTTCTTTTCTCTCAAGCTCATAGATCAAAGCTGTAGTCGGATAGTGATCACACCCGAAGGGAATATAAGTCGCTTGATTATACTGACATATCAAGTATTGAGAGGATCATATAGCAACTGATGGGAAAACTCAAGATCCCATTAAAATTTTGTGTATAGAATCCTACCTCAAGGGTATACTACAAAGAAAAGTCAAGGACCACATAAAACCTGATAAGAGAGAACATGTCTATTTACAAAAGCACTGTTGGTATTCAAGATTCTTCCTTTGTAAAATAACTTGGTGGCAAGCTAAATTCTTCAACTTGATTCAGAATTCCTGTCTCCTCATCATCAGGCTTCTGCATTTTGGCAAAAGACACGCACGTTAGAGATTAATTTTGACTTTTACCGTCAAACTGTAACAAGGTATCGACTTTAGACCCTCGAAATAATTGATTTGATGGACAGATCAAACTTTGGAAAGGATGGAATAATGCGAAAGTTTTGTCAGCATCACACGCACCAGCATTTCCAAGTTGTAGAAACGATCCAGCATCTGCAGCACATCTGAAGCAGAGAACTGCCTGTTGAAGCTGTGGTTGCAACAAGTATGGACATGTAAAAAAGTTAATTTGTGTTCAAGGAGGTGTTGTAGTTCCACAGAAATATACAACTAAATGGTTAGACTGTTGGAGGTGGCATAATGTGTTGGTCGGATAGAGGGTCAAAACAAGTAGTCTTTGTGCATGAGAAAATATGTCTAATGAATTAAACTGAAACATTTGTGTGCCAAATGTGATTACAGTCCATATATATTACAATAAAAATTTAATACTTTTGATATAAGAGATTGAGTAGGCTGTATGTATTAGCCATACGCTTTAAGCAACTTCGAACCTGATTAACCCAATTGACCCATTGAAAACAAAAGTACAAAACATAAACCAAATTGACCCATTCATAAGTTAAATTGGTTGAATTACCACCACTAATTAGAATTGTAAAAAGAGGGGAAAGGCAAACCTTCTCCGCATGTATTCTGTTAGACCGTAAAGAACAAAGTGGCGATGTATTCCTGAAGCAAAAGAAAAAAAAAGATACGAACGCAATAACTTAACATGAATTGGTGCCATTTACACACCAAAGTTAACAAAATATGTTTGCTGTCCTCAAAAAATTAGCTAGATACACTAAAGCTGTCTTAAAACCTTTTCATCTGCTACTATTATCTACGCACCAACTAAAAGCCCAGGTTAAGACATTAACATTATGCTAGTAAGAATACAAAAAATAAATGATAAAAAAATATTCATTCACATTAACACTTGACATCATTTGTTAGTCACTAATATGCTTCGGCATTTTGGCTTCTCGATTTATTCACCTTGCCTATTCCTCTTAGATTACTTACTCACCAAAATAAAGATTTGTCTCTATTTTTTTTTCTTTTTTAGATATCTGTAAACATGCGCGTGTACAAGAATTAGAGAACAAACTCTATAATTTATTTTAAACAATCCGTGAATCATGTAGTTAAGGCTGTCCTCGAGTCTACGATAAAACTACAGCAAAAGGTCATCAACACTGCACATGCTTACATATGCAGATACAAAAACAGTATTTACAAAACCCATCAAAAAACGAGCCAACATTGCTATCTAGGAAGAAACAAAAATTGACTACTGCTTTGGGTCAGAGGAAGTAGTCAAATTCATAAATTTACCTCGCAATTTTACTGGTGGATAGATTTCGAGAGCTTCTAACAACTTAAGCTCCAAATCAACTTGTGATTGCTCCTAATTAACCAAAAATGAAGGATATATCAGAACATAGTAACCTGAACAAAATGTAAAAACCCTAAATTGCTGTATTCAACTGCACCACAACAGATAAGCATCTACCACTGCATAACGGAAAACATTAGAACCACATGCACACATACATAGCCATCCGCCTATTCATTTTCAGCAAGATCACATACACGCAAAAAATCACAAATTCATGAATGTTTACATAAAAAACATGTATGGACTAAATAACTTGCTCCTGTTTATAATCCAAAAGCAATCTGCTCGTAAAATAATCATTAATGCGTGCAGTCATAAAATAGAGGGATATGTAACCTTCCGAAGGGAAGAAGCGGACGAATTTGGGGCTTTGCAAGGGGAATGAACGGATAACCCATCTTGTTCTTCTTCTTTACCTCCGGTTTTCTTATTCACCCCGCCATTCATCCTTAACTTTCACAAAATAAAACAGATTTTTAGCAGTAATAACTGAGATTTTGCGTGTATATGAGTAGAGATCACAAGGATTAGACCACAATTTCACAATAAGAAATATGAATCGAGGTGAAAACGAGTGGGTAAAGATTTTGGGTAGGGTTTGATCAGTTGAATCAGGGTAGCTAGGGATTTGGCGTTTGATCCGGATTCCGCTACGATCGTAGAAGTGGGTTTGTTATTGGGCTATTGGGCCTGTCAGATAGATTTTTGTATCAGTCATTCAGGATCAGATTTTCAGTCAGATTATTGCTTTTTGGAGTTTGGACCAATATCATTGGATACATTGTTTTTATGTATTTTAAATGTTTGTTATATAGACTTGTCACACATAAAATTAGAATTAATTCCTTTTTTTTTTTAAATTTTATTTTGCCATGGGACTAAAAACATATTTAGAAAACTTGAGACATACCGATGTCTTACAAGATGTTATTGGATAACATATTAATTGATTAACATACCACAAGTTGTTTTTTACCGCAAGTTGTTTTTTATACAGAGTTGTAACATCTTACCATATTATTATATTAGCATATTAGCTTTTAATTTTTATCATATTATACTAAATTCTAAAGATATCTATAACATGTTAACAAATCAAATATTCAAAAGAAATAACAAATTGAAAAAAATTAAAGGAAGAGAGGTATACTTACTGGCTTCACACCTCTTCCATCATACAGAGCTTTAAGAGTGTACTTACCATCACACTCCCTTTTTTATCATCAACATCCATTCCAACTGTCTTATATTTTTCCATTGTTGCATTAGTATCATACTACTATTTTTTTTCTTTTCCATTTTATTATATTCCCTAAATCCTCATATCTATCCCTCTCGAACCTTGCGTTTTTAGATATAGCTAGGGTTACTTATATGACTTTAACAAGTGTGCATTTTGTACAATCTAGCTAGCTTCGTACCAAAACATACTTAAGAGTATAAGATTTCTTAGTATTGAACGACAAAGAAATAAACATAAGATTACATTGAGTTGGTATGACTGATGATCAACCCCTTAATTCAACCAATTTAAATTAGATGTCTCTATCTACTTCTTCGATCATTCCTATAATAATCGTAGTTATTATATTATACGCACATCCCAACTTATATCCATACATACATACATATACATATATATATATACACACACACATATTATAGATAAAAGAACAAATTACACCAATCGTCCATGTGGTTTGTCGCAAATTACGCCAATCGTTCGTGAACTTCATTTATTACACTAGACGTCCCTGACGTTTACGTTTTGTCATGTCTATGGTTCCTGATCACCTAAAAAGACCATAATACCCTTTTCTTTTACACCTTAAAATCTTTTTTAATAGTAATTTCAAGAGAAGACAAGGCATTTTAGTCTTTTTATCTGGATCAGGGACCATAGACATGACAAAATGTAAATGTTATAAACGTCTAGTGTAATAAATGAAATTCAGAAACAAACGATGTAATAAGTGACAAATTATAGGAACAATAACATTTGATTGACGTTCTCATCAAACCAACCTAAGAAAAGGAAGGGTGAAAGTGAAACCACTATCAATTGGACAATTGCCACCTCCCTATCACTTTTTAAATCATATATTAAAACAATAAATAAATATATATGTAATCATCCAAACTCTTTCACTCTTAGCCAATAATACCACTTCTTTAAAATGGGGGCACACTTTTTTTTTCTTACCTCATGCTAAATATTAGTTTTAAATATTTTGGAAGACCAATACTTATAAGACCCTCTTCTTCGTTGTTATCTCTCACCACCCTCTGCCAACCCTTCGGTGCATACCCACAATCGTTGGATCCTTTGTCACACCTTCATTCCATTCTTACTTCTTATTCATCGCTTCATCTTCACGTTCGATTATGGCTTCATTGATTTCGGTGTTCATCTCCATCAATTTGGGTTTGATAGTAGCACATTCGTCTTCGTACATACGTTTAAATATATGTCGATTATGGTTTGTTGACATCTAGTTAGGGTTCTTTCGAAATATCGTTAGGGTACCTACACCAGACACATTTCATTTATTTTATCTGATTTGTTTTAATTTGTAAAAATAAATAAAAAAATTAAAAACGGCAATATTGTCATTTAACTTTATATTAGATTTGTAAATTTTTAACAAGTTTACAGCCAAATAGTATAAAGTTTTTGAATTATCAATTTCAACTTTTAGTCAAATATTAATTTAGAGTAAATTACAAAAATCGTCCATGTGGTTTGCAAAAAGTAACACTTTTGGTCATTTATAATCAAAAAGTACAGAAATCGTCCCTGTGGTTGACATTTTGTAACACTTTTAGTCCTTTAGTCTAACAGCCGTTTGTTTTTCCGTTAAAGCCCCCTCATGTGCGTTGCATTTCCATTGTTAACCTTGTTACCAAACAACTTTCTTTTTTATTTTTATCAATTACAATTATCATTTCAATAGTTATTCATATTTCAATTATTCATATATTCAGATCTTCAAATAATAATCCACAATACAGATGAATTAATCAAACCAAGAACAAACAAACCTAGAAATAAAGAAGAATTAATCAAACCAAGAACAATCCACAACTAAAAATAAATTAATCAAACCAAGAACAAATAAACCCAGAAATAAAGAAGAATTAATATAGAACAAATCTTCAAGAAGAATTTCATATGAACAAATTAATCCATAAATAAAGAAATAAACCAAGAAGAATTTCATATGAACAAACCTTCATACACGGTGGTTCTACTTTAATTCTTCACCAAATCTGAGAAAGAGAGCAGAGATAGAGAGATCTATGGCGGTGGTTCTACTTTAATGGCGGCGGTGGTGGTTCAGATATATGGCGAGAGCAGAGAGAGAGACGAGAAAACCATAGATCCGTTCTGCACCATGTTGTTCCCCATCGTCATCTCCAAAGTAGTGTTCTTCAAATATGAGAAAACCCTAGATCTGTTGTTCACCAAATCTGAGAAAACCCTAGATATGTTGGTGAAGAGAGAGTGGCGAGTCGAGAGCAGAGAGAGAGATACGGCTTCCGATCGGTGGCGGCGTTAGAGACCCTATACGGCTTCATATCGGTGCTAGGCGTTAGAGTCGCGAGTCGAGAGCAGAGAGAGAGAGGTGGTTCAGATCGGCGGCGGTTCCCATAGAGAGAGGGAAAGTCATGGAGGATTCTGGGAGACAGAGAGAGGGGTGCGATTCTGTTCGATGTGGTCGTGGTTCCGATGGTGGTGGCGTTGGTTCCGATGGTGGTGGTAGTGGTTACGTGTCGCCGGTGGTGGTGGTGGCGGTGGTGGTGGGTAGTTGAGAGAGAGAGTGAAAGAGAATGAGAGAGGGAAGGAATCTGTTAGTGTTTAAGAGAGAGGGATGACAAGGAATACTTTGTTTGGAAACATGGATTAAAAGGTAAAAGACCAAAATGCCCTCATGTGCCTTGCACATAAGGAGGCCCTTAACAGAAAACTAAACGGACGTTTGTATAAAAGACCAAATGTGTTACAAGTTGTCAATCACAGGGACCAAATGTGTTACAAAATATCAACCACAGGGACGATTTCTATACTTTTTCATTATAAACGACCAAAAGTGTTACTTTTTGCAAACCACATGAACGATTTTGTAATTTACTCATTAATTTATTTCAAAGTATTTTTTTGGATAAAAAATCTTCTAAAGAAAATAATAACAATATCTGATCTCAATCGATACAAAATATAATAATGAGATGTAAACACTATTGTCTTGTAAAAAATTCATTCTTTTCAAAATGTGTTACAATATATACTTATTGTTAAATAAAATATAAGAATACTAGTTTAAATAACCGTATAAATATACGGGTAACTAATTAAATAAGAATATCAATTTAGACTATATGAAAATATAAAATGTTTATATTCTTTAATTAAAATAAAAAAAGAATAGTGTTTCACTAATATTTAAAGAACACCGTCTAATGATTTGAATATTAAAAAAACAATCAACCCTATTTAAACTTTAAAGAATATATTTTTAACATGCAAAATTTCAAAATGTTTTTCTAAATAAAGATAAACCATATCACGAGCCTCTTAAATAAGCATATTAAATTTTAACTTTTTACCCCTATCTTATCTTATAGTAGAATTGAATGAATTTGAATATTATTTTATAAATTAAGGTGGAAAAATACGATTTTGTATTATTTAAATAAAGGATGTATGAAATTATTTCTAATAATGTTGACTCTAAAAAGTCAAAATTGATTTTTTGATTTTAAGTGAAAGAACGGTCAAGATTCAATATTTTTTTGAATGAATGGTTCAGATCGTCTAATAAATTTGATCAAGTTAGTCTTTTATATATATTGGAAGATGATATATATATATATAGAGTTAGGTTCAAATAAAAAAAATATTACGGTACTAAATGTAAGGAGAAAGGAGATGATGCCACTTAGCATTTTTAGTTAAAGGGTATATTAGGTAACCCATAATAATTCTCTCTCCACTCCCTTACATATCTCACTCACGTTTCCTGCTTAGCCCTAGATCCCATTCGCCTACCTTTTTCAAATTCACCGTCGACCACCCTACACCAGCGTCGACCTTCCCTACCCTAGTGACGCCCTCCCCTGAAACTTCCATCGCCGATCTCAAGTTCCTGTGTCCATCTCTGTTAGACGCACCACTGCCGCTAACGTGGTTGTTGCAGCCGCCGCCGCCACATGTGAAGACAGTCGCCGCCACCGCCTTTACGCCTCTATTTCTTGTAAATGGTCAAGGTTCATCGCCTACCACCACCGCCGTTGCAGTGCCGCCGCCTCCGTTTTCGTGTCTTGTGCATCAGGTTACCCTAAGTGGTCAAGGTTCATCGCCGGCGACAGCAAGGTGTGCAGGTTACGACCATCTATCCATCCTTTTGCTTCTTGCCGCCGCCGCCGTCTAGGGTTTGGTTTGCTTCATCCCTACGATTCGCTTCATGCCGCCTGTTAGGGTTTCAGTTTGCTTCTTTATCCGTTATTTGCAGATCCCATGTTCCCGATTTTTTAAATTTTCATTAATGGTGAAACATTTCTTATCAGTGGTTTTGTTTCATTTTTTATTTTTATTGCAGCAAATAATGATCTGTTTTTTCTTGAACTGTGCATCTGTAATGTTTAGGATTGTGCATCGATTTATTCTTAAATAATCTGTTTAATTTGATGGTTTTGTGCATCGATATATGATGTGTTGTTTTGTTGATTTGTGCATATATGCTTGAATCTGGGTATATGTGTCTTATACATCATAATTTAATTTCTGGTGTGCATCAACAGATCTGGTGAACAAATAAACAGATCAATGTTTGGAAACAAAAATGCAGTAGAAAATGGCGACCAGAAAGTAGGAGAGAGAATTTTTGAAACTGGTCAATAATACCCTTAACTGTTATTTTTAATAATTAATAGAAAAAGAAAAAAAACCACTTTTTTAGGAGTAGATTTGAAAATTTTAATGGCTGAGATTTCTCCTTACATTTTGTACCATAAGATTTTTTTTACTGGATCCCTACTATATATATATATATATATATATATATATAAATTTGATCAATAAAGAACCCCTCTTTAAACAAAGAACCTAAAGATTCAATCTGGACCTTTGGATCATCAAAATCAATGGATGATATTGACGATGGCAAAACTGTAATTATAATGTATTAATTAAGGAAGAATAGGGCAAAAATGCCCCATCCCAAACCCACGATTAAAAAAAAAACCACCATAAACTTTAAATTGTTATAACATTTTAAGTTTTGTGAATTTAATCAAAAAAATTATACTAAAGTTTTAGTTTTTTAATTCTCTTTCAAACAAGGTCACTCTTCCCATATTTTTCTAAATTTTTTTTTGAAAATGATTTTTTTTTGCATTTTGGTAGCTGTAGTGTTTTTCTGTGTACAGATTTTGCATTTTGGCAGCTGTAGTGTTTTTTTGTGTACAAATTTTGTATTTTGCAGCATATGTTCTACGGATTTTGCATTCTGCATTTTGGCAGCATGTAGTGTTTCTGTGTACATATTTTTCATTTTTGGCAGCATACGTTCTACGGACTTTTGCATTCTGCATGTTTATATTTTGCGTTTTTCGTTTTTTGCATTTTGCATGTTTATACTAATTTTACGTTCTGCATTCTGCATATATTTTGCATTCTGCATGTTTTTTGCTTTCTGCATTCTTTATTCTTCATGTTTTTTGCATTTTGCAATCTTCATGTTTTTTGCATTTCTGCATTCTACATTTTGCATGTTTTTTGCATTTTGCATTCTTACATTCTGCATGTTTTTTGCATTATGCATTTCTTCATTCTGCATATTTTTTGCATTTTGCATTCTACATGTTTTTTGCATTCTGCATTCTGTATTTTTTTGCATTTTGCATTTTTCATTCTGCATAATTTTTGCATTTTGCATTTAATAAGAACACTGGTCTAAATGCAAAATTTGCATTTAAAAAAAAAAGTTTGTGAAATATATCAAGCCCGGTCTTGTTTGAAAGAGGACGAAAAACTGAATCTAACGGTATAATTTTTTTGTTTAAATTGTTAAAAACGAACGAGTTATGATCATTTAAAGTAAGTGGGGGTTTTTTTTAATTTTAGTTTTGGGGGACATTGGGAGGGTGGTGAAGCGACGAATTTTTCTTTAATTTTTCTTTTTCCCCCCTAAACTATGGTGCTACGTGTCATCACCAGAGGAGGTTCTTTAGTTTCTATGTTTAAGGGATGTTCTATGTTTAACCTTACCCTATATATATATATATATATATATATATATATATATATATATATATATATATATATAGTATTTATCTTAAGTGATTTTATATTTATAGATTATTGAGGAGTATATTAGTTATTTTATTATATAATAATTTAAATATTTACGAGTTTGAAAATATCTATTATAAATACTTATCTAACTATATCTATATATAAAAGAAATGCAAATTTTCTAAAAATAACCATAAATTGAATCTCAATTAACCAATCACAACCTTCAATTTCAAAATTATTCCATTCTCAAAACAATTTTGGAAAGATTAAAATTTGAATTCAATTTTATATCTATTGGGAGGGGGTTGGATGAAAATTGTGACAAAGTTTTATAAAAGATATGAAGGGTTTTAAGAAAATGTGAGGTGAGTTTTATAAAAATTGTATACTAATGTAATTAATTATAAGTTGTTTATAAATTATGTTTAGTAATTTGTGATATATTTTATTTAGAGAAAAAATAATTATATATTTACGACCGTCTCATTTTTATCTACATTTTGGTATAAATTTTATTGTAATATGTCACTTTTTTGAAATTAGTATATTCTTATCACAAAGGTGATATTTCATTTACTGCATTATTTTTATTTAAAAATCTTAATATCTCAAATACACTTTCGAAATACCCGTACGTGTACGTGTCAATAAACTAGTTATTATAGTAATTACCGATTCGCGAACATCCTTAGACCATGTGCATCGGTCACGAATGTGAGCTCGTGAGAGTCCCTCACGAGTGTGATTATATGTGAGCACCATCGTAGGCCTGTGTGAGCAATGGCTCACGGTCACGAATGTGAGCCGGGTCGCGTGCGTGAGGGAGCAACTGTGAGAGAGAGGGGTTTTTTTTGTGATGTGAAACATGTGATGTATACGGGGTTTGTGTGATGAGATGAGAGAATGGTGGGGGAATGATGTGGCGCTAATATGACGCTGATTTGACTGTGTGAAGGATGTGATGGATACACATGGTCTTAAAACAATTTAATATCAAATCCCTTAAAAAATAATATAAAAGAATATTATAAGCCCATGAAAATAGCCACCTATACCCACCAACCGCCACCATCACCGTCGATCTCCACTACAACCGTCCATTCTCGTACGTCTGTCCCTCCCCCCTTCTCACTCGCTTACTTTTTCGCTCTGCTGCATTCTTTATCGTAAGCACTTGCTTTACCAATTTGGCTACAATTAACAAACACTTATCGTTAGCATTTGCTTTACCAATTTGGCTACCAATCATGCCTTTTCTTGCTCTTTCCATGGTGGTGTTCTTGGCTGCGGCTGGTTATTCAAGTAAGATTTCTTTCTATTGCCCTTTTCTCGACCTGGGTTTCTCAGATTTCCTTTTATCGAATTGATTTCATCACTTTTGATGTCTGTTTTATGGGTTTTTTGATAAAGAAACAATAGGTGCAGCTGATTGCTTTGTAAACAAGATTTCTTTAATTTTCTTCCACTTTATCAGTTGGGTTTCCCTTGGATTTCATTTTGAGATTTAATTTCGTGATGTTTATGTTTAAACTTTTTAGGATTTACTTCCAAAAAAGGAGCTTATTACGTAATCTCCCTTTTTTCGGGCCTCTGTTCTTTTTTTCTTTTTCGCCTTTTGTGGATTGGATTTCATAGATCTTTTTTCTTGATCTCTTTTTATAAGCTGTCCTAAAGATATGTTCTACTTCAAGATTTTAGTTTCTCACAGTTAGATTCTTGATAAATTTCAGTTTGGGCCCTCATTTAATCCATGTCCTGATTATTTTCTTTTGATAATTACAGATGCAGCTTATTGTGTATGTAATGCTGCATTGAGTGACTCAGTGCTTCAAAAGAACATTGATTATGCTTGTGGAAATGGAGCTGACTGTAGTCAAATAAATCAGAATGGGGCTTGTTATAACCCTAATACTGTCAAAGATCATTGCAATTATGCTGTTAATAGTTATTACCAGAAGAAAGGTCAAGTTCAAGGGAGCTGTGATTTTTCAGGCACTGCAACTGTTAGCCCAACACCCCCTTCTGGTAAATCTTCTGTGAATTTACCATCTTACCCCCTTCAAGAATCAAGATTTCTTGATCCTAATTTCTGTTGTGTGTTTCTTGATCGCTTGCAGGCGCAAATTCTGCTTGTTTTTCTGGGAGCGCTAGGTATGATCACTTCCCGTCTTAATTGGATCTTGTCTTTTTTTCCATCGTCATACGTGATATAGTGTTAAAATTTGTGCCAAGATGACAAGATCTGAATATTATTGTTGCTATGAGTGTTAGTAAATGGAAATATGAACTAAATTTTGTGAATAAAGGTAATGTTTTTTTTAGATTTACACTTAATGTATGCATGAGAAGTAGTTTTTGCTCCCAAGAAACTCATTTCAGTTTGATTTTTATTTTATTTTTTAAAAATTAGTTTGAGTTTTAGGGGGTCTCTTCTTACTGGTTTTTTTGTTAGGGTTTGAAGGGCTCTAACTCGACTAGAAGTTCAATTTCAATAATTAGTTGTAAATCTTGTGAAGAGTTAGGGTTTGGTATGTGCATTATGATGATGATTTATGTGATTCTTATATCTGTATAAGAGATCAAGAGGATTAGGGTTTTGTTAATCATGGTGAGTTCCAGAGTCAAATTAGCATGTTGACTTAGTATTTCTTTAACCAGATTACCTGGTTTACAGTATAACAAACTTAATCTCCTGTTTACATTTCGGGTAATTTTGATTCTAAGAAATACATTTCTATCCCTTATCTTTATAACACATTAGTATATCTTTTGATGAAATTACACTCAAAATTGTTAAGATCACTCATGCTTTTGCTACATCTGTCCGACGTGATGCAATCATGCAACTGTGACCTTTATTATTGCACCAAGAGTGTGAAATACAAGAATTGCCCATTACCTAAGTCGTCTTGAAATTGAAAACAAATTATCACAGTTACATTCTGTTTATTCTGTTTTCATCTTTTGCTTCTCCTAATAATGTTATCAATGGTTATATTTGACACATTATTATGTAGAAGTTCTGCTGTTCCAACTGATAGATGCATTACTACTGTTTGTTGCTTCTTTCTGTTAATTTGAAATGTTGAACCATGTCTCTATAACCAGTTCTTTATGGAAATGGCAAAAAGACCACCATAGTTTGCATGTTAACAGAAAATGATCAAATGCAAAAGACAACGGTCTGATTGTCTCAATAGTTAATTCCCGTTCTTCTTTGGATTCCAATTTTGCAGCACTTCAACTCCAACACCACCAGGAATTGGAACCCCTACGACAGGCACCGGAGTCGGAACCCCACCTCCAGGAACCGGAACTGGAACCCCGCCTTCAGGAACCGGGACCGGAATTGGAACTCCAGGGACTGGAACTGGGACGGGAACAGGAATAGGGACCGGGACAGGAACCGGAACCGGAACCGGAACAGGGATCAATGTGAACCCGCCGCTTGGGATGGGGCCTACAGGAACAAATGGGTTTGACGGGAGTGGTTCAATGTCTATATATCAAAGGAGCAGCGTTTTGAGTGTTGTAAACGTTTTGGTTTGGGGAATGATCAGCTGGTGCAGGCTTATCTAAGGGAGTGTTGTAAAGTAGGCTGGCTATAAATGAAGGGTTGTACTGTATGAATCCTCCTATATATTATTTACTAGTATAGTATAGTATAGTATGATAGAGATGTGTTCTTTACCTTCTTTTAATTTTTTTAATATTATATCATATTATATAATAAGTCTGGGGTACAAATTCCTTTCACATGGGGCTGCTTTGCGTTCCTTTTACTTGCTGCCTTTCCTTCCACTTTTACATTAGCTATGCCTTAGAGAATCTACAGCTTGTAACGCTTGAGGTGTACATAATGAGTTTTTGACCAAAATAGGGGGATTGAAAAAATTATTTACCAAATTAGGGTCGTTTGAAAAATATTTACCAAAATATTGTTACTATATCCAAACACCCCCTTAAAACCCTCCCAAACATACTAAACTCTCCAAACTCCCTACTACACTTAAAACCCAACCCCAATCCCAAATCTCACTCTCTCTCAAGAAATTGGCACCACCCTCCCGCCGGCCACCACCGTCGCTTACCCTCGTCGCCGGCCACCACCGTCGCTTACCCTCGTTGCCGGCCACCCCGCTGTCTAAAACCCGTCTGTTACAACCGTCGCTTACCCCGCTGTCTCCGGCCACAACTGCCGCCTTAGTCTCGTCGCCGGAAGCTAGCCGCCGCCATCGCCGGAACCCTAGACGCCACCATCCCCCAAACCCTAGCCGCCGCCATCCCCGGAGAACCAACACACACCTGCAATTTCGAGCACCTCTGTTACAACCCCTGAATCTAACCACCGGTCTCCGCCATGGTCGTCGACGGGTTTGAGGCGGCAGCGGTGAGGCTCGGTGGTTGTCCTCGACGAGTGAGGCTGTTGTCATCAACGAGTGTGAGGCGGTTGTGGTCTTCGACGAGTGTGAGTTGGTTATGGTGACCAACGATTGCAAGTGAGGTGGTGGTGGTGACCGGCGACGAGTGTAAGATGGAAGTGATGGCCGGCGACGAGTCTAAGGCGGCAGTGATGGCCGGGGACAGCGTCCGGCGGCAGTGTGGCGGCAGAATGGGGTATTTTTTGGGAGAAAGATGTAAGATTAGGGAATGCTTTGATATTAGAAGGGAGAGGGGGAGTTTGGTATGTTTGGAAGAGAGTAAGGGTGTTGTTTGGATGTATTATCCATATTTTAGTAAATATTTTTAAAACATTCATATTCTAGTAAATACTTTTTTCATTACCCCTATTTTGGTCATTAACTCGTACATAATTTGGTTGGAACTAAGGTGCAGTTACTAGTTTGTTTATTAGGAGGTTATGAGTTTGAATATGAATATCATATCTGAACATTAAGAGGTGATTCTGACATCTGAATGTTCATTTATATTATTCTGTTTGTTTTTTAAAATATCTGAATAATTGTAATTATCTGTTTTGTACTATTTTATATTCAATTATTACATATATTATTAAATTTAAACTTTTTTAGTTATAAGTAAAATATTTTAATAACAAATATCAAACCATAATAATATTGGAGATTTTAATCAAAATATATAGAAGAGAGATGCGTGGCGGGGTGCGGCGGCCGATGGCGATTGTGAAAGGTGTCCATGTATGTAGAGTATTGGATTAATAGATGTTGACGTCAATTAGTGAAAGAATGAGTGTGCTTGTGTTAGTAAAATGAAACATATATGTTGTTAAGATGTTATAAGATGTAATTTTTATCTCTTATTCATTAAGAGGTATTAAGAGTTTTTCAGATCTTAATGGAAAGAAAAAACAAACAGTTCTTATATCTTAATACTTTTAAATGATTCGAATTAAGATGTATTAAGAGTTTTTCAAATCTTAATGGAAAGAAAAAACAAACAGTTCTTATATCTTAATACCTTTAAATGATTCGAATTAAGATGTATTAAGACTTTTTTCAGAAAAACAAACGACCCTAACTTATTATGTGGGTTATAAAAGTGTCCATTTTTGTCGGTCATTCTTGCTTCTTTTTATGTCTACACTGGTTTGCTAGTCTAATCCTTTGTTTTGAAAAGTTAATGGATTATAATCCTTTGTTTTGAGAAGAACACATGATTTACATAGTCCCATAAAAAGATAATGACCCATATGCACGACTGCAACACCAAGACACCCTCAAAATCCTGCTCCGTAGTGGTGCCATAACTGTTCAACAACTATGCATAGTCGGTCAATAGTTCATCTATATAAACCGAACAAAAGTAAATCTTGGAACTACATTGTTTCATTCTACAAGAACTCCAAATCACAAGGGAAATATAAAGTTCAACATCTATGACAACTTTTGAGATTGGAAGAATGATTAAATCATACATTTCTTATTTACAGAATCCCATATCTCTACAAGATACTATGAAGTGTTCCTACTTCACTTTTTAAAAGGTCCAACTTACACATGAACACTGCTATAACTATTCAAGTTGCCGAACCAATACCTTCTCTTCCTGCTTTTGAATAAGCGGAAGAGTCTTGTTTGTCTCGATGAAATCCTTGATCAATTTTGTGACGGTGTCTGGTTTCTCAACATGTGGGATATGCCCACATTTTGGTATTTGCCGAATTATTGCATTTGGAAGTTCACAATGTAATTGCTGCACCATTTTACACACGATTTATATGGTAGACAGTATTCAATTTGATCATAAGAAGAGAGGATAATATATTATAGAGTATTAATATAAAGGTACTAACCACAGCTAGTTTGCTGTCAATTATTTGATCATCTTCGCCCCATATTACAAGTGTTTTCTTGGAAACCTGGCGTGCCATTATTATATAATCGGTTATTATCAGATTTGCACGAGAATGACTGAATGAGTGACAAAGCTGTTTATATGGAAAACTTACTAGTTGATTTGAGTTGTGTTTTATATCTAATGGGTCGGATAAAAAGAAAGTGTATTGAAACTTTAAAAAGATAACTGGTCAATGAGGTCGAGTGGGTCGGGTCAACCCTACTCGTCCCATTTTGCCATCTTTAGAAGAAATAAAAAGAACCTGTCGGATCTGGGCAGTGACGTTGTAACCCCCACTGTTCATGAAGTCAACTGTTGCTTCCTCCCACCAAGGTAATAGACAATGTAAGCGTCCTATCTACAACAGTTGCAACAAGGAAAAATATATTAGATTTTATGTGAGATTGAGGCACGGATCATGGAAACCTTTCAAATAGTAAAGGATTGTAAGGAACTTACACGAGTCCAATCTAAGCATATGTCCAATGGTAGAGAATTAAACGTCAGATTAGTAGCAAATATACGCAACGGGAGGCTCTTTAACAAAGATACCTGATCAAAGCCATGAATTTCATGAAAGTTAGTTATATCATAAGCATAGATTACAGATGCTGAAAAACAATTAGGCCATTTATTTCTGAAATTTTAAAATAGAAGAGGTGTGTATATTTGGTTATTGACTATAGATGCTCTAAATGGGCTAATTTAGCCTAAAGCTACAAAGTTTAGAAGGTGATCTAAGGTTAAAATGTGCATTAAGAATGAAGTCAATTGGAGTTTTGTAGTAGTTATGACACTTGAAAGTTGGATGTCCAACACAATGAGGAATCCTATTTTTGAGGGTTTTCTTTTCTTGGAATTTTGCATTTGTTCTCCCTATTAGTTTCCTTGAAGTTAGTTTTTACTTTTGCTATTCAGGAAGCATAGTCTTTTTTCTATTTTGTTTAATTTACTTGGGATGAACTTCTTTTTCCTATTTGTTTCATTTTGAACTTGTTGAATATTAATGATTTATTTTTTGCCATGGTTTTGGTATCAATTTGTAAATCATACTGATATAACTTCATTACTATTGATAGGTCTTCTTACTTGGAATGAAATTCAAAATTAGCACCTATAAAGTTTAAGTTCTCCATAATTGAAGATTTGAAGGACGCCTTTGTAGTTCAAAATTTACATCGTAATATATAAGAAATCAAGCCTAAATTTCACTAAAATCTTTTGATCATCAAGAGACAAGACGGTGAATATATAAGAAAGAAAATGCATCATACTCACACCAGCATAAGCTACGAATTTTGGTAACCTAGAGAGGGTTCCCGTGCCTTCTGCATAAACACTTGCGTCAATCAATATAAGCTTATCAACCTGTAAAAACATCAAAACAAATCAAATGAAGCCCTTAAACACAAACAACGCTGCTAATACAAACTAAAATCGAGGCAAGTGTTCCTCTATATCTAGAGGTTGCAACTTCGACCCATTGACTTATGAATGGGTTTATTCGGATTAAATTTCTTATTGTAATGGTATAGCTTATAGTCATTTTTAACGCATCAAATATATTAAATAATTATAAAAATTTGGACCAAAGTGTTCCAGGTCAACTCAATCTCTTTTTGACGAGTATCAAAGAAGTTACCCATTTTGACCCGTTACCCAGCTCGCCCATTTTGCCATGCCTACTCTATTTCGAATATCCACCAAAAGAACTGGTCTGTACTTACTGCTTCTGGATGATTGATAGCAAAGTCAATTGCAACTGCTGCTCCAAGACTTGGCCCAACTAGCGACATAGGCCTTCCAATGTAGGACTTCCAGAACTAAATCATAAGAAACAAGAGAAAAACTAGTCACCGAATGAAACTAATGATAGGAATGAAACTAAATCAGATACCATGTAAATGGGACCCAATAGAGGGATAACATTGAACACATAGAAAGAACATATATATACATTTTCAAATTCAAAGCTAATTGGGGCAGAATCATGACTAGTAAAAGATGACTGGAAATTTGCTACACGAGTTACCTGATAGAGGTGATCACGTTTGGAATCAACGTTACATAGTGGAAGCTTTTCTGAAGTCAAAAAGATAACAAGAATAAAAGATTAACTAAAAAGTTTACTAATAATTTAATATATAAAAAATAAGTAAAAAGAAAGGAAAAATAACCCAAGTTGGAGAAGCCCCATCCTAGAATATCAATTGCCCAGGTCTCAAAGCCAGCCTGCTCAAGAAGTGGAAGTGTGTATCTCCATTCTAAACAAGAACTGAAGAGTAAAAGTTAATCAACAGTGTAAATATGAGATTTAGCTTGAAACTTTGGCCAAAAGGGAGCTCTATGATTTCTCATAGATATCCCAAAACGGGATTTGTTGAAATTTTATGGGACATAGGATAACATGGTTTTACTAAAACTTTTACATTCTTGAATCTTGATAAGTTAAACCAACTGTATTCAGAGTCTATAGGTGTGTACCTGTCAAACCCGTGAAGTAAAACAAGTGGATTGGTCATGTTTTGTATTACTGGCTTCACACAACTACTCATAATACAATCGTTTGAGATGCTAAGCTGCAGATAATATTGACAGCAACACAGTAACTACTGATCAAATACTGAATATAATTGACACAAACCAAAAACAATATAAAAAGCAATGTCCATTGACATATTACTAAGGAAATGAAGGGAACAATCGATATACATGGAATTAATGTAAAATGAAAGGTTATACAAAGAAGTAAAGAACACATACATGAAGCAAAGACGCAAGTACTTATTCATTCCCCTAAAAACTACAGGATAATCACATGTAGCTCAAAAGTGATCCCAAACAAGCTTTCTTATGTCTCTTCTTTGTTTTATGTACATGATAGATAGCAGAAAGGTTAATAAACCTAGAATTATGACGCCCACAGTTAGTGAGCCCCCTCTTTATCACCCAGCTCCCCCAATCAAATTAGTGTCCTCAATTGTGAAATACAGACCATCAAAAGAGGTTTGTTGAATAATAGCATCCATAACAGGCACAAACAAAACACAGAGAGCAGCAAAACAGTTGATCAAAGCTATTGCAGTACTACTAGCACATGGAAAACATATTTAAGAAATAAATATTCCAGATTATCAGGAATTAGTACCCCAAGGCACCAACATAGGCCATGTTTTTTCAGGGTTCCAAAATGGATGGCTAAGATTGCACCTTCAATCTACTACTTGTTGCTCTAAGACGAGCGAATTCTATCCTTAATGCAACTTTCCCCCGCAGTTCAAACAAACAACATGCTTTAGGTTATTGGCAAACCATTTCCCAAGATACACACACATAGAATTTTATCAACACTGCACGAGGAAATGATAAACCGAATGAACTACTCAGTAATCAAGAATTTCTGGACACTACCTTTAATCTTTATAAATCAACAAAATCTAGTATCTCTACCCAAGTTAGATGTATGACCGTCTAGATTTCACCTCACCAACACCCCCTCCCCAGGTGGGATTAGGTACTATTGTGTTATATCAACAAAAACCGACAGCAATCTGTCATGTCTGCAATGAAGAAACTATGTTGATGTGTATGTGTGCAATATAGAGTTTTTTCCTCCTTTTATATTTTTTAACTCCACATATATATGTATTGTACAATAAACACACAAATTCGATGTGATGCGGTAAACAAATTTTACATTCGGCTAAATGCACGCATCTAATCTGATTTGAAGAAATGTGCATGTGCATACTTTGCATGTGAGTTGAAAAACCTAGCAAATAAATATTGTTATTATTATTATTATTTTGAATATATTAGATATCCCAATTTAAAACATGAGGTAAATAATAATGACCAAAATGCCCTTTGTACTATATTAACATAGAGCCCCTTGCCCAATTCCACTATGAATGTATTTAAAATAAATAAGAAAAACCTTAATCACTTGAGCTATTTCCAAAAGGTTGTTTATTTCGAGCCAAGCCTGCCCCCAGGATCTTTTGGATCCGAACCGACCCTTTCCCAAGGACCGGCATATGGCCAATAATTAGTTGTCTTGGGTGCACATGAGAGGAGCTGGGGTTATATGGGGATTATACCACTGTGACAAGGACTCGGTAGTTAATCATTTTGAGCTTGTAATAGTTTAAATCAACGATAGATCTGGTCTTCATAGTTTACGTAAAAATATTGGTGTATATATACCAATATTTTTGTAGCACATCCTTTTACAAAAAAGAAACCTTTTTGTTGGATCATATATATAAAACTTGGAGAATGTTCATAAAGTCACTTGCTGGTTTCCCTTCACTAATTCAAATGAAATGACAACCTAGATATTTGTTGTTTTGTTACTTGTAAACCCACTTTTGAGATGTACCTTGCTCTTATTATGGACAATCTAAAAAACTTCAAAAAGAAAGAAAAAAGACCTTTTTTTACACATCTCAAACTTGATATTGTTATGTTTATATAGAAAATCTCCCAACATTCTAGACACCCAATTAACTACAGTTGCAGGTTTCTCATTCAAGTACACCACAAAAATTTATCAATTTCAAAATTTGACACAACCTTATAGAATGTAGAAAAGAGAAAGGGGGGGAGGCTATCAGGCTACAACAAACAGTGAATTATGTCTCCAAATTGTAAAGGCGCCATGTTACCTTTTCACTTAAACTCAAAAAGTGAAGCACTCATTTCAATTTTGACAGAGCCAACCTAAAAGTCTACTGGGACCATTTGAGACATACACCAAAAAAAAAATAATAATAATAAAATAAAATAAAATAAATAAATATAAAAAAAAAAATATGAAGGATAGAAGAGAATTAGAAAGGGGAATTTACCTCCACCGGCAGTCTCTGAATCCTTGAAGCTAATTTTCGAGCAAATGGGTCCTTAATTATCTCCACTTCTTTAGGCAGAAACGGTGGGAAAACCTCCGCAGATACTCTGAATACCGGCGGCGTCCGCCAATTGGAAGCGGGAATGATGGTGGTGAACATGATATTTCCGGTAGCGACAGGCGGAAAAGGTTGAGCGTAGGTGGATTGAGGGAGTTTGAAATCAATGGTAGGGAAGATGATTGTACTTGAAGAAAGGTGGTGTGGTTCACCGGAGAGAAGAGAAAATGTAAATGAACGACAGACGTCAAAGGTTGAGGTCCCCCATGTTCTATCTTAGCAGGTGCGTCCTGTCACTGCCACACCTCACAAACAAGCGTTTCATTTCTAGTTTGTTAGCAGACCAAGTATATATAGATGCTAAAGGCTGAAGGGGTTTGCTTATTTTAGAGCAGTATTAATCTATATCCTATATAACTTAGGTTGTTTATATCTCATGTGGTAATGCCTAAGGGTTGTTTATATCCCATGTGGTAATGTCTATTGATTGTTAAAATTTCAAGTATGAGCAATTGCAAATTGTAAAAATGATGATGCGACACTCAATTAAGTGACTTCCATATCTCACATCGGTAACTGAGGCAAAACAAGGAGATCTCCATATCTATATATATATTTTATGATCCCACAATGCATCCAAGAAACGACCGAAGGATGTCCTTGCTTATATTTAGGTCTCCAAACATCTTTTGATTTTAGTTAAAAAAACTTTAGTAAAGGCCGGTTTGATGCGGGTTGCTCCGGTTCATAGGTTTGTTCCGTTTTTAGTGAAACCGCCCGTTTCACAGTTTCCCGGTTTAGTCGCTACTTTTGAACTGAAATTAATCACGGCTCACGGTTGAACCGGTTCACCCGGCCGGTCCAGCCTATGTGAAAATTCCGAATTAATTTTTTATTTTATTAAAATAAATTCGATTTTTGGGTAGTTAACATGGTTAATCAGTTAACTAACTGTTTTTTATTCTTGTGTATATAATAATATATCTATCTATCTATATTCTATATAACTTAAGAACATTAAAATCCTATGTGGCATGTGTAATTAAGCTTCAAATTTGAAATCCAATGTAATTAGATAAGGTCAAAATATGATGTGGCACTCAATTAGGTGATTTCTATATCCCACATCGCTAGCTGAGGCAAAACAAGAAGATCTCCATATCTCTCTCTATATATATTTTATGATCCCACATTGCTTCTAAGAAACAACCAAAGGATATCCTTGCCTATATTTACATCTCTCGACATCTTTTGATTTTAGTTAAAAAGCTTTAGTAAAAACCGGTTCGATGCGGGTTTCTCCGGTTCATCGGTTTTGTTCCGGTTTTAGTAAAACAGCCGGTTCACAGTTGTCCGGTTTAGACGTTACTTTTGAACCGGATTTAATCAGGGCTCATGGTTGATGGGTTCAATCGGCCGGTCCGGCCTATGTGAAAATTCTGAATTAATTTTTATTACATTAAAATAAATTCAGTTTTTTGGTAGTTAACATAGTTAATCAGTTAACTATATGTTTTCTGATTATTGTGTATATAATAATCTATATCCTATATAACTTAAGAAATTAAAAATCCTATGTAGCATATGTAATTAAGCTTCAAATTGAAATCCAATGTAATTAGATAAGGTATAAATATGATGTGGCATTCAATTAGGTGATTTCCATATGTCACATCTCTAGCTGAGGCAAAACAAGGAGATCTCTCTCTCTCTCTCTCTCTCTCTATATATATATATATATATATATATATATATATTATGATCCCACATTGTTTTTAAGTAACAACCGAAAATGAAAACCATATCCCACATCGCTAGCTGAGACAAACAAGGAGATCTCCATATATATATATATATATATATATATATATATATATATATATATATATATATATATAATGATCCCACATTGCTTTTAAGAAACAAACCGAAGGATGTCCTTGCCTATATTTAGGTCTCTTATCATCTTTTGATTTTAGTTAAAAAGCTTTAGGTAAGACCGGTTCGATGCGGGTTGCTCCGGTTCAACGGTTTTTTTCCGGTTTTAGTGAAATTTCCCGGTTCACAGTTGCCCGGTTTAGTTTCACAAAATTTAGACTTTATTAACAAAAAGAGATACGATGAGCTTATAGCTCAGGTTTTGGATAACTTAGGTACTAACTTATGCATCACTTAATAGGTCAGAATTTCTAAAACTAGACACATTGGGCATCGATGAAAGCGGCGATAGTTTTAATGTTTGTATGAGGTTTTGTTTTTAATTACTATATTTTGTTGATTAAATCTTTGCAGATTTTAGGTGTAATTGCTTAAGTTATTGAGAAAAAATATATATTCATAACCGCTAATTGCGCGAATACAATACTAATATATATAACTGGAATTAGGTTCAACTACAAAAAATTTTAAGGTAAAAAGGATAGAGAGAAATATGAGGATGTGATGTGTCTTTTTAGTTAAAAGAGTAATATAGGAGTTTGATTTTATTTCCTAAAATTATGTAACGTTTTTCTCTCTTCTATAACCCACGTCTCCCCCTTTCCTGTTTATATTCATGCGACAATTTGCACAAACCCAAAAACCCTAAAAAATGTGCAGCCGCCGTCGACCTGCCAAGCCTCCACCGTCGGCCTGTTGTACCCTAGCGACGCCAACAACGGTATCCACATATCGTGTCGGCGTATGCATCCTGCACCGCCCTAATCAACCTCCGCCTCACTCATGGTTTTTCCCTGCAACCGCCGCCTTCATCGCATACTGCTTCACATCCGACACTGGAGCTTGAAGGTGTAGTCGAACGTGAAATTGAAGTCGGAGGTACAATAGGAGTTGAAGGTTCCGATGTGGGATGCAATCGAAGTTGAAGGTTGCGCCTCCCTCGCATTTGTGCAACCACCACCACCGTCGAGGCTGAGACTACCACCCAACAACCTTCATAGGCGTTTCGATCGTGATTTGTGCTTGATTCCAAAGACGGTTGTCGGTGAGTTGTGTACATCAACGATGGTGTAATGCAAAGTTCGTTTTTGTATTTGTTTTCGGTGCACAATTGGAGTTTTAGGATTGTGCATCTTATGTTTTTGGTATGTATCTGGTGCGATCTGGATTGTGCATCTTATATATTTGGTTTGTTTTCATCAGTTTTGAATGTATCAGTTACAAATTTGTTCATGAGCTTCCGATTCTCATATTTTTGCTATTGAAAATGGGGGATTGTGCTTCAACGTAATATGTATCGGATTGTGTAAAAGAATTTAAAACAATAGTTTTATTAATTATTGAATAATTACAAGAGTTTATTGTTCAAATGGTCATTTAACTTAGGATTTTTGCCATTTTCGTCCTATAACTTTAAAAGTGGTAAAAACCATCCTTTAACAACCATTTCTATGCCACTTTGGTCCTTTCTAACTTTTACCGTTAGTAACATCCGTTAAGTCAAGGGTATTTCAGTCTTTTTACCATTTTTCCTATTTTGTTATTAATTAAAACAATATTTAAACCTTTTTTTAATAAAAATATATATTTAAAGTCAAATAGTCTTTTTGACTTCATATCTCTCTCTATACCTATTCTCTCTCTCTCTCTCTCTCTCTCTCAATCTCTCTGCCTCTCTTACTCCCCATTAACCTAACCTGCCCCCACGACCCTGACACTACCGCCGCCACCCAACGCCCAACGCCGCCACCACCGGCAGCTCTCTCACTTTCTCCTCTCTCATCTTTCTCTCGCACTCTAGACTCTCTCTCAATCTCTCACTCTCAGTTTCACCATTCCTCTCACTCAATAACCAACGCCCCCACCACCACCGCCCTACGCTACCACCGGCTCTCTCGTCTTCTTCAACCATCTCGCCACCTCCATCGGTACAGGTTAATCCTATAAAACCCTAGACAGCACCACCGTAACCAAGATCTGGAATAACCACCACAACCATAACCAAGATCGAAGCACGACCACCACCGTAACCAAGATCTGGAAGAACCACCGCCACCGTCATCTTCATCCGCCACCACCACCGTAACCAAGATTTGGTCAGATCTAGGGTTTTTATCGGTTTTTGGGGTTTTTGTTCGAACTTTTTGGGGTTTTGGTCAGATCTAGGGTTTTTGGGGGGTTTTTATTCGAACTTTTTAGGGTTTTGGTCGGTTTTTGAAGCAGATGGTGATTTTTGGTGGGTTTTAGTCGGGTTTTTTACTGCAGTTGTGTTCTCGAGAGATGGGTGCGGTGGTGGATAACTTGAGGTGTAGTGTGGTGGTAGTGATGGTGGTGGATGTGGTGGTGGTTTCTGGTTCAGGTATGAAAGAGAGAGAAAGACTGATTAGAATGAGAGACAATAGATAATACTATTATTATAAAAACTTTTTAGGTTAAAGCATATATTAAACCGCTTTGATGGAGTGATGAGAGACTATTAATTATCAATCTATAATAACAAAAAACTAATGGAGTAACATTTTGGAAAGATAAGGTCGTCGGGTGGGTAGAAAACTAATGGAGCGGGCCCCTCGATTATCATATTAGAAAGGAATAAGGAAGTTAGTTTTCAAAAAGTAGAGATTGGTTATTTTCATCCTTTCGAAGTTCAGGTGGATTGAAGGATATGTAGTTATCCATGAGGAGACACAATGAAAAGAAAATGAATAATATTATTATTATTTAGTTATAATCAGATTGTATGTCACTCCTAAATGATTTTATTAATTGAAGCTCTGTTTGCCTTCAATAAAACCGGACATAACCGTGATTAAGTTAATTTGATTCTCATGAGAGGATATAAAATCATATATCAAAAATCTTATATACTGGCCCGTGTTTACACAGGCGTGAAATCTAGTTAACATAATAAATCAAAGATTTGTCCTGGTATGTGTAATGTGTTTAGAAAATAATTTTTTCAAACTACCAAAAGGTATAACTTTAGACAATAATAATATTAAATATATAAATTGAGAAAAATAGTTTATAATTTTATAAGATAAAATAAAGGGAAAAGATTGTATGCGGCTAAAAGTATTTCTGATTGATGCTTACACACTTATAAACACTTAAATAAGTAAATGATAAAATGATTAACATACTCTTTATTAAAGTGTTTGTAAGTGTAGAAACACCTAAACTAAGTGCTGCTAGAAACATATATCATGTTCACTTAAACAAATTATGATTATCATGTATGAGACATACAAATCATTTCCGATTTTTAAAAGTCAAAGTATATTCTAATGTTTAAATACTATCGGGTGTGTGGTTTTATTTAACTTTTGGCAAAATGTACAAAAATATAATATGATAATTATAAAAACCGATTTATTGTATGCAAAAAGTAACGGGTTATTTCAATATTTTAATTTGTAGTTGTTTTATTATTACTATCTTAACTTCTTCAACGATGTGAAAACAAAGATGAACAAAATGAAACCATTTGAAGGAAGCCTAATCGCAAACATTTGGACACAAACTTAGGTTTCCCATATATGCTAGATTCACGAGTTAGCAAGAAGATAAACCGCAAAGTGAAGTTTATGTGTTCTTCCCCATTTGCAAATCACAAGATGAATTTTGAATACCCTAAAATGTACACATATCTATAAACATACCCTGACCCTAATCAAACGGGAAAGATCGTGTGGGTTTTCTCGGGTTGAATTGATTTAGGACCTGGAATTTTTATATTTCAATCTTCCATTGAGTATAAACTTTGTATCAAAGGTGTAAATCAATCGGTTAGGACGTGTGTTATACACGATTGAGAACAACCCTTGTGTATGAACAGATGACATGAACAACTCAGGTTTCTACCATCGATTGAGAAGCAGTTCATACACGATCTGTTAGGAACCTGTTCATGCACAATTGAGAACAACCTTTGATTTCAACCCTAGAAGGTGTAAATGAATTTCGAACCTTAATAGCCCTTGATTGAGAATGATCCTTGTGTATGAACATATGGCATGACCAATTTTTCGCGGAGTGCACAAAATCCTAAATCTACTTATACATGATGAGTAGCAGATCAAGGTTGAAGAACAAGAGCGTCAGATGAGGGTTCTCATCATATTTTCCAACCAAAGTCAAAAGATTAAAGAATATATTAAAATTAGAGTAATTGGTAGAAGGAGAGATTTACCTGAACAAGTAAACTTACATAGAATGAATCAAATCGAAAAGTTGATTACATGATTTGAGATAAATTAAAGTTTGCTTCATATAATGACATTTTAAGCAAAATTATTTTTATATATTTTGCCCTTTAGTTTTTGTTGCTTATGACGTTATTAAAAAAAGTTATTATATTATAAATTAATCTTCTTGCTTATAAATTTATCAATTTGAGTTTATTTAGAGTTGTATGTACTATGTATAGGCATTAAAACGCCTCTCAAACCAATATCACAAGACACTATACGATCGAAAATTACACACAAAAATATCGGGCTTTAATAAAAAGAGTTATTTTATTAAATGAATTAATTAATTATTTGAGAGGATAAACAATCACCAAGACGATAGTAATTGTTTATTTATTATAATAATTAACCCATTAGACGATTAAATTAAATGATGCAAACGGATAAATGTTAGGATTTAGTTTATCAAATATACCCAACTTGTCATTATATGTATCAAACATTTAATTTGTCGTTATTATATGTATTAAACATTCTTTTGTATGTACTGTTTTTTCTTTTTTATGTATTCAAAATACATATAATAACAACAAATTAGAAGTTTGATACACATAATAGAAATTTTTTTAAATTTGATACACACAATAGCAAAACATGACAAGTTAGATATATTGTAGTGAACTAAACACTAAATGTTATTTATAGATAAGAATATTTATTAGTAATTATTTATTTAATCAATGCATAATCGTAATAATTGAAAGAATTCTAATACGATTAAGTTTTCTACAACTATAAAATGCTACTCAAATGCCTCTCAATATGATTAAGTTTGATGTCGTTGAAAGTGAAAACATACGGGATATGCAAAACTAAATAAGGTGTCATTATATATTTCATCTTCTATATCCAATTTGATGTACCACTCTCATCACACAAACGTTCACAAGTCATATGTTTATTAATATCTAACATGAAATTACAAATCATCATCATCAATAAACGTAATATATTAGTATAATGTGAATTGGAACTTTAAAATGTTAATTGTTTTCTGAACGTTGTTTCAAAGTTTATTGTCTATTTATATAATTTTCTAATCTTGTAATTGAAAACAAAATATATTAATATCATGTGATTTAGAACTTTAATATGTTAGGTGTCTTCCGAGCGCTGTTTCAAAGTTTAATATCTACTTATAATGTTTTAATCTTCAAAATAAAAGAATGAAAAAATTTATTAGATAGTTTTAGTCATAGAATTTTAAATTATCAAATCTGAACTATCTATTTTGATAAAAATAATATGTACCTATCAAAATTTACAAATATCATGTTTACATTTTATAACATGTGAAATGTTCAATATAGTTAATACTTAATTCATACTTCTAACTCCTAAAAGACTAATTTTAGCATTTGAATCAGTCCCATCAATGGTCCAGATTGAATTCTAAAATTTTGGGCGGAGTGACATTTTCGTAATTATCATGTGATGCTTTTACAATCACATGTGAGTGTATACTGAATCACATGTAATTGGATATTAAAATTTCAGTACTATGTTTTTTATATGGATTTTATTGAACACGACTGTTTATAACATTTCAAAATATCATATTTCACCAAATTTTTAGTTTTATCATTCTAAAATATTTCATAATCATTTTAAAATCTTTTCAATTATAACCAGTAAAGCTTGACCATATTGTCCCTAAATTCAAAAATAATGATCAATGACTTGTACAATAAATATAATCACGTCTATTTGTATCATGGTAAGTTGGTAACATGTATCTACCGTCACCCTTGCATCATCACTTCTACTGATAATCTAAGTCGTCCGCCATAACTTTTTTAAATTTATATTTCTTTCTCATTTTATAATTATATATATATATTTATTAATATTTAATATTTATCATATTTTTAAACAATTTGTGTATGGTGCGGAGATCTAATTCAATTTTATAATATATCTAACTTTTTAATTATCTTTGATTGGAATGCTGTAAATATGAATGATCTTGTTCCAAAAATGATGTAAGGATTTAATGCATACATTGAGCTAAAATAAAATAGTGTAACGAATATACTTTTATGCATTAAATGACGCACATGTATGGTACGTAACACGTTAGAGATGTTGTAACATATCCAGAATCTCGACATCATTGTGATTACATTGTAGGTGGTGATTTTAGTATCAATAAATGATCGAATTAACTTGAGACAAGTCCATATTAGATTTAATTAATAATCCGAGTCTATAAATGTGAAGTAAACGTTTGGGTAAACGAAGTTGATCTTGAAAGTATAAGGATTTGAGAGACAACACTTTGGTTGGGTTCCAGAGGGTGTTGTCTTTGACGAGGTCTAAGGGGCATAGTCCCTAACGGTTATGTTTGTGCACAATCTGAGACCGAACCGACTAGCCTTTGACCGGACTAAAATATTTGACCGAAAAAGTCAAATATATGAACCGAAGACTGAACCGTATGTATATATTACTCGATATCAGTTGTAGACCAATGATTAAATTAAGTTCGGTCTGAGATATAATCGAAAGGCAAAAAAAAAAGTTGTTAAAGAACTCAGCCTCATGTCAACCATGTGGATGGTTTCATGTATAATCACACTTATACTTGGCATAACATATATGTAAATAAAAATAAACTCTATATATTAGTTGTAGAAACAATTAAACTTCATGTAAATTACAATTGAATCAAAAGCAGAAACTTAGGTGTTGTTTGTTTTTTGAAGACATAAGTTGTTAAGGTCGTATGCCATTTCTGCGAATGTCTTATTGGATAAGCTAAATTTTAAAAGGTCTTATGTCTGCGAAAAAATATTGTTTGTTTTTTTAATTTTAAGAAATGTCTTATTTACTATATTTACCAATCGCCACTTCCCCCATCATCACCACTACCAACCGCCACCTCCGCCAACCCACCGCCACCTCCGCCGACCACCGCCGCCGCCGCCGACCACCGCCGACCACCACAACCGCCGCCACCGCCACCTACCACTGCCGACCGCCACAACCGCCGCCGACCACCGCCACCACCACCACCGTCACCGACCACCACCAATGGCCACCGCCACCGACCACCACCAATGGCGGCGGTCGGTGGTGGCCGGCGGCGGCGGTGGTGGTGGCGGTCGGCGGCGGTGGTGGCGGTCGGCGGTGGTCGGCGGTGGTGCGGTCGGCGGTGGTGGTCGGCGGTGGTCGGTGGCGGCGGTGGTGGTGGTCGGTGGCGGTGGAGGCGGTGGTGGCGGTCAGGGTGGGCGGTGGTCGGCGGCGGTGGAGGCGGTGGGCGGTGGTCGGCGGCGGTGGTGGTGGTCGGCGGCGGTGGCGGGCGGTGGTGGCGGTCGGCGGTGGTCGGCGGCGACAATGGTGGTGGCGGTCGGCGGTGGTGGTGGCGGGCGGCGTGGCGTTCGGTGGTGGTCGGCGGTGGTGGCGGTGGCGCTGATGGTGGTCGGCGGTGGTGGCGGTCGGCGGTGGTGGCGCTGATGGTGGTCGGCGGCGGTGGCGGGCGGTGGGTGGCGGTAGGCAGGTGGTCGGCAGCGGTGGTGGCGGTCGGTGGTGATGGGGAAAAATAAGACTTAAGAAGCACTTTTTTTAGCTTATTAGGATAAGTTGAAATAAGATGTTTGCAGACTTTATGTCTACGGAAAAACAAATGATTTTATTGAAAACGTCTTTCCACCCGCAGACCTTTTCTTAAAATAAGGTCTTATTTGAAAAAACAAACATAGCCTTAATATTTAAACAGCGACTAGAATGTGGCTAAAGTTAAAGTTGTGTTATATGAACTAGTTTTAATGAGTTGTGACCTCAAAGTTTAAATACATAGAAGTGTTTAAAAGTAATGGGTGCTCATTATCTTCCTAAATAATAAAAAACGAGGACGCTACTTGTCATCTACATTGCATCGGTCTCCTTTTGAGCTCGTGTTTGGACTGCTCATGGTGGTTGTCACGAGCGACCAAACTCGTTATGCATTTTTTTTCAATAAATAGAAATTGAGATAGTGATGGTAGTGATTGGTGTTACCACTATGATCGGTACTCATAAGTTAGTACTACTGACCTGGCAGTCAGTGATAGCAGTAATAGTAGTTATTACTCATGATGCTCTATCAACGACTGAATATGGGACTCATGATACTCTAAGAAAAATAGTTTAATCTCAAACGTATAAATTAGCATAAAAGTTTACAAACATAACGTTTGTTAAAAGTATGGTTATTATCTTAATTTATTAAAAGATCGTAATCCTTCAATTAAAAAGTTAAATTTTATTGTAAAATTGATTATCCATTTTGGTAAAAATGGAAATCAAAATTTTGCTTTTGTTGACTAAAATTTGATTCAAATTTTGATTTTACTTAAATCAGAATATTAAAGAATTTTTTATACATACCATTCTTAAACCTTTAAATATTGTATTTGTCTATAATAATTTATAAATATCATAATTACCCTTTATAATATTTTAAAATATCAGTTTTATCCAAATTTTTTGTTTTATCATTTTAAAATATTTTATACCTATTTTACACTCTTTTAATTATAACAATAAATACTTGATATCATTGTCCGTAATTCTAGCAATAATAACCGATGATTTGTGCAAGAAAATACAATTACATTTTTCATATCATGATACAATGTTTCTTCAATCACTTATGCCATCTCCCCCGCATTGACGCTTCCACCACCGGCGTGAGTGTTGACACTATCTATCGTTATTTTTTTAATTCTCATTTATTTCGCTTTATAATTTATTAATATTTAATATTTATCATTTTCTACACCAACCTGTATATTATACAGATATTTAATCTAGTTCACATGTATTTGAGTAACTTTGTTTTCAAATAACTCTATGCTTATTTTGACACTTACTTTTATAAAACAAAAGCTAAAAACTATATCAATCAAACAAATATGTTTGATTAAAAAAATAGTTAGCACTTAGCACGCCTTGCAAGAGGTATATATAAGTTGCACACGTTAATTCTATAATTACATTAGATAAACGAAGTTTTTACTATGTAAAAACTAACATGATAAAGGTATATATACAAGTTTAGTAAATAACCATTTAATGGGAGGTTCAATTACGAATTGATATTTAGGTGAGAATGAGAGACTTAATCTTAACTCTTCATTTGATTTGATCAAATGGTCCATAATTTTCCTTCATTTTATTTATTACCCAATCATTAATTGTGACGGCCATGATTGCACCCTGTGAATTGCGACTGTTAGTTCTAATAGATCATCACCTAATTCATGGTTAGGATTTCTTCTCTCATTCTCACCTAAATATTCATTCTCATAATAACTATTCCTACCCATTTATATTGAAATGTTATATATGTAATATAGTTTTGTTCTCATCTTTATCCACTTATTTTAAATACAAATTCATCTAGCATTTTTTAATTGAAAGCCACATTTTTACATATTTTTTTTCCATAAAAGCTAATTTATCAAGAGCAATTAAGGAAAGCGATGTGAGATATTCTTGTGTCCCACCCGCCAAGCGTTACGGGTGATGTGAGGCTCCCATCATAACGAGTATCATGCTGTGATGGGTACGTATGTGTATGTATATGTTCTATTTTAAATTTTAATTAAATATTAGTGTGACATGCACTTGATTTATTCAAAGAAAATGTCCAAATATTTAAAAAAAAGTTTTGTTCAATAGTTGCAACTTGATAGTGCACTTGGTTGTAAACTTAAACTCAATGGTCCAAACCCTATATTTGTCATTTTGATTTTGTATTTATTTTTTAGAGCAAACACTTGCAAAAGTGGAAATTTCATCATGGGCTATACCCTCAAGACTTTTCTAACAACACCTACTTTTCAAATCTCAATTTTACATCTACTTATTTTCTTAATGAGGTATGAAGACCTGCGCGTTGCTGCTGGAAATAAAATAAAATAATAATAAATAAAATGTAAAAACTAACTAAACATAAATAATTAATATAAAGGGTTTAGTTCATAAAGTGTATGAAACTTTACACCTTTTGCTATTGTATGTACTGAACTTTCAAACTAACCATTTGATGTACCGAAGTTACAAAAAATTACCAAATAATGTATCTAACCAGCTATAGAAGGTTTGATAATGATGTGGCGTAGGTTTTGATGACTTGGCATCTGATGTGTCAAGTGACATGTAACTTTAAATTTAAAAATAATTCAAAATTAATTAAGTTTATAATAAAAATAATAATAATAATAATAAAAAATAAGTTTATAATAATAATAATTCTGAGCAGATTTCAGATCATTTTAGGGCTTCGTTTTTTATATACATCGAGATCTTCATTTTTCCACCCAAGTCCCAAACATTTCGAGTCGATTTCATCAATTTAGGGCTTCGTTCAGAAATCCTCCTTCATCGATTTCATCTTGAGGTAAGCTTAGAGATTTCAGATTTCTTTATGTTTCATTTTGAGATTTCAGTTCTTTTTAAACAATTCTTGTTTAAGATTTGGTCTGCAATCAACACCTTCATTGTAGTGATCCATGGATTTAGGGTTCTTCAAGTGTGATTTCATATCTGAGCTTCAAGTGCGATTTGATGGCTTCATATGATGGCTTCAAGGATTTCAGATCTGTTTTATTAACTTGTAAGGCTTCAAGTGCGATCTGGTCTGCAATCGACACCTTCAAGGATACATAAATAGATTTAGGTTTTTGATTGTAAGTTTTCTTCTTCGTTTAAGGATTTTCGTTAGGGTTCTTGATTTCTGGATTCTTCATTAGGATTCTTGATTTCTGGGTTCTCGATTTAACAAATACATAAACTAATATGATGGTTTGAGTTACGGTTCTTAATTGTTATTAGATTTGAGTATATGATTCTGGGTTTCATCTCTTTTGTTTCAGATCTCGTGTTTGAGTTCGTGTTTGGGTTCAATTTAGGGTTTGATTATGGGTTTCATCTCTTTTGTTTCATCGTGTATATCAGGTGTTTGCAATTAATCAACGGTTGAATATTATGAAGATCATCTTCATGTTCTTCATGATTTATTTACTATTTCTTGAAGATATACACATATGGCAATTATTTAGTGATTTGTAACATTAAAAATATAAAAAATTAAAAAATTTACCTGTTACTTGCAGTATAGGTAACACAATACATTAAATTGTAACTTTCAAAAAGTTTGATACATCAAATGGTAAGTTTGAAGTCCAGTACATACAATAGCAAAAGGTGTAAAGTTGGAAACACTTTTATGAACTAAATCCTAATATAAAACACATTAATATAAGATTAAAATTCATGTTAAATAGAAAAAAGTTTTTTAAGAGTTTGACATTAATTATATACTGTTATCTTTATAAAATATGGTTATTCAGTATTGTATCACTAATTTATAGCTACGGTATTTCATAACATTAATAAAATACTGAAAATAAGTTTGTCTTCTATATCCTATATAACTTAGGGTTGTTTATATCCCATGTGGCAAAGCCTATTGATTGGTAAAATTTCAAGTATGAGCAATTGTAAATTGTAAAAATGATGATGTGGCACTCAATTAGGTGACTTCCATATCCCACATCGGTAGCTGAGACAAAACAAGGAGATCTCCATATCTATATATATATTTTATGATCCCACAATGCTTCCAAGAAAAAACCGAAGGATGTCCTTGCCTATATTTAGGTCTCCCAACATCTTTTGATTTTAGTTTAAAAACTTTAGTAAAGACCAGTTCGATGCGGGTTGCTCCGGTTCATAGGTTTGTTCCGGTTTTAGTGAAACCGCCCGTTTCACAGTTGTCCGGTTTAATCGCTAATTTTGAGCTGAAATTAATCACGGCTCACGGTTGAACCGGTTCACCCGGCCGGTCCAGCCTATGTGAAAATTCCGAATTAATTTTTTATTTTATTAAAATAAATTCGGTTTTTGGGTAGTTAACATGGTTAATCAGTTAACTAACTGTGTTTTGATTCTTGTGTATATAATAATCTATCTATCTATCTATATTCTATATAACTTAAGAACATTAAAATCCTATGTGGCATGTGTAATTAAGCTTCAAATTTGAAATCCAATGTAATTAGATAAGGTCAAAATATGATGTGGCACTCAATTAGGTGATTTATATATCCCACATCGCTAGCTGAGGCAAAACAAGAAGATCTCCATATCTCTCTCTATATATTTTATGATCCCACATTGCTTCTAAGAAACAACCAAAAGATATCCTTGTCTATATTTACATCTCCCAACATCTTTTGATTTTAGTTAAAAAGCTTTAGTAAAGACCGGTTCGATGCGGGTTTCTCCGGTTCATCGGTTTTGTTCCAATTTTAGTGAAACCGCCCGGTTCACAGTTGCCCGGTTTAGTCGCTGCTTTTAAACCGGATTTAATCAAGACTCACGGTTGAACTGGTTCAACCGGCTGGTCCAACCCGGATTTCAAAACAGTGCAATTGGGTCGCTGCTTTTGAACCGGGTTTAATCAGGGCTCATGGTTGATGGGTTCAACCGGCCGGAAAATTCTGAATTAATTTTTTATTTTATTAAAATAAATTTGGTTTTTTGGTAGTTAACATGGTTAATCAGTTAACTATATGTTTTCTGATTATTGTGTATATAATAATCTATATCCTATATAACTTAAGAAATTAAAAATCCTATGTGGTATGTGTAATTAAGCTTCAAATTGAAATCCAATGTAATTAGATAAGGTATAAATATGATGTGGCATTCAATTAGGTGATTTCCATATCTCACATCTCTAGCTGAGGCAAAACAAGGAGATCTCCATATATATATTATGATCCCACATTGCTTCTAAGTAACAACCGAAGAATGTCCCTTCCTATATTTAGGTCTCTTAACATTTTTGGATTTTAGTTAAAAAGCTTTAGTAAAGCCGGTTCGATGCGGGTTGCTCCGGTTCATTGGTTTTGTTCCAATTTTAGTGAAACCGCCCGGTTCACAGTTGCCCGGTTTAGTCGCTGCTTTTGAACCGGATTTAATCAAGACTCACGGTTGAACTGGTTCAACCGGCTGGTCCAACCCGGATTTCAAAACAGTGCAATTGGGTCAAGCAAGATGAAACTGTGATATTTGGCATATGTGAAAATTCCGAATTAATTTTTTATTTTTTAGAGTTGTTTATATCCCATGTGGCAATGCCTATTGATTGGTAAAATTTCAAGTATGAGCAATTGTAAATTGTAAAAATGATGATGTGGCACTCAATTAGGTGACTTCCATATCCCATATCGGTAGCTGAGGTAAAACAAGGAGATCTCCATATCTATATATATATATATTTTTTATGATCTCACATTGCTTCCAAGAAACAACTGAAGGATGTCCTTGCCTATATTTAGGTCTCCCAACATTTTTTGATTTTAGTTAAAAAACTTTAGTAAATGCTGGTTCGATGCGGGTTGCTCCGGTTCATAGGTTTGTTTCAGTTTTAGTGAAACCGCCCGTTTCACAGTTGCCCGGTTTAGTTGCTACTTTTGAACTGAAATTAATCACGGCTCATGGTTGAACCGGTTCACCCGACCGGTCCAGCCTATGTGAAAATTCCAAATTAATTTTTTATTTTATTAAAATAAATTCGGTTTTTGAGTAGTTAACATGGTTAATCAGTTAACTAACTGTTTTTTGATTCTTGTGTATATAATAATATATCTATATTCTATAAAACTTAAGAACATTTAAATCTATGTGGCATGTGTCATTAAGCTTCAAAATTGAAATCCAATGTAATTAGATAAAGTCAAAATATGATGTGGCACTCAATTAGGTGATTTCTATATCTCACATCGCTAGCTGAGGCAAAACAAGAAGATCTCCATATCTCTCTCTATATATTTTATGATCTCACACTGCTTCTAAGAAACAACCAAAGGATATCCTTGCCTATATTTACATCTCCCAACATATTTTGATTTTAGTTAAAAAGCTTTAGTAAAGACCGGTTCGATGCGAGTTTCTCCGGTTCATCAGTTTTGTTCCGGTTTTAGTAAAACCGCCGGTTCACAGTTGTCCGGTTTAATCGCTACTTTTGAACCGGATTTAATCAGGGCTCATGGTTGATGGGTTCAACAGGCCGGTCCGGCCTATGTTAAAATTCTGAATTAATTTTTTATTTTATTAAAATAAAATCGGGTTTTTGGTAGTTAACATTGTTAATCAGTTAACTATATGTTTTCTGATTATTATTTATATAATAATCTATATCCTATATAACTTAAGATATTAAAAATCCTATGTGGCATGTGTAATTAAGCTTCAAATTGAAATTCAATGTAATTAGATAATGTATAAATATGATGTGGCATTCAATTAGGTGATTTCCATATCTCACATCTCTAGCTGAGGCAAAACTAGGAGATCTCCATATATATATATCCATATATATATACATATATATATAGGCAAAAGTTCAAACGAGAACTGTTTTTCGTACGAGAACTGCGAGAACCAATCTGAGCCGTCTAATTCCTCCTCCCTTTAATGTCATTGCGCACCCATGAATTTCTCACATGCACCCTGCCACAGTTGATCCCCTCCACGCTCTCCATCCATGAAGTTCCCATATCCAAGGAACGGCCGAGATTGGTTCTCGCAGTTCTCGTACGAAAAACAGTTCTCGTTTGAACCATCCTCTCTCTCTCTCTCTCTCTCTCTATATATATATATATATATATATATATATATATATATATATATATATATATATATTATGATCCCACATTGTTTATACAACCGAAAATGAAAACCATATTCCACATCGCTAGCTGAGGCAAACAAGGAGATATATATATATATATATATATATATATATATATATATATAGTGTTAGGATCAAGGAAGAACCCTCTTAAATAGAGAACACAGAGAACACTTTTGAAACTTTGATTTCATTAATCAGATGGTTCAAAAATTGTCACAATTTATTTAGGCATTTGATTCCATTGATCATAGGATTTAAAATATGTCATGTTTTTTTAATAATATGTTCGAATATAATCCTGATGCATCGATGCATACAAAAGTCTTATTTGATGCATCAATGCATACAAAATTTTAAATTGTTAATAATTAAAGAAATAATTTTGATTTTAAGATTTAGGATGTAAAGTTGACTTTTGGGTAGCTATGGTGAACATTAACGTAAAGAAGAAATACTAAATTACAAGTTTACACGTGATCTCTCTGTTCTCTATTTAAAAGGGCTCTCCCTTGATCCTCACCCTATATATATATATATATATATGTGTGTGTGTGTGTGTGTGTGTGTGTAGTAAAGACTGGTTCGATGCGGGTTGCTCCGGTTCAACGGTTTTTCAGGTTTTAGTGAAATTTCCCGGTTCACAGTTGCCCGGTTTAGTTTCACAAAATTTAGACTTTATTAACAAAAGGAGATACGATGAGCTTATAGCTCAGGTTTTGAATAACTTAGGTACTAACTTATGCATCACTTAATAGGTCAGAATTTATAAAACTAGACACATTGGGCATCGATGAAAGCGGCAATAGTTTTAATGTTTGTATGAGGTTTTGTTTTTAATTACTATATTTTGTTGATTAAATATTTGCATATTTTAGGTGTAATTGCTCAAGTTATTGAGAAAAATATATATTCATAACCGCTAATTGCGCGAATACAATACTAATATATATATATATATATATATATATATATATATATATATATATATATATATATATATTACTGGAATTAGGTTCAAATACAAAAATTTTAAAGGTAAAAAGGATAGAGAGAAATATGAGGATGTGATGTGTCTTTTTAGTTAAAAGGGTAATTTAGGAATTTGATTTTATTTCCTAAAATTATGTAACTTTTTTCTCTCTCCTATAACCCACGTCTCCCCCTTTCCTGTTTATATTCATGCGACAATTTGCACAAAGCCAAAAACCCTAGAAAATGTGCAGCCGCCGTCGACCTGCTAAGCCTCCACCGTCGGCCTGTTGTACCCTAGTGACGCCAACAACGGTATCCGCATATCGCGTCGCCGTATGCATCCTGCACCGCCCTAATCAACCTCCGCCTCCCTGATGGTTTTTCCCCGCAACTGCCGCCTTCATCGCAAACTGCTTCACATCCGACGCCGGTGCTTGAAGGTGCTTGAAGGTGGAGTCGAACGTGAAATTGAAGTCGGAGGTACAATAGAAGTTGAAGGTTCCGATGTGGGATGCAATCGAAGTTGAAGGTTGCGCCTCCCTCCCATTTGTGCGACCACCACCACCGTCGAGGCTGAGGCTACCACCCAACAACCTTCATAGGCGTTTCGATCGTGATTTCTGCTTGATTCCAAAGATGGTTGTGGGTGAGTTGTGTGCATCAACGCTGGTGTAATGCAAAATTCGTTTTTGTATTTGTTTCCGATGCACAATAGGAGTTTTAGAATTGTGCATCTTATGTTTTTGGTATGTATCTGGTGCGATCTGGATTGTGCATCTTATATATTTGGTATGTATTCATCAGTTTTGAATGTATCAGTTACAAATTTGTTCATGAGCTTCCGATTCTCATATTTTTGCTATTGAAAATGGGGGATTGTGCTTCAACGTAATATGTATCGGATTGTGTAAAAGAATTTAAAACAATAGTTTTATTAATTATTGAATAATTACAAGAGTTTATTGTTAAAATGGTCATTTAACTTAGGATTTCTGCCATTTTCGTCCTATAACTTTAAAAGTGGTAAAAACCATCCTTTAACAACCATTTCTATGCCACTTTGGTCCTTTCTAACTTTTGCCGTTAGTAACATCCGTTAAGTCAAGGGTATTTCAGTCTTTTTACCATTTTTTTCTATTTTGTTATTAATTAAAACAATATTTAAACCTCTTTTTAATAAAAATATATATTTAAAGTCAAATAGTCTTTTTGACTTCATATCTCTCTCTATACTTACTCTCTCTCTCTCAATCTCTCTGTCTCTCTTACTCCCCATTAACCTAACCCGCCCCCACGACCATGACACTACCGCCGCCGCCCAACGCCACAACCACCGCCCAAGGCCGCCACCACCACCAGCTCTCTTACTTTCTCCTCTCTCCTCCCTCTCTCCTCCCTCTCTCCTCCCTCTCTCAATCTCTCTTGCACTCTAGACTCTCTCTCAATCTCTCACTCTCCATTCCTCTCACTCAATAACCAACGCCCCCACCACCACCGCCCTACGCTACCACCGGCTCTCTCATCTTCTTCAACCACCTCGCCACCTCCATCGGTACAAGATAACCCTATAAAACCCTAGACGGCACACCACAAGAATTCTGTCATTTTCTCACGAATAAAATTTGTGGGTAAAGGATCTAAAATCGTGGGTAAATGTCTAATTCCCACGGATTACTCATGAAGTACTGTTCGTGGGGAAAGCCATCGAGGGTAATTTGTTACCCACAAATTATTTTGTTTGTGGGTATGTTTACACACAAATTTTTTTGTGGGTACTTATATTTTTTTTGTGGGTAAAAGCTTGACTAGACTTACGAGATACCACGAAAATACCCACAAATCAAGTTGTGTGTGTTATGTGGGTAAGTTTGCCCGCAACACTTTTGGTGAGTGTTTACGTTTTTTTTCGTGGGTAAATACTTGATCAAATTATTTAATACGACGAAAACACCACAAATCATTTTGTGTGTGTTATGTGGGTAAGTTTACCCACAATATTTTTAGTGGGTAAATGTCTTAAGTTTGTGAGTAAATGATCGACTAATTTTATAAGAAACCCAAGAGATACCCACAAATGAAGTCGTGAGTAACCATAGGTGAAAGCACACACGGATATTTGTAGGTAAAAGTTGTGAGTAGATATATTACATAAACTCAATTATAATACATGGATAAAATTAACGACATGTACTATAAGAAACACATTATAAATAAAATCCTCGTAATATAAACGACAATATTGTAGAAAATGAACTCAAACATAAATACTAAATCAAACCATTGGTCTAAATCTCCGTCCAAAAAACATAGGTCTAAACATATTATAAAGTAAATAAATAAAGGACAAATAAACTTATCAATCATGTTTCATAACATCTAGATAGGGGTGTCATGATGATCTTCACTTGTATCCGCCTCGGAGTGACTAGCATTTGTGTTTTGACGAGCATCCGCAGTACTTGGTCCTTCATCACTCTCCTCATTTTCGGTACCTACGAGTGGAACACCAACACGTTGGCACACAATCTCAAGAGTTTCCTCAAGTGATTTGTTTCTCCTAGTTAACTTTTCTACCTTTCTTTCCATTGTTAGGTACTTGTCCTTCCACCCTTCATTTTCCTTAGAAGTAGTAGTCGCATTTCCGCACCGTGTCTGTTCACGTCCTATAGGGCCACGGCCATACACTCTTCTTTTTTTCACCCCACCAGCTGCCTCATGATAAAGTGTTGATTCATCAGCAGCTCCAGATGCATGATTTTGTTGTTGATTTTGCTGGAGTGTTTGCCTCAGACGCAACATGTTATCCTATAATTATGTACATGCAAACATGAGTAGTTACAATAAGAAGAATAAGGTAAGGATTTGAAATCAAAACTTACATTTATGGTCCTTGACCTTGCATTAATAAAAGTTCGGTTATCATGACCTTTGGTATGAGTATGCAAAAATAGTTCAAATGGCGTAGGAGGACGCTTAAGTGTAGATTCCTACAACAATATACAATAATTAGAGAGATCAACAAATAAGTTTGGATAAGTAAATATGCATTTAAGTACTCCTCCAATAGACTAGTTAAAATACACATATTCCCATATTTTATTATGGCTAATTATCATTTTATTACCAGCCATTATAAAACTAGTATATATCAAAATCCAGCCTCACTTTACAAGCTACAAAAATAGAGGCATCCATGGAACTAAACGTTGAGACGAATATAACAACAAGACAAATATAAATTATAAGAAAACAAGATTACTACACATCTTACAGATTAATTATATTAATTACATTTGATATATTACATAAAGTTTATACATGGAACAAAAGGTTGTGCTATATTTCAGCTTCAAATATGCTGGCAAGAAGTAAAATTCCTAACACTGCTATTGTTATATATATTGTGAAAGTTTTCAACATAAATTGACATGTTTGTTGATCATAGTCCACAATGGTAACCAAGTTTTACTATTGTTTCAGATCTCACAGCCCAACAAGTATTTATTAATCAAGCCAAAGTGACAACACTTTCTTTTTAGAGTTTTTAACACATGGTAAGGTTAGATAAATGTAACAAAGAAACTATAGGCAAAAGTTCACATATAATAACTATTTTGTGCAGATACAACTCCTAGTATATGGAGGCTTTTTGTCCTATAAGTTATCAAGAGGTCAAATAATAAAACGCATTCCATGTTAAAAACAAAATATGATATACTTACAAGTTTCTTTGCATGCTCGCGATATGAAATTGACCCACCGGTATGAGTTGATGAACCTTCACCTTGGAGACGATTTTGGGTATTTATTTCGCTCTTCTCCTTATACTTAGGTGTATCCCAATAAGCTTTAAAATCACTCCATTGATCATCAGTCATATATGGTGGTTTTTCACCACTACTTCTAACATCTCTAAGCATATCGTTGTAGCGCAATGCCGCTTTTGCATTCCATGCCTTCTTTACTTGTGCCTCGGACTCGGCATCCCATATATAATTTTTCTAATGAATATCCAATTTATTAATATATATATAGATATGATATAATTCTCGCAAACAAATATTAAAGAATAGAATGAATACCTTGAATTCTTCAAAGTAGAAATTTTTTGTATTGCTTGACACCTTTGTCCAAGTGTATGCTTTATCATCAATTCTTTCTTGAAAATTTCTTCTAATTGTGCGTGAACAATCACTTGACTTGTCAAACCTGTTATAATGACAAACAAAGAATGAACCGACTTAGAAATGTTATCATTCTTGAATTGCAAAATAAAAATTTCTTACAGCCCATCCTCAACAGTCACGTATTATCTTGTGTCTTCATGTGGTGGATTTCGTGAATCAACGTTCGATCCGGAGCCCAAATGTGTAACAATCTGATTCTCTTGTGAAGGTTGATTACCATCAGTGTTGGTTGTTGAACCATTACGATGGTCATCAGATGAGCCTCTTCTAGCATGTGAAGAACCTCCCCTAGTTACATGCCCTCCCCTTCCTCTAGCCATATCTGAAACAAGGGATAAAGTTCCCACACACACTGACTGCAATATTACCATTGATGAAGAGTTGGATATATAAGGGAATGAAGAACGTACAGGGGTTGCCAGAAGAAAGCCAAATATGAATCCAAATAACCCACAGTTTCCCAAACCAATTACTGATCATAAAGTTTCAAATAAGTTGTAATGTTTTCTATTTATTAAAATCTGTGCAGTCTAGTGTGTAACTCTAAACAAGCATGAATGAAGGCCAGTTGCAATAATCTGGAGGAAAAGAATCATCAACAAGGCTTGATTAAAGGACCTCAGGGGTTGAAATCAAGTTCAGATTAATTTAGCTAAGTACAAAAACAATTTAGACTGTCAAAATATATAGCCTGAATTGCATAACAGACAAGTTATATTGCATGATTTACAAGTTTAAGGTGTGATTGGTGGCTCTCTTTGGGTACCAATCCCTCCCCTTCTCCTGGATTCATATATAAAATTTTCCAGGTTATGTATCTTTGGTCAAAGAAAAAGGCTCATATGTTCAAGTATCTGATTCTATGGCTTTCATGTGCCTTGATATCTCAATTTCATAGTTACGTATGATTTTTTTAGCTTGACACTGAAGTTCCTAAAACACAATTGATTTCCTTTATTTTGTATTACGTATTATGCTTCTGCAAGTGTTTTGCATCATATATTTTTTACTTCCGTTGTTATTTTACAATTGGTTTCAAATATGATATCTTGATATGTATCCCGTTTTAGTATTAGAAGATGAACAATCCACACGAAAAGAAACATGCTTCTTATCTGCTAAATAAACTTCCTAATTTGCATCTACTAAAAAACAGATTATAACCTAGTAAAAGTGGTGACTCGGTGATAAAAAATAATCACAACATGAATTCATAACCTTACTAACATGAAACCAGAAATTGATTTCAATTTTGATCAGATACTTACCTCCAACTGTGAAGAACGAGAACGAACGGTCTCCCAACTCCTAGACCTTCTTCGATGCTGCTCAACCCAATATCTCCTATCAATCTGATCCATGACGATGGAGTTACTGATGAATATGCCGAAAATTATGTTTAGCAACCGTTAATTCGTGGACATGTATGCCGAGAATTTCTGCCGTAGAAAGTAACCCCGTCGTTTTGGGGCTTTTTATGTCGTTCTTTGGATTCTATTAGAATAGGGTACCATAGTGTATATATAATAGTTGTTTCGTAGCTAAATATATTTTTAAGACTGAAACCAAAATGTCAATTGTATCTTGTTTGGATCAAGTGGATAAGGCTTTGAGCGTTTTTAGTTTTTTATATTTGATGAGGGTTCGATCCCTACTATTTATTTTCTATATTATGGGTTTTGAAGTATTTTTTTATTAAGTGCATATTTAAATAGTATTATATTTTATTAAAATCTTATTTTGGTTAATAATATTATATAAATATTATTGGTAGGAAGGGATATCTAACCATCGTAATATATTACTCACACAAAAAACTAACTACTATAAGATACCTACGAAAACAAGATGTGGGTAAATTTGTATATACATGTTTACCAAATAAAACACCTATAAAAATTTCCCGCAACCAAATGCCCACGATATGTAATCTGGTTGAAGTCGTAGATAATTTTTACCCACAGATTATCCACGGAAATTACCCACATAAAAGACAGACGTGGGTAATCCGTATATCACGTAAAACTCACACGAGATTTCCCACGGTTTTTACACACATAAAGTAAAGTCATGGGTAATTTGTGCATATTATTTTATCCGGAATACTTTACCCACATATTACACACGTAATACAAGTCCATGGGTATTTTTGTGGTTAATTTATGGAAAAATCGTGGGTAAAGTCATTATATTTTTTAGTTTGATAAGCGTGGACAATTTATGGGTAATACGTGGGTAAATACCCACAAATCAACCAAGGTGGGTAATTTTCGTGGGTAATTGTCAGAATTCTTGTAGTGGCACCACCGTAACCAAGATCCCCCCACCATACCCAAGATCTGGAATAACCAACACAACCGTAACCAAGATCGAAGCACGACCACCACCGTAACCAAGATCTGGAAGAACCACCGCCACCGTCATCTTCATCCGCCACCACCACCGTAACCAAGATTTGGTCAGATCTAGGGTTTTTTTATTGGTTTTTGGGGGTTTTCTTCGAACTTTTTGGGGTTTTTGTCAGACCTAGGGTTTTTGGGGGGGTTTTTATTCGAACTTTTTGAGGTTTTGATCGGTATTTGAAGCAGATGGTGGTTTTTGGTGGGTTTTAGTCGGTTTTTTACTGCAGTTGTGTTCTCGAGAGATGGGTGCGGTGGTGGATAACTTGAGGTGTAGTGTGGTGGTAGTGATGGTGGTGGATGTGGTGGTGGTTTCTGGTTCAGGTATGAAAGAGAGAGAAATACTGATTAGAATGAGAGACAATAGATAATACTATTATTATAAAAACTTTTTAGGTTAAAGCATATATTAAACCGCTTTGATGGAGTGATGAGAGACTATTAATTATCAATCTGTAATAACAAAAAACTAATGGAGTAACATTTTGGAAAGATAAGGTCGTCGGGTGGGTAGAAAACTAATGGAGCGGGTCCCTCGATTATCATATTAGAAAGGAATAAGGAAGTTAGTTTTCAAAAAGTAGAGATTGGTTATTTTCATCCTTTCGAAGTTCAGGTAGATTGAAGGATATGTAGTTATCCATGAGGAGACAGAATGAAAAGAAAATGAATAATATTATTATTATTTAGTTACAATCAGATTGTATGTCACTCCTAAATGATTTTATTAACTGAAGCTCTGTTTGCCTTCAATAAAACCGGACATAACCGTGACTAAGTTAATTTGATTCTCATGAGAGGATATAAAATCATATATCAAAATTTTTTTATACTGGCCCGAGTTTACACGAGCGTGAAATCTAGTAAATAAATAAAGTAAAACTTCATCTAGGTAATAAAAATCAAAATAGAGTTACATCTTTTTATAATAAAGTTCATTTGAAATTTTAGTGTTTAAATTAGTTTTTACTATTAAACATTCAAAGGAGAAACACCATTAAAAATTTCGAAAAAACTATAAAGTATTCTATTTTTTTATCTAAAAACATAAGAATAAAAAATTTTAAATCAAAATAATCATTATATAATTTGATAAAATAGAAGAATGAATGGTTAGGGAAAGAAAGGTGTACAACGAAAACAACAAAAAATGCGTGAGAAAAAAGATAGGGAAAGCAGAAAAAAATGCGTTCGGTGGGTTTTGAACCCAGGCCTTTCAACTCTTGTTAGACATTCCTTGCCACTCCGCCCAAGCATCGCTAGCTAACCAAGTTCAGCAATAAAATATAAAGTAAATTACAAAAATCGTCCCTGTGGTTTGCAAAAAGTAACACCTTTGTTCCTTTATAATAAAAAACTACAGAAATCGTCCATGTGGTTGACATTTTGTAACACTTTTAGTCCTTTAGTCAAACGGCTGTTAACTTTTTCGTTAAGGCCCCTCATGTTCCTTGCACATGAGGGTATTTTGGTCTTTCTACCACTAATCCATGTTTCCAAACAAGCGTTCACCCTACTAACTCTCTTTCTCACACACTCTCTCGATCTCGAGTCTCTCTCTCAGCTCTCAATGCATTTCCAGATGAAGAACATCATATCAACACCAACAAAATTTAACCAGAGATTTTCAATGAATTTTCAGATGAAGAACAATAACAGATCAATGAATTTCCAGATGAAGAACAACAACAGATCAACCCTAAATTTATAGAACCAAAAACCCAAATTTACCTGAATAGATTAACATACAAGAACACCTGAATACATATAGTTGATTTTGAAGAACACAAAAGCGTGACTCAAAAAGCTAAAAACATATATGAGAAAGAAAGAGATGAGTGAAGCATAAGAAACAAACACGATTTCATTAAAAACTTGAATACATTCACACTTGAACCTGAAAACGATGAAGAACACATTCTGATTTTGCTTAAAAACATATACGCCTCCAGATCTACAAGGAGCAAGTGACAGAGGGTAGTTGACTGAGTATAAACCCCTATAACCCCAACTCGATCCAGATAAAGAACAACAAGTTCAATGTATTTCCACCTTATATCTGCTCGAAGGCATCAGTAGCGATGGAGAAAACCCTAGATCTGCTCGATTGAGGGCAGGCACAAGTAGCGGTGGTAGCAGATCTGCTCGAAACCTAAATCCCAAGAAATCAGCGGTGGTAGCAGATCTTCATATATGGACGGTGGTGGTTGTGAAACAGGGGACGGCGACGTGGTGGTTGTGACAAGGTGACGGTTCAGGCGACGGTTCGTTCAGATCTGGTGGTCTTTGCGGTGGCGGCAGTTCGTTCTACATGCGGCGAAGAAGGAGCAGGACGATGATGATGGTGGTGGCTGTGGGTGACGATGATGATGGTGGTGGCTGTGGGTGTCGAAAGCAGAGAGAGAGAGAGAGAGAGAGAGAGAGAGGGAGAGTCAAGAGTAGGGAGAGAGACTAGAGAGAGACTAATAAAAGAGAGTTGGTAGGGTGCTTTTTAGTGTATGGTTACAAGGATTAGTGGTAAAAAGACTAAAATACCCTCATGTGCAAGGCACAAGAGGGGATCTTTAACGGAAAATTAAACGGACGTTTGTCTAAAGGACAAAATGTGTTACAAATTGTCAACCTCAGGGACCAAAAGTGTTACAAAATGTCAACTACAAGGACGATTTCTGTACTTTTTGATTATAAAGGACCAAAGGTGTTACTTTTTGCAAACCACAGAGACGATTTTTATAATTTACTCTAAAATATATGATATTTAATTAGAATGTTACTGTTCATTGTCATGCAAAATGTTATATATTATAATTTGCCACATTATATTGGCTTTTTTTAAACTTCTCTAGAAAAGTCAAAGAATGGAGTGAGTAAAGAGAGTTTTGAGGAGTACACATGTCATTTTTTAATAATTAAAGGATAAAGTAGAAGGATTTTTAATTTCTCAATCACAAATATATATTTGTTTGTACACCAATGTGATATGTTTATGTTAAAAGAGATTGAAAAGACACATAATACATAAAATTAATTGTTTTAACTTTTATTTGCTTTAACAAAGTAATAAAACCTACTTTTCAATTTTTTATTAGTTAATTCTATTGAGCTTCTCTTAATAGTTCAGATGGTCCTCTTGATGTGTATATAAATGTGTAACATGCATTGAAAATAATACTTGAATGATTTGACATGTATTTTATATAAGAGGAGAGAGCCAAATAGTATCACCCTTTTTTATTATTTGCGGTTCAACTCTAATACACATATTTTTCTTACGTGGAAATTTTTTATCAATTTTTTTCGTCTTAATTTTTTTAATTCTTTCTCCTCTTTTCTTTTAAAAAAATAGTTTTACAAATACTTTTTTTAAAATTTTAGTTATTATTGAATTAGAAAAAAAGAATATTTGAAAGTTCTTTTTTTTGTTTCAATAACTACTTTTTTTTCTATAATCTATTTAGAGATTTAGGTTTTACTTTTTATGGAAAAAATATGTTAGGTTGTGTTTGTTTGGCACTTAACCATTCCATTCAGCACCTCAAAACTGAATCGGTCAGATTCAGCGTGTTTGGCGGACAAAAAAAAGGCCCTCTGAATGAGAAATTAATGCGGACCGATTCTGCACGGGAAAGGATTCCAAACTATTCAGCACTTATCCATTTTACTGAATTACCCTTAAAATAGCTACTTTATTTGACGTTCCCACTCCCGTATCCTTAAACGGTAGTTTCATCTCCCCCAAAACCTAAGGCATATCACTGTTGTTTTCTGCAAAATCAACCGGTGTTCCATTATCCATCTAAACTTGAATAAGTATGTATAATCGTCCTTCAAAGTATTAATCCATTATTGTTTGATTTGTTTCTTTTTTCATGTTCGATCGGTGATATATGCTTGTGTATACTTTGTTTTTTTTCATGTTCCATTCTTCAAAAGATACAGTATATTTTGTGTTGATAATCCATAGCTGCTACCGTGTTCTAAATCTATTGGTGGATTATTGTAACTTTTATTCATAATCGATACATATTTTTCATGTTAGATGCCCTCTGTTTTTTTTTCATGTTCCATTCTTCAAATAATTTTGCTACAGAAGCTTCATGATCAAATGGTTGGTAAATATTTTCTTCAAATATATGTTTTATCTTTGACTGTCATTATCGAACATATACATGGATGCCACCATCTTTGTTTAATATGTAGGCTGCCATTATCTTTGTTTTGGCTGCAATTAATTTATAATATGTAGGCTGCCTTATCTTTGAATTTTTCTCTATTATGTTTGTCTCTGTAATTCCTTAATAATGAAGTAGGCCTTGCACTAGCTAGTTTGATTAAGAGGTTAGGGTTAATAATCTCAAGTATCCTTATTAGTTTTATCACTCAACTCGTTTAGACATGGATAGTGTTTAACGATCCATTTTCAACATGTATGTTCTGTGATTCTCAACCCATTTAGACATGGCTCGTGTTGAATTCTTTTATCGCATTAAGTTCTTTTATCATTTATTTGTATCGCATTAAATTCTTTTATCATTATATATATATACATACATACATATTTAACACACACGACTTTATAACAGATAAGTATTACCTTTGTGATGTTGCATATACCAACACACGTGGATTTATGACTCCATATCGCAATACAAGGTATTGGCTAGCAGATTTTCGACGTCAACGTGCTTTAACCAAAGAGGAAAGGTTCAATCATGCTCATGCGCAACTTAGAAATGTTATAGAGCATGCCTACGGTGTTCTAAAAGCAAGATTCCCAATCCTTAAGCAGATGGCTCCTTATCCTTTTCCAGTACAACGTGACATAGTGATTGCATGTTTTGCGGTCCATAATTTTATAAGAAAATGCAAAGTTTATGACCAATTATTTATGGATTACGATGAGAACATGTTAGCTAGTGAAGAACAAGCTGGCGGAAATGAGCAAGACGAGATAAATAGAGTTGAATGGGGTCCTCAAGGCAATGAGTATATGTCTAATCTACGTGATCAAATTGCTAATCAATTGTTTTTAAATGCTTCAAATTAATATCATTATTTGAGTTGATTTGTCTAGAACCGAAGAATGCTTTTTATGTTATTCATGTAATGTATTTTGTTATGCTATTCGTAGTAATGTGTGTTGATATTTTACCAACAAAAAGTGTTTTCATGCTACAAGAATTATATTTCATTACAAGTGTTGATATTTTGACAAATATATGTGTTTTTAAGATAAAAAAAATGTGTTTTGAAGAACATAACAAACTGTTTATTTCATTCAGTACTTTATTATACAGGAGGGTAATATAGTCATTTTCTGTCATTCAGACTGATTATTCAGAAGCATTATCAAATAGCTTTTTTTATTCAAAACCATAACCATACAGAGCCTTTTAATCATTCAGACTGCAAAATCATTCAGCACTAAACCATTATGTTTTAACAAACAGCACCTTAGTCTTATTCGAGTTTTATTTTTCTTCGTGAAAATTTGTTATCGTTGTAAATTTTCATAATAATAAAAGGTTAGATTAGACGTAATACGAAAAATAAAACTTAAATCGATTTAAATATGAACTAGATGTGAAGATGGCGTCAATGCATTTTGAAAGATAGGTGCTATTTTATATCCATCCTTACTTTTTTCCGCTGTAGCACACGAGGTTTTACAGCTCTTTTTACAGTAAATCATAAGAAAGACAAAATAATGAATAAGAGTGAAGATTTTAAAACCCAACATCCATAATTATCAAAGTAAAACTATAATATCCATTTTCTTATTTCATGGTAAAACTATACTCTCTCCAGGACCAATTCTAGACTCTAGAGCTTGAGAAATCGTTATAGCATTCCACTTGCTGAATATAATGTTGCTCTCTTGTTTTTTTGGGTATATTGTGAATATGTATTCAAGTTGACACATCTTATTAGTATGTGTACTGAACTATAAAAACTATCATTTAATATATCAAACTCTTCAAAGTTGTTTTATATATCATGCAATTTTAATAGCATGTTCTAGGTAAAATATTTGTTTCTGAATTATTTATTTACCAACTTATTATTCTTATGATTGCTATTACTTTGATTAAGATTCATGATGAATGTTCATCGTGTGCATCCATATATGAAGATTCATCATCTGCATCGAACAAGAAACATGCAATAAATCAGAAAACATTTGAACCCAAAATTGATAAAGTATGAACCTAAATCATAATGAAAACCTAATTGCAAATGGACAAATTTGAACATACTCCCATATATGGAAGATAATCGTTTAAGAACCCTAGATTATTAATCGAAATCGTAATGAAACTCAAACTGTTTAAAAATCCTAGATTTGGAAGAGAATCAATGATGAACATATCCAAAAAGCAATGAATCAAGAACAATTAATCGTAGATGAGCCAAGAACAACAACTCTATATCAAGATGAAATTGAAACTTACGAGTTGATAATGTCGTATGAATAGAATGAAGCAAGGACCATAAAAGGTGAATAGCCCCTAGGATGAAGACGAGTCACAAAACCATCGATGGAACCCTAACTCACTTAGCAGATGATGATGATGAAGAACCATAATCTTGATATGGAATCCTGATCAATGAACCCTAATCGCCCCTTAGTTGCATGAATCGAACCCTAACTAGTAAACATGTGGAATAGCCCTTAGTCCATGGATCACACGAATTTCCTAGGAAGTAAATTTGTGGAATAGTCCCTATGGAACACATGGAATCGACAATGAAAAGGGAAAACCTGAACACATTCCATGGATCCCTTGTTGAGTCAATACACAAAAGAAGAATTGTTATTGACTTATAATTATTTTTAGGGTTTAGTATCCAAAAGTGTACCAAACTTGTCACTTTTTTCTATTATATATACTCAACTTTAAAAACTACCATTCAATGTATCAAAGTCTTAAAAATTATCATTTAGTGTATCCTTACCTTTGATAATATGTTACATGTGACGATGCAAAGGTTATGGGTAACGTGGTGGTTGATGGCAGGTGACATGACTTTTCTTATTTAACATTAAATAATATAATAATAATTATAATAATACTGATAATGATAATGATAATAATAATAATATAAAACCTTATGAACAGATGAAGGCTTCATCTTCACTGCTTGGGTTTCTTTCGATTAGGTCCATATCAATGCTTTATCTTCACTCCTTTGGTTCGACGATAGGTCTAATCGATGGTTCTGATTCAATGCTTCATCTTCACTGCTTTAGTTAGTCCATGTGTTTCCATCGATGCATCTTTCTGTTTGGTTTGGGGCCAACACCACAGTCACCCTGCTTCATCATCGACCGACCAGCACCATCATCATCCGCCTTGATCATCGACGAGAACCATCACCACAGATCTGGGTTTCTCACCGTCACCTTACTTCATCATCGAAGACAATTTATTTATGTGTTCGAAACCTAAATATGATTTTGAACATGTGTTTGATTTCCATCTGTTCAAGGTTCTTCGATTACCATCGCCAAGTAAGTTTCTAATTTTGAACATGTTTCGAAACCCAAATCTGAAATTTTGTTTATGTGTTCTTCATAGGTTTCGATTTTGAACACATATTTAGGGTTCTTGTTCTGTTCTTCGATTTAGGGTTTTTCAAATCACATGTTCTTGTTGCAAATTTTGTTCTGTTCTTCGATTTATGGTTTTTCATAATGATAAACATCTAGATGGTTTCACATGTTCTTCGATTTTTATGTGCTTCATCATCGACCGACCATCTGTTCATTTTCATCGATTGAAAGTTTGGTTAACTGTTCACAAATTTTAGGGTTTCATTTTTAGGATTTTAGGGTTTTTTAATGTTATGTTCTTCGATTAAGGTTCATATCACATGATGTTTGAGACCTGTTCTTAGAAGACTTTTGTCTTCTTCATCTTGTTGAAGATGAAGATGTTCTTGTGTTCTTGAACAAGATAAAGATGTTCTTGATATTTATGATGTGTCAATAATTAATGATGTGAAAATTGTTGTGATATTAAAATGTAAAAATAAAATAAATCCCCTTTTGCCTGAAATGTAGGTAAGCGGGTATTAAACGGTAACTTTTTGAGACTTCGATACATCAAATTTTAGTCTTGAAAGTAGGGTATATATAATAGTAAAAAATGACAAGTTCGATACACTTTAAACCCTTATTTTTATGTTGTATTATTATTATTATTGTTGTTGTTGTTGTTGTTATTGTTGTTATTATTATTATTATTATTATTATTATTATTATTATTATTACATAATAATGATGGAAACAAGGTATCTTGCTAGAAAGTAGAAACCTACAGTCACAAGTCATAATATATAATATAGTAAATTCTGAAACTTCAGTATTATTACATGGTAGTTTTTAATCTGATCATTCATTTACTTAAAAATAAATAATTAATTTTTATTTTTATTGGTTAAAATTGAATAAAATTATACCACGTTAATTTATCGGCAAGTGGGAGATCGGATGAGGGGGCCGGGGGAAGAAATAAATAAATGATACCACGCAAGTAATTTAAATGAAACTACTTTAATTTACTCTACTTACGTACTTGCACAAATAATTTATTAAAAAAGTACATGGCAGCCCCGGCCAAAACTAAGTATAATTTAGATGAAACCAATTTCCAGGCAACCTCTCGCCATCTCGATCTATACTATACTCATACTCATTATTATTATTAGCTTATTACTATTAGTCACCGGCTCATTGTGTCTCCATTAATCCTTCACCATACATTATATCCAACTCACAAGCCATCTTTAATAATTCCTTTCATCTTGAATCCTGTAACACCCCTATTTCTTATATATCGTTTAATAACCCTACTATATCGTTTGGTTTTTTTTGATAAATTAAAAATATAATTTCAAGTTTTAAAACCAAAATAGATACACATATATACGTTTTTAATAACTATTATAATACAAAGCATCTAGCTTTGAACAATATAATAGTTATTATTTAATTACACACTAAAAGTGTTGGTATTTTAGTTACGAAAATAAAATATATAAATAATAATAATCAAGATGGAAGGATAAGTTTGGAATAATTCTAGTATAGCATGAGGTGGTCATAAACTTGATATAAACCTTACACCTCATGTAATATTGCCTTGCATGCATAACTATATACAAATGACACATGTAACACCTATTACCTATTATAGCTACGTTGGTCAAGTATAAAAGGGGGGCAAGTGCTCTCTTAGATTTCCATCTCAAACATACTTAAACATCTGCTTCTCGTAAGTAAAGGTTGATATTCCACCTATTCAAGAACCATCCTAAATTTATTAAGTGAGTTTCGTGATGCCTTTATCAAACTGAGATATATGTGATATATATTGTGCTTACATGTCTAATTGACTCATGTACCATGTTTATCATATTTAACGCTTTCTTGTCTTATACCATGCATATTGTTTTTATGCGTATATATATACACGAGTTGTTGGGTAAATAATAAAAAGAGCGAAAACGTAGTGGTTGTTCGTAAATGTATAATGAAAAGCGGGAACGTAATTGTTGTTCGCTAATAAATATATTTTGGTACGATTAGTGCGCGGGAGGCATCTCGTTGTTACTAAGTCGTTACCGGCAGATACATGTCTAGCCCCTCTAGTACATTGTATAAAGGTCATGGCACGGATAGCACGCTCGCTAGCCGATGTCTGAAAATGACTTTGAAATGAGATATTAAATTTACCCAAAACTCAGAGATCTCAACATATTTTCTATATCTTATGTTTCATATTTATCATGAATGCATGTGATATATTTTGTACACAAAACACACGAATTCACTAAGCCTTTAGGCTTATGCATTTACATATATATCTCAGGATATAATCGTTAGAGAAAAGCATGGATTTCGGGCATTAAAATGATGGGACCAGATGACACTTGGAGACTTTGTTTTTAGTTATTAATAAAGTTTTATGTAGAACTCTAGCCTTTTAATTTATTTTAGCTTCCGTTATAACCGAAAACTCTGATATATATAAATAAAAACTTGATGTGTTATCTTATAAAGGTCTCGGGTGTCACAAATCCTGTTAGAAATTGTAAACCGGATTTCTTCTATAATCGTGTGAATCACTTTCTAAATTCGATATTTCGACCGTATATGTCTGGTATCACGAAATCCGAATTAGGATAATTGTAAAAACAACAATCTTGATTTTGGCAGAAATCAAGATCAAGAACCAGAGAGAAGATGTGAGATTTCGAATTCTGTGTGTCCCGTAACTGTTTCCGAACTTCATTTTAAAGTTTAAAAACGGGAGTTACAAAGTTATAGAGTTTACAATAGTGCCGCAGGAAAATCAAGTGTGTACTCCACACCCTTCATACTTGTTTTAGAACAAAGTTCAATCCTCTTGAAACACACGTATAAAATCCATTACACTAAATGAAACCGGTGACACTGAAATCACCAACAAATCCTATGTTTTCATCCAACCGACACCGTATCTATTTCTTATCACTCTCAAATAATCTTTGACTTAGCAGTATCAATGTATGTTCTCATCTTTAGTAATTTCTTTGATTAATGATTAAGATTATGATCGCATATAGGTTTTATGTAAATCGAATATGCAGTTGAAACCTCAAACATTATCATTCAAATACCAAGACAAAGATTGATTCTTTAAGTTATGTATAGATCCTTGTTATGAAAAAACATTATATGCGAAGATACCCTTACCTAATAATACTGTCATTGCATTACTCTTGTATTTCGATTGTCGTTTCCTACGTACGTACGTACCGATTGTTTTAATGATGAACATGCAGAAGCACGACATAATGTAACTGCTGTTTCCTTTACTTTAGTAAATTATATCTTCACATTCAGTACAAAAGCATTTATGGGTTTTGTCTTATGCGGTTCATCCTCAATTCACTTGTTTTTTGCAAGATGATTTCTTTCGATCTTTCAGCCAATTTCCTTTTACCATTTTTTTGCTGATTTCGATGATTCTCAGATACGATTCTTCCTTTCAGAGTTTTACATCAGATTGCGTGATCAATGCTTCCTTTTCAGTGTTTCAGGTGTGGACTTTTTTCCTTTCAACCATATATGGGAGTTACATATATAAAACTAATATTATATATAAAAGTTAATTTAGTAACTTTATTTATAAATTAGTTTAGAGATAATCTTTTTTAATATTTAAATGATATATCATTCTTAAGGTGAAGTTTGGTTCATTTGAATGTTAAGAATTGAAATCCTAAAGGATTTAGAATGTGAATTCTAATTCCTTAACTAGTGTGTTTGATAATTTGTCTAGAGAATTAACAATCGAAGTCCATCACTACCACTCCAAAACTATATTGTTAACACCTTAAACCGCCGCCAAGATCATAGTCGCCGGTCGCCACCTTCACTACCTCACCATAATCGAAGTCGCCGCACAAAACCGCACCCTAAATCAAAGTCGCCGCCCAAAATCAATGGATTAAAGGGGAGATGCCATCGGGAAACGCTTTTGATGGTGAAGATGATGAAGACTTAGGTTTTTTCAACAAAGAAACACGGCACGCTACAAGAAAAACAACCTTCAGCGATGACAAAAGTCGTTGCCAAAGGTTCAAATTTTGTCGCTGAAAGGTATTGGTGACGAAACTTCTGGCGAAAGAGTCGTCGCTGAAAGCCCGTCTGGGAAAGTTTTTAGACAGGAAATGTCGTCGCGGAAAGTTGACGACCCCTTACCGATGATAACAGTCGGCGCCGCCAAAAGTGACAGTAAAAAGAAAATAAAAAATTAAATAAATAACCTTGAGCGACGAAACAGTGCATATGCATATGCACTAGTGCGTATCCACATCTGTGCTAAAAAAAGTAGGTGAATCTGTGCATATGCACTAGGCAAAATTTGCACTTGTGCAAAATTTGCACCAGTGCACATGTCGAGCTGTGCTAGAAAAAAAACCCATCAAGTACAATTTTTTTTTTGAAGAAATATATCAAGACCGGTCTTAAATTAAAGAGCATAATTTTCTCGTTAATTTGGTATAATTTTCGTAATTTAACACCTCTCCGTTTAATGTATATATTAGTTTAAAACATGTGGGGGTAATGTAAAAATGTCCAAATTACCCTTAATTAATTAAGTGTAAGTTTGATTAGTTTATGGTTATCCATTAATAACTCTTTAATCTCAACACTCCATCTCTTTGATCAATGGGTATAATTGGTTCTCACAGTTATCGTACGAAAAACGGTTCTCGTTTGAACCGTACCCTATATATATATATATATAGTGTGTGTATATATATATATATATATATATATATATATATATATATATATATATATATATATATATATATATATATATATATATATATATATATATATATATATAGGGGAAGGTTTATTCGAGAACCGTTGTTAGTGCGAGAACCGCAAGAACCAATCTCAGCCGTTCCTTGGATATGGGAAGTTCATGGAAGGGAGAGCGTGGAGGGATAGAGTGTGGCAGGGTGCATGTGAGGAATTAATGAGTGAGCAATGACATTGAAAGAGGGGAAATTGGACGGCATATATATATATATATATATATATATATATATATAGGGTGAGGTTATATATAGAACTTCTCTTAAATATAGAACCTAAAAAATCATCCTGATAATGACACGTAACACTTTAATTAAGGGCAAAATTTGAAAATAACAAAAAAAAGAAAAAATCAACTTTATAAATAAAAAAACCACACTCAACTTTAAATTATCATAACTTATTCGTTTTTAAGAATTTTTGCAAAAAAAGTATATCGTTAGATTCAGTTTTTCGTCCTCTTTCAAAGACCAGGCTTGATATATTTCTGAAACTTTTTTTTTTGAAATGCAAAGTTTGCATTTTGAGCTGGGTTCATTCTAAATGCAAAATGCAAAACCCGAAAAACGTAAAATATAAACATGCAAGTCATCTGTATGCTTCCAAAATGAAAAAATTATGAAAATGCAAAATGCAAATCCAACATGATTCAATGAAAATGCAGTCTAAAATGCAAAATTACACATTCAAACCCAAAATGCAAAATCCGTACAAAATACTACATACTGCCCAAAATGCAAACAAAAATTTCATGTTCAAAAAAAAATTTAGAAAAATATGGTAAGAGTGATTTTGTTTGAAAGAAGATTAAAAAACTAAAAGATTGGTATAATTTGTTTGTTTAAATTCACAAAACTTAAAAAATTATGACAATTTAAAGTTTTTGTAAGTTTTTTTAAAAAAAATCGTGGGTTGTTGGAGGGGGGATTTTCCATGTTTGTCATTTTCTTCCTATATTAATACATTATAATTACAGTTTTGCCATCGTTAAATCTCATCCATTAATTTTGATGATCCAATGGTCCAGATTAGTTTTTTAGGTTCTTTGTTTAACACATGGTTCTTTATTGATCCAATTTATATATATATATATATATATATATATATATATAGGCAAAAGTTCAAACGAGAACTGTTTTTCGTACGAGAACTGCGAGAACCAATCTAAGCCGTTCAATTTCCCCTCCTTTAATGTCATTGCCCACCCATGAATTCCTCACATGCACCCTGCCACACTTGATCCCCTCCACGCTCTCCATCCATGAACTTCCCATATCCAAGGAACGGCTGAGATTGGTTCTCGCAGTTCTCGTACGAAAAACAGTTCTTGTTTGAACTCTCCCCTATATATATATATATATATATATATATATATATATAGACAAAAGTTCAAACGAAAACTGTTTTTCGTACGAGAACTGCGAGAACCAATCTGAACCGTCCAATTCCTCCTCCTTTAATGTCATTGTCCACCCATGAATTCCTCACATGCACCCTGCCACACTTGATTCCCTCCACGCTCTTCATCCATGAAATTCCCATATCCAAGGAACGGCTGAGATTGGTTCTCGCAGTTTTTGTACGAAAAATAGTTTTCGTTTGAACCATCCCGTATGTATATATATATATATATATATATATATATATATATATATATATATATATATATATATATATATATATATATATATGCAGCCCACCCCCATATGCATGCACGAGAAGACCGTTACTTTGTCCAGATCGATCGACTATATACGTAATACGTATGTACCTCTGTCTTTATATATACTGATTTTTAGTGATCACTCATTCCATTCCATGCATGTGCCATATATATCCGGCCCGGTATCCACCATCCAACCCGCAAGGACACAAGCGGCATGGCCGGTTAACTTCATTAATTAAGATCGGTTGATACATCCGTTTTCAATTCACGCATCATATATAGCCGCCTCTATTTACAATAACGTCCTCCATCCACCACTCAACCCCTACAAGTCCTTCAATTAATGTTATTAGTTTGATGGCCAAAAGAAACTTGATCCGGTGGTATCAAAATATGATTAAATACATTTTTTAGGGTTTGATTATTTAGGTCTATTTTTGTAGATATTAGTATAAATTAGCTAGCGAGTGTGTTTATGGTTCTGAAAAAAAATATTATTATATAGGATTGGACCGATTTAAAAAAAAGAATCTAGTATAAAAAGGGGACCGATGAGTGATGTATATTTATTGTTATTTAGTGACATTAAATTAGTATAATTTTGGATAGATTCTACGAATAGGTAGATTTTGTCTTAATTAGTTACTACCGTACAATTAACAATGAACATATTTAAAAAAATACAAATAACTTTCATAATTCTCTTGTTATATCTAAGTGGTTGAATACAATCAGAGTTAAAACCAAAGGCTATTGTATACAATAATAACTAAAATTATGTGTTAAATAAGTTGTTTGTATACAAGAAGAGGAGAATCATGAAAATCGATTATATGTTTTTTTTAAATAAAAGTTCAGTATATACAACGATAATTACTAATATACTTAAGTTCCGCAAATTAAGTTAAAATTGAATCCTAATTTTATGATAGGATCATCATCCTTTTTTACCCTAAGCAATCCGATTCAATGGAAATGCAGCTCAAAATGCAAATTACATATTTAAATTCAAAATACAAAAATACAATAAACAACACTCACTACAAGAAAAAACAGTTTTTGCGACATAAAATTTTTGCGGCGACATATGTCGCCGCTAATACCCCGCTAAACGACAAAAATTGGGCCCACAACCATCTGAAAAGCAGTTGTCGCCGCTAAAGACTTTTTGCGGCGACATTCGTCGCCGCTAAAGGCTATTCCCACCAATGTTTTCCCCCGAAAACCATGGCGGGATATTTTCGCACCTAAAACATTGGACGTCGCCGCAAATAGTTATATGTCGTCGCAAAAGGTGTCGCCGCAAAAGGTATTTTATATTTTCTTTATTTACTAAAAAATATTTTATTATTTCTTTATTTATTTAATTTCTCTTGTCGCCGCAAAAAACTGTTGTCGCCGCAAAAGCTGTCGCCGCAAAAGGTATTACGAGATATAGAGTTCTTTTCTGCTTTTCTTTTCATTTTACGCATACATACATACACACAGCCCTCTCTCGATCTCTCTCGCCTCCGCCGGCCGTCGCTCGCCTCCGCCTCCGCTCTCGCCGTCGCTCGACTCCGCCGGTGGCCTCGCTCTCGCTCTCCGCCGGTGGCCTCGCTCTCGCTCTCGCTCTCTCTCTCGCTCTCGCTCTCGCTCATCGCCGGTCGCCGTCATCTCCGTCGCCGGCGAGTTGGTTTTCGAGGTAAACATCTCCATTTTCTTTGATCTAGGGTTGTAGAAGTTATAGATCTATAATTTATACTTTTTTTTTGTTACAAGAAAAAACCACCCTAAAGCCGTCGACCACCCTGCCGCCGCCGCCGCCGCCGGCTGTCGGATTCTTCCTCCTTCCTCCTTGCCTCCGACGACCCATCCTCCTAATTAAGGTATTTTTTTTATTATATATTAATGTTATATATTAATGTTAATTAGTTTAGGTTATTATTTGTTTATGTTAGATTATTATATTTTTTTTGTTAGTAATTTAAGTTATTTAAGTGTGTGTTAGTGATAATAATTGATTAATTTAAGATTATTGTTAATTAGTGTTTGATTAAAATTATTTTATGATAATAGTTTTAGTTATTTAATTGTTAATTAGTGGTAATAATAATTTAATCTAAGGCTATTGTTAATTAATGTTAGATTAATTAGTGTTAGATAATATTGTTAATTAATGTTAGATTAATTAGTGTTAGATTAATTTACATTCATTATGTTAGATAATATTTTATGTTATAATTTTTTATTATTGTTAATTAGTATTAATGTTTAAGTATTGTTAGTATACTAATAATGTGTTAAATAATTGATTAATCTAGTTGTTAATTTAAATTCATTATGTTAGATTATATTTAGTGTTATAATTTTAGATTATTGTTAATTAGTGTTAATGTTTAAGTATTGTTAGTATACTAATAATGTGTTAAATAGTTTATATGATGATGATGTTATAGTTTATTTGATAATGTTTGACTATTATCTATTGTCAATAAAAATAGATTAGTGCTAATTACTTTTAATCTTTAATCATTGTTAGTACACTAATAATGTTAGAAATTAGATCAATGTTAGATTATTATTTATTGTTAATGATGTTAGCTTATTGTTATCAATTGTTAATCTTTAATTAGTGTTAATATTCAATGTTAGTGTTAATCTTTAATCTTAGTATAATAATAATGGTAGTAATCATTTAGCTTAGAATATTGTTATCAATTTTATCTTATTTATACACAGCGCCGTATGGTTTTCATGAGAGACAATCAAGTCGGGAGTGAGAACCCTATGAGCGAAGAAGATATTTTGAGGGCGGTGTTGGGTGAACGTCGAGGACACGTTCGTGGGGTTGGAAGAACATTAAGTTCTTCATCCGTATCTGCTGCACAATCTACCGCTCAATCCCAGCCTACGGAGAGATTATATTCACAGGCCGAGGTAGATAACATGTTAGGGGATGTCCGGCAGCAGCTACAGTCTCAAAGCGAACAACTGCAGCAGCTACAGTCTCAATCTCAACGTACATCCGATCTCTATGATATATTACATGCGGCAGGTATAAATACTAATATTTCCTCAAGATCCGGACGTCAACCAACCACCGACTTGGCTGATATTGAAAAGTCTAGTGATGAGGATTAGATTATATGTTTGTTAGGCGAGTACTTGTGATTGTTTAAAAACGTTTTTGTTAACTTTCAAACTATCGTGTGTTCTACTTCGTTTGTTATTACGATTAGATACTTGTTTGTTAAATCGTATTGTTATACTTGTTGAGTTCCGAACAGCAGTTTTTTTGAATATTGCCCGGTTAAAAACGGGTGGAAAACGCAAAATGCAGCAAAAGCTGCTGGATTTAGTTTTGACTTTTTGTGGCGACATCTGTCGTCGCAAAAAGTGCAATTGTCGCCGCAAATAGCTCGCAAAAAAGAAATTATTTATTTAATATATAAAATTACATGTCGCCGCAAAACAATCAAATGTCGCCACAAAAAGGTTTTTTTTAATTTATTTTTAAATTATATGTGTCGCCGCAAAAAAAAACAAATGTCGCCGCAAAAAATCGTCCACGTGGCAGAAGGTGGTCCCGTTGAATGTCGTCGCAAAAATTAAAAATTGACGTCGCAAAAAAGTATTTGGGACGAACTATTTGCGGCGCCCTTTTTGCGACGCCATGTCGCCGCAAATAGATTTTAGCGACGCTATTTTGAGGTTTAGCGGCGACATTTGTCGCCGCAAATGGTCTTTTTTTTGTAGTGACTACAATACAAATTTTCCATACACATGAGATTGACATACAACTTATATTCATCTTTGTTGTACGTACAATCACTTTGTATTTCAAATGCAAAACCTGATGTCTACTTTGGCCGGCGGTGATTTCCCATTGAAAAAGAAAATGGATATGGAAGCTTTATGCAAGCGAAGATGGCAACGAAGATAAAGATCAGGTCGTCATCGTTTTTTGTCGAAGATGAAAAATCAGATCACCATTGTCTTCAAAAACAACACTGTAACACCTCATATATGCATACTAAAACAGACCCAAAGGCAACTTCAAATAACATCGTATCAATACATGGGTGATCAAACCCTAACTCTTACATTCTTGACTCAAAAGGACCCATGTAACAAATAATTTTACAAAATTTAGTCATGGGTTTCCAAATTCATCATCAAACACCGAAATTAAGCAAAATCTAAGTACTTTACGTGAGATTAAATCTGCCAAGCCTCAGTTTTAATCAATTCAAGGCTCTAATAGGTAGAATCAAAGATTGAACACCTCAATTTATACACAGATCAACATTCAGTCACTAGTCCTCTTGAATTAAGCAAAATCATCTGAGGTACTACCTCTTTTTTTATTGTTCTAGACACACTCGTCTCAAACGAGTCAGATTAACCAATACTTGGGGTAGTTAATCTTATTATTTTAATCCTTTAAATTTATTTTATGATATTTTGACTAGTTAAACTTGTATGAAACTTTATTATTTAAGTAACCCATAAATAATTAACTATGATCACTTGCACACAAAAAGCAAGGATCTTTAACATGGAATTTCACTTAGTTAGATTTTGTCAAAGAATAACATATCTAACAACAAGAGGTTATAACCCCGCGCGTTGCGGCGAGTGTTATTCACTTAATATGATATGTTTTAATTATAATAACAGACGAAGTATAAAATATATGTCTATTTACTACTACTACTACTACTAATAATAATAATAATATATCATAATAATAATTATTATTATTATTATAAAAATTATAATAGTAACTATAATAATATAGCAACACTTTTTATATATATTTTTTAAAGAGGTTCTTGTCAAAGTGGTCATTAGTAAGCAATAACATAATAATAATAATATAATAATAATAATATAATAATAATAATAATAATAATAATTATTATTATTATTATTATTATAATGATAATAATAATTATAATAATAATATTAATAAAGATAAAAATAAAATAATATATGCTCCAACTTGTTCCTCCTACTTTATCCTTTTACTCACCAAATGATTATATTTTAATTCCACTAATTCTCTTTTCTTACCTCCTCCATTGATGTTGACACATCTATTGATATTATTAATTAATAATAATAATAAGAAAAATGATAGAGAAATTAAATATTCTCCTAATTTTTTCTCTTACTTTATCCTCCTACTCACAAAATGATTACATTTAGATTCTACTAATTCTCTTTCTTTACCTCCTCCATCGATTTTATACATGTATTGATCTTATGAGTAGAAATATAAAGTATGAGGATATATCACCCTTTAATAATAATAATAATAATAATAATAATTATTATTATTATTATTATTATTATTATTATTAATATATTATACTATATAATAACAATAATAATAATAATTAGAATACAAAATCCCCTAATCTGAAAGCACTAAAAGACAAATTGTTTGAAAAACACATATTTTTCCTTCTAAATGTATATGTACGAGTTGATTTAAGCCCGCGCGTTGCAGCGGGATTTTAGAACGAACAAAATATAAAAATTAAGTTCAATCATAGGTATTTTAACTAAAGCCGGAAAAAACATAGACTTCTACATTGTATTGCGTTATTTGGTTTAAATTACAATCATTTCATGTTTTATTTTATATATGACGTCAAATATAACTGTTTAGTATTACTAATTTTTAAAATCAAAAGTTTTGTTAGTATAAAGAAAATATAGAAACTACATATGAACATAAATATTTGAAATTAAATAGGAGAAACTTAAGCATTTAGGTTGTTGAAATTGAAACTGATCTAAATTTTATTTTCATATTACGTCTAATGATTATCTCTTATAAGTTTGACAAAAAATAAAAATAAAACCCAGACATTTAGGATATTCATATTTTTATTGGTTTTAGTTTTACTTTTCATATTACGAATAACATATTCTCTCGTATGCGTTTTGATGTATAATGTTTGTTGAGAACCAAAAAACACCACTAACCCTTGAATAATAATGTTATAAGCTAATTATGCCAAAATATACTTTATTTGAAAACTACATTTCTAAAATAAGTATCATATTACGATAAAATTTGTGTCGAAATACAGATAAAAATAGGGTTTAGTTCATCAAAGTGTATCCAACTTGTCACATTTTGTTATTGTATGTATCGGACTATAAAATTTTGTATTATATGTATCAAACATTTAACTTGCCGCTATTGTGTGTATTAAACTTTTTATTTTATGTACTAAACTTATAATTTTTTTCCTTTTTATGTATCTAAAATATATACAATAGCAACAAATTAAAAGTCTGATACACACAATAAAAACTTTTAAAGTTCGATACACACAATAACAAAACGTGATAAGTTGGATACATTTTGATAAATTAAACCCATAAAAATAAGATGGTTTCAAAAATATAATTATATTATATATTAAAAAGTTTAAAAGAAAAACAAAAGGCATGTAAAATTAATTGTTTGAAATTTGAATACAATAATAATTTTAAATACTTATATACATACCGGGAAGAAAAAGGGAAATTAAATGAACGAAAGCTTATAAAGAAAAAAAACAGGAAATAGACAAAAAAAAAAGAAAATTAATCGAAACAAAAAGATAGGCATATAAGGACTCGAAACCGGGACATGGAATTAAAAAGTCAAAGACCTAACCAACCCGCCAACATAGCTTTTGTGTAAGAAATGCTTTTCCATCTATTTATATCATATAATGTTTTTTTCCTACAAATTATATAGATATATAATATGATACATACCTGTATAAAATTATTTATAATAATTAATGTTTAATTAAAAAAACTTAAACTTTAATGTTTAAAATATTCAAGAATAAAGGTTAATAGTTACACAAAAAGAAGCGACAGCTTTTAAGTTAAAATTTTAAAAAAGTTATGAGAGTTTAATCAAATGGAGTTTATACAATTTTTAATCTTAATCAAAACTCTTAAATAAAAAAATATTAAATATTATTTAAACAAAATTATAAAAAACATATATATGAAATTTACATTAAGCAAGCGAAAATTTAAAAAAGGGTGACACGATGCTTTAAGAAAATAAAGTTAAAAATGGGTTAAAAATGATACAAAAAAAGATCAAAGCGGAGTTAAAAAAAGGTTAAAAAATCAGAATCTATTTATGAAAAAATTAGCAGTTAAAATAGGCAAAAAAAAAAAGTTAAAAGAAATACAAATATTAAAAAGAAAACAAAGCAGGAATTAAAATTTCAAAATTTGCAGGTGCCAGGATTCGAAACCGAGTCTCTCGGGTAAGGAAATGAGCCCTTACCAATACGGCTAGGGAACTGTTTGTTTCCAAAGATGGTAAATTGTATATATCCAGCATGTTTGTTTTTCCTGCAAATTGTATATTATATATAACAAGGTATTATAAACCCGCGCGTTGTGGCGGGTGTTATTTACCTAATTTGATAGGTTTTGAGAAGGAATGAAATAGAAAATATATATCTATTTACTACTATTACTACTACTACTACTACTAATAACAATATTAACAACAACAACAATAATAATAATAATAATAATAATAATAATAATAATAATAATAATAATAATAATAATAATAATAATAATAATAACATTAATAATAATACTAATAATAATAATAATAATAATAATAATAATAGTAATTAATAATAATAATACTAATAATAATAATTATTAATATTATTAATAATAGTAATAATAATGATAATATTTATTATTATTATTATAGTAACAATAATAATAATATAGCAATACTTTTTATTCATTCCTTTTTAAAGAGGTTTTTCTCGAAGTGGTTATTAGTAAGCAATAACGTAACAATAATAATAATAATAATAATAATAATAATAATAATAATAATAATAATAATAATAATAATAATAATAATTTTAATAATAATAATAATAATAATAATAATAATTTTAATAATAATAATAATAAGTTAATAATAATAATAAGAAAAATAATATATCCTCTTATTTTTCCTCCTACTTTATCCTCTTAAGCACCAAATGATTAAATTTGGATTCTACTAATTCTCTTTTTTTACATCCTCAATTGATTTTGACACATGTATTGATCTTATGAGTAGTAGGATAAGTAGGATGATGAATAAGGATGAAGTATGAGGATATATCACCCCTCTAATAATAATAATAATAATAATAATAATAATAATAATAATAATAATAATAATAATAATAATAATAATAAGAATAATAATAATATAATAATAATAATAATAGTAATAATAATAATAATAATAATAATAATAATAATATAAAAATAATAATAATGATAAAAAAAAGGCACTAAGTGACAAAAAAATAAAAACACTACACGACAAAGTTTTTTCCTCCTAAATGTATGTTACAAGAAAATATTACCCGCGCTTCGCGACGGGGTAAAAGTAGTATCTCGTCTATTGAAAATTATATTGTTACATTAATTTCTAATGAAATGCGTCTATACGACCCTATAAAATATAATTTAAAAAACTTCGAAATTTCTAATGAAATGCGTCTATACGACTCTATAAAATATAATTTAAAAAGCTTCGAAATTTTAAAAGGAATACAAATATTAAAACGAAGTTAAAAAAGAATTTAAAAAATCAGAATTCATGTTTTAAAAAAATTAGAAGTTAAATAGGTCAAAGGGGTAAAAAATAACAAAGGGAAAATGAAGGAAAATCAGAAAAACTAAAAATTCCGAATTTCACCACACACAGATTCGAACCCCGTATTTTGACTGAGAAACACAAGCTCTAACCACCCCACCCAAGCTAGCCTTTGATTATTGTGCCTGTTGTTTCGTATATATTCTAAACATTTTTCTTGCAGAAAAGGACAAAAAAAATTCCTGCCTTTTGTATATATTATATAATTATATAATATTTAAGGTTTTAGATTTTTAGGTTTTGGAGTATTTTCTAACATCCTAGATTCCAACCACAAGTAAAAGTAAGACTATAGTTCTTTTTAATAAAAATAAAGGAAAAACAAATAAATTGAGTTCCCATCGGTTATTCCTCTCCATTGGCATCACACCACAGTAATCAACTAATCGCCGGTGAAGTTACACGGAGACGATGGACTCAGGAACGCAACAGCCACTGCTGCAGAGACCGCCCTTGGAACCGCTTCGCCAGCAAGGACATGGAGATTTCACCGCCATTCTCACCGTCCTACTTGCTTTCATTGTTGTCGTCTCTATGGTAAACACACTCACACATGTTACAACCAATACTTCAGATGCATACACAACCGCTACAGTATGTTGCTTAATGTCTTTTGTTAAACAGCACATCTGTGTATTAGTTTTTTACTCGATAAAGGTTATTCTATCATTGTATGGTTCTTGAATTTGTTAGTTCTAGGGTTTTATCGCTGTTAATGCTTGTTTGGATTTGAAAATCGTTGCTGACTTTTAGTATCATTGTATGTCTGATTATACTTACGCCTAGCTGTTTTGAATCTTGAATCAAATTTATTCCGCTATTATCCTGTTTTTTGATCTCGGACGTTTGGAGGCAATGTGTAATATTCCATTATTTCAAGTCATTCTTGGAGATCCTGAGATTTGGAACTGATATTAGCTCATTTAACTTCTGAAAACAATGATAAATCAATCATTTATGATGTGCCATAAATCATTCGTGGATTTCTATTGAAAGTCATTATACACTTTGTAGTAATTATTGCAGGTCTGATTATATTCAGGCCTAGTTGTTTTGAATATTGAATCATAATAACTCTACCAATATTATCCTGTTTGATCTCGAACATTAGGAGGCAATGTGTAATATTTGATTCTGCAAATCATTCTTGGAGATCCTAGTACTTGGAACTGATTTAAGCTCATTTAACGTACAAAAACAATGACATAGTGATAATTGATTATGCACCATAAATAATTCCTGGATTTGTGTTAAATTTTATATACTTTTGTTTTGGCATTATTTGTGACTATATTTGTCATATTTAGAAAGATTCTCACTCAAAAGAGTGAAAGTGTGTAGATTTGGCAAAAGATGATCCTACTCATTGTCTCATTGAAGTCAGTCATCTTATTTTAAGAATGCAATCCATGAAACTATTAAGGGGGTCAAGCTTGCAACGGCTAGAAGATTGCAACCACAATTGGAGGCACAGATCAAGGTGTAATCGATGATCAAACCGCACAATAAAAGGTCTTCTATGGCAGAAGGCAAGGTGTGCAAGAAAGTACAAAAAGAATTGTGATCAGTTGAGTGAATTGTACGGTGTGTTGGAGCATACAGTTATTAGGATCTCGGTGATACTAGTTGAGGCTAAGAAAACACAAGGGGAGCTTGTGAGTCAAGATTCCATAAGTGATGCTATTTGGTTTAGGTCAAACTCAGGGGACTCCGAGTAGAATAGAATCTCCGTTAGTGTGAATGTTAAGTGATTGCAATTTGCAAATTAAACACTTGTTTGAACCATTTGGGTTATAATATACCGAGCATAGCTCTTCAATTGGTTGGTTCTTTTTGAACAGTCAATCGATTTGCAAAGAAATTATTCAATTTTCTTTTTTGAAGAGGCATCATTCATTTTTGGACTACCATTGCTAGTTAGGGATAAAATGCTTTATGCTGTATACTTGTAATTGGGTTCATCTTTTCGGCCATGTGATTTGCAAAGAAATGGCAATTTATCAGTTTATTCTAACTTGTGAGAATTAAGTTTGCAAGTTATGATAGTAACCTTCTCTGCTTCAAATGTATTTTCCTTTCTCATATTTAGGTTCTGATTCCATCGGCATCACCAAACTTGAAGAATAGCTTATCAATCTTGCATCAAATTCCTGAAGGTCATGTTGGGGTTTACTGGCTGGGTGGTGCCCTCCAGAAGACAACCACATCTCCAGGTTTGTCAATACTCAATAGTATTTCATACATGATGGTTTTCACTTTTCACGTTATGAACCAACACAAACATCCTTTTTTTTTATTTTGAACATTTGGTTTGTCTTGGATTTTAGGCTTTCATCTGAAGTTACCTCTGATAACCCATTACGAGCCTGTCCAGGTGACCCTTCAGACAGATTTGGTAAGTATTTTTTGATGCTTCACTAAACTTGTTATTAGAAGTTCCTTTCATGTAGATGAATCTGATCCATAATGATAATATATAGGTGAGGGATATCCCTTGTGGGACAAAAGGGGGTGTTATGATCAACTTCGACAGGATAGAGGTCAGATTTAGATACCGACACATTTACTTTATGATTTAAAAATTATACTGCATTACATGATTTTCTTTTTTTGCCTACAGGTTGTTAACCGCCTAAAAAAGGAAGCTGTGTATATGACCCTTCTCAATTATGGTGTAGAGTATGACCATACTTGGATATATGACAAAATCCATCATGAGATCAATCAGTTCTGTAGTGTTCACTCCCTTCAAGAAGTTTATATTGACATGTTTGATCAGGTATCTAGTAAAGCCAGATGTTAATCTTTTCTTGTAAGTTAAATACTTAAATGCCTATAAGGCTATAATTAATAGTTCATATTCTATGAGAAGAGGATACACTTATGGTATATTGACTCATTAAAGTAGATATATCTTTGTATCTTGTCTTCAGGATCCATATATGACATAGATGCAATGTGATGGAAATTGTGCATAAGTAGCATATTTATAATAATTTTAGCTTCATAGGCTTCCCCTGTTTTCTTTTGCTTTGTCAATGATTTAAGTTTCTGCATGTATAAAGCACAAACGTATAATTTTTCAGATTGATGAAACAATGAAAGATGCTCTTCAAGCTGATTGTACACGTTATGCACCAGGCATCGAAATTATCAGTGTGCGTGTCACAAAGCCTAGAATCCCAGAAAGTGTGAGGCGCAATTTTGAACAGATGGAAGAAGAGCGCACCAAGGTACATCACTCTTCTCTTATGTAAAAAGTGTTTTATGTATATTGTATTTCTTCAAATTTCTCTTATAACAAGGGACTTGTGGATGCACATTTTCATTTTCTCACTTTATCTTTCTAGAAAGGATCACTTCATTCGATTACTTTCACTATTTTGTATAATTTGAAACCTTGACTCAGGATATAGTATCAGGACAAGGTTTGGCTACCTGTCAAATATACCATTAAAATAAAAGATAATGAAATCTTGTAGACTTCAACCAAATTCCAGGATTTTTTTTCCTGTAGATCAATGATGTGCAGATAGGTAATGCAAAATTATAACTTTCCAAAACTTGAAACGTTGCAGTTTTAAGCGAGAATTTGAAACTAGGGATATTACAGCTTTTTATGAAGCAATATAATCCTTAGTTGTTATGATTTACAAATGGCATCCTTTAATATTGCCTTCATTATTGGTTCATATATAGGTATTGGTATCAGTAGAAAGGCAGAGAGTTGCAGAGAAAGAGGCTGAGACACAAAAGAAGATAGCTATTACCGAAGCCGAGAAAAATGCTTATGTTAGCAAGATTGTAATGGAACAAAAGTTGATGGAAAAAGACAGTTTAAGAATGCAGGAAGAAATTTCTAATGCAATGTATATTGCTCGAGAAAAGAGCTTGGCTGATGCCAAATACTATCAGTGAGTTCTCCTTTCATTCCTTGTAAATTTCAGAATATTAATTTAGTTGCCGAAAGGTGTTTTAAGTTAGCTGGATACTCTCTTTCGAGTCCAGGACCATGAAAGAAGCCGAAGCAAATAAGCTGAAGCTTACACCCCAATTTCTGGAGCTTAAATTCATTGAGGCGATTTGCAACAACACTAAAATATTCTTTGGAAACAAGGTCCTCTCTCTCTCTTGAACATCAAATACAACCTTTGTGATGTGTTATCATGTTGATATACTATATGCAACCAAGTAAATTGACTGCATTTGACAAGAGGAGTCGAAATGAGTGATGTCGGTACTGGGTCAAAATGGTTTCAGGTCAAAACAAGTAGTTCTTTGTACTAGTCAAAACAGCCAACTTGGGGTTACCCAAATCTCTGTTTTCTTCTGTTTTATATAATTATAATTACGAGAGTAGATTTTTTCTTTATAAAATGATATAGAAGGTTCAATTTATTAAAAATACACATTGGCAAATATTCACATGTTTGACCACTTTTTTCTAACTAGTGTGTTTTAGATATGGTCCATTTGATTGGCCCCTTATTAACATGCATATCTACGGTGAGAGCTGCACATATATATAAAACAACAGTGTTATAATTGTATTTAAGATCTTGTCCTTGGGACACAAACAGAGTTTGAGTTTTTGTATACCATGCAGATACCAAATATGGTGTTGGATCAAAGGCTGCTGGGGAACTTTTTGCGAGATATGGAAGGAAAAAAGAACTTGGAAGCATAGGTTGTGATTTACTTACTTTCAATGCATGCTTGATAAATGATTAATATATAGATACGCATACATCAAGGGAGTGAATGAGTTACAAAGCAGAAAAAAGAGTGACTTTCATTTTAGACCGTCTTTTGTGTATTTAATTTTCCGTTTAGATATAAATGCATACATCAAAGGCTAATGGAGCTTTGATGAACACCAACTTTTCACCATTTTCTGATTTTTTGAAATTTCAGTAGGATGGGGAGAGGTTTTTGCTGTTTGTAGCGATGACATCTTTGTTACCTGTCAGGCAGTCACAGCTTTGTTGCCCTGTTTATACTAAAAAATGAAATCAAAGAGTTTTAGTCTCTCAAGTTGTGATAAGCCAAGTGCTATCCACTTCTTCATCATCCCTGTGGGAAATTAGATGACCAACTACATTAAAATCGGCATATATTTTGTTTGAAAAATATTCAAGTTAGCTTCAGTATATATATTCAAGTTCTTCGTGAGTCGATCAATTATCTTTATCTAAGGTTCAGTTTGAGAGCTCGACCTCCTCCAACCGAAACTCCCAGAGACGGTGTGTTGGGTTATAATGTATGTAACGTGTGTTAGTAAAGCAGAGTAGCCGGACACATTGCCTCTCCCATAATGAGATGGGTGAGATTCATTATAATAATCTTCAGTGTTACAGTTTGTAAAGTTATATTAATATATTTATAATTTTCTTGGGCATTAAAAAAAATCCAAGCATGCTTTTTCATTCATGGTGGGAGCAGGACACCGATAAAAACGAAAATAAAAAATTGAAGGGGTTAATTTCGAAGAAAATGTAATGATATTGAAAAGATTTAGATATGTTTATCTCCAAGAAACTTGAAAAGCAGATGGGCATTTGGTCTAGTGGTATGATTCTCGCTTAGGGTGCGAGAGGTCCCGAGTTCAATTCTCGGAATGCCCCTTTTCTTTATTTTTTAATATGTATTTTAAAATAAATGATACTTAAGTAATATTCATACCATACACCGTCTTAAAAAGTTTTTAAAAAAAAGGAGAAAAAACAAACAACAATCACGTTCGTGGATGCACTATAAATAAGGTAAATTATTTCTTAAATTTCAGGTGTAGAATTCGAACACAATAGCCTAATGGTTTGGGAGGACCAAGACAAGTGTCTTTTTAATTTTGCTTGTTTTTTTTATAAAATGTTTACATAGTCATATAAATATTTTAGCTGGTAGTTAATATGTAAACAATGTTGTTACAACAACAAATTCTAACTCTTGACACAGTTCAAAATCTTATAAGTTATAACATATAAAGTTTATTTTTCATACCACTTACGATAAGGCAATATTAAATTTCACATACACACGCATACTGATACTAGAATATAAATCTAGTTTAATTAATCTATTATAAGTTAATTGTGACAGACTATTTTTTTAAAAGTTTACGATTAACAAATGATGATGCAAAAGTTTTTTTTTATTAGTTTAGAATTTTGGTTATTTACTTTCAATTATTATGATAATGATTAATTTATAAACTGGAGAGGAATCGCTGATTTAAATGGTTGAAGATGAAAAACTTAAATTTCAAGTTTTCATCAAATATAGATTTTCTTTTACATATATAGATTACAATTTTGCATATATATTTACATATATAGTCAATTACAGTTTTTAGTCTATGTGGTTTACACGAAATTACAAATGTAGTCTTTGTGCTTCAAAATTTATGATATTAATCTTAGTGATTTTATATTATGTTTCAATGTAAGTCCTTGACACACTTAAAGAGACAATTTTACACTTACAGATTTTTTATATATTTTTCTAACAATTATGCCATGTTCTTAAGACTTATATATATGTAAATATATGCTAAAAGGAAAATTAAACTACAAAAAGTAAAGAGACATCTCAGCCATTTATTTTGTAAAACTTCCTCTTAAAAATATGGTTTTTTGTTTTTCCTTTAATTATAAAAAATAGCACTTTAAAAAGTTTAAAATTTTTAAATTTACTCCTAAAAAAGTGGCTTTGATCTAGGGTTTGTGTCTTTAAAGTTTTAAAATTGACCTTTAAAATTTTAAAATTTCAAATTTACTCCTTAAAAAGTGACTTTTTTCTTCAGAATTTTTTTGATTCACACCGTAAAAGGCCGATGTACAACGACACTATATGATGCACTGATTCACATAATCCATTTTAAATAAATTACAAAATCGATACAAATGGTAACAATGTATGAAGAATATTCATCCAACAAACAACACAAAAACTTGATTTACAATCTAATATATTTATCAAACAAATACATAAAAGGAACTGATGCACAATCCCAAAACTTTGAATTACACGAACCAGAATAACAACTATATAGCGGTCGGCTACGACTTTGGCGATAGTGGTAGGCGACGGCATAAAGGGAGGCGGTGGAGGTGGTTGGTGTTCCGAGAGTTTTTAGTGACGGAAACCTTCGATGGGGGCAGCTGCGGAAATCTTCGATGGGGGCAGCGGCAGATTGCTTCGATGGGGGTAGCGGGATATTAGGGTTTGCGTTTACGGGATGAGATCGATAAAATGAATTAGGAACGTGGGGTTAGTGGGTGAATTAGTTTAGAGAGAATTTTTTTTCTTTTTAAAAAGTTCATATTTTATCCTCCTGACTAAAAGTACACGTGACATTCTTAGAATTATCCCTACATTTTGTACTTTAAAAGTCTTTTTATTTGATCCTTCCTCTATATGTATATATAGGGGAGTGTTCAAAAGAGAATTGCGAAAACCAATCTTAGTCTTTGATTAAAATTAATCAATGGTTAAGAATTTTTGATGACTCATTAATGCTTCATTAATGACTCATCAATGGCGCATTAATAAGGATTATTTCGGGAAAATCAAGTTTTGCAAATTAACGACGGTCACTCGAACGCAATTCACGGTTGGTAAATATGTAAATTACTAAAATACAACTATTAATGAGCCATTAATGGCGTTAAAAACAGTTCTCATACGAAAAATAGTTCTCGGTTGAATATTTGACTCTCTCTCTCTCTCTCTCTCTCTCTCTCTCTCTATATATATATATATATATATATATATATATATATATATATATATATCATTAATCGCAATTCATATATTACTTGTCAAAGAGTAGGCATGTACATGTACGTATAATAAAAAACAAGACAAGGAAGAAAGAAAATAAATAACTCTAGAAATACAGATGATCGAGAGGATACATGATTAAAACGTACAAGGAATGTATATAACTTTAATTTGAAAGAAGTTTAGGGTGAACGAAGAATGAATCAATATAATTTATCACTTCCTTTCCGGCATTCTTGAAGCTATCGATACCTTTATAAATGGTATCAGCCGCACGTGCAAAATTGATTATAGTCATAACCAGGGGAAATGCCACAACTGTAGGCTCGAGCGACTCTTGATTAATAACTTTCCATGCAACACGTACGAGAAGATCACACATCTATTCTCACATGATCGTTTCAAGTGCGTACAGCTAGATAAATATAATTAAAGCTTATGTATATTATTATATAGTTCGTACGTAGGTACATTATGTGTAGCGATATCGTTCATAAGTCTTGAAATCAAAGATAAAGCTTTAAGAATGGGAGGGTTTGTGGCGAGCCATTTAAAGGATTCCTCGGTAACCACGTCACCCCGGCACACAAAATTACACGATAGCATTTGGGAATAGCCAAAACTTATGAATGCGTTAGATAAGTACTCTTCTAACGTTGGAAAGTAGCCATTTTTCAGCCATTCAGCTTCCTTTAAAATGCTGCGAATGTACTCTTTTGTCTGGATAACGACAATATATATATGTATATGCTCATCGAGATATTAATTTAGAAACTACGTACATACGTACGTAAAAATTAATTGTAAAATCAGATTGAAATGAAATATTATACCATCTCGTTTAAATAATGAAATCGGTACGCTTTCTCTTCGTTTTCAAGTGAAATCTCCATCTCTTGGTGAATACTTAAAAATTCTTGATATATCAACTTCATATATTCTGGAAGCACGTCCAAACAGCTTATGGACCATCTACATATAAAACACACATACATTTATATATATATATATATATATATATATATATATATATATATATATATATATATATATATATATATATATATAGGGAAGTTCCATCGAGAACAAAAAAAAATGCGAGAACTGCGAGAACCGATCTAAACCGTAAAATATCTACCAAAGGCCAAGATATTAAATTATGAAAATTATACCAAATATGCTCTTTAACATGACATTCATATTGTTATATTTTTTTCAACAAAAAAAATTCGTTTTTGCCGGGTTTTTATTTTATCACTATAAGGTATGTTACATATATGTAATCAGTATTTAACATATTTGTAATCAGTACTATAAGGTATGTTATATATATGTAACGAATTTTTTTTCTTGAAAAAAATATAGCAATATGGATGTCATATTAAAGAGCATATTTTTATCGTTAATTTGGTATAATTTTCATAATTTTATATGTTGGCGTTTGATAGATATTTTAGTTTTAAAAAAATGGGGATCAGTTCTCGCAGTTCTCGCATTTTTTTTTGTTCTCGATGGAACCCTCCCCTATATATATATATATATATATATATATATATATATATATATATATATATATATATATACACACTATTAAATTACCTGCAAATTTGGCTAAGTTCTTTTTTATGCAGTGTTTGAACCATGTTATAATCTAACTTTGCAAGCCTTAGTAATTCCTCATTGTGGGTTGGATTTTGTTGGTAGACAGGTATGTAGGATACTGCTTCTAGCCTTGGCAATCTTTTCCTCAGTGGATGGTTTAGTGCCTGTTGTATTTGGCTTCTTAGCAAGATGAACTTTAGCGAACTCAAGGGCGTCATCTAGTAGTTCTTCGCCTTCCACCCTCATATATGCTGCTTCATACAAAGCAAGCAGTCCTTGAGCATCCATACAAATGAACTCCTTAAAGGTTCCCTTCTCATCCTTATAGTTGTTGAATATTGCTAACATATTGCAAAAAGCAAGTCCTCTATCATAATATATACTAGAATGATTAATGCATAAGCTTGATGTAAATACTCTTTTATTAAGGTTAATACCTGATGAAACATTGAATCCTTGTTGTCGAAGTAGTCGGAACCAAAGTGAAATGCTTTGTAGGTTTCTACTATGGATCCACATATCATCATACGTACGCGTAGAAAACATATGACGCAAAGATTTTTCAATCTCGTCCTCAAATTGGTAAGCTATGCCGAGGCGTTGAATCAATAAGTTGTATTAGCTTCATATGTTGCATTGGTTCATCAGAAGTTCTGATGATCAGCTCTTTTCTCACTTTTTCTTTGAGATCTTCAACAAGTTGTTTGTGCACATCAAAATCTTCTTTCTGCATGTGCGTCCAAATGATTAATTTAAAAGATCAGTTTAATAGCGCGCGCACACACACACACGTATATATATAGAAAAAAGTTCATGCGAAAACTATTCTGCGAGAACTGCGAGAACCAATCTGAGCCGTCCAATTCCCCATTTTTCAATGTCATTGCCCACCCATGAATTCCTCACATGCACTCTGCCACACTCTATCCCTCCACGCTCTCCCATCCATGAACTTCCCACATCCAAGGAACGGCTGAGATTGCTGGTTCTTGCGGTTCTCAAATGAACCCTCCTATATATATATATATATATATATATATATATATATATATATATATATATATATATATATATATATATATATATAAAGAGAGAGAGAGAGAGAGAGAGTCTAAGGTTCTCAAATGAGGACTGTTTTTCGTATCAGAACTGCGAAAACTAATCTTAACCCTTGATTAAAGTTAATCAATCGCTAAGATTTTTGTCGGCACATTAATGCTTTGTTAATGACTCATTAATGGCTCATTAATAATGCATTAGTGAGGGTTAATTCCAGAAAATCAAGTATCGCAAATTAATGACGGCTCACCCGGACGCAATTCACGATTGTGTAAATATATAAATTATCAAAATACCCTTATTAGGCTGCTAGTTATGGGTAACCTGCAGGTAAGGCTTACCTGCAGCCACATCAGCGCCACATCATTCTCCCTCCCTTACCTTTCTCCTTTACTCAATTTCAAGTTATACCTTACCTTCTCTTACCCAATCTTTTTTCAATTTTTTAATCTTTTTTTTTATTTTAACAAATAACCAATTATATAAATAATATAATTCATTAATTTAATTAAATTAAAATTCAAACAATACTAAAAATTAAAATTACATAATTTAAACTTTAAAAAATACATAATTTTAAAAATTAAAAACTACTCGTCTCCGTTGTTTGGGAGATGAATATGTCAAATGTGTTCCATCAAATCCGACCGTAGGTTGTTATGAGTCTCCCGGTTTTTTACTTCTCGAACATTTGTTGCGCGTTGTTCATCGGTGATAGTTACTTCTATATCATCCGCTACAAGGTCGTTCTCATCGAAACTGCAAATCGCATTGCCTTCGTCTTCGATAATCATATTGTGTAATATTATGCAAGCGTACATGATATTCCTCAATTTTTCCATCGTCAATGCTCGTGCCGGGTGGTGTAGAATGTGCCAACGTTGTTTAAGCACACCAAAAGCACGCTCAACGTCTTTCCTCGCCGATTCTTGTGCAGACTTGAACTTTTTCCTCTTGTTGTCGTGTGGGCACGTAAATGATTTGACGAAAGTTGCCCACTCCGGATATATACCATCGGCAAAATAATATCCGTGCTTGTAAGTCGCTCCATTCACTTCAAATGTACAATCCGGTGTTTTGTCGTCATACACGTAGTTGAATATAGGCGATTGATTGAGAACATTGATGTCATTATTAGAACCGGAAGCTCCGAAATTCATACTTTTGTTGCGGTGAAAACCCTTTCCGGCCTCTCCGATCCCATTTCCACGTGAAAAATTCATACTTTTGTTGGAGATCGTGAACTAAACGCTTGAATAAACCTTTGCTCATCCGGAAACGTCGTTTAAACATATCATCATCGTATACCGGGGTCTCCCCGAAATAGTCACGAATGAGCATCTTGTGACCGGCTAGACGATTTCTATCTTTCTGCGGCCTTCTTGTTTGTACACTCGATATTTCCTCGTCATCTTCAAAAATGAGATCCGAAAAGGTTTTAAAAACCTGTTGCAGCATCATATTATTTCTCGCGTAAAACTGAAAACTGTTGCTTATTTCCTCGTTTGGTAGATCCATATTTTTTGTGGATGAAAAATATAAAAAAAGTGATGTATATGAAAGAAAAAATAGAAGTATAGAAGAGAATTTGTGTGATTTGAAAATAGTGAAAGGAAGGTTATTTATAGAGTAAATAATTAAATCAAACAAATACATAAATTATGTGATGCACAATACATAAAAATGCAGTATACGAATCAGAAATCAAGGCATCACTATTGGAATAAAAAACAACAACATAAGATGGAGGGATTTGATGAACGGCGTCAACATACTCTGTAAATCTGATGCACAGTAGACAAATGCATAGATGAACCGCGTCGGCGTCGGCGGCGGAATCTGTGCATCAAGCCTGAGAGATGGAGGGATGGTGGTGAAGCCCTAATTTGTGCGGTGGCGGCGAACCTAATCTGTGGTGGCGGATATCAAACACTAATCGTAACCCTAGATCCCGTCGCCTCCCCGATTAAATGTGAAACCCTACTTAAAAGCAGTCACGTAGAGGTCCTTGATTCCCGTTGCCTCCATCGTCGCCTGCCACCATATCCCCTCCGATGAAGACACCACCATCTTCCCTCCTTGTAGCCACTACCAACAATCAGTTTTTATTTTCCCGAGATGCGGTGGGACGACACTAATCGCGACAGAGACGCCGAAGGCTACGGCGATAGAGGTCGGCGACGACTCTGGTTCATGGGGCACGACGATGACTGCGGCGACGTTAACTACGGCGACAACCTGGGAGGCGGCGATTGAACTAGGGTTTTCATGGGGGGCAGGACTATGAATGTGAATCTGGGTAAGGGATTAGTGGGCACATAGTATTATGGCTAGATGGAGAAAATAATGTAAATTGTCATAATTACCCCTCAACTAATTTTATTATAAAAGGACACGTGTCAGGCTCAGATTTCTCCTTACTTTTTTTACCTTAAAACTCTTTTTATTTGATCCTGATTATATATATATATATATATATATATATATATATATATATATATATATATATATATATATATATATATATATATATATATATATATATATATATATATATAGGGGAGGGTTCCATTGAGAACCGATTTTAATGCGAGAACCGTGAGAACCAATCTTACCCGTTGATTTGATAAGTGGAACTCATGGATGGAGAGCGTGGAGGGATCGAGTGTGGCAGGGTGTATGTGAGGAATTCATGGGTGGACAATGACATTGAAAGATGGGGAATTAGACGGCTCGGATTGGTTCTCGCATTAAAAATGGTTCTCGATGGAAACCTATATATATATATATATATATATATATATATATATGATATTCTTAATAAAAGAGACATTAAGAAGCAATATATGTTAATTAAAGTAATCAAGCACAGTGGCGGACCTGTGAGTAGTGGGGAGGGGTCAAGCGCCACCGGTCGTTTGACGGTTCGTAGTGTTAATGTTCGATTTTTTGAGACGTTGTTACCGGTAAATTTTCGGGGTGCACCCGGTGATACCACTAAAATCAAAGGAAAAATGATACTTAAAAAAAAAATGATAAAAAATAGGTTAATCTTTCAATTTATATCTTTAAAATAGCATTTTAGTTCATAACTTCATGTAAATTGTGTTTTTATTTTAAATTTTGGCCCTAAAATACCAGAATAACCGCCGAAATCGTGTTAATTCGACCTGATTAACCGAAAACCCGGAAAAAAAAAAAACCCGAACCAGACCCTCAAACTTATTTAATTTTATTCTCGCATTATATGGTGCTACCGGTCCTCAGAAATCCTGGGTCCGCCACTGATCAAGCATATATATAGCTAGAAACAAAAAGACCTCCTCATATGTAAGAAATTGGTCTCCCCATATACTAGACTGGAAATTCATAGTATTGCGAACAACATCTTGCTTTTTCATACTTTTATGATTGTCTGGTAGGAAGGAGGATGAAGAAAAAGAGTCACCATGAACCGGCAAGCCATACATTTTTACAACGTTCCTGCTAATGATAATTTAGGCTATTAAATTATTTGATATCCAGTGAATGAAATATGTGTATATATAGACAATTGTGGGGTATATAACTCTTGTCGCTTTTTATTTTTGGGATACTAAAGGTTGACTTTGTTACGTAATGATATTCTACATTATAATATATAACATTTATTAGGAGTAATAACTCACCAAATAAATGTTATATATTTTATGGCTACTGAAGTTAACAGTTTCTATTTGTCGGATTGGTTAAGGCTTGTGACACTAAAGCTACAGGTCCAGAGTTTGAATCTGTCTTGTTGCATTTTTCTCCATTTTTTTCAAATTTGCCAAACTTATATTCATTTTAGCACGTGTAAATCAAGTGAGTTTTTGTGAAGATTTTTTAATTATAGATTTTCTATTGTTTATATGTGTATGATTATATACTTTTATAACCATTAACTTCTATAAATTGAGTATACAATACAAATAAATACATTAAAATAGTTTCTTTTAAGTTACGAAATTTGATTAATAAATTACATACATAATATTGATTGTTTAATAAAATATTATTTACAAAGTAACTCTCAACTTTCAGTCTTTTTTTTAACGTTTAATTCTCGAGTTATTCTAAGAAATAAAAGTGGAGAGAAAGAAAGTGAAAGATAAATAGAGAAAAGAAAAGTAATGATAACATTGTGTTTTTGAGTTAAAAGGAAAAACAAGAAAATATAGAGAACCATTTTTCTTCCATATCATCGAAGAATAATTTAATGAAATATACCATTTACACACATTACAAATGAAGCTCAATAAATATATATTATTTTTCATTAAATAAGTTTGTCCTGTAATAGCAAAGTTAAAAAACTTTATAAGTATTTCTTCTTTAAGATGCTAATTTTTAGCTAATTATTTAGTTGTAGTTATATATGCTTTTCAAAGACCAAATCTATTTATTGTAATTTTTGTTATTTTACTGATACATGAATTAACCTACTACATGATTGAATTTTACTGGATATTTGATTAGTAAAACTAAATAGTTATAATGTTATATATCAATTGACATAAATCTGAAGAAAATAATGTATTACAATTCTATATGTTCACGTTTTCTTTTTTTGTCTTTTTTTTTACATTTTTATGTTTAAATGTTAAATTTTATATTTTTACTTACCCTAAAACCCGCTGCAACGCGCGGGTGTGAAACCAACTCGTTATTTGTATTAATTTATATGTATAATTAGATGCTGAAGAATAATGAGTTATTAATAAGACTAGTTATTAATGAGTTATTAGAATTCTTAGTTATTGATTTATTTTAATAGAATGATAAGATTAATAGTTCTCGTAGTTTTTATATGAAAAACAGTTTTCAACAAACCTAAATGGTAATGTGTTCTTTTAAACCTATACCAATCGAAATATGTATAACAATCGAAAATTTTAATAATCAACAAACCTAAATTTTAAGATTTTTTATTTTTTTGAACAAACCTGTTTAAATTTCTTGATTACTAACTTTAACTTGAAAAGATAAACAAACTTGTTTTTCTTTTCAATCTAAATCTTGATTAATCCAAAAGAAAATGAAGATGATCTATAGAAAATAGGAAACCAAAATTTTGAAACTTTTAACCTTGTAAACAATCTATTTACAAAATACTGGGTAAAGATTCTAACTTTAACTTGAAATGATAAACGACTTGTTCTTCTTTTCTACCAATGGTCGATCCATCCAAAAAGAAATTTAAGAAGAAGATTAATAAAAACTTAACTTTAACTAGAATAGATCAAATGATTAAGATCATGATATTAACTAATTGAAACTCTGATACTGCAGTTGGGTTTTTAACTGCCAAAACCACCACTTGAATTATATACCGAAACACGTGAGTTTTAACAAAAATATAATATTTGTTTGGTTTAGTATATAAAAGTCAACTTTATATATACAACACAACGGAAACACTTTTAAACAATAGATAAAGATTTTTAAAATCCTCAATGGAAAGATTTTTATTAATCTCATGAACTTAATATACATCAACAATAAATAAACAAGAAGAATAAGATAAACATGTTACCAAGGCTGCTCAAGATATAGTCCACTCGTGATATTACCAACGAGATCATTCTAGCCGGAAACAACCAACATGCACTCGAACTTGTAGGTGTATGATACTCGGTTCAAACGACCCGAAACACCTCACTAGGTGTGTTCGGCCAAATGAGAGAGGGGGGGAGGAGGAGAAGGGAGTTTTCTTGTTTAATTATCTTATTAAACTTAGTAATATTCTCTTCAAACTTTATTGAATGAGCACACATTATAAAAAATGTCATTTATCCATGCTTTATTAACAACGTGTAAAATTTTTAACTGTTGTCACATTTATAATTGTGAAATATAGTTAAAAAATAAAGATTGTTAGAAAGGAATAAAAACTAACATTTATAGACACGTATGGGGGTAATGTAAAAAAGTCCAAATTACCCTTAATTAATTAAGGATAAGTTTGACTAGTTTAAGGTTATCCATTAACAACTCTTTGATCTCAACCCTCCATCTCTTTGGTCAATGGCTGTAATTGGTTCTCGCAGTTTTCGTACGAAAAACGGTTCTCGTTTGAACCGTCCTATATATATATATACATATATTTAGGATCAAATAAGATGTATTTTAATCTAAGATGTGTAAGAGGGATTGTGAGTTTGACACATAACACAATTAATTGAGGGTTATTATTGTCATTCTATAACATATTACCCCTCCTCCGTTAATTATTGCCTTAATTACTAACAACATTCACGTTGCATTATTGGTATTCCAGAATTAAAATTATATTAAAATTAAACATTGTCTCTCTCCACCTAAAATTGATATATGAGTTCTTCCTTCTCTCTCAAATAAATATGGGTACCATCGCTGCAAGAAAAAAACTCCATATTTGGCTTGTGTTTGGCCGTATATTTTGACGACGACACCACTATGACTCTCTTGTTGTGACGCCGTCACTGTCAGCGTCTAACGACCACATTAGTATGACGGGTATGTTACATCCGTCAATGGTCCCGACAATCTGCCGCGCCCTAAAATTGATGAACTCCTAGAAACCTCTGTCGTCTTTGAAAGCACCTCCAAGCGTTTCATCATATCTGAATGGTCACCACCGCTATTGTTGCACGCACCGCCTGACCACCACCACCGATTGCATCATATCTGAATGGTCTTGATTTTGCTTCAGAAGACTCGATTGAATGTTTAAGGAGTAGATTACATCAAAAAATTACCTTCTTTCTAATTGAATTCCCGAGAATCAATTGTTGATATTGACGTAAAATTCGAGAAGTTAATGAAATCACAAATTTAGATTTTTTTAGTTCTTCTGTTGGAAGTATTAACTTATTGTTCATCAAGTGTAGTTCTTTCATCAGTGTACGGTTCCATTATTCTTGTAACTATGCTTTAGTGTAGGTTTATTTACATTAGAATTGTATGAACAAATAATTTTTGGTATAATACAAATATTATACAGGTGGTTAGAAGATCGCCAATTTGTTTTGATGAATACCGACTGTTCATCTATTTCTTTTTGATGAATTTAGTCTTTTTGATGAATATCAATTATTATTACTTTTGTTTGACAATAGGTTTGAATTTTTTCATAATTACATTGTACGATTATAGTCAAATTTTTATTTGATGAATTTTGTCTTGCATATATAAAATAAAGCGAGTCTGGTGCATCAAAATTTTAAGTCACGTGATTTGAATTTTACATTTAAGGAGTCACCTTGATTTTAGGGGATGATTTAATAGTCAAATTGACAATAATACCCTTAACTACAATCTAATTAATGGTCAAATTTGATCACTAAATCATTCCCTAAAATAACGTCCACCCTTAAGATTTGATTAATTCAATGGTCACGATTCCCTCTTACCCATCTTAATTAAACTTACATCTTACAAGAACCTATATATATATATATATATATATATATATATATATATATATATATATATATATATATATATATATATATATATATATATATATATATATATATATATATATTAAAATATCAAACATAAATGGCAAAACAATGTGAATGATGCGAACAATTTTGGGTGGTGGGATTCAATTTGTTTTAAACGGTTCCGATAGACTCAAGGATTGTGGCTGTGGAATTTAAAGATAATAAAAACATGGGTTTTCTTTAAATGTGGCGATGAAGTAATGTGATTTATTTTTTTGATGTATTTAAAAAATAAAAATTTGTTTTAAAATTTTTGATATAACAAAATTATTTAAAGGGTGGAGATGGGATATAATGTTTTTAGACAAGATATAATAGTTTTAGAATAGATGTAATAATCTTTTTTTAGTTAGAAACTATTGAATCATTCTACCAAGATGTAGTAGTTTTAAAGTGACTTCTTATTTATCAGGCGACAATGATTTTATAGACAAGATGCATTGATTTTGTAACGTTTGTATGATGATCGGATAAGCACGGGACATATCGTTTGCACATTGTGAACGCCATTTAGAATACCAAAAGTCAGCCTATAATAAAGGTTGAATATATATGTATTTTATTATCATTATCATTATTATTATCATTATCATTATTTTTCTTCTTATTATTATTATAATTATTTTGTGTGTGCAAAAATGGGATGCAATTTTTTTAGATAAGATGTAGTGATTTTATACTAGATGCGGTGGTTTTTAGACAAGATGCAATGTTTGTATTTTAAGACTATTTGTACACTCCTAACGTACCCTAAACTCTTCAAACACAACATCTTGTCAATAAAATCACTATATCTAGATATAAGTCCCAATACCGTGTCTAAAAATCATAGAATTCCTTAAAACTAACGAATCTTGGTTTAAGGATTCAGTGAGTTCTTATCTAAAAGTCATTGCATCTCATCTTTATCATTTTCGCTACATCAAGATTCACCATCTTCAATTAAACTAAAATTATATTGTAGAACAATTATGCTATGTATTACCTTTAGATATAGAAAAATATATAATAAATCATCCATTTAAATTGTTAAAAAACATAATACAAATTATTGCATAAAAAATTGTTCACATGACATACACATGGATTTGGAGTTTTTTACCAAAGTGGTGTTTTTTTAAAACATATTTATCAAATAGGTGTAGTTATAAACATATTTACCAAATAGGTGTTCTTTTTTGGTTTTATTGTTTTTTAATTGTTTTTTACTGCTTTTAACTGTTTTTTAAAGCTTTTGACTGTTTTTTACAGCTTTTTTAAACTGTTTTTTATAACTTTTTTTACTGTTTTTAACTTTTTTTACTGCTGCTTTTTTACAGCTTCTTTTTATACTATTTTTTTACTGTTTTAACTATTTTTTACTTTTTCTTACAACTTCTTTTAACTATTTTTTTACTGTTTTAACTATTTTTACAGCATCTTTTTTACTGTTTTTTAGTGTATCTTCACAGCTTTTTTTACTGCTACATTACTGTTTTTTTACTGTTTTTTGTTGTTTATTTACTGTTTTTTATCTATCTTATATTATAATCGAAACAATTGTTTGATGCATTTTATCACAATCATAAGAATTGTTTAAACAATACTAACAATTATAAACTAAAACCAACATCCATCATCACAAGTATAATGTTTTTACGTATTAAACCTACAATGGCTTCTTACAAAAATGAAAAGACCAAAAAAACATTTTCAAATATCTTTCGAATACGTTGAGCCGATTACCAATCTTTACCTACAAAAAAAATCAAAGAAATGAGAGATATAGTCATACCAAATCACAAAAAAATTTATTCGATTATTTGGTATGACTATATCTCTCATTTCTTTGATTTTTTTGTAGGTAAAAATTGGTAATCGGCTCAACGTATTCGGAAGATATTTGAAAATGTTTTTTTTGGTCTTTTCATTTTTTTAGAAGCCATTGTCGGTTTAATACCTAAAAAACATTATACTTGTGATGATGGATGTTGGTTTTAATTTATCATGTTAGTATTGTTTAAACAATTCTTATGATTGTGATAAACTACATCAAACAATTGTTTCGATTATAATATAAGATAGATAAAAAAACAGTAAATAAACAACAAAAAAAGTATAAAAAAAAGTAAAAAAAACAGTAATGTAGCAGTAAAAAAAGCTGTGAGGATACACTAAAAAACAGTAAAAAAGATGATGTAAAAAAATAGTTAAAACAGTAAAAAAAATTAAAAGAAGCTGTAAAAAACAGTAAAAAATAGTTAAAACAGTAAAAAAACCAGTTAAAACAGTGTAAAAACAGTATAAAAAGAAGTTGTAAAAAAATAGCAGTAAAAAAAAGTTAAAAACATTTAAAAAGTTATAAAAAACAGTTAAAAAAGCTGTACAAAAACAGTTAAAAGCTGTAAAAAAACAGTTAAAAGCAGTAAAAAACAATTAAAAAACTGTAAAAACAAAAAAGAACACCTATTTGATAAATATGTTTATAACCGCACCTATTTGGTAAATATGTTTTAAAAAAACACCTCTTTTGACAAAAAAACTCCATGGATTTGCACATTGAACTCGTCTAATTAATACAAGCCAAGCACTTCTATTGAAATATGAATAAAATGGTACAATCGCCACCTCCACAAAAAAATTTAATCTATTCGCAGCGTTCGTAGATTTCCAGGCGTTCGCATGGGATCTCTTCTATATATTATATATTATATATATAGATAATATATACAGATATATATAGGCAGTCCGCCCCACATGTAGATGCATGAATGAGAAGACCATTACTTTGTCCAGATCGATCGACTATATACGTACGTACCTCTCGATCTCTTTATATATACTGATTGTTAGTCACTCATTCCATTCCATGCATGTGTCATATATTTCCGCCTCCGGTCTCCACCATCCAACCCACAAGGACACTAGCTAGCTACGTACGTGTATCTTTATTAATTAAGATCGGTTGATACGCTCGTTTTCAATTCATGCATTATAGCTAGCTAGCACCTATATATATATATGGCCGCCTCTGTTTACCCTTTCATATATACTAGTTTATTGACCCGTATACGTACGGATATTTTGAAAGTGTATTTAAAATATTAAAATTTTTAAATAAAAATAATGCAGTAAATAAAAGGGAAAATTACGCGAAAATACAACAAACTATGTCGAAATTACCATTGTATACAACCAACTTCATTTTTTATCAAAAAAATACAAACAAGTTTCATTTTTGAGTCATTGTATGCAACTGGTAACCTGATTATCAGGTTACCGGTAATTTCTTTTATTTTTGAAATTTTTTAATTAGGATATTCATATGTTCTTGGTGTTCTTCAAGAACTACATGAATCTGAACAAAATCTTGAACAAGAACTACATGAATCTGAATCTGAACAAATCAAAACAAAATCAGTAGATAAATAAAGCAACCAATTACAGATCTTGAAGCAACAAATCTTGAAGCAACAAATCTTGAACAAGAACTACATGAATCTAAACCTGAGAAGTAAAAAGATGAAGCTAGATGAAGCCAACTCATGAGAAGGAAAAAGATGAAGTTGAACCTGATGTGGAACACACTACCACCGCCGTCACCTTCAACCCACCACCACTGCCCTCTCAATCCTTCAAACGCCACCAACGCCGTCACCTTCAACCCACCACCAACGTCGTCGCCTTCAACCTACCGCCGCCTCTTGAGATCTGCATTCGAAAACCTTTAAACCACCGCTGTCAAACCTTCAAACCACCGCTATCGCCGTCTCAAGCCTTCAGACCACCACCGCCATCGCTTTCAACCCTAAATCGTCCCCTTGAGAACTGCATTCGAAGACCCTAAATCGCCCCCTTGAGATCTACATACGAAAACCCTAAATTGCCCCCTTGAGATCTACATTCGAAAACCCTAAATCGCCCCCTTGAAATCTGCATTCGAAATGAACCAACACCAAAATCGTCCCCTTGAGATCTACATACGAAAACCCTAAATCCTTCAAACTGTACCGCCGTCGAGAACCCCACCACTGTCGCCGATATGAACATTTGTCCTCCACCAACATGTTTATCTGAATGTTTCAAGATGTGTAAAAATAAAAAAATAATAATAATCCCTTGGAGACCGGCTGGTAACCTGCAAATGCAGGTTAACTGCATACAATGACCTAAATCTAAGAGTTTGTTGTATTTTTTGATAAAAAATGATGTTGGTTGTATACAATGGCAATTTCGCCATAGTTTGTTGTATTTTCGCGCATTTTGCCCTAAATGAAATATCTCCTTCGTGATGAAAATATATTAATTTCAAAAAAATGTCGTATTACAATCATTTATACCAAAACGTAGATAAAAATGAGACGGTCGTAAGTATATAATTATTTTTCTCTAAACAAAATATATCACAAGTTACTAAAAATAATTTATAAACAACTTATAATTAATTACATTAGTATACAGTTTTTATAAAATCCTCTCACATTTTCTTAATACCTCCTTATATGTTTTATAAAACCTCCTCAAAATATTCATCTAACCCCCTCCCAATAGATTTAAAATTAATATTTCGAAATTGAAATTGAATAATTTGAAATTAAAATTTCTTATCCACGTTTTTAATTTTTCAAAAATTATTTTAAGAATGAAATAATTTTGAAATTGAAGGTTACAATTGGTTAATTAAAACTCAATTTATGGTTATTTTTGAAAAATTTGCATGCCTTTTATATATACTAGCATTGCACCCGCGCAATGCGGCGGCGTGACAATCGTTTGTGCTCGATAACATGTTTGATTTAAAAAGTAGGGTATGACATGTGAAATGCGATGTTAGTCAACCTATCCATGTATTTTTCACCTTTTTTGATTTCTTTACTTTTTTTTTACAATCAACCATTATATTAGTTATTAAAATAGTTTTTGAAAAACAACTAAAATTATTATTATTGAATAATTAGAGAAAAAGATATTGTAGCCTTAAAATTGTATTGATGTAAGTAATTTAGCCATAATGAGATAAATCAAATAATTTTTATGATATTTAATGATTTATTAAAGTAGTAATTGCTTTAAATTAGTTAAGACAATCAAGGGAATGATTGGTTAGGCTATTGCTTTAAGTGTTTGTATTTTAAGCAAAAAAAATTTACTACTTAAAATTAAGTAGTCTTAAAATTTTTAAAAGAGAGAAAGTTAAATGTTTTATAATGTAGTATAGATATATAGATAGCCGCCTCTGTCTACCCTATTTTTAGTTGCTATTAAAGTAAAGGAAAATTTTTATATATATTCTTACAAACTTCTTTAATTACGTATATATCCTTATAAAAATTAATATTACGCCTATATCCTTTTAAAACCTCTAAACTCTCAAATATACCCTTATCCCTAATTTAATAGTAATTAAATAATTTAAAATTAAAGGGATAATTTCCTATATAACCTTATTAAACACTTAAATATCTTATTTGTCCATCTTAAATTTAAAATATTCTATATATCCTTCTTAAACACTTAAATATCTTATTTACCCAAATCACCATTTTTATTAATTTTTTATTATTTTATAATCAATTTAAATTATTTTTAATTATTTAAAAAATCAAAAAGACCATATTGCCCTAACCTTATTCATGTAAGATACACTTACCCTAATCCCGATCGATACTACGTACGTCGGTCGGTTTCTCCCTCACGTCTATCGAACCAGCATCTCTCCATCCGCCGCAAGCCACTGCACTGCCACAGTTCTCCCCCGCCGCCGCACTGCCTTCCTTCGCTGCTGCCGCGGGCTGTAGCCACCACCGCCGATAATACGGGTCCAGGTTTTGATTTCCGTCGTTTGCTTTCTGTTGGTTTTCTAGTATGTACGTAGATGCTATATTGACTTGGTATCATCATGGTTTGCTTTTGAGTTCAGTCTTGCACTGCCTCCCTCACGTACGTCATCGTTTGCTTTCTGTTTATAGTATAATAAATATTCCACTTGCTCTTTTGGACTATTAGGCATTAGCTGTGATGGTCCATTGTAGTCGAAAATTTTGAGAATCATGATTGTAAATGAATCTGATTTGTCCTAAATTACTTGATTTTGCCTATTTTTACTTCAGATACTGTCAAGACATATTTCTTGTTGATGATGCTAGATTAATTTTTGATTTTTTACCCATCTAAAACACAGAAAATTCAAAAGGATATTTGTATGGAATTGTGTGTATAGAGTTGTAAAAAATCGTGTGTGTGAGTTTTTGAAATAAATTAAAAATTAAAATATAAATTTGGATAAATATGATATATATGAAGTTTAGTAAGGGTATAGGAGATATTTTATAAAGAGATTTAAAAGAAGGGTATAATAGTTATTTAATCATCTTTTATAATTAAGATTGATTTAAAATGATTAATAATTGATAAAAATGATGATTTGGGCAAAAAGATATAATCAAGTTTAATAAGGGTATATAAGATATTTTAAATTTAAGGTGGGTAAATAAGATATTTTGATGTTTAATAAGATATATAAGAAATTATCCCAAAATTAAAAACCATATTTTCTAATTTAATTTACAACCAAAATACCTTAAAATACCCTTTTTTTCATAAAATCCGTTATTCCCTCCCCTTCTCCGGTGATTTCTTTCTGTGTTTAACCCAGCATGAGTGGCCTGGTGTGCCAACCAACGTTCTTCCTGGTGAATCTTCTTCCAGTACAATGATTGATTTCACCAACACCAAAGAAATTGATGTAAGAGAACAACAAGGTAGTAATATATAGTAAGATGTACGACGATAATCCGTATGAATTGCGTGCGATCTCCGGTGGGGCTATTTATGTAACACCGGTTTCACGAGCTTAAAATTAGAGTAAATTAAAACTTTATTTATACCAAAAGTTTGCAGCGGAATAAACCACTGATTACATATTAAGTATTGCTTATCAACTTGGCGATCACAAACAACGAATCAAACCAAGTACCAAAATTTAGCCAGTGTTACCACTACGCACCGACCATCGTTATATAGTATCAGAGTTAATAAACTACTAGTGTTCCAAAAGATATATACAATAACACTACCCACAGCAACCCGCCTCGCCAGACCATCTTATCACTAACCTGCGAAAAGGGAAATATCACGAAACATTAGCTACACTAGCTAGTGAGTACAAGTATCACATAAGCACCAATAAGCATGCTATCACGTCACAATAAAACACACAATGCTAAGTTATCACGTAGCGGTGTGCCAACATGTCAGCAGGGTCATATCTTGCGGGGTTGCAAATCCCGCTCAACGAATCCAACTGAGAAAATCAGCAACACCAATCCATGCTGGAGGGGAAACGAAAAGCAACCCCCCGAGCACGTTGCGGAGCCACATGGACTCAATTAGGCCTTAGTTACAAACCAAGACCCCCCTGTTTTTGTCGAGGAACGGCGGCCTGCAGAACCTTTACCCCAGAAAATCACTCGTGGGAACCGCTAATCCCTGAATAACACTCAAGGGACCCAGCCGCATCGGCGACTGACCTCAACCCCTGCGTCTGTCCGGACAGGAGATCATAAACACGTTTGACCCATAGGGTCCACAGTATGCATGCGTATCACATATCACAATTCATATCACATGGTATCACTTATAACACTGTATCACTATATCACGTAGCACACAACACAGGCACACAATAGCCCTACTTACTGAGTCTTATGGGAAACCGGTACTCACCTCGATATCACAAGAGGCAGATATGGATCCGAGAATCCCAAGAACACACTGAGTCGTCCGAATCACCTAACACATAAGGTTTAGGCTTGGTTATCACTTACACGTAACACACACAGGTTAGAACACAAGTTACATAAGATGTCCACACTGAACAGCTTACTACGGCCGTAGTGTACATGTCCTACGGCCGTAAGACACATAACAACACCTTACTACGGCCGTAGGGTCAACCCGCAACGTTTCCTTCCAATGAATCATGTACTACGGCCGTAGGAACCTATTCCTACACCCGTAGTAGCTATTCTTTGGTGAACTACGACCGTAGGTTACGTACCTACACCCGTAGTCCTTGTTTCATCGTCCGTAGACGGTAACCCACACAAAAACACATCCTACGGCCGCAATGACCTTGCCTACGGCCGTAGTGTACACACAAGGCTTACTACGGCCGTAGGGAATACCCACTACGCCCGTAGGAAGTCGACGAACAGCAGACCTTCGTCCTTGTTTTCGCACAGTTCTGTTAATACCCATTTTTAACACCAAAACTCGATTGAAATCAGATTCAATCGTTTGTACATGTTGTTTAACACCCTTAGACACTTATAAACACACTTGACACGGTTTAAACCATAAGAACACATTCATACACCATCAAATGGTGTAACTTCACCAATAACACCAAACTAGGGCTATTGAAGAATAATCACTTACAAATCAGACGAAAAATAGAAGCTAGATCACGAATTTGACACTGAAATCTCTTACTCAAGCTTACTCCTTGATTGATTAAGCAAATCCCACGAAAAAAAACGAAGCATATGTGTGTGTACGTATGTAGTAATGTGTAGTGTGTATGCTTTTGTCTTTGACCCAGGGGATAAGGCTCAAAGAAGCCGACCTTGGGTTTTACTATTAAAACACGGGGTATTTTATTCCCCTTTTTAACTTACAACTTAACACACGCTATCCCGTTTTAACCAACGAGGATATTTACGGAATCATTTCGCGAAACCGTATAACACGACATCACTTTTAGACACAACCGACACTTTTCACATAATCACATTAATTAACACGAGACACGTTAGTCACACAAAACACTTAATTAATTTCACTTAACGTCACTGTACAAGCTCTAAAGCACAAAGTACAACCCTACACTGCTAGGCCCATTTCACTTTCTCGGGTCAGCGTACACTTTCTGTCGATCACGAGCGGCTTTCAGCTTTTCACGTGCCACTTTCACTTTATCGGCAGTAATTTGCACAATTTCAGGTCCGGCGAACTGCTTCTCGCCAGGCTCTAGCCAACACGTAGGAGTGCGACAACGTCTCCCGTATAACATCTCGAATGGAGGCATCCCAATACTGGAATGGTATGAGTTGTTATAAGCAAACTCAATCAACGGCAGATGTGAATCTCACGCTCCACCGAACTCAAGTACACATGCGCGAAGCATGTCCTCCAGGGTTTGAATAGTCCTTTCTGACTGGCCGTCTGTCTGAGGATGGTACTCCGTGCTCAAGTGAACACGAGTGCCAAGCTCACGCTGTAAACTCTGCCAAAAGTTCAAAGTAAACCGCGAATCGCGATCTGATACAATAGAACACGGCACTCCATGGCGCGACACCACTTCAGCAATATACAACTTGGCTAATTTATCCAACGAGGTAGACTCGCTGATAGCCAGAAAATGAGCACTTTTGGTCAAACGGTCAACTATGACCCAAACAGCATCGTGCCCTCTGAGCGTTTTCGGCAACTTTGTTACGAAATCCATCGTAATATTATCCCACTTCCACTCAGGAATTTCGAGTTGCTGAAGATTACCGTATGGTTTCTGATGCTCAGTCTTCACTTGCGCACATATTTGACACTTTTCCACGTAGGAAGCAATGTCTCGCTTTAAAGTAGGCCACCAGTACAACGATTTCAGATCATGGTACATTTTGGTACTGCCCGGATGTACAGACAGTCGAGACTGATGAGCCTCTTGCAGAATCAACTCACGATTTCCACCGTACAAAGGCACCCAAACACGGGACTGAAAAGTCTTTAGCCCACGGCTATCATCTGTAAGCATATCTTTTTGTTTTCGCATCACTTCAGCTGCAAGATTCTCGTCACGCAAGGCCACAGATTGTGCTTCCTTCAATCTCGCAAGAATATCAGGAATCACCACAAGCTTCATAAACTTCGCCTCAGCTGACGAGCTTTTGCGACTAAGAGCATCCGCCACCACATTGGCTTTACCAGGATGATAACGGATCTCACAGTCGTAATCTTTGATCAATTCGAGCCAACGCCGCTGTCTCATATTGAGCTCTTTCTGTGTAAACACGTATTGTAGACTTTTGTGATCCGTACAGACCACACACTTGGTACCGTATAGATAATGCCGCCACAGCTTCAGAGCAAACACAACAGCAGCTAGCTCAAGATCATGGGTCGGATAGTTACCTTCATGTGGCTTTAACTGTCGAGACGCATATGCTATCACTTTATCACGCTGCATTAACACACAGCCAAGCCCCGAATAAGAAGCATCACAATAAACGACGAAGTCATCAGACCCGTCGGGCAAGGAAAGAATCGGAGCCTCACACAATAGCCGTTTCAGAGATTGAAACGCTTGTTCTTGCGCCTCCGACCACACAAAAGCAACATCTTTCCGAGTAAGCTTAGTCAAGGGACCTGCAAGTTTAGAAAAATCACGGATAAACCGCCTATAATATCCAGCTAAGCCGAGAAAACTACGAACTTCAGAAGGAGTTCGGGGAACTCCCCAGTTCATCACTGCATCGACTTTCGCCGGATCCACTTTAACACCATCCCTGCAGATCACATGACCAAGGAAATGCACTTCACGAAGCCAGAACTCACACTTTGAAAACTTTGCATAAAGCCTCTCTCGCTTGAGAGTTTCAAGAACTTGCCGTAAATGCAACTCGTGCTCGGCTTCACTTCGGGAATACACAAGAATATCATCGATAAACACAATTACGGATTTATCCAAGAAAGGACGACAAATCTGATTCATCATATCCATAAACACAGCAGGCGCATTGGTTAAGCCGAACGGCATAACCAAAAACTCATAGTGGCCATATCGAGTGCGAAAAGCAGTTTTAGGAATATCATCTTCACTAACCCGCACCTGGTGGTAGCCAGAACGAAGATCAATCTTAGAGAAGCAAGTTGCTCCCTGCAATTGATCGAAAAAATCATCAATACGCGGAAGAGGGTATTTATTCTTTACCGTTCGCTTATTCAGCTCCCGGTAATCAATACACATACGCATAGCTCCATCCTTCTTCTTCACAAATAGCACAGGAGCTCCCCACGGGGACGAACTTGGACGAATGAAGCCCTTGTCAAGTAACTCCTGTAATTGAGTCATCATCTCTCGCACCTCTGAAGGAGCAAGACGGTATGGAGCTTTAGCTACAGGCGTAGCCCCTGGAACAAGGTCAATCTTATACTCTACATCTCTTACCGGCGGCAAACCCGGCAATTCGTCTGGAAACACCTCCGGATAATCTGACACTACCGGAATATCCTTGACCACTTGCTTTTCTAGCTTTGCATCAATCACATGAGCTAGATAAAACTCGCAGCCTTTAGAAATCGATTTCTGAGCTTTCATCACCGAAATAATAGGAATATCAGACTCTCGACGTTCCCCTCTAGCTACAGCACAAGACCCATCGGTTAAAGGAATCTTCACCATCTTTTTCGAACACAGAATCTCCGCGTTCAGACCACTGAGCCAATCCATGCCAACGACAGCATCAAAGCCCGCAATTGGCATAAGAAGAAAAGAAATAGGGAAACTATTCCCGTCCACGTCAAGGTTAACACATGGAACACTATCCGTAACCGAAACTATCTTACCACTAGCAATTTCAACTTTAATCGGCTCAGGTAACACAGATATAGGCAATTGCAGTTTATCACGAAAAGCCACAGATATAAAAGAATGGGTAGCTCCAGAATCAAATAACACACAAGCTGGAACAGAATTTACAAGAAAAGTACCAGTAATCACGTCTCCAGCAGCTTTGGCTTCTTCAGTTGTCATCTGAAAAGCCCGACCCTTGGCGCGAGGAGCGCCATCTTTCTTAGGTTGAGCAGAAGACCCACCAGCTCCAGCTCCAGTATCACCCCTCTGTCTCTTAGGGCACTCTGTAATCCTGTGCCCCGGCTTTTGACACTTAAAACAAACATTCTCTTTGAACGAGCACTCTGTAGCTGCGTGCCCCTTCTCACCACATCTCATACATCTGGTAGTAGCCTTCGAGCAGTCACCAGAATGGTAAGTACGACACAAGGAACACCAAGGATTATCAAACCTCGGTTTCTTACTCGAATCCACTTTTCCACCAGCAACAGATTTCCCTTTTGAAGTACCAGCCTTTGAATACTGCTGAAACTTCCTCTTCTGGCCCTCCCCAGTCTGATCACCCTTACACTGGCGACGATCACCATCAATCTGTCGGGCTATCTCAAACGCCCGATCCAAAGAAACTGCAGCTCTCACGTGAGCTCGATCCTCTAGCGGCAACATATTCACAAACTTCCGCATTTTTGCCCTCTCATCAGTCACAAGGTGTGGTATAAACCTTACCTTATCAGTAAAGGCATGGATAAGGTCCTCCACCGGTTTGTCTCCCTTACGGAGAGCATTGAACTCATTCTCCATCCTCTCAAGATCGTAATCAGTACAGTACTTGCTCTTCACTTTTTCGGCAAACTGCTCCCATGTCAGAGCAGCAACCACCTCTTTACTCAGCGTATCTTTCACAGTATCCCACCAATCCAGAGCTTTGCCTTTTAACATACGACCCACATACTTGACACGGTTCTCAGCTTCACAATCACAGGACTCAAACACTTGATCCGTCTCGCGCAACCAACGGATAGTCTCTGAGGGATTATCACTACCCTCATACACCTTCGGCCCGCAAGACTTAAACTTTTTGTAAGAACATTGCTCACGTTGCTTGCCCTTAATAGCTTCCCTCAGCAGCTCCCTAGTCGAGCGAAGCTCCTCCTCAAGCAACAAAATATACGCCTCAGAATCTCTTCCCTGCCTCGAGCCCTGAGTGTCTCGCCAAGAAGACTCCTCCTGGGTTTCAGCACGATGATGTGAGGCTTCATCCTCCATCTCTTTCAGAGCTTCCTCAGTATTAGCACGTCGTTCAGACATTCTACTCACACACTTTCTATACACAAGGGGCGAACACGTTTATTACACTTAATCACAATTTACTAACACCTAAGTTAGTTCACATTGAGCAATAAACACATAACGCTCACACTCAGCCCCAATTACCCCTCTAGGAACACTTAACGATGGTCAAGCCCGAGTTTGAGATCAAATACTTTCGCAAGTACCCAATTCCCTCAAACTAAGGCTCTGATACCTAATTGTAACACCGGTTTCACGAGCTTAAAATTAGAGTAAATTAAAACTTTATTTACACCAAAAGTTTGCAGCGGAATAAACCACTGATTACATATTAAGTATTGCTTATCAACTTGGCGATCACAAACAACGAATCAAACCAAGTACCAAAATTTAGCCAGTGTTACCACTACGCACCGACCATCGTTATATAGTATCAGAGTTAATAAACTACTAGTGTTCCAAAAGATATATACAATAACACTACCCACAGCAACCCGCCTCGCCAGGCCATCTTATCACTAACCTGCGAAAAGGGAAATATCACGAAACATTAGCTACACTAGCTAGTGAGTACAAGTATCACATAAGCACCAATAAGCATGCTATCACGTCACAATAAAACACACAATGCTAAGTTATCACGTAGCGGTGTGCCAACATGTCAGCAGGGTCATATCTTGCGGGGTTGCAAATCCCGCTCAACGAATCCAACTGAGAAAATCAGCAACACCAATCCATGCTGGAGGGGAAACGAAAAGCAACCCCCCGAGCACGTTGCGGAGCCACATGGACTCAATTAGGCCTTAGTTACAAACCAAGACCCCCATGTTTTTGTCGAGGAACGGCGGCCTGCAGAACCTTTACCCCAGAAAATCACTCGTGGGAACCGCTAATCCCTGAATAACACTCAAGGGACCCAGCCGCATCGGCGACTGACCTCAACCCCTGCGTCTGTCCGGACAGGAGATCATAAACACGTTTGACCCATAGGGTCCACAGTATGCATGCGTATCACATATCACAATTCATATCACATGGTATCACTTATAACACTGTATCACTATATCACGTAGCACACAACACAGGCACACAATAGCCCTACTTACTGAGTCTTATGGGAAACCGGTACTCACCTCGATATCACAAGAGGCAGATATGGATCCGAGAATCCCAAGAACACACTGAGTCGTCCGAATCACCTAACACATAAGGTTTAGGCTTGGTTATCACTTACACGTAACACACACAGGTTAGAACACAAGTTACATAAGATGTCCACACTGAACAGCTTACTACGGCCGTAGTGTACATGTCCTACGGCCGTAAGACACATAACAACACCTTACTACGGCCGTAGGGTCAACCCGCAACGTTTCCTTCCAATGAATCATGTACTACGGCCGTAGGAACCTATTCCTACACCCGTAGTAGCTATTCTTTGGTGAACTACGACCGTAGGTTACGTACCTACACCCGTAGTCCTTGTTTCATCGTCCGTAGACGGTAACCCACACAAAAACACATCCTACGGCCGCAATGACCTTGCCTACGGCCGTAGTGTACACACAAGGCTTACTACGGCCGTAGGGAATACCCACTACGCCCGTAGGAAGTCGACGAACAGCAGACCTTCGTCCCTGTTTTCGCACAGTTTTGTTAATACCCATTTTTAACACCAAAACTCGATTGAAATCAGATTCAATCGTTTGTACATGTTGTTTAACACCCTTAGACACTTATAAACACACTTGACACGGTTTAAACCATAAGAACACATTCATACACCATCAAATGGTGTAACTTCACCAAGAACACCAAACTAGGGCTATTGAAGAATAATCACTTACAAATCAGACGAAAAATAGAAGCTAGATCACGAATTTGACACTGAAATCTCTTACTCAAGCTTACTCCTTGATTGATTATGCAAATCCCACGAAAAAAAACGAAGCATATGTGTGTGTACGTATGTAGTAATGTGTAGTGTGTATGCTTTTGTCTTTGACCCAGGGGATAAGGCTCAAAGAAGCCGACCTTGGGTTTTACTATTAAAACACGGGGTATTTTATTCCCCTTTTTAACTTACAACTTAACACACGCTATCCCGTTTTAATCAACGAGGATATTTACGGAATCATTTCGCGAAACCGTATAACACGACATCACTTTTAGACACAACCGACACTTTTCACATAATCACATTAATTAACACGAGACACGTTAGTCACACAAAACACTTAATTAATTTCACTTAACGTCATTGTACAAGCTCTAAAGCACAAAGTACAACCCTACACTGCTAGGCCCATTTACAGGGTGTTACAATTTACGGCGCCACCAACGTCGTCTCTCCAGTGTCTAACGGAATTAAATGGATGAAATCGTCACGAATCGGATCTGACGCTGTTGATTCAGGTAGTTATGAGTTATTCAACTTCATCGGGTCGAGGTTTCAAAAATTCAAAGCTTCACACATGGGTTACATAAATTTGTATTTTTCGAATTTAAGTTATGCGGTTTCATAGTTCGATTTAATTTTCAGGTTTCATGAAATTTTGTGACGATATTTAAGTTCGTCTTCTCAAGTTCACAATTTGATTTAATTTTGTGGGTTTTAATTTTGTAGTTTCAAATGGATGTAAAATGTTGAAACTTTTTAATAATAATATCCACTTGCACTTGTAGGTGAGAAGATAATAGTGGTTAGTTTGTGAGTCACCTGAGAAAATGGAGTTGCCGGAGAAAGAATAACCGTGGACTGCTTTGATTTTGGAGAGGGGTAATTGTGTAATATACAACTTTATTACTTTTTTAATAATAATAAATCAATTTAAGATATTGGTTTTTACTTTTAAAAATATAAATTAGAATTAAATTAGGTGTTTTTTAAGGATATATACGTAGTTTCAAAGTTTACAAGGATATATACATAATTATTTAAGTTTGTAAGGATATAAACGAAATTATCCTTAAAGTAAAAATACAATTAATCTTATCTTAATTAGTTATTATGTACGCTTAATAATGTCTAAAAAAATAGAATCAACTTTAATAATTCTTTAATTACATGTAAATAGCTGAATACAATAAGAAATAAAAGCAAAATCAATTGTATACAATAGTTACTGATTAAAATGATGGGTTTAAAAAATGTTGTTTGTATACAATAGGAATTTGATTATTGATAATGTAAGAAGTTGTCATTTTTTATTATTTTGTGTATATCATTCTTTAAAAAGTATGATAATCTGAAAAACTAACGTTTAGTGAATTGCTTAGCCTCCTAAACTAGTAGACTATATATTAGAACATGACATGTCATTTAAAAAAATATATTAAAGCTTAGGTAGCATGTCATGTGTGTATCATTAAATGAGGCAGATCTCTACAGGACTCATGTGTTGAGTAGCCTGCTCCAAGAGAAAAAGTGGTAGTATCCTTTATAAAAGATGCTAGTTTCTTTCCTTCGTCATATGTAGAACTTGAAGCCGTCAAAAATCCCATGAATTCTGATTCTCAGTGAAATCAATATACTACAAGAAATTAGAGTATTTAACCACACATAATTTAGTCACACATAAATATGTGTGAGTATTTACTCACACATATTTGTTTATATGTTGGTAATTAAAATTTTTATTTTTTAATAATGCTTATCACTTATTATGCATGGGTGATATATTTTAGGTCCATTTTAATTGGAGGAAAATTTTCCCTAAAAAATTTGTGTTTGATATAAAATTCAATTACTTACACATAAGGTATAATGTATTCATGCGTGGGGTAATTTACCTACACAAATGCAAAATATGATCTTATGTGTGGGTAATAGTTAAAATAATACCAACACATAATATTTATCTATAAATATGAAATCGGGTTTAGCCTATTTGGTAAGGCGCCCCCCTTCCTCGCAAAGAGGTTGAGACAAATCCTGCTGCATGCAGTGGGTTGGGGGCTTTTTTCCTTAGGGGTTTGCTCCATGGAGTGAATGTGTGTTGCTCGAACCTTGGTTAAAGCCAAATAACGAGGGGCGGTTAAGAACCCGTCACCAAACAATTCAAATCTACAATGGAGAGGTATCCCCATTTGCTGGTCAAAAAATAAAATAAAAAAATGTAACGTAAGCAAAATTGTAAATCGATTTTTTAATACGACTTGGCATTAGAAATGTCTACACATACTTATAAGTGTGATTTATGAGTGGGAAAATAACTAATATATACATAATCTTCTTTAAAAGAATGTGTAAATAAATATAATATAAACCACTAAAAGATGAGATGGAAATTGAAAATGATAATATTTAACATTTAACCTAAATATGAAATTATGCATCGTGGATAGAAGGCGGGAACAAAATGAGGATCATCCTTCCGAAATTGTTGAGGGGAAGGGATACGGTTGCCAAAGTTCATGTATCGTGGATACAAACACACCGAGAGAGAAGAAGCAACAGATTGAACGATTGTCGAGGAGAAATCGAAGAAACGGTTGGTTTTCATCCATTTATTTTCTATATTTCCATCAATTTCCTTCATATCATCCAAGAACCTCCTTGTTGCTTTGATTTAGAAATCGATGATTAGGTTTTTCTAATGTGTTCTAGTTTGTTCTATTTTGAAATCGATTATTAGGTTTTTATATGTTCTAATATAACAGCTATTGAATATGTTTTGGGTCTTTTCTCTGTTCTAAATCGAGTTTGTGGTATGTCCTCATCTGAATTGCAAATTACAATTTCTCTGTTGTTATGTTACTACAGTAATGATTAAAACAAATATATGGAGTATGATGTTTTTTTAGTTTTTTTGTTTATAAGAAGAATGGTACATTATTTCATCAGAAAGCATCATCAATCTTAGTGGTTAAGCTAGTAAAATTTAATGGTGAACTTAAAAAAAAAAGATGTTTGCGTACTACATAGTCTTAAACTGAACCAACTATATTTTTTTTGGTTTTTTGATTCTAGGATTTTCAAGAACTTGTGTCTCACAAGGCAAAAGCTAATTTTGTTGAGGAAAGAGTACCATCGTCAATCAGGAACTGAAAGAAGGTCTAGCACCAGGTAAGTTTTTATCGATCAAGCTATTGTGTGGCTACTAATTTCTTGTTATACTCGAACCGTAGTTTCTGAATGAATGTTAATTTTTGGTATAATGAATAACATTTTGTTTTGCTTAGACCAAGTTTACTTTCGTGTGGTTATTGTAATAATAAATCCTATTATAATCACAAATCTTTTGGTTTATAGTGAATTTTCCATGAGCTATATTGATGTTATGGAGACAATTATACACTAAACAACTTAAAAGGAGAAACAATTTAAACCTTAATTTCTTCATCTTGTATCACCTGGGGTTTTGCTTAGAATCTTGGATGGCCAATTTATATAATTTTACTAGGTGTCGAGGCCTGTGTTCATATAAAATTCAGTGGGATTTTGATTTGGTAGCGGTAGATGTAGAGTACGTTTATATGATAAGGGCTATAACATGTATATAATCTACATGATGGAAACACCAAAAGTTGTGAATGTAACAAAAGAGGATCATCATATGTACATTACAAACCAAAACAACTATTTAACTGTTCCAAAAACCATTATATCAAGTATGGATTCATATACATTATAGACCAATATGACTATGCAACTGTTCCAAAAACTCAGATCGTAGATCCATCACATGGCAAAAAAAAAAATATTATTTACTCTAATATCAATAGTCAATTACCCAAGTTGGGAATCCACAAGAGCTAGTCTCTACATTTAATCCAGTTACTCATGATAAGTATGAAATATCCAAAAAGAAAAAAGGGGCAATATGCAATCTTTTTTGATTGCATGAAGCCAAGTTCCCTAACTTAGGCAAATATATTACAAAGGGAGGGGGCTGCAATAATAGTTTTTCAACTAACTGATTTTGTAGCTTTGTATTGCTATTCCGTTCTTGCAACATTAACTAAAGGTACCAATTGTCACGTTGTTTGATTTTTCTTGTTAGATGCAAGTATGTTTGAGCTCCCCTTCATTTTATCTATTTCATCGTTGCATCTATACTTAAACTGGATACACCACGCTACATAAATATAATGACATATAGTCATGCTAAGAGATGATGATAAACACTGACCCTAGTGAATAAACGTGCATTTTTAAGTAACTTTTAACCCAAAGTGATGAAAAACCTTAAAAATAATCTTTTTTAGTACTCACTTTCTATAATAAAATCAACCGGTTCACAATTATGATTCAAAAGTCAGCTTCACAATATCATTTACGATTCTAATATAATTGACCTATTCAAGATCATTTACATAACAGCCACTGCTGCAGCGACCACCCTTGGAACCGCTTCGTCAGCAAGGAAATGGAGATTTTACCGCCATTCTCACCGTCCTACTTGCGTTCATTGTTATCGTCTCTATGATAAACACACTCACACATGTTACAACCAATAGTTCATGAGATGCATACACAACCGCTACAGAATGTTGCTTAATGTCTTTTGTTAAACGGCACATCTGTGTATTAGTTTTTTTATTTAATTAAGGATATCCTATCATTGTATGGTTCTTAAATTTGTTAATTCTTAGGGTTTTATCGCTATTAATGCTTGTTTGGATTTGAAAATCATTGCTGACTTTTAGTAATCATTGTATGTCTGATTATAATCATGCCCTCACTCAAATCAATGAAACTGTGAGTGTGTAGATTTGGCTAAAGATGATCCTAGCCATAGTCTCATTGAAGTCAGTCATCTAATTTTAAGAATGCAATCACAATTTCTGAGATTTGGAGGATAAAGCTTATAAAGGCTAGAGGTTTGCAACCACAATTTCTGAGATTTGGAGGCACAGATCAAGGTGTAACTGATGATAAAACTGCACAATTAAAGGTCTTTTATGGCAGAAGGCAAGGTGTGGAAGAAAGTACAAAACGAATTGTGATCAGTTGAGTGAATTGTATGGTGTGTTGCAGCATACAGTTATTAGGATCTCAGTGATACTAGTTGAGGACTTGAGGCTAAGAAAATACAAGGGGAGCTTGTGAGTCAAGACTCCATAAGTGATGCAATTCGGTTGAGGTCAAACTCATGGGAGTCTGAGTAGAATAGAATATCCGTTAGTGTGAATGTTAAGTGATTGCAATTTGCAGATTAAACACCTGTTTGAACCATTTGGGTTATAATATACTGAGCATAGCTCTTCAGTTGGTTGGTTCTGTTTGAACAGCCGATTGATTTGCAAAGAAATTATTCATTTTTATTTTTTGAAGAGGCGTCATTCATTTTTGGACTACCACTGTTAGTTAGGGATAAAATGCTTTTTGCTGTATACTTGTAATTGGGTTCATCTTTTCGGCCATGTAATTTGCAAAGAAATGGCAATTTATCAGTATTATTCTAACTTGTGAGAATTATGTTTGCAAGTTATGATAGTAACATTCTCTGCTTCAAATGTATTTTTTTTATTTTGAACATTTGGTTTGTCTTGGACTTTAGGCTTTCATCTGAAGTTACCTCATGATAACCCATTACGAGCCTGTCCAGGTGACCCTTCTGACAGATTTGGTAAGTATTTTTTAAACATGCTGAACAGATGCTTAACTAAACTTGATTTTAAAAGTTCCCTTCAGTGAGTTCTCCTTTTATTCCTTGTAAATTTCAGAATATTAATTTAGTTTCTGAAAGGTGTTTTAAGTTAGCTGGATACTCTCTTTCGAGTCCAGGACCATGAAAGAAGCCAAAGCAAATAAGCTGAAGCTTACACCCCAATTTCTGGAGCTTAAATTCATTGAGGCGATCTGCAACAACACAAAAATTTTCTTTGGAAACAAGGTCATCTCTCTCTCTCTCTCTCTCTCTCACACACACACACACACACAAACCTCAAATACAACCCTTGTGATGTGTTATCATGTTGATACACTATATGCAACCAAGTAAATTGACTGCATCTGACAAGACGAGTCGAAATGAGTAATGTCGTAACCGGATGAAAATGGTTTCAGGTCAAAACAAGTAGTTCTTTGTACTAGTCAAAACAGGTCAACTTGGGTTTACCCAAATAACTGTTTTCTTCTGTTTTATATAAGGGTTTAGTACACCAAAATGTATCCAAGTTGTCACCTTTTGCTATTGTATGTACTGAACTTCCAAACTTACCATTTAATGTACTGAATTATAAAAACTTACCATTTAATTGGAAACTTCTGATTTTAGTTGGAAACTTCAACATTGTAGTCGATTTGATGGATCTAAGTTTCTGAGTTTTTACTGATGAATCTTTTTTCTGATTTAGGATTCTTGAGTCTAGGGTTCTTGATTGTGTTTTATTGTGCCAATGTTGAAGATGATAGATGAAGAATGTTCTTTAAAAAAAATTAAAAAATAGGTGGCAATAATATGTGGCATTTTAGAAACATAAAAATAAATAAATTTACCTGTAACCTGAATAGGAGGTTGTATGATACATTAATTGGTAAAGTTAGAAGGTTTGATACATTAAATGGTAACTTTGAAAGTTGAGTACATACAATAGCAAAATGTGACAACTTGGATACATTTTCGCGAACTAAACCCTTTATATAATTATTATTACGAGAGTAGATTTTTTTCTTTATAAAATGATATAGAAGGTTCAATTTATTAAAAATACACCTTGGCAAATTTCACATGTTTGACCACTTCTTTCTAACTAGTTTTTTTTAGATATATTCCATTTGATTGGCCCCTTATCAAGTAAAACTCGCAGTTGCTACTTCTTGCTTGTTAACATGCATATCTACGGTGAGAGCTGCACATATAAAACGACAGTATGTGTTATAATTGGATTTCAGATCTTGTCCTTGGCACACGAACAGAGTTTGAGTTTTTGTATACCATGCAGATACCAAATATGGTGTTGGATCAGAGGATGCTGGGGAACTTTTTGCGAGATATGGAAGGAAAAAGGAACTTGGAAGCATATATAGGTTGTGATTAATTACTTTCAATGCATGCTTGATGAATGATTGATAAATAGATACGCATACATCAAGGGAGTGAATGAGTTACAAAGCAGAAAAAAGAGTGACTTTCATTTTAGACCGTCTTTTGTGTATTTTAATTCCGTTTAGATATACATACATACATACATCAAAGGCTAATGGAGCTTTAATGAACACCAACTTTTCACCATTTTCTGATTTTTTGAAATTTCAGTAAGATGGGGAGAGGTTTTTGATGTTAGTAGCGACGGACATCTATGTTATCTGTCAGGCAGCCACAGCTTTATACTAAAAATTGAAATCAAAGGGTTTTAGTCTCTCAAGTTGTGATAAGCCAAGTGCTATCCACTTCTGCATGAGCCCTGTGGAAAGTTAGATGACCAACTACATTACAATTGGCGTATGTTTTGTTTAAAAAATATTCAAGTTAGCTTCAGCATATATATATTCAAGTTCTTCGTGAGTCGATCAATTATCTTTTATCTAAGGTTGAGCTCGACCTTGTCCAACTCAAACTCCCAGAGGCGGCGTGTTGGGTGATAATGTATGTAAAATGTGTTAGTAAAGCAGATTAGCCGGACACATTGCACTGAAGGACTTAAGACTGCTGGTACGGCTTACCTGACTTCGAATTCTTCTCTCCCGTAATGTGATGGATGAGATTCAATATTAATCTTTAGTATTACAGTTTGTAAAGTTATATTAATATATTTATAATTTTCTTGGGCATTTAAAAAAATCCAAGCATGCCTTTTCATTCATGGTGGGAGTAGGACACCGATAAAAACGAAGATGAAAAATTGAAGGGGTTACTTTAGAAGAAAATGTAAAAAATATTGAAAAGGTTTAGATATATTTATTTCCAAGAAAGTTAAAAGGCAGATGGGCATTTGGTCTAGTGGTATGATTCTCGCTTAGGGTGCGAGAGGTCCCGAGTTCAATTCTCGGAATGCCCCCCTTTCTCTTTGCTTTTTATATTTATTTTTGTTAGAAACTTTTGTTTTCTTCAACTTTGTCCTTCTACCACTAATTAATGCTGACATGTGAATTTATTTCTGATACCAATTCCTCATACCACTAAGTTGTTAACACATGAAGTTTAATACACTTTTTTTCTTATAAATTTTGTTTATGTTAATATTTATCCTGATTTAGAGATTATAATAATAATAATAATAATCTTCTAATATATATAAAAGACTAATCTTTACTACTTCATAAACAATTTAGCCTATTCTTTTTAAGATTTTTTTAAGTTAAGTAGTATAACACATTTTGCATATATTACAATATATTAAAGCAACATTTTCAAACATTGAAGTTATGAAAATTAAGAGTTAATTGTCCAAATGGTCATTTAACTTAGGTGTTTCTCAAATTTTAGTCATTTAACTTTAAAAGTGGTACAAATCATCCTTAAACTGTCATTTTCATGCCATTTTGATCCCTTTTAACAGATTATGTTAACTTTTTCCGTTAAAATAGGTAAAATTACCATTTTACCCTTGTATTTATATTTTATTATTTTACTTTTTATTTTCACTCATTTTATAAATTAATAATAATTGAGGTCAAAGTCAACTTTATCAAATTCCAAGTCTGTCAAAATTAAAAGTTCATGTGTCCCCCTCTCTCACATCTGTCCATATGTCTTCTCTCTCTCCACGTGTCCTGTCTCTCCCCACATCTCTCCATCTGTCCTCTCTCTCTACAAGTCTCTCTCTCTACCACCGTGGGTTATTTTGCTTGTGGGTTATTTTGACTCACTACAAACCACAACTCACTACCACCGTGCCACCACTGCATCTCCGGCGACCACCTCCGCCGGCCATCACATAAAAAAAGATGAATTTGAACCTAATTTTTTAAAGAAATCAGAGATGAAGAACACATCTGGATAAGGGATGTTGTTGTTGTTGACCAAGATTTGACCTCAAGAACAGAGTTCAATGGAGATCAACAAAATATCAGTTCCCGTTTCATCAGAAAAGCGATACAATATATAAACTAACAAATCGCTAATGAATATATTGGGGTAATTACTCAAATCCACAGGCAAAAAATACAAATTCATAATACTTCAAACCTATCTATTACATGCCGTAAACCCAAAATCAAACTATTTGGAAATTATGCAGCCATGGACATCATCACTTGGTAGTTGGTACCGACAACTCAGATCGAAGAAGGTGATGAAAAGATCTGAAAAAACCCTAAATCTGAAAATGGATGGTGGCGGCGGTAGTGGTTCAGTTCTTCAACGCTGAGATCTGGTGGAGGCAGTGGTCAAAGGGTTGCGGAGGTGCTCAAATGATGGTGGCGGCGGCAGCGGTTCACTTCCTAAATCTGCAAATGGAAGGTGGTGGAGGCGACGGTTTACGGTAGTGGTTTATGGTGGCGGAGGTGTCGATGGTGGAGGATAGGGTTTACGGTGGTGGTTTATGCTGGCGGAGGCGGAGTGGTGTATGTTTAAGGTTTACGGTGGCGGTTTGTAGTGGTGGTCTTTGCAGTGGTGGTCCTTGGAGAGAGAGAGAGCAGGAGTGTGATTAGCGGCGGTAGATGGTTCTCGTAGGTGGTGGTAGACGGTGCTGGTAGGTGGTGTCGGTGGATCATGGTGGTTGCGGTGATGGTGGTGGTCCGGTGGATGTGGGTGGCGGTGTAGTTTGTGTAAGTGACAGAGAGAGGGAGAGAGGAGAGAGAGAGAGAGAGAGAGGAGAGAGAAAGAGATGGAGAGAAAGTGTGTGTTGTGTTTGTGTGTGTGGAGAGATGTATATTTTTTTATTATTTAATAAAGTTATATATTATATATTTAATTAGTTAACTCTTTAATCAATAACAAATAGAAAATCTGTAAAAAGACAAGAATACCCCTGAATTAACAGAGATAACTAACGGCTAACGTTAGTAAGAACTAAAATTGCATAGAAATAGTAGTTAAAAGACGATCCTTACCATTTTTAAATTTAAGGACATAAATGACAGAAACTCTTAAGGTAAAGGACCATTTGAGCAATTAACTCAAAAATTAATTAATTATAAGTTACAAAACAAACTAATTAATTACATTAAGAGTTAATTGCACCAATGGTCCTTTAACTATCTGATAGTTGCAGATTTAGTCTTTTTTTTTAAAAGTTGCAAAAATAGTCTTTTAACTACCTAAAAGTTGTGTTTATCCAATCTGTTAAGTCAGGGGTATTTATGTCTTTTTACCATTTTTTTCATATTTTAATTAATTTAAAATATTATTTTAATCCATTTAAACAAATATTAGTTATATGTCTGTCAAGTCCCTTTCTCTCTCTCTCACACACACACACACACATTCTTTTTTCTCTCACACAGAGTCTTCTCTCTCCCACTCACTTGAGCCACCGGCTCCTCCACCCTCCGCCTATAACCGCCGCCTCCCCCACCTCCTCCACCAAACTTGTCAGTCTATCACCGGCGCACCACCACCATCTGCCACCACCTGCGCACCACCACCACCTGCCACCACCACCACCTGCGCATCTGAACACTAACCAAACACGAAACACTTGTAACCCTTGCTGATTTAATTGCACCACCACCACTACCTACGTCGCCGCCTGAATCAGAACCCTAAACCACCAATTCGAAAACACCGCCCGCCGCCACCTAAAATCGTCTAAAAGAACACATAGTAATCGAAACTCAAACCCTAAATCTTAGATCTAGATGCACACGTACTTGTTTCAGTCTATAACGGCGCACCACCACCACCACCACCAACGGCGCATCTGAACACTAACCAAACTTGAAACACTTGAAGCAGTCGAGTGAGCAACTTAAGCGAGGAATAAGAGGAACGAGGGTTTTCTGCTTCAAACCCTGAAGCAAACCCAGAAGCAGTCGAGTGAGCAACTTCAAACCGTCGCCGGGAAAACCCAGAAGCAGCGATGGTTTGGAGATGGTGACGGCTGTCGTGGTGCACGAGGGTGAAAGAGATGGTGGTGCTGAACTATGATGGGTGGAGATCCAAACGAGAACGAAGATACAAATGAGCAGTTGCTGCGGCTATGGCGTTCGCTTGGTGGGTGGCGGCGTTGTCCATGAGAGAAAGAAAGGGGGGACGGTTTGATGGTGGTATGGTTTGACAGTGGTAGGGTTTAGGAAAATAAATAGAAGATATTATAATGTGTAATTAACTTTAAATATTATTATTAGTATATAATCAATAGGAAAATAAATAAAAAATTAAGAGTGAGGGTAAAATAGTTAATTTACAAAACTAACGGACTTAATTAACGGAAAACGTTAAAAATGACTATGGGTGCAACTTTTGGGCAGCACTAAAGGTGATGAGATCAACGGCTCAGATTTGGTCTCTGGTACTTTTTTTTTTCTGGTCTCTTTTGCCCCTCCCACTATATATATATATATATATATAGCATTAACTGAGGAGGGGAAACATTAACATTTTGCAGCATCAATTCAGTCATGAAATATAACTGGCAACATTAACTGGGGAGGGCAGCATTAACTGACAGCACTAATGGTGATGAGATCAACGGCTCATATTTGGTCTCCGGTACTTTTTTTTTATTTCCTGGTCTCTTTTAAACCTCCCACTATATATATATATATATATATATATATATATAGTGTTTTACCTGCGCGATGCGGCGGAGTAATATATGTTTTTTGGGATAATATTTATATATAGAGTGTCGTTATTGTAAAAGGTGTGAAAATGTGAAAAGGGTAAGAGGCAATCTAACCGTCGGTATTTAAAATAGATTTAACTTAATTTTACCTCATAAGTTAATGAGATAGCTTAAGAAACAAGTCACCAAAAAACTCTTTTCCTCTCTCCCTGTTGGTTCGGCCGACCACAAAGGAGGAAGAAACCGGGTCGGGTTTTTTTTCTTGTTAAACGCACACACACACATACAAACAAACAACTTGTTTTGTTTGTGGTTACTTGAGTAACTATGATATCATATTTTTCTTTTATATAATTAGTTTTTGAGACTGCTAGATCCTAACTCTCTTTCGGATTTTTTGGATTAAGTTGAGTTGATCAACCTTCAGTAACAATCTTAACACTTTTAAAATTGTACAACTTAAATAACATTATTTACAATATGTTTAAGCAATAATCTTAAACACTTTAAATGCTTTACAAAAAACACACCTGAAGTTAATGACACTTTAAATGCTTTACAAAAAACTGCCAGAATTTAAATACACTTTAAATGTTTACAAAAAAACTGTCCTGAATTTAATGACAGGAAAGGCGAGAGGTCGGAGAGAGCTAGGGAGAGGGTACTTTAAAAAATTTTAAAAATATTTATATATTATATAATATATAATTCGGTTTATTCAGGTTTTTCGGTTTGAAAATTCCTAAAATCGTAACCGAACCAAAAACCGTTTATGGTAATCGGTTCCGGTTTTTAAACCGAACTGAAAACCGAATTTGAAAACGGTTTCGGCTTTTTGAGTTACGGAGCGGTTCGGATTACGGTTAAAACAGTTTATATCCGAATTTTGAACAACCCTATGTCGACAAATGAAACTATTTTACTTCGCCGCATCGTGAGAGTAAAATACTAGTTTGAAAAAAATTATTAGATGATTTGATCCCATCATTTAATGAAAGATTTAATCTTAACCGTTATTTCCTTTGGTCGTGGTCCTATCGTAGACAAAATTAATACTATTAAATATATCCATACAACTATATAAATCATACAACACTCTATCTACTCTTATACTTAAAACTTCTTAAAATTTAGTTAAACATACATCTTCACTATTCTTTTTATCTAATTTAATCTCATTCACTCAATCTTTAACCATTTCACTTTTCTAATATATTTTAATTTTTTATTCATTTAAAATACATTCTCTCATACAAACACAATTATCCACTCATATCAACATAATTTCCAAAATTTTATTAACGTCTCTCTCCTTATTTCATAAATATAATTTTTTATTATTTTAACTTTTTTTATAATTAATTTTTTTAATTAATAAAAATGTTGATACAAATATAAGAAAAGTTTGAAAAAGCGGACATGTTGATGAAATTTTTTTCGTGACATTGAATCGCGCGAATAATATATAATTACATTTTGAAAACGACATATTGCAAAACAGACTAAGAAATTCTATTCAACTTCTAGGAAGAAATCACGATTAAGAAATTCTACAGAAAATAATTATGTTCATAATATGTTTTATATTACAATGTATGTTTTGCAACTATATTTTATATTCATGTTAGTACTCTTAAAAACCTAAAAAATTTAAAACTGACTTTAATCATCCTCCGTGTTTATACATGGGGTGTTAAGCAAGTTAACATTGTGTGTAACAAACTAAAATTTGTTTCTTAAAATAACCACAACTACCTAAAATTTACAATTAATGTAATTTTGACCCTTGATCACCTGTTGCAGTTACCCTTACGCATAGTTGGTAAAAATAATTTAAAAACGGCTTACATGGCACTCCACATAGGATAAGTTGGTATAGTTAGCAATATTATTATTATTATTATTATTATTATTATTATTATTATTATTATTATTACTACTACTACTATTATTATTTTAAATACAACTTAGATTATTCAAGCACTCCACCGCCGCTTCAGTTGAACAAGAACCCGGCGTTAAGCACCTGCTTGGTCTTCGACCACCAGAACTGACCACCTGCTATAACTCTGCCGCCGCCATCGCCACCGACTTCAACCACCTCCGCCATCGCCTCCAGCGTTAAGCACCTAATTGGATTTGTGATTAGTTCAACCTCCGTCTTCAAGCACTTCAAATTAGGGTCCTTGGTTCGATTTAGCCTCATCTATCGATTTAGGGGTTCTGTTGTTACCGGCACCGCCGCTAGTCTCATCCTTCGATTTAGGGTTTTCTGTTGTCACCGTCGACCACCGCTAGCCTCATTCTTCGATTTAGGGTTTTTTGTTCAGGTTGTTTTAATCTTCAAACTCAGAAAACGAAAACGAATATGAGTTTGAGGGTTTTCATCGATCTTTTTTCTCAAAAAACAAAAACGAAAAAAGATCTGCTTCTAGGGTTTTCATCGATCTATCTTGATCTGAGTTTTGGGCTTTGATCTTGTCTGGTGTTGGCTGAGTTTTCATCTCAGTTGAGTTTTCATCAAACTCAGACCAAACGGATCTGAGATCTGAGTTTTTATTGATCTTGTTTGGTGTTACTTGAGTTTTGGGCTTCGATCATCACATTTCCATTTTTAGGGTTTAGGTGGTGGCGGTAGTTGAGATCTTGTATGGGTTAGGGTTTGAGTGGTCGCAGAGAGGGGGATGGTGGTGATTGAAGGTGAAGGATATGGTGGCAGGTGGTGATTGAAGATAGAGGTGGCGTGAATGGTAGATGAGTGAGATGGTGGCAGTGGTGGTGGTTGAAAATAGAGGTGGAGGTGGTGGTTGATAACTAAGGTGGCGGTGTTGGCAGATGAAGTTGGTGGTGGTGGTGGTGGTGGTGGTAGTAGTAAGAAGGTGTTAATAATAAACAAATAATAATAATAAACAAATAATAATAGTAAATAATACTATTATTATAATAATAATAAAAATAAATGACCACGTCAGCACACTTAGGTTATAATAATGTCATTTGTAAATTACTTTTGAAAATAAAAGAATAAAATATATAATAAACTACCGATCCACGTCAGCAATTACCTACTTTGCAAGTCAAAATTACATAATTGCAACTTTTTGATAGTTCATTGTATTTTAGAGAATAAATTTTAGTTTGTTACACACAATGTTAATATGAGGATAGTTCCATACATTTCGGAGCATATAACTCAATTTAAATCAAATGAGTGAACTACTAGGGAGAAGAAAGGCGGGTTGTTTGATATTTTTTTATTCTGTTTTTCAATTTTAGCCTCCACGTGTTAATACTGGATAAGTTTTACATGATCCACAAATATGAATGGTTCTATATAGAACTTTACTCATATTTCATTAATCGCAATTAATTCATTACTTGTCAAAGAGTAGGCATGCACATGTACGTATAATAAAAAAACAAGACAAGGAAGAAAGAAAATAACTCCAGAAATATACGAATGATCAAGAGGATACATGATTACAACGTACAAGGAATATATATATATATATATATATATATATATATATATATATATATATATATATATATATATATATATATATATATATATATATATAACTTTAATCTGAAAGGAGTATACGGTGAACGAAGAATGAATTAATATAATTTATCACCTCCTCTCCGGCATTCTTGAAGCTATCGTTACCTTTGTAAATGGTATCAGCCGCACGTGCAAAATTGATTATAGCCATAACCAGGGGAAATGCCACAACAGTTGGCTTGAGCGACTCCTGATTAATAACTTTCCATGCAACTTCCACTTGGTTTAAGAGAAACTTACAAGCTTCCTCTTCTGATGCACCAGTTTCCCTTTGGTAGCATTCTATGCTTGAAGGATTATGCTCTCTTTCTTGTTCCTCCTATAATATATACATATGTACATCATTTCATATATACTACGTACGTACATAGATACATATATCAGGACTTTTGTGCGTACGTGTGTGTATATATATATATAGGGAGGAGATCCACTAAAAAGAATCTTATTCTACAAAATGGTAGGAGAAATTTTAGCCATTCATTTTTTAATAACCGCTCCTATAAAATTGTCTTTTTTTCTTTTTGTATTAATTAAAAAAATGCAAGAAAAGGTATAATAGTCATTTAACCAATTTCTTACATCCACGTCTGAAATTTCAACAGATTACAAATTCAAAAATTGAAATTGATTCAGATCTTAGATTTCTCCATAACTGTTTCAATACACAGTTTAAAAACAGATGCACAACTAAAACTTGATTTACAACCAAAAAAATAACTCAAAACAAAGGATTTTTCATCTACAAACAACTCAACACTTGATTCACAACAACAAAAAACAACTGATGAACAAAATTCATAAACAACTGATGAACACAATTCATATATAAATCAATCAAAACACAATTCAAAAAACAACTGATGCACAAATTCAAAACAAAAATAAACAGTTAAATTCGATTATGAATACCAATTAATAATCAACGGACAAGCAACCACATAGACGGAAGCAGATGTGCCGATGATGCATCCAGATCTGACGGTGGCGGAGTCGACGGTGGATTACGACAGCGGAGGGTGATTGTGGTTTTCCGTTGACAACATCTCCAAATTACAAATCTGGGTTCCTTTTAATCGATTTCGATTTTGTGCTTCTATCACTCAAATCAACAGCAGCGTCGATTTAGGAGTCTTCATGGCATAATATACAGGCCGGTGACTTCATAGTGGGTTTCTCGACTAAAACCAAGGAGGGGGAGGGGAAACCACAGGAACAACAGTTCTAGGGTTGCGCAAAGCAACGACTGCGACGACGGATAAGCAACAGGGGACGGCACAACGGCTGCGACGGTGGCAGCTGTTCGTATATCGTCGGCGAAGAAGAGTTCCAGTGGGGTTTGTGCATAGATAGATATACATGGAGTGATAAACAACCAGCGGCGGCGAAACCCACAGTTGTTTATGAAACAAACATGGGGCGGCGGTGTTGGATTGTACATCGGCAAAGGGTTTGGGTGGGTTTGGAAGAGACGGCGCTCAGGGAGTCAGGGGAGTATACGCAGGTAAAATGAAGAATGGATTAGGGTTTAATTTGAAATAGATAGCAACGTGGGTGAGAGAAAGAGAGAGTCTTTTTTTTAACTTCCTAAATTACCCTTTAAGTGATATTGCCACGTGTCATCACCAGGTTTCTTCTTACTCTTTTTACCTTAAAACTCTTTTTATTTGATCCTGATTATATATATATATATATATATATATATATATATATATATATATATATATATATATATATATATATATATATATATTTATGTAAGAACACGTACGAGATGATTACACATAAATTCTCACATGATCGTTTCTAGTGCGTAAAATGAAGATAATTGAAGCTTATGTACACGAGTAGTGTATATATAGTATGTACCTTATGTGTGGCAATGTCGTTCATAAGTCTTGCAATCAAATATAAAGCTTTAAGAATTGGAGGGTTTGTGGTGAGCCATTTTAAGGATTCCTCGGTGACCAAGTCAACCCGGCACACAAAATAACACGATAGCATTTGGGAATAGCCAAAAGTTATTAATGCGTTAGATAAGTACTCTTCAAACATTGGAAAGTAGTCATTTTTCAGCCATTTAGCTTCCTTTGAAATGCTGCGAATGTACTCTTTTGTCTGGATAATATATGTATGATCATCGAGATATTAATTTAGAAACTACGTACGGACACACAAATTAATTGTAAAATCAAATCGATATGAAAAATTATACCATCTCGTTTAAATAATGAAATCGGTATGCTTTCTCTTCGTTTTCAAGTGAAATCTCTAACTCTTGGTGAATACTTAAAATTTCTTGATATATCAACTTCATATATTCCGGAAGCACGTCCAAACAGCTTATGGACCATCTACATATAAAACACACATACACTTTTATATATTATAAATTAAATTTATATATATATATATATATATATATATATATATATATATATATATATATAGGGTAATGTTACATATAGAACCTTGCTTAAACATAGAATCTAAAGAACCACTTTAGGTGATGACACGTGGCATTTTGTTTGAGTGCAAAACTGGAAAATTAAAAAAAAAAAAAAACTCACGCCTGCCCCTCATTTCCAACAAACTTTTAAAAAAATTCCTCTCAATCTTTAAATGATCATAACTCATTCGTTTTTAAGAATTTTAACAAAAAAAGTATACCGTTAGATTCAGTTTTTCGTCATCTTTCAAACAAGACCAAACTTGATATATTTCTTAAACTTTATTTTTTTTTTGAAAATGCAAAATTTTCAAAATTTGCATTTTCACCTGGGTTTCATCTGAAATTGCAAAAATGCAAAAAACGAAAATGCAAAAATCGAATATGTAAGTCATGCATATGCTTCCAAAAATGCAAATTTTAAAACCAATACTGAAAATGCAAACAAGAACTAACTGAAAATGCAGCCCAAAATGCAAAACAAAATTTGCATTTTCATAAATTTTTTTGAAAAATATGGGAAGAGTGGTCTTGATTGAAAGAGGATTAAAAAACTAAAAGATTGGTATAATTTTTTTTTTTAAATTCACAAAACTTAAAAAGTTATGATAATTTAAAGTTTTGAGGGATATTTTTTTAAATGTGGGTTTGTTAGGGGGGGGGGGACAACAAAATTTTTTAAATGTGGGTTTTTAAATGTGATGACAACAAAATTTCCATGTTTGCCCTTTTACATATTAATTAAACATGAATACATGATAATTACAATTATGTCATCTTCAATCTCAACCATTGATTTTGATGATCCAATGGTCCAAATTGGTTCTATGGTTCTATATTTAAATAATGATTCTATATTGATCCATTTTCTATATATATATAGACACACACACACACACACACATATAGGGGAGGGTTCAAACGAAAACTGCCAGAACTAATCTTAGCCATTGATTTGATAAGTGGAATTCATGGATGTAGAGCGTGGAAGGATCAGGTGTGGCAGGGTGTATGTGAGGAATTCATGGGTGGGTGATGACATGGAATTGGATGGCTGAGATTATCTCTCACAGTTCTCGTACGAAAAACAGTCCTCGTTTAAATTTTTGCATATATATATATATATATATATATATATATATATATATATATATATATATATATATATATATATAGGGGAAAGTTCATGCGAGAATCGTTGTTAGTGCGAGAACCGCGAGAATCAATCTCAGCCGTTACTTGGATGTGGGAAGTTTATGGATGGAGAGCGTGGAGAGATAGAGTGTGGCAGGGTGCATGTGAGGAATTCATGGGTGGGCAATGACATTGAAGGAGGGGAAATTGGACAGCTCAGATTAGTTCTCGTGGTTCTCGCACTAAGAATGATTCTCGCGTGAACTTTTTCATATATATATAAATATATGAATTTAACTTTTTTAATTAGTACGTGTAAGAGAAAATCAATTAAAGATGCATGTATGTATGTACCTTTCAATAGCTTGCGTGAAAATCTCAAGTTCCTCATAAGTTCCATAATTATCGTATGTGTCGTCTAAAACAACTAACCACATACTGTTTTTCATAAAGAAGATTCTTAAAGCAGAATGTTGAGGCTCAAAAATGATTCCCACTATCCAGAAATAGCCTTCTATCAATCTATCTCGAATATAAGGTAGTTTATTCTTAATGTCCAAACCCTTCCACCATCTGCTAGCAATAAAATTAATTAATGTCCGTCAATTACATACATACATACATACGTGTGTTTATATATATGGTTGTGTTTAAAATTAGAATTGTTTTTTCGTACGAGAACTACGAGATTCATTCTTAGCAATGATTAAAATTAATCAATGGCTAACATTTTTTGCAACTTATCAATGGTTCATTAATAACACATTAATGAGGGTTATTTCGGAAAAATCAAGCCTCATAAATTAATGACGGCTCATCCGGACGAAATTCGCGGTTGGGTAAATATTTAAATTACCAAAATACCCCTATTAATTAGTCATTAATGGTGTTAAAAATAGTTCTCGTACGGAAAACAGTTCTTGTTTGAACTTTTGCATTGTTAATCTTGAGAACCGTTTTTATTGTGAGTACAACAACAAATAATCTTGACTATTGATTAAATAAATCAATGACCAATAAAATGACGATTTATTAATGGCTCATTAATAATACATTAATGAGAGGTATGATGAAAAATTAAGCACCGCTCTTTCATGACGGTCCACCCGAATGCAATTAATAGTTCAAAAATATTTAAAAGACCAAAATACTCCTGTTAGTAACATGCATTAATGGTAGTTACAAATGATACTCGCAATACACGCAATAAAAATGGTTTTTAAATTAAGTTATCTAATATATATATATATATATATATATATATATATATATATATATATATATATATATATATATATATATATATATATATATATACTTCGTATAAAAACATTTAGGTTTTTTCTTAAAACTCTTAATTTTAAGAAAGAGAAAATTACCATTGTGCCCTCCTTAGTTAAGTCAAATACCTTAAATATATTTTTACCACATTTAAATTGCACATATAAGAATGGTAAATCAAAGCAATTTAATACATTGTAAAATCTAAAGTAAATCAAACAATTGCAATATAGTTATACCATCTATGGAGAGTCATATCAATTGTATATAAATATAGAGAGCATTGAAGTAAATATTACTTTTTTTAAGAATCTAGAAAATTTTCATCGTGCTCAAAATGAGTACATTGACAGTTCTACCAACAATTGAAACTCCGGATAACCTTGAGGTAAAATTTCTTATATTTACAAAAGTTAGGAACAAAATTGTGTGAAAAGATAGGTCGTGAGAAACTAAATGTGCAAAAGTTAGGAACCAATGACTAAATATATAGTTATAAATGTTACTTTCTTTTTATATATAACTTAAAATAATAAAATCCAAGACCTAGAAATGGGTTGAGCTTCTAACACTATTTGTTGACGTTTAAGTAAGTTTTCTTTTCTCGTTGTCATCACCAATAAACTTTGATACTTCCGCCACTTTTTGTTAACACTCTCTCTTATACTTTACTTAATCTTTTAACATTTCAGCAACCAAAAATTACTAATATACCCCTCATATAACCTCTGCTTTTTAACTTTACGCTCTCTTCTACTTTACATACTAACTGCTAAACACACATTTCCATAACTACACAATTACTCACTCACAACAAATAAAGAAAAGATTTGTTTTTATGGTTTTTTTTAAAATTTGTTTTAAAATTGAAACGATATGTTAACGGATAGAAACTATTTGTCAAATATCAAACTCATATATTAGATAAAAACGATATGTTATTGAGTATGAATTATTCACCGTCGTAGCATTGCGCGAGTACCATACTAATGATATACATATTATATAAAAAACAAAATATTTAAAATAAAAGTTGAAAAAATACTTTAATTAAAAAGTTGAAAACGAATAATCTTTTTGAGACGCAGATAGTATTAATAACATGTGAAAATTATAAATAAGTTGTTTGTTGACAGTTCAAGTTATGAAAAAAGTTCTGGTTCATGTCACCTCTGACTTCTAAGTTAATATTTAACTTATAACTGCTAGCTAGAATAAAGTATAACAAGTTATACTAACAATATTAATTAATATGGCTTACAATTGAGATTATTTATATATATATATATATATATATATATATATATATATATATACTAAATTACCTGCAGATTTGGCTAAGTTCTTTTTTGTGCAATGTTTGAAGCATGTTATAATCTAACTTTGCAAGCCTTAGTAATTCCTTATTGTGGGTTGGATCTTGTTGGTAGACAGCTATGTAGGATGCTGCTTCTAGCCTTGGCAACCTTTTCCTCAGTGGTTGGTTTAGTGCTTGTTTTATTTGACTTCTTAGAGAAGGGTCACGAGAAGGATCCTTGGCTATGTTAGCAAGATGAACTTTAGCGAACTCAAGGGCGTCATCTAGTAGTTCTTCGCCTTCCACCCTCATATATGCTGCTTCATACAAAGCAAGCAGTCCTTGAGCATCCATACAAATGGACTCCTTAAAGGTTCCCTTCTCATCCTTATAGTTGTTGAATATTGCTAACATATTGCAAAAAGCAAGTCCTCGATCATAATATATACTAGAATGATTAATGCATAAGCTTGATGTAAATACTCTTTTATTAAGGTTAATACCTGATGAAATATTGAATCCTTGTTGTCGAAGTAGTCGGAACCAAAGTGAAATGCTTTGTAGGTTTCTATTATGGATCCACATATCATCATAGGTAAGAAACATATGATGCAAGGATTTTTCAATCTCGTCTTCAAAATGGTAAGCTATGCCGAGGCGTTGGACTACATCAATAAGTTGTATTAGCTTCATATGTTGCATTGGTTCATCAGAAGTTCTGATGATCAGCTCTTTTCTCACTTTTTCTTTGAGATCTTCAACAAGTTGTTTGTCCACATCAAAATCTTCTTTCTACATGCACACATGTACGTATCATTTAGAAGATCAGCTCAACTGCTCACGAGCATATACATACATATATATATATGTGTGTGTGTGTGTGATATTCTTATTAAAAAGTAATTAAGAAGCAATATATATTAATTAAACTAATCAAGCATATAGATAGAAAATAAAAGACCTCATCATATGCTAGAAATTGGTCTCCCCATATACTAGACTGGAAATTAATAGTATTGCGAACAACATCTCGTTTTTCCATACTTTTATCATTAACCGGTAGTAAGGGGGATGAAGAAAAAGAGGTACTACAAACCGGTATTTCAGACATTTTTACAATGTTTCTGATGATGATAAATATAGGGTATAGAATTATTTGATATCAAGTGAATGAAATATATGTGTATATATAGGAATATACAAGGGTTATCCGGACAAATGTGGAGTATATAATTTTTGTCGCTTTTTATATATTAAGATACTAAGGTTGACTTTGTTGTGATGATGCAATTCTACATTAACTATTTGCATATATATTTATATATTAAGATACTAAGGTTGACTTTGTTGTGATGATGCAATTCTACATTAACTATTTGCATATATATATATATATATAGGGTAGGGATCTAGTAAAAAAAAATTAAGATACTTAATGTAAGGTGAAATCTGGACCACAAGATTTATTCAATAGTCAAACAAAAAAAGTCACATTTTTAACTAAATTTTCGAAATTAAAAAAATACAAAAGGTTAATTTGGTAAATTCAAACAACAAAAATAAAGGAATAGAAAAAACGTGGGTCTGTACCCGACTTCCCGTCGGCCAAAATCTCAGGCAACCATGAAAATGTGATTCACTGTTTACAAATCCTGATGCACAAAGAGAAAAGCTTCTGATTCACATAATACATTTGATGCATAAAGTACAACATTTTGATGCACATAATGAGAAGTATAGATTCACAGAATACATATGATGCATAAGTTACAACATTTTGATGCACATAATGAAAAATAATCATACATGTGTAAACTGATGCACTAGGCTCGGCGGCGATGGTGGTGCAGATACGGCGGTGGACGGCGGCGACTGTGTGCATCAGCGACCCTTCAGATCTTGCAACGGAGAAGGAAGAATGACCGGAGAAAAACAACGGTTCTGCATCGACGGGATCTGGAAGAAAACCAGCGGCGGTGGTGTCGTATCTAAACCAGCGGCGGTGGCGTACTAGCGTAGCAAAACCAGCGGCGGTGGAGAGAAGAAACCCTCAAATATCAGATCTTGGGCGGCGGAGGTTGCTGAGATTGCAGCCGACGACGTTTTATGAGTAGATGGCAGCCGGCGTCGCCACTGTATGGCACGACGACGGTGATGCTTCAGCCTGGTGGATTGACGACAGGCAGAGTGGCGTATTCCATTCTAGGGTTTGAAATGAGAGCACAGTACGTAATATTTCTAGAGACATGAACGTCGAGATTAGAATGTGGGGGACAGATTAAACATTATTCCTATTTTACCCTTTTAACAAACTTGCCACGTGTCAAGCCCTAATTTCTCCTTACATTTAGTACCTTAAGGTTTTTTTTTACTTGAACCTAATTATATATATATATATATATATATATATATATAGGGTTGGGATCTGCTACAAAAAAATAAAGGTACTAAATGTAAGGTGAAATCTGGACCACACGATCTGTTCAAAAAGTCAACCAAAAAATTCATTATTCTAACCAAATTTTCGGAATAAAAAAAATAAAAAAGGGTAATATAGTAAATTAAAAAAACAGAGAAAAACATGGGAGATCAACTCTGTTCCCGTCAGCCAACTGTCAGATGCAAAGGTACAATAATTTACTGCACAATATGCAACCATTTGATGCACAAAATCACTATTGATTCACGATATTACATTTAATGCACAAGGTACAATTATTTGATGCACTGAATAAAAATATACATATTTTAGGGTAACCTAATGCACAAGACAGGAAGATGGCGGCGGTGGTTGTCGGCGATGCACCTTGACCACTTACAAGAAAGAGAGACGAAGAGGCGGTGGTGGTGGCGGGCTTCACTGAGGCGATGCACAATCATTTTTACCATTTAAAAAAAAGAGGATTATTCATCTACAGACAACTCAAAACTTGATTCACAACCAAAAAAAGAACTGATAATTCATACATCAAATAACTGATGAACACAATTCATACATAAATCAATGAAAACACAATTCAAAAAACAACTGATGCACAAATTCAAAACAAATCTAGAATATACAATCCTAAAAATTTGATGAACCAGATTCAACAAAAAAGATAAATCGAAGAGCAAAAAAATTGATTAACCTGTTAGAGAAACCCAAACGTCCTTTGATGAAGAACCCTTGATGTGCATCGTAAAAGTACGAACGGAGTTGTAGAGGAGAGTAGAAGACTGCGGTGATGGGCGGTTGTCGTAACCGAATCCGAACAGCCCTGTGCGGCGGTGGTCACAACAGAAAATCCAAAATCAAACATCTCTAGAAATCGGAAATCGAACAGCAATCGACGGTGGCGGTGGTCTCAAATTCTGTCTTGTTGAGGACGCAACATACGGCGTCACACAAGAAGAAGGTTGGCAACTTCACAGACACGCTACAGCTTCAGCGTAGACGGGCACGGAGGATGAGGACGCAACATATGGCGTCGCAAAAGTTGTCGAGGTGCATACGATGGGGAGGGCGGCGATGGAGAATGTAGGAATTGAGATCGTGGGTTTGTGCATACACGGCTGCAATTAGGGTTTCACGGAATTAGACTCGAAAACAGGAATATGAAAAGGTAGTGGGGCCGAATATCAAGGGAGGAGGGAGAAAGTAAGGGTAAAATGTCCTAAATACCCCTCCTCGAATTTAATTTAAAAGGACACGTGTCAGGCCCAGGATTCTTCTTACTCTTTGTATCATAAAACTCTTTTTACTTGAACCTGATTCTCTCTCTCTCTCTCTCTCTCTATATATATATATATATATATATATATATATATATATATATATATGTGACGGTTCAAACGAGAACTATTTTTCGTATGAGAAGTGCGAGAACCAATCTTAGCCGTTGATTTGATAATATGGAATTCATGGATGTGGACCGTGGGGGGATCAAGTGTGGCATGATACATGTAATGAATTCATGAGTGGATAATGATATTGAATTAGGGGGAATTAGAGCGCTCAGATTGGTTCTTGCGGTTCTCATACAAAAAACAGTTCTCGTTTGAATTTTTGCCTATATATATATATATATATATATATATATATAGGAAGGATCATTCTCGTAATAAAAATGGCTCTTAAATGAAACGCATTAATGAGGATTATTTCCGGAAAACCAAGCTTCGCAAATTAGTGACGGTCACACGGACACAATTCACTGTTGGGTAAATATATAAATTACCAAAATACCCCTTCTAATGATTCATTAATGGCGTTAAAAACGGTTCTCGCAGTTCTCGTACGAAAACAGTTATCGTTTGAACTTATATATATATATATATATTTATATATATATATAGGGGAGGATTCATGCGAGAACCGTTGTTAGTGCGAGAACCGCGAGAACCAATCTTAGCCGTTCCTTATATATGAGAAGTATCATGGATGGAGAGCGTGGAGGGATAGGGTGTGACAGAGTGCATGTGAGAAATTAATGGGTGGGCAATGACATTGAAGGAGGGAGAATTGGACGGCTTAGATTGGTTCTCGCGGTTCTCGCGCTAACAAAGTTCTCGCATGAACTTTTGTCTATATATATATATGGGGATGGTTTATTTAAGAACCATTATTATTGCGATAACAATATTAATCATTCATTTAAAAAATGGAATTCATAAACGGAGAGCGTGAAGGAATAGAGTGTGACAAAATATATGAGATAAATATAGCGACCTCTATACGTAGGTACCTCTCTTAAATATTCCATTCCATGCATGTGCTATTATTGTGCCATATATTTCCGCCTCCGGGTTCCACGTACCATCCGACCGACAAGGACACTAGCTAGCAGCCATATATATTATATATAGCCGCCTCTATTATTAGTTAAGTTAGAAATATAAATCACTAATTAACCTCTAACGTCCACCCTCCACCAGCTATATATTGTTGTTTATTGACATTAAAGTAGTATAATTCTGAATAAATTTTACGATAAAACAATTGTATTTGTTATTATTGTATGGTTAACAATGAACATGTTTTCTGAAAAAAAAAATACAATTAACTTTAATAATTGTCTCATTGTATACACATAGTTGAATATAATGAGCAATAATTAAAAGCAAAATCTGTTGTATACAATAGTTAATTACTAATTAAATGATGTGTTTCAAAAATGTTGTTTGTATACAATAGGAGTTTGATTATTGAAATGTATCGACGTTGTCATTTTTTACTATTTTGTGTATATCCTTCTTTAAAAAGTATCATATTTTAAAAAACAAACGTTTATTGTATTGCTTGGCCTCCTAAACCGGTAGCCTATAAATTAGAAGCTGACATGTCATTTAAAAATAAATAAATAATAAAGCTTAAGTGGCATGCCATGTGTGTATCATTAAATGAGGTGGCGATCTCAACGGGTCTCATGTTGACTAACCCGGTCCAAGTGGAAAAGCGGTCGTATCCTTCATAAACGAGGCCAGATTCTTTCCTTCGTTATTTATAGAAATTGAAACCGTCAAAAATCCTATGAATTCCGATTCGCGGTGAAATCAATAAGCATTCTTGCTATAGTTTTGAAGATTGTTTCAAGTCTAGGTATGATAGTTACTTATTGAAGGTAAATTTCTTGTCATTTGTTCGTCATTGTTGTTGATGAGAACCAATGGTTTGGAATTGTGCATTGGAAAGTTGTACTTTAACAAAATTCTAAGTTTTCTTCTTTATTTGTTGTTTATCTGTATTGGTTTGTATGTGATAACAAAAGACGTAATATGTTTATTTGTTTATAGGATGATCAAATCTTACCTATTAATAGTGCATTATGATGATCAAATCAACCTATTAATAGTGCATTATGAGGAAATGTTTTCCTTTCTTGCAAAAGATATAGGTAGGGCTGTAAATGAACAGAATGTTCATGAACCGTTCGTGAAATTGTTCGGCGGGAAGTTCGTTTATGTTCGTTTGTTTAATAAACGAACGAACATGAACAAGATTTTCCGTTCGTTTAATTAAACGAATGAACACGAACAGAGCTCTCGTTCGTTCATTTATGTTCGTGAACGTTCGGTTATACGTTCGTTTATGTTCGTTTATATTTTATATAAATATATACATTTATATTATATGTGTGTGTTTAAATATAGTGTTTATTTGTGTTTAATAATGTTGGATTTGTACTTTAGTGTGTGTTCATCCGTTTACGGTTGTTTATCACTCAAATGAACGAACAAAAATGTACACGAACTAACCAATCCTTTAAACAATCGAACACACATGCTCGTTCGTTTATCGTTCGTGTTCGTTTATTTGTTCGGCTAAATTTAACGAACGAACACGAACACAGATTTCCGTTCGTTTATCCGTTCGTGTTCGTTTATTTGTTCGGCTAAAGTTAAACGAACGAACATGAACAAGCCCCGTTCGTGTTCGTTCGGTTCGTTTATAGCCCTAGATATAGGTAGTGTTGTTTCTGGTTTGTATTGGTGTCTCCTTAAAAATGAAATTAATGATGGTTTAATGAAGATAGATAATGACAAAAATGCACTATAGTAGATATGTTGATTTTTGACACTTTTTAGTAATATTTTCACACTTTAAAATGTAAATAATTATAAACAAGCGTGAAAAAATATGGTGCAACAACTTTTTTTTGTAAAGTTCACATGTAAAAATGTGATAAATATAGTTAAAGTATCACATTTATTAATGTGAATAACTAATTAAACATTCTACATTTCTAATTGTGAAAATACTAAAAACATCTATATATTATAGAAAGTTCACGCTTTTAATCGTGAACTTTTCGCAATTTCTATTATTTACTATTTCTGCACATTTAAACATGTGAACATTTTAAAATCAATATTATACATTTAAAAGTGTAAGTTTTTTTTGTTACATTTTGTTAAACTATTCTATGCACTTTCAAGTGTGAATTTTTTTAAAATTTTACACGCTTTTGATAAAGCGTGAAAAAAACTCGTATTTATTGTAGTGATGTATCAAACAATATTTGATAGGGAGGTGATTCGTACACAACAAAAATTATCCATACACAACATGTACAAACATATTACAGCACATGGTACAAGTAGATAATGCAGAAGTTTTTGTGTATGTACAATTTCTGTTGTGTACGGATCACTACCCTATTTGATATAGGAGATTCTTACGGGCATATGAATATATACCCATGAAATATGGCCGGAAGTATCACTTCTTCCGACATTCGACTTCCGAACCTGAGGATTCCTATCGTAGATCCTTCGGCGGATGAAGAGTCCTATTCATAAAACATCATCATGACCGCATTAAATGCATTACCCGAAAAGCTGACAAAAGGATTTGGCGGCGATTCAGTCATTAATGGCGGGTAATAGGAAGCACCTGCATGGATCATCATGAGAACCGATGATTAAAAGTCTTAATAAAGACCAGTCACAAAGTACTATATATACACTTGATCATTTATATATTACGATATTCATTCATTAATTACTTGATCTTACTCAATACACCAGATACTTACTCCTACGCCGGAGCTTTAACCCCGTGACGAGGCTAACAGTTGTTCTTCTCTTATTTCCAGGATACCCTTCCGAAGGTCGGAGATCCCTACAACCTACCAAGTTACATCATCGTTCCTGCACCCGTTGCAGCAACATATACATAGATCATTTTGATGAAGGTGATATATAAAAGGGAATGCAGATCAGGGGATATATAGAGGAAATTGATGTTAAACAACATTTTGGGGTTGAAAGAAGCTTCGAGTCGACATTTCAATCAAATGTAGGACCATTATTACAAACTTAAAATTAATAAACTTATAATTTTCTATCTTTTTAGTTTTTATCATCTTTCTTTTCTTTTCTTTTTGATTTAAAGCCTAAGAACTATTTTCTTTAGCAATTGAGAAACAAAGAAATACTTAAATGAGCGACTAATATTTTCATCACTACATTATTAGCTTAATGACCAAAAAGCTTCGTCACTAATAAGTGGCCAAAGCTACAATCATCACTAACTTTGTTATAGTAATATGGAAAATTACGAAATAGTATAGTCACGGGTGAATGACTACATCTTAGTTTTATCACTATTTCGACAATTTGTAAGTGACAATTTTTTTTCTTGTAACTAATAGTTTAGGATAGTGAGAAACATATGGTTCATTGCTAGATTTTTGTCAGTAGACCTTTTCATGTAGTGTATCTAAACGGGTATATGAAAGATGTTTTACATTCACGTTACTCATTGTCGTTAAGTATTTATCTCAGATTTACGTGGTCTAACCACTATACTCATGGTTGTTTCCAAAATATTATCGTGACCATCATTAATTAAAACTTATAAAGGGCAACTACTTTACCCGGTAAACAATGAGGTTATCATCTAGTTTATTCACGGCATGATGGACTGTAATATGATCCTTTTCCTAAAAACATTGAAAATGTAAAATTTTATGATGATTTGCGTTTATTAAGAATTTCGCTATTTAATTTTATTTGGGCCGATGATACGTTATTACATAATACATCACTAGAAGGATCGTTATTAGTGAGGCTTTAGTTGGGCTCACACTTGATAACTAGTAACAACTTCATGGGCTTGAGGTAATCTAGAAAGTAGAAACTATTCTACCGATCTTGTGTAGAGAAAGCTTAGAACAATCGGAATTTGAGGCATGCTTCTCGTGGTGCAACCAAACCGACAACAGAAGAGGGTCTAGCGACCTCAAAACTCAATGATAATTGAATTAAACATGTTAATCATGCCCGCGCGTCGCGCCGGGTTGATATTTAAATAATCACACTCATACTAATTTAATTTATATATAATATCTATACTATTTTATAAAGCATTTAACATTCTCTCTTAAAAATTTTAAGACTACTTAATTTTAAGTAATACATGTTTTTATGCAAATAGTACAAACTTTTAAAGCAATAACCCAATCAACCATCTCCTTAATTACCTCAACTAATTAATGGTAATTACTATTAACAACTAATCAAAAAAGAAACCAACAAAAGTTTTAAAAATAGAATATTTTTCTATGTAGTTATTTTTCTATTCTTTTCTTATTTTATTTTTCTTCAAAAAATATTTTAAAAAATTAATAAAAGAGTTTATGGGAAAAGAAGAAATAAAGATAATAAAAAAAGTTAAAATAAAATGGATATGTTGTTGATTAGAAAATATTTGCTCACATCATATTGTGTAAGTATATATCATACATTTACATTCTTGAAATCGACACATTATCGAACACAAACTGTTCGCCGCCGCCGCATTGCGCGGGTACAATGCTAGTTATACATAAGATGGTTGTTCGAATGTAGTATAGATACATATTATTTAGTTTGAGAATCGTCCTCTAAGAAGGTAAAAATAAAGTTGTTTTTTAGCACATTATAGTTTATCAAGTAATTAACTAAACTAAATTTATTTGTTATAACTTGTTGAAGGTGTGACTATTTTCCAAATAAAGATTAGAGTTTGTAGTAAAATATACGTAAGAAGTGTGTCTTTTGAGATTACATATTCTATTTCATTTATCAATCGACCAAATCTTTAACCTTTGATTATTATTGTCTTTAGTTTTTTATTATAGTTAGAATACCACTTATCTTGGCATATTAACATGTACATATTTTCCGAAGACTCGGTTGTGTACTATGTCATCAGTTGTGATAATACTAAATTATAATTAATATTGCAAAGAACTAATATCTAATTCACTTTAAAACAATGAAAAAGACATATTAAAGCTGTAAAGTTAAAAAATAATTTATCTAATTACTTATAGATTGATAAGTTAAATGTAAAATTAATTACTAACTTACCCTTCAATTAAGTTAGGATCCACTATCATAATTTAACATTTCTCTAGTTGTATACTTGGATACTTTATGGTGTCATTTGTAATATTGTTTTATTTATATATTATACAAAACTAAATGTATTATTTTCGTATCTATATCAACTTATCAACTTACGTGTTTAACACGTTTACTTATACTTTCCATTTTTGAGTTTTATGCGATCTCAGTTGAACCAAAAACATATTTAATAGTCGTAGTAATAAAAAATAATGACAATGAAACTATAAATTATGCAATGAAGTAAAATATAATTTTATATAAATTGGAGGTGAAAAATAAAAATATATTTGTGGATGAAAATTTAAAAAATGAAGATCATATACAATTAATATAAGTTAAAGGGTAAAAAATAGAAAATTGTGAGGGGGTTAAAATGAAAATTGGAATGAATAGTGGTTTTTTGTTTGTGAATTGATTATATAGATAATATAAGTTAAAGGGTAAAAAATAGAAAATTGTGAGGGGGTTAAAATGAAAATTGGAATGAATAGTGGTTTTTTGTTTTTGAATTGATTATATAGATAATTGGTAGGAATTATGTAGACCACAAAAAACATTTGTAACTACCATTAATAATTCATTAAAAATAATATTTTAATTATTTATATATTTATTTAATCGTAAACTACACCAGATAGATATGTTATTTTATTTAACGAGAATTGATTTAAACTCTAACGCTTCGTCGTATATAAGGTGTATTTATTTAAATACTAATAGTTTTTAAGGCAAAATGTTCATGTTCATCCACAGTACATTTAAAGTTATATATCTGTAATCAGCATGTAAAACATAAGGAGGAAGATAGCCTAGCGGATAAGAGATTAAATGCAATGTTCAAGGCGCATGTCAGAAGCTTGACAATAGCTATTTGACAAATTTTCTTTTAAGGTCATATCAGGTACTGTAATGATTTCTGCCATGTTTGAAAATTGCCCCTTATGGTCATATCAGGAGCACTGTAGTAGGAGATTTTTTTGAAGTATTACCTCTCCAATATCCCCCATTTTGTGGGATTTGTTCTCACTCCTTTGCCCCATTATCTCTCTATTTCTTCATATTTATGTCTCCGAAAAGAAGAAGATGACGGATCAAAGAACTCCGGCCACCGATATGAGTCCAACACCACCACTAAAAGCCAGACGACGACAACATAGGTTACAATTTTCAACCTCTCTATTTCTTCTTCTCTCTTTCTATATCTTAAAACTCAAGTTTTACAGCTTGGATGTGTCCTAAATGCTGCTTTCTTTCTTAGTTTTCATTTTCTTCTCACAAATCTCTCTTTGCGTCCCTGCTACATGAGTTCTACAGATACGGGTGCTTCTGGGTTTTTATTGTGCGCACACTCGGCCGCTTGCAAAGGTATATCTCTACAATCGCTCTGTTTCCAATATTTCTTTCTTAGCTTTCATTTACATGAATTGCAGCTATTGACGAAAAAGAAATTTACGAATCAAGGATTGCTTTGAACCTGGTGTTAACATCGAATTTCATACAGTAGGTTAGTTTGTATCATGGTTGTGCATTGCATTCTGGTCAAAGTCTTATGTTTTTAATTTTTCCTATGTGTATATTAACAGGTGATGTATTGATTGTGTCTCAACGTTTTCGTTCATTTGTCCCTGTGTGTGTTGATGATGTTATGATGCTATTTTCTTATTATTCTTCATGTGTGGGGTTTTGTTTTTGTTGTTGGTCTTGCATATTAGTTTGTCTATACCTTGCTTTTGATTTTATTACTTCTCAGGGTGATGTGTTTTTGAGTTCGAACCAGAACATGATTTGCTATAAGATTACCGGCCTGCTTATTTGATTTTTGTTATACAAACTACAAAAGTTGTGGGAAATCAAGGAAGAATGGTGTCTATTGATGGGTGCACAGTATTCTCATATACTCTAATTATTCAGTTTCATCTGTTTGGGAATATATACTTTTCATATAAAGAGGAATTCGTTCATGTGGGTGTAGTGGCAGATATTAGAGAATATGTAACTAGAGTTTAGTATAGTTAGGCTTGGCCCATTAGGGTTTCACATTAGTGTTTATACCCTACCCTTGTAATCTATAAATAGGCTTAATTGTAATACAATATACCTACGGGGTTTTCATTATTCTTAGCAGACTCACAACTCTTAAGTGTGACCTATACATTTGAAATATGTGTTTTATTACAAGCCTATCCATTAATGCGTTTGTTTTTCTTATACCTTTGTTTTCCTATTAGGAACTAAATTAATTTTGCCTCAATGATGTCAGGCCGAGACAGTGATATACGTTAATATATGTGTTGTAAAACTATGTTGTAGGGTTTTTGTAGGGCTATAGTGTTATCGAAGTTGTTGCATAACTCCCATTTTTTCATGTTGCATTCTTACTTTTGTAGGGTTTTAAAACTATGTATGTACTTATATCGACTTTAATCATGGCTACATAAAACTAAACCCTAAACCCTAAACCCTAACAAGATTTTAAATGCTATTTTTATTGTTGTTAAGAAATTCATATTACGTTCACATACTAAACACTACCAAATCCAACTATGCTCTCATTCTGCAAGTTTAAGTTGTCGGTTACTACATTATAAATTATTGGTCATTGCATTTTTGAAAATGTTTTGTTTGCCGAGTGTATTCTGCATTATAAACATTTACTCTATTAGTTTGTGTCTCTTTTTATCATAGTTTGTAGTTTTATTAACATGTATTTTTGTATTATGCATTTGTTGCTATGTTTTTCTTTTTGGAAATGATCACTGCAATTGATAGTAATACATAACCTTCAACAAAACCTTTATTCAAATGACCACCACAATTTTTGTAGCATCGGTTTTAAACTAAAAATGTGGATAATTAGTGTAAATTCACTTATAAAGTGAATGTTTGAAACTTAGATGTTTGAAGTTTAAGCTCAATGGTGCAGATTTCTTGAAACATCATACGCCTGTTCAGAAGCCATTTATGTACCTACTTATATCCTGTTAAAAATGTTTTAATGTTCAAGATTTATAGTTTGGGAAATTGGTTGGTCACATATTAAATTTGGGCCAAAAAAGCTGATCATATAATTTGCCTGAAAAACGTATATAAATATAAATATATAATTATGTGTTTGTTTTTGTTTTTGTTATTTTGGTTTTCTTTTAGTTTACGCTCTGAAAACAAATGATGTTATGAGTTTGTTGGGGTGGTTTTATATTCATTATGATCTATTGTTTGAAGGTGGAATAGAAATGAAAAGGTCTATTGCTTGGCAGATCTTCATATCCAGAAGTTACGTTTTTATTATGATTAATAATTTGATTATACAAGTAGGGTGATGGTATTTGAGTTTACAAGTTGTAGTGCGAAACCACAGCTGCTATGTAAACATGATACCATTTATCCTTCATGGGACTTACTTTTGTTTTTTCTCCCTGATACAGTACATATTGTTTGGTGGCCTATCACTCTTTCATAAGGTAAACGGAACTTCATATGCTCAAGGTCCGTGTACCAGGTGTATAGTATCCTTTCTATATTATTTTCTTATTTTGCTTTCGCCTTACCCGAGTTTGGTGCTTAGTACTGTAGTTTCTTTGATTCTGATCAAATTTTAGATAAACATTACCAGTTCAACCGTAAAATTGTAACCATTTGTTCGTTTCTTCACGTGATTCTTATATAGTTACGCAACCTTTGGCATCTAATGTCAAAGTTACTATGTACTTATGAATTTTAACAAAAGACATGGCTTTTTAGTTAGCTTTTTTCTTTATACAGGTCCCGACACAGAAAACAAATATGTGGTTTTGAGAGAAAATGGAAAGAGCCAACTGGTTCGGGTTACAACGAGGTATTCTTAATGAAGGTAAAAGGAGTTTGAGTTGGGTCGGGTAACGGTCTACATTGACCTATGGTCTTTTGGTTTTTATTTATTATATGCACCTCAACTTTTTATTTGTAATTGTTATTATTTCTAGACATAGATTACTATAGTTATTAAATCAAAATTATCAAATAAAAATGATAGAACAATAAGAAATTTACGGTATAGTACAAAATTGAAAATACTAAAAGATGTGCATAATGGGTTGGTTTGTTGTCATGGAGCGACATGACTTCATTTCAGAATACCAAAAGACTGCCTCACATCAAGAAGGGATCTAAATGGTAGAGAAGTTTTCAATAAAACAAGGTTTGTGTTTGGTCAGCCCATGTTAATGTGTAGTGAAAATATTCTCATTAGTTTATGTCATTATTTATACAAGTAGATATTTCTATTTCTAACTAACCCATAGAAAAAAAGGGAAAAGACATTGAATAATATACAAACAATGCGACAGTTATTTGACGTCAAAGATGTACCGAAATTGTAACACCCCAAAATGGGGCCTAGTTGTAAATAGTTGTACCTCGTGTTTGTTAAGTTGTACATTGACTTTAACCAAGTTGTTTAAGTTGTTTTGTTGCTTAATTGTTGTTATTTGTTGGTACACGTGGTTATGTAGCTAAAGTTGGAAATATGTTGTTAATAGATAGAATTGGTAAATAGTTGAACGGTTTCGGATAATGATTCCGAAAATATCTCCGTTAGTTAAAACGGATAAACCTAAGTCGTGTTTTAAGTTGAATAGGAGAACGAAATACCCTCGTGAGGTATTAAACCCACTTGGGTCGGTTATGTGGGTTCTTATCCCCTGGCAACACCAAAAACAAATACAACATACATACGTACGTACTAAGCTTTGCATACACACACATACTTGGAGATTTGAAGAGGAATCAAAGGGGAATTAGTTTGTAGTGAGTTCCAGCAGTAGATACAAGCTTCAAACGTTGTTCTTCTTCCTTATTGGTAAGATTTCTTGGTGCTTAAACCTAGTTTATGGTTTTGAAGAAGATGATGGTAGTTTAGCTTTGAAATTGAGTTTGGTTCATGATTTGTTGGTCAAGAAACATGTAGGGATGTTGTGGTAATGTTAATTAACAAGTAGAAACAGTAGGAACGTGATTTCAGTCGATAAAATGGTGAAAAAACCCGAGTTGCAGGTCTGATAGTTGAACAGGGCGAAGTTTACTGCGCAGACCCTTCCTACCCCCGTAGGGAAAAGTTCCTACCCCCGTAGGAGGGTGTTTTTCAGATTTATAGAAATTTAGCTCCTACCCCCGTAGGAGAATGTTCCTACGGCCGTAGGAGGGTGTTTTTCAGGATTATTGAAAATTAAGCCTTCTGTGGCCGTAGGAAAAGGTTTCTGCGGCCGTAGGAGGATATTTTATGTATTTTATGAGGTTTACCACCTACGGGTGATGGAAAGAAGCCTACGGGTGATGGAAAGAAGCCTACGGGCGTAGGTACATAATCTACGACCGTTGCTACCGAAAGAATCACTCCTACGGGCGTAGGGTATGGTCCCTTCGGCCGTAGGATATTGTTTCTTGGAAGGGAACTCTTGCGGGCGTAGGATGTATTCCTACGGCCGTTGGAGGTGTCTGGAAGGTGTCTTGCGGCCGTAGGACATGTCTACTGCGGCCGTAGGAGCTGTTCCAGATTGTCTGTTGCTTGTTGTTCGTTGTACGTTTACGTAGAAGCGTTGATAGTACTAATAGACGTTGACTGAACCTACACATGATGTGTTAGGTGATTCGGACGACTCCGTGTGCTCCTGGGATTCCCGAATTCATATCTACCTCCTGTAACCTTGAGGTGAGTACCGGTTTTCCCATGAGTCTCGGTAAGTAGCGTTGTCTGTTGTTTATTGATATATGTTGACAATGTCGCACACGTACGTATATGAGGTATGTTATACCATGTTGTTATATGCTATTACCATGATAAGTTGCTTTACACGTTGGTTATAAATCGCATGCGTATAGTTGAACCCACTACGGGTTCTAGTTGTATATGTGGTACCTGTCCGGACTAATGATGGCATGGTTAAGGTCAGCTTTCTTCCCGAAGGCTGGATCCCTTTGATGGAATAATGGGGATCAACGGTACCCGGTGTGCAGCACGCCGGGGTGGTTTTGCAAACCGCCGCTCCTTAACGTGAGTTGGGATCTTAACTTCAGTTGAGATCCAAGATGTTGAGCTTCGAGCTTCGTAACGCGTTTGGTGGACTACTCTTCGCTCCCCCACCATTGCGGATAGTTGTTGCTGATGGTCCCCAGTTTGAATCGTTGAGCGGGGTTCCCACCCTGCAAGATATGATTCCTACTGACTCGTTGGCGCGACACTATGTGTTAGGATAGCTTTATGTGTTGTCCCGTAGTTGGAATAACCTGCTTATTGATGCTTATGTGTTAATATGTGCTCACTAGCTAGTGTAGCTAACCGGTTCATGATTTATCCTTTTTATAGGTGATGTTTAGGCAGCCTGGTGAGACGGGTGTTTGTGGGTAATTGTATTTAGCTCTTTTGGAACACTCTGCTGTTATTTATATCTGTGATCCGATGGTCGGTTTATAGTATGGTAATACCGGTTCGTTTTAAGACTTGGTTTTAATGTTCATATTTGCCAAGTCGGATAGAAACACTTTAATCAGTGTTTAATTTCCGCTGCACGTCTTTGATAAGCATACTTAAATAGTTTAAATTATTCTGATTTTAAGCTCGTGAAACCCGGTGTTACAGAAATGGTTTGTCAGGTTGGGTTCAAGAAGTAGGTTAAAACGTATTTGTATCAATATAGGTCACTTTGATATTGAGGTCAAACTAATTCGAGTAGGGGCTAGGTGAAGTTGACCTTTGGGTTTTTAGTATCACTTTGATGTTGCTTGGAAACTAATAGGGTAAAAAAGTGCATTGATTTATATATATTTCTTATTTGTTTTATTTAAAAAATACTTAAAACCCGCCGCAACGTGCGGGCACAAAAACCTTGTTATTACTATAGAAGAAATAATTATTTAAAAGAGAAAGAATAACATTGGGGCGATGGTGTGAAGCACAATGTCAATGACTAACAGACAACATTATGTTTAAAATTTGAAAGCATTTATTATAACTCATGCCATATTAGACGGTCTGACACGATTGTTTAACAAAATAGACTATTTTACCTACTACTATTGCCATTACTATTACCGTTTATAAACAAAAAAACCCTTATAATCAATTAACAAAAAAACCACTAGTCATTTCAAATTTTAATTTATATCCTAACAAATTTTTATTTTTCACCTTTTAACTTATAAAAGCTACATTTGATCGTCAATTCTTAACTTTTACCCAAAAATAAATTTTATTTTTCACTTTCAATTTATACAATATTACATTTTACCTCGTAACATAATGTATAGTTTAATTTTGATTATTATTCCTTTTTATCACTACAATTATTAAATATGTTTTTGTACTGAACCACTTGCATTGAACTCTAAAACTTAGAGTATAAGTATGTGTTAAACATGTCAGATTATGTAGGTGAGAATTCAGCATGTGACGAGACAGTAAATTAATTTAGAGTAATTTAAAGTGACAAGATACTATAATAATACATTTAGTTTTGTACAATATATAAATAAAACAATATTACAAATGAAAACCATAAAGTGTCCAAGTATGCAACAATATATGTTGGAGAAATATTTGGTAATGTTAGTAGAACCTAACTCAATTGAAGGGTAAATTAGTTATGTAATTTTACATTTAGTTTTGTACAATATATAAATAAAACAATACAACAAAAGTTTTTCAACACATTCAAAATAATTGTATTTCAATAATAAGGTAAACATTATCTAATTATAATTCAATAAATACCTTATTTAAATTTCAAATTTAGCATTTATAATTAAAATGTACATAAGTGTATGTAATAAATGAAAATAAAAACAAAAAAAGCTTAATAGCCTATTCTCGATTTATTTTAAGAAGGGGAAGGAAATGATTGCGAATGATAATAGGAAAAATTGTGTTCTTTAGTTTTTTAGGAAGGAAATGAAAGGATTAGGAAGGGTGATTTCATTATTTTTATGTGTAAAAACAAAAAAGCTTAACGGCCTGTACTCGAGTGATTTTAAGAAGGGGAAGTAAAGGATTGTAAAGCTTAGTTGCTTTTCCGTAAAAATCCTTCAAAATTGATTCAGACTCTTATGCGAATTACATTGAATGTGGCATAGATTTCTTAAAAAAAACATTTGTCACTTCAATAACATGTTTCGCTTTACTTTTCTATAGGAGGTAAAATTGATAATAGATATAAGTATATAACCGAGACGATGGTTCACATAGAATTTAAATGCATGGAAAAAACTACCACACTAATGGTACTTTACTACTTGAGGATGATGATATTTTAAATTTTGCTCAACTTTATATATATGACACGCATCATGAGGTGTCGAATAGGATTAGCGTATTTAGTGTACATACTTTACTAATAATTTTGTAAACATTATTGTATCTATCAACTTATAATAAAAACAATGTCTTCTAATTATTATTTCTATAATTATGCTCGTAGCGATATAAATGTCAATCTGTCATTCAGTTGCCGAATTTTGAAGAAATTAAAACTCTTTTGGATTAAAAAATCAATTAGTCGAAATGTTCTTTAGTTACGTTAGTTTTTATTTTATATAAACTAGCTAAGCGACCCGTGTATCAACACGAGATTATATAAGTCAATTTAAAATTTATATAGTTTTAAAGAGTCATAACACGTATAGTAAAAATAATTACAAAACATAGATAGAAAAATAAAATCTCATAAGAAAATAAGAAATGAATAACCATTACAGAATTTTGATATCTATACATAAGATTGTCATTAAATTTTCTGTAAAACCTCTTTATAAACAACATTCATGGTTTTATTAGTATGGTTTCCTTCATCATCGCAATTTAAAACTTTTAACCAATCCTTACTCTTCACTCGAGAAACCGTCACATATAACTATCCATGAGTAAAAACGTGTATTTTTAATACTTTTTATAAATACTCTTTATAAGAAATATAAAGTTACATTACACGTGTAAAAGTTTTTAGTATAATATTAATGTGTTTCTCGTGATGGAGCTTTATTCCGACATTGTAAAGACATAACTATAATATTATTGTCGATATTATAATATCAAGTGCTTTAAATACATTTTTATTAGCCTATTATATATTTTAATATTTGAAATTGTAAACTAACTTTATTAAAAGTTAAATAATGATGACATTCATTTAAGTATACGCAAATTAGATCGCATAAAAATAAGATTCTAACATAGAATATATTATGTCTATACATACGTAAATCACTTAAGTCTAATTTATTGTTTAATTAAATATAATTGAAAACACGAGATCTCACTGAATTCAAATATCCATGTAATAATAACTTTTATTTTATGTGTCAAGGTATTAGTTAAAAAATAAGAAAACTTAGACAATTACTATTTTTATATAAATTTTCAAGTTGTATGTGTAGTTACAAAACTCACTATCATGACAGTTGTTTCACTACCCAGTAATTATGTAGAGTTCTAGTTTCTGAATGGTTATTTACTCACAACTAACAATTAATTTTAAAAAAGCTCTAACGGTAGTGGTAGTTTTGTAAACAACTTTATGCCGCTAACCATTAGTTATAGTATATTTTTAATTTTTTTTATCGAAATACCAAGAAATCAGTTATTATATCGACTACATTATGTAGAGGGAATAACTATAAAAGACGAATAAAATGTCCAATAACTACTTAGATGTTGATAAAACAATTAAATTATACTAATTTTAAAAAAACCTCATATTTCGATAAAATTTATATCAAAACGTAGATAAAAATGAGACGATTACAAATATATAATTATTTTTTCTCAAAACAAAATATATTTGAAGTTATTAAACATAATTTTCAAACAACTTATAATTAATTATATTAATATACAATTTTCTTAAAACCCCCTCACATATTTCATACTACCCCCTTAACAATTTACATTCTACCCCTTCCAATTAATGTAATTATGCAAAAGTAATCGATGAAGACTTAGCATTTGAAGCCACATGTGATGTCATAATGCTTTTATTATCCATTTTTTTAATTTCTTTTTTTAAAATGAAGGGTTGTGATTGGTGGAGAATTTTTAGGGAAGGGGAATGGTGATGTAAACATCTTTTTCTTTTAATAAGAATATAAGATTATACCTATCAGTGTAGTACACAGGTCATATATTTGAAGCAATTCGTAGTTTTGTACATGTGATCTGATCGTAGTTTTGTACATATGATCTGAGTTGACAACATGTTTTATGAATAAGAAGCTGAGAAGATTAAGTGAAACAAATAAAAATAAAAGGATAAGTGAATGAGTAAATTGAATAGAAAAAAAATATAATGCGTCACTTACTAACGAGTGAAACTTTAATACTTATCAAAATTCACATATTTTATAAATTAAATAATTTTTTTTAAAGAATATTCACGTATTTTATAAATTAAAAACAGGTTTTAAAAATTGAAATTATAAAACATATTTCGCTAGAAGGAGGGCTTGAACCTCCGACCTTGTGGTTAACAGCCACACGCTCTAACCAACTGAGCTATTCCAGCTTTTGTTATTTTATTTAACATAAATAATAAAAAATGTTTAATTATTCAAGTTTCCAATTCGAGGATAGAAAATTTGACGCCTTCTTGGGTTTTAATGAAAGTTGCCCTCTCGTTTTGCTTTTGTTCAAAACCAACTTCTTATGTGTTTTGGTATCATTTAGAGATTATATAAGAAACTTAAATAATCGTGTAATATATGTTGGTTTTAAAAAAAGATAAATGTTAAAATATTGATATAAAAAGGATATTAAATAATAATAAACATAAAATAGATGAGATTAAAAAAATAGCAACATATAGCGTCAACATCCAAGCCGGCGGTGAAAGAGTCTACATAAGGAGAATGACAAACGTGACGACAGAAATGTAGTATTATGATACAAATATGCGTGATTGTATTTCTAGCTCAAGTCATCGATCATTATTGTTATAGCTAATGCCAACTAAATTACTTTTTTATCAAAAGAATCTAAAATGATAAAACTAAAAATATGTTTAAATATAATAACTTGAAACCCATATATAAAAATTTTCTTTAAGGTTTTAAAACCTATTAAAGTCATTGCACAAAGTTTTAATATAATATGTCGAAATATTAATATAATTGATATATTATTTAGAATATAAAATATGTTTACATTAGTTTGATCTTTTAAAGTTAAAATTGATTATTTAATATTAAGTAAATAAATAGTCAAAATTATATAATTAAAAATTAATTTGTTAAATTAAAGACAAAGATGGTATAATAAATTTCATCTGAATTAATCTTATAATTATTCTAGAAGATAATATCTTTTTTTCTTCTTTTCTTTTTTTTAAAGTTATTGAGGTTTTAAACAAGTATTGTAATATTAGCAAAGAGGAAAAGCTAGATCTTATGAACACCAATATGGCTGCTTGTACAATTGTTGTAATTGGATGTTTGTTTGACCATTTAATGTGGTCAAACAGTAGAAAGTGTAAAATGTAAACTACAAAAAAAATTCATGGTTCATCTAATAAAAATTATTTATCTAGTGTTAATTGCACATTCCAACAATAATTATAGGCTAATTATCATTTTTTGTAACCGAGCAAATATATTTCATTTCACTTAAGATTATCAAACAGTTGACAATTTTATTTTACTAATGAGAGAGTGTGTTTTGTGTGTGAGGAAGGTGGTGTTTGTTTTTTCTGATCAGGTCTATTTTCCTCTATTGTCTGCGACGCGCAAACATTAAGAAAATAGACTGTTTGTTTCACATTTTAAAATAGACATTAAAAATTTTGTTTTTGTCTATTCCAAGCAGACATAGATTCCCCTATTTTTTCAAAATAGACATTCCCTCACCCTAAACAACCCTGAACCTATCTCTTGCCCCACGCCTCTGCTGCTCTCCCCTCTCGACAAAAACCTTCCATGCGACCTTCGTCGACCTTCTCCATCGACGAATCTCTTGGCACATGCCTCTGCTTCTCCATCGACGAATCTCTTGCCCCACGCCTCTGCTTCTCCATCGACCTTCATCAGTGCGATTTTGTTCGATTTCTGCTTCATCGACCACCTTCTCCATCGACGAAGCTTTTTCGCCGGCGTCACTACTTCGCAAGCTGCTTTTTCGCCGGCTGCTGCTTTGCCGGTTGCTTCTTCGCCGGCTACTGCTTCGCTGGTTGCTTGTTCGATTTCTGCTTCCACGATTCCTTCTTCCTTCTTCTGTGGATGATTCAGTTAGGGGGATTATCGATTGTGTTTCTGATTTGGAAGTTGGAACCCTAAAAGTGAAGAACCCTAACTTTGATTTGGAAGCATTAGTGAAAAAAGAGATACAAAACAAACAATCTATTTCTTTATCAATAAAGACTTCAGTCCAACAATGATTATAGGCTAATTATAATTTTTCATAACCGAGCAAATATATTTCATTTCACTTAAGTATATCAAACAATTGACAATATTATTTGACTAATGAGAGAGTGTGTTTTGTGTGTGAGGAAGTTATGACTTAGGATTGATAATGGGGGTAGGGGAGGATTGACAGGGAATTTTTTTTTTTTGAACGGTGGATTAACATGGAATTAATTAGGGTAATTAGTGGCGGAGTCAAAGAGGGGTTATGGTAAGCATTTGTCCTCTCTATAATTTTTAAATCTAAATTATTATTTTTATCAATTAACGGTATGTAATATGCTTATACATAATGTCTTTATTAAGATTTTGATTTTGATGTTTAGATTTGTGTGAATATGTTTGAATTGCTTCTGTTTTTGAAATCTTGAATCATTTTATTGTGTTCTTGATAGTTATTGTGTTGAAATTAGGGTTCTTTGTATTCAATAGTTTTTGTGTTAGAATCTCAGTTAGTCGTAATTTGAGACTTGTAAGTATTTTTGTTCTTCATTTCATTCCAATTAATTTTGGTTGTTTAGGCTTTATTTATAAGTTATAAATTGTGTGAATTAGTTAGTTGACCATTAAATTTCTTTCCTCTTTCCTACAATTAACATAAAGAATCAAGTACTATAGAAAAATGTCTTTTCAAAAAAATTACTTCAGAAAAATATATTAAACTTTATGCTAATTTCGGAGTTTAAACATTGATTATTACCGTTTTTTGAATTCAAAATATTGGTTGAAACTAAATTCAAATTCTGTTTGAGTTTCCATATGGTTCATAGAAAAATATGTGATATTTATTTTGGTGTAACCCGTTTAGAGAAAAGTAAAACCTATAAAACTCGAAGAATTGAAAACCCAATAGAAGAACATTTTTATCTTTGCCCCACTTAGCATTTTTTTTTTACTCTGCCCCTGATAAAGAGTATGCTAGCTAGAACTTGGTTTAGTGATTTAGTCGAACTAGCCTTGCAATGAAGCTATAAGAATTTATAAATATATACAATTATCAATTCCTACTAACTTGCGCCGCAATATAATATATACTTACTGTTCTAGAGTGGAAACCAAAATCATTGTTAACATTTCTCGTTATGATGCCCTATTTCCATCCTCTTGGTCTCAATTTCAAGTTCTCCCTTAGACCTTCCGCATCCATCACGAGATGGAGGCTGTGAGGGCTCTTCACATCCGAGAGGAGCATCGCCGAGGTTCGTGAGAGCCGGCTCACACTCACGGAGGTGACCGTCGTCGCGAGCGTGAGCCGAGGGAGAGAGAGAGGGGGCGCCGAATTTAACTTTTTTTTAATGTGAAGAATTGGATGGATGTGGGGTTTGTATGATAGGATGAGGGAATGGTTGTAACACCCCAAAACGGGGCCTAGTTGTAAACAGTTGTACATGTAGCTTTAATAGTTGTACTTTGACTTTAATTGGTGTTTTGTTGTTAAATGTAGTAAACATGTTGTTAAATGGTGTCTTAAATGTTAATTGGTGTTTTAAACGTGAATTGGTGTTAAATGGTGTTAACTGGTGTTAAATGTGGATAAGAATGTAGTAATATAAAAAGTGTCATAAGTTGACCAAGTAGACAAATAGTTGAACGATTTTGGATAATGGATCCAAAAATATCTCCGTTAGTTAAAACGGATAAATCTAAGTTATGTTTTAAGTTGAATAGGAGAACAGAATACCGAGAGGGGGTATTAACTTAATAAGTCGGCCTATAGTTTCTTTCTTATCCCCTGGGAAATAGAAACACAGACATACACTACATACACATACTTGCATACGTACACACAAGAACACACACACAAACCTTGAGATTTTGAGAAGGGAATCAAGAAAAGAAGGGATTAGAAGCTGGATTCAAGGGATTGAATCTGTTCTTGTGCCTTGTGTTCGTCATTTTTGTAAGTATTTGACTAAAAACCTAGTTCTTGGTGTGTTATTGTGTGTGGTGTCAAATTGATGATTTAGAGGTGGATTGAAGTTGTTTTGATGCAAGAAATCATGTAGTAGGTGTTTGTGTATGTTAGAAATGTTGTGTAAACACTTGAATATGGATTCAAGATGATTTTTGTGTCTAAAACTCGAAGAACAGCGGCTGTCGAAAAACAGAGCTGTGCGTCACTGTAAATTGGTGCTTGCGGCCGCAAGGGAAAGGCCTTGCGACCGTAAGTTTGTGTTGTGTTGTACATGCGGTCGCAAGCAAGGGTCTTGCGGTCGCAAGCAAGGGTCTTGCGGTTGCAAGTGGGTCGTTGTCGTGGTGTACCGTCTAAGGACGAAGAAAAGATACTTGCGGTCGTAAGTACATAACTTGCGATCGTAAGACCCCAAGATACCACCCTTGCTGTCGAAAGGCTGAGTCCTTGCGGTCGCAAGCTGGGGTGGTTTGGGTAGGACCTTTGCGGTCGCAAGTAAAACCCTTGCGGTCGCAAGGAGGGTGTTAAGTGACCCTTACGGTCGCATGTGTGACCCTTGCGGTCGCAAGCAGGGGTTTTAAGCTGACAACTTGTTGTCTTGTGTTTTAAGCCTCGTTAAGTGTCGTTGATTGGTGTCTAAGCCTGAACCTAATGTGTTAGGTGTATTTAAGAAGTTGGAAGACGCAGGTGGTGTATCTGCTTAATACGGACTCCAGGTGAGTACCGGTTTCCCATGAGTCTCAGTAGGTATGCTGTCCGTTGTACATGTTGACATGTAATTGGTGTATGATTCATGAAAGATATAGTATGTTATGATAGAAACATACAGTGTGTTTATGAAAGACAACGTAGACCGTGATAGAGATATACAGTATGCTATGAAAGAGTTGTACTCGCATGTTGTTTATCAGTATGAAAGAGAATACTTATGATAGAAACCATGTGGTAATTGTATGCTATGATAGAATTGTATTAGTATGTTTGTTTATCAACATGAAAGATATTAACTGGTGTGATTATATGCGCGCATAAAAAATATTTGTATTTGTTACCTTGTCCGGACACTCGGGACTGTACAAACAGTTACCACCTAGAGTAAGGTCAGTCAGGTAGACGGGTGATAATATCTGGCTGGGTTCCTATGGTCCTTCGGGGCTATATTGGGGACTAACGGTACTCAGGAGTATACACCTGGATAAGGTTCTGCAGACCACCATTCCTTAATTTAACGGGGATCCTTGTTTAGGCAGGAACCAGTATGATAGACAGAATTGGTGCAATTGGTTGCTGCTGATTTCCCAGCTAGGATAGTTGAGCGGGGCTCGCTACCCTGCAATATACGACTCCTGCTGGTATGATTGGTGCGCCACAATGTGATAGGATAGCCTTGTGTGCTTTCCTGGTTTTCGACTGCATGCTTATTGATACTTATGTGTAATCTGTACTCACTAGCTAGTGTAGCTAACCGGTTCACGATTTACCCTTTTTACAGGTAATGATTAGGCAGCCTGGTGAGACGGGTGCTTGTGGGTAATTGTATTTAACTCTTCTGGAACACTCTGCTGTTATTTTATATCTGTGATCCGATGGTCGGTTTATAGTATGGTAATACCGGTTCGTTTTGAGACTTGGTTTTAATGTTTATGTTTGCCAAGTCGGATAGTAACACTTTTATAATTTTAATCAGTGTTTAGTTTCCGCTGCACGTCTTTGTTAAGTTTATCTAAAAAGTTTAAATTATTCCTGATTTAAGCTCGTGAAACCCGGTGTTACAATGGTGGGGGAATGATGTGGCGCTGATGTGACGCTGATGTGGCTGTGTGAAGCGTGTGATGGATGCTGATGGTCTTAGTCTTTTACACTTCTGTTTTTTAGCCTTTATTAAATTCATTTTCTCTAAAGATATGATTTTTCATTCTTTTAAATCACGTCACCTTTATAGATTTTTTTTTTATTTTTCGCTTATAGCAATAGATTTAGCTCATATTTTTCCCTATGATTTACGGAAGTATACATATCAATATTTTCGCTTATAGCAATAGATTTAGCTCATATTTTTTCCTATGATTTACGGAAGTATACTTACATATCAATAGACTTCATGTGACCTTTTACATAAGTAGTGTTGTCTTTTTATATTACATAAGTAGTCTATAAAGTATATTATTGTTTTCATTTTTCCCTTGATCATGTATACCTAATAAGGGAGTTTTAAAATATAGTTAAAACTAATGAGTTGTGTTCAATATAGTCCATATATTGAGAAGGTATAATCAGACGGCTGCTGAGAATAATCAATCAAGGTTTAATCACCAACAAAACGGGGGAATAAAGTCGTTCATGTTCTTCAACTTTCCAGAGGTATTGGGGATGACACAATTATGGAATATTTTCAAGAACACTGGTCAGGTTATTGACATATATAGGGCAAAGAAAAAACTGAAGAATGGTAAAGAGTTTGGTTTTGTTAGATTTAAAAATGTTACGGACGTAAAACAGATGGAAAGGAGGCTCAATGAAGTATGGATAGGATCATATAAGTTGAGGGCTTATATTGCATGGAGCAGAAAATTACCAAGGAGCAAAGAAGATGGAAGGTTTAAGAACAATAACCAGATTCGACAACAACAAAGTGAGAATAGGTGGAAAAAGAGAGATGGGAGATCCTTTGCAGACGTCGTGAAAGGTCGGAAAGAAGTAATGAAACAAGAAGATGATGACTCATTAGAAGTTGAGATAGAACAAGACTCAATAGTCAAGCAGAGGCTGAAGGCATGTATATTAGGTAAAATGGTGAAAGGAGATTCGATAGAAAGCATACAGGAGATGTTGAGCAATCTAGGATTGGAAGACTGTAAATGTAGATTCTTGGGTGGTATGGATGTCTTACTAGAATGTAAATCTAAAGAAATGGCTAAAGCGATAATAGAAAACGAAAAACATGGACTTAGGGAATGGCTTGAGAACATGAAACCTTGGTCAGAGGATCACGAGGTGGAAGGAAGATTAACCTGGATTAAACTATTTGGGATACCAATTGATTGTTGGTCGGAGGCAAACTTCAGGATAATAGCAAGCATGTGGGGCTCGGTAATTAAGATTGAAAATGGTGTTTTTGACAAAGCCACAACATTGGTTGCGGGTAGGATTCTTATATTTACAGAGCATGAAATCCCACTGGAAGAGGAGATAATTATCAAGATTGGTGAGAAGAAACTTAAAATTAAAGTTAAGGATGAAGGATGGATTGATGAAATGCATGAAGAAGAAGAGGAGGAATCGGAAAAAAATAGCTTTACGTCGGAACCTGCTTCAGATTGGGATAACCAAATCGCCGGTGATAATTCATCGGAAGAAGACGAGGAGGCTGAAGATGAACTTTGGGAAGGGCAAATGAATAATCATGAGGTAGAACTCTCGGGAATAAAGGTTGACAAGTTCGAGGGAGCTAAAAGTGTAGCAGATAAGGAAAATAATGATAAGCTTGAAAAGGAAATAAATAATTCTTGTGGCAACCAGAAGGTTTTTGGGAAAAATAATTTGGGTTTGGATATTGGGCCGCAAATGAAGCTTGGGCTAAAAGAAATGGATGTTGGGCCAAATGAAAATTTAAAATCGGATAGGGTCCAAAAGGAAGTTGGGTTATCAGATCCTTTAAAAGAACTTAGGGTAAACGAATTAGTGGAGCATGAAGTTGGGAGTCAAAGGTCTAAGTCAGACCTGGAGAAAACCATTTCAACCAATAGAAATGCGGATGAAGACAAACAGACATGTGATGAAGCAGTTTCGAAGGGGCAATTAAAGAATCAACGCCCACCTAAAAAACGCTCGTGGGATGGGGGAGTCAGCATGCGAGCCCTAAATAAGTTGGTTCGAGACAGAAATAAAAACAGATATGCTCTCGGTTGTAAGTCATCACAGGTGGGGAAGAAGGCAATGTGCTCCAGGTCATCAAGCTCAAAATCGAGCTCTTGCTCCAAGAATAATCAGGAAGTTTCGTCTAATTCGGGGTCTGACGAGTTCAAAAAACTCAAGGACTTCGGATTACAAGCCGGATTTATTTGGGAGAAGAGCAAAGAGGAAGCTGGGAAGGTAAAGAGGAAAGAACAGGAAGGGGGCTCCTGATCCTTCAATGTTCTGAATGTTGTTTCGTATAATTCAAAGGTATGAAGTTAATCTCTCTGAATATTAGAGGTGTAGGGGGGGATGGTAAGGTTTCGTGGTTAAAGGAGATAATCAAGTCTGAGAATCCTATAGTCCTAGGGCTTCAGGAAACAAAATGCTCAATCACTGAAAGTTGGGTTGAAAATATTTGGGGGGCAAGTGATTTTGGTTTCGCTCAAGTGGAAGCTTCGGGTAATTCGGGCGGTATCACGACTATATGGAACTCCTCTGTCTTTTCTGTTTATGCTGCGTATGGGGAAAAAGAGTTTCTGGTGACTTTGGGTAACTGGAAAGGGAAAGATCGTCCCGTGTGTTTTATAAATGTATACGGCTCACATATCTCCACAAAGAAAAAAGAAACGTGGGATAAAATTGGATCTTATATTCAATCTTTCGATGCTTCAACCTGTGTTTTTGGGGACTTTAATGTGGTTAGGAGATCATCAGATAGAGTAAATTGTAAGTTTAATCAATATGATGCTGCTGCGTTTAATGAGTTCATCAAAACTGAGAATCTGTTAGATGTAGCACTAGGAGGTCGACGTTATACTCGTATTAGCTCGGATGGAGTGAAACTGAGTAAGTTGGATCGTTTCCTCTTAACAACAGATTTTGATCAATAATGGGAATCATTGAAAGCAGTGGTTTTGGGAAGAAAATATTCAGATCATAGTCCCATAATGCTATATTCAAAAGTAGTGAACTTTGGCCATAAACCATTTCGGATTTTTGACCATTGGCTGAAACATGATGAGTGTTGCTCCATTGTGAGCACGGCTTGGAACAAAGTGGTATCGTCTAAGCATCCTGATTGTATATTTCGCGATAAACTGAAAAATGTAAAAATTGAATTGAGGAAATGGGCAGCGGAGAAATTTGGCAAACTTGATCAAGAAATAGAGAATTTAAAAAAGGAAGTTGAGATATGGGAGCAGAAGGCAGATAATCAACAGCTCTCGGAAGAAGATAGACTTAAGTGGTTGGAGGCAAGAAAGACTTGGCTTGAAAAGGATACTACTAGAAATGAGATGACCAAACAAAAATCTAGAGTTAGATGGAATTTAGAAGGAGATGATAACACGCGGTTCTTTCACGCATGTTTGAAAAAAAGAGCTCGAAAGAATAGTATAGCTGGGCTGGGTATTAATGGGTCGTGGTCTGATTCACCAGATGAAATAAAGAAGGAAGCTATTGGATATTTCAAGAAGGTTTTTGAAACAGAAAAAAACAACAAGGGTGACTTCCCTTCTTTCCGTAGCCCATATTATAATAAACTGTCTGTGGAGGAAGCGGCAAAACTGGAAGACAGGTTCTCGGAGGATGAAATTTTGGCTGCGGTAAAAGATTGTGACGGTTCGAAGGCACCGGGTCCGGATGGATTCAACTTCAAGTTTATAAAGCAATTTTGGGAGGTATTAAAATATGATCTTTTTGCTGCTTTATCTTGGTTCTGGGAAACGGGAAAGATTAGTAAGGGTTGTAATGCGTCTTTCATAACCCTTATCCCTAAGATTGATGATCCGATTAATATAAAAGATTTTCGACCAATAAGTCTTATTGGTGTGTATTATAAGATCGTGTCAAAAATTCTTGCTAATAGACTTAAAAAGATTATTGGAAAGTTAATTGGTGAAGAACAAAATGCCTTCATCCAGGGGAGGTTTATTCTTGATGGGGTTTTGGTGGCTGATGAATCCATTCAGTATTTGCGAAAAAAGAAAGAGAAAAAAGTGGTTGTTAAAATTGATATTGAAAAAGCGTATGATAAATTAGAATGGGATTTTCTTTTGACCTCAATGGAACAAATGGGTTTTGGATTAAAATGGCTAAAGTAGATTACAACTTGCCTCCAATCAGCAACTGTTTCGGTTTTAATAAATGGTTCACCGACTGATGAAGTGAAAATGTCGAGGGGAATTAGACAAGGTGACCCAATCGCGCCTTTTTTATTCCTATTGGCAGCTGAGGGCCTTAATCAAGCTTGTAAATTGGCTGTTGAAAGAAATCTGGTTAAAGGCGTCGAAGTGGGTACTGATAAAGTTCAGATCTTCCATCTCCAATATGCGGATGACATGATAATATTTGGAGATTGGGAGAGAAATAACATCAATAACATTCTTCAATTGCTAAAATGTTTCTATCTAGCCTCGGGCCTCAAGGTGAACCTCAACAAAAGCAGTGTCTTTGGCCTGGGAGCGTCTAGAAATGAGGTCGAAGGTTTGGCATTGGAGATGGGATGTAAAGCTGGAGTATTACCAATGAAGTATCTGGGACTACCAATAGGAACTAGCATGAATAGAGTCTCAAGTTGGAATGAAGTGGTTAATAAATTCAAAAGTCGTTTAGCAAGTTGGAAAGCGAAAACCTTATCGTTTGGTGGTCGATTGATCTTGGTTAAATCGGTTCTTGGCAGCCTACCATTATATTTTTTCTCATTGTATCGTGCCCCGGTGAGTGTTTTAAATTCATTAGAAAGTGTGAGACGAAATTTCTTTTGGGGAGGGGGGGAAAACGCAAAACCGTTTGCATGGATTAAATGGTCTACTGTCTTGGCATCTCATGAGCTTGGAGGGTTAAATATTGGATCGCTTAAGGCCTAAAATTTAAGCCTCTTGAGCAAGTGGTGGTGGCGGTTTCATAGGGAAGACGGGTCCTTATGGGTTAGAGTAATTAAAAGCATATATGGAAAGGGGGGTGGGATGTCTAGTGAAGAAGGGTCTCGAGTCAAGTCCGGGTCTACTTGGGGTAATATTGTCCGGGTGGGTCGGGAATTTGAAAAGATTGGATGTAATTGGGCTGAGTCATTTGTTAAAGTGGTGGGTAATGGGGAATGTACTCAATTTTGGAATGATATTTGGATAGGAAACACGTGTCTTAAAAATCGGTTTCCTAGATTATATCATTTGGAAAAGGTCAAACACGTCATGGTGAGGGGAAGGGGGGTCGTAAGTAGTGATGGGAGCTGGTCTTGGTCTTGGGACTGGAGTTCAATTCCGAGGGGTCGGTCGATGGATGAGCTTCATTCATTAATGGCCCTTTTGGAGAATTTTTATTCTAATCCAATGCAGGAGGACAAATGGAGCTGGAAACTAGCAGAAGATGGGATTTTTGAAGTAAGAAAGGCGAGACAAGTGTTGGATAATTGGCTGCTCCAAGATGATGCTGAAAGCGTGGAAGAAACAAGATGGTCAAAATTGATACCAAGAAAAGTAATTGTGTTCATCTGGAGATTACAAAAAGAAAGGCTTCCAACTAGAGTCTTGTTGGATCGTAGAGGTATAGACATACCTTCAATTCTATGTCCGATTTGTCAAGAAGCGATAGAAAACTTGGATCATATTATGTTACGGTGCCGGATCACTTATGGTGTCTTGGAAAAGATATGCAAATGGTGGAACATTGGTGTGCCAAGTTGCGTGGTAGTTAAAGACCTGCTGGATTTTAATGGGAACCCTCGATGGAGAAAAGGAGTCAAAGAGATTTGGGAAGCAGTTATATGGTCTTTTTTATACATTATATGGAGTTTTCGAAACTCAACAATATTTAAAAAAGACAAGATGAATATTTCTGATTTGTTCATGGAGGTGCAATGGCAGACTTTTTATTGGATTAAATCCAGGCTGAAGGTACGGAAGTTGACGTGGATCGAATGGATTATGGATCCGACTTCTTGAAAGTAGCTGTATTAGTCTTTATTGCTTCGTAGTTGATTAGTTTTGCGTATTTTAGTTCTGTGTCTTGCAGAATTGTGGTCGAATGGACCTTGGACAATGTATTGGTTCGTGACATTTCATATTAATAAACTTTCTTGCCTTTCAAAAAAAAAAACATAGTTCTAAATTTTAATATCTAATCACATGTGATTCAATATAAGTGAAAAGTTCATGCGAGAACCGCGAGAACCAATCTAAGCCGTCCAATTCCCCCTCCTTCAATGTCATTGTCCACCCATGAATTCCTCACATGCACCCTGCCACACTCTATCCCTCCACGCTCTCCATCCATGATACTTCCCATATCCAAGGAACGGCTAAGATTGGTTCTCGCGGTTCTCGCACTAACAACGGTTCTCAAATGAACCCTCCCTTCAATATAAAATCACATGTGATTCACTATAAAATCAAATGTGATAGTAAAATCATTACATATTAATTATGAAAATGTCACTCCATCTAAATTTTTAAAATTCAATCTGGACCATTGATGGGGCTGATCCAAAGGCTAAGATTAGTCTCTCAGGACTATGCAATAAGTATGGACTATATTGAACATTTCTCTAAAGCTAATAGCGAAGATAATTTAATCATAGAAGATGCGCAACGAGGTGCGAACAACAACGCTTGTTTCATCTATTTGACAGCAGTAGATTATTGCCTAATCATAGTAGGAAAAAAATTATATACTCTATCAATTTTAGAAGTAAATAGCCAATTTCTCGCGACATATTCAAGGGCAATATTGTAAAATTGCCAATTTTACGTGTTTTTTTTTCTCGCGAGATATTTGAGGTTGATTCTTTTCCTCTTAACCCTTCGCCTTCTCAATTCTCAATTTCTCACTCTCCGGCTAGGGCAAAAGCAGCCTGCCATCTTCGTCCTTTCTCTTTCCTTCGTTTGATTTTATTCGACCTTCTTAATACTACATCCCCATTTTCCATTTCTTCCTCAAGTTTTGTTCAAGATTTGTGCTCGGTTTTACCTCCCTCCGTGAAGGTCACAGTTGCAGATCAATTGCTCGGTTTTACCTCCCTCCGTGAAGGTTACAGTTGCAGTTCAATTTTGTTCAACAATTTATTTTGCAATTAATGGGTTTTCATACAAACGATGGAGATGGATTTAGGGATTGGAGCAGATTCAAGCCTCCCTAAACAAGAATGTAAGAGGTATTTCTTCTATTTTGTTTTGTGATACGTAATCAAAGTGTTTAGGCCTTATTTTGTATTAATTGGTCTGAATTCAATTGTACGTCAAAGGCGCAGTGGAGAGTTTTAGGAAGAACTTCTAACTTACTCTCTTTAGGAGTTGATAATATAAGGTAATTGTAAATGGAAAATCTATAAATTGGACTTAGCGGGGATGTAGGCTCTAACTTTTCTTACTAAATAAATTTATTGGATTACTTTAAGGGAAACATAGAGAATGAGCGCATGTGAATCATCATTCATTTACATGTTTATCATTATATGCTTTGTTTACATGTGATTTTCAAAACATTTAATATGGTATGCATATCATGTAGTTCAACTTTCCATAGATCTACTCATAGGAATTCAAATGATTCACATTGTTTATCATTAATCTGTCATCTCGATCAGTTTTCTTTACTCGCTTTAAGGCTCTCAAAATTCAGTTTTCTTTTACAGCTAGCCTACTAGACTACTGTACACACAGCAGAAAAACAAGTTGCGTGTTGGACTTCATATATTCACTGATGGCCTGATGGGTTCTCAATGTTTCATCTACTTCTTTTCTTTTAATTTTTTATTTCAATAGAAAAAACTCACATCCTAAGGAAAGTGGCGATGGCAACTTCGATCTGGTTTTTGAGAGATTTGCCTCGGAAAAAACGAACAACTTCTCTTCATTCCTGAACGAAGGAAGGTTTGAGATGTTCGACCCAACTTCCGCACCTGATCGACAGCTCCGGTGACGTTAAACTACTATCGCGAAAGGTGGTTGCCGGAGGGTTACCAAAATGTAAAAGATTAAAGCTCTACTCATTTATTTTGGCAATTTAAACCAGAGTCGGAAGAATATGATGCTACCAGATTTATGGAAATATAGCCAAGAAAGTACTTTATTAGTTGTACATTGTGTATCATAATGTGTACCTTTTAAGTGTTTAACTATAGGTGTGTACTTCCAGAACCTATTCTAGTGTTACTAAACAAGAGATACATGCTTCTTCCTACTATTTTATTTTTTCCGTGGACCTAATTCACAGAGATATGAGGATGTTTATCCTTTGAGATTTAGATGTTAAGTTCTATAGAAGACAAATATTATGCGTATTCATAAAGGAGCATCATGCATATTTGTTAGCAGGTGGCGTATCATGTAACATTATGGTTTAACACATAGAACCTGGATGTACGATGAACACGTTAGCTTGTCGTTTGGGTCCCACGGATGGCGCCAAATGTTGAAACATAGATCCGCCGGGTTGGTTTAGATGGTTGTGCCGGGCCATTCTCCATCTTCCCGAGCTTGGATCACATGCTGCAAACATCAAGAAATCCGTTAGAAGGTGACCCGAGGCCGGAGCCCCGGGATCAACCCTCCGACGATCAAGTCAGTATATGTATGTATGTATGAGATATATGTATGGAGATAAAGAGAGGTGGGAAAGAGATCAGGCAGAAAGTGATAAATACAGAAATAGAGAGAGTTGAGAGTAAAACCTGCCCTCAGATGTGTGAGGGATGTGGATACTTATAGAATCTCCAAAGAGGTCTTTGTCCAATGGTCCTTGTCCGGTGGTTGGTCCAGCCAGCTGTTCTGGCAGAGCTGACTACCTTTATCCAATGGTCTGGCTGCTTCGGCCTCTGGCAGCTCTGGCATATAATTACATGCCCATCTACCTTTTGTCGGGTAGTATAGTACATCTTCTGGAACCTTGCACTTTGTGTAGCTTCTGATACTTCTTTCTCCGGTCCGGACCAACCTCCGGATCGGTTGGTCAGGTACATATGTCATCAAGTCCCCCAGTCTAGTATGATGTAGTTTTTGCTACATCATGCTAGACTCAAAATCTTCATGCAACCTGTTGTTACTTTCATATATTGTTTATGTTTTTGCACACTTCATTTTCCAATAATGCGCCATGTGTTGGACTAGTAGCTGAGCTTTGTATTTATCAGATGCCGCTACGTGTCTTACTCCACAAGTACTTGAATATGCGTCCGATCACTATACGTCTTCAAGTCCCCCAGTCTAGTATGATGTGATTTTAGTCACATTATGTTAGACTCAAAATCTTCATGCTACCTGTTCTTCATATTACCTGTTTAATAAACATGCGCCGATCCAGTGGTCGGACCTTGCTTAAGAAAGATTCCTTATTAGGTTTCGTTCTGCAAGGCTGTTCAACATGTTGTGAACTTGCTAGGTTCGTTAATCGGCTGTCTCTCGGACAAGCCGATGGTTCAAGCTTCTTTTGGCCAGTTCTTTTTTAGCGCGAGCCCTCCAAAAACATAGCCGAAGCTTGATCTTGCGGGTGTGAAAGGAAGTTTTATGGTGTCATGCACACATACGCATTTTCTAACGCGTATTCACCCGACTTATGTACGAAGTCGCGATCGTTCGATTTTCTTCTACTTGCCATAAGACATAGTAGGAATAGTGTACGCAGTTTGTGGTCTTCGTTTTCCTTCTACTTGGCCCTTCTGGGCCGAGTAGGTACACGAGGTAGCAAAGCTGGATTTTGTTTACTGATAGTGCACAAGCCAATAGAGCTCGTTTATGAGATCCACAAATTTGACTAAACATCTAGAAAATAAACACACGAGTAAATTTATGATTTAGTTTCTGTGATTTATTAGCAATCATTAATTTAGCTCTTTCAATTAAAAATATTACTAAGATGGTCTTTCAAATTAACAATTTGTCACAACCTTAGTCATTTAGTTATTAAAAGTAATAACGTTACTTAAAATGACTATTTTGCCATTTTATAAAATGACAAACTCAATCACTACAACACCAACTCTGTTATTTTTAATGACTGAAGGACTAAGATGATGACAAAATGTTAATTTAGGAGACAATCTCAGTAATTTTTTAATTTAAAGAACTAAATCAGTGATTTTTAATAATATCATAAAAACCAAATCAGTAATTCACTCTAAAAACAATTATTCGTGTTTTTCTAGAGAAAAATACGTTAAAAAATCAGGTGGAGACCAACTTCTAAAACATAGTTTGACAAACTTGAACTAATTTCCGTACTTATAGATATTATTATTACGTATTTAAAGGTATTATTATCTTATAAAATATTTTTATTATGAATTGATAAGTTTTTATCTTATATAAAATTAAATAACAGCAAATCATAGACAATAAAAAGTTAAACCTCATGATTACTTGTACAACTTTTCAATATATCAAGAAAAACTTCAAAACCCACCGAAAGAAAACCACCTTTCCCTCTTGTATTCTTCAAAAAACTATTTGTGCACACTCCAATTTTGTTTCAAAACTCCATTAATGTCTGCACCAAGCTCATGCCTATGGCCATTGCCATGGCTGCTTCTCAACATTTTCCTCTTTCTCCCATTAATCCCCTCAACCCACATACCCCCAATCGTCCCTACATGCAGGGACAAATGTGGGAATCTCACTATCAAGTACCCATTCGGGTCGGATTACGGGTGTGGTCATCCAGACTTCGCTAGATACATTAAATGCACCTCCGGCGAGCTCCGGTTCTCCTCCGGCACCGGAGATTACACAGTTCAAAGCATAGACTACACCACGTCAACTTTCGTTCTCACCGATCTCTTCATGTCAACATGTTCTTCAATGCAGAATTCGGGCAGCTTTCGCCTGGATCGGGGCAGCCCGTTTAGGTTATCGTCACAAGATATCTTTATTCTACTCGGGTGCTCCGGAACGTCGCCCGTGTTTGACCCGAATGAGGATTTGTGTGATACGGGTTCGGGTTTGCATATTTGTAGGGGATTGTATTCTTGTGAAGGGGTAAGTGGCATTGGGCTGGAACCAAATGGGCCGGTGTCTAGCTGTTGTGTTTACCAGCCCATAATCAATATCGGGTCGGTTTATGGGCTGGACCTACCGAAACTGCAATGTTCGTCTTACGCTTCGATGTACGGGTTTGGTGGCGATGAGACGGATCCGATGAAATGGGAGTTTGGTATATCTTTGGAATATAATGACTCTTATTATACGGAAAGTTGTAAAAACTGTGAGGCAAGTGGCGGGTTTTGTGGATTTGCTGGTTTTGGACAGTCTTTTTCTTGCATTTGTCGCGGTGGTGGGAATTCTACGACTAATTGCTATGGCCGAGGTATTACAACGTATTACGAACTAAGCAAGTAATAAAACATAAATATCAAAATCTAATAATAAAGTTATTGCCTAAATTTTTTGGTGAATACAAAACTAAACAAAATTAAAAAAATTGGTTTTTAAATTTTAAAATAAATCAAAACCTTTAGCTCCTATAATGGTTGTCTAATTTCAATTTAAATTTTTCGGTTTTGTTTTGTTTTTTTTTTTACGAGAATTTTAGGTAGCATAATGTGATGTACTGATTTAATTTATGTGGTTAGGATATGCTTGGAGTGGGACATGGAGACACAAGATTCAAACCAAGATAAATATTGGAGGTAATATGAAAACAATCATGTTTCAACATTTTTTTACTGAAGTTATATTACATAACAAACAATGTATAAAATATATAGTTTAAAAAAAAAATAAGAATAATATTCGTTCATGATAGAGTAATTAGTTTTTCAAAACTCATATATGTTGTCTTCATGTCTTTCTTTAAAAATTTATTGATAATATGTCTTTTACAAAAGGGGGGAAAATATATGAGTAATTGATTATGTCACAAAAGGGTCACAACACAAAGTTTCTTAGAACAAAGCCTCAAACACTTTTCTCACTATGTTTCTAAGTATGAATTTCTTCTTTTTTTTTCTTTTTCAGGAACTTTACTCTTTTGGATGCTGTTTCTCCTTTGAATGTGGTAGTAAATTCATTAACTATATAGGTTATTTATTGGTTCAAGATTGTTTTTTTTAGTTAAAAATCTTAATTAGTTGTATAACAAATGAATGCTTCGTCACATTACATTTGTACTTTTGAATGTTTCATTTTTTCGACTTTATATTGAATGCACTAGTTGGAACTGATGTTTATAACTATATGTTAATGGTATCCGTTTGATGGATATAATAATTTCTACATGTATGTTATATGTTAGAAAGATAATGAAGTTTATAGATATTATAGACGAATAAAATTTTCGTTAAAGAAAACATTTACCACCTCACCATGATTTGATCATCTTCTCCAACCCTAAAAGGGGTCGTCTTACTTTTCAAGCTAATTTAGGCATTAGGTATATTATTTTTACACAAAACTATGATTAACAAAAGACTAACATAGTAATGTACAAATCTAGTGACCATTTATTGAAGTTGTGATGTTTTCTACTATATCAAGTTTTTATTTTACTCTTTTATTTATAATATTTGTTAGGGAAATAACATCAATATACAAAAATTTTATCTAAAATTATTATCATATATAATTAATCAAGGAAAATAATAAAGACAACTCTAAATAAGAGGTAAAAGTAAATGATAATGTTATTTTAATAATTATCATAAACTTGACTTATATTTGTTATTAAAAGATATATTACAGATAATAAAGTTAAAAAAAACCTTAAATTATTGACACTTAGTGATTTTATTAAAAAAAAAATCATATGTGTAATATACAAAATTCATAAATGTATAGAATTAGTTTTCCAATTTATTTAAAAATAAAAGAATTCTACTATTCAGACTTCTTTCTTACATATCACACAAATCATTTATAATTTTCAAAATACACGGTCAATTTAATACATAAGATGTTCATATACACTTACATAACTATAGATTACCCTCTTAATACTTTTATAAATAGACTTTATACATTTATTTTATGATCAATCGGTGTTGTTGAGCTTAGTTTAAAAGGTTTTAGAGTAAGATATATTTTTGGTGCTCGTGTTTTGTTTAGTTTTATGGTTCTAGTTTCCATCTTTTTATTTTTTCAATTTTAGTTCCTAAAATTTGATCTCTTTCCCAAATTGAAATTACCAACCTTGCCAAAATTTTCTTTATTTTCTTTAATGTTAATCACTTTTAAATACTATTTAATATTAAATATTTAATAAAATATAAAAAAATAGATTATATTCTCAATAAAACCAATATCACGTCTCTTTTTTTTTCTCTCTCTCTCTCTCCCTCTATCTTCTCACATTTTTCTCTTATCTCATCTCTTTCTACCTTCACGTATCTATCTTCCTCTCTTACTCTAACTTTTTTTTAAACCAGCAAATGAGAACATTTCTCCGCCTCTCCGGTGTGGGTTCGAATTGCTTGGTGGCGGGTTTTCAACCACCCCTCGTTATTTGACTTTAACCAAGGTTCGAGCACCACACATTTATTCCATGGAGGAAACCCCTAAGGAAAAAACCCCAAACCCACTGTATGTAGCAGGATTTGATCCTCCAACCTCTTGCGAGGAAGGAGGGCGCCTTACCAAATGGGCTAAACCCATTGGCCGCTCTTACTCTAACCTTGAGGCCACCATTTCCACCACCACTACCTTTTTCCTCGCCACCAAAATGACAAAAAGACATGTGAAGCTATAGGGAGATAGAGATAGAGGTGAGATTAGTTTTATAAAGGGAGAAGATAATCAGATTTTTGTTAATTCTTTTTAATATCATGTAGTATTTAAAAGTAATTAACAATTAAACAAATTAAAAAAGAAAAAAGGATTTTAGTCATTTATGTTTAAGAAGAAACTAAATTTGCAAGGAGTTTGGGGCGTAAAAAGATTAAATCTTTAAAAATAAAAATTTAAAGATCAAAACCATAAATACTAACAAACAAAAAATGGTAATTTAGACAAAAGATTTTAAAAGTTGAACATAATTAACAATTAAAACCATAAATACTAACAAACAAAAAATGGTAATTTAAAGATTAACTTTTAGAATCCTAGTTATCATTTGCTTAAGGAACATGCGGTCCTACGGAAATGATGAATCTTCGCATCCTCTCCTTATGCTTTATTTCAACTTTCTTTTACTCCACTCTCTAATATTCTATTGTATGTATACAGTATACTCTGCAAGTTGACCCTTTTTCATTTTAGCTTCTGTTGACACTTCCCCTCTCCTTATCTATATACATCTGCCGATTTCTTGAGTTGATGATCTAATTACAGATCAAACAGTAATACTGCTTGAATCAGTTGCCTTTTCTCTTTACGGTTTTCTAAATTCGCTCAATCCTTTTCAAACAAGATCCATTCAATCTGTTTCTTTTGTTCTTGTATCCATTTTTCTAGGTTTTACGCTGTCTTTATCTATGCCATTGGCGATATACCTGTAAAGACTGTATTACTATTTTTTGAACTTAGGGAAAAGGAGGCATGCAGGTTATTGGGTTGAGGTTGCTAGTAATTTTGTGGGGTTTGTATAGCATTGGTAGTGTAACATCACATGGAGATCAACCCTTTTCAAAGATTTCAGTTCATGAGACTGTGTTTGCTCTTGATGATGCAGCTTATCTTAAAGCCTCTCCTTTGGTTCTTGGATTGAAGGTAATTACAAAGATTAATTTGATCATTCTATCCATGAATATATAGGTCAAAGTTCCAGTCATCATTGGCATATTTGCTATAAATTTGGATCACAATCAGATAGCTATATCAAGCTTTATGACAGATTGGTAATTGTATTAAAGATTCATATTACTGCCAATTTGTCATTACTATCATATGTGTGATTATTGTTCCTAAACCTCTACTGTTCCAGGGCCAAACTGCTGAATGGTTGACCTTAACATTGCACAATCCAAACCCATCTATAGATGATTGGGTTGGTGTATTCTCGCCTGCAAATTTCAGGTTTGTTAAAACTTAAAAAGTAATTTTCATAAGCTACATTTGTCATTTTAAGTAGTTATGCTGTTAAATAAAAGAAAAGAATAATGAAACCATTCATTTTCACTGGTTTTAGTGCTTTGACATGCGTCCCCGAAAGCTCAATGGTATCTCCTCCGTTATTATGCACTGCGCCGATCAAGGTTCATTCTGTTTCATCATGCCGTCGTTTGTTTCTTAATTAGAAAAGAAGTTATCATTAAACCAAATCTTGCTTCTTTATTCAGTACCAATATGCAAATTATAGCACTCCTAACTACAAAGACACAGGAAAAGCATCATTGAAGTTTCGATTGATCAACCAAAGATCTGACTTTTCTTTTGCATTGTTTGCTGGTGGATTATCAAAGGTTTGATTACTGTTTCTTTTATTTTAATAACATATTTCTAGCATAAGGTTGACATTATTATATTTTGCAATAGCCGAAACTTGTTGCAGTATCAAATTCAGTTGTTTTTGCACATCCAAATGCACCAAATTATCCTCGCTTAGCTCAAGGAAAGACTTGGAATGAAGTAAGTCTATCATCAGAAGTCACTTCATAAAATTAGTGCAACATCATATGGTGCTTTAAACAACTCTCTGCTTTTTGTGGTTCTAACAAATGTGATTGTTGTGTGTATGTTAGATGACTATAACATGGACAAGTGGATATGGGATTGATGAAGCAGAACCTTTTGTTGAATGGGGCCGGAAGGGTGAGGAAAAATTGCATTCTCCTGCTGGGACATTGACAATTAACCGGAACAGCCTTTGTGGTATGTAAATAAATTAAACATTAAAATTAATGTTAATCTGGCTCTCAAAAGTCAAATGTGAATGATGGAAGGAAAACTTTTTTTTTTCTTTTCTGAATTTATTTATGGAGCAAATAAATGGTTGAGCTTACTAGGTTATGCACACATACAGGAGCACCAGCCCGAACCGTTGGTTGGCGTGATCCTGGTTTCATTCATACCAGTTTCTTGAAGGAATTGTGGCCCAACTCAGAGTATGTTACAATGTTCAATATTTGATTGTGCATACTAAAAAGAAGTCAGATTTATAACTCATTTTTTAAATTCTCAAGGATTTCTTTTGTTTTTTTACGTTTTAACAATTAATCTTCCCATTAGATCTTTATGGTTCAATAAGGTTGCCAAAATTTTCTAAACGAATGAATCACTCATGTTAAATTTGGAATTCAAAGGACACTCTTTTAACACTTGGGAGTAAACTCAGATTCCTTTGCAAGATAATCTGTGGATCAAAAATGCCCTGTCGGTGAAAAAATATTATTTTTAGGAAGTTGAATGCCTGATCGAGTTAAATATTGGACTAATAACCAAATATCTTAACTACCCTTTGGATATTACCTAATAGGAATATCAATTCCTTGCTATGATGGCAATTAACAAATTAGTAATTTCTAGTTTATTAAGTTACCAAAAATGAAATGTTTCACTTATCATGGGACATTAGAAGGGTAACTTTTGAGTACAATATTTCTCAACCTTGATTATGCAGGTACACCTACAAAATGGGCCACAAACTTTTAAACGGTTCTGTTATTTGGAGTCAAGCTTACCATTTCAGATCGTCCCCTTACCCTGGTCAAGACTCCTTACAGCGTGTGATCATTTTTGGAGATATGGGAAAGGTGAGACCATTTGACAATGTTGGTTCGACTGTTTTCTAGCTAAGCTAAGCTTAATACCATGTCAGTATTGCAGGATGAAATTGATGGGTCAAATGACTATAATAATTATCAACATGGCTCACTTAACACGACCAACCAACTTATTGGAGACTTGAAGAACTATGATATAGTCTTCCATATTGGAGATATTTGTTATGCTAATGGTTATCTTTCCCAATGGGATCAATTTACTGAACAAGTCGAGCAAATTACCTCTGCAGTACCTTATATGATAGCTAGGTATGTTTTGTTGGGATAAAATAAGCCTTTGGGTGACCACGTAAATCATTGTGTCCGCCTTTTGTCTTCTTTTTCTAAATTATGAATGATTTTTATGTTTCTCAGTGGTAATCATGAGCGTGACTGGCCCAACTCCGGATCTTTTTATGAGAACAATGATTCAGGAGGAGAATGTGGTGTTTTGGCTGAAACAATGTTTTATGTTCCTGCTGAAAACCGAGCAAAGTTTTGGTGAGCTATAGGATAATTTTATATAATCTTCTATGGCTTGTTTAATGTGTTATAAACTGTGCATTTATTTGTTACAGGTACTCAACAGATTATGGAATGTTTAGATTTTGCATTGCAGACACAGAACATGACTGGAGAGAAGGAACCGAACAGTATAAATTCATTGAGCACTGTTTGGCATCTGTGGATAGACAAAAGCAACCATGGCTTATCTTTCTTGCTCATCGTGTACTCGGGTACTCATCGACTTCATTTTATGCTGTTGATGGGGCGTATGGGGAGCCAATGGGTAGAGAGAGTCTTCAAAAGCTCTGGCAAAAGTACAAAGTGGATATCGCCATTTATGGTCATGCACACAATTATGAAAGAACTTGTCCAGTTTATGAGGTATCCTCACAAGTCACAACTTATAAAATGACTACATCTGCAATCATTGGGTATACTCTAATCATCCACCTGTCCTTAATATTTTGTTTGTATGTTTCAGAATATTTGCACAAGTAATGAGAAGCACACGTACAAGGGAAGCTTGAACGGGACAATTCATGTGGTGGCAGGAGGTGGAGGTGCAAGTCTTACAGATTTTGCCAACATCAACACTACTTGGAGTCTAGCGAAAGATGTCGACTACGGGTTCCTTAAACTCACGGCATTTGACCCTTCTAACCTTCTATTTGAGTACAAAAAGAGCAGCAACGGTAAAGTTTATGATTCCTTCTCGATTTCTAGAGGTTATAAAGATATATTGGCCTGCACAGTTGATAGTTGTCCAACCACAACCCTGGCATCTTAGATTCCAAACATGTCTTTCCATGAATATTTCTATCTCAAATGATTGTTTTGTTCTGATGAGCTTTGTTCTTTTCTTTCTTTTGAGTGTACAAATCTCAGTTGGACAGTATTTTCTTATAGCCCAACTTTATTTAAAAAAGAAAAGTGGTTCAAGATACAGTATTATAACCAGGGGGTCCTTTTTGATTCAACAATAAGGGGAGAAAATATAGATATAAGATGTGAACATGAACAAGATTATGTCATGAAAATATATCTTTCATGTAAGATATATTGGAAGAAACTTATATGTTTGATGGTGACAAGGTTTAGAATCTATTACCTATAACAACAACATAGTAAAAAACCTAAAAATACATAACATGGTTTCAATCTTTGGTCATATGCTTGTCACACAAACTTTGGCTCGTTGAAGTTAAGGTTGTGAAGTCCAGCGATACCAAGATATTGGAAAAGGTGTTCGTCATGATTATGTGTTCTAGTACTGCCATGGAGAAAGATTTAGGATTTGGAATTAGTTTTGTGTGTGTTCTGTTGTTAAAAAAACAAGGTTGCAACTCAATATCATGTAGTAAAAAAGTGAAGACCATTTGGTTCCAAATCTATCATCGTATGATCAATCAACATTGATAAACTCGTCTATTTTATCTCTAGTCGACCTAAATTGGAATACAAAAACATTATCCAAGTAAAATTTAAAGAGGGCTGATCTGATTGTACTCCGACATGGATTTGATACGTTTTGTGGTTATTTGAACACTTAATTTTTTTAAAATTTGTATCTAGCTCTAATCTTCATGATCGTCGCTGTTTTTACAGGGTAATAAGATTATTATCTGAAATTTCAAATGTTCAAATAGAGAATATGCATGCTCAAGCAAATCTAGGTTATAATCCAGTAATATCAAATGTATTATGTATTCCTCAAATTACGAACTCAACTCTTACAGTGAAGAAATTAAAAGAAAATACACATACTCGTACTCAAATCTAGGTTATAATCAGAAATATTTGTGTGAGTAAAATCTGCAACCAAGGCATGTTCAAGATCCCAATATTTTTGGTTCTTGTTGCTACTTGCTACTAGTAAGTAGGGGTGGCAATCGTGTCGTGTTCGGGTTGGCGGGTTGACGGGTCGGTGGGTCGTGACCCGAACGCGACCCGTATAATTATTCGTGTCAAGATGTGTGACACGACCCGTATAAGTTGAAACACGACACGACCCGCTTAACCTGTTTAAATATACGTGTTGGCGGGTTCGCGGGTCATTCACGGGTTGGCGGGTCATAAACGGATTGGCGGGTCACTAACGGGTTGGCGGGTCATTAGTTGGTTGGCGAGTCAGTGGGTCTAGTTTTACTAATTTTGTCTCTTGTTTGTCAAAATACAAAATTTAAATGTAAACTATTTAATAAAGTTCAACTCTATCTAAGAACAAAATGAGACAATAGCATTAAAACAGCGAATGAATAAAATGAGACAATAGAATTGTTTTTATTAGGTTTAGAATTACTCAGGAATAAGATAAAAGCCGAAAAACCAAATAGGAAACATGAAATATATAAGGATAAACAGAAAATAAAAAATATCAAAAATATATATACGGGTTGACGGGTCGACCCGCGAACCCGCAAGTCAACCCGAACACGACCCGTTTATTTATATGGGTTGGCGGGTCAACCCGAAAACGACCCGAACCCGTTTATGCTCAACGCAAACCCGTTTATTTTCGTGTCGTGTCGATAATTGCCACCCTTACTAGTAAGTGAAGCCCAATTTGAAAAATGATATGGGCCAAAACTATTTTCAAAACCATTTTTCCTGTTCAAGGTGTACTGATTAGATCCAACAGAAGTAGGCCCAGTAGCAATGTAGCATGTAACTCATGAAGTCCATTAAAGAAAGAAGATGAGTTAGGCCCAGTAGTATGCAAGCCATATTCTTCAAATGGATTAAAGAAATTAAGCCCAATACCATGTGAACTAGAGTTAGTATTTGTTTTTTTTTTGACCGGCAAATGGGGACACTTTCCCACCTCTCCAGTGTGGGTTCGAATTGCTTGGTGGCGGATTTTCAACCATCCCTCGTTATTTGGCTTTAACCAAGGTTCGAACGCCACACCTTCACTCCATGAAGGAAACCCCTAAAGGAAAAACGCCCAACCCACTACATGCAGCAGGATTTGATCCCCAACCTCTTGCGAGGAAGGGGCGCCTTACCAAATGGGATAAACCCCATTGGCAGTTAGTATTTGTTCCATTTAAGTCAGGCCGTATAACCCCCATGCGTAGACACCATATGCGCAGCCCTGTCATTTCAATTACCACCATATGCGTAGCCACCATGTCCATAGCTACCTTGAAAATTCTGACCACCAGAGAAGATCCGACCATCGCGAATTCGCGATATCCTCCCCTGAAAATCCGAGCACCACCACGGCTCCCACGGCCACTTCTTCCCCCACTATTTTCGAATCTCCAAAGGTACTTCGAATCCAAATGAACACTCGTGTGACAGATTTGGCAATTGCTACCAAAGTTTAGAGTTCCTTGAATACCAGACGAGTTTGAAGACAATTTACCATGAGTCTGATGTGGAGGGAAGTTGGAGGAAGCTGCCATATCAGAAGCTTTAACCGAACAAAAAGTGGTCGAAATGTTCAAATAAGGTAATTTGGTAACAAGGAAATTATCATCTTTCAAGTTCAAAATGTTTGTTATTACTGGCATCAAAGTTGTTTGATTGTTTGTTGAAGTCAGGGTTACCAATTCAAGAACAAATATGAATTGGAGAGAAAATTTTCAAAGAACACAGGACTTGATTTGAGATCAATCTCATATCAAGAGTAGGCGTAAAAAAAATTGTTTGATTTAGGAACAATCTAAATCAATGATAGAAACAAAAAATAAGTAGATAAGATTTGAGAAACTTATCTGATGAGTGCTTATTTCTGTTCTTAACACTAGATCTGCATCGACTGATTTGTTGTTTTGATTCTGAACTTATGATTGTTGTTTCTTGATCCCTTGCTATATCGATTCTGAATTCACTCTTGCTGTTAATTTGAAAGCTAATTTCATCTTGTTATTTGATGATTTTCTGGCAGATTGGATCAGATGGCTCTCATACCATGAAGTTGTTCATGATACAGAAAGTGAGAGCATTGAACGTGTTGAACTGTATATTTCATATTATGAATTACAAGAGAACTCTCACTTCTATATATAAAAGAAGTGAGAGAATAGTACATACAACTGTAAGCAACATAATATAACAAACTATAACTAAAATGATGACATGGCATCTATCTCAAAGTATATCATATCACTTGATATATATAAAAAAGATAAAACATTTTAATCATTTAAAACTTACTAATAGGATTTTAGAGGTTACTTGATAAAATAAAATGCTTAAACGTTTATGATTCAATAACTTGAATAATTCAAAGACTTTATATAAAATTGTTTATGAATATAAAATAATATTCAATAAAGATTCTGAAGAAATAATCTAAACGATGAAAAGTACCATTTTAATCTTTATAATTATATATAGTAAAATAAAGAGTGATTGTTTTTACTTTTTAATATGGTAACATGTAAAAATAAATAATGAGTGTCAAATGATTTTTGGAATGTTTTAAGGTGAAATAATTCAATAACATTTTCTTTCTTATTTATCATAAATTTGTTCTAGTTGAACACCATAGCATTTCGAGCCTTCTAAACGATCCAAATGAAACTATCTTCAAAGTACTTCCTCCATTTTTTCGTGTTTTCTGTTTCCAGCAATCTTGTTCTGAACAGGTCAAGAGAGGGCTGCTAAGCAACGGTTATATTACACCAAATTTGTATCCATTTACACATCTTCATGAAGGAAAAACATCAATAAAGTAAGAGATCAGCCGTATCTAAAATTTTATTACATTATCTTCCTTTTGTATATGGACATATGGTATCCCAATATCCCTCTCTTAACTCTTATTTTACTTCCATGAACACAAACATTCCATTGCAATCTTACATATACTTAAAAGAATTAACAAAGACTTTCTTCTTGTTTGACCTAACAAGTTTTCAGACTTTTGAACAATAAATACATCTATAACAATAATTTTAAATATATATATTATATCTTTATAATCAAACAATACTGAACTACAAGCATAAACTAAAGATCTTAATTTCCAACGAAGAAGAGAAATGTTAAAACAAATAACAATGAAACAATGAAAAAGCCAACAAGTACGATGGTCCAAATTGTCCACGTCAGATTTCGAGCCCACTTGTACCGCTGACATGTCTACCGTTATTCACACGTCCCAAGTCTTCTTCTTCTTCGTCTACCCAGCCGCCATGCTGACTAGTGCGTTGTTGACTCTTGACTATTTTCCGTTGACACACAATTACAAACACCGATTAAAGTAAATGCACGAGGACCAATATAATACCCATCAATTTTCATCCATAATGAACCTTCTTTAATTTCTAGCACTCTTTGTTTTTGCTTCTGGGGTTTTCATTTCTTCATCTTTTCATCAACTCAGGAACAAAATGTTGGCTGTTTCTATGGGAAGAATTGTTCTCGCCTTCTTGTCTTTCTGTTTGATTTCTGGAAAAGTTGTTAGTTTCTCGGAGAAAATTGGACTTTTGGAGTTGAAGAAGGCCATTCTTGACCATCATAATATGCTCTCAAGCTGGACATCAACAAACCCAGATCACTGTTCATGGTTCGGAGTCACGTGCAACTCGCGTGGTAGGGTTTCTGAGCTGAGGATATCAGGAGGTAATTTTGCTCATTCTGGTTCTTGTTTGAGTAACAAATATTCCGATCTTTCATTGCATAGTTTTGGGATTGTTAGAGATTGTTCTTTATTGAAGAAAGGGAGATTTTTAGGTGGGAAACTGTCGAATGCAATTGGCAACTTTTCAGAACTTAGGGTTTTATCACTTCCATTTAATCAAATTGAGGGTGAGTTACCAAGTGGGATATGGGGTTTAAAGAGTCTTGAAGTGATTGATATTGAAGGGAATTCCATGACAGCAAATTTATCTATGATCAGCTTCACCAATTTGAAGAATTTGCAAGTTCTTAATCTGGGGTTCAACAGAGTATTTGGGGAAATCCCTGATTCGCTTTCAGAATGCAAAGATTTAAGCATTTTGAATCTTGCTGGAAATCAAATTGGAGGGTCTGTGCCTGATTTTCTTGGTAATTTTGTCAAGTTAAAAGGGATTAATCTGTCGTTAAATCGAATTAGCGGGTCATTAAGTGATCACTTTTGGAGTAACTGTGGTGCTCTTGAGCATGTTGATTTTTCGGGTAATTTCTTGAATGGTAGTATACCCAAAACTATAGGAAACTGCAGCAATTTAAGAACAATGTTGCTCTTTTCGAATAGATTGTCGGGTGTTCTTCCCGTTGAGCTTGGTAACCTTAAAGTGCTTGAAGTTCTAGATGTTTCTAGAAACAGCCTCGTAGGCGTTATCCCCGTGAGCATCGGCAACTGTGTTAAGTTATCGGTTCTGGTTCTTTCATCTGATTTCAATGATCATGATAAAGATAGTAACATTTTTGCAAGCTCAATACCTCTGCAAATCACAATGCTACCAAATTTAAAGCTACTTTGGGCACCAAATTCGAGTCTTGATGGTGAGTTCCCAAGAAACTGGGGCGATTGTCGAACCTTAAGAATGGTAAATCTTGCCGGTAATCATTTAAAAGGAGATATATCGAGTGTTTTTAAGAATTGCCTGAATCTTCATTTTCTTAATGTTAGCTCGAACATGATCAAAGGAGTCCTTGATGAAAAACTTCGTGTTCGTTGTATGAGAGTGTTTGATGTTAGCAGAAATCTCATGTTTGGAACCATTCCTGAATTCAAGATCACCCCTTGTGCTCATTTAAACTCTTCTCAACAACTTAATCAAGTTGATGTATATCTCTCCTACTTTTCTCATAAATCTCGAGTAAATATCAATCTCCCCTTAACCCCATTCACCCCAGCCATGATCCATGATTTTAGTGACAATAATTTCACAGGCGTAATCCCGTCACTTCCTATGACATCCAGCATTATATCTCATGATAAAAGAGCAAATAAGATAGACTATGCATTTCTAGCCGGTGGAAACAAGCTCTCCGGGGGTTTATTTTATAATAATCTATCGAGAAACTGCAACGACTTGAATGGGTTCTTCTTAAATGTAAGCAACAACATCATATCTGGTGAAATTCCCTCAACTGTTGGTGTAAATTGGGAATGTCTCAAGTTCTTGGATGCTTCAAACAACCGGATTTCAGGTCAGATTCCAACAAGTCTCGTTAACCTTAGAAATCTGACGGTTCTTCTTCTCAACCAAAACAGGTTATCTGGGGAAATCCCTTCTGGTCTTTTGAATTTAAACTCTAGTATAAAGTTCAACTTTTCATTCAATAACTTATCTGGATCGATAACCATGAACCATAACCCGATAAACTGTAAAATCTTTATTGGTAATCCGTTACTCCATAGCTGCCAATTTGCTACTTCATCATCAGTGGCACCTCAAGAACCATGGCCCGCAGGCTTCGAGTCACTTAACAGCACAGGTTCATCAGAATCTAATTTAAAGAAGAACGGTACAAGTTCTACTGAGCTAGTACTGATTATAGTTCCATCAATCATCGTCATCATTCTTGTTGCTCTTATTATTCTGTATCTTTATCGGCGAAAACCCAAACCAAACTTGACTGTCACTACAAGCCCAGTTCGTCCACGCCTTCCTCCTTCTTCCCATCCTCATGTTAAACAAGAATCACTTGTAGTGTTCAAGCAGATAGGGGTACGGTTGACATTAGACACTGTTGTTCAAGCAACCGGCAACTTCACATCAAGAAACTGCATTGGGAGTGGCGGTTTCGGGTCGACCTACCGGGCGGAGATTTCTCCGGGGACCACCGTTGCTGTTAAGAGGCTCACAGTCGAAATGTGCCAAGGGGTTCCTCAATTCAATGCAGAAATCCGGAGTCTTGGAAGAATCCGGCACCCTAACCTTGTTACCTTAATCGGATATTACGCCAGCAAGTCGGAAATGTTTCTGATTTACAATTATCTTCCCGGGGGAAATTTGGAAAAATTCATCCTTGATAAACGAACTCAGATTTGTGGATTCAGAATTCTTCACAAGATCGCTCTTGATGTCGGTAACGCGCTTTACTTCTTGCATGATCAATGTAAACCGCGTATCCTCCACCGTGATGTTAAGCCTAGTAACATCCTATTAGACGATAATTTGAATGCTTATCTATCGGATTTTGGCTTAGCTCGTCTTTTAGATGATTTCGAGACCCATGTGACCACCGGTGTTGCCGGAACGTTTGGTTACGTGGCGCCTGAATACGCGTTGACATGTAGGGCGTCTGACAAGGCGGATGTGTACAGCTATGGAGTAATGCTTCTTGAGCTGCTTTCAGACAAGAGAGCTTTGGACCGGTCGTTTTCGACTCAGGAGAATGGTTACACCATTGTAACGTGGGCTGCGATGCTCCGGCGAGAGGGGCGGCCGGAGGAGGTTTTCACCGACGGGTTATGGGAAGCAGGTCCTCAGGATGTTCTTCTGGAGTTGCTGCACTTGGGGCTGCTTTGCACTGAGGATTCCCTCACCAATAGACCCGCCATGAGGAAAGTCGTTCGGAAACTGAAGCAGATTCAACCAGCTTCTGATTAGTTGTTGACTTTACAGGTTCATCATTTATGTTAGTTTTTATGCATACATGATGAAATAATGTAACATTTACTAGTAACTTCTCAAATGAATATCAATTTTGGCATGTAAATTAAGTCTGCTGATATGAGATTTTATCATCACCATTAACAATGTAAACTCAAAAAAAAGAGATTACCATTTGGGTTTTCTGTTATTTGATCTTAATTTTGAATTGGGGTTTACTTCTTTTTTTGGATTTATATGTTTGGAGATCGGAATAAACAATTATGACGCAAGTATATTGGATTATTTAGTCATATATATGAAACAAAAACCAGCAATGTGTACCGGTATCATCAATGAAATGTGTCTTATGCATTGCCGCCTTCCAAATCTGTTTTGTCTTTAATTCCAGCATCCATTCTCTTGTAGTTATAAATTCATCGTCCTCGATAGTTTAACCTCATGTTGAGTTTTTAAAAAACTCGATACCACCGTTTGGTTTACAAGATGGCAACCAGGTATGCAAGAACCGACACCAACCGGAGCCTCGAGACACTGCTTGATTTGGACAAAACAAAGGCCAAATCGAGCAAGAATATGGCGCCACTTCTGACCCGCAAACTCGAGCCTGGCCATGGCCTCGAGTTCAGTAACCTGTCATACAGTGTGATAAAGAAGCAGAAGAAAGATGGGGTTTGGATTAACAAAGAAGCTTATCTTTTAAATGATATATCTGGTCAAGCCATGAGAGGTGAAATTATGGCTATCATGGGTCCTAGTGGTGCTGGAAAATCAACGTTTCTTGATGCCTTGGCTGGCCGGATTGCTCAAGGAAGTCTTGAAGGGTCTGTCCAGATTGATGGCAAACCGGTAAGTACGACTGTTTAAAATAAATCACCCTATTCGGATTTTGTATAGTTTAATTATATATGATGATTTGATCAGGTAACAACTACCTACATGAAGATGATATCATCGTATGTTATGCAAGACGATCAACTCTTTGCTATGTTGACTGTTTTCGAGACCTTCATGTTTGCAGCAGAAGTTCGTCTTCCACCTTCGTTATCCCGGTCCGAGAAGAAAAAACGAGTTGTTGAGCTGCTCGACCAGTTGGGCTTAACCGTACACTTCTTCAAAAAACCCCGAATTTATCTTATATTTTTGTTGTTATTGTTGTTGTTGTAAAGTAACTTATGTTAATGAATGTAGAGCGCGGCTCATACTTATATCGGTGATGAAGGGAGGAGAGGCGTTTCCGGTGGTGAGAGGCGGCGCGTGTCGATCGGGGTCGATATAATCCACAAGCCATCACTGTTGTTTTTGGACGAACCTACATCAGGACTTGACTCAACCAGCGCGTTTAGCGTCGTTGATAAGGTTAAAGATATCGCTCGTGGTGGCAGCATTGTTCTCATGACAATCCACCAGCCTTCCTTTCGAATCCAAATGCTTCTAGACCGAATTGTAGTTCTTGCAAGGTACATAAACAATGCTACTTTTCTTGTTGCATTAATTTTCTTTTACAGACATGAAATTCCACTTACAAAATGAACGGTTGAGATTGAGTCTCCCATTCTCAATTAAATTATCATTCTTATTTAAACCTTCCCCTGGTTATGGGAATTAATTAAATGTTTTGATGTACAACAGGGGGAGGTTAATATATTTAGGGAGCCCGAATGCTCTATCTGCTCATCTTGAAGGATTCGAACGCCCGGTGCCAGAAAGTGAGAACAATCTCGAGTACCTATTGGATGTGATCAAGGAATACGATGAGTCAACCATCGGGCTCGACCCACTTGTGATGTACCAACGTGACGGGCTCAAGCCAGATCAAGTGGCTCAGACTCCAGTCCCAAAAACACCGAAAATAAGAACTCCATTTGGGAAATCTCCACACAATCAAAAGCATATCGCCCTAAAAAGCCTCCAGTTTTCAAGCGTCAACTCAACCCCTCGAAGCACATTCGACTATCACGAAAACGAGTCCGACGAAGAGTTTGACAATTCTTTGGAGCGTAAAGTGGCACATACACCCATGAATATGCAAAGTGGAGTCTATCATCCGCGTTTGGCTTCACAATTTTACAAAGATTTCTCGGTTTGGTTATACCATGGTGTTAAGGGTACTCCACAGCGGCCACCATCTTGGACTCCAGCCAGAGGTAGTGCCACACCGAGCCACACACCGAGCTCAAACCGCCAACGTGTCAAAACCCCGGCTTTCAGTCCATCTGTAGACTCATATGTATCCTATGAAAACGCGTTAGAACCTGAGATCCTTGATGAACCTGATCTTGGACCAAAGTTTGCGAACCCATGGCTACGTGAAGTCATGGTTCTCTCATGGCGAACCGCACTAAACGTGGTTCGAACCCCCGAACTGTTTCTTTCTCGTGAGATAGTTTTAGCTGTCATGGGTCTCATTCTAGCTTCCCTTTTCGAAAACTTAAGCCATTACGACTTCAAAACAATAAACCGTCTTCTTAACTTTTATATATTTGCCGTCTGTCTGGTTTTCTTCTCCTCAAACGATGCTGTTCCAACATTCATCCAAGAACGATTCATCTTCATCCGTGAGACCTCCCACAACGCTTACCGTGCATCATCTTACGTGATATCATCCCTCATTGTGTACCTCCCTTTTTTTGCAGTTCAAGCATTCACATTCGCTGCAATAACTCAATTCATCCTTCGGCTAAACAGCAGCTTATTCCACTTTTGGGTTATACTTTACTCATCGCTCATCACTACAAACGCCTATGTGATGCTCGTGAGTGCTCTAGTCCCAAGCTACATCACCGGCTATGCGGTGGTGATAGCCACGACGGCGCTTTTTTTCCTGACTTGCGGTTTTTTCTTAAAGGCGTCACATATTCCGCCGTATTGGATCTGGCTCCACTACATATCGGCGATTAAGTATCCTTTCGAGGCGATGTTGGTAAACGAGTTCAAAGGTCGCCATTGTTACACGGGAAACTTCTCGGAGTTATCACCGGGGCCTCTGGGGGAAGTAAAGATTAGCGCGGCTCATAAGAATGACCCGACTAAGCAAGGGATAGAGTGTTTGTTGATCGGAGAAGATGTGTTGAAATCGATGGATATAAAATGGGAAAACGTATGGTATGATATCGGGATTTTGTTGGCTTGGGGAGTGTTGTATCGTCTCTTGTTTTATGTGGTTCTCAGATTTTATTCCAAGAACGAAAGAAAATGATCGATCTATGGATGGGAGTTTTTAATTGTTGAGTAGCTGCTAGTCATGTGTTTATAAGTTGTATTATGAAACAACTTGAATTTTCTAATTATTGATCTCGCAGTTAGTCATATGTATGTGTTGTTCGGGTACGTAAAATCATTCATTCATTATGAGTCAAACTTCTCTAATTTGAATTAAAATTATTAGAGATAATTTTTTATATGTCGTTTTAATTGTAACAAAAACGACTTATGGCTTTTATAAGAATTACAATCACTATTCGCATTATAATATCACGTTTCTATTACAACGTATGTCCTCCCTCTCGCGTCGATACTTTCACCTCTGGTCTGGGTGTTAACTTTGTTTATCACAGTTTTCTTAAACTCTCATTTCTCTCACGTTTATAATTATTTGTTACTTGTTAATTAATGTTTATTTTTTATTTTTTAAATCCCCGCGTATCACACGCACATTTAATCCGGTTAAATATTAAATATCTAATAGTATAGTTAGGATTTAGAAAAAGTTAAATTTAAAATTTAACTGATAACATGATAAACTTAATAGGAAATACTCACGTAGAAATATGAATATTTTTTGATTTATTTTAAGAAAAATGATAACCATAGTTTTAAAATAGGCAAATTACGCGAAAATACAACAAACTATGTCAATATTGTTATTGTATATAATTAACTACATTTTTTACCTAAAAATACAAACATTTTACAATTTTGATTCATTGTATGCAATAGGTGTCCTGATTATCAGGTTACAGGTTTTTTACATGAATTTTGATTTTTTTTAATTAGCAAATTCATATCTTCTTAGTGTTCTTCAAGGTTCATCATCATGTTCTTCATTTTTAAAGTAAAAACATAAAAAATATCTTGAAATCTTAAATCATAAAGTTGATTGGGGATTAAATTAGATGAATATGAACCAAAATTAAATCTAGAATAGATGAATATGCATTTAAATGTAAACCCTAAGAAGCCCTCATAAGAATTCAACCTACCATCCGCATCTGCTTCTTCGCCTTCAAAATCACAGCAGATGATACCTCATTCGCCGCCTTCACCTTCAAAATCACCACCACAACCATCTCCTTCGCCTTCGGAACCACCACCAAAGTCATCGCCTTCAAAACCACCAATGACGAGTTCAGATCTGAAACTTTCTTCCGTCTCTTTAAACAACCAGAACCGCCGCCGTCGCCTTGTGATTAGGGTTTTTGTGTCGTCTTCAAACAACGCCACCGCTTAAAAAAAAAAGCCGCCACTTCAACAACCACAACCACCAGCACCTTCTAGAACCCCTGCCGCCACTTTAAACCACCAAAATCGTCATTGTCGCCTTGTGATTAGGGTTTTGTGTCGTCTTCAAACAACACCGCCGCTTCAAATAACCACAACCACCATCACCTTCCAGAACCCCTACCACCGCTTTAAACCACCGCCATCACCTTGTGATTAGGGTTTTTGTGTCGTCTTCATTCAAAGCCGCCGCTTCAAACAACCACAAGCACCATCACCTTCCATAACCCCTGCCGCCGCTTTAAACCACCACAACCGCCGCCACTTTTTGGTTCAAACCATTGCCGCTTTAAACTTAAAGAACCATTCACTCGGTTATTTGTTTGAATCTGAAATAATTCAAGTTGAAGAACAATAATTATTTTTAATTACATTAATTTAAAAATAAAAAAATGAGGAATAAACCGGTTGGTAACCTGATATCACAGGTTAATTGTATACAATGAATCAAAATTGTAAGTTTTTTGTATGTTTAGGTAAAAAATATAGTTGGTTGCATACAATGACAATATTGACATAGTTTGTTGTATTTTCCCGCATTTTGCCCATTTCAAAAATGTATGTGATAATAATAGACAAAATATGATTTTACAATTTAAAATAAGCAACCATGTCTTATGTATGAAAGTTGAAACCAATTAAATATTAAATACGAAAATAATGAAACGTTTACTATAAAAACATAAATTATTTGTAATTGCTATATTGAAAAATTAAATTCATATCTTTTTATTCTTATCTATAGTCATTATTGTATGTTTATAATCATGCAAGTTACGGTGTTCAAAACCGGATGTCTTGAATTTCAGACATCCGGAATTTTGGATATCCAAAATTTCGGATAGTTGGTTTTCAGTATTCGAATCCGAACTTTTGGTGTAGGACCGGCTGGGGGAACGGGGTTCTAAACTAAACTAAAACACCCTAATGCTAGGACTGATCTAGGATGAGAAATAGTGCGGAATTTCTATTTCCCAAACCTCCTAAGGATTCTAAGATCTGCTTAGGTGTCCGGCACACAGTAACACTAAGAAACACACAGAGTAGAAACAAGAACAAACTCTAAGAACTCACACAGAGATGCTTAAGGCTGCCCTTGGATTCGGATTAAACACACAGTATTCGTTTACGAGGTTTAAAGTCACGATTTAGTAATGCTTAGGTCGGATAAGGTCGATTACGAAGGCTCCCGGTTGATTATTCGATTGATTCGTAGGTTACTCGTAGATTCGTCGATTCCCCACGCTAATGCGGGGTTAAGCTCTATTTATAGAGTAATTAATTCACTACGCACGTAATGTATCACACTTCGTACGAAGTGTGTCCAGTACGCACGTACTGGTTAGTTTAATAATAATTAATTTCGTTTTAACCGACCTAATCACCACGTGCGAGTTGACCTTCACTACGCACGTAGTGAATTCACCACGCACGTGATGAACTTTCACACACACTTAAACTTCCAAACTCACATCAACACATGATTAAGTACTTGTAAGCTTAAGATCATCACAAAGAGTCACTAAGAATGTATAAACATGCAAACCATTAATCAAAACACATTTGAATTAATAAACATGAATATACTTTATTGATACGAACTAGGGATTTACAAATATGCACCAACAAACTCCCCCTAAGACCTAGTTCTATCAATAACCATTGCACTAAGCAAAAATTCCACAAAGTAAAATGCACAAAGCAAAATGCACACAGCAGAATGCACTAAGCAAAAATTTGCTAACAGCAAAATGCACAAAGCAAAATGCTAAACGAATACCTTTCGTCATGCCCTTACCTGCACTACGCACGATGTGAGCTGTAACTCGTGCTTAGTGGGGTTCCATCTCGCATGTAATGAGTTTCTCATCTGTGAACCTTAATTACTGTTAGTACTGCACTCAGCAATAAACTGTCAGTAACTTCAAGATCACTTATAAACATTTAAGCAAAACACATCAAAGTGAGATGAAGGAAATGTAAACAGAACAAATCACACTAAGAGAAAATAGAACATACTAGAACTCTTTTTGTATTTTTCTGATAATAAAGGAAAATAAATGCGAATGTAAACTATGAACTAATTAAATCCTAAAGAACTGAATTAAAAAATACTAAGAAAATTGCCGGAATAAAATTACTGAAATTAAATCTTTTTGTGAGAAGGTTCCAAGATGGAATCAGTACTAGCTCGTCTATACTCAGTAATCATTCATTTCAGAACCTTGGGCATAAACATATTCTCTTAAACTCTGTCTGTCAACCTATCTATCTTCAGACAATAACAGATTTTGTTTCAACATTTTCAGATTGTCTAGACTGGATACATGATTAAGATTATCTCTTTCAAAGTCTCACAGTATTTTGATTCACTCAGTAGGTTGCACAACTTAATTACCAAAACCACCATGCTTATGTGATATGTTAATTTGTCAACGCATTTTATGCTCTTTGACATGGAGGTCGATTTTTCACCTCTCTAGACATTTTTCTTGCTGAGCTTTTGTCAATGCATTTTATGCTCTTTGACAATTCAACACTAATAGATCAATGTAGCCTTTGTCACTGCATTTTATGCTCTTTGACAATTCAACATTGATAGATCAATGTATCTATTTCTTTTGACATTCTCAAAATTGGGGTCAATTTTTCACCCTCTTTTACATATAGCTCAATGTCATTTAACACATTAGGCATGGTAACAGGTGTGTGCATCAAACTAAGTCATTCTCAACTGTTATTGACTTATAGACTTGGAATGTCTCGATAGTTTGAATCTTTGATTGATTTTCACATGCATAACCATTTATCAATCTAGACTTTCCTTATATGTCTTACACACTATCTGTTTCTTATCTGATTCAGCTAGATTTTCAGACAGTTTTCTCAAAAGTATGTATGTGCCTTCAGTTCTAATTTTACTAGACGACTTTGTATTGAGAACCAGTGTGCCATCACTCTCCATCTAGGTTGGATCAACTTCTCCTTTTTTTTTTTTTTTTTTTTTTTTTTGAATTTTCTAAATTTTCTGATTTTTTTTTTGTATTTTCTAAGTTTTCTGATTTTTTTTTTTGTATTTTCTAAGTTTTCTGATTTTTTTTTTATTTTCTAAGTTTTCTTAACTATCTCCCCTAAAATACCAAAGAAACGAAAACCTAAGAAAATAGAAATGCAACGACACACTGAGAATAAACTGAAAGACAAAAGAACAAATTAGTCACACAGAAAATAGACACACAGTCACAAATACCTCACACTTGATTATAGCGGTTGACACCCTTCACATAGAAGAAAGAATTAGAAAGCATTAGGAACCCAAGCCCGAATAGTCATGGGTTTCCCATCTTCTCCAATCACTGGAAGTTTCATCCAAGTTCCAGTCTTCTCAGCAGCATTGTTGAACCTGTCACTCGAATCCTTAGGCATTTTAACACACAGTTTGTTAGTCCACTTAGAAGTCTGATTGAGCGAAGATTTTCTTTTGCTAACAACTTCGGGATTTTTAGATTTTCTTATGGTATCCCCGTTTGTCCTTTGATGCTGAACTGGAAGAGTTGAGTTTTGATTGTTTTTAGTAAACGTTTTATTCTTTTGAAAAGTCTCAACTTTCCTGTTACAGCGCTGATGTGGCTGCTGATCACACTCGTAACTGAGGTGACCAGGTCTCCTGCACACATAGCAAATCCTGTTTGAATATTGCTTTATAGGACCTTTCGACATCCTTTGAGATCGATACCCTAACCCTTGATGTTTGGGTAAGATTTTGACCTCTTGGTATGGACGGGTATCAGGAGACTTTACACCCTCCTTTTCAATTTTCCGAAGGGCATCGCGGATACGATGCATCAACGGATCTTTCACATTAGAACTTGCCAACAGTTCTCTTATGCCTGGTTCAGCCTTTTTAATTTCTTCTTGCTGAACCTCATTCTTCTGAGGCTCACCCACATTCTCGTGTAACTTTAAATCCTCTTTTGGGGTTGATGCAGAAGATTCATCAACCTTTGTGAGTAGTGGGTCAGATTCAGAGTGAACATCATCATTCACCAGTTGATTTAACACTGGTGGTGGACATTTAGAGTATAACTTCTTGTTCTTTTCTGAATCAGTACCTTGACCTCTCTGATCGATTATGTACTCAAATAAGTAAGAAGACGTGGAATAACTTTTGAGTTTTTGACTCAGAGTCTCATAATCGACCTTTGAAGTAGCAAGGTCTCGTTTCAGCTTATCAATCTCATTTATGTAAAACACTATAGCATCCTGTTTATTTAACAGAGCCACACCTAGTTCATGTACCTGTTTGCCTAAACTTTCATTCTTTTCTTTCAACTGTTTTTCTCTTTCTTTTATCAACAGGTTTTTATCTAACTTAGATGTGAGCTCTGAAATTGTAGACTTTAGGAACACTATCTGTTTTACATAATCATTACAAGAACCACAAGGTAAGCCAAAAGTACATACCTTTTCCTCGGATGATTGACCACAACTGCACACCTTTTGGTTTGACTCGTCGGCACGAACTTTCACTGGTGTCTTTTCTGCAGCTGGAACCGAGGCTGGTTCATCATCAATGCTGGCAATTGATTCTTCCTCACTTGAGTAACTTCCTGTCTCGGATTGAGAATCTTCGTTCAACACATGAACATTTGCCACATTAATATCTGCACCATCATTCCCAAATTGTACTGACCAGTCAATTCCCTCGTCCTTTTGAACAACTGCCATTGCCTTAGCCGGTTTTGGAGTTGATTCAGACTTTATGGTTGAGGAGGAAGATGATCTGCTGCCAGGACTGGTTTTGAACGGATACCTTGGTCCCACACTCTTTGGCTTATCGCATTCTCTCGCGAAATGGCCTTTTTCCCCACAGTTATAGCATGTTACAGCAGACTTATCAAAACCAAGTTTGGTATCCTTTGTTGCTGATATCTGCTTCCCTGTTCTTTTCTCATACGCTCTTGCCCTCCTGACTAAGTTAGCATATGACCAGAGGATATCTTGTCTCTCCATCTCATCGTCATCAATCTGTTCATAATCCTCTTGAGTAAGATGAGCATTACCAATCTTCCCCTTCAGTAGATCATCATAAGAGGAGACTAGCGCACTTAGCATGCTCATATGTGCTTTTACTTCATCTGCGCTCCCATACTTGAAATGCTCGACATTGAATCCAGAAATAGACACAGTATAGGATGGCCCAGAAGATGAAGCTTCAGATGTAGATCTGCCAGAATCATTTACATTACTCACATAAGTAGATTGTAAGGGGGCATTTGAAGAAGTGGATGACAATACAGGTGTTCCAGAGTAGTAGAGAGAGGGATTTTGTTGAAAATTGGACATGGAATCCAAATTTTGTTCCTCCTGCTCTTGCTCTTTCAGCTTTGTGATGAAATCATTTAGATCCATCCCGTCAAAACCACCACTATTCTTCAATATCATAATATATGGCCGCCAGCTCTTGGGCAAAGCTTTTGCCAAAATTTCCACCTGTTGCTTCTCTGGAACAGTAACACCCAGACTGTACAGTTCACTAAGAAGATGATTATATCTTGTAATGAGAGAAGGAATTTTTTCATCTCTAGTAGCCATGAAATGATCTAATTCCTTTCTCAATTGACTTGCTTTCAATTCCTTGAGGGCGGCATTTCCCTCATTTCTCTTCTCTAGTGCTCTCCACAGGCTGTGGGAAGTTCTATATCTTCTGAATTGATGGAAGATCTCATTAGGAATCGCCTGGATTAATTGAGCATAGGCCTTCTTCTCTGCATCATGACTGCTCTTCTGTTCAACAGTCATTCCATCATAGGGGGTTTCAATATTTCCCTCCCCCTTGGGAACCATATAATCGGTGCTTATTGCCCTCCGAAGTCTACAGTCAAGGCCATTGAGGAAAATTTCGAACCTGGGCTTCCACATAGGATAGTCTTCCATGGTTAACAGTTTAGGTACTTTATTGGCACTCCCCATTTCACTGTCTAGCAATAAGTTATTTAAAACTGTTGTTTGTTTTGATGCCATTTCAGTAATCAAGAGCTGAGAACACACAGACTGAAATTAGGATTTGATAAACCACACAGATTCAGTACGCACGGAGTGGGAAGGCACTTCGCACGAACACACAGTACTACGCACGGAGAGGACACAATACGCACGTAGTGGGTAATACTCAATGCGAACTGACACGAAGACACACAGACGTTACTACGTACGAACTGGAACTCTACCACGCACGAACTGGAACCTAGGACGCACGGAGTGAAGATGGTACGCACGAAGCAACAAAATAATTTTTTAAAGACAAAGTAAACAACACAGACTCAACTCGCACGAAGTGGACACACCACGCACGCGTTGAGGACCTACTACGCACGAAAAGAACACACAGTCAATCGAAGAGTCTAGAAGATCTACGACACACTTCGCACGCACAAAGCTTACTACGCACGCACTGGGAGCTCACTACGCACGAGTAAAATGCAAATAGATTAACGTAAAAACACGACCTTTTTTAACGCAAAACGACCTATTTTCGACCTACTAACCGGTTTAAACGACGAAAAGGACAAACACACAGGCCTAATCGACACCTAGATCACGAAATCCTAAAGGAAAAGTGATCAATCAAAGCACAAGGCTCTGATACCACTTTGTAGGACCGGCTGGGGGAACGGGGTTCTAAACTAAACTAAAACACCCTAATGCTAGGACTGATCTAGGATGAGAAATAGTGCGGAATTTCTATTTCCCAAACCTCCTAAGGATTCTAAGATCTGCTTAGGTGTCCGGCACACAGTAACACTAAGAAACACACAGAGTAGAAACAAGAACAAACTCTAAGAACTCACACAGAGATGCTTAAGGCTGCCCTTGGATTCGGATTAAACACACAGTATTCGTTTACGAGGTTTAAAGTCACGATTTAGTAATGCTTAGGTCGGATAAGGTCGATTACGAAGGCTCCCGGTTGATTATTCGATTGATTCGTAGGTTACTCGTAGATTCGTCGATTCCCCACGCTAATGCGGGGTTAAGCTCTATTTATAGAGTAATTAATTCACTACGCACGTAATGTATCACACTTCGTACGAAGTGTGTCCAGTACGCACGTACTGGTTAGTTTAATAATAATTAATTTCGTTTTAACCGACCTAATCACCACGTGCGAGTTGACCTTCACTACGCACGTAGTGAATTCACCACGCACGTGATGAACTTTCACACACACTTAAACTTCCAAACTCACATCAACACATGATTAAGTACTTGTAAGCTTAAGATCATCACAAAGAGTCACTAAGAATGTATAAACATGCAAACCATTAATCAAAACACATTTGAATTAATAAACATGAATATACTTTATTTATACGAACTAGGGATTTACAAATATGCACCAACATTTGGATATCCGAAATTTCGGATTCGAATATCGGATATTCGAAAGTTTCATAAACATCTATTTTATATATAAATTTTTTTAATATAACTATTAAAGAACCATATTTTTAAACTTTAATCATCAAAGAAAAGCTCAAATATGCTTCAAAATGAAAAATATATTAATATAAAATTATATATATTTAAAAAACCAAATTAATAAGAAATACAAAAATTAAAAATAATTTTTGTATTATAAATTCTAGTTAAAGATTTCTGGTTAATGATTTCCGTTATACCTACTTTTTCAATCATAAATTCCACATAAGTTCTTGTTGTTTCTTATGTTCGCTTTTGTGTATGTTTCGCGGAAGTAGCTGGTAGCTGTAGCTGAAAACTGGTAGCTGGAGCTGTAAGCAGCTGGTAGATGGAGCTTAATGGTGTAAAATGACAAAAAAGACAAATTATATAAATATGATAAATTATAAAACAATTAAATAGGGTATCTAGGTAACTTGGTATATAAAAAACTTTTAGCTAGTTTTAAAAGCTACTTCAAAAACTTTTTGTTTTAGAGCTTTTTTGTTTAAAGAAAAGCTTGCAGTTTTTTCATCCGAACATGACTTGTTTCAAAAAGCTTTATACCGAACATACCCTTTGACTAATTAATTTACCATTACTAGATTATATTATGTATGATATATTATCATGTGTTATTTTAAAAAATAAAAAAAATATTAATAAAAATGTATAAAAAATTATATGATGTGAAAAAAATTAAAATTAAAAAAATGATAGATAATAAGAATTTAAAAATTAAGATGTTCAAACATTAAATAAATATTTATATACTACAAGGTTTCTAAATTGATCAAATGATTCAAACACACTCAATAAAAATAACTAATGAATCAAATGATTATAATACTTTCGTAGCCTAAATGGTTATCAAATTTTATGTCATTTTTTGAGTAGTAGAAGTGTCGACGCAAGGTTGATGGTAGATTTGATGGTTAAACGTGGTGTTATAACACGAAAGAAATATGTTTGTATGTTTTCATGTACAAATTATTGGTTGTTATTACAATTAGCGCAATTACATTAGACCTTTATTACTAAAAATAACTTAAATGATTATAAAAATATTTCGAATTGATAAATTGAGAATTTGGTTAAATACATAAATACAATATTTTTAAAATGTTATAAAAGGTAAATACGATATTTTTGAATTGGGCAAATTACGCGAAAATACAACAAACTTTGCCAATATTGTCATTGTATACAATCAACTTTATTTTATTCCTAAAAATACAAACAACTTACTAATTCGAGTCATTGCATACAAGTTACCTGTTACCAGTTTTTACATTCTTTATTTATTTATTTATTTATTGCTCTTTTTATGCATTTATGCTTTATGAACATATGAATCACACAAACCCCATAACGTCTAGATTTGCAATATTGGTTGATTGTTTGGTGATATAGAAAACATTCAATCTATGGAGGCTAGGGTCCAAAAGCCGATTGGCGATTTCAAACACATTTGTTCTTTGTTCGATCGATGATTCCGAGATAGAGACTAGCATTAACTGTCTTCATCTTGTTCGCGATTTCAAACCCATCTGTTTTGGTTCGCCTTCATCATCTTGAGGGTTTCATTTGATTCGCCTTCATCATGAGAAAAAGAGCAAGTTCATTAATACGATATAGGCAGAAGAGCTTCATCTAGTTCAAGATTTAGGGTTTCAACAATATTGGGTTTCAGATCTGTGATGATTTTTAGGTCCGGTTTTGATACCTGAAACACTAATAATTTCATATTCAAGAACCCTAAATCAAAGGTGTGCTTTTGATATCCAAATCCAAACTATTTTAAGGTTTTTTGATGCGGTTTTGAAATCTGATTTCAGATCAATTTGTTTAGCGGATGTTTATTTGTTTGATTCATGTTCCACATCCTGATTCTTCCTCATTTCTTTTTGGTTCCTGTTTTTGCTCATGTTCTGTAAGATCTGTAGTTAGGGTTCTTCTACGATCTGAATTTAGGTTTTGGTGCATATTCTTTATGATCTTTGTTTGGCTTTTCCAGATTTTCGATTTTAGTTCTTGGTGTTTGGGTTTTCGTTGTAAACCCACTTGATTCGCTTTTGGTAGTGTTTTTGGTTAACCTATGAAATCATATGAAGTTTTGAATATGACTCAAGAACACCAAGAACATATGAATATCCTAATTTAAAAAATAAAAAAATAAAAAAAATTACCGGTAACTTGATAATCACGTTACAGTTGTATACAATGACTGAAAAATGAAACTTGTTTGAATTTTTAGGTAAAAAATAAAGTTAGTTGTATACAATGACAATTTCGACATAGTTTTTTTTTCCCGCATAATTTGCCCTTTTAAATTAGGCCGGGTGGACAAATATGATATTTTAATGTTTATAAAGGGTATATATGCAATTCTTGTAGTAACTTTAATTCAATTTTAACTACGAAAAGTCAAATTAAATGGATGATTATGATTGAGTAATTTATTTATTTTATTGAATTGAATTAAGGTCAAGATCGTACAATCAAATTGATTGAACTGAATTAAATGGATGATTACCAAACGCAAAATTATATCCGTCGTAAAAACATCACCGAATATTAGGTCAACGCAAATCCGATGCAAATTTGACCGTCGCAAAACCGTTCCAACTTGATTTTCCGACGAGGCTTTTTGAGACTGCTGTTATTCGTCGCAAACAAAGTTTTACGACAGATTTTACCGTAGCAAAAGGTGCAGTCTATAGTAGTGGAATAATTTAAATTAAAATATATATAATTGTAAAAGATGATTAGAATTATATATTTCATTAAGCTTAATGGTTTTTATGTTTTTTATCTAAAAGATTTACATATAAAATTAAGGTCATCTTTAAATAAATATGTTGATTCTCGCTTATAAGTAAACTAAATCTATTAAAAATAAAAACAGAAAATTTAAGCTACCAATAGTTGATAAGTTTTCAAACTTAAATGTTCAATTAATTTTAAATCTATACAAAAATCACGTGTTATCGGTAATTGTAAATCTTCCTCCTTTAAGTTGGTTTAAAATCAATAATAAATTTAATTAAAATTACATAAAAGATAAACATAATGTGCATGTACCATATATAGTGTGAATAAAAAATATAAAAAAACTAACATATATTAATCAAGTGTGCAAGCATGTTTGTGTATATATGATGTATACGTACAAGGTGAAAAGAAATTAAGAAACTCTAGTGCTTATTTGAACCAATCAGTACGTGTATCTTATGACTTGGCATCATAATCGATATGATGACAATAATAATAATAATAATAACAATATACTGCACAAACATATGTAAACTCATTCCATCCATCGACACGTGCACTAACATGATCATGAATCTCATACATACGATCGATCGAGACGGCTTCAATTCCATCATGAAAATGAAGAAGTGGGTTTTACTACAATGTGTTTCAAAGGATGAAGAAAGTCGGTTCCACCCGCATGCTTCACAAACTCTGCCGGAGATAAAAAGCTTCCATGGCACACACACATTATCTTCACCTGTTCGCCTCTTCCATACTTGTACAATATCCCCTCTATCACTCTCCCATTTGGCCCGTCTCCTTGTGTGAATACACATGGCATCTCCTCCATCGAACCCCCCGACCCGCTACCCTCTTTCCCTATTTCCTCTCTTTTACCGGCCGCAGCCTCCTGCTCCAACCCGCCACCCGAACCCGTACCCGAACCCATTGATGATGAAGACTGATCCTGTAACCACCTCGTTTCACCACCACTAGTACTACTTGATCCTGAAGTACGTACGTACGTGTAAGACAGCTACCTTATTTCAGTATAGCAACTAAATATCTGATAAAAAAAACTGTATATATATATATATATATATATATATATATGTATGTGTGTGTATATATGTGTGTCTTAATGTTAAGACATGTGTCTAGTAGTTGGTGGTTTTTAAAGTTTAATTATAGGGAGTAATTCATAGATAGTGGGCTTTAACCTTTTTCCCAGAGAAGAAATAGTCTAATACAGACCAATGTGAACGTTTACTTCACACTAAACATAACGTTTTTACTGGATTTAGTCATTTAGGGTGTGGAAAAGGGGTTTTACCTACTATGAGTTAGGGCAACAAAATGAAATACGAATCAATTGCATTACGTCAGCAAAGAAGACACGCGGCATATATATAGAAAGTACAAATGACAATGCGTAACGTACAATTATTACCTTGACGGTGCCTACTCTCAGATTCTGACCCACCGCGACTTTTGCTTGCGCTACCCCCAGCCGTTGTACCACCACCAGGATATGTATCCGACGACGGCCACTTATCCGGCCGGAACGGCGGTCCTGGGGATGAACCGACCCGCCCCATGGCTGCCACGTACTCATCTCGTTCACCTTTCGTCAAAATTTTCTGTTTCTCCGACCGCCTCCGCTTCGCGGCGAGCCTCCGTAAGCTCTGGAGCTCCTTCCTCTTCCTCCATTCCTCTTCCGTCTCCACCGGCAACGATGACGTCCGGGTAAGACCGGAATAAGACCGACCCGGACCCGTATTCGATTTACCACTACCTAATACGACGTCGTCGTCTCTGACCTCCGGCAAAATCGTAGCGATTGACGACGACCGTACTAACTTACTATTACTCTTATCAACACCAAATCGTCCGCCTAATGATAACCCCAGATTCAATTCTAGATCCTCGCCGGAACCGAAACCCGGGTCCTCTTCCGGATCGGATCTTGACAAAGGCCCGGAACCGATACTACCTACCGTAAATCTCTGTAACAAATCTCTCGGAAATCTGCTCTTTGTTTGTAGAGATAAATTTTCCATCTCATTGCTAGCTCTTTCACCCATCCCGCACACAGACCAAAAGTTAATAATTCATAAGTTAGACTGCTAGATCAAATTTGAGCACTTCGTCTTCATGATCTGATTGGAGCAAACCCAGATGGGGAAACTTAATTACAGTCCACATCTTTAGGGAATCGAATTATTCTGATGAGATTTGGAAGAGGAACAGAGGGGGTTATGTAAGAGTACTGATAAGCACTCGCCGGAAACAATGGGTGTTAAGAGAGATAGAGAGAGCAAATCAGGAAGAGATTCGTGGGGAAGGGAAAAGAAAAGAGGACAATGAAATATTAATTTTACATTTGGGTCCTTGTTCTTATAAGTGAGTGTGTGTATTTGATACATGATTTGAAGATTGACAGCGCGGTCATGATTTGTAGAACTTAACACCCCACAACACCGGTCAGTTTCTTCTTGTTTTATGTGTTGTGCCGCCGAGACATCCTAACCTTGCGTTAGGGGTGTGCATGGTTCGGTTTGGTTCGGTTTTGGGGTAAAACCAAAACCAAACCGAAAATTTCGGTTTTTGGAAAAACTAAAACCAAAACCATTCGGTTTTCGGTTTTCGGTTTTATGTTCGGTTTTTTGTTCGATTTTCGGTTTTTTGCTCGGTTTTTAGTGTTTTTTTTTTGAAATAGGCTGTTGCAAATCATTAACTTAGGCTGCTCATAGTCTCCTGTTTGGGCTGCTACAAAACACAATATATACAAGATTTTATCCGAAAACATTGAAACAAAATAATTAATAAAGTGTCCAACATGAAACACATTTAACCCATCATAGAAATATGTTGAACACATGAAGAGTTGAAAACATAAATAACAAAGTTTGATGCTTAGTTGCCTTAAAAGTTAAAAATAAATTTAAGTAAGTGTAATGGTTCGGTTCGGTTTTCTACAATCGGTTTGGTTTTTTATGTTCGGTTTTTAAGTTCGGTTCGGTTCGGTTTTTGTGGACGGTTTTAGAAGCAGGAACCGAACCAAACCGAAAATTTCGGTTTTTGGAAAATTGAAAACCAAAACCATCGGTTTCTATAATGGTTCGGTTTTTTTGGTTTTTGGTTCGGTTTCGGTTTTATCTGCTCACCCCTACCTTGCGTCGTATTGGACCAACGCCATCTCATCTTTAAAGAGGTATCCCAAGCAATATTATGTCCTGGTCTTTCACGATAGATTCAGATCAAACCCATAATCTTTATCTTTAATTGCTTCCCAAATTATATATCTCTAGGAATTTACTGATAGAAGGTACCACTGGGCCAAAGCAACAATGATTGTCAGTTTCTTTTTCTAACACTTAGTCTTGTGATTATCATTTCTTACCATATCAGTTTTCGAGATTCACTTAATATATAGTTATATACTAACCAATCAAAAGTTATAAAAAAATGATTAAGTCCACCATCAACCACCACATTCATTTTTTGGTGTGATGATTACCGTAGCTTCTCTCCCACTACTTGGTGGTGAAGTGAGATATCCTTAAAGCAAACGGAGTGGGGTGTATTACCCCCACGTGGTGACACATATTTGAGTTAAATGCCACTACATGGCGCCGTGGAGCAGGCTTCAGCGTGGAGATCTCCACTGAATCAAAGCTACGTGGTATATTTCAGATAGGGCCCACAATTATTTCCTCTCTCACATTTCTATTTAAATTAATTTGTAGGTATTATGTGGGTCCCAGATTTTAGTGTGGTGGAGAGTAACCATTACGTAACTGAGTGGTGATCTGAGTTGTGAAAGAAAAAAGATGACGTGGCGGTGTGGTGAGCGTGGTGGGGAGTAACCACTCCCCCCACTCTTATAACCGTATAGTGGCGAGTTCACCACATGCTCACCTTATTGCACACTTCTTATTTAATAATATTAAAATTGTTTGAAAAACATAAAAATAGACTCTATAACTAATATATAAATATAAACTAATTAAGGTGTCAAGTATATTTAGCATATGATGTATGAATCATTACTCTATATATTGTTAAAGAAAATAAAATAATTTAAATGTTATATCTAACATAATGAAAATATGATTTGAATGTCAATTCTCAAACGATTGAAATGCAGGGATTTTTTCCGAAATATATTGACTTCTAGAAAAAAGTTGTGTATTATAAAAAATAACGGTTTAATTTCGTAATATTAGATAGTTTAATGTAGGTTGTAGGGGTGTTCATGGATGGTTAACCGAAGTATCGGTTCGTAACTTTCGTGAACATAAACCTAAACCGAAAAAACTGGTTAATCGGTTTTTCTGTCAACCAATTAACCATTTTCAACTAATAAATATATTTCTAAAACAAAAGCTTTTAAAATGTAACACTCATATCTCAACTTGAACACGACTTAAATGAGAAATTTATAAAACATTACGAACTGTGTTATTTATGTATCAACTAATTATAACATTATAAAATATTCTGAATAAAAACATGACTAAGTTAAAGTGAAATGTGATATTGACTCTGGGTAAACTTAAATAAAACATATATCTACCAATATTTATATTAAAAAGTGAAATGTGATATTGACTCTGGGTAACAATTTATTATAAGTAGATAATTACTATATGTAATATTGATTAACCTGTTAGTATTGATAAACGTAAAAAATAAAATTTAAATTTTTAAGTTTTCGGTGTTTCGGTTAAATTCAAGGTGTTGGGCGATTACAGAAACTTGAAAAAGTGGATGGATGTTTTTGGTAATATTTGAGTTTGTGAGGACTGTTTGTGGAAGAAACTAAAAACCAAACAACATAATGAACGAGTGGACGAAATTACCCTTTTGAAAGAAGGTGGGGGACATAAAGAAAGGACAAGTGGCAGAGACAAGAGAGGGGTAGTGGTGACACGTTGGGTCTTGATTGATCATCAAAGCTTTAGAATCATTGATACTTTAAATTTATGGTATTCCATCCAATAAATACTATTTTCTTATACATATATATGTTTGTTTGTTTTTTAACGGCGAAAAGATAACTAAGAACGAAGCTTCGGCATGGTCATCACCATGTCACCACTACCACATGGCCATCACCATGTCAAAAAAATATATATATATCTGTTTGTTAATCTTTCTTATTAATTACTGTTTTTATAAAGTGTTTGTTAAAATATATGATAAAGTAGTATTATTGTTTGTTTTATATATTATATTAACTGTTTGAATAAGAAATAAAACAGATTATCAGTTTGATATATAAAGTATAATACTTATAGATGATTATATTAAGTCATTTTTCGAGATTAAATAATAAACAAATAATATGATTATAACTTATCAGAATAAGTTATTTTATCACTAAGTTAAAAATAAACACCAATTATAATCTCAAATAAAATTTATATATTGTGATTCTTTAACTCTAGTAGATTTAATGCGTTTTATAACAATTTTCACTCACTGTAGTATTTCATTGGTTACTATAACTTATTTATTTAAATTTGAATGATGATTTATGTTTACTTTATACATATCAGCTAAGATTTTAATTTTTTTTTATCAATTTACTATGCGTTATTCTGATTCACGAGTATAATGATATAATAATTTCTTTTTAAAGTTTAAACAGATTAGCATTTACAAATCGTAACCTATAATGTAGAAAGTCTTAATGAAATTACTTTTTATTAATTATATTAGCTTAACACCTCGTGTATAAATATGGAGATGATTAAAAATACTTTCACACTTATTTTAGGTTTTTAAAGTACTAACATGTATAAATAAAACTATCAAAGATATATAGAATATATAATGTATTTAACCGACAAAATTGAATCATTATCAATACTTGGAAAATCATCCGTAGCTTCAACAATGGTGTTTTGAAATAAGTTAATTTTCGCCACATGATCAACCAATTAAGGTTTAGAATAATATGATGCAACTCTGAAATTTGAAATTATATAAAAGTCATTTCTTCTAATTGACACTCGAAAATTGTTAGTAACGTTTTTCTTATGGTAGCTTTTATCTTATAAACCCTGTTAAGAATAAAAATTTAAACCCTGTTAAAAACAATGGTGTTATGAAATATGGGCAAATAATATATATGTGATTATATTGAATATTAAATATTACCTATTCATTTGTGAAGATCATCTCAAAGCTAGATGAATTTATTTGATTGTCATTAAAAAAGTTCTTTCACATGCGAATTTCTTTTACTTTAAAGATACAGTGACAAGGTTCACCTTATATATTTTTTAGAAACGTGAATCTATCTCGTTATTTACTATAGGATTGTTAACTTTAAAAATAGAAATCACCATCGAAAGCATTAAAAAATAATTATAAAGTTTTTGAACTTAATTTCACTATTTAGGTATATATTGTAGGGTTTAGTTTCAAAAAGTGTATCGAATTTGTCACTTTTTGCTATTGTATATACTCATTTTTCAAAACTACCGTTTAATATACTCAAGTTTCTAAATCTACGATTTGATGTATCATGAAAGTTGTTCATTAGGTTGCAGATAATTGTATGATTTTTTATTTAGATAGAAATTAAAAATATTGTAATTATAATTATTAACAATTAAAAGTATTATATGGATGAGAAAATTCAAGAACCGTGATGACGAATCAAACAATCAGTTCAAAACAAATCTATAACTGAAATCGATTAAGATCCATTGATTAAGAACCAAATCGATTAAGAACCATTGATGATGAATATAAGATATTATCTAATCTATAACTGAAATCAAACATTTATAAATGAAGATCTGGACCTAATTAATATGAAGAACAAAAAGTAAAACAAGAACCATGAATGAACATTCAAAACAGATTCAGGAACTCAAATAATTAAACCACATGAGTCAAGAAAAAAATCTGTGTAAGCAAAGATACAAAATGGAATGAACCTAAATCAATGTTCAAATGGAATCCTAAATCTGAACAAAATCGAACACAAATGGAATCCTAATTTTGAAACAAAATCGAACAAATGAAACCCTAAACTTAACTTGAACAGTTCTGTAAACAATCGAAGATGAACCCAATCGCGATGAACCTCAGATCTGTAAACAAGAACCCAGATCTATAAATCGCGATGAACCCCAAATCGAACATTGGTCGTCGATGATCAAGCGGGGCGAAAACCAGATCTGTAAACAATAAAACCATCGATCTGTAACCCAAATCCCATTCGGAGAAACCCAAATCGAACATTGCTCGTCGATAAGCAACGAAGAAGAAACCCAAGGCGATGGTGGCGAGTTCGTCTGGTGGCGACGAAGTCCATGCCCAGATTTGATAATTGTTTTATCATCCTAAACCCAAATTAGGGTTCACCATCTTCATCAAACCGAAAATATCATCTGGAGTTTGATGAAAACACAAAATCCAAAATCCAAAAACCAGTTTGATGATAACCCACGTACGATGTCTAACCCATCATTGAACCTAATTGCCCCAAAGATTCAAACCACGTGAGTAAAGAACAAGATCGGATTTCGAGCAAATCCAACATCGATTTAGATTCATTCATGATTGCCCCAAATATTCTTCCACAACACCATCAATGGTGCTCATGAAGACAATACCCAGATTTTTTGTTGTTGTTGTTGTTGTTATTATTATTATTATTATTATTATTATTATTATTATTATGTTAAAATAATGGTAGCCTGTAAGAAACCTGCTATTGCAGGTCATAGTACATCAAATGACAATTTTTGAAACATTGATATATTAAATGGTAGTTTACAAAAATGGATACACACAATAGTAAAAAGTAACAAGTTCGATATATTTTTTGAAACTAAACCATATGTTGTAGGATAATAAACATACATTGTTTTATTTTTTGATATTTATCAATATTAATCACCTAGAAATATGAGAAATTTGAAAATTTAAAAAACTTTATTATCTAATTTTAGTTTCAATTTTGAATAATCACACTTGATATGAGGAAAGTAAATATATTGAAAGTAGAAGGTTGTTATTAATAATCATCAAGATTTTTTTTTAATTTGTAAAATAGAAGGTTCTAATTACTAAAAATTCTTACAAATAAGGATAATAATGTTATACGTTTTTTTTAATAAAATTATTAGATTGTTAACTTGTAATGGTAATAATTTACCTTTTCTATTACGATTTACGCGGCTACTTCGTGATTTTGGATATGGTTTTGGTTTAACAATATTATTTTTATTCTATTTATAATCTAATTTTGTCTAGTATGTTTATATATTAAAATTTTAGTATAGATAATATATTTTTATGATCTTTTGTTTTTATCTATATACTTACAAGAATATGTTGTAGAATTTGAGCTTTATTGAAAAGCATATTATCATTATTATTCAGCATGTTTTTATATATAAATGTTTTGCTTTAATATAAATAAATGACTAAAACAGAATAAGTTTTAAATTAATTATTTTAATTTTTTATTTAATCTTGACCATTTACTTATTAAATAATTGAGGAACTGCAGTTGAGGAACTGCTGCTAATATAGTAGGGGCACAAGCGTATCTTTGTGGGTACAAGCGTGCCTGGTTGACCGTGGTAAACTCTAGTTTATACGGTATGAACGTGCTTGGGCACGGGCGTAGAGCTAGGTACGGGCGTGTTAGGGGGTACGCCCTTGTATCAAAGGTGCACAGCCGTACCTTTCGGAGGGGCACAGGCGTGTCTGCAACAGGTACGGGCGTGCCTTGCTGTTGTTTAGTTTTCTTATGTGCAGTCATGAGGTGTTATTAAGTATAAGTGTTATAATATTTGTATAGATCGTGATTAATTGCTTAGCAACTCATAGATAGTATTGTGTCATTCAACAACTTATAAGTGGAGTCTTCTAGACTATTACTCATATGTGCAACGTATGTAGCATTACAGTATAATACAATCGTGTATCATTCATATGAGTTGATTAGCATACTGTTTTGTAAATTAGTGACTCTGATTTAGTACAACTGTGATTCAGTTGCTGCCCTAGGTCTAAAACCAGAGGCTAGCATGTTCATGTTATAAATGTGTTATCAATATATGATTATATGCATGTGTTTACATGATCGAATGTCTGATAAACTCACTAAGCACTCGTAGCTTATCAGATACTATTTTTAAAATGCGTTATAGGGCACAACAAGGGCAAAGCTCTTGTTTGACTACCGTTTTAGTATTTTGGGAAATAACTAACGTCTCGTTTTGTTATATCAAAATTCTAGTACCAGTTTCGGTTGTGCATATATATCTGTAAATTTTGATCAAATGAGTTTTAAAATAATGTATGCTTCCGCTTTTGATGTAAATTCAGATGTGAATGTTATCATATGTGATTTTAGACATAAGTGTCAGTTTCATAAATTGGGGCGTTACACAAAATAAGTTAGTATAAGTCATAAGTATCAATGTATCATAAACTAATTAAAACTACCCAGCAAATACACGCATCTCACCAAGTGATAAATTTTAAACAGACCGTATGAGTACAATATATATTTTAAATAAACAAGTTTTAGCTTACATCTCTTAAGTTGACAAAAGAATATCAAAACACGATATTAAAGTCTATCTTAAACAAGTATGGTGAACTATAATAATCCACATGGTAATTTTATTGAGCCCCCCTTAGTAGTCTAGATGGTTCATTTGATGTGACATATGTGAGTGCGTGACATGCATTAAAAATGATAATTGAGTGATTTGACATCCATGTTATGTGAGAGTAGAGGGGCTAGATAGTTTCACCCTAATCCACACCCGTTCGATCATGTATTTGACCCATCCTTTTTTTTGAATGACAATAAGGACCTTAAGGCAAGGGGCTTCGGCATGACTATCATCCCCGTCAACAAACCGGATTTTATCAACAAGTCATACAATTAATCATATCATGTTTATCATGATCCTCGGTCATATAAAGATATATCATATCCATCACATCATTCTATATCATAGGGTTTTTCTAATGTAGAGTCTATAGCTACAGTACGTAAGAACCCGATTCATTACTCGCATGCATGTCGTAGCAGTCTTTGCGGTAACCAGGAAGCCACTCCTACCCATACATAAATTACTAAGGTCTATTTGTTTTCACTACATAGACTAGGTAGTATACAAGTGCACTGTGGTGTCGTTCAAGTCAAGTAGTGACGGCATCATATCGTTCATATCATCGATCAAACACCTCTCACCACTTACTAGGTAACGCATATTGACTAATCACAATTCAATTCCTAAACGGCCGAAACCAATCAACTAGTCTCATGGTATGTACACGTATAAGCAGCTACTCTATGAGTATGTTTGGTCACGGGCTTATAGGGGATATATTATAGGGGCTTGAGATTCTAGTTTTTATAATCCCCAGCCCTCTAGTCTCGTTTGAGTGAGAGGATTATTAAAAACATAAGCTCCCATAATCCCGTATAAGCTCCCAAAATAAAACCTTTTCAAGTGGCTTATGGCTTGGGCTTGAGATTATTAATTAATAAGCCCCAGCTCTAGCTCCAGTCCCAGCTCCAGCCCCAACCCGTTTCACCAAACATGCCCTATGTAGATTCAATTTATTAATAATTTTATTAAGCATGCATCATTCATGACATTATCATATTCAACAATTTCATTCATAACATGCATATCATATCAATTCAAGTCTCTTGTACCATATAATTTATAGCAAATGAATTATATACACACATTAATCATGTACCATATAATTTTAGGTATCGTTGTTGTTGTTGTTGAATCATGTAAACAAGTCACCACACTTGATAAAGTAGTAAAATTTATCATTTAAAATCCCAATTTTCATCTATGTACCTGGTTTCATATATAAAATATATTTCATAGCAAGATTATGTGAGTATGTCTAAACCCTAAACCCTACAAGATAAGACAAGATAAATAAATTAAGTATTACTAAAATTCAAAAAAATTATTAATTTATATTCAAAATATCAAGCTTTTAGAAGCTGCAAGTTTTTCGTTTTAGAAATTAAAGTTTTCAACATTGTGCGGGTATAGAGTTAGCACCTTCCAAAAATGTTATTGTGTGTATTTAATTTTTAATTTGTTGTTATTGTACATATTTTAATTATTTAAAAAACAATTATAGTATAAGTGTAATACACACATCATGAAGTTTAATACACATAATAGCACATTTTTTGAAAAGTTTGATGCACACAATAATATTTTGAAATGTGGATACACACATTAACATTTGGAGTATAGTTTAATACGTAGTACATTTTAAAAAAATAAACCCTTATTTTTATTATTTAGCTTTTCTAGTTTAATTATCTCATTTTACACTTTATAGGTACGACTTCCGGCTATTACTTCAAACACGATATCTCATTTGTACAGTTACATCCTACATAAATATGTGATTTCTGTATAACAAATTTTTATATATTAAAAATCACACATCACCACAGAAGTACGTTGTCGATGAAGATACAAACATATTAAAAAATTCCAAATAAAAAGTTGCTATTTAGTAGTGTTTTTATCATTTTTCTAGTAAATTTTGGTTGTGAATTTGTAAACGTTACACACCTTACCATCAATGTAGGATTTGTACTCATAAATAGTTGATGAACTTAAACATCATTTTTCAGAGAAACAAATATAAGATTTTATTTTGAAAAGGATGATTCTTTAATTTCTTTTAAAATATAAATATTTTATTATATAAAACCCTCGATCTCCTATTATGTTCCTCACGGATAAGCGACCAACATTTTACTGCCCAAATTAATAAACGTGCACATGTCGTCTAAAGTGTGCCATGAGCAAGTATATTTTATGTTATTAGAAAAGTTCATAATATTTTTTTAAAGATTATTTTGGAAAAAGTTCGAATTAAAAGTTGTGACTAACTTTGAAAATAATATTATAATTATATAATAGCTTTTGACTACGTGATGAAGCCAAGGTTGGCTACTTTTAGCCAAGCCCCCATGCAATATACAAATGACAAGTTGTCTTTGTAGGGACTTTTATCTGCATATGACACGTGTCGATAACCTATCAGTTACCAACATTTACACGTGTTATGTTAGTATTCGATGTCTCTCTCTCTACTTTGCATGTTTTTTTATATATATTTCTACCAGTTAAAAGAATTTAAGTAAATTAATAAAATTACCATTTGTTAATGTGGTTTATTAATTACATCCACCATTTTTACTATTTATATTATACATATATACATTTACGGAGCTGTCGGTGTCGTTTAATGAGTTTTAGGGTCGTTTAGCACTATTCATAGTAGAGATTTTATATGCTGCAATCGTGAGGGGGAAACCTCCGTACATCCAATTTCGCTTCTTACCTTCGAGGCTTTGCAAAATGCAGCCGCCACACAATTATATATTTATAGTTTCTATAAATTTTTTTTTTTTTGAAAGACAAATTTTATAGAATTATTATAGATATATACAAAGGAAACATAAGGACTTACTTCAAGATATACTAATCCACAAGTAGTGAAAAGGTATACCTCTATAAGTCCCCGTAAACCCGACCCAAACTGAAAGAACAAGTTTCTACCGATAATACAATGGCACTTTCATTAACCTAACTTACTAATCCCCGCTGGATTGATTAACTAGTCTTGCCACCAAAAATGCTTCGAATTTTTTGCTCTACCCTTTAACCAATGGAATAGAGTTGCTTTAGTGTCCAATAGAATGTAATCCGGACTTTTTTTCTTCCCTGAAAAGACAATGATGTTTCTGTCCTTCTAAATTAAATAAGCTACCACCGCAACTGTTAAGTTCCACAAAGATCTCGCATTTGAACTAAACTTGTGAAACACCGTCCGCTCCAAGTCTTATAAGTCTTCAAAATGTTGCATGGAAACCCCCCACCAACTGTGTACGTCCACCCAAAGCTGTAATAACGACCTGCACTTGAATAAAGCGTGATCCACCGATTCTACTACTTCTTCACATCTTGGACACAATGTTGAATGGAGATCAATTCCTTTGTTATCTAAATTGAGACGAACCGGGAGACTTTTTCTCATCACTCTCCATTTAAAAATACAAATTTTCTTCGGCGCTAGAGTTGACCAAAATGTCACTTTTAACTCCGGAGGTGTTACAAATTCCGTCTCTTCTAATAAATCTCTTAAGCTTTTAACCGAAAAGATTTGATCGACTCTTGGTAACCAACACAACTTGTCCACTTTTCCTTGTATTAGAACCACCCCTTCCAACTTTTCTTTCAGCCTTCTTAATTCATCTTCTACTCTCCCTCTAAAAAAGTGATGTTGACCCACATCCCATGTCCAATTCGCTTCACACCAACTGCCCAAATCTGCCACCATCTTCTCATTCTCACCAATTTTTGCAAACACCCTTGGGAATTGTTGGGCAAATGTTGAATGGCCCAACCAAAGATCATGCCAAAAATTAGTAAGTATACCATCTCCCACTTCAATCTTTTGCAAATTTTTGAAGTCAGTTACTAGAGACAGCATCAACCTGCGAGCTTTGATTACCCCAGCCCAACCCCCCCCCCCCCCCCCCCCGCGTGAAACCCATATATGCTTTTAATAACCGAGACCCAAAAAGTATATTTTTCTTTCCAGAACCGCCACCACCACTTTCCAAGAAGGCTTAAATTAAAATGATTCAAGTTACCCAACCCAAGCCCACCCCTCTCTTTTGAAACTACGATATCTTTCCAATTAACCCAACAAATTTTTTTAGGAAGTCCCTTCCCCCCACCCCAAATGAAATCCCGTCTACATTTATCAAGAGAAAAAATGATACTAGTTGGGACACAGAACAGTGACATGAAATATACCGGCAAACTGGAAAGAACAAAATTTATGAGCGTCAACCTTCCCCCGCTTGAAAGAACTTTCAACTTTCACAATGACAATTTCGAATCAAACTTTTGAATTACCGTTTCCCATGTGACACCCCAAAAAAAAATTTTAAACAGAAATAATACACGAATAATCAAAACCGTTAATTAAACATCAGATACAAACATCCATCTACGAGGCTTACTGATCCCAATAAAACATTTAAATTATATTTAGAAATCAGAGTTTGAAAATAATTTGCGGAAAGAATGTTGTCACGCCAGTGCCTTCCTCCTTGTATGCACGAGACGGTCCTGAAATATAAAGTCAACAACGGGTTAAGCATAAACACACACTGTCACACGCACACACACCAGAGCTGTTTTCTCTATGCTGCCTCCGACGAAACACCCTCACAACCCACTCTCGCATTTCGCCGTCTCCGGCGACGGACACACACACAGTCCACAGTTTCATCTCTCAACAGGGTCCCTAGCTTAGCCACTCGTATAATCAGGATTACAGGAAGATCACTGGTTCGAAATCGAGGTCTTAGTACCTAAACTTTACAACAATTCTTGATTCTAGGTCCTTCAAGAACAGGGTAACTCACTAAGTCTCTAAAACTTGATCAAATCGACGCAAAACTAAATAGAAGTTCATAGCAGAGGAGGAGGAAGGTTGCCTGAAAGTTTAACTCTGAAAAATGGTGGTTCCGGCGGCGGCAGCGGTGCTGTGGCAGAGCAGCGGTGGTCCGGCGAGCAGGAACATTGACGGCTCTCTCTCTATCTCTCTGTTGCTACAGTATTGCCATGAAATTTGTGCCCTCAATATTTAATGATCCCAATATATAAATTATTATTTCTATTATTTCTTATTTTATTTTTTGTCTAAAACCTTCAATAAAAGAAATCGGATATTGCATCAGCAACTTGAGCCTCCGCCCTTCCCGCCATACAATGCACCAATATTCACACTAGGCATAAGGAATTAAGGATTACCAACACTAACAACGGGCCCAAGTTACACCGAGGCAGTACTAAGATGCAACTTTCTTCCCAAGTCATTGTGAAACTTTTCACAGAATCTGAAAAATATCTCGTATCTCTGTCGGACACCACTGATACCGGAACATCATGCCTATATATTACTTCCTTCATATACTCACTGGCCAAAACTGCCAACGAATAAGTTTCGCGAATTGGTAATAAGTACACTCTTAGTCAGCCTATTCACTATTACTCAAATCGAATTGTATTTTCTCAGTGTTCTCGGTGGGTTAGACCATCTAACACCGTAAAGGTAATATTCTCCAAATTATTAACGCGAAACCACGGCCGCAAACTCTAAATCATGTATAGTATAATTGCTCTCGTGAGGTTTAAGTTGTCTCGACGTGTAAGCAACTACCTCTCCCCGCTGTATTAGAATCCATCTCAAACTGCGGTACGATGCATCACAATAAACCACTAAGTCTTCCATATCTTCCGACAAGGTTAACACCAAAGTTTCGTACAATTTCTGCCGAAGGTTTCAAAAGTCGTCTGCTGTGCGTTTCCCCAAATAAACTTCTCATCTTTCTTGGTTAGTTTCATTAATGACGTGGCAATCTCTGGAAAATCTTGGATAAATCGTCTACAATAGCCTGCCAATCGTAGAAAACTCCTAATCTCGATAGAATCTTTCGGCTGTTCCCGCTTCAACACGACTTTTAACTTGGCGGAATCTACTTTTATCTCAACTTTGTTCACAAGGTCTCCTAGAAACTGAATCTCGGGTACCAAACTCGCACTAGGAAATTTTCATGTACCATTCTTCTAGTTTCAGATTTGCTAGCATCTCCCGAAGATGTAGTTCATACTCATCTCGGGTCTTAAAATACATTAATTATTGTCGAAGAATAAGTCACTGATCGATCTAAGATCTAACACAGGTCTGCACATCCTGTTCATCAACTCCCTGAAGACGGCTGGTGCATTCGTAAGCTCGAAGGGCATCACTACAAATTTGTAGTGCCCATACCTCATCCTAGACGCAATATTGCTGCTATCTCCCTGATGTACTCGGAGTTGGTGATAACCAGGTCGTAGATCTATCTCTGAAACCATGTAGCTCCTTGCAACAATCAAACAACCCATCTATCCTGGATAACGGGTAACAGTTCTTGTCAGTAGTTTGTTCAGTTCTCTGAAATCAATAAACATGCAAAAGGATCTATCCTTTCTTCTTCACAAAAGCATCGGTACCTCCCACGACGGACTACTCAGTTGTATGAAACCCTCATTCCACAATCCATGAAGCTAGCTCATTAACTTCTTCTTCTCTGGCGGTTTTAACCGGTACGGCGTCTTAGCTAAAGGTGTCGTACCCGGCATTAGATCAATTTATGATTGTACCTGACGCTCTGGTGGTACCCCGGCAAGTCACTTACTTCCACCGCTCTTTATCCCTTCGTATCGTCGATCACATACACTTGAAGCACATGACACCGGTGCTGAAGTCAATTCGTCATATTCATAGTCGCGTAGAAGGTCATGTCCCTTTTATTTTGCCCCAACAGTTACTAGTTTTCCCCCACTTGGGGTTTGAATCCCTATTTAGCGTCACTTGTAGTCCATCGTAGTTTGTGCTCACTCCACTAGTCCACTCTGACAACGTCATATAGTTCTCGCACCTTACTAGCCCTCTGCTCGACATTTTTCGGATGAATCTGTTCCAAAGTTTTGACCACAACATCTACCATTTACTTATCTATCACAGGGAAATCCACGTTCCCACCCCCAGCAGTAACCGCTGGTACCCTTGGCTGACGTGTCGGGTCAGTCCCAGCTTCGTGGCGTGTAGTATTATCGTCTCGAGGTACATTCACAGCTTCCCAATAAACACATCTCGGTTTCCCCGAGCATTAACAATTTGAAGTGTAGATAACGCACTATAAATTGGGTAGGCGTTACAGTAGATAACTTCTCAACACATACAAGTCTCTATTTGCACACTTAGCTAGTCAGCGAGTAACCCTACGTGCACTAAGGCAACCCTAGCTAAGGACATGTTAAGCACACACAAGTAACCCCTCACCAGATCCACAAGATACGTCATGATTCCGTCAAGTTCTAATGTGTACCGTGTGTTTGTAACAATACAGGCCTTCATACCATTACGAATACACTATACATATCAGATCTTAGCATCACCACCAAGTCTCTCGATTCACGGCTTAAGTCAAGCATCACTAAAGGTTTAATCATCAATTATCAACCATCATATATAAGGCATCACCCTATATCACATCATCATCATCAATATCCGAATGCTAATCACAATTCGGCCATCATATCATCACAAGTTAACATGGTGTGAATACTATGCTATGCATAACCCTAGGCATATAAGCAGTCGAAAGCTTGAATCTACCCTATCACAACAATCAAACAAGAACATGCAATAAGACCAATTCAAGTGTTCTACACCTATATGTCTAGTCTCATGCATGGCTGAAGGTATTCACTTTATACTAAGTATTAATATCATCTACTTCACATCACATCATTATAATTCATATCGTCGGTAATCATATAATCAACAATAATCAATAATCTCATCATTATCAAGTGCTCACCAAGACCTTCGGCTCCAGCTGATAGCGCGTTTGAAAAAGATCTCAGAAATCGTTTAAAAATGCAGCCTGGCTTCGAACCATGAGTCGGAACCCAAGCAACAATCAAACAAGAACATGCAAGGAACCCTAATCACAGTCCTAAACCCGACAGTTTGAAAACTTCGAACCAAGGTTTAAGTCCGAACACACCACTTGTATATTCGAATCCCTCAAACCAAGACTCTGATACCAAGTTGTGACGCCCCAATTTTTTTTAAACAGAAATAATACACGAATAATCAAAACCGTTAATTAAACATCAGATACAAACATCCATCTACGAGGCTTACTGATCCCAATAAAACATTTAAATTATATTTAGAAATCAAAGTTTAAAAATAATTTGCAGAAAGAATGCTGTCACGCCAGTGCCTTCCTCCTTGTCTGCACGAGACGGTCCTGAAATATAAAGTCAACAACGGGTTAAGCATAAAGCTTAGTGAGCACACAACACTCATATATTATATCAGATAGATATTCAAATAATCATTTACATCACATCAGGTGCCACTCAGGTGATTGCTACTCAAGCGATTGTGCCACTCAGGCGATTGCTACTCAAGCGATTGTGCCACTCAGACTATTGTGCTACTCAAGCGATTGTGCCACTCAGGTGAATAATAAACACAATATCATATAAGAACACGTATCACAATATAAGATATAAGTTAGTGAAACTCACCTGACTGTAGCAATAGAAGATATACATAATCACAGTTAATATGCAAAGAGATTCAGTCAACGAGTCCCATCATCAAATCCTAGATCATATAGTATCTAATCAATAACAGATACAAAAATCCTAGATATGACACTCTCTCGTATCTAACTAACCCTAACTTAGGAAACCATAAGGTCAATGGACACGACACGTCCCTACACGTGACACGACGTGACAGACTAATCAATTCGAAGTCTTTCTATAGGTCAGTTCGTAGACCACGCATACATCCAAGTCGAATCCGCTCGAAGCGACCTTCCCCGGCCATCTCCCTTCTCGGCTGCTCCCTTTCCGGTCATCACCTCCGACCAACTTCCGTCCAACCTCGTCAGCGACGATCTCTATGGCGAATGTACACACACAGCCACCGGTAGCCGGTGGAGTACAACCCTCACTCGCCGGCGGCTAGGTATGCGCCACACCCACGCACGACTCGGAGGTCGGAAAAGCGAACACGCACACATCATCTCTATCGTTTGAAGAAAAACACACACTGTTACACGCACACACACCAGAGCTGTTTTCTCTCTGCTGCCTCCGACGAAACACCCTCACAACCCACTCTCGCATTTCACCGACTCCGGCGACGGACACACACACAGTCCACGGTTTCATCTCTCAACAGGGTCCCTAGCTTAGCCACTCGTATAATCAGGATTACGGGAAGATCACTGGTTCGAAATCGAGGTCTTAGTACCTAAACTCTACAACAATTCTTGACTCTAGGTCCTTCAAGAACAGGGTAACTCACTAAGTCTCTAAAACTCGATCAAATCGACGCAAAACTAAATAGAAGTTCATAGCAGCGGAGGAGGAAGGTTACCTGAAAGTTTAACTCTGAAAAATGGTGGTTCCGGCGGCGGCAGCGGCGCTGTGGCAGAGCAGCGGTGGTCCGGCGAGCAGGAACATTGACGGCTCTCTCTCTCTCTCTCTGTTGCTACAGTATTGCCATGAAATTTGTGCCATCAATATTTAATGATCCCAATATATAAATTATTATTTCTATTATTTCTTATTTTATTTTTTGTCTAAAACCTTCAATAAAAGAAATCAGATATTGCATCAGCAACTTGAGCCTCCGCCCTTCCCGCCATACAATGCACCAATATTCACACTAGGCATAAGGAATTAAGGATTACCAACACTAACAACGGGCCCAAGTTACACCGAGGCCTGAGATTCTATGGCCCGACCTAATCCATCTAATAGTCCAAAGGCCAATCAAGCCTATCACAATAAATGGTTTAGCCCAACAATAGATTTCTCTACATAAAGGCATGTAAGCCCAACTCACAATTTCTAATAACATTTAGCCCACTTAACTTATCATATGTAATTTCTTGAGTCCAAATTTCTACAATTTATCTTAGTATGATTTCACCAATCAATACATCCAATATATAAAAAATCTTCGTTTTGAAAACGGGTATTACATCCCAATGCACTTTTCTCTTCATTGACAAATTAATTGGAACCCCGAGATACTTGAACATGCCCACACCCTGTTTAAAGCCAATCACTTTTGCCATCTTTTGCCCCTCTATCTTAGAGACCCCAAAACTCCAAACACTACTTTTTGAGGCGTTAATTTTAAGGCCCGAAGCTCTTTCCCAATTTTTCAAGAGAGATGCCAACTTTTGCAAGTTTTGAATATCCCCCCGACCGAAGACAATGGTGTCATCGGCGTATTGGAGATGTGATACTTTAACTATATTTTGTCCGATCTCCAACGGTGTGAACACCCCTCTATTTCAAGCCTCTTTAATCATCACGTTGAAACCTTCGGCGGCAATGAGAAAAAGATAGGGTGCCAAAGGATCTCCTTGCCTTACCCCTCTAAAAACTTTAAATTCCTTTGACGGTGACCCATTTATCAAAACTGAGATTGTAGCCGAAGACAAACATAGTTCCATCCATCTTATCCATTTTTTTCCGAATCCCATTTGTGTCATAATGTCAAACAGAAACTTCCAATTAAGGCTATCATATGCTTTTGCGAAATCTATTTTTACCACGGCCGCCTTTTCTTTAGTTCTCTTTACCTCCTTTAGCACCTCCGCCCCAATTAAAATACTATCCAAAATTTGTCTTTGCTCGATGAAAGTGGATTGTTCTTTACCAATGACTTTACGCATCACCGATTTTAGTCTTTTTGACAACACCTTTGATAGTATCTTGTAGTAGCATCCTATCAAATTTATTGGTCTAAAATCCGAGAAACCAATTGGGTCAGCTTCTTTAGGAATTAAGGTAATAAACGACGCATTACACCCAATGTTAAGACTTTCGTTCCAAAAACCCGCCAATGCTTGAAGTAGCTCCACCTTAATAAATTCCTAAAAGTGTTTTAAAAACATGAAATTAAAACCATCTGGACCCAGTGCTTTATCGCTCCCACAATCCCAAACCGCATCTTTGACTTCTTTTTCCGTAAACTCCCTTTCCAAAAAAAGATTACCGAGATCCTCCAATTTAGCAAACTTGTTACTTTTGAAAAAAAGAGACTGGACGGTGTCTTCTCTATAAAAGTTGCTAAAGAAATCTACCGCCGCCTCTTTAATTTTGCCCGGATTCATTTCCCAAACCCCACCAACTTTTAACCCCGCAATATTATTTTTTCTACTTCTAGCCTTTACCGAGACATGGAAGAACTTAGAATTTTCATCTCCCTCTACTTGTCACTTGGATCTCGATTTCTGCTTCATTGATTCAACTTTTTTTTCCTCTAACTCCAATAACAACTTTTTTTAAAGATTCAATTTCATATATTTTGTAATGTTTCTTTTACAAACTTTTGACATATATATTTATAATTTTATTATTATTATACTAAACATAAATACATATTTGGGACAGTTTTATTTTCATATATATATATATATATATATATATATATATATATATATATATATATATATATATATATATATATATAAATTGGATCAACAAAGACCCCCCCCTTAAACAAAGTTCCCAAAGTTTCATTCATGACCGTTAGATCGATCAAATAAATTGTTAAGATCTATAATGACATTATTGTAAATAAGTAAACAATTATAAAATTTAATTTTAGAAGGAAGGGTATTATGGTCAAAGCCCATCTTTTTTAATTTTTTTTACCCCTTAGATCTTTAAATGACCATAACTATTTCAATTTTTTGAATTTGAGCAAAAAAATTATAACAATCTTCTCATTTTTTAATCATCTTTCAAACGAGACCACTCTTCCTATATTTATGGGGAAAAAAAATTCGACGAAAATGACGAAAGTGTTGAAAATGACGAAATTCATCATTTTCGTCACCTGCTGTTATATCACATAATAGCAGGTCCCGAAAATGATAAATTTTGTCATTTTCGTCACCTGCTGTTACATGATATATAAGGGGACACGAAAATGATTAAAATGAAAAAAAATTTATCATTTTCGGGGCCTGATGTTTAAGTCATATATAAGGGGACACGAAAATGATGAAAATGACGAATTTTATCATTTTCGTCACCTGATGTTAAGCTATATAGAAGGGCAGCCGAAAATGATAAATTTCGTTATTTTCATCATTTTCGGGACCTGATGTTTAAGTAATATATAAGGGGGGACACGAAAATGATGAAAATGACGAAATTTTATCATTTTCGTCACCTGCTGTTAGATGATATACAAGGGGCACGAAAATGATAAATTTCGTCATTTTCATCATTTTCGGGACCTGCTGTTTAAGTGATATATAAGGGGGGACACGAAAATGATGAAAATTACGAAATTTATCATTTTCGTCACCTGCTGTTACATAATATATATAAGGGGCACCAAAATGATAAATTTCGTCATTTTTTATCATTTTCGGGACATGCTGTTTAGATTATATATAAGGGGACACGGAAATGATGAAAATGAATCATTTTCGTCACTTGCTGTTACGTGATATATAAGGGGCAGCCGAAAATGATAAATTTCGTTATTTTTAATCATTTTCGTTCCCTTGTATATCACGTAACATCACAGCAGGTGATGAAAATGATATATTTCGTCATTTTCATCATTTTCGGGACCTGCTGTTTAAGTGATATATAAGGGGACACGAAAATGATGAAAAAGACAAATTTATCATTTTCGTCATTTTCGTAAAAAAAATTCAGAAATATAGAAAGAGTGGTCTCGTTTATTACATCCAGAGTTTCGGTTGCACCCGAATAACTCTTTTTTAATTTGTTTTCCTTCGTTCATTGATCTCCACATCATCGCCTACAAAATCATCTGAGAAACATAAAAAGTAATAAAAAAGTAGTAAAATATATGAATGATTATCTTAAATATATCATATTTACTTCATTTTTTAGAGAGTGAATTACATAGCTGCAGGCTCATTTAAAATTAAAATTATTTTATATTTGATTAGGGGTGTTTAATCGGTCGGTTGTCGGTTATATGGATTTATTCGGTTTAGTTTAATTGGATTTCAGCAAAAAAATTAATCGGCCATAATCCAAACCAAAACTATATAAAACCAAACCAATCCAACCAAATAATATTTGGGTTAATTGGTTCGGGCTCCGTAAAACCAATTAAGAAATTTGCCTAAAAAAATCGAAAACTTACCATTACTCACACATGACACTTAATTACAAGACCACCAACTTCAATTATTCATAAAGGAACCAATCATTTTATGTTTAACAATCACTATAATTCATAAAATTATAAATAGGATATCACCATTTAAAAAAGCCTAAAAATGATAAAAACCAAGCAAAATGAAATAACCATTGTGAAATCCCATATATAAGTAACAGTCAACGGAGCAAATAAGAGGAAAAGATTTGATTATGATTTGAATTAATTAAGAGAAAATAGGGGAAAATTTCATAGAATCCATAATTTTTGTATACCATGCCCTTTTTCAAGGAAATATATGATATATATATGTAAGTTTTGAAGTACAGTCTTTATCTTAATCGGGTTTCGGGCGGTCCCCGAATGATAAGATATAAAACCAAATCCGAGCCATAAACCGAATAAAAGTTCGGGTCTATCCACAAATCCAATCCAAATCCGATTAAGCCGTAACCAAGTAATCCAGATTCTTATGGATCGGTTGGATTTTTGGGTAAAACCAATTAATGAACACCCCTATATTTGATCGTTTTTAAGTCAAAGAGTTACAAACTTAATCATTTATTTTAGAAACTCATAATCCAGCTCGTGAGCTCGGATAATGGTTTCTTTTATAATCTTTAATACATGAGTAATCAAGCTCAAATTATCAGAAATCCGCAAATAAGAACAAACAACAAAACTCCCATAATATAAGATCGAGATGAAAAAGTATTTTAGTTAACATCAACTTTTACACAAAGAGGAATGATTGTATATTTTTATTATTAAATAATTCATGTTAAAATATAGCAGATGGAAGGAATAAATATAAATAAATATTCATAGGATATTGCAATATTAATTTATTTTAATTAAAAAAAGAAGATAGCTGTCGTTTAAAGGAAAGTTAGGTGAGAGGGGATCCGACACGCGGTACTCTCGCCTGTTATGTTATATCATCATCATCATAATGGGCTCATTACCAGCGAGCCTTGTCATAAGATTTGATTCTTTATGGAAATATTTAATTTCTAATCCAACGGTCCCGATTCTCTGCCAGCAGATTTTCCGTGATCTCTCACTCGCTCTTTTATATCTAAGGTTATCCGTATCGGAGTCGCCAGGGTGCTCGTGAGAGCTCCTCACGTATGTGAGCACCATCGCCGCCTTGTGTGAAGAGGCCTCATGGTCACATACCGTGACCATCATCGCGTGAGTGAGGGAGATTCGTGAGAGAGAGAGAGAGGGGTTTTTTTTTCTTTTTTTGTGATGTGAAGCATGTGATGGACGCGGGGTTTGTGTGATGAGATGAGGAAATGGTAAGAAAATAATGTGACGCTGATGTGACTGTGTGAAGGATGTGATGGATGCTGATGGTCTAAGAGTAATTCTACATAGTCCTTTATAGTTTAGATGATCTTTTTAATATGATATAATTGAAATTTGTAACGGAAAGATTTAACATATAAAGTATAAGAGTGGAGAGGGCCAAATAGTAGCATCCCTCTTTTAATTAAGAGTGTTACTATTTGACCTCCCTCTATTCATATAGGAAGATGACTCAATAGAATTACCCTTTAGTTATTAATTTTTTCCTTTAAATGTTTAACAACGTGAAAAACGACAGATCAATGTTTTATAATACGTACGGTACGTGTCTTTCTTTTCACATGGTATATGTAACGTTAATCGGTTGATCACCTGGTCAACTCTTTAGTCAACTTGCTTTTCAAAATAGGTTTTATTTATGTGTTTTCAAGTTGAGGCTTTTTTGAGTTTTACTAATATTTTTAGATATGTCGTACCCATTTCATGTCCTTATTAGCTTAACCATGTAACGTCCTGTTTTTGATATGAAAATTTGACGAAAAATGTTTATGAACTTTGTTGCAACCAAAAATCCAATTTATAAATAATAGTTAAAGCATGTGTTGAAAATTTTTACAACACGTTATATTAATTCAAAAGTCGGGGAACAACTAGCATTAGATCATTCTTAAATAATTTGGTTGTAAAACACGAGTCCATCCATTGAATTCACATCCAAAAATCCTCAAGTACCTGAAAAAATGTTAGGAGTATCTAATGAGATATGAAGCCCATCAGTAATTCGTTACCGCAATAGTATAATAACTATTTATGTATACATATTTGTTTAATCATAATATATGTAATCAAGTCTGCATTGTGACTATATAATAACTATATCCATATTCATTTCATATGATTGTATTTATATATTATGGTTGTATCAATATTTCAACTATTGTAACGATAATTGTATTAACATATTTGTATCTGTAATCATATCCCAACTACTGCAAACTTAGTTGTATTCACATGTTATAATTTTATATGTGTCTCAACTACTGTGACCGTATATGTTTCGTATTTTCATACCCATATATGTATAGTTCAAATTTTATAAATATAAATACTACACTTGTAAATCACATCTGTGTATCGTGGTTGTAATCATAACACTTGTGTCTTAATGACTATTTTGGTGTAGATAAAAGTATTGTACTCGTATAGTCATGCTTAAATACTCATAGTACATATATTTGTACAGTTATCATTGTATTCACGTAGGTACTGTATCTGTACATGTTATACTATAGATATTTTGGTATCTATATAACCATAAATACGAATGCCACATAATTCTTTACATGTAACACTTTAACTGTTTGCCAAAACAGTGGTTATTCCAAAACTAAACTACTATTTATCCCAATCTTACATATGTTAATTTATAATATTGTACCATATTCATATTACTCATATATGCATTCACATAGAGTTATATTAACTCGTGAATCATTATTTACGAGTACTAGATTGAGGTACTCACCTGTGATTCCGTATAATTGTAACTATCTTTCACCGGTATCCTTTATCCATATTACATCCTATAAATATAATCAAAGTATCAACACCAGAAAAGAAACAAAACATATTGGTGAACTAACGGACGCATCGCGTCCCACGAACAGAGACAGACGCATGTTATGTTATTTGATTAAAACTCATCTTATATACTTTCAATTTTGTTTCTAAGTTCTTTCTTCATATTTCTAAGGTCTTTCGAACCTTTTTAACAGTTTATAACATCAATAATTTGAACCCATATTACCAAAATAAAGATTAAGCTCTACAATCTCATTTGACCCATTCAATAGGGTTTAGACCCAAATCCATAAATTTCATGTTAAAGTCAACTATTTGTACATGATATAATCTTTAAAGGTTATAGGAGTCGATAGGAAACCTCCTAACATCACTTAAAAGAAAGAATCAATATTTGATTCCAGAACCCCAAATCCATATTTAGTTAAAATGTAATCTTTTACACTCTACTAACCTTTTAATGAGTATACTAACATATATCAAAACTCATTTGAACAATTCTTTCAAAATTTAAGCTAATTACCTATTAACATTCTAAACCATTAAAACAATAAAAAGAAGTAGATAAAAACACTTACAAATTAAGGAGAAGGATGGTTATGAACATGATGGTATTTAATTTATAGTCTTGAAAACAAACTTTGCATTTTTTCCATATAATCTATATGTGTGTGTGATAGCAAGAAAGAAACGGAAAGAAAGAAACAACGAAGGGAAAAATGAATCGAGGTGAAAGGATAAGGGAGATTAGTTTGGCTGACTTATAAGTTGGTGGCTCAATTAGCGGGTATTCCGCTGCACTATTTGTATTACAACTCATCCGTATGATATTTATAAATCTCAACGAATATATATTTGAAATCATTATCTTAGAACAAAAAACGTTTTATAACTTTTACTCGTTTACTCTAACTTTTATCCATCACCTTATTTAAATAACTTTTATAAATTTAAGGTGTTATAAACCATTATTAAAAAAAACAAGAAGGATTTAAAAACCCCAAAACCGGGTAATAGGCCACATCAAACGGTTCTCAGCCGGTTCAATATGGGTCGAAATGGGACATCAACTTAGTCATTGTTGAACCAGTTTCTGACTCGTTCATGGTTCAACCGATTCAATCGGCCAAATCAACGTGTGTTGTCAAAAAATGCTTTTGTGTTGCAAAGTTATTAGTATTAATATAAGAAGAATAATCTTATAGATATGTAATGCAATTGTTTTAAAATAAGTTTCGTGAAAAGTAGAAACGTTAAACTATATAATTTATTTAGAAAATCTTGTAATCACTACAAGAAATACTGGCAATTGTGTCGATACCAATTGTGACGACACTGGCTTTTGTGACGACATGCATTTGGGCGGGCCACATGTCGCCACTAAAGCCTCGTGTCGTCACAAATGGTGTCGTCACAATTGTCCCTAAAATAAACGCGCTCAAATTGGTTTCCTTAATTTTAGGCATCGTCACAATTACAACCCGCCGTCACAATTGACTCTACGCTAAAAACCCTCAAACCCTTCCCCCTGCTCTCACTTTAGTCGACCCTCCATCGAAGATCTCCAAAAACCTCCCACGTACGCCGACTTACGCTCCGGTCGCTCTCCTCTGCCGCCGCCGCCGGACGTCGCTGCCTCACGCCGCTGGCGCACCTGGAAGAGCGCTGCCGTTAGCTGCCGCCGCCCCTGGTCCCGGTGAACCCTACATTTGCCATTTACGACTGATTGATGTACGTTCGCCGCCCTTCTCCTCGTGAACGCTAATTTTTGTTGACTGTGCTTTTCGTCAACCCTACGCCGCCCCCTACTTTTCGTGAACCATAATTTTTTATTGAGGTGTTCTGTGCGCGTGTGTGTGTGATCTGTGCGTGTGTGTGAGTCGATGTGTGTGTGTGAGTGTTCCGGTGGTGTGTTTTCTGTACGTGTGTGTGAGTGAGTCGGTGTGTGTGTGAGTGAGTGTTCCGGTGGTGTGTGTTCTGTACGTGTGTGTGAGTGAGTCGGGGTGTGTGTGTGTGTTTGTGGAAAGAGAAAGAAAAAACGAGTGTCTTGTGTGAAAATCGTTTTGCATCGTTTTTGAAGAAACTGTGAAGACAACATTAATTGTGAAAATCGTTTTGCATCGTCTTTGAAAATGCATACTATCGTCAAAAGGAGTAGAAAAGGAAAACAATTTTAATGGAAACTTTGTACCATATTTCCTATGGGTTTGATGAATTCCTGTTATTTTTTATTTACTTATTTAATTAGTGCTTATCCTCTTTTTTTGTAGCAAGTATCACAGGTGACAAAGCAGATGTTGCAGAAGAACTGAATGCATCCACAACAGAAAGTATTGGAGTTGCTTCAAATTTAAATCATATGAAGCAGTGGTTTGTGTCATATGCACAATATTTGAACTTTCTTACAATTCTCTTGCTTGCTTTGGTTAGTTTTGATGCTTTTTTTATTATTTCATGGATTATTAATTATTGATCTCTGCTACATAATATTTATTGTTCTTCAAGACACTTGTTATTCGTTACATTGATTTGACTACTTAAGTTGGGCTTGCTTAATTAACTTGAAGAAATTTGTAGGTGCCAAATCCTCTATTTGACCTTGCTGGTATACTGTGTGGGCAATTTGGAGTTCTATTTTGGGAGTTCTTTTTCGCAACGCTTATTGGGAAGGCAATTATTAATAGAGACCTACGTCGTTTTTAAGAACACTGGGTACAACATCAATAATATGCATATCAAATGCATTGAACTTCCTAAATTTATATGTTAAAACTGAAAAAACATAACACCGTTCTTCTAATAATATAGCTTTTGGAATCATGTTCAACACATCATCCTTTACAAAAAAAAAATTTAAAATGTTTGCATGCATGTTAGCTCATGAACATGTTATTTAACCTATAATCAAAGTCTTATGTCTTGATTTCTTACTCAATTTGCCCAACATATTCACTTTGTCACCCAATGACAATGACAACAAATAATATAAGGAAGTTAAGAAAATCAATATGCCCAACATATTCACTTTATTATTTATAATTTTTTGAATGTTCTTTAGGTTCTTTATTTATATATATTATATCAAGCCACATGAATAATAACACGTTAGTCATACTTGTCTCTTTGTATCTTTCTTGGTCTGAACACGTTAGTCATACTTGTCTCTGTTTCTTTCTTGGTCTGTAGATCATTAATAAATTTATTTACAGTCAAATGGACGGATCTGAAGGGTGCAGAATATGTAATCGTGTATAACCAATGTTTAGTACGCAGGGGTTCAATAATATTCTTGTATACATATACATATCTATATTACAAAGTATTTAGAACTTTTTATTAACTCTTAAAATTTAATTACTTTGAAATTACTAAATTACCATTCATATACAAGAAATGGAAATTATTAAATAAAGAAATTATTAAATAGAGTAAAAACATTCCTAGATTCCATTTTAATAACTAAACCTCCATATTTAAAAAAAATCAAGTCAATATAAATTAACTTAATTATTATAAAATTTTCATTAACAAAGCTTCCATTTTAAATATTCTATAATATATAAATATATAAACTTAATTACTAGAAAATATGTATAGATACAATTTATAAACCTCAAATAACCTATAACCATAATATATAAATATTTTTAAATAGCTCAAATAAAATTGAATATAATTATCCATTATTTACTCTATTTTCGTAATCTCTTAAATTTAAATAGTTTTAAATTACTAATTTGCATCCTTTATTTTAATGCATTTACCATATTTTATAAGTAGAAACCTTTTTCTAATTTTATTGTTCTTAGAATCTAATTTAAAACTAAGAGAAGAACTTATGGAGAACATAAAAAGAAACGAAATGAAAAAAAAGAAAGAAAATAGACATGTTACCAAACTAAAATTATTCGCTGTTGTCGTACTACATGAATACACTACCTCTACGTCTTAAAAAACATAAATCAAGTAAAAATTAATCATTATCGCCTTCTGCGCGGATACAATGCTAGTGTATACATATACGAGCTTTAAAAATTTAGGGAACTTTTTTAATTATCAATTAATATTGTAACTTTATATAGTTTATTAGTTAAATGACGATATAACTATCATTAGTTTTCTTAATTATTTTTTTAAAAATTGTTGGTGTGTCTTTAAGATAGAAAGATGAGTATACAATAATTTAAGTGTTACCGAAAGATTGAGAGGACGAGATAGAAATGCTGATGACAACGGAGTGAAGGGATGGAACGAAATACATTACACTAGTTACGTACTCCATCTATATGGATCCCTAACAGTCATTTAGGAGTGAGTATGGGTGACCTTTATCTTAGTTACCATTGTTTATAATAAGTTTTTTTATTTTAAAAACAATACCATTAACTTTTACGATCCTTCCATTTTATGCAAGTTGTTGTATATCAATGAGAACTATAACAAAGTTTATTATATATATTGGTAACGAAAAATGAGACTTAGAAAAAAATTGTTTTCGTACAATAGAAAGATTATAGAAGTAATTGCATTATTTTTAACTAGTTTTTATTGTATATACAATGATAATTAAGGCCTTTGAGTATAGAGATTGTTAAAAAAATATCTACATTATAAATGTGATTTCAGAAGTTAACGCACTTAAATGCGTAAATTAGTAATATAAAGATAATTAGAGAAGGATACGCTTAAAAGCATTGACTCTCGTAACATTAAAATAAATTTAAAAAAATTCACACTTAAATGTATGAAAATATAGATAATTTATCCACGATATAAATGTGATTTTTTACAACTTTTATATTTTCAAATATAGAGATATGATAACAATTTAAAACACCTAATTTCCATATTTGATTATAATTTTTTACGTTTATAAATCTATTAATAAATAATTAAAAAGTGTGAATAATAAAAAAAAATTATAGTATACGTCTCTTTCGATTATCAGTTCCAATCAAGTTAGGACTCTTTGAGAACAGCAAATGCATCTTGCTTCCCAACCGTGTATCTAAAATTCTAAATCTTATCATCAAAACTTACGTACGTTATCACTTTGTGATCAATCATCAATATCATTAAACTCTTTTTGTGAGGAAATAGTAACTTCAATGTTACAATATCTATGCCTGCCTGGCTGCCTAAAATAATATTCCAAGGAGTTCGTTAAAAAAATTAGTAGACTCTTATTACTTAGGCATGTTGAAAAAAACCGATATCCAAAAAAACCAACTGAATCAGTAAATGTTCGATTAAATCGGGTCGGTTAAACCGGTTAACGGGTTGGCTTAATTGGTTAGTTCGGCTTAACTGTATTAATTACGATTCGGTTATCAGCATATTGTTTAATTTTCATTCCGGTATATCTGAATTTTGCGAAAAAAATAAAGTGAAATTCTAATTTCATGTATATTTACAAAATCTGTACCTTACATATATTCTTCTAAACCTTTAATTACATTAATATCCTTTTAAAAGTTTTAAAGTCTCATATATATTCAAATAAATAACTCAATCATAATTAATTTTTTAAAAATTATTAAAATCATCCCTGCTATAATTTAAATTATGAAATCTCCAATTCTATGACAAATTTTTTTGTTTAGCTTGGTTTAATTTGTAGAATAAAAGTGAGCATTTTGTTTTTTGTTTCTGTTTTTTCTGTAGAACAAGAACTTTATACACTTAAAAAAGATTGAAGAAGAATTATATATGCTAGTTTGTTTAGCTTGGTTTCTTTTTGTGGTGATAATGATATTTTATTTGCTATTAAAGATAAATTATCCAAATCATAAAATAAATTAAAGTTAGTAGATTTGTGTTATACACCGAACTTTATTCAAATCTACCCATAACCAATACATGAATATTAAATACTAAGTGTGGTCAATGTTTAGATAAACTTAAAATCATTAGCATCCAACCAATACTTACCCTACCAAATTCATTGTCATATCAGCATCCACATCATCCTCCATCTCTAACCCTCTCCAACCCTCAAACTCCCACCTCCAACCCTTTTCAACCCACATCAAATAATAATAAAAATATATATATATATATATTTTAATAAGAGAGAGTAAAAATAAGGAAAAAAAGTAGACCCGTCACTAGCTTTGGAACCCACCAGCTCTTGAACCCTATGAGCCATTATGGTCTTCTAACTCTAGAAGCCCTCTGAACCCCTCGGGTTGACCTCCCGATACGGATGTTTTAACATTATACAGGGTCTTGTTTCACAAGGATAGATACAGATATGCTTTGAACATATAAACACACTTAGAGAAAAGCTCAACTAGAGTAGTAAACTACATTTGCAAGTGAAAGTTAGTACATTTGGTTTGTTTGTCTTAAGACACAAAAAGTTAACATTCTTTCATACACCTTCCAAATGAGCTTTTTTAGACTCAACTTCACATTCCCAGTCATCAAACTTAATAAAGCCAGCCTGCGTGCAGTATCAAATAGAAAACTAAGAACTTAGGGTGTCGAAAACATTACACAGAATCTAGTTCACAAACTTGTAATTAAACTTAAAGTTACGTACCTCCACCGCTAAGCGAGCAGCTTTCAGGTTATTGAATTCCACAAATGCATAACGATATCCATCCTATATATGGATGGAATCAAAGATTTAGAATAATATACATGATCCTAAATAATTACTTCGAAGAGAATTAAGTTAGATCAGACCGGATATCCTCTGATTTGGATGTTCCTGTGCTTGACAGACCCGAATCTCTTAACTGCCTGGGTCAGTGTTCTGCGAGTGGCCTGTGGTGGTAAGTCTCGTACATAGATTGTCTTATCTGCAAGTATTCAAAAAGACTTTTGTAAAAAATCAATACCACACCTTATTAATTCTCATGGTAACAAAAGAATCTGCATCATATAATTTTTTTATGGAGTACCAATCTGAGGTGCAACGGATGGTTTTAAAGGAACATTGGTCGAGTTTCTATCTGCTAAAACCTCTGCAGATGCTTGTTCAGGAAATGCCGATGAGAGTTCTTTTGCGACCTGCGTATGTTTGAGAGAAATTATATTTTAATGAATGCTTTCAGGGAAAATATAGACAAACAACATGAAATCTGCTTCAGAATAACTAATCTCACATACAATTGAAGCATAATGATCTTTCTTCTCAATCTCTTCACCATTTGGAGGTGAAGTCTCTTCAATCTGACCATTCTTAACATGAGTAACATCATTTGCAGAGCTAACTTCGTGGTTTCGCTTCGTTTCAAGATCCTCACAAGGAGCTTCTATGGTTGTATCTTTCCCTAAACCAAGAAGAACATTGTTAATAACATCAGGTGGCCAATAAAAAAAACATGATCCTAAGAAAGTAGTACCTTTGTTTGGAAAGGCACATGGTTGCAAATCTGTTTTTGGAGAAACATCAACTGCAGCATTTGGAGTGGGTAATAAATTAGCTTTTGCGACCTACACCCAAGAGCAATACATAGTAATTTAACTGGTTTAGATTGGAAATATATAATCTGCAACATAAAGATTGATCAAAGTTGGCTCACAATAGATGCATAAGACAATATTTTGACATCATCTTGAGATTCTCTAAATGACTGTGTGATTTGTGGTGCATTGATCTTGTTTGGTTCATCAGCAAGTTCTGAGTTCTTTGTGTCTGATGAATATGCTCTAAGTTGATTGATACCATGAAGATTGCCTTCTGTAAAGGTGCCATTGTCTTTAACTGAAACCAGATTGTATTCTGATTAGCAAGAGAAGACATGTAATCAAACCAAGATGGAGTTAGAGTAAAAAAATAACAAGACAGACATTGTAGACCAGAGTCATGGGGGGAATTCGGATAGGTCGCATCTATGAACTGAAAGAAGTCATTGTGCACATAAAAGCCTCTGGCTTGTGGTGCCAGTAAGAAAGTCTGAGAAAAGCATTTCGACATGTTATCGTTTCTCAGCAATCCTACAACCACAACAATAACCGACTCGGCTACTGTGTCCTGAGCATGAACAGTGAGAAGATCTATAGATGAGTTCTTGATTGCCGAACCCATGATCTCTTTGTCGATTCCCTGATCCAGAACCAAAAAAATTTTTGTACAGGGTTACGCGACAATATAACAAAAGGATTACTAATAAACTATAAAAAAATACGATATATAGGTAAGAATACAAAAGCTGAGTTCACTAGTCATGATATATAGTGTTTCTTTGATTAAGTACCTTGATTGTTGTCACTGATCGCACTCCATCAGCTCCTGGAAAGGATACAATGCTTTCTTCTCTGTAAAATTTGTAAGAATATTCTGGAAAATGACGTAGAATCTTGTAATACTGTTCCACAAAAGCATTCGCAACGTCATGGGCCGAGTAGTAGTGCTCAGTAGTATGCTGGTCAGATTGTACTCTAGAAGTTCTGCTTTCTCTTGCCATTAAAACTAGAAAACTAAGCTTTGTTATTTTATCCTGAAAATGAGAGTATATTTAGTATTGCACAGTAGATAATAATAAATATATGTGTTACATTGTTCTATACTTATAGGAGAGGAGCCGATGCCAAGTTCATGACTTTTATCATATTTGGTGCTTGTGAGTTTTACTCGATCATATATTAAAATAGTTTGTTGTGTTGAATTTTAGAATTTGTAATGCAATGAAAAAACCTTACTCGTACTATTGATACAACAAAAGAATATATACAAGAATACAGGGTCAGCTAGGCCACTAGTTAGCTATGGGTCGGATCACTAGATACATACATAAGATGTTGATAATTCGTAACTAACTCTCCCCGCCGTTCAAGCGAGAGGTGGACGAATGCTCAGATTGGATTGAAAATCCGTAAAAGGAGAGGAGAGTAGTCCATTCGTAAAGATATATGCACATTGAGAATAAAATAGATGTCTAGTTAAATATGTTAATTAAGTGCGCTAGTGTTAAACCGGATTATGAGACACACTACAACAAAAACTTGATTTCTTCGCATCCTAATTTCACATAAGTGCGTAGAAATTACTAGGAGGAAAAATCACAACTTCTCAAATAAAACAATATATCAAACAATATAAACTGAAGAATCACAACCCGGCCACACCTGAAGTTAATTAGGTGGAAAAACAAAACAAATAGACCCATAATAGACAAAACAAGAACAGATCGACAGACCTAGCTAGAAATCAAGAGCTCTTTGCCAAAATAGCCAAATACTTGAGGACCCAAGCCAAAATAATCATAAAAAATGAGTATTTACCACTTTGAACATCCATTCCGCTGATCCATCTCGCCAATACGCTTTTCAGCTCGCTGAGCAATGAAAGGTTGACACGTGTCAACTTTTTAAATTTTTTTATGCACACACTTCCCAAGACAAATCATGATTGTCTGGTATATTCCATCTCGCTGACAGTATTGGCTTCCCAAGTTACTTTTCAACTTTTATCAGCGAGATGGCTTCCCATCGGCGAGATCGACTTTTAATTTTTTTTTTTTTAAATATTGTAGTACATGTGTCACGTCTTTATTGGTCAGCGAGATATGCTCTAAAGGTAGTATCCTTCAACGAAATAGATGCTCAAATTGGTAAATGGGTATTACTATTCCCATTTTGACTTGAATCCTTACAATGTTGCTCACTTAGGTAATTAGCTTAGAAATCAAACAACATAACTAACAGCCCATCAAAACCTCCAATGCATATATGCCTCAATGTTCAAATCAAAGACCACCCTTTATAGAACAAAAACCCTAGTTGAATTTGCACATAAATTTGCAAAACTGAACAAGAAAATTTAAAGAAATTTAATCACATATATATAGAAAAAAATTTAAAATTAACATCATAGAGCAAAAATGATCTAACAGAAGCCATAAATGAACCAAAGTCATTTATATATTAAAATGAAGCTTTACAGCGAGTTAATTATATATGGGATCAATGCATGCACCTTTTTACGAAGATTGAAGTGGCATTCGATCTGTGAAGAGATCTGGAAATTCAGAATTTCGAGCAGCTAGCAGGTTAACGCTCTAGATCGATAGATCTTTGGAATTGAAATAGAAGCTGGCTGATCAAATTCAATCTGCGCACGGAGAAGAAAGCTAACTAGCTGGATATTGTACGTACCTACTGCTCTTAAATGTGACCACCACAAAAACGATGGGAGTCTAGCAGCATGTATAACGTGACCACTGTGTGTGAAAGCATGTGGGCGTCTTTTTGGTTCTAGCAGCGTAGGAAAGAATCACGCACACGAAAACACATACAAACTTGCTATTTCGGCGCCATGTGTGCTGCCACGTATCAGCTAAGGTTTATCTAACGGTTCAGATTTGATTGACAGCAGACTAGCTGCGGATATATAAACAGTCATTTATATGATCATGTATTACATGTTGATTTGTTGAGATGATCTTAATTTGCTGTGAATTTGATATTTTGATTAGTATAAAAGTGACAAGCAAGGTCATGTGACTTGGTTGATAAGTCGTTGACTCGGGTTTTGACTCTTGTCTCAAGTGTGAGGCCACCCCCCCAATAGCCCATTATATATCATTATAGGTTAGCTTCTTTTTTCCCTAAATTGTATTTTGTTGGCTCACGTATATATAAAGACATAGTTAGGATTTTAAATAAGATGAGCTTCTTTTATTGTTATACTAATAATATCTTTAAAAATTCATTTTTGTAGGATAAATGAATAGTGAGAGTTCGATTAAAGAGAAGAACTTGTGTTAAAATAACTGTTTAAACTATGACAAAATCGATCTTTAACACCATCACCGGTTTGTTTTTTATTAGTTAGCATGATAGTAACAAAATATCAACTAAAACAATATATCAAATCAGAAAAATAAATAAAAATAAATTAATTCAACGATGATGACTCGTGATTAGTAATTTAATAACAAAAAATATTCATTAAAACTCAATGAACATGACTCACAATCCCAAAAAGATAGAATTCCTTATTATCATAAATTTTACAATTCTTATATATAAACTTAAATAGTGAAATATATTACTCCTATGTAAATTGCAAACTGGCATGAATAACTTAATTTGTTCGGTTTTCTAAACTATTTGATGCTTTGATGCCGCCTCTTTTTATGTTGATAAACTCAGAAACAACATTTACATTCAAATTTAAACGATGCAAATGCATAATCGCAAAACGAGAATCAAATATCAATGAACATGTTGACATCAGATCAAAATATCATGAAAGACATCTTGAGAAGAAAGAATAAATTAAGGAAACTCTCAAAAATAGAATGTCGCTTCAGTCTTCATCATTATTGTTCTAGTATCACATTGGCCTTCTATTTTTCATAAAAAGTGTCTGGAGTTGAACTTATAAAATAAAAGAATTTTAGACTAATTAAGAAGGATCTAGCGGCTGGCGCATTCAACCCCACTTTATTCACCTCTACCTATGTTTGTTGGCACTTTCTAATTTTTAGTTAAAGCAGCTTTACACTAGGTTTATCAAAGATGCTGATCAAATCTCATTTCAGACTGTTATATATTTCTAAATCTAGATAATATCTTGTTCTATCTTCTATAACTATTCTATTACCAAATATAAATATATAAGAAATTAAAGATTCTATTATTTTTTAACTATTTTTTATTTTTATATAAGTGTTATAATATTTTACTAATGAAATGACCCGTAAACATATGAAATTTTTTAACTTTAAATATCTAACTTATAATATAATAATTAAGTACAAACAATATAGTAAACAAATAAATGTTTAATAATCGAATGAATCAAATGGAGAATAAATATTTGATAATCTGACTAACATTCAATTCTATTATAATATGCTAAGCCTAAAAATATCATACTAAACTTATTATGAATAACCAAACTTTACAACATGACCAACAATTACACATGAGAAATAGGATCATGATATAATTGAATAATTTATCTTTGTTCAAGATTTCTAAAAAGAAGATCTGGGTTTTCTGTGGGTTTGCATCATGTAGAAGAAAGATTAGAAGATGATAAACATAATAAAATATTAAAGGCTACTCAATAAATAATATTGAAAAGGTGTCAGATTGTGTATTTCGCATCTATGAGATGTGATTTTTTCGTATTCAAAGTAATTTGAACCCGTGTAGATAGCCTGACCCCTTTGAAAATTAAAACTTTTTGATGAAACGGTAGGAAGTACAATCACTCTCAAGAGATTGTAGATATTTTGTACTTTGATGTTTTAATAGCTTAGGTAAAAGTATTATAGTAAATATATAAATAAATAAATTTAGACATATTTTTTTTATATTTAAATTATTTACTTAAATTTAAAATATGCGTTTAGATATATATGAGAATTTAAAAGGTTTTGTAATTTAAAAGAGTGTAAGAATATATAACGATATAAGTAATTTAAAAGTTTTATAAGGATTTGTATGAAATTTTCCTGTAAATTTTTATTTATTTTATTTAAATATTTATGTTTAAATGTTAGTATTTATATTGTTGTCTATCTTTTTTTTTATAACGCGTATAACATACATTACTACTGTTTAAGGTTTATAAAAAAATATCTTGTGATCTAATTTCTATTACAGTATATTACACGTTTAATTCATATAATTTACCACTAATTTCACGTATTATTCTTGTGATTCATTTATTACACTCAGCATCTCTATTCTTTAAGATTCGTCACATTTATCCGTTAAGATTTAAAACATATGAATTAAATTTAAAAAAAATAAAAAGGTTAAGATCCTATGATATTTGATTTTAACATAACTCATTATTTTAAGTCTACTCATGTTTATTCTTGTGATTCATTTATTACACTCAGCATCTCTATTCTTTAAGATTCGTCACATTTATCCGTTAAGATTTAAAACATATGAACTAAATTAAAAAAAATAAAAAGGTTATGACCATTAATATTTGATTTTAACATAACTCATTATTTTAAGTCTGCTCATGTTTATTCTTGTGATTCATTTATTACACTCAGCATTTCTATTCTTTAAGATTCGTCACATTTATCCGTTAAGATTTAAAACATATGAATTAAATTAAAAGAAATAAAAAGGTTAAGATCTATGATATTTGATTTTAACATAACTTATTATTTAAAGTCTTACTCATGTTTATTTTTGTGATTCATTTATTACGCCGTCCCTGCCCACCCGCAAGCCCAGCCCCAGCCCCACCGTCCCGCCCTCACGACCGTCTCTTTCTCTCTGTGAAAACTGAACTCCGACCGAGTCGGTCTCTAAGTCTTCCTCTCATTCTTCGGTGTCTGGATTGTGATTCGAGATGATAAACCCTAAATTGGTTCGTAATGTACGCAACCTGCTATCATTCATACGTACAGACCTCAGTTCCCGTTTGTCCTCTTCATCCTTTGCCTGTTACCATAACGAACGTCGATTCCACCATTTTCAATCACATTCATTTACCCTTCCGAACACAAATTCATCTTTATCTTGTTTCGTATATGGGTTCCATCATTCAAGTTTTGGTTTTTCTTTTGCAAGTCATTCCGGGTACTCTACCACCATTAATGCCTCCTCTGTAGATGCACACCGTGAAAACCCTCAAGGATTTGCTCAGTGTAATGCTCTGTACTTGCAATAACTCTAAATTTTGTTCATCCTATTTTTTATTATGATTTCTCGTTTTCGTTTGCATGCCTTCCAAGTGTTTGATCAAATTCCCGTTCATAATTTTAGCTCATACTGTTTATTATTTAATCATTTTGGGAATATAGACGCTGGTTCTTTTCTTCTTCACATCAAACATATGCACCATGTGTGTTTGTGATTGTAATTTTATTAAGAACTTGAGAGAGAATTTTGAAGTAGAGAAATTGTTATTATGTAAACTGAATAGCTGTACAAATATATATACTGTGAAAAGAGAGGATATACCAACTAACTATTGTAACTGTCTAACTAACTAACTATTAATTAGTTACATCAAGTTGCAATGTAAAAGGCTTTTGCTATGGATGATTCGTAGGCTGTGTATTCCATTTGATTTGGATTTGCAGATGGTGCAGTTGACTTTGACTTCAGTACTTGACTTGTCATGGTGTGTCTCATTATCCCCCCCACAAGTTGGCATGGAGTATGGATTACACATGCCTAACTTGGATAGACACATATAGTGCATAGGTTTATGTAAACCCTTTGTTAGTATGTCTGCTGTTTGGAACTTGGAAGATATGAAAGTAGGTTGGATGTCCCCTGCTTTGATTTTGTCCCTCACAAAATGGCAATCAATTTCTATATGCTTTGTTCTTGCATGTTGAACTGGATTAGAAGCAAGTGCAATGGCGGAAGCGTTATCACACATGATAGAAATTGGAGTTGAGATTTGTATCTTGAAATCATTTAGCAGACATTTAAGCCAAGTTAATTCACAAGTAGCATCAGCAAGGGCTCTATATTCAGCTTCTGTAGAGGATCTTGAAACTACAGTTTGTTTCTTTGATTGCCAAGAAATTAAACTTGTACCCAAAAATATAGCATGTCCCGAAACTGATCTACGTGAGTTGGGACAGCTTGCCCAATCACTGTCACAGAATGCAGTGAGATGAAGGTTGTTGGATGTAGGAAAAAATAGCCCCTGTCCAGGACACAACTTGATGTACCGTAGGGTTCTAATGAGAGCTTTCATGTGAGGAGTGCGTGGATCTTGTAGAAACTGACTGAGAGTTTGAGCTGCAAAAGCTACATCAGGTCTTGTAAGAGTCAGATAAATCAGTTTGCCTACCAAAGTTCGATATAAGGATGGATCATCAAGCTTGTCACCATCTGTGTAATTAAGCTTTGTATTTGGATCAAGTGGTGTTGAGGCAGGTTTGGCATTGATTACATCAGCCTGTTCAAGTAGGTCTAAGGCATATTTTCGTTGAGACATTGTGAGACCACTAGAGTTTCTTAGAACCTCAATTCCAAGATAGTAATGAAGTTGTCCCAAGTCTTTGATACTAAAAATATCATGAAGAAAGCTTTTGACTTCAGTGATGTGTGATGGTTGATTGCCTGAAATAATGATGTCATCCACATATACAAGAAGGGCAGTGAAACAGTTCTTATGATGGAAGGTGAACAAAGAAGTATCCATGTAACTTTGTTTGAAGCCAATGGAGAGAAGTGATGAGGTGAGTTTTTCAAACCATTGACGGTTTGCTTGTTTTAGTCCATAAAGAGACTTTTGTAATTTACAAACAGTATTTGGAAGAATTGGGGTGTTGTAACCTGGAGGAACTGTCATGTAGACCTCTTCATTCAGATCCCCATGTAGAAAAGCATTATTGATGTCAAGTTGTTCTATGTTCCAGCCTTTATGAACTCCTATGGCAAGAAGAGTTCTTACTGTGGCCATCTTGGCTACTGGAGCAAAGGTCTCTTTGTAGTCAATTCCCTCTTTTTGATGAAAACCTTTGGCCACAAGTCGAGCTTTAAATCGTTCAATGGAACCATCTGACTTGTATTTAACTCTATAGACCCACTTACATCCTATTGGATGTTTTCCAGATGGTAGTTGAGTTAAAACCCAAGTTTTGTTCTGCTCAAGTGCATGTATTTCCTTATTCATAGCTTCTATCCACCTGTCATCTTTAGATGCTTGGATATATGAATGTGGTTCAGCTATTTTATCTACAGAATTGATGAAATGAAGTGTGTGTGGAGAAAGATTCGTGTATGACAAAAATTTAGAAATTTGATGTTTAGAGGTGGTGGTGTTGACAGAGTGTTTAGGAAGTGGACAGTGAAAATCATGAAGTTTTGGTGGAAAATGTTTGACTCTAGTTGATTTTCGTAGGTTAGGAATAGAATGATCTTTTGTTTGTTGGTTGGAAGGTGTACTAGGTGTACTAAAAGTATCTTGTGGGTATATGGTAGTGGAATTCGATGGACTTGGTGTGGTATCAGCAGAATTGGGATTTTGATTTTTAAAAGGAAATTGTGATTCATCAAAAATGACATTTCTAGAGATGATGACTTTTTGTGTGGTGGTGTCATAAAGTGTATAACCTTTTTGACTTTGGGGGTATCAAAATTCTCTCTCAAGTTCTTAATATGGTATCAGAGCTTGAACTGATACATCAATCAGTCATGCTCAAAGATCCTTAAAGTTTCTCTCAAAATTCAAGATCAGATCACTGGTCCACTCATCTGTTCAAATTTGTTCTTCGAAACAAAGTTCTCACCAGCATCAGATCTGATCCAATCTTCCTTGAAGACTCAGATCTGCACAGTTTATTTCGATAATTCCATCTGAAGATTTCAAAATGCCACCAGAGATCATCAACACAGATAACACCAATTATCTTCAAAATCAGAATCACCCTCTCTACTTCCATCAGAATGATCACCCAGGCTCTGATACCATATTAAGAACTTGAGAGAGAATTTTGAAGTAGAGAAATTGTTATTATGTAAACTGAATAGCTGTACAAATATATATACTGTGAAAAGAGAGGATATACCAACTAACTATTGTAACTGTCTAACTAACTAACTATTAATTAGTTACATCAAGTTGCAATGTAAAAGGCTTTTGCTATGGATGATTCGTAGGCTGTGTATTCCATTTGATTTGGATTTGCAGATGGTGCAGTTGACTTTGACTTCAGTACTTGACTTGTCATGGTGTGTCTCATTAAATTTAGATATGTGTATTTATATATCAATGTGTGCGTGGTTGTATAGGCCATTTTAGTACATTATCTTGTAGACTAGAGAAACTAGAAAATTAAAGATTCAATTTATGGTCATAATTGATTGATTGAATTATGTGTCTTGATACTATCTGACTTAAGTATGGACAATCTCGCAGCTGGCATAAATGATGAGGTAGAACCAATCGATTTATGGGAGTCAGAAGATGAAGCTGAGCCTGAGGTGTGTTTTAGTACCTTTGGATTTACTGTACTTAAAAACTTATACTTCATCTCTATTTGTTATGTATTAGTTGATGATGATCGTTTCTAAAAACTCATAGATTGGAGACGGTGGAGATGGAGGTGGTGTTGTCTTACAAAATTGCCCTTGGGGCGAGAAAGTTCTATCTATTGCTCAAGAAGTCTTGTTACAGTTTGGTGATGATATAGAAATCTTTGCTTTTAAAACCTCTCCTCGAGGATACATTTACGTGAGACTGGATAGACTCTGTAATGAGTAAGATTTTCTATTGACTTACATTTTTATTCTTATCGTTTGCTTGTTTGACATCCTACTTGTCGTTATGATATAATGAAGTGGTAGTAAGTACATCGTTTGTGCATTAGATATGGTTGCCCTAGCATGGAGGATATTCAAAGTTATAGCCATGAATACAAAAAAAGATTAGACGAAGCAGGAGTTGTTGGAGACATCCCCAACGACATGGCTCTTGAGGTTACCCTTAGAAATAATTTCTTTTTCTATATGATATCATATGTTTTATGTTAAATGATTCTTCACTTAGGGTAAGTAAGGTTACATGGTGATGAAAATGTTCCTTTTTTTTCGTCTTTTCTTTCTTGGAAGGTATCATCTCCTGGTGCAGATCGACTACTTAGAATACCTGAAGATTTACAACGTTTCAAAGATATGGCTATGCGAGTAAAGTACACGGATCATGATGATCCTAGAACCCCCGAAAAGGAAGGAGTATTCTTTTTGGATTCCATTGAAGTGGAATCTGGGAGGTGTGTATGGAGGCTGGCTGATGTAAAAGAAAACCGAGATCCTTCATCTAAAGGAAGACCGTTGACCCGCAAACAAAAGGACTGGAGACTCGAACTGTCACAAAAAATGCTCCAGCAGGTGACTCTGTATCTTGACTACCAATAACATGTAGTCTTGGAGTCTTGTATCTTTTTGAATTTTCAGAGTTGACTTTACAAGTTATACAAAACTAATCCTTCTACCTGTCGTTGCCCTCACTCTGTTTTGGTTATACACGGTTGTAGTTTGCTTTAGCCAAGCGAGTTCTATCATGATTTTGACCAATCTCTTTTGGTTTATGTTGAGTAATGTCCCACATTGGACGAAAGAGTGACTTTGTAATGAGTTTATAAGGGTCCTGGGCTACTCCTCTCATAACCAATTGGTTTTGAGTTGGAACCCCACAAACTTACATGGTATCAGAGCAAGGTTCACCCACTCCACGTAACCCATAAGTATCCACGTGTTAGGCGCGAGAAAAAAAAAGAACCCTACACGTGAGGGGGCGTGTTGAGTAATGTCCCACATTGGACGAAAGAGTGACTTTGTAATGAGTTTATAAGGGTCCTGGGCTACTTCTCTCATAACCAATTAGTTTTGAGTTGGAACCCAACAAACTTACAGTTTATCAAAAGGGGGCTTATCCATATACAACAGTTTTTAGCTATAAACAACAAGGTACAAGCATCTATTGCATATGGTGCAAGTTGATGATGCATAAAGTTGTTGTGTATGACCACTTTTGTTGTTTACGGATCACCTCCCAGCTAACCTTACTTTGCATTTGGTAAATCTTTGACGTCATATGATATTAATGCTCTTTTTTAGCGAATAATCTTTTGAAAGTTAACTGTCATTTTCTGAATTAAACATTTTCCCGTCGAGGGAGTGGTTATTTTCCCGATGAAATCAGTGTTGTGTCCTTAGACCACAAGTAGAGCTTCCTTTTGCTCGTCATGCACCAAAACCATCTTCATGATCTCGTCGTCTACTACGACCTGTTCGTCATATGACGAGCTATCCCACTCATCATCATTTTCTTTTCTTTTTTTAAAAATCTTCTTCAACCAATCAAATTATCTATATTCGTGTTACGTGGGTCCATTAATGGTAGTGATGGTGACGTGTCAGTCAACAATCATTATTACGGCTTTAGTCATGGGATATCTATAGATTAGTCTTGCTGATGTGACAGACAGTTATGACACTCATTAGTATGTGTGTCTTGTGTAATTGTTGTTGAATGGTATATAACACAATTTATTAAGAGTCAAATACTTTACATTTTAAGAAAAAGTAAGCAACGAGATAATGAAATCTATTATTAGTAGTTGTTGCGGACGTCGATGTGCATTTTGTAATGTAAAGTTAATTCATCCACATGGCATCCATATTGCATTCGATTAAGTTCTTTTTTCACTCTTGTTACATTAGCGTCACATCATCTTGTCTCTTTTAACTCGAAAGTAAAAGTTAGTATAACTCTTTACAATCTTACATATCCTTTTATTTTACTATAATATGTGTGTGTAAAAGGGAGAATGGTAGACTAGGACTACCAGTTTTCTTAATCATAAGGTTGTGATTAAAGATATGATTTTCAATTAATAAAATGGTAAAGTGGTCTTTAAACTTGCACAAGTTGAATACGTGAGTAACCCTCACACTTTCTAACATACCATTTTCTCTAAGACTCCAGCACCCCTTCTTCAAACCATCACCGCCCTCAACTGCCGTCACAACCACCGCCCTTACATTTGTCGTTGACCATCATCCCCCTTCGCTTTTAATCTTTCATCAACCATCATCCCAACACTTCAGATGCGCCGCTCTCACGTCCATCCACATACCCAACGCTTTAGATCTGTCATCAACCACCATCCTCCGTCACTTCACGTCCGTCGCCGGCCATCTTCAACATCAATTAGATATGCTCTTCGTGGAAAAACTCGAATTTAAGAATCATGTACACAAAAATACTCTACTTACACTGTCTTTTAACAATACACAAATACTATATCCATGCTGTCTTTTAACAATACTAATTTTGAAGCCAACAAATGCTAAACATAACAACCATGAGGACCACCTCTTGCACATACAGACTTTAACTTTATATTAAAAACAATTAAAAAGACAAAACTACAAAACTAGAACCGAAACCAACACGCAATTTCACACACACACACACATACACACACGGTTTACTTGCAACAATTCCATCTCCGGCTGCAGACATATCATTAGCGACAGGTGTGATGGGTAAATCTCCATTCCAAGAACCGACCCACAGTCCTTGTGCTTCTGTGTGTAGTAATGAACCTCGGAAGTCCCGTTTATTACCAACAAAACTTTAAGATTGTCATGTAGAATTGAAGAAATGATAGACATCTGGACCATAGTGAACAGGTTTCAACCTATCATTGTACGTCTTTGGCGTCAAATCTCTCCGAGGGTGTGATACCAAACAAGAATTCAAGTTTTTGTTTAGTGACCTCGCGCGATTATATCTGCAAGTTCCATTGCCTCTTGAATGGACTGAGTTTCTTCTTTAAAACGCCATAGTGGTAATGGTAGATTGAGATTTAAACAATAAAAAAAATTAATTAGCCCTCCAATTGTATCCAAATCATAGTTGTATTTCACTGTAGAGGCAGTTGCTGTTTCTAGAAAACAAGAATAGGCGATCAAACGCAAAACATTTTGCAACTTACTCTCCTAGCAAATTTGCACTTATGTTCAAATTCGATCTCTCTTATTTTTTATCCCTATATGATGGTCTATCTGCAATGAGCTGATTCATTTTTCATGAGCAAACTGAAAAAGAAATGGGCCGAACCAAAGAGATTAGGTACGGCCCACGGCGCATTAACTTGGAAATATTGGTAATTGGTAAATACATAATTAACTTAGAAATTCTCATGGTTCCTCGTAAAAGGATCTTTGAGAAGCCATTTGTTATCGCTCTGTTAGTTGAATTATTGGGTCGGATTTCACAATGATAAGGTTCTATGCTAGCATTCTTTCTCAAAAAAAGGACTTCTTTAAACTTAGGAAGAATTATGGTGAATCATTGATAGAGAAAGATGGGTTAAGAAGAGCTTTACCGATCATTTATGGAAGGGGCGGACATAATTCATCTCGGAGGTCAATCAAACACGTCCAATGGCAACCAAGATCTCAGTTGAGTAATAACTAGATAGGCCGATTCATGTTCTTTAGAAGATTATCAAATTACTTGAAATTGAAGGAAAGTTGATATATAATCAATGATGTATCAAGTCAAAAGTTGGATTCCGATATGCTTCGTGTTGTGGCTAAACTCAATGTTCCATCTATCATTATGCATATAACAGGTGACCCATCCATGATGCAAAAGACTGAGAAGAATTTAATGAATGATGATGTTGGTAAAGAAGTTAGTGATGAGTCATTGAGTTGTATGAGCTTGTGGGCATTGCAGAGATATGTGGCATACGTGCCTAGAGGATGGTTAATGGCTCCAGGATTGGGTTTTCCAGTGTTCTAGATATCGGTCTTGGCGGCCAATAAATCGCCGCATATGCCGTTATCACGGCCAACCGTCTTAGAAATCCTATGATCGGTCAAAATCGGTCCTTGGCGGTCAACAAAATGGTTTGACGTCATTTAGAAGACAAAAAATGTTTAGCGTTTTATTTTTTGAGTTCCTTAAACTAATTGTGGACTTATGGTATTATTTTTCAAGCTTTTTAAACTTTTTGATGGTTAATGACTTATTTTGTTAGGATATTGCTAATATTTTATTAGAGATAAATTCCTTTATAATTACAGCTTAAATATGATTAATCACAATCTAGGCCGATTAATCATTAGAAGGTGGTCGACCGACTGCATACTTCCAAATGTTTTTTACAATCTTGGGGCTTTTAAAGAAAACCAAAGATAATTTGAAGATTTTGATAGGATTGATGAGAATATGGAGTGAGATTGGTCGAAAAAACTTGGAGGTTTCACGTGCACCTTTGTTGATCGAACCTTCAAGAAAGAGGCATTTGGGTGAGGTTTGTGGTCGGTCTTTTGTTGTTGAGAGAGATCTAGGACTGCTGCTGCTGCTGTTACACGTGCGGTTCTTGGTGGTGCAAATATTATTCGGGTTCACAATGTTGGAGACAATGTGGATTCCGCAAAGCTCTGTGAAACAAAGAATTTCTTTCACAGGTGACAAAACATGCAATTTTTATGAATAAAGTTTGCTATTATAGTTTCAAATCAATATAGACGAGTATAAAGAATGGAGCTATAATCTTATAAATCCATCTCAATAAGTGTCGGTTTTGCTATGTTCTAAAACAAAGTACAAGTCTAGAAAGTTTAATGAACATTAACACAGGACGTATTGTAGGATGAAATACACAACAGACCAAACTGTCTTGTGCGTTATCTTCCTTTGGAGGTTCAGATGTCAATACTCAATAGTTAGCTATTGTTCTGTTTCAATGATTCAGCTTCAGCCACGGCCATTGGATCATCTTTGGGGTCGGCATCATCCTTCTCGCCTTCTCGTTCGTCTGCCAGTTTTTTTCTATGCAGTTCCTCTGCAGCCTGCATTGATGCTTGGTTTTCCTTCTGAATGCGTTGCATTTCTTCTTCTTGTTGCTGCCGTTCAAACCATGTGTCGGCATCGGCCCAAACTGAAATACACAATTCCAACAATCCAGGATCAAAATGCACATTCGAAAAGCCAGAAACAAATTCAAAGAGAAAAACTGTATCTGAAAACAACTCCAAAGGTTCCAAGTTGGATGGTTAAATGCAATTAAACAATATCAAATTAAACAACTTTTGACGCGATGTATCCGCATCTTACGAGGATCTGAATTTCTTCTTGCCGACAAAACTAAATGAATCCAAGTAATCGTTACCTACTAAAACCAATACAGACATAAACAAAAGATAACTGAAGGAGTGTTCTCCAGGGTGGACTAGCGTGCTCTACTAAGCAGGAAAACACAAATCAAGAATGACTGAAATTTGCCAACAAATGAAAATGAGCTGATCATTCTATAACGTGTTCAATTTGTATGCACGAACTATATATTCATGATTACGAATTTCCAACCATATATAAACTATTTGAGTGGATATATGAGCAATTTCTGCTTTCACTAAAACCAGATAGTCCCCATAAATAATAAAATATGCATGATTACGTTTTCTTAACTGTTCATGCATCTGCAACATGCTCTGAAAGGATAATGAAGTCCAGCAATAATAATAATCGATTGCTGGGATCTGGGACAAAATAATCTAGAGTTCTAGACTTGAATATACAGTCTAAAACAACTAAACAAGTAAACAACCATAATGCAATATAAAGAAAAACCTAAGACTTGAATTTTAATAAAGAGACTACAAGCTGTAACACTTTATTTGCAAATCGTGCCCCTATGGTACCAGAGCCAATCAAATTACGTTATGATATTAGCTACTCCATTTGTCCATGGTCCCGCTTCTCCCTCAAAACAAATTGACCAAATATATCTATGTCCAAATATATCTCATGGAATGACCCTATCATCTCTTTGAAGAATTGAAAATAGGCAAACAGGCTGATGTCAACATTCAAATACTACTAGCTGCAAGAAGCAGCGACACCAAAGTTATCTTTTCAAGATTCTAATTCATATGGATCTGTTATTTAGTTTAATTAAGAGCATTTTGGCTAATTAAAACTGTTGATAAACAAGAACTACTAAAACTGAGCATATGATCAGAAGTCATGATGCCTGTAGCAATACCTCTGTAGGTCCAAAAATGCTAAAGGGACTAATCGGGCAGCTTTCGTAAACTGTCGCACATCTCTTATCTATCTTTGGTATTGTATTCTACTACAATGTAATCCCCTATTCAGCTATTCTAGAAAGAGCCTAGTGGAGGTTAAAGATCAAACCACACCGGATTCACACATGCAACACAGCAACAGCTCAACAATGCATTAATCGAGATGAACAGTGAACTGACTTGAATGACCAATTGCAAACATTTGTACTTTTCGGGAGTATTAATCTTCAAATTCAATCAGGCTAGAGCACATGAAGTGAAAGACGTGAAACATATAATCTATCTACTGGATGTATATATAACAATGGATACCGTTTATTACTTAGTAAGCTAGAAAGGACAATTACTAGTAGACATGATTTGGCAATTAGCATACTTAACAAAATCAAGCTAAAACCTAGGTCTTGAAGTGACATCTTGAAGATTCAAGTGTCTGAATCAATTAATCAACTATTCAACTCTAAGAAACTCACACCATGGACTGGCAAGAAAAAGTTCGAATGCCAAAAAAGTGGTTTCTTCGGTTCATATCGCAATGCCTAATAGTCTAATACGCGCTTTAATCCCCAGAATCTGCAATTTAAACATCTAAACCTAGACCTAATCTGCGAACACAATCATAAAATCTAAATTCATAAGGAAGAAACACGTTCTAGGGTTTAAGCCAAAGGTTTAAGGAAGAGAAACAAATACATACTAGGTTGAGCCGCCCAGCCCTGTTCACCACCCTTAATTTTCTCCGGCAGGGCGTAATTGACGGTTAGTACACGACCGTAAAGCTCAGCACCATCCATGTTATCCATGGCTGCCGCCGCATCCTCTCTCTCCAGAAAAGTCACAAACCCAAACGATCTGTGCTTCTGCGTCGCCTGATCCAACGGCGTCTTCACATCTTTAATGTCTCCGAACGGTATGAACGCTGAGTGCAAAATCGTTTCATTCACCTCCTCCGCCAATCCACCTAATTAATCAACAACAAATTCAATCACAAATATCACACCTACAGACATAAACACAACAATATGTGAGCGAAATTGAAATTTGGGGAGGGGTTTCTTACCGACATAGAGTGTGTTCTTCTGCACCTGTTGATTCATTCTCTCGCTAGAACACAACAACGGTCTGAGTGCTGGTTTTACACACGAATTTTTTTGAAAAAGCTACATAAATAAAAAAAAACAAAGCGAAATAGTTGTACCGTACAATATGAAATTTTCACTAAAAGAAAAAAACATTACCTAGTAACCTATATATTCTTGGATGGCCGATAATTTGGGTTGATTTAGGTTAATAAAGTTATGATAATTTTGTGTGATCTAATTTAATTATGTGTTAGGTTTGTTTCGTGCTATTCTCTATGTTAGTTTTAGTCGTGTTTTGAATTGACCTACTTTTTTACAAAGATTAACATGTCATCAACTTTCGTTAAGCTTGTTGAAGATATATGTACCCGAATAACCTGATTCACATGAGTTCCAACGATATTCCATTTTCGATTATTAGTCTGGTTTAGTTGGATAACCCAGAATTTTGAGCAATTCGGGTTTTCAGTTTGAATTTTTCATATTCAAGTATTATCAAATAACCGTAATAATAAGTCTTTTTAAAAATAAAAAATTGTATAGGAACAGGTGACTTCCATGACATGAGGCATCGTCTCTTACAATGTACGCAAATCACCGACTCCACTACTCTAGGTCAAAGTTTTTGAACAATGTTTCCACCACTTGCTTTTAAATGGGTAACATAGAATCCTATGAGTTAATTACACAAACTGTCTATTTGGTTTGTCAAATTTTTTTATCAATAGTCCTCGAACTTCAAATTTTAATCAATGGTCTTTGTGTTAAGCAATTTGTTTCAATGTCGTTCCAAATTCACTTGAAAAAACAAAAATATCCTTACCACTTTTTATTTATTCTTGTTTAATTCGTAATCGTATTTTAGTTGTTAATTATAACTTAAATATTTTTTAAATAGTTTAATAATAAATAAAATTCTTATAATTATAATTAAGAGTTTAATTTCTTAAAAATATATTTAACTTGTCACATTTTCTTATTATTTGTATCCAAGATTCAAACTTATCATTTAACGTATCCAAATTAAAGATTACAATATATAATGTACCCAATACCTACTATACACTTAGCAGGTTGCACATGCATTTTTTTAATTAAGGTCTAGCGGTATTAGAGTTTAGAGAAGGTGCTATCCAATGTTAAGGTTGTGGGTTCAAATCTTGGTGTAAACATATGGTGTAGAATTAAGATGGTGTGTGTTTAGTTATTTAATTTTTTTCTTAAACCATATCAATTTATTTCCATCATAAGTTTTTTTATAATTTTTTTATGAACATGTGAATGTAATCTTTCATAATGGATAACAATCATATTCATATGACCATCTTCAAAACAATACTAGCATATTTAACGATCATATGGACAACAACAAAATCCTGATTAAAATCAAATTGATACTAAAACCAGGGAACAAATTAAACCTTAAAGATGAACAATCAAACAAGATTTGTAGAAGATGAACAATCAAACAAGATTTGTAGAAGATGACCAAACAAAAGTTCATATTGATACGTCCAACAACATATTAGAACCCCAAAATAACGACCAAGAGAATGGTGGTTGTGTTCTCCGCCGGTGGTGCTTGAGAATGGTGGTGATGTGGTTAAGAAAGAGAGAGACCGGTGCCGGTGATGGTGGTGTGAGAAAGGACCAAGAGAGTGAAATATTTGAGGGTGGGGAGGAAATGAATCAATGATGATGGTGGTTGTCTTCTTTGGTGTGGTGATCGAGGATGGTAGTGATGTGGCTGGGATAAAGAGAGACGATGGTGATGCAACCGAGATAGAAAGAAATGGTGATAGTGATTGGTGTGAGAGAGAGAGAGAGAGAGAGATTTCAGGAGTGAGGGGGATGGTATCAATATTTTTTTCTTGTTTAATATAGTTTTTAGGTTTTACTTATATCATAAATCGTATATGGAATTAAAAAAAAGAGTAAAATAAAATAGATAAGGGTAAACACAATGCTCTGACATTATTGAAACACGACATGTTGTCAAACACAAACAATCGTAGGTGGATTTATATTCTTTTAGGGTTTGTGAGAAAATTGGGGTTGAAAAATAGATAATGATTGAAACTTTTTAAGGTGGTTGAATTTGTCTCGGGCTTTATGTAATTTTTTCATGAAAATCATTTAATAGATTGATCTACATATTTATGGTTATTTATGTAAGCATGTATACTATTAAAAATTTCAAAATTGATTATGAAGAGTTTCTGCAAATAATTTGTGATAATATTATATATAATTTTAGATTTATAATAAATTCATATCCCTGAATACGCTTTACAATTATATTACCATTATTATGTAAATTTCACATACATTTTGACTAGATCGATGCTTTGAGGGATTGATTTGAACTTCATTTGAAGGTGCAAGGTGGTTAGGTAAGGTGTTATCATAAAATAAACCTGAAGAAGTGAAGATCGTGAAATAACCTTGAAGTTTCCTTTATTACAATAAAGCCCCTATAGTATATATAAGGCAAAACATAGTAAAAAGTATTTCGCCGTTGCCGGGGATCGAACCCGGGTCACCCGCGTGACAGGCGGGAATACTTACCACTATACTACAACGACTGATTTGTTTTAAGGGTAATACATTAGCTACTTATATTAATATATTATCGAGTCTTGTTAATGGAGTATTATTTATTAGCTCTTACTAATTAATTGCATATTAGTACGTAAACAATTTTACAATGATTTACTATTACAATTAGCCTGGATTCATGAGACACAATTTTCTCTTTGTTATAGAATTCAATTTTATGTTGTGACTTTAGGAAAATTGTTTTTAAAAGCGGTAATTTTGCAAGCTTACATTTCAAGAAAAATAGTTTTCTATTATCGTTCAAACGCATCACTATCGCCTTTAAATACTGAAGTAGGGTTCATTAGTGACTTGGATAATACAGTAGTTTACAATTTCTAGTTTTTCTTTATCAATTTTGCATCATTATAAAAAATAATCTATGACTAATATCTATTTTCTAATTTCTAAGCATCAGTACCCAAAATGAAAAAAAATAAAACAAAATGGTTTGGTTAGTGGTTACCATTTTCTCATTCTATGACTAATAATTTAGAAAAAAGAGTAAGCAGTCGTTAATGGGATTACATGAATTTTTAATGGGTTTGGTTACTCAAATTTTTATTAAAAAATGTATCACTAGACTCGAAATCATACACAGTACACACAACTGCAAACACACTTTAGTCCTATTTTCTCTTTTTAACGTATCTTATCAATAAATAGAAATATGTTAAACTTTATAAAATTTGTCCTAACTCATCATTATAAGTTTGTAAGTTTGTAGCATTAATAACGTAAATATATTTATAATGTTTCTTTATCCTAACATTTAACCTACCACCACCTTACCTCCTCCCTACCCCTAGCCGGAGAAAATCACCACTTCACCCAGCATCTCTGGGAAAACCACCACCATCCACCATCTCCCCCTCATCGCCACAATGACCCCCTAACTCCCTCAATCTCTCTCTGCTTGAACCACAACCACCAACCATCAACATCTGTCTTGAATAACAATACATGAAAGCCCTAAATTTAAAGAATCTATTCTTGAAGCATGACTAGTTCTTGAAACACGATGTGTTCGATTTATGTGCCAGTGATCTTGATGGTGGTGGTGTGTGTATGATTTACCTCTTAACCCCAAATCTAGGGTTTCCAAGTTTTGTTGCTTCAAACTCCCCCCTCTCTCTTTCCGAATCCGATGATAGTGGCAATGGTTAGACGTGGTTGCAATGGCGATTGTGTGTATGCATGTGTAGAGGGGGAGAGTGTGTGTGTGTGTGTGTGCATATGTGTGTGTGTGTTTGTTCTTGGTGGCAGTGGTGATAACAACAGCGGAGGTGGCTATGGTGATTGTAGAGGTGGACATAGGTGGTGGTTAGAGGTGTAGGCGGTGAAGAGTGTGTTTGGGAAGGAAGAGAGAGAGAGAGAGAGAGAGAGAGAGAGAGTGTGGCCAACGACGAATCTAGAATAAAAAAATCATGCCGTTCCCTCATTAAGTTAAACTAATAAAAATGAATGAGTCAATTATACTTGAGTCGGGTCGGATAATTAAAACTAATATATGAACATATACCTAAAGGAGATATTTACGAAATTGTACCCGGCGAGGTCGGGTAGACTTGAAATATTTTTATAATTTTAGAAGGGTTAAACTATTGATATAACATGTATGTATATGAGAGACGGGATACACTTAATAACACCCTGCATCATCCATAGTTATATCCTAACAAACATTTACATCAAAATCTAATATAACATTAAACATATTTATTGATTTGTCGAATCTCATTCTAAAATACGGACAATCATTTGGCGGCACACATGAGTTCACATTGGTACAAAGGTCAAAACATATAACCTACACTTTCTTAGTTTCGTTTAGGTTTAAGATTATTTATTTACTTTATACTTCACAGTTCACACTTCTCAAATACATTTTTTTTTTACTTTTTTGAAAAGCATCCCAAATACAAATGAAAATATGTTTTGCGTTGGGTTATCTTATAAGTATAAGTTGGGTTGGATTATTGGCTATTAGTTTAAAGTATAAGTTGGGTTGAGTTATTGACTTGTTTTGCATTAGGTTGTTTTGTAAGAAGATAAATTTAAGTCTTACAATTTTTAATGTATTATTTATTCTATTTTATTTTAATTAAATAATATAAGTTAGTTCATATAGATTTTTCTAAGTAGTTTCTCAACAAAAATTTATATAAATTCTAAGAAAAACAAAAAAAATAGATAGGTTCTATGACCTACCTACCCGTCACTTACATTCACCCTTGAGTGTGTGTGCGCGCGTGCAAGAAGAAAGAAAGAGACTGATGTATTTGTATGTGTGTTTTGATGGATTTATTTTTAAAAAAGATCAAATATTTAAACCAAGTTAAAAATGGTAAAATGACCTAATTAAATACCCTTCATTTTACTAATCTAAAAAAACCTGATAGAAATAACTAGAGTTAATTACAAAGATGGTCCATGTGGTTTGTGCTAAATTTCACATTTGGTCATTTAAACTCGAAAATTACACTGGTAGTCCTTATGGTTGACATATTGTTTCACTTTTAATCCTTTACACTAACTAGTGTTATCTTTAACCGTTAGTCAAAGAATATTTTAATCTTTTTCTAACTTATCTTTATAACCAAACAAGTTTACCATATCAAATCTGTTTTCAAACACATACATTTTATAGTTAATCTTTGTACTTGATTCCAAACATAAAATGACTCTCTCTCACTCATCTCTCCATTTGTATCTTCTGTCTCTTACGCTGTGTTCCCGAGTCTTGTAAAGAAAAGAAAAGAAAGGGAAAGATGATATTAGAGAGAAAAGAAAGGAAAGAATATTACATAACTTTTAGTTTTCGTGTTCCTGAACAGGAGAGAAAAGAAAAAAAAAAGTATCTAATGTATTTCCTAATTAATAATTACAGAAAAGAAAAAATATAATTTTACTATTTTACCCTTATATTCAAAAACCAATTTAATCCCATCATATCAACACAAGTTATCTGCAAGTGCTGAGTATTGAATTAATTAACACGTGGCTCGTCTCATAATTGATAATGGCTTTTACTTAATGAAGCTAAACTCCGGAGTAATAATGGTGAAGAAACAAAGAAGTGATAACATAAGCAAGATCAGAAAGCTACGAGAGAGAAAAAAAGAAGTATGCTAAGGGCATTTATGGTATTTAGATAGAATAATAAAGATCTTCATTTCTTTCTCTCCAAATCCTTCCGATTTTGAGAAGAAAGTTTGGAAAGAAAATTGACCAAAATTTCATTTCTCTCCAAAAAAAATTCTGGAACACGGTTTTTTTTTCATTTTCTTCTCATTTCTTTTCCTTTCTCTCCTTAAAAAGACCTTTCTGGAACAGTGTTAAATCTGAAACCCTCTCAGCCCTCGCACTCCCTCTCCACCCCGTACTCCCTCCACCCCTTCCGCCGGACGTCGCCGCCACCACCACCGACGACAACCTCTGCCTCACCCATCGGTCACCGTATGACCACCGCCTCACCCATCGCTCTCAGATCTGAACTACCGCCACCGCCGACGACAACTACCGCATCACCGCCGTTCTTCCTCTCACCGTAAGACTGAACTACCCACCATCGCACGCCGCCGCTATCACTCACCAATCTGCTACCGCCGCTCACCAGATCTGAACTACCCACCATCGCACGCCGCCGCTATCACTGTTAAGAAACCATCACACGCCGCCACCATCATTGTTAAACCACATCTTGATTCGTTCTTTGGTTTGTTTTAGGGTTTAGTCTCATATTCTCTAATTTCTTCTCTTCTTCTCTTCTTCTTTACAGAGAATAGTTCATTCCTCATTTTCTTTTAATTTGGAATTTTTGTAATTTTGTATATTTCTAGAAATAAAACCCAATTGTTCAGAGATGGGAAAGCAAGTGTGGTGTTACAAGTGAGTTCATAATTTGGGGAATTAATTCTTCATTTTGTTGGGTTTTTGATTTACGGGTTCTGTTTTTGCTATTTTCTTTGTTTTTTGTTCCATATGCTCAGATTTGTTTCTGAGATCATGCTTGACAATATCTCAATACCCATATTGTGGATTGGTCTAGAATTGTTTGAAGACTACCTGGAAAAATATTCTTCATATATACAATTGTGACTAAAATTACTGTTCACGCATCGGACTAGAAGGTTCTAGGCTATTTTTATAATTCTTTATATATTATGTTTCTTATTTTTATTTTAGTATTTTTTATTTATAATATTTATTAAATATCCAAATTATTATCATATTATTATAAATATCAAATTACATTATAGAATTTATTTTAAATAATTTATAAATTAGATTATATTTGAAAGCTATAAAATATTAGTCAAACTCAAAATTAATTCGAACATGAATTGTCATGATTATATATAATTTAGTTTTCATTTGATTAATATGTTTCATTTAAACACAATCAAGAAATCGTACACATTATGTAACATCCTCCTAATGAGCCTGGTAGTATACGCAAGATGGTAAACTATTTGTTTATTAATTATATTTATTTATATTTAATTGTTTATATGAATTGATTATTTAATTGTTATTTAAATGACGATTAATTGATGAATTAATTGGACCGCGAGGTAAAAAGGTGAAATATTAGTTTTAATATTTTATATGTTAGTTGATGCCATATGATTTGTTTTTACACAAGGGTTCCAAATAATACCTCGTTGCATGTTAATAAATTGAATATGACCGCTTTAATTGAGTTCTTGTGTGCCAGATAACTGTATCTTGTACTGCTTGTGTGTTTTAAAAATTCCCAGCCGACTCTAGACCTTATAATTGACTTTCTAAAGTCAAACTCATTTGTTCCTTCATTGTGAAGCTTGTGGAGAGGGTTTATGTACAATTCCTTTGAGATTAACTCTTGTTCCAGCTTCATCTTTGCTATTTAAGCTGATTGTTGTAAATCAAGGTTAGTAATTATGCTTCTTAGATTATCCTTGATGATTGCTTTAGTTTTTCTTGCTTAAATCAACATCTTGAATCAATTAGGGTTTGTAGTTATTTGAGTAATTAAGGAATTCAGTTTGGTTACATGCTTTGCTATGTTCTTGAGGCTTTTATACACTGATTTGGTATAAATATATGAATGATTCCTGTGTTTATGGCCTGAAATATGAAAAACCCATTAATGGTGGTTTTGATGGATTTGAGTTCAAGAATTGATGTTTAAATCATATTCTAATGTTAGATTATATATTAGAATATGTTTGTAATAGTTTATAAGTGATTTGGATCTATTTTAGTGTGAATTAATTGCTGCAAATCGAGTTTTTATGTGAGTTATGGCTGCTGGAATCGATTAGGAACAAAAAGACGACAGTCTGCTGTTCAGCAGCTGTCGCGGCGCGGAAAGGGGTCAGGGTCGCGGCGCGGAAGCCCTGCACAGCCCCGATTTGTGTTTTGCGTTCTGTTTTGCTTCGTGCTCTCTTGTATGCTGTTGTTAATGATTAGTATTAGTAATATATGTGTTTGTATGATAATTATGAAGGTCTTTTGTTGATAAAACATGCTTAGAAGAGTCTTGATTTAATTATGCTAAATTGATGTTAAATGCCGACTTTAATTGCTAGAAATGGGCGTAGATGACTCGTGTGCGTGTTCTGTTGTTTCGTACATGATTTCTATATTATGTATAATGATATTAAAGAGTTGAACATGTGTGTCAAGTTGGTTTGATGTATTAAAACTTAATGGGTTGATTTTGACCCGTTTATGACATAAATTCATGATTATATGTCGTGAACATGTTTTGTTGAGCATTACATGTTGCTTATGACCTGTATGATTATCTTAAATGATTTTAAGCGTTTTCCATGTTGATTGTATGCATTTTGCGTAACGATTGAATAATGACCCGTTTGTCTAAGTTACTTGAAAAATGAGTAAATTGGCGATAGTTCCGTACTTTAATTCTAGAATTGGAATTAGATGGCTTGTGTTCATGTTTAATGATTGCTAGATGTTCCATATGATATATGAAGCATTCCTAAATGATATTTGATATATTTCAAATTGATTTAGTGTTTTAAGCCTAACGGGTTGGGTTTGACCTGTTTACGGATCAATTGGAGATAGATGAAGCTTATGAATGCCTTGTTGATTGCTACATGTTTAGTATCATATATAATGATATTCTGAATGATTTTGAATGTATTTTCTTGTTGGTTATACATGATTAAGTATAATGGTTAAGCTTTGACCTGTTAGTGAATTGGTTTGACTTTTGGAGTTAGTTATGATTTGAATTACTAATTTGGTTATGCTGTGTTGTCAGGGGATCTGGAAACTCAGTAATATAAGACCACTGTGCTTTGATTGTCGAGGACGCAGGTGAGTGGACTTTTAACTCACGGGTTGTACTGGTTGTAATGGTTACGGTTGCAATTGTTTATATGCTTGATTTTATAAGCAGAATGATTAGTATGATAATTTTATTACCTTTGTTTATGATAGTTAATCATTGAATTGTGTTATGAGAACATGATATGATCTGTATACGTGCTTTGTAATCGGGGACAACTGTGATGTCTGGACTTTTAGTTGTTTTGAAGGAGGTCAGCCGTGACAGTTTGTAGGCTGGGCGTTGTTTGCTTTTGGTTTTCAGTTAAGGGTTTCTGACGTGTTTCGATACAACAGAAATGGTTAACTGAAACGAATAGCAATATGCTATCGGTAAACCTATGCTAAGCCGGCATTTGGTTGCAGGTTCTGCAGAACCGCCGGTCCTCTGGATATCCCTGATTGCATGACCTGGGTGATAATTGTTTGATGGCAATTATGTGATCTGATTGTATATCGTTACTTGTTGTAACTGATGATGTTCGTTAGTTAATCTCCATTCACTTAGCTTTGTGCTAATCCCCCACATAAACCCCCCTTTTTGCAGGTTGCGGTAAGTTTGGTTGTTGGCCGGATGTTGCGTTTGCTTTTTGGGAATGTTTGAACTGCACTCTGATATTTTGTGTCGGTCGAGCCTGTTGTAAACTATGTAACGCCGATTTTGGGTTGTTTGTCTTTTGTGTCGGTTTAATTATTTATTATTTTATACTACCTATGTGAATAGGTTTGTATTTGTCTTTATTCGCTTCCGCAATGATAAAAAAAATAGCGGTGTTACACATTACAGTCATTAAAATTACTGTTCACGTCTAGAAGGTTCTAGGCTTCTTTTTTTTTATTTGATTTTTTGTATATTATGTAAATTTTTTGTTTATTCTTTCTTTCATGTTTATTATTTATTTGTATATTCTTATTTTTATTTTAGTATTTTTTTTATTTATAATACTTATTAAATATCCAAATTATTATCATATTATTATAAAATTTATTTTAAATATTTTATAAATTAGATTTTGTGTGAAAGCTACAAATATTAGTCAAACTCAAAATTAAAATAAGAATTTAACTTTAATTTGATTAATTCGAACATGAATTGCCTAGATGATATTATTTAGTTTTCATTTGATTAATATGTTTCATTTAAACACACTCAAGCAATTGTACACATTAGTGAATGTAACAAAAATATTTATAAAAATTCAAATTACGAGTTTCTCTACACACAAAAACATACTGTAAATGTTAATAAATAAAAAGGACCTAACAACCAATAATGAAATATATGTATATCATAGTGTCTTTTAATTTCTTAAATATTATAATAATCAAACAATGTTTAGGTCTTGCAATTAGATAACAAGAAAATTTTAACTTTTATATATCCGTAGCGAAGCACGGGCTTATTATACTCATTGGAAACAATTATTGACAAAATACATGATTGTTATGCTAATTGTTGTCTGTAACTCAGATTTTTATAATTTAATCTCTTGGAATATGGTTAATTATTGGGGTCTTTGGCAGCTTCAGATGGTATTCTCAATGTAGAACACAAGAAATGGTTGAAACTTGAGTTTGATTCTTCAAAATTGGATGTTTGACTTATTAAACTTCGTCAAATACTCTTTAACTACCTGCTGGTTTAAGAAATGATTTTTTGTTCTTATTCTTAGAACTGTTTTTTCTATTTAATTTTGTTTATAAATGTTTAATTAATAAATAATAAATGAACTTGAAAAGAAAATAAAGTTAAAAGAAAGGGTGGTGAAAATGGGTGTTTGACATCAAGGATAATATGGAAAATGACCAGAATACCCTTAGTCTATTCTTTGACTAACGGTCAAAGATAACACCAGTTAGTATAAATGACTAAAAGTGAAACAACATGTCAACCATAAGGACTCGTTAGCTACTTAATGCCCGGCTCTCCAAGACACCTCCACACTTCAATAGGGATTTGATTGGGTCCTGCAGCTTTGCCTCCCCCCATCTTGCGTAGGGCACTTTTAACTTCCACTGGGGAAATCTTTGTGCAATAACAGTTGTTACGAACACTTCGATCTACCTCAAATCTCTCCCTGTTACCCGGCCAATCAGTTTGTGTCTACGTGTTACCCGTCCAACCATTTACATGGTTACTAAAAATGATTTAAGGTAAGTATCAATAAGTTTTATTGAGAATTAAAATATCCAAGTTATTAAGGAGCCAACAACACTAAGACATAATAAGGAATTTACAAATATTCCTCGGGGTCGGGGACCGCTAAGAATGGAGTTGGAATTATTTTAACATGTTAAAGGACAATGTAGTAGAGGTGAACAGGTGTAACGATAGTTTGATGTCGATTAAGGTGGTTTTAGGAGAAATAGTAGTTAATGTAGTGAGTGCTTCAGGTGGGTTTGGGAGAAGAAGAAAAGACTAGCTTCTGGGAGTCCATGAATGATCTTGTGAGAGGGATTCTAGAGGAGCAACTGATGTATATAGGAGGAGATTTTAATGGTCATATAGGAAAAGGAGAAGAGGGGTACCCAGGTATACACGGAGGCTTTGGATTTGGGATGAGGAACGAAGAAGGACGTTCTTTACTTGAGTTTGCTTCTACCCACGACTCGGTCATCACAAATTCATTTTTTGAGAAAAGGGAAACCCACTTGATCACTTACCTTAGTGGAGGTCATAGCACGCAGATCGACTACCTTCTTGCGCGTAAAAGGGATATTAGAAATTGCAATGACTGTAAGGTCCTCCTCGAGAGTCTGGGTATCGTAGCATTGTCTATTAGTGTTAGACATCATTTTCAGGAAAGGAGTTCTTAGGGACAGAAAGGAGGATAGACCTAGAATTTTATGGAGAAATCTAAGAGGGGAGGTAATAGAGGACTTTAGAAAGAATGTAGTTGTAGAGATTGACAGAACCCTCCCGTGGGATGCAGACGCGGCATGGAACCGCATGACCAGAACAATTAGAGAGGTAGCCAAAGAAACGCTAGGAATTACTTCTGGCAAAGTACGTGTCCAAAGAGAATCATGGTGGTTTAACTACGGGTCCAAGCTAAAGTTAAAAGAAAGAAAGCTTGCAATAAGAATTTAGTCCTAGCTAGGGAAGGGGAAGGCGAAGATTGCACGAGAGCATTGATAATTTATAGCGAAGAAAGTAGCAGCGCAGACGAAAGATAGAGCTTTTGAAGACTTATACAATAGATTAAACTCTAAAGAAGGGCAAAAGGAAATATTCAAGTTGGCGAAAGCCAGAGAGAGGAGAAAAAAGGATTTAGGAAATATTAGGTTTATCAAAGATGAAAGAGGGGAAGATCTTTCTAAGGATAAGGATATTAGACGTAGATGGCCCGATTGCTTTCTCCATCAGTTTAATCAGGAGCCTAGACTTGATAGGAGGGGTAGTGAAGAGAGCGTTGTCGTGGGTGGGCGTGTTCATAACAATTGCTATTGCACTAGGATTTCTTCAGGGGAAGTGAGAAGAGCTTTACGCAAGATGGGAAGAGGAAAGACGGCGGACCTGATCAAATACCTATCTAGGTGTGGAGGTGTCTTGGGGAGTCGGGAGTTAATTGGCTCACGAACCTTTTTAACTTGATTTTCAAAACAAGTAAGATGTTAGACGAATGGAGACGTAGCGTTGTCATACTCATATTTAAGAATAAGGGAGATGTCCAATTTTGATAATTATATGAATTTGAAATCTCTTGATTACCAAGATAAGATCAATCCGTTCAAATTCCGATTATATCCCATAATTAAGGGATGTCAGTTTAAATATTAAGAACATAATTATGATAATTATAAATAAAATATTACAGAGAACAATTTCCTTAACGTTTTCTTTTATTAATTAAAATTTTTGGCTGGCTAGGGGCAACCCAATCGGTCGAACCTAGATCAAACTTATTTTATACAAGTGTGCACTCCACACATTCTAACTTGTCTTAAATCAAGTTATGAACTCCATTGGTAATCTGTAAAACTCCATTACACTAGAATGACTCGGTGACCACTAAAATCAAGCTCTTGTATTTTGTTTATGGTAGTGATGTTAATTAGATTCATATAATAGGGTTGAAGTAAGTTTCAGTCGACCATGGAGGGATTGGAACCTGTGGTCATAAGAGGATATTCAGTTTTGTTGTTGTTTATAGTAAAATATCCATGTTGTAGACCTGAATTTCTTGAGTTTTCGGTGATAATTGTTCTTGTTATGAATTTCTTGTTGTTGTAGACCTGAATTTTTTGGTGATAATTGTCTTAAATATGATTAGGAGTTTTCGGGTTAATTTCTTGAGTTTCATGTTCTTGAGTACGTTTGCAGAAGCTACACGGCCAACTAAATGTGACCATGTGTACCATGGCATCGTCGAGGGTGGGGATGGGTGGAAAATTTTCCATTTAATACTATCATATTACATTAAAATTTTATTTAAATTGTAAAATTTTATATAAATATATATTTAGATTATATTAAATATCATATATTAAAATTTATGTTACTCGTCGCAAAACACGAGAACCCTCTCATTTCATTATAATACCATACAATTTGCAAGAAAAAAAAGTCACCTGCATGATATATGTTAGAGAATGAGTTTGTTAACAAAAGGTGTGCTTGCCGGATTGGTAGGGATGTTGTTTCTTACCCAAAATACCTGGGTTCGAATTTGGTTGAAGCAAAATTCCGACTTATTTTTCTGCTTTGTTTTCTATATAAACTTTGTATTACTTTTAACCTTTTTGGCCTAATTTAACTTCTAATTTTTTAAAATATGGACTCCGTTTTTTTAACCTTATTTTAACTACGTTTTTATCTTTGTATTCTTTTAAACCCATATTTAACTTCTAATTTCTTAAAGTATGTCTCTACCATTTTTTTAATTTTCTTTTTGCTTAATGCAAAATTCATAGTTATGTTTTTTATAATTTTATTTAAACTATATTTAAATATATTTATTTATTTAACAGTTTTAATTAAGGTTAAAAAACGGTTTAAACTCTATTTCGATTTAACTCTTAAACCTTTTATAATATTTTAACTTTAGAGTTTACAATTATTTTTGGCGTAACCATTAACCTTTATTCTTAAATTGTATAAGTATTAAAGTTTAAGTTTATCTGATTAATCATTAAACTTTATTTTTTATAATAGATTTTGTGTAGGTGTGTATCATATTATAATTTGATCGTTAGGTCAAGATGTAAATACATTGTTATAGAACAACCGGGATTTTTGACGTTACAATATCTGCCTTTTTGAGTAAAGAATATTCTTAAATATGATTATTAAATATATTTTATAAAATAACAAATAAGGTTTCTATAAAGAAAAAAGCCTTATGTTCATAATCATGTCATGCTTAATCAAATCTTAATTTACCCTATATTTGTTCAATGGTACAATTTGCTCATGGTAAAACTTCATTTGGGTTCGATATACTTTATCTTCAACGAATGGCCTGACATTCAAAGTGGGTCGAGGCATATGGTTGCAGACTTGGTTAAGTGTTGTTAATGAGAATAGTAATTCACTATTCTTAAGAATAGTTGGTGGAGACTTTTTGGTTTATCATGCTATTACTCTAGGTTTACAACTATTTTTGTAAAATTATTAATATATTATCATGTAAATCACCTAATCTTATGATTTATTATGATCATAAATTTTAGATATATAAAACCCGACGTAACGCACGGACTATAAATGGAAGTATCTTAAATTAGAGAGGGATCAACGGGATTATAACGATATTTCTTAACTTAGAAAACGGAAATTACTGAGCAACAATTTTAGAACGAAATTGGCCGTAAAAAATTATGACGTTAAAGCAATAAAATTAGAATAATGATGGCCAGTAATTCGATTTTGATTTGGGTATGGCCGGTAATTCGGTTTTGATTTGGATTCGTGTTATTGAATTTGTATTCATATTAATTTTGTGTTGACCTATTTTCAACTTCTTTATTTCATGTCAGTTTTATATTGTGTCATTTTTCGTGTTGGGTTCGGGTTGTGTTTCATGTAAATCCATTTTGGTCAAATGTGTTCAACGTGTATATTTTTCGTTTTTCAAGTATGCTTTTCGTTTGAATTCCTCGTTCATGCCTATACTAATTTTGAATATGATATTCGTTTTGATTCAAAGTTAACGTTCGTTTTAATTTGACCCAAATTTCAAATTCGATGTTTGTTTCAATTCGATTCGAATTTCGGTTTTATTTTTATAAATGAAATTAACTAACAACTTGATGTAACAAAATTTTAGCAAAGTACTAATAAATTTTGACATTAAACTACCTTAATAGAATTAAAATTTAAAATTAATCCATGCTATAAATACCAACTACAAAGTAGTCAATAATCAAAGTACCAAAATGATATAGTTAAAATTTAAATCAATTACGGGTCACATAGAAAAATTTATAATCTAATGTTAGTACCATCTAACGGGTCATATAAGTCACTTTCGAGTTGATCCTAATCAGGTCTTTTTTTGTGTCGATTCATGTCACGCTTTTAACCCAATTTGATTTTGTGTTGTTTTTCATATCAGATTCGGATCATATTTCATGTTAGGTTGAAAATTGCCGGACTTCAAAATATAAGTTTATCATAGATATAGTACGATGTAGATCAATGTTGACATGGCTATTATCAAACTTGGCATATATCACTGGCATATATCGCGTACTGTGTGTGTATATGTAATTCGAATTAATTTTATTGAAAGTTTGCCTATATAAACATCACATTTCATTAAGCTATGAAATTTTCCTTTTATAAACATTAAAAAAACAATATTAATCAACAATTAAATTAACAACTACTTTGATTTTCATAAACATCATAACAACTTATAAAATCATTAAGAATCAAATTAACTACTTTGATTTTATAATCTATCTATCTATATCTTATATAACTTAGAATCTAATAAATCCTATGTGGCATGTAGGATTGATTAAAAAATTAGAAGTCTAAGTCAATTAGAGGGTGTATTAATCTGATGGGGCATCCAATCATTTATTTGGGCTTATTTAGCAATCGTAAATGGGCTTTGTTAATTGCAAATCAGTGGGCCAGGTTCAACTAAATGAGACCATTTATTCTGCTGACTGTTGATCTCCCATCTGGCGGTTTGAAGTTGAGCCATTATCGCATACGGCTCCTTAATTGCATACGTTTTCCATCAACCTAGGGCTGGTGGCTTCCCGTAATTCAATGAGGGCACGAATGAGTTGCTCTCGTGGACGGTTTAGTTAGTACAAATCGATTTTGTTTCTCTTAATGATGACTCGATGTATAAATAGGCCGTAAGCCTTATCCCGGCAACCCTCGAGCCTTCCAAAATCAATTCATGATTATAGGATATTTGGTGATTTCAAGATTGCCATTGTCACATAACTGTTTGTGGAAAATTGACCTCTTTCACTTATGATACATAATATCAGGGTTCTAAAAAACGCGCTATGGCGGCGCCAAGGCGCGACTCCGACGTTAAGAAACAGCCCTTGGCGGCGGGGTTAGGCGTGACGTAAGACAAGGCGGCATAAGGCGCGCCTTTACGCGCCAAATGGCGAGTTTTTTATAGCGTGGCGTGCAAAAAATAATTTTTTTTTATTTTTTTACTTTTTTATATACATTTTGCGATCGCGTATATTGAACTTCTATAAATTTGTATTTTGTAATTTGTATATGTTACGTTGCTCCTAATTTGTGCAACTTTGTGTAATCTATAAATTAATATTGATAAATTGGATATAAATATTTATAAAATATATACAAAATTGCCGCTTTAAAAAACGCCATGGCTCGCCATGGCTCCTATAACTTGAGGCTTGACCTCGCCGCCACGTCACACCTTACGTTATTTAGAACCATGCATAATATTGATTTAATTTTGTTCCTTAGATACTCATGCATGTTAATCCTTCATTATTGAAAATGAAGACTCATAAATGCAAGGACATGTACATGGTTTCGTTTTATGATTTAGACCTTAAGGTGGAAATTAAAGATGTAGAAAAAATATAATGCGTTATATGTACCGAAGTTGTAACACCGGGTTTCACGAGCTTAAAACTTAACGCCAATTTAAACTTTTTAATCAAAAGCTTGTAGCGGGATAAACAACGTTTACAAAAGATTAGTAATGTTCAGTAACTTGGCAGTTAATTTACATCAAAAAAATATGCCAAGTTCATATCTAACAGGTGTTACCAACTAGCGACAACCGACCACCGGATCACATAAACAACAACCAGTGTTCCCAAAAGATATGTACAACGACTACCATCAAGTTCCCGCCTCACAAGGCCAACTATGAATCCATATTACAACCTCTTGGACCATCAAACAACATCAAAATCCAAGACTAACATATTTCTCAAGGATTCAACCTATGAATCCACTTTTTTAACCTAAAACTCAATTTTAAACATCAAGAACACATACCTCTTGCTATAGAATCACTAGGAACTCAATTTCAAATGATAATCTCCACTCTTGGATTGATTTCAGCAGTAAATAGTGAGGGTATGTGTGTGTCGTGGGTGTGTTTGTGTATCAACAGAGAATTTGACCACAAATGGTCAAATATAAATCCATATATATAATACTTACAACATTTGACACAAACGGTCCCTTAACTTCTAAGTTTCAGATTTTGGCAATTTAAGCCCTCTAACTTGCTAACCATGTCTAACACTTTGCATACTACTTGTTCTAAACTCATATAGGAGCTTACGAACTTTGGGGCGTTACAGGTTGCAATGGCGATTGTGTGTGTGCATGTGTAGAGGGAGAGAGAGAGAGTGTGTGTGTGTGCATATGTGTGTATGTGTGTTTGTTCTTGGTGGCAGTGGTGATAACAACTGCGGAGGTGGCTATGGTGATTGTAGAGGTGGACGTGGGTGGTTGTTAGAGGTGTAGGCGGTGAAGAGTATGTTTGGGAAGGAAGAGAGAGAGAGAGAGAGTGTGTGTGTGTGTGTGTGCAACGACGAATCTAGAATAAAAAATCATGTGGTTCCCTCATTAAGTTAAACTAATAAAAATGAATGAGTCAAGTATACTTGAGCCGGGTCGGATAATTAAAACTAATATATGAACATATACCTAAAGGAGATATTTACGAAATTGTACCCGGCGAGGTCGGGTAGACTTGAAATATTTTTATAATTTTAGAAGGGTTAAACTATTGATATAACATGTATGTATATGAGAGACGGGATACACTTAATAACACCCTGCATCATCCATAGTTATATCCTAATAAACATTTACATCAAAATCTAATATAACATTAAACATATTTATTGATTTGTCGAATCTCATTCTAAAATACGGACAATCATTTGGCGGCACACATGAGTTCACATTGGTACAAAGGTCAAAACATATAACCTACACTTTCTTAGTTTCGTTTAGGTTTAAGATTATTTATTTATTTTATACTTCACAGTTCACACTTCTCAAATACATTTTTTTTTACTGATTTGAAAAGCAACCCAAATACAAATGAAAATATGTTTTGCGTTGGGTTATTTTATAAGTATAAGTTGGGTTGGATTATTGGCTATTAGTTTAAAGTATAAGTTGGGTTGAGTTATTGACTTGTTTTGCATTAGGTTGTTTTGTAAGAAGATAAATTTAAGTCTTACAATTTTTAATGTATTATTTATTCTATTTTATTTTATTAAATAATATAAAGTAGTTCCTATAGATTTTCTAAATAGTTTCTCAACAAAAATTTATATAAATTCTAAGAAAAACAAAAAAAATAGATAGGTCCTATGACCCACCTACCCATCACTTACATTCACCCTTGAGTGTGTGCGCGCGTGCAAGAAGAAAGAAAGAGACTGGTGTATTTGTATGTGTGTTTTGATGGATTTATTTTTAAAAAAGATCAAATATTTAAACCAAGTTAAAAATGGTAAAATGACCTAATTAAATACTGATATTTTCGGATTAAACTATGTTTTTATCGGTAAATATTGTGCGTTCTACACATATTTTGTGCTTAAATGGATATATAATACACTAAATTGTTGTTGGGATGTTTTCAGGTTAAAAGTGTTGAAAAAGTGGAAGACTCGGTGGAAAAACGAGAGAAAATGAGAAAAACTGTCAACTCCGACACACCTCCACTGTTTTGATCATATCTTGCTCATACAAACTCGGATTGAGGTGATTCAAGTGGCCACAAAAACTAGACTCAGAGGGCTACAACTTTAGTTTGATGGTCATCCCTCAAAACAGCTCGAGCCGCGAGCTAGGCCCCACCTCGCGCCGCGAGGTGCTCGCGCCATGAAGGAATCGAGCTTGTGCCGCGAGTAATGCTCTGGAAAATTGACCCTCGGGAACCCTATAGCTCGCGCCGCGAGCTTGCGCAGATCAGGTGCTTATAAATTTGATTTTTGATTCAAAAAATCAGATCTTTTGCCCTACAGCCGGCCCTAGGCGTCTTTTTCAGAGGTTTTCAACCCTGGAGGGTGAGGAAACACCCTTGGAGCTTAGGGGATCCATATTTCATCATCAATCATCATCATCAACAACTCGGTTTGTCGAATTCATGCTTGTTCTTCGATTAGTAATGATTTCTAAGACTTTGTTGGTTTGTTTAAGCCTGATTATGGGCTAATCACCTCTTGTATTCATCTTATGATTGAACCCTAATTGGGATATGTCTTGATTTCTTTGATTATTTAAGGATTGATTCTAGTTTCATGTTCATTCAATCAAAGTTTGGATTTTTAGGGTTTTCATATCTTATTTATGGATTCATGGTGCATGTTGAGTATAAATAGGAAGTTTATATGATATGTGTTCTTCTTTGAATGTTTGTCTATGAATAATTTAAGGTGTTTGCTAGGAAAAGCAATCAGAATCCAGGAACGGTAACCTAAACCTAATTATCTGGGGCTTTGCAATCGAGGAAACGGTTGGTTATGTTAAACTTGTTTAATGTGGTTGATGAATTATGAAGTAGGTTGTGTGGATTTGATGATCAATTGGAAGTTGTTATTCTTGTCCATCTCACAATAGTTGTATGAAATAGGAAATTGATTATGGCTAAGTCAATCCAGGTAATTAATTAAACTGATCTTGAGATATATCACAATAGGGGGAAAGATTAAGGTGAATACTTGTTTTCATCTGGTTGTTTGCAAAAGTTCATTTTTTTGTTTTTCTTGTCTGCTTAGTCATTAGTTATCTCTCTCAATACTGAAAACTCAACTGTTAGGTTAATTACTAGTCTGCTTTATTTCTTTGGTGTTGCACTGCTCCCTGTGGATTCGACACTCATTACTTACCTTTGCTATACTACCGCCGCTCACTAGATCTGAACTACCCACCATCGCACGCCGCCGCTATCACTGTTAAGAAACCATCGCACGCCGCCACCGTCATTGTTAAACCATATCTTGATTCGTTCTTTGGTTTGTTTTAGGGTTTAGTCTCATATTCTCTAATTTCTTCCCTTCTTCTTTACAGAGAATAATTTATTCCTCATTTTCTTTTAATTTGGAATTTTTGTAATTTTGTATATTTCTAGAAAAAAAAACCAATTGTTCAGAGATGGGAAAGCAAGGACCTTGCTGTCACTGTGGTGTTACAAGTGAGTTCATAATTTGGGGAATTAATTCTTCATTTTGTTGGGTTTTTGATTTACGGGTTCTGTTTTTGCTATTTTCTTTGTTTTTTGTTCCATATGCTCAGATTTGTTTCTGAGATCATGCTTGACAATATCTCAATACCCATATTGTGGATTGGTCTAGAATTGTTTGAAGACTACCTGGAAAAATATTCTTCATATATACAATTGTGACTAAAATTACTGTTCACGCATCGGACTAGAAGGTTCTAGGCTATTTTTATAATTCTTTATATATTATGTTTCTTATTTTTATTTTAGTATTTTTTATTTATAATATTTATTAAATATCCAAATTATTATCATATTATTATAAATATCAAATTACATTATAGAATTTATTTTAAATAATTTATAAATTAGATTATATGTGAAAGCTACAAAATATTAGTCAAACTCAAAATTAAAATAAGAATATAACTTTAATTTGATTAATTCGAACATGAATTGCCAGGATTATATATAATTTAGTTTTCATTTGATTAATATGTTTCATTTAAACACAATCAATAAATCGTACACATTACAGATATTAAAATTACTGTTCACGTCTAGAAGGTTCTAGGTTTCTTTTTTTTTTTAATTTTTTGTATATCATGTAAATTTTTTGTTTATTCTTTCTTTCATGTTTATTATTTATTTGTATATTCTTATTTTTATTTTAGTATTTTTTAATTATAATACTTATTAAATATCCAAATTATTATCATATTATTATAAAAATTATTTTAAATATTTTATAAATTAGATTTTGTGTGAAAGCTACAAATATTAGTCAAACTCAAAATTAAAATAAGAATTTAACTTTAATTTGATTAATTCGAACATGAATTGCCTAGATGATATTATTTAGTTTTCATTTGATTAATATGTTTCATTTGAACACACTCAAGCAATTGTACACATTAGTGAATGTAACAAAAATATTTATAAAAATTCAAATTACGAGTTTCTCTACACACAAAAACATACTGTAAATGTTAATAAATAAAAAGGACCTAACAACCAATAATGAAATATATGTATATCATAGTGTCTTTTAATTTCTTAAATATTATAATAATCAAACAATGTTTAGGTCTTGCAATTAGATAACAAGAAAATTTTAACTTTTATATATCCGTAGCGAAGCACGGGCTTATTATACTCGTTGGAAACAATTATTGACAAAATACATGATTGTTATGCTAATTGTTGTCTGTAACTCAGATTTTTATAATTTAATCTCTTGGAATATGGTTAATTATTGGGGTCTTTGGCAGCTTCAGATGGTATTCTCAATGTAGAACACAAGAAATGGTTGAAACTTGAGTTTGATTCTTCAAAATTGGATGTTTGACTTATTAAACTTCGTCAAATACTCTTTAACTACCTGCTGGTTTAAGAAATGATTTTTTGTTCTTATTCTTAGAACTGTTTTTTCTATTTAATTTTGTTTATAAATGTTTAATTAATAAATAATAAATGAACTTGAAAAGAAAATAAAGTTAAAAGAAAGGGTGGTGAAAATGGGTGTTTGACATCAAGGATAATATGGAAAATGACCAGAATACCCTTAGTCTATTCTTTGACTAACGGTCAAAGATAACACCAGTTAGTATAAAAGACTAAAAGTAAAACAATATGTCAACCATAAGGACTATCCATGTAGTTTTCAAGTTTAAAGGATTAAATATGAAATTTAACACAAATCACAGGGACCATCTTTGTAATTAACTTAAATAACTATGAGTATAACTTTTTGAAAAAAGAACAATTATAAAATAGCTAAGCAACCATCTATATAATAAAATGTTAAATTTATGATTGATTCTCATTATCAGACTTCTAACGGACAAAAGATCCGAAGAGATCTTCAATTCCCGCCCTATATCTCAGTTTTTAAGCTACTCATTAATTGTGACGATTCTCATTATGATACAACGGGCAAAAGATCCGACGAGAATCGATGCGACTTCAGTATATTATTGCATACCGTTCGTCCATCACCGCCAATGACTCATCATCGGTTGGTTTTTAGGAGATTTCTATCTCAATTTTCAAGCTACTCATTAATTTCCCCTTTTTACAGTAATAATCCATTTCTTTTCATCATTTATCTACATATAGTCGATCGGTTGAAGTGATTTCTTGTTCACAGTAAGAATAATCGATTTATACTGTTCGTTTCTTTGATTCTTCCATTCGTCTACAGATACTCCATTGGAAATGTAGGCACTATATATGAAGATGATCGATCGATCGATCGTACATGGCCAGTTTGGTTTTGCCTAGTTCGGAATGCGTGACGGAAAGTTCTTTTATTTCTTGTCTATAGTATTATTATAAGATCAAGAATCTTTTTCTTTTCATGTTATTGATTTCTTGTTCTCGCTAATTATAAACGATTTGAACTGTTACTTGATTTTTGGAGGATGTTTCTGGGGAGATTTGGCAGTCTAATTTGATGATGAACATATATGGCCGCTAGGGTTTTGCCTTTCCTGTTTTGTTCACAATGTGCTTCAGGGAACTATTATGTAAGTATATTTACATCTTGTCTCAAGAACTTCTACAAGATTCTGAATCATATTCTTTTCTGGTCACTGAAATATTTAAGTATAGTCTCTTTTAGATTCATAGTTTTCTTTTGATGTTTTTAGTTAGGTATGAGACATCAAGGTAAGATGTGATTGATCAAACAATTTTCTACTTGGCTGTTTCCTTCCGGATATGGAAAGATACCTCTACACCTACAGTTACAAACATCTAGAGAAGCTAGATTTATTCGCACAGATGATGATGGTCTAAAGATTTATAACTCTTGGTCTCTAAGGATACTACTTCTAAAGGAAACTGGTAAGTTTCTGCTGATGAGGGATCTGCTAGTGACTTGTATAATTTAGAATTTTAGAATCTTGTTATTCTAATTCATCTAATATTTTGTTGATACTTAACTTGCGTCTGACTCATCTTTTACATGTTATGCAGCTGGTGCGCATATACATACGTGACTTTAATTTGCAACGTATGCTGGTTTCATAGTTTAGTTGTGTGTGTCTGTGGATTCAAATAAAGTATTTGAAATCTTTTAATGGAGGTAGCTATTATAATAGGTTAGCGGGTCATAGTTGTTTAAGATAAAACACATTTCATACACACACCTCTTAGCTTCAAATAGATGTGTTGATCAAATAATTATCTACTTGGCTGTTTCCTTCGTGATATGGAATAGTATGTATGAGCAAGTGTTGAAGAGGTGATAAGGTACCTCTACAGCTACAGTTACAAACATCTAGAGAAGCTAGATTTTTATTTGCACAGATGATGATGGTGCTAAAGATTCATAACTCTTGGTCTCCAAGGATACTACTTCTAAAGGAAACTGGTAAGCTTCTGCTGATGAGGGATCTGCTAGTGACTTGTATAATTTAGGATTTTAGAATCTTGTTATTCTAATTCATCTAATACTTATCGATACTTAACTTGCGTCTGACTCATCTTTTACATGTTATGCAGCTGGTGCACATATACATAAGTGACTTTAATTTTCAACGTATGCTGCTTTGATAGTTGAGTTGATGTGTCTATGGATTCAAATAAAGGGATTTGAAATCCTTTAATGGAGGTAGCTATTTTCTTATTTCCATTATCGATAATTGTTTTTTAAAAAAAGATTCTATACTTTTTTAGTGCTAGTTCTTTAAACAAATAATTAGCATTTTGTTTTTAATTTCTTACCCATTTCATAGTTCTCTAGAACTTTTGCCAATTAGAAAAAAAAAAGAAAAAACCCTCATATTTTTATAGACACCAAAGTTTTCTAAAGGTCACTTTGTAACATAGAGTTTTGTTCAGGTATTTTCTTTTAAACCAAAGCTTTGAACATGTACACACATTCTTTTAATTTGCTTTCCTTTTAAATTTGTTTTCTTTATCATTTTACACTTGCATTGTTTACCGATATTAAAGATGTTTGCAGGTCTGTCAAACATGTTTCTGAGTGGTAGCTCGTGTCTATGGCACCACTCCAACTTCGTATCAAAGTTAAAAAATTAAATGTAAAAGTTTGATTATTAACATACAGATCATTACATGACTTTGTTTTCTCTTTTATTATGTATGTGTGATCGTGATTCTATTTTACATTATCTTGACTTGTCTTCAGATGATGGGGCTAAAGATTCATAAATCTTGGTCTTCCAAGGATACTACTTGTGAAGGAAAATGTAAGTTTTTTCCCGATGATATGCTAGTGACTGTCGTTTAAAATTTATGATTTCAGAATCATGTTACTCTAATTCATCCGATGTATATGGGATTGTTTGTTTGTGATTCTATTGTATTTTATTTTAATCTTGACTTGTCTTCAGGCAGGCTGGATGCACTTTTTTAAGGTTGGTTATTGGACAAAATGAACTTGAACAAGCAAATCAAATTATTTATGTAATAGTTATCTTACCGCAAGTGTTGACAAGTGGATGATATACTTCTACAGCTACATTTACATACATCCAGAGAATGAATTTAGTTTTGCAGATGATGGGGCTAAAGATCCATAAATCTTGGTCTCCAAGGATACTACTACTTTTGAAGGAAAATGTAAGTTTTTACTGCTAATGTGCTATTGACTGTCGTATTATATTTATGATTTCAGAGTCGTGTTATTTATGATTTCAGAGTCGTTTCATCTGATGTGTCTTACATATTTTTAAATGTTTTGCGCTAGTGCACATACATGATTCTAATATGTAACATACATGATTCTAATTTGTCTGTTGATTCAAACAAAGGATTGAAATCTATTAATGGGGGTAGCTATTAAAATAGTAGGTACCTGATTATTATTTACCTCGAATACTATTAAAAGAGACCTAATTTGTTTCCTTCCTTCCTGCCAGGAACAACACATGATTTGTATCCTGATTAGTATCTTCATCGATTGTACTACAGTGACACAATCAGGGAGATTTGGCACTGATATTTGAAGATGATCATATATAGCCGCAAGGGTTTTGTCTTTGTATGGTTCCATACAGAATGCGTTTGACGGAAAGTTCTTTTATTTCTTGTCTCAATTGTTATTATTACAAGATCAAGAATCTTTTTCTTTTCATGTTATCGATTTCTTGTTCACGCTAATAATAAACGATTTGTACTGTTAAGTGATTATTGGAGGATGTTTCTCGGGAAATCTGGCAGTCTAATTTGAAGATGGTGAATATGGCCGCTAGGGCTTTGCCTTTGTCCTGTTTTGTTCAGTGTGCTTCAGGGAACTATTATGTAAGTTTATTTATTTACATCATGGTCACTTAAATATGTAAGTATAGTCTCTTTTAGATTCATAGTTTTTTTCTTTTTTTTTTCTTGATGCTTTTAGTTAGGTATGAGACATCAATTTCAGATGTGTTGATCAAATAATTTTCTACTTGGCTGTTTCCTTCGTGATATGGAATAGTATGTATGAGCAAGTGTTGAAGAGGTGATAAGGTACCTCTACAGCTACAGTTACAAACATCTAGAGAAGCTAGATTTTTATTTGCACAGATGATGATTGTGCTAAAGATTCATTACTCTTGGTCTCCAAGGATACTACTTCTAAAGGAAACTGGTAAGTTTCTGCTGATGAGGGATCTGCTAGTGACTTGTATAATTTAGGATTTTAGAATCTTGTTATTCTAATTCATCTAATACTTATCGATACTTAACTTGCGGCTGACTCATCTTTTACATGTTATGCAGCTGGTGCACATATACATACGTGACTTTAATTTTCAACGTATGCTGCTGTGATAGTTGAGTTGATGTGTCTATGGATTCAAATAAAGGGATTTGAAATCCTTTAATGGAGGTAGCTATTATAATAGGTTTGCGGGTTATAGTCATTGTTTCAGATAGAACACATTTCATGCACACACCTCTTAGCTTCAAATAGGTGTGTGCGCTGTAAATATATAAATGACTCGTCTTTTACAAGTTATAGTTAATGTTAAAGATTAAACCCATTTCATACACCTCTTTGACCATGTGGTCAAATACACACTAGTTTTTTAAATCAACTCCTTTAAACATGATTTGAGATGTTTGGCATAGATTTTCTGTTTTCCTTGAAATATGTTGTAAAATACCTATTTTCTTTTTTCCATTATTGATAATTGTTTTTTAAAAAAAGATTCTATACTTTTTTAGTGCTAGTTCTATAAACAAATAATTAGCATTTTGTTTTTAATTTCTTACCCATTTCATAGTTCTCTAGAACTTTTGCCAATTAGAAAAAAAGAAAAGAAAAAACCCACATATTTTTATAGACACCAAAGTTTTCTAAAGGTCACTTTGTAACATAGAGTGTTGTTCATGTATTTTCTTTTAAACCAAAGCTTTGAACATGTACACACATTCTTTTAATTTGCTTTCTTTTTAAATTTGTTTTCTTTATCATTTTACACTTGCATTGTTTACTGATATTAAATATGTTTGCAGGTCTGTCAAACATGTTTCTGGGTGGTAGCTCGTGTCTATGGCACCACTCCAACTTCGTATCAAAGTTAAAAAATTAAATGTAAAAGTTTGATTATTAACATACAGATCATCACATGACTTTGTTTTCTCTTTTATTATGTCTGTATGATCGATTCTATTTTACATTATCTTGACTCGTCTTCAGATGATGGGGCTAAAGATTCATAAATCTTGGTCTCCAAGGATACTACTTGTGAAGGAAAATGTAAGTTTTTTCCCGATGATACGCTAGTGACTGTAGTTTAAAATTTAAGATTTCAGAATCATGTTACTCTAATTCATCCGATGTATATGGGATTGTTTGTTTGTGATTCTATTGTATTTTATTTTAATCTTGACTTGTCTTCAGGCAGGCTGAATGCACTTTTTTATGGTTGGTTATTGGACAAAATGAACTTGAACACGCAAATCAAATTATATATGTAATAGTTATCTTACCGCAAGTGTTGACAAGTGGATGAGATACTTCTACAGCTACATGTACAAACCTCCAGAGAATGAATTTAGTTTTGCAGATGACGGGGCTAAAGATCCATAAATCTTGGTCTCCAAGGATACTACTACTTCTGAAGGAAAATGTAAGTTTTTGCTGCTAATGTGCTATTGACTGTCATATTATATTTATGATTTCAGAGTCGTGTTACTCTAATTCATCAGACGTGTCTTACATATTTTTAAATGTTTTGCGCTAGTTCACATACATGATTCTAATATGTAACATACATGATTCTAATTTGTCTGTTGATTCAAACAAAGGATTGAAATCTATTAATGGGGGTAGCTATTAAAATAGTAGGTACCTGATTATTGTTTACCTCGAATACTATTAAAAGAGACCTAATTTGTTTCCTTTCTTCCTGCCAGGAACAACACATGATTTGTATCCTGATTAGTATCTTCATCGATTGTACTACAGTTACACAATCAGGGAGATTTGGCACTGATATTTGAAGATGATCATATATAGCCGCAAGGGTTTTGTCTTTGTATGGTTCCGTAGTCCGTACAAAATGCGTTTGACGGAAAGTTCTTTTATTTCTTGTCTCATTTGTTATTATTACAAAATCAAGATCTTTTTCTTTTCATGTTATCGATTTCTTATTCACGCTAATAATAAACGATTTGTACTGTTATTTGATTATTGGAGGATATTTCTCGGGAAATTTGGCAGTCTAATTTGAAGATGGTCATATATGGCCGCTAGGGCTTTGCCTTTGTCCTGTTTTCTTTTCTTTTTTCTTGATGCTTTTAGTTAGGTATGAGGCATCAATGTCAGATGTGTTGATCAAATAATTTTCTACTTGGCTGTTTCCTTCGTGATATGGAATAGTATGTATGAGCAAGTGTTGAAGAGGTGATATGGTACCTCTACAGCTACTGTTACAAACATCTAGAGAAGCTAGATTTTTATTTGCACAGATGATGATGGTGCTAAAGATTCATAACTCTTGGTCTCCAAGGATACTACTTCTAAAGGAAACTGGTAAGTTTATGCTGATGAGGGATCTGCTAGTGACTTGTATAATTTAGGATTTTAGAATCTTGTTGTTCTAATTCATCTAATACTTATCGATAACTTGCGTCTGACTCATCTTTTACATGTTATGCAGCTGGTGCACATATACATACGTGACTTTAATTTTCAACGTATGCTGCTTTGATAGTTGAGTTGATGTGTCTATGGATTCAAATAAAGGGATTTGAAATCCTTTAATGGAGGTAGCTATTATAATAGGTTAGTGGGTTATAGTTAATGTTTCAGATAGAACACATTTCATACACACACCTCTTAGCTTCAAATAGGTGTGTGCGCTGTAAATATATAAATGACTCGTCTTTTACATGTTATAGTTAATGTTAAAGATAAAACACATATCATACACCTCTTTGACCATGTGGTCAAATACACACTAGTTTTTTAAATCAACTCCTTTAAACATGATTTGAGATGTTTGGCATAGATTTTCTGTTTTCTTTGAAATATGTGGTAAAATACCTATTTCCTTATTTCCATTATTGATAATTGTTTTTAAAAAAAACATTTTATACTTTTTTAGTGCTAGTTCTTTAAACAAATAATTAGCATTTTGTTTTTAATTTCTTACCCATTTCATAGTTCTCTAGAACTATTGCCAATTAGAAAGAAAAAAAAAAAAAAACCCACATATTTTTATAGACACCAAAGTTTTCTAAAGGTCACTTTGTAACATAGAGTGTTGTTCAGGTATTTTCTTTTAAACCAAAGCTTTGAACACGAGCTACACACATTCTTTTAATTTGCTTTCTTTTTAAATTTGTATTCTTTATCATTTTACACTTGCATTGTTTACCGATATTAAAGTTGTTTGCAGGTCTGTCAAACATGTTTCTGGGTGGTAGCTCGTGTCTATGGCACCACTCCAACTTCGTATCAAAGTTAAACAATTAAATGTAAAAGTTTGATTATTAATTTGCAACATGCTGGTTTCATAGTCGAGTTGATGTGTCTATGGAATCAAATATAGGATTTAAAATCTTTCAATGGAGGTGGCTATTATAAAAAGTTAGCGGGCTATAGTTAATGTTTCAGATAAAACACACTTCATACACACACCTGTTAGCTTCAAATATGAATGTGCTCTGTAAATATCTCTAAAACTTTTGCCGATTAGAGAAAAAGAAAAAGAACCACATATTATTATATACTAAAAGTTTTCTAAACCAAAGCTTTGAACATGTACACAGATCCTTTCAATTTGCTTTCTTTTTTGAATTGGTTTCTTTATCATTTTACACTTACTTTGGTTACTGATTTATAATCTTTATTAAAACTCATTGGGTTCATCCAAATTCCAAAAATCTCTTTTCCAAAGATCGTCTTTTGTTTATAACTTTTTTCTCTTCCTTAAACTATACACTCAAATACTCTGTAATTTGTAACTTTTTTTTTTTAAATTTAGAACCATTAAATAATCATGTTTGCAGGTCTGTCACACATGTTTCTGGGTGCTAGCTCGTGTTCATGGCACCACTCCAGCTCCGTATCAAAGGAAAAAAATGTGAAAGTTTGATTATTAACATATATATCATCACATGACTTTGTGTTCTCTTTTAATATGTATGTGTGATTGTAATTCAATGTTTTCTTTATCTTGACTCATCTTCAGGAAGGCTGGATGCACATTTATATGGCTGATTATTGGTGAAAATGAACTTAAACAAGCATGTATCACTGAAGGAAATCAAATTAAATATGGAATAGTTATCTATCTGCAAGTGTCGACGAGTGGATGACATACTTTAACAGCTACATGTACAAACATTCAGAGAAAAAATTTAGTTTTGCAGTTGCAAGTGTCGACAAGTGGGATGAGATACTTTAACACCTTTCAGAGAAAAAATTTAGTTTTGCAGATGATGGGGCTAAAGATTTATAAATCTTGGTCTCAAGGATACCACTTCTGAAGGAAAATGTAAGTTTTGCCGATGATATGCTAGTGACTGTCGTATAACATTTATGAGTTCAGAATCTAGTCACTCTAATTCATTGGATGTGTCAGGCATATTTTTAAATGTTTTGCGGTAGTGCATATACATGATTCTAATTTGTAACATACTGATTTCGTAGTTTAGGACTTCAGGTGGTGTGTCTCTTGATTCAAACCAGTGATTGAAATCTATTAATGGAGGTAGCTATTATAATAATTGTATTTGTTGTCGGGGAAGAATAAGTTAGTGGGTTAAACTTGATGTTTTAACTGATTCTCTTCCTCTTCTCGTTCTTTTTGCAGTGGTAGTTGTGAATGGAAGAGTATTTGCAGTCTCTTGGGTTGAGAAATCTAATTTAGCTGCTGCTTAGAAATGATATTTCCTACCTAACCCAAATAATGTAAATATCTACGACCGCAGGTTCTTGAAGCGCTATAACCGTAGTCTTAGCAGGTACCTGATTAGTATTTATCTCAGATCAATTAAACGAGACCTGTTTTGGTTCTTTCCTTCCTACCAGGAAGAACACATGATTTTTATCCTGAGATAAATAATTTGAAAGGAAGAAGCTAATAATTTCTGCTCTTCTGTTTTGGTAACATGGTAGGTGAGAAAGCAAGGAGGAGATCTGGAGCTTCTTCATCTGTTGATTTCTACTTCAGTTTGCCTGTTCTTCAATGAGTTCTTCTCTTCTTTCTGTTGATGTCTTCTCGGTTTGCTGTTCATTTAATCGATTTTTCAGTTCCTTTCCTGATATTCCAATGGAGAAGGTTTTATGGGAGATTTACATAGCCTTTAGGGTTTTGCCTCTATATAGTTTCATTCACAATGCGCTTGACGGAATAATCATGTAAGTTTATTTACGTCATTTCTCAAATTGTTTTACAAGATCCAGAATCATATTCTTTTCTTGTTATTAGTTTCTTGCATATAGTAACAGTCATCGTCTTCTACTGTTGATTGATTGGTTTTCGGTTTGCTGTTCATATAATTGGTTCTTCAATTCGTTTCCAGATATTCCATTGGAGAAGGTTTTATGGGAGATTTACATAACCCGTAGGGTTTTGCCTCTATATAGTTTCATTCTCAATGCGCTTGACTGAATAATCATGTAAGTTTATTTACGTCATTTCTCAAATTGTTTTACAAGATCTAGAATCATATTCTTTTCTTGTTAACAATCATCGTCTTCTACTGTTCATTGATTTGTTTTCTTGTTTTAGTTTTCATGTATGGCTGGTAGGGTTTGCCTTTTTTCAGTTTTTTCACAATGTGCTTGCCAGTAAGTTTATTTACTTTCCGTCTCAACATGTTTTACAAGATCCAGAATCATATCATTAGTTTGACATCAAACACTTTACTACTTGGCTGTTCCACAATAACTTTGTGTCATAAAGAGAATTTTGTTAGTAAAATAACAACCAATGCGAGATGTTTGAGTGACAAAGTAACCATCATGTTAAATAATATAAAGTGTAATACTTTTTATGCCGTTATTTAAAATCTTTTATTCAAATATAAATTTATGATGATATCATGATATAGACGGATATTATTCCAACGTGCAAAAGATTCAAGGAGATGTTTCAGGGGAGATTTGGCAGTATGATTTTAAGATGATCATATATGGCGGCTAGGGTTTTGCCTTTGTTCTGTTTTGTTCACAATGAGCTTCACGGAACAATTATGTAAGTTTATTTACTACCTTTCTCAAGAAGCTCTGCAAGATTCAGAATCATATTCTTTTCTGGTCTCTTCTAAATTAATAGGTTTTGTTTGATGTTTTTAGTTAGAAATGTGACATACTGACATCAAGGTCAGATGTTATCAAACAATTTTCTACTTGGCTGTTCCCTTCAAGATATGATTTTCCCTTTTATAAATTTAACACATTACTTTCAATCGAAGAAAAATTTGTTATAAAAGAAAAGATGTGAAGGTGTGATGATTAATGGATAAGCATATAAAGCAAATTAAAGTAGACATGGAATAGGTATGTATGAGCAAGTGTTGAATTTTATTTGCGCACATGATGATGGGGCTAAAGATTCATAACTCTTGGAAGATGGTAAGTTTCTGCTAGTGACTGTTGTATACTTTAGGATTTTAGAATCTTGTTACTCTAATTCATCTAATATTTATTGATACTTGCGTCTGACTCATCTTTTACATGATTTGCACGTGGTGCATATACTTACGTGGCTTTAGTTTGCAACATGCTGGTTGCATAGTTCGGGTGATTTGTCTGTTGATTTAAACAAAGGATTGAAATCTGTTAATGGAGGTAGCTTTAAATGTTTTCAAATAAAATGCACTTCATACAGAAACCTCTTAGTTTCAAATATACAGAAACCTTGTTTGGAAGAGGTTTATATTGGGAGGTTTCTACTTCGGTTTGCCAGTTCTAGAATGATTTCCTGTTTACAGTATGTATCTTTGATTTTGCTATTTGTTTCTTTGATTTATTCGATTCGTTATACTTCATTGGAGAAGGTTTTATGGGAGATTTGGGCGCTAGTTCTGAAAATGATCAGTCAGTAGGGTTTTGCCTCTTTATAGTAAAATTCGCAATGTTTTTGAACAATCATTTAACTTTTTATACTTCTTGTCTTGAATTGTTCTATAGGATTCAGAATCATAGTCTTTTCCATAGTCACATAGATCGCTACATCATCCGCGATCTTCGATCTGGATCGCACATTCCGGCAACATGGTACGATCGCGTTCTAGTCGTCTATCGGTTCGAGATCCGAAACGCTGGTCATCGGTGTCCAATTTGATGGTCAGTTCGTGGCACTATGATGATAGATCATTTATGGCTGCAAGGGTTTTGTCTTTGTATAGTTTCGTTCACAATACATTTGACGCAACAATCATGTAAGTTCGTTTATTTCTTGATTTCTTGTTTAAGGTAACAATAAATGATTTGTAGTGTTATTTGATTCTTTTTCGTTTGAAGTTGCTCCATTGGAGGATGTTTATGGGGAGATTTAGCAGTATGATGTGAAGATGATCATATATGGCCGCTAGGGTTTGCCTTTGTTTTGTTTTGATCACAATGTGCTTCACGGAACAATTATGTAAAGTTAATTTACTTCCTGTCTCAAGAAGCTCTACAAGATTCAGAATCATATTCTTTTCTGATCTCTTTTAAATTCATAGGTTTTGTTTGATAATTTTAGTTAGAAATGTGACATCAAGGTCAGATGTTATCAAACAATTTTCTACTTGGCTGTTCCCTTTGAGATATGATTTTCCCCTTCATATTTTTAACACATTAAACATGGTTGCATAGTTCAGGTGATTTGTCTGTTGATTTAAACAAAGGATTAAATTTTGTTATTGGGGGAAGAATCAGTTTGAAAAATACCAACTATTATTTGAAATCAACTCCTTTAAACATGTTTTGAGATGCCTACTTTCTTATTTTATTGATAATTGTTTTTTAAAATTTTATTCTATTCTTGTTTAAAGCTTGTTCTTTAAGAACAAAATTAGCATTTTGTTTTTAATTTCTTATCTTATTTATAGTTCTCTAAATTTTTTGCCGATTAGAAAATGTAAAACCATAGATCTTTATAACCTCCAAAAACTCTTCTAAAGACCACTTTTTAACATAAATTTTTGTTTTGTTGAAGTCTGTGGTTATACCTTCTTTTTATAGGTGTTTCAGGTATTTTTTTTAACTAAAGCTTTGAACTTGTACACCGACCTTTCAATTTTGTTTTCCTTTTTAGATATTTTTCTTTATCATTTTACACTTACATTGGTTACCGATTTATAATTTTCTTGGGTTCATCCAAATTCCAAAAACTCTTCTAAAGATCTTTTGTCTTCGATATTTTTTTCCTGCTAAAACCAAAAACATGTTTCTGGGGGATAGCTCATGTCTATGGCACCACTCCAGTTCCCTATTAAAGGGAAAAATGTGAAAGTTTGTTGATTTTTTTCTCCCCCTCAAACTATACACTCAAATACTCTGTAATTTGTAACCTTTTTTAAAAATTAGAACCATTAAACATGTTTGCAGGTCTGTCAAACATGCTTCTGGGGGCTAGCTCATGTCTATGGCACCACTCCAGTTCTGCATTAAAGGAAAAAATGTGAAAGTTTGATGGTTAACATGCATATCATCTAGTGACTTTGTTTTCTAATATATTATGGACATGTGATTCTGATTCTTGTTTTTTTAAATATGATCTCGTCTTCAGGCAGGATAGATGCACTTTTTTATGGTTGACAATGGAGAAAATGAACTTGGAACAAGCATCTATCTGCAAGTGTTGAAGAGTGGATGAGATACCTTTAAAGGAAAATATAAGTTTCTGGCTTTCTGCTAATGACAGCTTGGTGTGATCTGCTGGTGGCAAAACTTGCGTCTGATTCGTATTTATTTAAATGACTTGCAGCTAGTGCCTATATGTGAATCTGTAACATGCTGGTTTCATAGTTCAGGACCTCAGGTGATGTGTCAGTTAATTCAAACAAGGATTGAAATCTTTCAATGGAGGTAGCTGTGTTGTTAAACTGATTCTCCTCTTTTCATTCTTTTTGCAGTGATAGTTGTGAATGGAAGAGTAACTGCAGTGTGTCGGGTTGAGATTTCTTCATCTCTACCTACAATGAACTGAAGTTAGATAGGCTTCAGCATGGTCATGCTGTTTACAGCATAACGATTTCTATTCTATCCACATTTGATTCTCATCTGTCTTTATGTAGGTGGTGTATGCATGCATTTGAGGATGTCCATAATGTTGTCAGATTGCAATTTGATATGGGAAGAAATTATTTCTTTCACCACACAAATAGCTAGTTTTAACTTTTAAATGGATTTTTTTCTTTGGCCAGATGATAGGATAATCCTCAAACCCATAATGGTTTATCTTTCTAGTTCATGTCCATGATTTTCATTAGTCAATGAATAATGTTGACCTTTTGAAGTTGACACTTTTTCAGGTTGCTGAAGTTTTTTGTAGTAGAATCCGCATTCAGCTATATTATATCCTCTTTCTGGTACGTCCTCTATTTTTCATGGCTTTTGATGTCTATACAAAAATTTCTAGGAATTTGAATTGAGATTAATAGGCATAAGAATCTGATCTGATTATACTATTTTAGATGAGTTATGCTTGTTTCATTCATGTGAATACTGAATAAGGGGTATTAGGACCTGTTTGTATTTTGAGCCAAGGAGTCTGACTGTCATTTACATGGTTACTACAACACCACCAACATTATCCAATCCCTTTGAGTCGGGGTATGAGAGAGATAAAATGTAGACAATTATATCCCTAAACGTAAATAGAGAGATTGCTTCCTGAGATAGACCTTCGGCAATGAAAACAAAAGAAATAAAAAGAAGAGAAAATAAATAAAAAACTAGAAAAAACAACAAAGAAAATAATAATAGAAAAACCAAATACATAGATAGTTAAATAAATAAACAAATACAATTTAAAAAGACCAACATAATAGTAATTAAAAGTGGGGGTACCAATGAAAGTATCATAACAACAACAACAACAATACCCAATCCCGCTATAGCGGGGTATGGGGGAGGTAAAATGTAGACAATCATACATCTACCTGTAGATAGAGAGATTGCTTCCTGATATAGACCTCCGGCAACGAAAATAAAAGACAAAACACAAAAGAAGAGAACATAAATAAATACATGAAAAAAAGAAAAAAAACATTAACAAAGGAAACTAATAATAATAAAAAAGTTAAGTACGGAGAATAATTAAATAAATAAACAAATACAGTTTAAAAAAAGGATACCTAAAAAAATCTAAAGTGGGTGTACCAATTGAAAATTGGTGAAGTAAAATGGAGAAAATATAGAAAAAGATGTACAAGAATAAAGTAGAAACGAAAAGAAAAAAAAGGTTAAAATACAAAGTATTCACCGCTAAGATAAAAAGGAGTTACTCCACACGTCTAATGTCAAGTCTTATCGAAAGCCTAAGATTGTCAAACACTCGTCTTCCTATCCCTGAATCTTAATCCTCCTTCTCCAAGATAACCTATGTCCTCGGAGAGAGAAAGTTCATGCAAATCCGCTCTAACTCTATCATCCCACCTTAGAGAAGGACGACCACGCCTCCTAGAGCCATCAACTATAATCGATTCGACCCTCCTAACTGGTGCTGTTGGTTGCCTCCTTTTAACGTGTCCGAACCAACGCAATCTTCCCTCTCTCAACTTGCTGACAATAGACACCACTCCTAACTCGTTTTTGAAAACACTAATCTAAATTTTATCTAACAGGGTCTTCCCACAAGTACATCTAAGCATCCTCATCTCTGCCACTTCCATCTTCTCCGCCTGCGTCTTTTTCAAGGGCCAACACTCGGATCCATATAACTTGAACTCCTGTTGCCGCTCTCCACTTTTTCAAGGGCCAATCTGTAGAATTTACCTTTCAAGGGCCAATCTGTAGAATTACCTTTCAACTTAAGTGGTACTTTTTTGTCGCATAGAACTCCTGTTGCCGCTCTCCACTTTTTCCATCCAACTTGAATTTGATTGGAAACATCCTCATCTATCCTCACTGATCTGTGTAATAAGGAACCCAAGTACCTAAAAGACTCCTGGGGTCTCAAGGTGTGATCTCCAATGCATCTCCTTGGCTGTCGTCATTTTCATTCTTGCAGAAATCGCAAAAAAGATATTCCGTCATATTTCTACTAATTCGGAGTCCTGCTTCTTCAAGCGTTGCTCTCCACTGTTTTAATCTCCTATTCAGCTCCTCTTTCGAATCCGAAACCAGGACATTGTCGTCAGCAAATAACATACACCATGGGACCCCTCCCTGAATCCCCTTAGTTAGCTCATCAAGAATCACTGTAAAAATGAACGGGCTAAGTGCAGACCTTTGGTGAAGGCCTCGTTGCACCGGGAAGTACTCACTGTCTCCCACCGGTGTTCTCGCGCTGGACAACGCTCCGTCATACATGTCTTTTAAGATTCTAACATAACGCCCAGGGATCGCTCTATCATTTAAAGTCCTCCAAATAAGCTCTCTAGGAACACTATCGTACCAATGAAAGTATGATAAAGTAAAATGGAGAAAAATAAAATAAAATAAAAAAGAAGGTAAAAGAAAAATGAATATATTGACAAAGAAATAAAGATAAAGAAGAAATTCTAAGTAATCACCACTTAGATAAAAAGGAGTAACTACACAAATATAATGTCAAGGCTTATAGGAAGCCTAAGATTGTCAAACTATCGCCTTCCTATCCCTGTATCCTAATCCTTCTTCTCCAAGAGAGCCTTTCTGAGATCATGTCCTCTGAGAGAGAAAGCTTCTGCAAATCTGCTCTAACTCTATCCTCCTACCTCAGAGCAGGATGACCACGCCTTCTAGTGCCATCAACTAGAATCGATTCCACCCACGTAACTGGATCTGTTGCTTGTCTTCTTTTAACATGTCCGAATCAACGCAATCTCCCTTCTCTCAACTTGCTAACAATAGACGTCACTCCTAATTCGGTTTTGAAAACACTTATCGGAATTTTATCTAATAGGGTCTTCCCACAAGTCCATCTAAGCATCCTCATCTCGGCCACTTTCATCTTCTCCGCTTGTGCCTTTTTCAGAGACCAACACTCGGATCTATATAACATGGCCGATCTAACAACCGGTCTGTAGAATTTTTCTTTGAGCTTAAGTGGTACTTTTTTGTAGCATAGAACTCCTGTCGCCGCTCTCACTTTTTCCATCCCACTTGAATACGACTAGTAACGTCCTCATCTATTCTCCCCGATCTGTGTAATAAGGAACCGAAGTACCTAAATGACTCCTGGGGTCTCAAGGCGTGATCTCCAATGCAGATATCTTGGTTGTCATCATTTTCGTTCTTGCCGAAATCGCAGAAAAGATACTTCGTCTTATCTCTACTAATTCGAAGTCCTGAATCTTCTAGCGCTGCTCTATTCAGCTCCTCTGATCTAATCTTCTATTCAGCTCCTCTTTGAATATGAAACCAGGACAATGTTAGCAGCGAATAACATACACCATGGGACCCGTCCTTGAATCCCCCTAGTTCTCATCAAGAAATCACTGTAAAAGTGAACGGGCTAAGTGTGGACCCTTGGTGGAGGCCTCGTTGCACCGGGAAGTACTCGCTGTCTCACACTGGTGTTCTCACGCAGGACAACACCCCATCATACATGTCTTTTAAGATTCTAACATATCGCCAAGGAATCGTTCTATCATGAAGAGTCCTCCAAATAAGCTCTCTAGGAACACTATCGTACGCTTTCTCTAAATCATCGAACACCATATGCAGATTACGCTGTCTTTCCTTACGCTTCTCCCTGAGGTTTCTAATCAAATGTACTGCCTCTATCGAAGACCTACCTGGCATAAATCCGAATTGATTTTCCGCACTCTAGTTTCACGTCTCAACCTATTTTCTATCACCCTCTCCTATAACTTCATAGTATGGCTAAGGAGTTTAATACCACGATAGTTCCCGCAAATTTGCGCGTCCCCTTGTTCTTAAATATTGGGATAACCACAATACATCTCCATTCCTCTGGCATCTTAGCTGATTTAAAGATCAGGTTAAAAAGACTCGTTAGCTACTTAATGCCCGGCTCTCCAAGACACCTCCACACTTCAATAGGGATTTGATTGGGTCCTGCAGCTTTGCCTCCCCCCATCTTGCGTAGGGCACTTTTAACTTCCAGTGGGGAAATCTTTGTGCAATAACAGTTGTTACGAACACTTCGATCTACCTCAAATCTCTCCCTGTTACCCGGCCAATCAGTTTGTGTCTACGTGTTACCCGTCCAACCATTTACATGGTTACTAAAAATGATTTAAGGTAAGTATCAATAAGTTTTATTGAGAATTAAAATATCCAAGTTATTAAGGAGCCAACAACACTAAGACATAATAAGGAATTTACAAATATTCCTCGGGGTCGGGGACCGCTAAGAATGGAGTTGGAATTATTTTAACATGTTAAAGGACAATGTAGTAGAGGTGAACAGGTGTAACGATAGTTTGATGTCGATTAAGGTGGTTTTAGGAGAAATAGTAGTTAATGTAGTGAGTGCTTCAGGTGGGTTTGGGAGAAGAAGAAAAGACTAGCTTCTGGGAGTCCATGAATGATCTTGTGAGAGGGATTCTAGAGGAGCAACTGATGTATATAGGAGGAGATTTTAATGGTCATATAGGAAAAGGAGAAGAGGGGTACCCAGGTATACACGGAGGCTTTGGATTTGGGATGAGGAACGAAGAAGGACGTTCTTTACTTGAGTTTGCTTCTACCCACGACTCGGTCATCACAAATTCATTTTTTGAGAAAAGGGAAACCCACTTGATCACTTACCTTAGTGGAGGTCATAGCACGCAGATCGACTACCTTCTTGCGCGTAAAAGGGATATTAGAAATTGCAATGACTGTAAGGTCCTCCTCGAGAGTCTGGGTATCGTAGCATTGTCTATTAGTGTTAGACATCATTTTCAGGAAAGGAGTTCTTAGGGACAGAAAGGAGGATAGACCTAGAATTTTATGAAGAAATCTAAGAGGGGAGGTAATAGAGGACTTTAGAAAGAATGTAGTTGTAGAGATTGACAGAACCCTCCCGTGGGATGCAGACGCGGCATGGAACCGCATGACCAGAACAATTAGAGAGGTAGCCAAAGAAACGCTAGGAATTACTTCTGGCAAAGTACGTGTCCAAAGAGAATCATGGTGGTTTAACTACGGGTCCAAGCTAAAGTTAAAAGAAAGAAAGCTTGCAATAAGAATTTAGTCCTAGCTAGGGAAGGGGAAGGCGAAGATTGCACGAGAGCATTGATAATTTATAGCGAAGAAAGTAGCAGCGCAGACGAAAGATAGAGCTTTTGAAGACTTATACAATAGATTAAACTCTAAAGAAGGGCAAAAGGAAATATTCAAGTTGGCGAAAGCCAGAGAGAGGAGAAAAAAGGATTTAGGAAATATTAGGTTTATCAAAGATGAAAGAGGGGAAGATCTTTCTAAGGATAAGGATATTAGACGTAGATGACCCGATTGCTTTCTCCATCAGTTTAATCAGGAGCCTAGACTTGATAGGAGGGGTAGTGAAGAGAGCGTTGTCGTGGGTGGGCGTGTTCATAACAATTGCTATTGCACTAGGATTTCTTCAGGGGAAGTGAGAAGAGCTTTACGCAAGATGGGAAGAGGAAAGACGGCGAACCTGATCAAATACCTATCGAGGTGTGGAGGTGTCTTGGGGAGTCGGGAGTTAATTGGCTCACGAACCTTTTTAACTTGATTTTCAAAACAAGTAAGATGTTAGACGAATGGAGACGTAGCGTTGTCATACTCATATATAAGAATAAGGGAGATGTCCAATTTTGATAATTATATGAATTTGAAATCTCTTGATTACCAAGATAAGATCAATCCGTTCAAATTCCGATTATATCCCATAATTAAGGGATGTCAGTTTAAATATTAAGAACATAATTATGATAATTATAAATAAAATATTACAGAGAACAATTTCCTTAACGTTTTCTTTTATTAATTAAAATTTTTGGCTGGCTAGGGGCAACCCAATCGGTCGAACCTAGATCAAACTTATTTTATACAAGTGTGCACTCCACACATTCTAACTTGTCTTAAATCAAGTTATGAACTCCATTGGTAATCTGTAAAACTCCATTACACTAGAATGACTCGGTGACCACTAAAATCAAGCTCTTGTATTTTGTTTATGGTAGTGATGTTAATTAGATTCATATAATAGGGTTGAAGTAAGTTTCAGTCGACCATGGAGGGATTGGAACCTGTGGTCATAAGAGGATATTCAGTTTTGTTGTTGTTTATAGTAAAATATCCATGTTGTAGACCTGAATTTCTTGAGTTTTCGGTGATAATTGTTCTTGTTATGAATTTCTTGTTGTTGTAGACCTGAATTTTTTGGTGATAATTGTCTTAAATATGATTAGGAGTTTTCGGGTTAATTTCTTGAGTTTCATGTTCTTGAGTACGTTTGCAGAAGCTACACGGCCAACTAAATGTGACCATGTGTACCATGGCATCGTCGAGGGTGGGGATGGGTGGAAAATTTTCCATTTAATACTATCATATTACATTAAAATTTTATTTAAATTGTAAAATTTTATATAAATATATATTTAGATTATATTAAATATCATATATTAAAATTTATGTTACTCGTCGCAAAACACGAGAACCCTCTCATTTCATTATAATACCATACAATTTGCAAGAAAAAAAAGTCACCTGCATGATATATGTTAGAGAATGAGTTTGTTAACAAAAGGTGTGCTTGCCGGATTGGTAGGGATGTTGTTTCTTACCCAAAATACCTGGGTTCGAATTTGGTTGAAGCAAAATTCCGACTTATTTTTCTGCTTTGTTTTCTATATAAACTTTGTATTACTTTTAACCTTTTTGGCCTAATTTAACTTCTAATTTTTTAAAATGTGGACTCCGTTTTTTTAACCTTATTTTAACTACGTTTTTATCTTTGTATTCTTTTAAACCCATATTTAACTTCTAATTTCTTAAAGTATGTCTCTACCATTTTTTTAATTTTCTTTTTGCTTAATGCAAAATTCATAGTTATGTTTTTTATAATTTTATTTAAACTATATTTAAATATATTTATTTATTTAACAGTTTTAATTAAGGTTAAAAAACGGTTTAAACTCTATTTCGATTTAACTCTTAAACCTTTTATAATATTTTAACTTTAGAGTTTACAATTATTTTTGGCGTAACCATTAACCTTTATTCTTAAATTGTATAAGTATTAAAGTTTAAGTTTATCTGATTAATCATTAAACTTTATTTTTTATAATAGATTTTGTGTAGGTGTGTATCATATTATAATTTGATCGTTAGGTCAAGATGTAAATACATTGTTATAGAACAACCGGGATTTTTGACGTTACAATATCTGCCTTTTTGAGTAAAGAATATTCTTAAATATGATTATTAAATATATTTTATAAAATAACAAATAAGGTTTCTATAAAGAAAAAAGCCTTATGTTCATAATCATGTCATGCTTAATCAAATCTTAATTTACCCTATATTTGTTCAATGGTACAATTTGCTCATGGTAAAACTTCATTTGGGTTCGATATACTTTATCTTCAACGAATGGCCTGACATTCAAAGTGGGTCGAGGCATATGGTTGCAGACTTGGTTAAGTGTTGTTAATGAGAATAGTAATTCACTATTCTTAAGAATAGTTGGTGGAGACTTTTTGGTTTATCATGCTATTACTCTAGGTTTACAACTATTTTTGTAAAATTATTAATATATTATCATGTAAATCACCTAATCTTATGATTTATTATGATCATAAATTTTAGATATATAAAACCCGACGTAACGCACAGACTATAAATGGAAGTATCTTAAATTAGAGAGGGATCAACGGGATTATAACGATATTTCTTAACTTAGAAAACGGAAATTACTGAGCAACAATTTTAGAACGAAATTGGCCGTAAAAAATTATGACGTTAAAGCAATAAAATTAGAATAATGATGGCCAGTAATTCGATTTTGATTTGGGTATGGCCGGTAATTCGGTTTTGATTTGGATTCGTGTTATTGAATTTGTATTCATATTAATTTTGTGTTGACCTATTTTCAACTTCTTTATTTCATGTCAGTTTTATATTGTGTCATTTTTCGTGTTGGGTTCGGGTTGTGTTTCATGTAAATCCATTTTGGTCAAATGTGTTCAACGTGTATATTTTTCGTTTTTCAAGTATGCTTTTCGTTTGAATTCCTCGTTCATGCCTATACTAATTTTGAATATGATATTCGTTTTGATTCAAAGTTAACGTTCGTTTTAATTTGACCCAAATTTCAAATTCGATGTTTGTTTCAATTCGATTCGAATTTCGGTTTTATTTTTATAAATGAAATTAACTAACAACTTGATGTAACAAAATTTTAGCAAAGTACTAATAAATTTTGACATTAAACTACCTTAATAGAATTAAAATTTAAAATTAATCCATGCTATAAATACCAACTACAAAGTAGTCAATAATCAAAGTACCAAAATGATATAGTTAAAATTTAAATCAATTACGGGTCACATAGAAAAATTTATAATCTAATGTTAGTACCATCTAACGGGTCATATAAGTCACTTTCGAGTTGATCCTAATCAGGTCTTTTTTTGTGTCGATTCATGTCACGCTTTTAACCCAATTTGATTTTGTGTTGTTTTTCATATCAGATTCGGATCATATTTCATGTTAGGTTGAAAATTGCCGGACTTCAAAATATAAGTTTATCATAGATATAGTACGATGTAGATCAATGTTGACATGGCTATTATCAAACTTGGCATATATCACTGGCATATATCGCGTACTGTGTGTGTATATGTAATTCGAATTAATTTTATTGAAAGTTTGCCTATATAAACATCACATTTCATTAAGCTATGAAATTTTCCTTTTATAAACATTAAAAAAACAATATTAATCAACAATTAAATTAACAACTACTTTGATTTTCATAAACATCATAACAACTTATAAAATCATTAAGAATCAAATTAACTACTTTGATTTTATAATCTATCTATCTATATCTTATATAACTTAGAATCTAATAAATCCTATGTGGCATGTAGGATTGATTAAAAAATTAGAAGTCTAAGTCAATTAGAGGGTGTATTAATCTGATGGGGCATCCAATCATTTATTTGGGCTTATTTAGCAATCGTAAATGGGCTTTGTTAATTGCAAATCAGTGGGCCAGGTTCAACTAAATGAGACCATTTATTCTGCTGACTGTTGATCTCCCATCTGGCGGTTTGAAGTTGAGCCATTATCGCATACGGCTCCTTAATTGCATACGTTTTCCATCAACCTAGGGCTGGTGGCTTCCCGTAATTCAATGAGGGCACGAATGAGTTGCTCTCGTGGACGGTTTAGTTAGTACAAATCGATTTTGTTTCTCTTAATGATGACTCGATGTATAAATAGGCCGTAAGCCTTATCCCGGCAACCCTCGAGCCTTCCAAAATCAATTCATGATTATAGGATATTTGGTGATTTCAAGATTGCCATTGTCACATAACTGTTTGTGGAAAATTAACTGTTTATGGCGGCGCCAAGGCGCGAGGCGCGACTCCGACGTTAAGAAACAGCCCTTGGCGGCGGGGTTAGGCGTGACGTAAGACAAGGCGGCATAAGGCGCGCCTTTACGTTCCAAATGGCGAGTTTTTTATAGCGTGGCGTGCAAAAAATATTTTTTTTTATTTTTTTTACTTTTTTATATAAATTTTGTGATCGCGTGTATTGAACTTCTATAAATTTGTATTTTGTAATTTGTATATGTTACGTTGCTCCTAATTTGTGCAACTTTGTGTAATCTATAAATTAATATTGATAAATTGGATATAAATATTTATAAAATATATACAAAATTGTCGCCTTAAAAAACGTCATGGCTCGCCATGGCTACTATAACTTGAGGCTTGACCTCGCCGCCACGTCACACCTTACGTTATTTAGAACCATGCATAATATTGATTTAATTTTGTTCCTTAGATACTCATGCATGTTAATCCTTCATTATTGAAAATGAAGACTCATAAATGCAAGGTCATGTACATGGTTTCGTTTTATGATTTAGACCTTAAGGTGGAAATTAAAGATGTAGAAAAAATATAATGCGTTATATGTACCGAAGTTGTAACAACGGGTTTCACGAGCTTAAAACTTAACGCCAATTTAAACTTTTTAATCAAAAGCTTGTAGCGGGATAAACAACGTTTACAAAAGATTAGTAATGTTCACTAACTTGGCAGTTAATTTACATCAAAAAAATATGCCAAGTTCATATCTAACAGGTGTTACCAACTAGCGACAACCGACCACCGGATCACATAAACAACAACCAGTGTTCCCAAAAGATATGTACAACGACTACCATCAAGTTCCCGTCTCACAAGGCCAACTAATCAGCACCTGCAAAAAGGGAAAATCCTGCACCGTTAGCTACACTAGCTAGTGAGTACAGACTTACACATAAGTATCAACAAACAGGTTATTACAACACAGGAACAACACACAAGGCTATCCTATCACAACGCGGTGTGCCAACGTATCAGTATGAGTCACATCTCGCAGGGTGAGAACCCCGCTCAACAACTCTAACTGGGGGTATCAGCAACAACCAACTGCACTGGTGGGGGAGCGAAGAGTAGTCTACCCAGCGCATTCGTGCCAACTCGGATCTTGATCGTAAGCCAAGATCCCAACTCACGCTAAGGAACGGCGGTCCTGCAGAACCTGAGACACGGCGTGCACCACCGAGCCACCGTTGACCCCGAATTATCCATCTCAAGGGATCCAGCCTTGCGGCTGACCTTAACCATGCCAGCAACAGTCCGGACAAGAACAACAAGCAACAAGTCACCCGTATCGGGTCCAACACTACGCATGCGATTAACAAACAACAAGTAATACAGCTAGCATGGCAACAACATGGCAACAACATGGCAACCTAGCATATCATGCTTCATATACGCACATAATCAATGTAAACAACATATCATACCTCTTTCACGCACGTAAGCAACATAAACAACATATTTTCAACAAACAACAGGCAACTCTACTTACTGAGCCTCATGGGAAAACCGGTACTCACCTGGATGTCACAGGAGGCAAATATAGTGACCGGAGTCCTCAGAGTCTTCACATATAACTAACACAACAGGTTCAGGCTCAATCACCAATTAACCACAACTAACGCATCTTAAAACACAAGTCTATGATCTGTCAGCAAAAGACCCTTGCTTGCGACTGCAAGGGGACTCCATGCGATCGCAAGGGTCATCTTAACCCACTTCTTGCGACCGCAAGGAATCTCCTTGCGACCGCAAAGTTCCTGCCCAAACTACCCAAGCTTACGACCGCAAGGACTTATCCTTACGACCGCAAGGGTGGTTCTTCGGGTGCTTACGACCGCAAGTTATGTACTTACGACCGCAAGCAGGCTTCCTTCGTCCTTGGACGGTAAAACATTACGCAACAAGATTACGATCGCAAGACCCATTGCCTGCGACCGTATGAGACCCAAAAACATGCTTGCGACCGCAAGGCTTTCCCTTGCGACCGCAAGGAACCCATGCGACTACTGTTACAGAAGGGTTCTGCCCTGCTCGAGGACAGACCTGCAACTCACCAATTTCACTACCTTAATCGACTTAAACTCAACTTTAAACGTTTATACATGTTTACTAACATCAATACAACACTCCTACATGCTTATTAACACTAACACAACCTTAGAACTCAATTTAAACCCTTAAATGGGTCATCTTCTACATGTACCTTCAAGAATTAGGTTTACATATGAAACACTTCAAAGATGATGGCTAATGGCTGCAAGAACATATTGCAACTCGAATTCAGTGGCTACAATTGAAACATCAACTAGTTTTGGTGATTTCTCCCTTCTAGAACTTCAAGTGTGTGTGTATGTTCTATCGTATGTGTATGTATGTTTTGTGTGTGTTTGTGGCTTCCAGAGGGTACAAGAAGAGGGAACCGACTTAGGTTGGTTTAATACCCCACACGGGTATTTTGTTCCCCTATTCAACTTGAAACACAACTTAGGTTTACCCGTTTCAACTAACGGGGATATTTTCGGAATCATTATCCGAAACCGTTTTATAAAATACCGACTTGGTCAACTTATGACACTTTTCATATAACCACATTTAAAACGACAATTAACAACTATTAGCAACAAAACACATTGACTAAAGTCAATGTACAAGTCAACAAACACAAGGTACAACTACTTACTACTAGGCCCTATTTTAAGGTGTTACAGAAGTGAAGGAGGAGCATGTAAATGAAAATATATATATATAGTCGTTACTTATTTTGTTTGGTGGTTTTATTATTATTAGTTTCGTGTTATGCATCTGAGTATTGTTTACCACTTGTATGCCAATTAGAGGTGTAATTTCTAGCCACTTATCTTAAAAGATATGGATTTTATCTTTAAACGGGTCAAAGAGGTAAAGTTTATACAAAGACTAGGTGCATAAAAAGTTGCGCAAAGTGTGTTAGGTTTGTGTTAACTTAGGGATCAACATATGCATCACCTCATGCTGGAACTGTTAATGGTCCTGAAAGTGAATAATGTTTACGACGTTGGCAGAAGATTTTTAATTGCTGAAAAAGTGATATTTCAAAGTTTGGGTTTTCTACATCTAATTTATAAATGGTAAACCAACTTCATTATAATTTACACTTATCAAATAAAACTTAAAATATAATGCGGGCTTGAAACCTAGTTAAACATCTAAACTAGCAACTAAAGAGTGTTTCATTCAATCTAACACAATTAACACAATGAAAGAACTACAATTAAAAAAATCAAAAACCCTAAACACAATATTGTTAATTGCCATATAATCTCACATTATACAAGATCTAATCTAACAATGCCACTAAAAAGCCTAAAAACACATTGGAACACACACACACAGAGGTACAACACACGCACAAAAAGAGAGGAAATCCACCCAATTAACACATTAATTTTAAGTTAGATCGAGCATACCAGCTTTGTTATCTATTTAAACTTTGTATTACTTTTAACTTTTTTGACCTAATTTAACTTCTAATTTTCTTAAAACGTGGACTCCGTTTTTTTAACCTTTTTTTACTCCGTTTTTATCTTTTTATTTTTTTTAACCCATTTTTAACTTCTGTTTTCTTAAAACATGTCTCTACCATTTTTTTAAATTTTTTTTTGCTTAATGCAAATTTCATAGTTATGTTTTTTATACTTTTATTTAAACAATATTTAAATATATTTATTTATTTACCAGTTTTGATTAAGGTTAAAAAATAGTTTAAACTCCATTTCGAATTTAACTCTTAAGCCTTTTATAATATTTTAACTTTAAAGTTTACAATTATTTTTTGTGTAACCATTAACCTTTATTCTTGAGTTGTATAAGTATTAAAGTTTAAGTTTATTTGATTAATCATTAAACTTTATTTTTATAAAGGATTTTATGTAGGTGTGTATCATATTATAGTTTGATCGTTGCGTCAAGATGTAAATACATTGTTATAGAACAACCAGAATTTTTGACGTTACAATTTCTGCCTTTTTGAGTGCAAAATATTCTTAAATATGTTTTATTAAATATATTATACAAAATAGCAAATAAGGTCTCTATAAAGAAAAAAAGCCTTATGTTCATAATCATGTCATGCTTGCCTTTGGAATTCTGGATAATCAAATCTTAATTAACCCTATATTTGTTCAATGGTACAATTTGCTCATGTTAAAACTTCATTTGGGTTCGAAATACTTTATCTTCAACGAATGACCCGATATTCAATGTGGGTTGAGGCATATGGTTGGAGGCTTGGTTAAATGCTGTTAATGAGAATAGTAATTCACTATTCTTAAGAATAGGTGGCAGAGACTTTTTGGTTTATCATGCTATTACTCTGGGTTTACAACTATCATTGTAAAATTATTATTATATTATCATGTAAATCAACTAATCTTATGATTTATTATGATAATAAAACTTAGATATATAAACCTGGCGTAACGCACGGATTATAAAAGAAAGTATCTTAAATTAGAGAGGGATCAACGGGATTATAATGATATTTCTTAACTTAGAAAACGGAAGTTACTGAGCAACAATTTTAGAACGAAATTGACCGTAAAAAATTTATGACGTTAAAGCAATATAATTAGAATAATGATTATATTGAGCAGAGAACATAATTATGGCCAGTAATTCGGTTTTGATTTGGGTATGGCCAGTAATTCGGTTTTGATTTGGATTCGTGTTATTGAATTTGTATTCATGCTAATTTTGTGTTGAACTATGTTCAACTTCTTTATTTCGTATCAGTTTTATATCGTGTCATATTTCGTGTTGGGTTCGGGTTGTGTTCATGTCAATCCTTTTTGGTCAAATGTGTTCGACATGTATATTTTTCGTTTTTCAAGTATGCTTTTCTTTTGAATTCCTAGTTCATGGCTATACTAATTTTGAATATGATCTTCGTTTTGATTCAAAGTTAACGTTCGTTTTAATTTGACCCAAATTTCAAATTCGATGTTTGTTTCAATTCAATTCGAATTTCGGTTTTATTTTTATAAATGAAATTAACAACTTGATTTAACAAAATTTTAGCAAGTACTAATAAATATTGACAATAAACTACCTTAATAGAATTAAAATTTAAAATTAATCCGTACTATAAATACCAACTACAAAGTGAATTATCAAAGTACCAAAATGATATAGTTAAAATTTAAATCAATTATGGGTCACATAGAAAATTTTATAATCTAATGTTAGTACCATCTAACGGGTCATATAAGTCACTTTCGAGTTGACCCTAATCAGGTCCTTTTTTTTTGTCGATTTCATGTCACGCTTTTAACCCAATTTGATTTTGTGTTGTTTTTTCATATCAGATTCGGATCGTATTTCATGTTAAGTTGAAAATTGCCAGCCTTTATAATATAAGTTTAACATAGATATAGTACGATGTAGATCAATGTTGACATGACTTCTATCAAACTTGGCATATATCACTGGCATATATCACGTATTGTGTGTGTATATGTAACTCGAATTAATTTTTATTGGAAGTTTGCCTATATAAACATCACATTTCATTAAGCTATGTAATTTTCCTTTTATAAACATTAAAAAAATAATATTAATCAACAATTAAATTAACAACCACTTTGATTTTCATAAACATCATAACAACTTATAAAATCATTAAGAGTCAAATTAACTACTTTGATTTTATAATTAAACATCTAAACTAGCAATAAAGAGTGTTTCATTCAATCTAACACAATTAACACAATAAAAGAACCACAATTAAAAAAAATCAAAAAACCTAAACATACTATTGTTAATTGCCATCTAATCTCACATTAAGATCTAATCTAACAATGCCACTAAAAAGCCTAAAACAGACATCGGAACACACACACACACACACAGAGTGACACGCGCACACACACACAGACACACACAGGTACAACACACATACAAAAAGAGGGGAAATCCACCCAACTAACACATCAATTTTAAGTTAGATCGAGCATACCTTTAGAGATGGAGTTGCGCGGTGGCGGAATTTGGGTCAACGGCTATGTGTACGGTGGCGAGAGGTTGGCAAAATGTGGGTTAACGGCAGCGTGTGTGGCGGAGCTATCGGTGTTGTCTCGATAGATATCGATGTAGTATGCAAAGTGATAGAAGGCTGGAGTGATTTGGGTATATATTTCAGAAGCTTTAGCGGCGACAACCAGTATTAGTGGAAACGGCTGAAATTTTTGGTGGGAAAGATACATGGTATTAATTTATGACCAGACACAAGTTTTAGCGGCGACATGTAACCCGCTCAACTGCATGTCGCCGCTAATGCATGCGTTGCTACTATTGTAACAAAAATTAGAATAAATTTAAAGGTTTTGTTAATGAAACTTTCATTCATACTCCTACTCTTTTACGTACGTTCATTTTCGAGACACGGATCAAATCAGGTGAAGATTGAATGGTCGAAGATGGTTCCAATAAAGATAAATGTGTTTGCGTGGAGGGCTTTTAAGGACAGAATTCCAGTTCTTATTAAGCTACGGATAAGGATATCGATGTTCCATCTCTATATTTTCCGAGATGCGGTGCTGAAGTGGAAGATATACAACATGCTTTGATAAAGTGTTCAAAGGTAACAGAAATATGGAAACAATTCTACAGATGGTGGGGGTTTAGACTTCAAACAAGAATACAATTTGAAAGATTTATGCAATCGAAAACATGATAAATGGTCTAAGGATCAACTCGTGATGTGGAATGCAACAGCTAAAACGGTAGCATACTTTATCTGGAAGGATCGAAACAACATAGTTTTTAGAGGCAAGAAAGTCAAAATCGATGGTGTATTTTTTGAATCTCAGCTTCAGATGTTTCAGAGATTATCTAGTTTGAAGAAGATAAATCCTGGGTTGAGTTGGAGTACTTGGTGGATTTCTACTACTTGTAGAGTCCTCCTTTTTATCCTAATATAACTGATGCTTTAAAAAAAAAATCAAGTTCATTCATTCATGATAAATTAATGGGTTAACCCCGTCAAGCCTAGATCGAATGGATTCAAACAGTATATTAAATATATAACGTTGAATCAATAAAAATAAAAGAAGAAATGGAAAAGGTGATGAAAAATGATCTAGTTAGTGTCAATTTGGTAGCCCAAAAAGGGTGGACAAGACTAGTTAGAGAGATGGGGAATCAGAATAAATTGGCTACAAGATAGGGCATTTTCATTTGTGGATGAGAGACAGGACGAGATTCATCATCTTTCAATTCAAATTTGGCAGACAAAATAAACCAACCTCCCCTCCCTCCCTCGACCTCAACCTGCATTCAATTCAAACCTTAGCATGCAGAAACAAACTTACTTCTGTAGCACCCCCAGGTTGAGTCTTATCACACTTGCCTTATATGTATACCACAAAGTCCTAAGCATCCACCCAATCATAACACCCAATTCCGTTAATCATCAAACCAACTTCACATCATCCCTCTCTCTCTCTCTCTGTGTGTGTGTTTTTGTGCATTTCTGTTTTCTTCTACAAACATTCATGCACCATACGGCATGCATCTTTTCAAGCTTAATTTTATATATATAGACACACACACACATATACAGAGAAATCTATTTGAAAACCATTTTCGATGCGATCGAGAATCGTTTGTAATAATTATTAATACTCATCAGCAGCAACTTATTAGCAGGGGTATTTTAATCATTTATATATTACTTAACCGTTAATTGTGCCCGGATGGATGTGTTATTATTTAATGGGGCATGTTTTAACCAAAGTACACATATTAGCAAGTCATTAATATTAGCCATTATCAATATTAGTCATTGATTTATTTAATTAAGAAGCAAGATTGATTCTTGCGATAATATAATAAATTAATAATGGTTCTCAATTAACATTCTCATATAAACACAAACATATACATAATATATGTATATATGGAGTCAGGATTAAGGAATAATGGTTGTTTCAGAGATAACTTAGAGAACATATTATATATATTAGTTAATAAGCTGGTACAAATCTTGTTGGACCCTTTATTTGTTTTTTTTTTCCGCTTTCAACCTGCTATTGATTTGTATTGGATTTTGATAAACTTTTTGATTTTCTTTGTTAAGAAATAGCCCATTAAATACTTCTATTATTTTATTTCATAAATTTTTCTGTACATTATTCTTAATTTTCAAACTTACTTTTTATGTTTTAGATTAAAAAACAAGAGTTTTTTAAAAAATAATTAAATTAAAGATTAATAATGTTAAATATTATGTAATTCGTATACGAATAAATTAAACTTGAATTATATATAATAACATTTTGCAGGAGATTATAAAAAGTAACCTTCTGTTTATATTATATATATTTAACTAGTTTATTGACCCGTGCATGCACGGGTATTTCGGAAATGTATTTGAGATATTAAAGTTTTTAAATAAAAATAATGCAATAAATGAAATATCATCGAAAACTTTTAATCTTTTTTTACTTCTAACACGTGCAACGGCAACATATAATTGACCATGAGGAATAAACCGACTTCTGAAAGTGACTGTACTTGACGTTTGTTAATCGTCATAGCAAAACACAACATTAGAGAAAATTGTCTTCTTTGAAACTTAACCGAAAGTTTTGTATCTGATGAAATCATTTTTATTTACGAATACCCACTACTATTAATGTATAACAAAAAATTAAGAATATACTAATTTTAAAAAAGTGTCATTTTACAATTTTTTAAAATATAAATTAACCAATAGGAATCTTTTCTTAAAAATATAAATTAAGATTACAAACAAATATGATGTCATCATCCTTAATCCCAATATTCACATTCCTTAAATATAACCCATATTTAGTTTACATACTTTTCAAACTATTTATATATTTAGTTGATTAGGATTGTTATATATTAAATATAAAATAATATTCATAACCTTATTTTTTTAGTTTTAGACTCCCGTGAGATATCATTTTTTTGAATTAATACAATATTTGTTATTAAATAATCCTTTTTTTACCTAAATATACGTGACTTATTTACTTTGTTTTTCAAATTTCATATTTTTAGATGAATAGATATGTTATATTAAATACCCTCCAATTGATTTAAAATTGAATCGATCAATTTTGTAATTGATTTGAAATTCCGAATCTTGCCAAAATTGTTTTTGATAATGGATTAATTTTGCAATTGAGAGTTCCTATTGGTTAATTAAGATTAATTTAATGATTATTTTTAGAAAATTTGCATGTCTTTTATATATAGATATAGATTTAATTAATAAGCTGGATCTATAGATCAAGGCATGTTATGTGAGTGGGTAAGTCACTATTTTCTTGAGGGAAATGACGCATGTTCAAATCTTGATGTACCCTTTATTTGTTTGGGTTTTTTTTTTCGCTTTCAACCTTTGTATTGGATTTTGATAAACTTTTTGATTTTCTTTGTTAAAAAATAGTCCATTAATATTCTGTTACTTTTATTTCATAAATTATTATATACTTCATTCATATTTTTCAAGCTTCCTTTTTATATTTGTAGATAAAAAAAATTAATGGTTTTAAAAGAGTTAATTTTTTCCATAAAAAATTTTCTTTTATCTAAAGATTAATGATATTAAATATTATATTATTCGTAATACGAATAAATTAAGCTTGAATATATTTGAATTGGACAAATTTAGTTTTAAATCACTACGAATTCATCAAAGTTACATTTTACTACATCAAATTTCGATTGTTTGTATAATTCTTTTTTTCCAGATACTTATGTTTTCAAGTTTGTTTTTAACAACATTTATCCTTATGTTTTGTTTTTCGCCGTAAAGCGCACATCATCATTACCTCGTTTGAATATATGAGTCATTGAAATCTAATCTAATGACTACATTTGTACTTATACACCTCGTTAAAATATAGGAGTAACTGTGAATTGCTATTTTGCTTATTTAATTAAAAATGATGATTATTTTTTTAAATATTCATATTTACTAGTGTTCTTTTTACTTTCTTGAAAGAGGTGTTTTTTCTAGAAACTTATCATGTATGTATGACCTAGACACACAAAATGTGAGTTTTTTTTATTTAGAGCTGCAGGACACACATTAAAAATCCTGTCACAAATATAAGTTGATTTCATAGATTAATAGTTAAATTGATAAGGTTTGTCAAGATATTGAACTAATTTTGTCAAGATATATATATATATATATATATATATATATATATATATATATATATATATAGGGTAATGTTATATAAAGAACCCCCTAAAACATAGAACCTAAAGAACCCCCTGGTGATGACACGTGGTAGTTGGTACATTGTTTATGGGCAAAAAAGGAAAATTAAAAAAAAATCATCGCAACAGCCCGCGCCTCTCACAAATTTTTTTTGAAAAAACCTCTTATTTTAAATGATCATAACTCGTTTGTTTTTAAGAATTTTAACAAAAAAATTATATCCATTAGATTCAGTTTTTCGTCCTCTTTCAAACAAGACCGGACTTGATATATTTCTGAATTTTTTTTTTTAAATTCAAAGTTTGCATTTTGAGCTGGGTTCATTCTAAATGCAAAATACAAAAAATCGAAAAATGCAAAATATAAACATGCAGGTCATCTAGATGCTTCCAAAATGCAAAAACTATAAAAATGTAAAATGCAAACCCAAAAATGATTCAATGAAAATGCTGCACAAAATGTAAAATTACACATTCGAACCCAAAATACAAAATCCGTACAGAACACTACATGATGCCCAAAATACAAACAAAATTTTTATTTTTAAAAAATTTTTAGAAAAATATGGGAAGAGTGATCTTGTTTGAAAGATGATTAAAAATCTAAAAAATTGGTATTAATTATTTGTTTAAATTCACAAAACTTAAAAAGTTATGACAATTTAAAGTTTTTGAGGGTTTTTTTTTTAAATCGTGGGTTGTTAGGGGGAGGATTTTCCATGTTTGCCCTTTTCTTACTATATTAATACATGATAATTACAGTTTTGTCATCGTTAAATCTCATCCATTGATTTTGATGATCCAATGGTCCAGATTGGTTTTTTGGAATCTTTGTTTAAGATGTGGTTCTATGTTGATGTAATTTATATATATATATATATATATATATATATATATATATATAACGTTAAATTACTAACTTAAAGAAACTTAACACACGTACTGATCGATTAACAAACAAGTAATGATTGTTATATGACTGTTGTGTTTTAAACTAACTCTAAATGAATAAACAAGTAGAATAATTAATAGAAAAAAACACGGGATTTTGTATCTTATAAAACAATAGATAAATTAATAATTTAGGATTTTGTGTATGGGCAAGTAAAAAAGAAGTTATACAAACAGGGAAAGGAGTAGGGAGAAGGCAGGGGTAATAGGGTAATTTACTATAAAAGGAAAGGCAGGAAGAGTCTTATCTATGAAGAGACACTACCTTTCCTAAAATCAGACTTTTTCAACTTCCATTTGTCTACAATTCTAACTTTTTCTAGTTTCTCCTTCATAACAAATTAATAATTGTGTCAAATTTGTAATGCTACTTTTGTTTTTAATATCAATGGCATGGGAGATAAATAATTTATCATGTATAACAATTTTTATTGTTTGCTTTTAAAAATTTGTGAAATATTTTCTCATCTAGGGTATAATGTTTAGATAATTGAATTTATTATGTATAATAAATCTTTATGTGTTTCATCATGGTTATTAATACAAATATATACATTAAGAAAAATACCAAATTTAAAAATTCATATAATACCCAGTTACCCGCTATATAATAGAAAAAAAAAAAAGGAAGACTTGTGACCGGCCAATGCACAACTATTTGGTGAAGATCTCCAAGCCCGGAATTGAGCATTTTGGGTGTCAGCAGTGATTTTTCTATGTCATCTAAAATCTAAAGAAAATTTAAATGTAAAAAAATAATAATAAGATATAGTTCAATATTCAATTTATATCTTTAAAATAATTTAGTTTACCTTAAAAATACCATTTTAATAAACAGAGCTTTATATAAATTGTGTTTTACTTTAGATTTTAACCATAAAATACCGAAACAACAACTGAAACCTCGTTAACTCGACCCGAATAACCGAAAACCCGAAAAAATCCGAACAACACCTTCAATCTTAATTAATTTTAATTTACCATTATATAGTGCCACAAGTTACCAAAAATCTTGGGTCCCCCTACCACCAGGACACCGCCTTATTGCCAATATTCATATTCGTAAAATGGCGTTTAAAGTATTAGTTCATATACACATAAACATTTTTATTTTGAGATTATGTAAAATTGCATAGAAAATTATGGTGAGAAACGTATAAAATATGCAAAAAAATAGTATCCACCGTCGGAAATTTCCGACGAATTTCCGACGGCCTTTTCATAAAATCGTTTATTTTAATAGTTTTCGACGTGTTTTCTCGCACGTTAACATACATATACGCATTTATGTGTATTACCCTTAAAATATATAATAATTTAGTTAGTTACGTACACTCATACATATACGCCAAGTTTAAGACGGATTTGACCTTCAGAAATCACCATGTTTCTTGTAGTGAATATGAACTAATACTTTAAACAAAGTACAAAAATATAATCTTTGACTTATTAAAAAGTTCTAATATATTCTTAATTTATAAAAAAATGAATGGTTTAAATTTGATAATTAAAAGTTTTTATCTAGACCAATAGCTATAATTATCTAATAGATATTATTCATGTTAATAATTTATTTATATTAGAAAATTTCTTTAATATTATCACAAATTAGTTTCTTGGTTCGATCTCGGTCTTCATTGAACAACTTTTTTATATAAAGAAATATATTTCTTCATGACAAAATGTTCAATATAGTCCATACTTATTGCATAGTCCTGAATGACTAATCTTAGCCATTGGATCAGCCCAATCAATGATCCAGATTGAATTTTAAAAATTTGGGCGGAGTAGCATTTTCGTAATTAACATGTAATGATTTTACCATCACATATGATTGTATAGTGAATCACATGTGATTTTGTATTGAATTACATATGATTAAATATTAAAATTTAGGACTATGTTTTTTATATGGACTATATTGAACACAACTCATTTCTTCAGTACATTAATATTTGTACCATATATAATAACATAAATATTTTGTATTTAATTACTTAGAGTTAATTACACAGATGGTCCATGTGGTTGGTCCATAATGGTTTAGTCCTTTAAGTAGAAAAATTATGCCATTGGTCCCTACTGTGCAAGTTTTGTTACATCGTTGGTCCTTATCCTAACTGACCGTCTATTTGCTCCATTAGTTTGTCTTTTTGTGGGGTAATTTGGTCATTTTACCCTTAGTCCTTACCATTTCTATATTATGTTTTTATTATTAACTTATTATTTATAAATAATTAATAAAACCACCAACACCCCCATCACCTCCCTCCTCCCTCCCCCTCTCCCTCTCTCTCTGCCGGAGACACCATCAAACCACCACCATCCATCCATCCTCATCATCTCCCTCACCTTCTTTCTTTCCCTTTCTCTCTCCACCAACACACAGTCACCTCCCTCTCCTCTCCTCTCTCTCTCTCTCTCTCCATCTCCATTTGTTCCCCTACCAATCTGCCACCATCAAACCACCACCACCCAGATCTCGATGAAGATGGTGAAACCCAGAAATTGCAACACAGCACCCTCACATCTCGATGAAGATGGTGAAACCCGGAAACAAACTCAGATTTCTCTCTCCTTCTTCAGATCTGCAAAGGCGGCGGTGGATGGTGGTGGTTTAGCTCTTCGGTGAACATGGTGGTCTCATTCAGTCTGTAGGCATGATCCCTTTTTCTCATCCAGATTGTGATGTATCGATACTTTTTATATGTTCTAGATCATGTTTTTACATTCTTGATACTTGAAACTTTTGTTCCCAATCTGTCAAGATCTGTTGTTGATAATGTTAATTTAAGGACTAAATATATATATAGGGGAGGGTTCCATTAAGAACCGATTTTAGTGCGAAAACAAATCTTAGCCGTTGATTTGATAAGTGGAATTCATGGATGGAGAGCATGGGCGGATCAAGTGTGGCAGGGTGTATGTGAGAAATTCATGGGTGAGCAATGACATTGAAAGAGGGGAATTTGATGGCTTAGATTGGTTCTCGCGGTTCTCACACTAAAAATAGTTCTCAATGGAACTTCTTTCTATATATATAACTAGGTTTTAAGCCCGTGTAAACACGGGCCAACATGTAAGATTTTCGGCTATGATTTTATATTTTTATTTTTTGAGTAACATAATACTAATCGAATGTTAACATATAGGTTTACAAAATTATTCTTTTATTTAATAAGCTTAAAAAGCCAAAAGTAGCTTGTGTATCCAAACATAAAATAAGCAATCATAAGCACCTTTCTATCGAACCATTTATGCTTCATGATGGATTTTTTGTATAAAAAACTCAAGTTTTCAGGGTTGTTATTCTTCTCTATTTTTAAAAGAACGTAACACATATATATAAAAACAATAATCAGAAAACTATTAGTTAACTCGTTAATTGTGTTAACTGTCAAAAAACCGAATTTTTTTAATAAATAAAATTAGTTCGGAATTTCTGAAGAGGCCCAATTGACAAACTCATCACGAGAAGCCATATAAATAGTCAACTGTTTTTATATATCTTTTTGTATATTCCTATGTGGGACAAATGTTAATTTGGTTTAATTAACCAAAAGCCTAATTGCATCACACGTAAGATTGACCTCCTATCTAATTATCTTGAATTTCAATATTAGTGATTAATAAAACATGCCACATAGGATTCCTAAGATTCTAAGTTAGATAGGATATAGATAGATACAACATCAATTCGGGTTAAAAAAACTCAAATCTATCGAACCATGTATGCTACATGATGGATTTTTTGTATAAAAAACTCAAGTTTTCATGGGTGTTATTCTTCTCTATTTTGAAAAGAACGTAACACACATATATAAAAACAATAATCAGAAAACTATTAGTTAACTGATTAATTGTGTTAACAGTAAAAAAAACCGGATTTATTTTAATAAATAAAACTGGTTCGGAATTTCCAAAGAGGCCCAATTGACAAACTCATCACGAGAAGCCATATAAATATTCAAGTGGTTTCATATATCTTATTGTATATTCCTATGTGGGACAAATGTTAATTTGCTTTAATCAACCAAAAGCCTAATTGCATGACACGTCATATTGACCTCCTATCTAATTAGCTTGAATTTCAATATTAGTGATTAATAAAACATGCCACATAGAATTCCTTAGATTCAAAGTTAGATAAGATATAGATAGATACAACATCAATTAGAAAAAAAACTCAAATCTATCGAACCATTTATGCTTCATGATGGATTTTTTGTATAAAAAACTCAAGTTTTCAGGGGTGTTATTTTTCTCTATTTTGAAAAGAACGTAACACACATATATAAAAACAATAGTGAGAAAAATATTAGTTAACTGATTAATTGTGTTAACTGTCAAAAAACCGGATTTATTTTAATAAATTAAATTAGTTCGGAATTTCCGAAGAGGCACAATTGAAAAAAACTCATCACGAGAAGCCATATAAATAGTCATATGGTTTCATATATCTTTTTGTATATTCCTATGTGTGACAAATGTTAATTTACTTTAATCAACTAAAAGCCTAATTGCATGACACGTCAGATTGACTATCTATCTAATTAGCTTGAATTTCAATAATAGTGATTAATAAAACATGTGACATAGGATTCCTCAGATTCTAAGTTGGATAGGATATAGATAGATAGAACATCAATTCGGGTTAAAAAAACTCAAATCTATCGAACCATGTATGCTTCATGATGGATTTATTGTATAAAAAAACTCAAGTTTTCAGGGGTGTTATTCTTCTCTATTTTGAAAAGAACGTAACACATATATATAAAAACAATAATCAGAAAACTATTAGTTAACTGATTAATTGTGTTAACTGTGAAAAAACTGAATTTTTTTTAATAAATAAAATTAGTTCGGAATTTCCGAAGAGGCCCAATTAACAAACTCATCACCAGAAGCCATATAAATAGTCAACTGGTTTTATATATCTTTTTGTATATTCCTATGTGGGACAAATGTTAATTTGCTTTAATCAACGAAAAGCCTAATTGCATGACAAGTCAGATTGACCTCCTATCTAATTAGCTTGAATTTCAATATTAGTGATTAATAAAACATGCCACATAGGATTCCTAAGATTCTAAGTTAGATAGGATATAGATAGATACAACATCAATTCGGGTTAAAAAAACTCAAATCTATCGAACCGTTTATGCTTCATGATGGATTTTTTGTATAAAAAACTCAAGTTTTCACCGTGTTATTCTTCTCTATTTTGAAAAGAACGTAACACACATATATAAAAACAATAATCAGAAAACTATTAGTTAACTAATTAATTGTGTTAACTGACAAAAAACCGGATTTATTTTAATAAATAAAATTAGTTCGGGATTTCCGAAGAGGCTCAATTGAAAAACTCATCACGAGAAGCCATATAAATAGTCATCTGGTTTCATATATCATTTTGTATATTTCTATGTGGGACAAATGTTAATTTACTTTAATCAACGAAAAGCCTAATTACATAAGACGTCAGATTGATCTCCTATCAAATTAGCTTGAATTTCAATAATAGTGATTAATTAAACATGTCACATAGGATGCCTCAGATTCTAAGTTAGATAGGATATAGTTAGATAGAACATCAATTCGGGTTAAAAAAAACTCAAATCTATCGAACCATGTATGCTTCATGATGGATTTTTTGTATAAAAAAACTCAAGTTTTCACGGGTGTTATTCTTCTCTATTTTTAAAAGAACGTAACACATATATATAAAAACAATAATTAGAAAACTATTAGTTAACTGTGTTAACTGTCAAAAAACAGATTTTTTTTTTATAAATAAAATTAGTTCCGAATTTCCGAATAGGCCCAATTGACAAACTCATCACGAGAAGCCATATAAATAGTCAACTGGTTTTATATATCTTTTTGTATATTCCTATATGGGACTAATGTTAATTTACTTTAATCAACGAAAAGCCTAATTGCATAACACGTCAGATTGATCTCGTATCTAATTAGCTTGAATTTCAATATTAGTGATTAATAAAACATGTCACATAGGATTCCTCAGATTCTAAGTTATATAGGATATAGAAAGATAGAACATCAATTCGGATTAAAAAAAACTCAAATCTATCGAACCATGAATGCTTGATGATGGAATTTTTATATAAAAAAACTCAAGTTTTCACGGGGTTATTCTTCTCAATTTTGAAAAGAACATAACACATATATATTAAAACAATAATTTGAAAACTATTAGTTAACTGATTAATTGTGTTAACTATCAAAAAACTGAATTTTTTTTAATAAATAAAATTAGTTCGGAATTTCCGAAGAGGCCCAATTGACAAACTCATCACGAGAAGCCATATAAATAGTCAACTGGTTTTATATATCTTTTTGTATATTCCTATGTGGGACAAATGTTAATTTGCTTTAATCAACCAAAAGCCTAATTGTATGACACGTCAGATTGACCTCCTATCTAATTAGCTTGAATTTCAATATTAGTGATTAATAAAACATGCCACATAGGATTCCTAGGATTCTAATTTAGATAGGATATAGATTGTTGTGTGTGTGTGTGTATATATATATATATATATATATATATATATATATATCATCTCTCGATCTCCTTTAGTGAATATATATATATATATATATATATATATATATATATATATATATATATATATATATATATATATATATATATATATATATATATATATATATATATATATAATTGCTGTGCATATATATCTGATTCAGAGGCTAATTGCTGTATATATATATGAAGGGTCAGGGACCATCGATCAATAAGAAAAGAACAATTCCAAAAATGAGATTCTTGTTCTTTAATCCATTGTTTGAAAATTTATCTCAATTGTTTGAAAATTTTCTGAATGATTTTCTGAATGTACTTGATTTGTTATGAAGGTACAAGCACATAATATTTGCTTTACATAATTGATGTTGGGTAAAAATGGCAACGTGGTGGTGTAAATCTGTGATGTAATGTTTGCTTTAATTAATTGAGTTCATCAATCGCAGCCTTGTTTTTTGAAGAAGTGGGGAAGATGAAGTCGGTAAGGATTGAATGTAAAGTTCATGAAAGTATCAAATGACAAAAGACACTTTTGCCTCCACAAAAAGACAAATTAATAGAGCTAATAAACGGTCAGTTAGGATAAGGACCAACCATGTAACAAAACTCGCACAGTAGGGACTAACGGTGTAATTTTTCTACTTAAAGGACTAAACCAGTATTTATGGACAAACCACAGGGACCATCCGTGTAATTAACTCAATTACTTATAAGGATGTGCAAAGTGAGAACCGAATTAACCAAAATAACCCATTAATTAATAGGGTTTAGTTCCTAAAAGTACATCAATGTTGTCACTTTTTTCTATTGTGTATACCCATATTTCAAAACTCCCATTTAGTGTAACAAAGTTACTACAACTACCATTTAATACATCAAGTAACTTGTCACCTGCTATGTGCTTATGTGTATCAGGTCACCATGACATGACTAGTGATGTGTCATCAGTTTGCTTATGTGGCAAGTGATATGGTAATAATAATAATAAAGGATAACCATTAATCTTCAAGAAATCCCTTAATCGACCCTTTCAATCGAACCCTTTCAATCGACGATAACATGCGATCTATGATGACCCGCAAAAAATCCATTAATCTCAAGCTTGGATGAGTTCTCAGATTAGGGTTCTTCTTCAACGGCGCCGATTAGGGTTCGAGGTCGACAGATCGAAGGAGTGGATTGAAGAAGCGGATAGAAGATGGTGGTTGTGGTTCATCTTCAAGCGGAACGAAGCGGATCGACATATCGATTAGGGTTCGAGAAGAAGCCTTAAGCGGATCGACGGATCGATTAGGGTTCGAGAAGAAGCCCTTCGACTTCTGAGCAGTTTCATTGGCCACCACCTGCGACTTCTGATTCTTGTTTGTCGAGAGTTTCAAATGGCATGGTAAGTTCATCTTCGATTTGAGATTTAGGGTTTCTGATGTGTTTAGGGTTTTAGAGGTTTTCGTGTTCTTCAGGCTATTCATCGGTTCGATTCATCATCAGCAGATCTTCATCATCAAAAGATGTTCATCTTCATCGGTTCTTCAGGCGATTGACAGGTATCCATGTTCTTCATCATCAACAAATCTTCATCTTCATCTTCATCTGTTCGATTTTGTTCTTGTGTAAGAAAAACGATTTAGGGTTCTTATGATTTTGTTATTGTATGATTTAGGTTTTTCATCTGTAAGAAAAACGATTATGTTCTTGTGATTTAGGGTTCTTATGATTCTGTTATTGTGATTTATGATTTATGTTTTTTATATGATTCTGTTATTGTATGATTTAGTTTTCTGGGTTATACTCTTCATGTTCTTCAAAGATTGGAAGAACATTGAATGTTCTTCAAGAATATATGAGGTGGCATTGATTTATCTATGTGGAATTAGATTAGTATATAAAATAAATAAAAAATCATAGAATTACCGGTTACCTATTCAGCAGGTAACCGGATGCATAAATCGTGAGTTTTAGAAACTTGGATGTACTAAATGGGAGTTTTGAAAGATGGGTATACACAATAGCAAAAAGTGACAACTTCAATGTACTTTTAGGAACTAAACCCTAATTAATATAAGTAAACGAATCCGCAAAAGATGGTTTGTTTCATAGGTTTTAGAATTACCTAAACATCTTGTTCTTTTTAATTAGGTTTGCCAAAAAAAATTTACGAAACCAAATACACCAAAACCAACATATCTTATATGTGAAAAAGATATATGCAGCTAGAAACACCTATGATAGATGATTCCACACTCACAAACATTTAAATTAAAACCGAATGATTTTCAGATCCTATTTTTATCAAATTATAATTTAAGATTGAAGATTAATTTAAATTTTATGTTTCTTGACTTTGTAAAACTTAATTTAATCCGTTTAAATATCTATCTAATAACTATACTAAATGTTCGTGTAATACACATGTCGCTTAAAAAATGGTAATTATTAAACACTATTAAAAAGATATTAAATCATTATAAAAAATGAAAAAAATAAGAATTGAAAAAAATGGCGACATAGATGTCAAAATCCAAAGCAACGATAGAAGCATCGATGCAAAGGAAGAAAAAAGTGACAGTTGAAACGTGATATCATGATATGAAGAGACGTAATTCTATTTCTTGTACATACCATCGATTATATTATTACAATTAGAGGCATTAATGTTAAACATTTATTGGTTATAGTTAAAAAATTTTAGAGGATTATAAAATATTTTAAACTAACAAATCGAAGAATTTCGTTAAATATAATATTTTGACATATTATAAAAGAAAAAAATAATATTAGTAAATCGGGATGATCATTATTATTGCTTGGTTTAATGAAATATTATCAATTATTACCCACATATTGGGTAATGAACCATTTCCTAGTAAATTGAAGGTAATGTAATGGATTCAACTATCTAAGATTGTACGTGTCTCCACAAATCACCACCACCATCACCGACCACCACTTACAACCGCCCTCTGGCACCACCACCAACAACCACCGCCTCCGCCGCTACCACCACCGGCAACCACCACACCATCGTAAACTTGTTGCACAATTATCACCCCTACTGTAACCACTACCTCCATCACCATCACCACTCGTCACAATCGCCGCATCATCAACTGTCGCTGGCTAGTCACTAATCGCCGCCTCCATAAAAAGCACCACCTTCACCACCGCCAACGCCACCATCATCGACCACCAATCACCACCATTGCCATGGATTCGATCAAGTGTGCATTGGTCTACCGACTACCCACCATCGCCGCCACCACTATACACTCTACCACCATCATACCGCTGCTACCACTACTACACTATACTACCATCATATCGATTGTTGCCGCCACCACCACCACCACCAACAACAACAACAACCACATCGCCACTACCACTACCTCCACTTATTGTCGCCACCTTTACCGACTACCACAACTACTTGTAGTAACCAACGTGATCATCAATAACACTAGCCGCCACTAATTGTCCTTAATCATTGCCATCAGCAACCACCATCACCACCAGCCACCACCATCGCCATCGCCATCGACTATTGCCACCACTAGTGACCTACACACACACACTATATATATATATATATATATATATATATATATATATATATATATATATATATATATATATATATATATAATTATAATGATAATCTAGGAAATGCTCATTGCATTCCTTTGTATTCCCTTATCCTTTATCATTCTCATACCTTTTTGTTTAACCAAGCATCCACTTATAAGGAATCGATTTGTTAATATATATTAAGTTCTCTAATCTATGATCGAGCCAATTCTAAAACTTTTATACATCAAGTTATCAAGTCAAACTCAAAGTTAGTTTAAAGTAAACCTTGAACTCGAAATTAGTTTTGCGGTAATTAATAGATAGATGTAATTAAAACCGATATAATTGAAAATTGAATGTAATTAGTCATTTCAATCTCTTTCTTTTTTTTCTATTGATTTCGTCCACTTAAGAGATGTTTGACTCCCACTGCGAAATTGAGTAATTATTTGAAGAGACGTCTCTCTTCCTTCTTTTTGGTTTTCGTTTGTACTTTCTATTCTCCCCTTTTTTAGAGTTATGTCTCCTTTTGTGGAAGTTTGATATGGCACCTTCACATTTGATAGGAGTCACATAAATCACACTTACCGCTATTCACACTTACCGCTGTATTCATGAGTTATTTTTTGAAAGAAGATAGAGTGTAATATAAAAAATTAAATAAGATTATGCATTCTCAAGTTTTTTAAAGAGAGAAAGAAGAGAAGGAGAGGCTATTTATATTGATTTAAAAGTTGTTTTCTCAAATATGAGATGATTCCATTTCCTTTCAACTCAAAACATAACTTAATTATTTTTTTCTTTTCCTTTTTTCTCTTGCACTTTCTTTCCCACTTCTTTTCTTTGTTAAAAACTCAAAAATGCAATAACTGGTACGGTCTCTAATCTCAATTTCAGTGAGGTTCGTTTGTAATTAACACATTATATCATCTTACCTTTAGTAGATGAATCAAATTTATAAGTGAAAAAATCAACTCCCATCTTTAAAACATGATGTTTTAGTCTAATTACTTCTATATACGTACGACTGCACAATCAATTATATAATATTGATGACACATAATTTTTTATAATCGGTAATCCTGTATATATAACGATATAAAAATATTTATTAATATTGATTAGTGTTGTTCGGGGTTTTTGTTCGTGTTTTCCAGTAACCAGGTCGAGTTAATGATGTTTTTAGTTGTTTAGGTATTTTAAGACCAAAATCTAAAACAAAACATAATTTATATGAAGCCTATATTATTAAATTGTTATTTGTAAGGTAAATAAAGCATTATGAAGGTATAAATCAAATATTAAATTATAATTTATCATTAAAAAAAACCTTTTTTGTTTTGGTAGAATCAAAAAATCACAGGTGACACCTAAAAAATTTGATCAAGGGCGTCACATGAATTCCTTAGGCCCTGTACGAAGAGAAATTATGGGCCCTTTTTATAAATACACGGGGGCGGACCTATGCTTGGTCCAGACGGACCACCGGTCAATTTTGCAAACAAAGTGGAAAATTTTAACTTTTCCGAGCCAATGTCACCGGTCATTTGATTAACAGAGTTTTCATATAGATTGTTTTAGATTTAGGCCCTAAAATACCAGAACAACATCTGAAACCTCGTTAACTCAACTGGATTAATTGAAAACCCCAAAAAAAATTACTCAAAAGAATTCCTTCAATCTAAACGAATTTTATTTTTGTCATTACATGATGCTATCAGTCAACAAATTAATATCTCTAGTCTGCCCCGCCCCTGCACGCACGCACACGGTAGTATAATAGTTTATCTTACATAGTTACTTTAATCATGAAGGTTTCCTAACATTATTAGAAACAAAGTTATGAATCAACTTTTCGTAATCACTTTTCTCTAGGATATGATTCCCAATAACTGTCATTATCAATTGTTGTGATATCCTGGACTTTAAGTAAGATTTCAACAATTAAATTTTAAAAAACTTGTTTATACATATGTCAACATTATTGTCACCAGATCCCTGAAATCTAACTTTGGGCTTACGTAAAAATTATTTTAAATATGATTTTGTTACTATTTCTATCTTTTTAAGAGGACTTTGAAAAGTTATAACCTTATACCTATATATCATATAGTATAAACAACTTGACCCCCTTTAAAACGTTGGCCCTGTACGATCGCACCTCATGTACTTCCTTAAAGACACCCCTGAATTTGATTAGAAGCACTGGCTCGAAAAAATAAAAAAAAATTCATTACATGATTTTATGGTCAATGTTATAGGTCGTAGGACACTCAAGAATCTTTAAAGCAAGAATCATATCGTTATGCGTTTAATAAAACAAGTAAACAATATTCGATATTGAGAAAGTTAATTTCTATGACCAAATCATTATAGAAAGGATCTTTTTATAAACTTGTTATAGCTTAATGAAGTTTATTTGATGAACTTGAAACCTTAATTATATGTGAATTTATTTAACCTTATATCCAAAAAATAATAAATAAAAATTTGGAAAGCATGGATGGGAGATTGGGAGGTAAATTGTCTAAGTGCATGGAAATATGTAACGTATGGGGAGTGCAAGCATGAAGCATGTCACAATTCAGCAACATGTACAATATAAGATCGAAGGGCAGACCCAAATAGACACCCCCAAGGTGGACAAGTACAAGCAGGACATGCCCAATCCCAAGCCTATCATCATTGACCCAAAAGAGGTTTAACAAACAACTAGCAATGTGTAAAAGTGGGATTGAATACACTTTAATATAAAAGTGCAATGTCACTATAAACTATGTTGAATGTTTTATTCAATTTTCAACTCTTTAACATTCATTCAAGATCAAACCAATGATCTTGATAAAAAAAACACATAGATTACTTGATCAATAACATATAGATAACAAAGCTCTGTATTGTGATCTCTCAAACGATTTGCTAAATCTCTCATACTAAGACTAACAGTTATTAAGCTACTTATCTATTGATAACATTGAGCTAGAATTTATCTTAAACTACTATTCAAATATGACTTATCTATTATTTTTGAAGAATAGATAACTCTTGGCTCTATCTCAAGTCTTCAAAACTTAAATTTGAATATTCAGTCTCTTATCCAAGGTAAATGTAGAATGTATAAGTTGAAAGACTTTTAAACTAATTACAAGTCTTTAACTTTACTTCTTATTGGGCTAAGCTCCACAACTTGAAGGATTATTCTTCTGCAGTTCTGCGCATGTTTAAGTCTGTAAAGAAATATGATATTAGAGCCAATTAGCTCCTGGACAAAAATTTGGTCGCCCGGAAGGTTTATTTTTTGTGGAGTTACCAAAGATGCCTGAGACGAAGAAAAAGAAAGCAAGTGGTGACTAAAAGGTTGAAATTTGGTGCGAGTGTGATGAAGGAGGATATATTGGGAGGTTTTAATGATGTTTTGGAGGTCTTTGTTGAAGGTTTTGACGACTCAAATGAAGAATAGTAAGATCGAATGAGTGTGGTTCGGTTCGATTGAAAGTGAGGTTCCCAAAGGCTAAAGTGGATTAGTTGTTTGGAGAAAGTAAAAATGACGCGGAGAAGAAAACTATTACCTGAGGTGTTATTTTTTTTTATTTCTAGAAATACTGGTATCCTCTTAGGTAGGGCCGTTAATGGGTCGGATCATTATCTAGATCCAATTCGATCTGCTCCATTTAAATAATCCAACGGGTCAAAAAAATCCGATCCATTGATCCAATAAGAGATCCAATAGGTCGATCCATTCAGTTAGATCACTACATAGATCGATCCAAAATCTGTTTGGGTCGATCCATTTAATATTAAACTACAATGTAATTTTAACACCACTAACTGTCATCAATTTAGCAGTCACCACCCGCCAATACCACCACCAGCACGACCCCGCCACCACCTGTTACCACCCCCACAACCTGCCGTCACCGTAGCTGCCTGTTATCCTTCCTACCGCCGGCCGCCGTCAACACCGCCACCGTCACCACCGCCACCACCTTCACCACCGCCGCCGACCACCGCCAACCGCCGCCGCTGACCACCGCCAACAGCCACCACCATCACTGCCGCCGACCACCACCAACCGCCACCACCACCAACGTCACCACCGCCGACCACCAACCACTGCCACCACTGCCACTACCGTCACCACCGCTTCAAACCACAACCAATAGTCAACGCCACCACCGCCGCCGACCAACACCAATCGCCGCCGCCATCACTGTTATCACCTCCGCCGACCACCACCTACCGCCACCACCACCACCGACACGCCACCATCGTCCCCACCACAACCAACCGCCACCGTCGCCACCATAACCAAACGTCACCCCCACCACCGCCGCACACCACCAACCGTCACTGTCACCATCGTCACCACCACCAACCGCCATCGCCACCGCCACCGCTAACCACCACCAACCGCCACCGCCATCACCGTCAACACCGCCGCCGACCACCACCACCCGTCACTGCCACCACCGCCCCCGACCACCACCAGCCACCACCGCCCCCGACCACCACAAACCACCACCTTCGCCGACCACCACCAACCGCCACCGCCACCACCGTTGCCGACCACCACCAACCGCCACCGCCACCACCATCGCCATCACCATCACACCAAACGTCACCGCCGCCACCACCTCACCGTCGATGTTGACCACAACCTACCGCCGCTACCAACACCATCAAGACCATCGTCGCTGCCGTCATTGCCACCACCACCGTCACCACCGTTGGTGGGCTGATAAGGTAGAGTAGGGGTGGGGTGGGGGTGGGGTAGGGTGAGGTGGGGTATGCTGGGTAGTAGGGGTTTGGGTAGGTGGGTAGGGTGGGGTGAGGGTAAGAGAATTATTTGATATAGTTATTACATAAATAAAAATAAATTAGTAATATTAAATTGTCGCTCCGGGTCATGATCTATTAATAATTGATCCTATCCAAATCCAATTAAATGGATCTGAATGTTAATGGATTAGATCCAAATCAAATTAAATGGGTCAACGGGTAGGTCAGATCTTTAACCGATCGGATCCGATCTAACCCATTGACAGCCCTGGCCTTAGGTAGCATATAGCGCTACAAGAAAATCAGGCATCAGAAATATATTTCCTTCGGACGAAATTTTCAACGAATTTCTCACGGATTCGGTGGAAAAATTCTAGGAAATCCGAAGAAAATGGTTTTTCCACGGAACTTTTAGCCACGGTCGATTACGTGGGAAATCCGAAAGAAACATCTTTTTCCCATGGATTTTTCACGAATTCATCTGACATAAAAGGGGATGCTGCGTTGTTGTGAGAGTCAATGTATCTACTACTTAGAAGGTAAATGATTATTACAATAGGTAAAGTAACTACTATATCCCTATGTGGTATGTATGTGAGAGAATGTGAGGGTAAATAAGTAACGCTAAACAAGAAGTTAGTCAAATAATTATTGGTGCAACAAAAATAGTTGTTTTTGATTGACTATTAATTTGTAACCTCTAATAATAATCTACTTGAGCTAGGGCCATTGTTATAATAAACTAAGATTTCTAATTAACGACCTGATCGAGTGCTTTTTTGTTTGTGAAAATGTAAAATCATCTTTTTGCGGCTAGAGTACGTTAGCAGCCTCTCTAAAATAGTGTGTAAAAATTAGAGATCTAAACCAAAACAAAGTAAAAAAACATGGGAACGATTATTTTGCAAAGTTAGGGATTAAACTTTTAATTTACACTAGAAAATTATTATATTTGAAAATACTTAGATATTTTTATAAGATATCCTTGAAAGTTGAAAGTTAAAACCATATACAAATACAACCGCTTCTATTTTAAATTATACTATATATCAATTAGCAAAGTATGGTGACAAATTATCATAAGATTTTGAAGGCTATTTTAGTAATTACACATAATATCATGAGATATTAAAAACTCATGATATTTTTTCATGTGATCCATTAATCACCACATTTTCAAACATATATATATATAGGGTGAGGATCAAGTAAAAGGTATATTAACGTAAAAATGGTAAGAGGCAATAAAAAATCCTTTTTAACAACGTTTATTGTAATTGAAATCGATGAAACATTCATATTTCTAAAATTGTTTTTGAAATTGAATTATTTTAAAATTGAGAGTTTTGATTGGTTAATTGGGTTTGATTTAATAGTTAATTTTGAAAAGAAGGTAAGCCTCTTATATATATATATTGATAACTTTAAACTCAAAACTTAATATCCGATCAGTTAAGGTGTTAATTAAGATTGGAATCCTATCTAAAATCATTTTTATCTTTACAAAATTAAGATCATATGATAAGGTTGGGATCCGATCAGTAAGGCGTTCTTTTAATTAAGGAGCATGATAACCACAACATTTAAGAGCTGTGGATAAGAACAAAAATAGTAATATTATTTTCTAAAAATATAATCACAACTTATGTTATCATAATTAACTTATCATGCTTTTCATAGTTACATTTTAATTAGTTTTTTATTTTCCATACATGATACAAGTTTACTATTTTTAAAAATGAAATATTACTTAATTTTATTCTCATTCACATCCTTAAAAGGATGTGGTTATCAAAATCCTTTAATTAATAGGTGACTTAGTTCATTTGAGATACTAATTATGATGAGATTAATAGAATTTCTTAGATCAATAAACAATCTAGGTAATGAAAACTCTTTATGTATTTAATATTTTAATTTAACAACTTTCGACTCAAACAATTTACTAATTCTAATCAACATGTACGAAGATTCAAGAAAAATAAATAAACAATAAGCTACCTTCTCAATTTCTGTTCTATTTCTACCGTTGCAAATTAATTAATTTGCATCTCCCACACATGCATAAGCAACCGGAACAAAAAAAGCACACTGTTTTTTATGTTTTATATTACGATCCTATAAATATATACGATCTTACGATCGTATGTCGATCTTAATTACGAGTTTTACGATCATAATACGATATATACATCAAGTTTTTTGGTTGGTAGGATCTACATTAATCAAGACTGCGATAACTTTAATAATAGGATCGTAAAATTGTTGTGTGTGTGTGTGTATATATATATATATATATATATATATATATATATATATATATATATATATATATATATATATATATATAGTGTTAAGATCAAGGGAGAACGCCCTTAAATAGAGAACAGAGAGAACATTTTTGAAACTTTGATTTCATTGATCAGATGGTTCAAAATTGTCACAATTTATTTAGGCATTTGATTCCATTGATCATCGGATTTAAAATATGTCACGTTTTTTTGATAATATGTTCGAATATAATCCTGATGCATCGATGCATACAAAAGTGTTATTTGATGCATCAATGCATCCAAACTTTTAAATTGTTAATAATTATATAAATAATTTTGATTTTAAGATTTAGGATGTAAAATTGACTTTTGGGTAGCTATGGGTGAACATGAACGTAAAGAAGAAATAATAAATTACAAGTTTACACGTGTTCTCTCTGTTTCTCTATTTAAAATGGTTCTCCCTTGAACCTCACCCTATATATATATATATATATATATATATATATATATATATAGGGAGGGGATATTCTACAAAGAGTTTTATTCTACAAAAGGTAAGAAGAAATCTCAGCCCTCCATCTGTCCCTAAAAATATGGCTTTTTCCTTTTTTAATTAATTATAAAAAAATACACAAAAGGGCATAATTGACCTTTTATAAAATTAATTCCCTGATATTTAGGACACATATTTTAAGATCTTTTCTCCAGAATTAATTTGATGCACGATTGTTCTCAACTATTTTAATCCAGAACTATTTTGATGCACATCATTTTCAAGACATATTTTGATAATGCTTAAATCACACATGCTTCACAGATTTACAGATGCATAATAAACAAAAACACATCATAAATTGATGCACAATCCATCAAAATCCAAAACTGAATGAACAAACTGAATGAATTAAGAATACATCTGAAACAGGTTCACATCAGGCGATTGTGCATCACAAACTTACATCTACTATGTACAGTAAAATTGGGGATGACACATGCATCCGCATCTTACATCTGAAAACAAACAGCGATTGTGCATCGCAAACTTAACACATGACGAGGGCAAATGAAGGCGGCGACGGCAGTGATTGAAATCGTGAGAGCCGATTAGGTTTTTGGCGATGACAGTGAGGGATGGGGCGGCGAACAGAAACCCTAGAAATCGAGACAGATGGCGGCAACCATACCGTAACCCTAATAGAGACAGATGGTGTCGGCAAGAAGAAACATACCGTAACCCTAGAGATGGCAGCGACGGCGTCACGTTTGGCAGTGGTTGTCGGCGACGGCTTCACAAGCGATAGAATCGATGAACGGGGAAGTATAGGAAAGCGACTTTAGATCTCCAAGGACAACCAGAGTGGATTCACAGAGCGGCGGTTGTTATCGAGTGCCGGAGAAGGAGAGACGCCGGAGAAGAAGCGTCACCGGAGCAGGGAGCGACGTAGGAGGGAAGATATCGGAGCAGGGAACGGGTGAAACATGGTACGGGAAACGTAAATGTTTTGTGGGAAGAGAGAACGTGGGTGGGAGACATTTAAGGGATGAGAGATAAAAAATTACAATAGGTCTATTTTGCCCTTTTTCACTTTTTTAACTAACAGGACACGTGTCAATCTCATATCTCTCCCTACTATTTTTACCATAAAACTCTTTTTATTTGATCCTGATTATATATATATATATAAGCGAACAAAGGTAGGCTCGCTTGCTGTCTTGTTCTCTGTCGCGAACTGGGATCGCTCGCCAGCTAGGTCAGATTGGAGCAACATTGTATGAGAACATATTACCCATATTCGGGGACAAGGGGCGAAACGACCTCTCGATCTACTTACTGCAGCCCAGGAATAAAAACGTCGTCTAAGCGTTACCTGTTGCCCCGATCTCCCCTACGCCTAGGACGTTGTCTGGGCCCACCAAGAGCCATAGTTAGTTGCTGTTTCCATTTGGTAGTTTTTTTATCATTGTTGATACCAGCAAGACCCAACCAGATGATGTCTGCTGGTTGGTAGTGAGAGGACTCTTAGTACCTGCATACCCAAAAGGGGGCGCTGGTTAAAAAACAAGAATTTTTATCTTTCTTGCTCTCCCTTAGCAGCGGGAAAGGAGTCTATCTATCTGTGCAAAAGAGCCCTCGTAAGGACTGTTCAGGGTACGCAATGAGGTCGGGTCGGGCTTTTATAAGAGCTCGGGGTTGTGGCAAGTCATTTACAGGTCCTTGGGGAACTTGACTCATTTGCAGCTCCTTGGGGCCAAGTTCCGACTCCTTGTTCAGATGTTGCGAATTTCCCAGGGTCAGGAAGTTTCACGATCCTTCTTCAAAAGACCCCGAAGCTATATATATATAGGGGAGGGTTCCATCAAGAACCAAAAAAAATGCGAGAACTGCGAGAACTGATCCTCATCTTTTTAAAACTAAAATATTTACCAAACGACAAGATATTAAATTATGTTAGTACTGATTACATATATGTAACATACCTTATAGTGCTAGAAAAAAAAACCCGCCAAAAACGAATTTTTTTTGCTGAAAAAAATATAGCAATATGGATGTCATATTAAAAGAGCATATTTGGTATAATTTTCATAATTTAATATCTTGTCGTTTGGTAGATATTTTACGGTTTAGATCGGTTCTCGCAGTTCTCGCATATTTTTTGTTCTCGATGGAACTTACCTCTATATATATATGAAAAAGTTCATGCGAGAACCATTTTTAGTGCGAGAGCCGCGAGAACCAATCTGAGCCGTCCAATTCCACCTCCTTCAATGTGATTGCCCACCCATGAATTCCTCACATGCACCCTGCCACACTCTATCCCTCAATGCTCATCATCCATGAAACTTCCCATATCCAAGGAACGACTGAGATTGGTTCTCGCGGTTCTCGCACTAACAACAGTTCTCGCATGAACCTTCCCATATATATATATATATATATATATATATATATATATATATATATATATATATAGGGGAGGGTTCAAACGAGAACTGTTTTTCGTACGAGAACTGCGAGAACTAATCTCAGTCGTTCCTTGGATATGGGAAGTACATGGATGGAGAGCGTGGAGGGGATCAAGTGTGGCAGGGTGCATGTGAGGAATTCATGGGTGGACAATGACATCAAACAAGGGGGAATTTGAAGGCTGAGATTGGTTCTCGCAGACGAAAAACAGTTTTCGTTTGAACTTTTACCTATATATATATATATATATATATATATGTGTGTGTGTGTGTGTGTGTGTGTGTGATCGTGTGAAATCTAGTTATATATTTTAAGTCCAATATTCACATATTCTAGCACACACACACACTAGGCAAGTGTACCTAATCGTGTAATAGCATAGAGAGGCAAGTAATGGGTGTCGAATCCACGGAGAGCAGTGCAACACCAAAGAGAATTATAGACTAATAGTTAACCTAAAGATGGGGGTTTCAGGTTTAAGAAGGAGAATAGAACTAAAGAAACTAAAAAAAGAACAATTAACTAAACTAATGAAGCAAAACAACCAAATAAAGGACAAGTACTCACCTTAATATCTCCCCCTAGTGTGATATATTTCAAGATCAGTTTAATTGATTACCTGGATTGACTTAGCTATACTCCACTTCCTATTTCATACAACTATTGTGAGACGGATAAAGAATAACAACTTCCTTTTGACCATCTAAATTCACACAACCTAGTTCATAATTCATCAAGCATATTAAAACAAGTTTCCTCGTAATCAATATGAACCATAAATCCAACCTAGTTCATAATTCATCAAGCATATTAAAACAAGTTCATAATATAAACCAACCGTTTCCTCGATTGTAAAGCCCTAGAAAATTAGGTTTAGGTTATGGAATCTGGATTCTGATTACTTTTCCTAGTAAACCCTTAAACGATTCATAGACAAACCATTTAAAGAGGAACATACTTCATATAAACTTCCTATTTATAATCAATATGAACCATAAATCCAGAAACAAAGATTAAAACCATAAAAATCCAAACTTTAATTAATTAAACATGCAACTAGTATCAATCCATAAGTAAACAAGGAAATCAAAGAATATCCCAGCTAGGGTTCAATCATAAGATGAATACATAAGAACATCAGCCCATAAATGGGTTTAGAACAAACAAGAATCCCAAGAAACACATGATTAATCCAAAAATAAACATATATCTAGACAAACCGAATGAACTTTAATGAATCTTGATGTTTGATCTTCAATCCTTGACTTCCAATGGTGTTTTGATACTCCAAAAGTGTTTAAAAGTCATGTCCCCTGGTTCTAGGGCCGGCCAATGGGTATTTATATTGAAAAACAATTCAAAATTTGAATTTAAATGAAGATAATGTCTGGCCGACACGAGCTCGCGGCGCGAAGAACATTGTCTCGCGGCGCGAGCCTTTCTCTGTGAGAGATGACCATCAAATTAAAGTTGTAGCCCTCTAAGTCTAGGTTCCATGGCTGCTTGAATCACCTCAATCCGAGTTTGTATGACTGAGATATGATCAAAACAGAGGACGTGTGTCGGAGTTGACAACTTTTCTCATTTTCTTCCGTTTTCCACCCTTTCTTCAACTTTTCCACCATATCCGACCTGTAAGCATCCCAAATAACAATTTAGTGTATTATCTACTCATTTATGTATAAAAAGAAGTGTAAGACTCATAATATTTACGGATAAAAACATAGTAAAATCCGGAAATATCAATATGTATATATAGGGTTGGGATCTGCTACAAAGAAAATAAAGCTACTAAATGTAAGAAGAAATCCGGACCACGGGATTTATTCAAAAGTCAAACAAAAAGGTCATAAATTAACCAAATTTTTGGAATTAAAAAAATACAAAAGGTTAATATGGTAAATGTGAAAAGCAAAAATTCAGGAAAGAGTAAAACGTGGCTATGTTCCCGTCGGCCAAAATTTCAGGCAACCATGCATTTTATTCTCAATATACAAATATCCTGATGCACAAAAACAACTTTTGATTCATAGAATGCATTTTATGCATAAAGTACAAGTATTTTGATGCACAGGTTACAATTATTAAATAGACAAAAAAATACAACCTTTGATTCACAAAACGAAGATGAATATCATGAATATGAAATGAAAAATTACTCTAAAAATATGAATATCCGACTGTGGATTCTTCTCGGTAGGCCGACGATGAAAGGTTTGAGCATCAGATGTACACGAGAAGAAATCTGATGCACAGAAGGAAGAAATCAAAGCTTGAACGGCGGCGGCGGCGGTGGTGCAGTGCACTGGTGGTCAGCGATGCACAGGCAATAACCGTGTAATAACCGTCGACGATGCACAAATCAACCGACGAATGCTCATCAGATGTAGGTTTCCTTGTGGCGGTGGTAGTCATTGACGTCTTCGCAGGCGGTGGTCATCGGCGATGTCTTCACAGTCGCAGGGAAGAGGATGGGAGGCGGTACTTGCATGGGAGATACGGCTATTACTAGGGGAGGCGACGGCGACGGGGCTAAGCAGCAGAGGCAGCGGTGGATAATTAGGGTTTTTTACGTTCTACAGATTGTAAACGGGAATGGGGGACGTAAATGGAATGGGAGAGATGTGGGTTATAGGAGAGAGAAAGAGCATACATAATTTTAGGAAATAAAAGTAATTTCCTAAACTACCCTTTAACTAAAAGACACATGTCATTCTCCTGTTTTACCTTACCCTTTTTACCTTAATATTTTTTTTTATTTTAACCTCATTCTCTCTCTCTCTCTCTCTCTCTCTCTCTCTCTATATATATATATATATATATATATATATATATATATATATATATATATATACTAGCATTGCACCGGCGCAATGCGGCGGCGACGACAATAGTCTGTGTTCGATAACATGTTTGATTTAAAAAGTAAGGTATGATATGTGTGTAATACGGTTTTATTCAACCTACTTATGTTTTTTCTCCTTTTTTCTTGATTTCTTTACTTTTCTTACAATCAAGCATTTTATTAATTGTTAAAATATCTTTTAAAAAACAATTAAAAAGATTACTATTAAATAATTAGAGAAAAAAAATACTATAGCCATGAAATTGCATTGATATAAGTAATTTAATCAAAATTAGATAATTAAATAGTTGTTGTGATATTTAATAATTTATTAAAGTTATAGTTGCTTTAAATTAGATGAGACAATTAAGGAGATTATTGGTTAAGCTATTGCTTTAATGTTTTGTATCTTAAGCATAAAAATTTGTACTACTTAAAATTAAGTAGTCTTAAAAATTTTAAGAGAAAATTAAATATTTATATATTAGTATATATATATATATATATATATATATATATATATATATATATATATATATATATATATATAAGAGAAATTCAAACATGTATATAACATGAGAGAGAGAGGATGGAGCAATATTAAGTAAATCGTTTGGAAGCCATAAAGGGGTGTACTGTTGAAATATGTTGTAGAAACCCTAAAATTTTCTTTTTTCATGCATCAATTAACTAGCTTCCCTGCTAGCCCTACGCACCTTTCCTCCTATATATCTTCCTTCCCATCAAATTAACTTAGCTCCTAGCTAATAAACAAACCTTTTCGTTTGCAATCTCTCTCGCTCTAAATCTCTTTTGATCTTGATCGATAATCATCTGTCTATTAATTAATAAATACAAGATCGATAGATCACTTTATTTTATTATCATATTCATTGATTCATATCGATCGGTCACTTTTTCATTCAATTCGTATGCTCATCATGAACTTTGAAGTGCAAGCTGAGAGGGTCGCAAACATGGATCCACCAGCTGTTCAAACTCCTACAGATCAGCACCTTTGCTATGTTCGTTGCAACTTTTGCAATACCCTTTTGGCGGTACCTACCTGGCTACCTACGTACTTGTGTCAATCATCTTAGCTATATATAATTAATTCAGCTTTCGTTTGATCGAAGTAATATATTAAAACACGATAATGATAATCTCATACAACGAACAAATTACATATATAGTACACAAATATTAATATATAAATAGATTTATATATATGTATATATATATATATATATGTGTGTGTGTGTGTGTGTATAGTTTGGAAAATGTGTTGATGGTAAGTAGATAAATAGATCGACTGATGGGATATGATATATATTTGCTGCAGGTAGGGATACCATGCAAGAGGCTATTGGATACCGTGACAGTGAAATGTGGGCATTGTAGTAATTTGTCATTTCTCACCATCAGGGCTTCTCCTCCTCCTCCTGATCATCATCCTCTGCAACCTCCACCCTTTCCTCCTTTTCAGGTATGTCCGTAGTGTTTTACTATGTGTGTATATGTGTGTATATATATTGTGAGAAAAAATGTATTGTTTATAGATCATTATTGGTATGTTCAATTTGAACTTTCTACTTAATTTTATGCTTAATTTTATCATGATTCTAGTTTTTTTAAAAAGGTAATATGCAATTAATTTCAATTATTCATACCATTTTGATTTATTATAGTTATTAGTTATTACCACTTTTTAAAAATTAAAAGTTATAGACTTTAATTCTTCCCTTGGTTATCATTCTCCTATGTGTACATATAATCGTATATAGAGAGAATTGATAGTTTTTCTTTGCAACAAAGTTCTAAGTAGATCGATTAGTGATCTTAATTAAAAGTAAACTACTTCTAATTTATGAAACTTTTGATTCAAGTGTAATTTAACTCTCTCTCTCCCTATATATATATATATATATATATATATATATATATATATATATATATATATATATATATATATATATAATTTATTAACATATATATGAGAGCATGCATGCAAATTAATTAATAAATTCATAGCAGGCTGGTTTCTCATCAAGTGATTTAAAAAGGGGTCAATCTTCATCATCTTCATCATCAACAACATCAAATGAACCCACGTCACCCAAAGCTCCATTCGTCGTCAAACGTACCTAGCTAGCTACCCCTTGCAAATTATTTAATATATTATTTTCAATTTTATATGCAACATTATTATTTTTTAAATATATTTTCTTCATCTTGGCCATGCATGCAGCACCTGAAAAAAAACACAGGCTTCCATCTGCTTACAATCGATTCATGAAGTGAGTTAACAAGCAGACTACAGAAATTAACCAAATTAACAGTTTTTTTTGCTATTATTAATATTCCGTAATATATATTTAAATTGTTACATTTAATTGTTTTTTGAAATAATATTTTGAATAATTAGAGAGGAAATACAACGCATCAAGGCTTCGAATCCTCAAATACCTCATCGAGAAGCATTCAGCACAGCAGCCAAAAATGTAATAAAAAACGTATATCGATCCATACTAGTTTTTCTTTATAAAAAAAAACAATGCATCAATCTGTATTATTATCATTATTATTAATAATATTATTAATATATACATGCAGTGGGCTGGGCATATACCAAATGGATCCATCTCTGGGAGCATCAACACTGTAAGATTTCTGATCAATTCAATTCTAGCTCGCTAGATATATGTTCCTTGTTATACTTTAATTAATTAATTGGTCTCGATAGCTAGCTAGCTTGTTTAGTTGTTTTTCATTTCCTTTTTAGAAACACACACGATTTAATGAACACAACTTTTCTATTTGTTTTATGGAGACGTAATATATCCTTCTACTAATTATCACCATTTCCCTACTCACAAAATCAGCACAGGTATCGAAATGAAATGGATGTGATTAATTAGTAGATTCCGCTTATTATACTATGATGAATATAGGATGATGAAGCATGAAGTATTAATATAAGGATATATCATTTTTTTTCTTGCTGGCTAGCTACGATGATTGATTAAATATCTGAAACAATATGATTAACAGCTCAATCTGATCGAACTAAACTCATATTAATTGTTAAAATTGAAAAATAATGAAAGGCCCGAATGATCGTTCTCCTGTATATATAATATATACTACGTTGTTTGTGATTTATGCAATGGTTTTTTAATTTAGCTCTCAGATCGATGCAATTAATTTCGCATTTATTGATGCATGCATGGTAATTAACCAATTGTACGTATTTTAGGGTTTTGATCTTTCAGGATTGAAGTAACTAAATATGCATGCATGCTTTCAATTCTTCGAATTCGATCGATCGCCTACAGCCACTGCTTAATTAGTTACTTTGAAGAAATTGAAGGATTGATGTAACCAATTAATTAAGCTTGTCATGTATTTCAGTTCGATTAACAAATTTATCTGTCGATCTTGCATGTACGTGTACGTACGATTTATGTAACCTAATTTTCGTATCAATTAAAGACGTACGTACGTGCTATATAGCTTGTTGTGTAATATATATCTATCGATCTTGCATGTGTACGCGTTATGTAACCATTAGATTGGTTAATTAATGAATGGTTATAAATAATTGTGGTAATATTGTAAATAATTAAACATAAAATGATATTAGATAATAATAAAAAAGGGTAGTTTTGTAAAATAAAACATTTTTCGCATAAACCTTTGAATTCCTCACATGCATATTTTTATTTTATGCACCCTACTTCAATTTCATTGTCCACCCGTTAATTCCTCACATATACCCTGCCACACTCTATATCTCCACACTTTTCATCCATGAAATTTCCAATATCCAAGGAACGGCTGAGATTGTTTCTCGCGGTTTTCACGCTAACAACGGTTCTCGAATGAACCTTCCCATATATATATATATATATATATATATATATATATATATATATATATATATAAACGAGAACTGTTTTTCGTACTAGAACTGCGAGAACCAATCTCAGCCGTTCCTTGGATATGGGAAGTTCATGGATGGAGAGCGTGGAGGGGATCAAGTGTGGCAGGGTGCATGTGAGGAATTCAAGGGTGGGCAATGACATTAAAGGAGGGGGAATTGGACGGCTTACATTGGTTCTCGCAGTTTCCGTACGAAAAACAGTTCTTGTTTAAACTTTTGCTTATATACATATATATATATATATATATATATATATATATATATATATATATATATATATATATATATATATATAAATAGCATCAATAAAGAACCATGTGTTAAACAAAGAACCTAAAGAACCAATTTGGGCCTTTAGATTAACTTGATCAATGTCTCATATTAATTTGTGGCAAAATTGTAATTATCATATATTAATTAAGAAGGAAAAGGGCAAATATGGAAAATTCCTTCCTCCCACCCCAAACTCACGACAACAGCCACCTCCCCCAATTCAATTAAAAAAATTTCTTCAATTTTATAAATGACATAACTATTTAACTTTTGTGAATTTAAATAAAAAATTATACCAATCTTTTAGTTTTTTAATCCTCTTTCAATCAAGACCACTCTTCCCATATTTTTCTATTTTTTTTTTAAATGCAAATTTTGTTTGCATTTTAGGCTGTATTGTAGTGTTATGTATGAATTTTGCATTTTGGTTTTAGATATGAATTTTGCATTTATAAGTACCAGGTTAGATAACAATGACATAAACAAAAGCATGGTGATGAAACCATACTTGCACCCACATTTAATTGAAAAATATGGTCCAAGAGAAATGGCTCCATCTCAAGAAGTCACTAGGGTACGCAAATGCACGAACCAAAACTCAAAAGAGGCTATTTTTTTTGAAGTGCAAGTTCTCCATTAGTTGGTAATAGAATCCATACAACAGCTCACATAGTTACACACTCTTACATATAGTGTTCACCTAAGTCAATAAGATACAACAATAATAAAGAAAAAGCACATCACATTCTTGTTTGTTGCCATGATACTGTTAACATTCCACACTTTGTCTTCACTATTGTCATTTTGTTTTGCTTCTGAATTATGAATCTTCGCATAACTACTGTTGTTATTTTAAAGATCACCATGAGACCAAGTTCTCCACATACGATCTATCAATCCTGTTCGATCCGCATTTAATTACAATTTCCAGCGCCTAAATACAACTTTATGTTGTACATTTACTTCTCAATAAGCAGCCCACACTTTCCAACTTTTGCGCAATGGTTCTGGGTCATTATTTGAGAACACGTAGAACCTCCACTTCGGAGATTACACCCGTCAACTACAGCTAAAAGGCTTTACATATGAGAGTCTTGAGCATGCATCTCTACTGGTTTTTTAATAAAAAAACAAGGTTGATGAAGATTCAACATAAAATTAATTCAGGAGCATCAGATCGAGTTTGTACCTAAATGAATTGTAATATATTTTATGGCAGGAATCAACCAAATCAACAGATGTGGATAGGGGTGAAACAAATTGCTGACTAGGCTCACTTCCTGCCAGGTATCTCAAAGCTCCTTTCTCTCGTTGAACCATCCAGAAAACTGCACGCCTCTGATATGGTCGAAGCTCAGGAAGCAAATCAGGCATGTCAATAGTTAGCATCTGGATATCCCTACAATCATAAGTACAACCCAAACAAACATTATATAGTATTTTGAAAGCATTTGCATGATCTTCAATTTCGATATTTTGCATTTTTTTCTTTTTTCATTTTGCATTTTTGAATCAAACCCAGCTTAATAAAAGTGGTGGTTTTAATTATGTAATTTTGCATTTTGGGTTTCAATATATAATTTGCATTTTGGGGCTGCATTTTCATTAAATCAGATTGTGAAAATGCAAATAAGAGTTGTGGGTTTGCATTTTGCATTTTGGAAGCTTGCATGACCTGCAATTTTGATATTTTGCATTTTTCTCTTTTTGCATTTTGCATTTTGCATTTTGCATGTTTACATTTTGCATTCTGCGTGTTTGTATTTTGCATTCTGCATGTTTATATTTTGCATTCTGCATTTTACGTTCTACGGTTCTATGTTTACGTTCTACAGATTTTGCATTCTGCATGTTTTTTATTTTTTGCATTTTGCATTTATAATGAACACAGCTCAAAATGCAAAAATGTGCATTTTCAAAAAAAAAAAGTTTCTGAAATATATCAAGTCCGGTCTTGTTTGAAAGATGACGAAAAACTGAATCTAACGGTATAATTTTTTTGTTAAAATTCTTATAAACGAACGAGTTATGATCATTTAAAGTAAATGGGGGTTTTTTTATTTTTATTGTTTTGGTCGCTGGAGGAGACGCTGAAATTGTTTTTTTCTTTCAATTTTCCTTTTTTGCCCCTAAACTATATGCCACGTGTCATCATAAGAGGGGGTTCTTTAGGTTTTATGTTTAAGGGGGGTTCTTTGTTTAACCATAACCTATATATATATATACATATATATATATACATATATATATATATAGGAAGTAGTTTTTTGAGAACCATTCTTATTGCGAAAACCGCGAGAAACAATATTCCTGAGCGCCCAATTCCCTCTCCTTCAATTTGATTGTTCACCCATGAATTCCTCACATTCATTTTGCCACACACTATCTCCTCACGCTCTCCATCCATGAATTCAACTTATTAAATAAATGGCTAAGATTGGTTTTCGCACTAACAGTAGTTCTAATTTAAAAAAATATAGATAATAGTAATAATAATAATAGTAATAATAATAATAGTAATAGTAATAATAATAATAGTAATAATAATAATAGTAATAATAATATTAGTAGTAATAATAATAATAACAGTAGTAATAGTAATAATAGTAATAGTAATAATAATAATAATAATAATAATAATAATAAGAATAATAAGAATAATAATAGTAATAATAGTAATATATAATAGTAGTAGTAATAGTCGTAATAATAGTAGTAAAACAATAATAATAGTAATAATAGTAATAATAATAGTAATAATAGTAATAATAGTAGTAATAATTGTAATAATAGTAGTAATAATAATAGTAATAATAGTAGTAATCTCTAATATATATTAAAAGAAAAAGGTTTTTCATGTTTCCTAAAATATCTCCATCAATCACTTCCTTAGATTTTATTAAAAAAATTAAAAAAATTCACTTGCTTACGTCATTTTCCCCCAAATTCATTAACCCCAAACTCCTTAAGCAACTCCCCCTTATACGGCTTCTTAACATTCTAGGGTTTACGGATACTTTCATTATCGCCGACTACCCATAAGCTCCTTCCCCTATCCTTCTTCGAATCCCTTAACTCCTCCATAAGCGACTTCCCCATCATTCTTCGAATCCCCTAACTCCGAACTATCATTCTTCTTCGATTCCCCTATTTCCAACTTCTATGATATCGAAGGCGGCAGTTTCTTTCTTGGTGCTTTTGTCTGTTGCGGTCGGCAACAAGGATTAGGGAAGGAAGACAACGAAATCAATCTCTATTTTGTATGACAATTACCCAAGTAAGTACCAATCATCTTTATGATACCCAATTTGTTTACCAATCTGCAAGTTTAACAATCTCATTAAGTTAAAACTGCTCAACGTTAGATTCTTCAATTTTATGATTCAGAAGGTGTAAACTTACATTTACTGATATACCTATTGTCTGGCTTAGAAAAGAAATTGAATCTTGTGGTTATTATATTTTGGTATGAAACTGGTTTTGTAGATGTAAAGAAATTATATCAGAAACATAAATTCAAGAAAGCTGAAGGATACGATCAATAGGAATAGCTTAGAAAACAGAAATATACTATGTAAACAAAAGAAAAATCCCAGAATAATCAGATTAAAAAAACTTACTTCCTTATCCACAACCACTATGTCAATATTGTTTCTCTAAGGGCTTCAAATGTGTATGCTGACTGTAAAAGCTACAACAGGATGCCTTGAGCTTCCACTGATCCTTATCTTGGTTTATTTGATTCACTAAATCATACTGCATTGTCATATTAACAAATGAACCTTAAAGTAGTAATTATAAGGTTACAAAAAATAGCATATTGTCAATCAATCTAAACTATATAAAATTCTAAAAGTCAGAAAAAAAAGACCTGTTTGCAAATTAATAACCAAAATATGCAGTGCTCAGGGTGTTTCTCGTGATGAAATCAACACAAAAAAGCCAAGAACATTTGTTAAAATGTACGACTAAATTCCACGATTAAAGTAATAAGAAACCAAACTAAAAGATCAAACAGAAGCAACTTGATGAAATATAACATAGGGTAATTAGGCAACAAACTAAATAGTTGGGTCTCTCTCTCTCTCTGAGATTATCTTTAATGATTGAACCAACAAGATCAACATTTGGCTGTGGCCTTGATGTGTGAACAATGTAGTAATTGGTGGAATCAATTGTTTTCATATAATTAAATATATGCAATTGCTACATCCCTCTGCAGAAATTAATTTAAACATGGGAATGGCCACAATAACAATTCTTAAAGCTTGCATGATTACAATCCTTGATATTTATTTGAATTTTAGGTTTGCTATAATTTGGGTGGTTGAATAAAAGTGTTTTGGTAGAGTTTGAGTATCTATATTGCTATATATTCTTAACTGTAAGCACTTTAGAGATAATTTATCTAACTACATTATTTTAACTTATCATCCCTTTAAAACAGATTATTTGTAGTACAAACTAAATTAATTCGTTTTTAATTTTTGATTTTGCGAGAGGTGATTGAAGAACGTATACCTTTCTAATTGAACGTATGCCTTTATAACTTTTGGACTTGCAAATTGTGCAGATACAAGCTTTAATCGGTACTTGAGCAAATAAGTTTGCATACTAATTATACATCAGCTTATTAGAGGTTTAGTTTGATATCCACTAATCTGAATCATGCAAAATGTAGGAAGCAATGTAATATTTTAGTCATGAATTAAGAAAGAATTTGGTTTTATGTTGTTCGCTGTAAGATTTATGGTTTTCTATGTGGGATTCACTTAATGAGAATCCTAAATCACCAATTATTTGCGTCTGTACTTGCAGGTTGAAGTATTGTGAGGTTTTCTTTCACCAAAACACTAATTCACCATTTATTTTTGCGGCTGCTACCTGTAAGTGTACCATAATTCACGGATACATTTTGTGTTCTGTTCTTGGTTTATTTTCTGTACTCAGATTCAAAAATCAATTATGTTGATTTATTTGTTTTTTTACTACGATCATCATGTTTAAAGTTATATTTGGGGCTTGCGAATTGTACATATACAATTTTTATAATTTGTACTTGAGCAAATCAGTTTGCATACTAATTATATATCAGTTTGTTAAACATGGTCGTAGACTCAACACATGTATCATACAATCAATATCTGATTTTAGTTTTAGGTGCACAAACTGATTGAAGATATTTACTGATCTAAGTAAATTTGGAAGTAGAGTCATATAGGAGAATTTGTTCTACTACAAGTATGCGTGATAGAATGTGTTGAGTATTAGCTTGGATAGACATATAGATCAAATTAAGCACTTAAGCAGAGGTATGTTTCATATGATGGAAATGCTAAAGTAAATAGAGAAATAGACAAAAATTTGTTTGATTCAAGTTCTTGATGCAAAATTTGGCTGGAATGCATTGGTGAAAAGAACTGCAACTGGCATTACAAATTCAATCGAATATCAAATGCTATGGCACCATTTAGCTTATCGACATGAATTACTAGGAAAATTAGAAGATAAGGTAAACCTCTGGTATGTATGTTTAAAGATCAATAAATGCTTCAAAGGTATATGTACAGTGTGTACGTGTTTTAATCGGTGTATTTGTGTGTATGTAATCTAATTTTGATCCGTGTATTTTTGTGTATTTAACAATAAATCCTAATGATTGATTACATTCTTTTTTTTCAATTTTGGTATCTGTTATCTAGAAAGCATGTAATGCAACACTATAGGTATGTGTCTTAAAACTTTCATTCAGATTTAACTAAATATGTTGATTGGTTCATTCTTGACCCATTTACAATTATTTGTCAAATGAGTTAAGCTAACAGATTTAACTAAATTGGGTCAAATCGGGTTGAAAGTCATCAAAGTGTATTTAGTACACTACTTAATTAGATATTTCAAAAGAGGAATTAAAAACTCTATTTTTGGGTGAGCTCTTTGACTCCTCACGTAGCTCATCCATTTTGCTACTTTATCTGTAATAATTTAACTTAAATACCTTACTATTATCAAGTTCTCTACCATTTTTAATACAGGTTGGTTAGTTTAAGTTCACCCAAGATCTAATTTTCCTATACCTAATCACATTGGGTTTTTATTTCCTTATCAATTTTGTTTTTTGATTCCATACAGGTTTGAAAGAAACCGGTTTTATGTGTTCCTCAGTTTTTCGACCTCTAGAATTCATTCTCTCTTTCGTGATTCAAGGATTTGTAGATTGTTTGACTCTTCCGTCCATCCACCTCCATAAGAGTTTTACATCAATCCGTGTTGATACACGGATCACTTAGCTAGATTCAAGATAGATATAAGGAGAGTTCTCACAGTTATATTTTATTATTTTCTTTTACTAACGGTATGTCATGATTCAAACGGCTTATTATAAATATTTTACATTTGATCATATGTTGCTACATGTAGAGCAATGTGGTATGGAAGTTGGAATACATAAATCAACTATATTATTCAAATATAAATAATTGAGGATTGAGTAAGTGTTATCCATTTAACTATATAAACCCTAAAGAAATTGAGCATTTGTGTTATGATCTTGAGGTTGGTCACACAGTGGACGGATATTGAAGTTTGCTTAGTAACTTCCATTGCTTCCACTTTCACATTACTTTATTAACTCTTTCTGCTTTCAATCATCGTTTTTACTTTTAATGCAACATAAGGTCAGGGCGCATAAATAATCCAGTGAAGAACAATTTCGTGCATATGTTTATGAATTATCTTACTTTGATGGACTCGCAGGAGTGCCTTTAAAATTATGTAGGACGGTGTTTTAATATATATGTTATTTAAGTTCTTTGACAAATTTTACGTACTTGAAATGTGTTTTCTATATAATTATGTTGTATTACAGGTTAGGGGTGAGCATGGGTCGGTTTGGGTCGGTTTTGACCCCAAAACCGAACCGAACCGATAATTATCGGTTAAGGCATTTTTCAAACCGTTGGGTTATCGGTTTCTAATGGGGCGGTTAACCGTTAATGATAGCGGTTCGATTTCATTAACGGTTTTATTGGTTAACCGTTAAGTTAGGTTGGGCCAACTTATTTGGCTTCAATAAATCGTGAATTGGGCCACGAATTGTTTTATATATATAACATCTTTAGTAGCAAACAAGTCATTAGACTAAATAAAAACTATTTAATTTGAATTTTTGAAGGTAGTGGACTGGACCTCACATGCAAACAACTCAAGATTAATAATGTGGTTTAGAGACAGGTCAAGAGCCGAGGCGGATCATGTTAGTTATAGGTAGAAAGCTGAAACTTAGGTGATGTTAACATTACGATATTTACTAACTTAGGTGGTTTGTGCGTGTACATCACCTAACTTAGAAGATGTTAACATTACGGATCATTTTCCCTTTTAATAATTAAATATATAAAATAATATTTAATAAATTCTTATTGGTTTGGTTTCTTATCGGTTCGGTTATAGGTATAATACCGAAACCGACCCAATAACTATCGGTTAATGAATTTTTAAAAACCGAACCGTCGGTTTTCATTTGGTTCGGTTTTAATGGTTCGGTTTTAACGGTTTTAATGGTTTCGGTTCGGTTTTTCGGTTAAGATGCTCACCCCTATTACAGGTCATGCTTTCTTTGACAATAGAGAATAATTTTTATAAATGGATTTCTTAAGTGTATAATGAAATGTTAGCATTCAAAGAACAGGAGTGTAACTGCCTTGATTTGGGAGCATTACCACAACCATCATGTGATGGGAAGAAGGACCGTGTTGAGACGAATCCTAAGAATGTTGGTCACATTACCATATTTGGAGATTGAAGATGATTTCATCATAGTCTACAATATCATTCAAGTTCTAACGAAGACAATTACTCTCTTGGTTTGTTTTGCAATGACAATAAACAAAATCCAAAGTCAATCTATATCGAATGTTAGATTGTTTTTGAGTCCACCCGTTTTCCCCCATAGACAGTTATATATGGCGGTTTCTCGAGTGAAGAGTTAGGAGGGTTTAAAAGTTTTAATTTGCGATGACGAAGACAAACCTAATAAAACCATGAATGTTGTTTATAAAGAGGTTTTATAGAAAATTTAATGATAATCTTACGCATGAAATCTAAAATTATGTAATGTTTATTTATTTCTTACGAAATTTTATTCTCACTCTCACCTATGCTTTTTAATTATTTTTACTATACGTGTTAGTATTCTTTAAAACTATATAGATTTAAAATTGACTTATATAATCTCCGTGTTGATACACGGGTCGCTTAGCTAGTAATAGTAATAAGGGTTTAGTTCATAAAAATGTATCTAAGTTGTCACCTTTTGCCAGGGCGGCAAGGTAGGTCGGACCTGAGCTGTGGTGGTCGAGATGGAGGTAGGGAGGGGAACGGTGGTGGTTTAGGGTTTTGTGGTGGTGAGGGGAACGTTGGTGGTGGTAGCTAGTATTAGAGAGAGAGAGTGTGTGTGTGTGTGAGAAAGTGTGTGTGTGTGTGTGTGTGTGAATGTGCGGTGTCTTGTGCAGATTCTAAAACATATATTAAATATATTATTTAATTAAAAAGAAAATTAATAAAGGTTGTTTGGTAACAAGTTGAATAATAACATTTGAATAGATTTGTTTGGAAATCATTATAAGATGGAATAGGTGTTTGGTAATAAGGATAAGATGGAAATTGACCAGTATACCCTTTGACTAACGGTCAAAGATAAAACAGTTAGTTTAAAGAACTAAAAGTGAAACAACATATCAATCATAAGGACTACCAGTGTAATTTTCGAGTTTAAAGGACTAAATGTGAAATTTAGCACAAACCACAGGGACCATCTTTGTAATTAACTCTAAAATTAAGTATTTAATAAAGAACATCATAATCAAAGGGAAGCTAAAAAAGAACATAAAACCTCTCTAAATGATAGTTTTAAGATGTCTTACGCATACCAATATATATGTTGTTTGTATTATGTGAAACATAATTTTTGATTTTTTTTTACAAACTAGTTAAACGAACCCTGTATCAATATGGGATGATATAAGTCACTTTTAAATTAATATAGTTTAAAGAGTACTAACACGTATAGTAAAAATAATTACAAAACAAAGATATGAATATAAAATCTCGTAAGAAAAAAGTAACCAGAATTTTGAAATTCATACATAAGATTATCATTAGAATTTATGTAAAACCTCTTTATAAACGACATTCATGGTTTTATTAGTAGGGTTTCCTTCATCATCACAAATTAAAACTTTTAACCACTCATTACTCTTCACTCGAGAAACCGTCACATATAACTGTCAATGAGTGAAAACATGCATTTTTAATACTTTTTATAATACTCTTTTTAAGAAATATAAAGTTACATTACACGTCTCAAAGTTTTTAGTATAAATACAATGTGTTTCTCGTGATGGAGCTTTATCCCGTTGTAAAGACATAACTATAATATTAATGTTGATGTTATAATATCAAGTGATTTAAAAACATTTTTATTAGCCAATTATATATATAAATATTTGAAATTGTAAAATATATTTATTAAAAGTTAATTAATGATGACATCCATCTAAGTATACGCAAATTAGATCACATAAAAACAAGATTCTAAAATAGAATAGATTATATCTATACATACATAAATCACGTAAGTGTAATTTATTATTCAATTAAATATAATTAAAAACACAAGATATCACTGAATTCAAATATCCATGTAATAATAACTTTTATTTTATGTACCAAGTTATTAGTTAAAAAATAAGAAAACTTAGACAATTAAATTTTTTATATAAAGTTTGAAGTTGTATGAGTAGTTACAAAACCCACTAACACGACAACTGTTTCACTAACTAGTAATTATGTAGAATTATAGATTCTGTAGAGTTATTTACTCACAATCAACAATCCATTTTAAAAAGCTTTAAGTGGTTGTTGTAGTTTTGTAAACAACTTTATGTCACTAACCGTTAGTTATACTATATTTTTATATTTTTTTATCGAAATACCAAGAAATAAGTAATTATATCGACTATATTATGTAAAGGCAATAACTATAAAACACGAATAAATTATCCAATAATTACCTACATGTTGCTCTCAATGGGTAAAACAATTAAAATATACTATTTTTTAAAAAAACCTCATATTCCGATAAAATTTATATCAAAACGTAAATAAAAATGAGACGATTACAAATATATAATTATTTTCTCTCAAAAAAATATTACAAGTTATGAAACATAATTTTCAAACAACTTATAATTAATTACATTAATATATAATCTTCTTAACCTCCCCTCACATATTATATATAATAACATTTGTTAAGAGTTATGAACAGTAACTCCTAACAAATCTATATATATTATTGTTTCTAAAATGTTCCCAAGTGGTTCTGTAGCTCAGTGTAGGGGTGTTCATTTTCGGATATCCGGATTTTCGGATATCCGAATTTCGGATATCCTAAATTTTCGGATAGTGGATTTCAGTATCCGAATCCGAATCCGAATCCGAAATTTCGGATATCCGAAATATCCGAAATATCTGAAAATTTCCAAAAATATATTTTTTGTATAATTTTTAAAAAATATATAATTACTAAATAACCATTTTTTAAACTTTAATCACCAAAAATAGCTCAAATATGTTTCAAAATGAAAATATACACGTATATAAAAATATATATGTTAAGAAAACTATATAAATAAGCTTATAAAAAATTAAAAATTAAAAATAAAAATTATTTTTCGGATATCGGATATCCGAATATCCGAAACTTCCAAAAAACACTATCCGAATCCGAATCCGAAAATTCGGATATCCGAATTTCGGATAATTTCGGATCGGATTTTCGGATAATCAATTCGAATGTTCGGATTCGGATTATTTTGAACACCCCTAGCTCAGTGGTTAGTTCTCGTTTTATGTATCTAACTTGATTACAATTACATGAGAATAAAAATAATATAATTATAAACTAAAATAATAATTGATAAAAATTATAAAAGCTAAAACAAAGATAATCTTCAGGTAACTAAAGTAAGACCGTCTGTATAAGCCTATATTTTCCTTTTGTTATATTAGTGTCACATCATCTTCTATTTCTTTTTCTGTTCTAATCCTTACCACCCTATTCTCGAGTATTTTTTTATAAAAGGAAAAGAATGATCCAGAAGAAAACTAAAAAAAGAGGTGTTATCAAATTTCACCAAAGAAATAAGAGAAAATGAATTAGGCTAATTTCAACTCGAATTCCTCCCCTTTCCTTTCCTACTTAGTAGAACATTTTTTCTTCCTTCTCCAATCTTCACTCCACTTATTTTATTAATTTGTTATTTTACATTTAAGAGGATAAAATATATATTTCTAGCAATACATATCTTAAGTATTTATATGGAGTATGTTAGTTATATTATCATTTACTCTATAAGTATTTGCAAAAGTAGATCTTCTAAGATTAATGTTTCTAGCTACAAACATTTTTTTTAATTATTTATTTAACTACAAAAAGAATTTATTAATTGAAATGTCCCGTTGGACGGTTGGAGCATGATGAAGCCATAAATAGATGCAAGGAGCATTGGGCCAGTGGTCCAGCACTCCAGAGTCCAGCCTCTATGTATTGGGCCAGGTTCACGGCAGTATCCACGGTAGTTTATTGCCGGTCAGTGGCGGAGGAGAACTTTGGATCGCCGTAGTGTAGGGTTTTGCTGGCCATATACCTTAAACCAGTCTTTTCGCGAACTGATAAAAGCGCGAACCACGCTTCTATCAGAATCATAGAACCCCGTAACTTAGGGTTTTGCTTTCCAGAAAATTCAAATATAATGGCGATCGACTGTCTTGTTCTAGGTATTGCTTTCTTAGGTCTTGATATGTTGTGTTTTATTGGAAGAATTTGTTATTAGTAACTGGTTGAATGTAAAACAATTAGGCGCAGGACAGGAGGTCGGAAAGAGCTGCGTGGTAGTATCTATTAATGGGAAGAGGATTATGTTCGATTGTGGGATGCATATGGCTCACGTTGATCACCATCGTTACCCTGATTTCTCTCTCATTTCAAAATCTGGCAACTTCGATGATGTTCTCTCTTGTGTTATAATTACTCACTTGTAAGCAACATCTTCTCCTTCAGTACTAAAGTAATAATCGATTCAAACTGATATGGTTGACAAAATGATAACTGTGATAAACTTCTATACGAATGCTACTAATGAAAAAAATGGTGCTAGTCAGTTATGTAGAATTCATAAAATACAATACTCTAAGCAACTAGTGCTTACTGTTCTTTTTGCTGTGATGTGTACATGGTTCGTATATACACATCATTTTATTGTTATTTCTGAATGGGAGTTATGTAACTCATGCCTATTTGGATTTACTGTGGTTGGCTGAAGACAAATTAGAAGCATCGGAGGAAGTGACGTGTATAATGTTGTATCAATGTTTGTAGCATAGATTTATATTTAGTTTCAAGGAAACTCTACCATGTGTCAATTGGATTAGTATACGATTCACGGTGTTGACTATTAACTTTAATTTGATGTGATGGATGATAATGAATTGGGAAGATGATCGTTTTTCTAATATGTTGCTCCAAATTTAGCAACCAATAACTCTCATTAATTGGTAATTTACTTGTATCCTCTAGATTGTGATATTCTCCTAAAAAGCCCGCGGCTTGTTCATGATTATTATCTTGGAACAGTGAAACAGAACATTATCACTAAAAGAGAAGCTAAAGGATGTAATCTGTTACAGCATTTAGAACCCTTGACTTATATCAGTCATTTTACATTTTTACCTAATAAAATATGAATGAGCCTCATGAAGTATAAGGTTCCTAGGTATGCCTTCACCAATGATCCGTTAGGCCCTAACTTACTATGATCCAAAGCAGCAAACCTCTAAAATAGCTAAAGAATCACGATTAGCATAACATTTTATTTGTCTGTTATCTTTTTTGATGTTTCTGTTATTTGAGTTTCTGCCTTCTTTTTTCATTTTTTGGTTGCTATCATACACATCAAAGGAACAAACCATCCGTCATTTTGTGAATATAGTAGAAAACAAAGATTCTTCTTTTTCGTCTATGTGAGTATGTGATGAAGGTTTTACATGTTTATAAGAGAACATAACCTTGGTATCATTGTCTATGACACGAGTCAGCATGAACTAATATGGATTCTGTTTTACAGTCACACGGATCATATTGGAGCTCTTCCGTATTTCACTGAAGTTTGTGGTTACAATGGACCAATATACATGACGGTAAACTCGGTTTATATTCATAATTCATCATCTTACATGGGTTTAAGTATAGTTCGATTTAAGCATAGGTGTATGTTGGCATGATTTTATCCTCTTAAAAGGCTCGTAGGTTCGAAAAAGACCTGGTTCCACACATATGAGACACCCAAGGAGCAGGAATTGCCATTTTAACCCTTCTCAGGGGATTCCATCCACAAACCCAAAATTTAACTTGAGGATTATTATCATCTAGTGTTAAAGAGCTTTATTATAATTACATTCAACTATACTTTGTAGTTTTGACAAATATACAATTAACTTTCTTACAGTACCCTACCAAAGCTTTAGCCCCACTTATGCTGGAAGAATACCGGAAAATGATGGATGGAAAGGAAGAGGAACTACAGTTCAGTTATGAGAACATTCTTGATTGTATGAAGAAAGGTACCACTCCCTTTTTGTCTTTTTCATGTGAGGAAAATAATGCGGCTGTTGTTTACTACTCGACTAAATTCTTGGAGGAGGAAGTTGTCTATTTCTTGTTTATCTAAGATTGAACATTAGGTTCTTATGAGTTATCTACCACAACTATGTGGTTCATCTTTAATGGTATGATATTGCGTTATTTGGTATATTTCTCCACGGTGTTGTAAAACTCCAATTCCAAGACCGAGTACTCGGCGGGTACTCGTGACAAGGTGGGTGACCTTGCCGAGTTGAGCTGAATCCGAGTACTGCAAAACTCGATTCCAATTCGGTCAAACTTAGGATGATTTGGTCCTAAATTTTATTATAAATACTTAGTCTTTTTGGCTTCCATAATAAAGCCATTAATACATACCCGATTTCCTCGTGTCATTAGTTTTACAGTCTATTTGACTTTAGAGTATTTGTTTTCTTTATTTTTATAGTCCCATGAACATGTCATACCCTATAATTTTGAAATTTATATATAAAAGTTTCAATCCAAATACTCCCCGACAAGGCCGATTACTCGCTACACCCAGTCGGCCGCTCGAGTACCGCCTAGTGAGTTTTACAACATTGTATGTCCAACTGCTTGTTATGAATTTTAGCATAACAATACTGCATAGCCATCTCTCCCCTTATCTCTCTCTGATCTATCTTATTTGATTTTTTATTTCTGTTTTGCTGACTGTTCTTCAACATCAATATTACTGGCTTACAAAGCTGTAGATGTAATTTAATACCATTAGTCTTACTTTTCTTCACACATTGTAATTCCTCATAAAACTGACAACATAAAAGACCGCTTATACAAATGCCTTACTAGTGCCATCAAACTCATCTCTTTGTAACTTATTCCTCAGTTATCGCAGTGGATCTCAAGCAGACAGTGCAAGTTGATAAAGACCTGCAAATCCGTGCTTACTATGCTGGACATGTATACTTCTACAACTTCTGTCTTATCCTTGTGATGCATTTGTCATTTGAGTACATTTTTGCTTTTGCTGATTTCAATTAAATGTCAAGCCACCTTGCTTTAAGGATTTAACATAGGTCGCTTGTGATCTTTTATTGGGCATGTGGTGTCTTTTGTTGCCCTGATTAAAAAGGAACTGATGCCATGATGTATCCCATTTCGTTCTTTTTGGCTTTTATTAAACAATTTCTTCTATACATCAGTTTGATCCAAAATGGCAAAAGACACCAAATGCTAATAGGCTTGGGTGCAATTGCCTCTATGTTTGGCCAGTCTTCATGGACTATGGTTGGATTTTGACAGTAGCTAAACATTGATCAATAAGTGTTTTTCAATTGTTGAGTACAACTTGGATTCTGCTATCTGGAATTGTTCTTTCATGTATGCTATCTAGCACCCCTCAAACTTTGACAAACACTGAAGAGAATTATTCTTTTTGATATTTCCCTAGTTTTCCCATTTCAAAGTAAGACTTCAAGTCTACACTGAAGAATCTGCACCTGTATAGTTATGCTACATTCGAATTTTGATATGGAACCTATACTTCCTATAGTTTAAGTCAAATTTCATTCTATATAAAAAAAGTTGGAGCAGCTTTCTCTCTTTCCTGCTTGTGTCACTTTGTGAATTTAATTTTTATCCGAACATAAATAATCTCACAGCAGTGTTAAAGTAAATTGTCTGCTTAATCCTGATTCCGGAAAAGTCAAAGTATAACATTTACTGTAGAATTGAGCACTACATGCTTCTTCTGATAACCTAATTGCTTGATCTTACTTTTTTTGCCCTCTCAACATGACTTCGCTTCTGCCTCATTATTTGATTTACAAACTATACTTGGATATGTTTAAGGTTCTTGGAGCTGCAATGTTTTATGCCAGTGTGGGAGATTCTTCTATGGTTTATACTGGAGATTATAACATGACACCTGATAGGCATCTTGGAGCAGCTCAAATTGACCGGCTGCAATTAGACCTTCTTATTACTGAGTAAGGCACATCTATGTGTGTTCAATTTGCTATTTCATCCTGAGTTATCTTATTTATTTTGTATGCTTTTTCTATTTGTATATACTAGATATTTGTCGGTTCATGAGTAGAGTTGTGAATCACTTTACTAATTTCAAGAAGTGTGAATGTAGAGTTGCTCTATCTTTTTTATCACCAATCAATTGACTTCAGATATAATATTATCTGTGTTTTAAAAAGCGCGCCTTAGGCGCTTGGAGGCGCTAGGCGACGTGAGGCGACAGGCGAAACGCCTCAGACCCTCAAGGCGCCGGGCTGTACGTGAGGCGAGGGCTTCGACGGTGGAGGCGGCGCCTCTGTGTGAGGCGATGAGGCAGCGCCTCTGTCGACTCCTGTACGGCGGAAATAGACAACCGATTAGGTTTCTAGGGCTGCTCGATTTTAATTGACCGATTGGGCTTGGCCTTTGGCGACTTCCATTCTGAGTTTGTGTTTATCAAACAGATTGCAACAGTTGACCAGTAAACTTCAAAATTCTTTTTGTTTTTCTTTTATAAATTCATTCTCTCTAGTCTCTTCTTTAAATATGTGGACTTTAACTCCTACACCATAAATCAAACTCTGCTACTGTTCGACACTCCTACAGCCTTAGAATTCACTTCTCCACAGTCCACTCTGGCACTCAAGACTTATTAAGTTATTAGGTTGGTGTTTTTTTGAGATAGTTACTTATTATGTTGGTGTTTTAAGATACAATATGATTTATATCTTTTGAGATACAATATGATATATGTTGGTGTTTTTTTGCTTGTTAAGTTACTTATCAAGTTGTTTTGTGTATGAGGTATTGTTTTAAATATAATTTACAAATAATTTGCAAATATAACCGCCTCGCGTACGTGAATCCCTCGCCTCGGATCGCCTTGAAAAGTTGAGGCTCTCGGGTGGCCATTTGCCTCGGAGCGCCTCACGCCTTTTAAAACATAGAATATTATAAAGCAAACTAAAGATGTTTTAAAATAGTTGGTGAGGCCTACACAGAACTGTATGCCAAAATGTTGCCATTTCACAAGGACTTTAAAGGGGGTTTTATTTTTGCTTTGTTGCACAAAGATTTTGACAAGCGAGCTTATAGAAATGGGAGGAATTTTCAATTTCAAAATTTTATTGTGCTCATTTTTCGTGATAAGCTTGCTTCCATTGTTTAATCTTTTAGTTGTTCCTTTGCTCTGATGGCAGGTATCAATTATGTCTTTTTCACCAATTCTCTTGATGACATCCCAAAAACACTATGTTTTTCTGGGTGTGTTTTAGATATTTTAATACTTGTGTGTTAGCTTATAGCACCTCAGGTAACAGTTTACTGCTTGCAGGTCAACATATGCGGCAACAGTTCGTGATTCAAGATTTGCTCGGGAGAGGGAATTTCTTAAGGCTGTATGTAAGATTCATTACAACAACTTAATTATTTTTTAGATAGTTCTACTAACTTTGTCAGCAATATTGTAACAAGAAGCCTGATAAGAACTCTTTCAACAATAATTTAGCTGATATACAGATGAATGAGGATTCCTACCATTAATGGAATAATCTGTTTTGGTTTTCTAGTACCATATCTAATCTGTCGGGCACTCAGGCCATATCATGATAGTGTCTTTAGTTTCATCTGGACAATTTTTGTCGTATACCTCTTTAGAATTGCACTTGTACTTGCAGGTTCATAAATGTGTTGCCAATGGAGGAAAGGTGCTGATTCCTACATTTGCTCTTGGAAGAGCTCAGGTCTTCTTTTGACTTACCAGTAAAATTAAACATTAGACATGAAATTGTGCTAAACAGAAGTGCCCTTATTTGGTAGTGATAGTCACTATCCTGATTCCTGGATAATTTTAGTTTAACCTTTTAAAATCCAACTGTAAAAATTCAACCACAGGTTTTTGGTTTTTCTTTCATTATTGTCTTCTGAGAGTTTACTTTTAAATATTTATTAGGAATAAAGTCTTACCACTATAGCAAGAACAAATTCCTTCAAATTTATTGTTTTACTTGTGTTTGTAACAAGCGTATGAATTGTCCTATAGGAAATTCGTATATTATTGGAAGATTATTGGGAGCGGGTGAATCTCAAGGTTCCAATCTACTTTGCATCAGGTTCAGTCGCTTATCCTTCCTTTGTTACCTACACCACAACTACAATTTGAAAATTCACTAGAATCTTATTTGACTAATTAGAATCCTTCCTAAATCTGTAAAATCATTTGCTTTATAAATGTTATACTCTCTCCGTCCCAATTTAATTGTCCAGTTTTGACTTTTTCAGTCTTTCTTTTTTAACTTTGACCTTAAATATTTTTGTTTATGTTATATTGTACTTGATGTAAAATATATGAATGGATTGTGTTTTAAATATATATTAATTTGGTAAAATTTTTATTAAGTAATATATAACACAAATAAAAATATTTAAGGTTAAAGTTGAAAAAGAAATACTTAAAAAGTCAAAACTGGACAATTAAATTGGAACGGAGGTTGTACGTTTTATAGAAGATAATTTATGATAATGTTTAATGTATAAAATGTGCATATATATTTATAGGGGAAGGTTCAAACGAGAACTGTTTTTCGTACGAGAATCAATCTCGGCCGTTCCTTGGATATGGGAACTTCATGGATGGAGAGCGTGGAGGGGATCAAGTGTGGCAGGGTGCATGTGAGGAATTCATGGGTGGGCAATGACATTAAAGGAGGGGGAATTGGACGGCTCAGATTGGTTCTCGCAGTTCTCGTACAAAAAACAGTTCTCGGTTCTCGTTTGAATTTTTGCATATATATATATATATATATATATATATATATTTATATATATATATATATATATATATATATATATATATATATATATATATAGAAAATGGATCAACAAAGACCCCTCCTTAAACAAAGTCCCCAAAGTTCCATTCCTGGCCGTTAGATCGATCAAATCAATGGTTCAGATCTATAATGGCATTATTGTAAATAAGTAAACATTTATAAGATTTAATTTTAGAAGGAACGGTATTATGGTCAAAGCCTCCCTTTTTTTAATTTTTTTTACTCCTTAGATCTTTAAATGACCATAATTATTTCAATTTTTTGAATTTGAGCAAAAAAAAGTATACCAATCTTCTCATTTTTTTAATCCTCTTTCAAACGAGACCACTCTTCCTATATTTCTGGAAAAAAAAAATTCGACGAAAAATGACGAAATTCATCATTTTCGTCACCTGCTGTTATATCACATAATAGCAGGTCCCGAAAATGATAAATTTTGTCATTTTCATCATTTTCGTCACCTACTATTACATGATATATAAGGGGACACGAAAATGATTAAAATGACGAAATTTTTATCATTTTCGGGACCTGATGTTTAAGTCATATATAAGGGGACACGAAAATGATGAAAAAATTCGTCACCTGATGTTAAGTTATATGGAAGGGGCAGCCGAAAATGATAAATTTCGTTATTTTCATCATTTTCGAGACCTGTTGTTTAAGTAATATATAGGGGGGACACGAAAATGATGAAAATGACGAAATTTTATAATTTTCGTCACCTGCTGTTAGATGATTTACAAAGGGCACGAAAATGATAAATTTCGTCATTTTCATCGTTTTCGGGACCTGCTGTTTAAGTGATATATAAGGGGGGGACACGAAAATGATTAAAATTACGAAATTTATCATTTTCGTCACCTGCTGTTACATGATATATAAGAGGCACGAAAATGATAAATTTCGTCATTTTTTTATCATTTTCGGGACCTGTTGTTTAAGTGATATATAAGGGGACACGAAAATGATGAAAATGATGAAAATTCATCATTTTCGTCACCTGCTGTTACGTGATATATAAGGGGCAGCCGAAAATGATAAATTTCGTCATTTTTAATCATTTTCGTGCCCTTGTATATCACGTAACATCACAGCAGGTGACGAAAATGATAAATTTCGTCATTTTGATCATTTTCGGGACTTGCTGTTTAAGTGATATATAAGGGGACACGAAAATGATGAAAATGACAAATTTATCATTTTCGTCATTTTTGTAAAAAAAAATTCAGAAATATAGGAAGAGTGGTCTCGTTTGAAAGAGGATTAAAAAACGTGTAGATTGGTATAATTTTTTTGCTCAAATTCAAAAAATTGAAATAGTTATGGTCATTTAAAGATTTGAGGGGTAAAAAAAATAAAAAAAATGGGTTTTTTATGAAGGCCGGATCATGCGTGGCTTTTTTGATCAAATTTTTAATTTCCCATCTTGCCCTTTTAGATGAGTGGCTGAGATTGGGACTTTGGGGTTTTTGTTTAAGGGGGGGGGGGGGGGGGGGTTTCTATTGAACCTAACCCTATATATATATATATATATATATATATATATATATATACATACGAGGTAACTTGCCTTCTCTCCTTCAGGTTTGACAAAGCAAGCTAATTTGTATTACAAAGTGTTCATTAATTGGACTAGCCAGAAGGTGAAAGATTCATATGCTACTAGGAACGCATTTGATTTTAAAAACGGTATGTACTCCATAATCCATTTAATGAAAAGCCTGTTATTCTGTAGCATTTGCTTACATGACTCATAACTCGCTCTCGCTCACTCACTCACTCACTGGGGTTTGCAGTTCAGAGCTTTGACCGCTCGTTACTTGATGCTCCTGGACCCTGTGTTCTTTTTGCTACACCGGGAATGCTTAATGGCGGTTTTTCGCTTGAAGTTTTTAAGCATTGGGCTCCATGTGAATCAAATCTTATTGCACTTCCAGGGTACTGTCATGCTGGAACCTTGGCACGCAAATTGACATCTGGTGGTGATTTGAATAAGGAGACACAGATTGATGTGCGCTGCAAGGTTTCTTTCTGTACCATGTTAACTTTCTGTTTTCTTCTTTGTCTTTTGTTTGTAGTAATATAGTTCCGATTGTGACGTGATATATGTTCTCCCTTTTAATTTTCTTTTTCAGATTCATCAGTTGTCTTTTAGTGCCCATACTGATGCCACAGGAATAATGGATCTTGTAAAATTTCTATCTCCCAAGAACGTAATACTTGTTCATGGTGAAAAACCAAATATGGATAAACTTAAAGGAAGAATCAGATCAGAACTGGGAATACAGTGTTATATTCCAGCAAATACCGAAACTGTATCTTTACCTTCAACCCTTTTTGTTAAAGCAGATGCCTCGAATACATTTATTCAAACTTCTTTGACACCCAACTTCAAGTTCCTAAAAGATGAAGTTAGCAAAATGCCTCTAATGGATGTCCATGATGAGAGAGTATCCCAAGGGATCCTAATGATGGGGAAAGGTCAAAAAGTCAAGATGGTACACCAGGATGAGCTTCTAACCATGCTTGGAAATGAAAAAACTGAAGTTGAGTTTGCTTACTGTTTTGCATTAGACTTGCACAGGCTGAAAAATAGTTTGCTTACCAGTGAAGAGATTTTGGTTTCTGATAACAACTCGGTTATTCGCCTCTTAAATTCAAAAATCTCGAATGAAATGGCTGAATTTGGCATGAAGGAGGGCCTGGGAACACTTCAGGTGAACTCTTTTCGTCTTGCAATATGTGAGAACAATAACTGCCCTCATAGAATAAATAGCGATGACTCTTCAGTGAGTTCTGAGCGTATGTTTTTTTGCTGTAATTGGTCGAATGTAGATAAGAATCTTGCTTGGAGAGTTGTATCTCTAATGAAGAACATTGATACAACTGTTGATTCTGTTATTTGTTGATTTGTAAATTGTACTTTTATTTATGGAGACAATCTTTTTGAATTGAGGAAGCTTAATGAGCTTTTGTGTAGATGCTTCATCTGCTGATTCTTGATTTGTGTCATGAAATTAATCAACTTTCAGTATTTATATAGAGGTTTCACACACACACACACACACACACACATATATATATATATATATATATATAAAACTTGTAGCATCGCGCTTTTGAAAACCAGATTTTTCATTTTAATAATAGAAAATCAAGAATCCAAACTGCGTGGATCCATTTGTAAAGTGAACTTAAAACCAAACCTGTTTTTCAAAACTCAATAATAGCAGCGAAAATATAAAAGTGGCTATTAATTACAATCAAAATCAGCCACGATATACAAAAGATCAGTTGGTGTTACTAAAACTGTTCACCGACCACATAAACAAGTTTAACAAACATAAACAGTAAACATAAGTAACAAAGAAAAGTGTTCCTCTAAAAGATAAGTAACAACCAGCAGGTACCCAAAGCTCACACGCCTAAGTATTACCTGCAATCATGGGGAGAGTATCTGTTAGCTATTTAAAGCTAGTGAGCATAAGATAGCATACTCAGTAATACAAACATATCACATATCATCAATATATCAAACAGTGTTATCCTAGCATCTCGCGATGAGCAGGCACAGCCAGAAAGAAGCATAATCTTGCAGGGTAGCGAGCCCGGCTCAACACTCCTAACTGGGGAAACCAGACACATCAACCGCGCGGGTGGGTGAGCGGGTAGCGGTCCACCGTTGCATTATGAAGTCATCGACTCCATAGGGTACAGCGGGTAACTGATCCCCTAATCGCACGAGGAACATTGGGTTAGCCAAACCCTAAATACCTAACCAGGTACCGTTGACGCTATCATCGACCCGCAGGCCTCAAGGCATCCCAGACCGCAGTCTGGCCTCGATCAAGGACTATAACTAGTTCCCATATCTCGGATCCATTCATAAACACAAAACTGACCCATTCCGGGCCTCATAGCGCGCATACATATCATATCATACTCATGATTCAATGGTTACGTGTGTCATGCATAAACATAGCATACAGTACGCATTTCAAGCATACAACAGTGTTAATTTCATTTCATGGAACTACTTGCACATACTAATAACATGTAACATGATTATATTAATTCGTATGTTATCCTATACTCACCTGAGAGGCTAGAGGCTATAGTAAACAAATATCGTGATCGTCTCGTTCTTCGAAGTCGTACGGTTCACCTATAAGATAATACTCATGTTTAGTCACTTCACATAAGTACATAACTAATATAACTAACACGAATCCCCTAATGATGTCATTAGACTATTTAGAATCCTAAACGAGCATCCCGTACAACGAAACGTCGAAAAACAGCAAACAAACCGCGCACTGTGGCTGTTTAGGCCCCATGCGATCGCAAGGGAGGGTCATGCTATCGCAAGGCACCCTATGCGATCGCAAGGGAATGCTATGCGATCGCAAGCACTCTCCTGCAGTGCAGTTACGAGTTCCAGCCCCTGTTTTGGCCAATTTCTCACCCCAAACTCATTTCCAGCATAACCAATTCACTATCCAGTGTTTGTACAACATTCAAGGCATCAAAACAAGTCTAGAAACATACAATTAATAAACTCTAACCAATGATTCATGATTTGGGATCAAATTCTTCATCCTTTGACCCATTTGAAGCTTTTCATGGAATTTGATTCAAACCATCATTTTAATTCAAGATTATGATTCCTAGATGCCTAGAAATCATGTAGAAACAGATTGGAATACATGAATCCAATTATGGATGGCTAATTTGAATTTTGCCATTTTGACCTAAAGCTTTAAAACTCAAGAACAAGGAAAAGGAACTTACAAGAGAGGAAGAAGATGATGATTTCTGAGCTTAGGGACAGATTAGAACTTGAATTTACAGTTGGAATTTAGCTTGATGATCTTCTCCCGTGAATTCTCCTTCAAAGCTTTCAAGAACAATTGAAAGTGAGAAGTGTGTGTATGTTTACGTGTCTGTGTAGTTGAGAAGGGGAGAGACCGACTTGGTCTCTCTTATTATCCATAAGGGGTATTTTGTTCCCATTTTCAACTTACAAGTTAAGACCCGTTTACCCGTTTCAACTAACGGGGATATTTCCGAAATCCTTATTCAAAACCGTTTAATATTTTATTAAACTTATCTATTTTCGTTATAATATTTAATATCATGATTTCTTAATTATTTTAATAATAATTTTATATTAATTCTAATATTCACTAATAAACTCGAGATTTAGAACATACCGAGTGTATAAACGACTGGGCCTATTTGAGGATGTTACAAATCTACCCCCCTTAAGAAGATTCAGTCCTCGGAATTTGCTCTTCGGTAAACAAGTGGGGATATCGGGCCTTCATGTCATCCTCGGTCTCCCATGTCAGATTCGACCCAAGGTTGTGTTTCCATTTGACTAAGACCAATCGGATGTTCTTCTTTCTCAACCGCTTGACCTTAGTATCCATGATTTCAATAGGTTCTTCCACCAATCGCTTGGTAGGATCTACCCTCAGGTCTTGTAAAGGCAAAATCTGTTCTTCCTCCACTTTACACTTTCGCAGATAACAAACGTTGAAAGTGCTGTGAATACCGGACAACTCTGGAGGTAATTCCAAAGAAACAGTCTGCTCGTTGACTTTGTTGAGAATTTTGAAAGGACCAATGTAACGAGGACTTAACTTGCCCTTCTTACCAAACCGAATTATGCCCTTCTATGGAGAAACCTTCAAGAATACCCGGTCACCTATTTCAAAGGTAACAGGTCTGCGTTTTGGATCAGCATACATCTTCTGTCTATCATGAGCAGCTTTTAGCTTGTCACGTGCAACTTTGACTTTATCAGCTGTAATTTGAACTAAATCAGGTCCTGCGTATTGCTTCTCTCCCAGTTCTAGCCAACAAGTAGGGGTACGACAATGCCTACCATAAAGCATCCCATATGTGGCATACCGATGCTAGAATGATACGAATTATTATAAGCAAATTCGATCAAAGGTAAATGAGAATCCCATGAACCACCGTATTCAAGTACACACGCGCGTAACATGTCTTCAAGAGTTTGAATAGTCCTTTCGGACTGTCCGTCAGTCTGGGGATGGTATGCGGTACTCATGTGAACTCGAGTACCAAGCTCTCGCTGAAGACTGGCCCAAAAGTTTGATACAAAACGAGTATCCCTATCAGAAACAATAGACAAAGGAATACCATGGCGAGATACAATTTCGTTGATATACAACTGAGCAAGGCGAGTCATAGACCAAGATTCGCAGACTGCAAGAAAATGTGCACTCTTAGTGAGACGATCGACTATTACCCAGATAATATCATGCCCCTTTGAAGTCCTAGGCAATTTAGTGACAAAATCCATAGTAATATTATCCCACTTCCATTCCGGAATCGTTAATTGCTGCAAATTACCATAAGGCTTTTGATGTTCCGTCTTGACTTGTGCACATGTTTGACATTTTTGACATATGAAGCTATATCACGCTTCAATGTGGGCCACCAGTAAAGTACCTTAAGATCATGATACATCTTAGTACATCCAGGGTGAATAGATAACTTTGATTTATGAGCCTCCTGTAGAATTAGATCACGGTTTCCTCCAAGGCTAGGCACCCAGATTCGGGATTTAAAAGTCTTTAGCCCACGGTTGTCATCCTCCAGTTAATCCTTCAGTTTATTCATAGTTTCTGCTTTCAAGTTAGTATCTAACAAAGCCTCCTGTTGCGCCTCCTTAAGCCGAGTAATGATATCAGATACGATAGTAAGCTTCATGAATCTGACATTCTCCGAAGAGCCCTTTCGGCTTAATGCATCTGCTACAATGTTCGCCTTTCCTGGATGATACTTGATTTCACAATCATAATCTTTGATCAACTCTAACCATCTCCGTTGCCTCATATTAAGCTCCTTTTGAGTGAAAACATATTGCAGACTTTTATGATCTGTGTATACCACACACTTGGTACCATAAAGATAATGGCGCCATAGTTTCAAAGCAAATACTACAGCAGCCAATTCAAGATCGTGTGTTGGGTAGTTCTTCTCGTGAAGCCTTAATTGGCGGGAAGCATAAGCAATAACCCTGTCCCTCTGCATTAGGGTACTTCCCAAACCTGCATACGAGGCATCACAATAAACAACAAAGTCTTCCGACCCGTTGGGTAAGGTTAGAAATGGAGCTTGACATAACAACTGTTTCAGAGTTTGAAAGACCTTATCTTGTTCAACAAACCAATCATAAGCAACATCCTTTCGCGTGAGCTTAGTTAAAGGACTTGCTATTTTGGAGAAATTCTGAATGAACCTTCGATAGTAACCAGCGAGTCCTAAAAAGCTTTTGATTTCAGATGGGGTTTTAGGAATTCCCCAATTCATCACGGCCTCGACTTTGACTGGGTCAACCATTACACCATCTTTGCATATAACATGACCAAGGAAATGTATCTCTTCAAGCCAGAACTCACACTTAGACAATTTAGCATATAAATGCTCACGTAGAAGAGTATCAAGAACCATACGAAGATGAGCCTCGTGTTCTGCCTCGGACTTGGAATATATGAGAATATCGTCAATAAATACTATCACGAACTTGTCAAGAAAAGGACGACAGACATGATTCATCAAGTCCATAAACACAGCCGGAGCATTTGTCAAACCAAAAGGCATCACCAGAAATTCATAATGCCCGTATCTAGTAAAAAAATCTTACGGTACTAAATGTAAGAAGAAATCCCAACCATTAGATCTCTCCCTAGTCAACAAAAAAAAGTCAACAGATCTATTTAAATTCGGAATAAAAAAAAAGAAAAAAGGGCAAATCAGATACACAAATAAATCGGGAGCAGTTAACGGAAACCCTAGAACCGCTACTCGCCGTCGTCCGGCCAGATGCACACCGTCGTCCTCTGTTTCGCCGGCCAGATGCACAAAAACAGTCGCCGTTGGTCCTTTGTTTCGCCGGCCAGATGCACAAAACAGTCGCCGCGATGCACAGTCACAACACCACAATCATCCGTCGGTCTCTGTTTTCGTCGGCTAGATGCACTAAAAAACCTTTCGATTAAAAAAGAATCTGATGCACAGGAGTCGTGTGCATATAGATGAACGGCGGCAACCTAATGTGTGCATCAGAAATGATAGATGGAGCGATGGTGGTGAAACCCTAACCTGTGGCGGCGGCGACCCTAACCTGTGCGATGGCGGCGTAACCCTAAATTGTGGCGGCGGTGTAACCCTAATCTGTTGGTCCTGTGCGAAGATCGAACGGAGTGCGGCGACTGGCGAACGGCAAAGGGCAACGCTGAACGGACGACGGCCGGGCTTCAGCCTTCACGATTGGTCGACGGCAATATGTTTCGCAGAGAACGGGAGAGTGAGATACGGGAGAGGGGGGGATTTGAGAGAACGTGGGGAGAGAATATAATAAGTATTCCAATTTTATCTTTTTAACAGGTTTGCCACGTGTCAAGCCCTCGTTTCTTCTTACATTAAGTACCTTAAGCTTTTTTTTACTTGAACCTGATTCATATATATATATATATATATATATATATATATATATATATTGGATCAATAAAGAACCATGTGTTAAATAAACAAAGAACCTAAAGAACCTATCTGGACCTTTGGATCATCAAAATCAATGGATGAGATTGATCGATGGTAAAACTGTAATTATTATGTATCAATTTAGAAAGAATAGGGTAAAATGTAATTCTCACCCACCCCCAAACCCACGAATTTAAAAAAAAAACCACCAAAAACTTTAAATTGCCATAACTTTTAAAGTTTTGTGAATTTAATCAAAAAAAATATACTATTCTTTTAGTTTTTTAATCCTCTTTCAAACAAGATCACTCTTTCCATATTTTTCTAAATTTTTTTTGCAAATGAAATTTTTTTTTTTTTTTTTTTTGCATTTTGGCAGCTGTAGTGTTTTCTGTGTACAGATTTTGCATTTTGGCACCATGTAGTGTTTCTGTGTACAGATTTTGCATTTTGGCAGCATACAGTGTTTCTGTGTACAGATTTTGCATTTTGGCAGCATATGTTCTACGGTTTTTTGCAATTTGCATGTTTATATTTTGCGTTTTTCGTTTTTTGCATTTTGCATGTTTATACGGATTTACGTTATGCATTCTGCATGTTTTCTGCATTCTGCATTATTTTGCATTCTGCATGTTTTTTGCTTTCTTCATTCTTCATTCTGCATGTTTTTTTGCATTTTGCATTCTTCATGTTTTTGCATTTATGCATTCTGCATTATGCGTGTTTTCTGCCTTTAGTATTCTTTTATTCTGCATGTTTTTTGCATTCTGCATTCTTCATTCTGCATGTTTTTTGCATTTTGCATTCTGCATGTTTTTGCATTTTGCATGTTTTTTGCATTCTGCATTCTTCATTCTGTATGATTTTTGCATTCTGCATTCTTTATTCTGCATGATTTTTGCATTTTGCAATTGATATGAACACAACTCTAAATGCAAATTTTGCATTTTGAAAAAAAATTGTTTCTAAAATATATCAAGCCCGGTCTTGTTTGAAAGAGGACGAAAAACTGAATCTAACGGTATAATTTTTTTGTTAAAATTATTAAAAACGAACGAGTTATGATCATTTAAAGTAAATGTTTAAACGCCCCGATCGAAGCTGAAGGAAGAACGTGATTTCTTTTTTTTTCAATTTTCCATTTTTACCCCTAAACAATGTGTCACGTGTCATCACCAGGAAGGTTCTTTAGGTTCTATGTTTAAGAGAGGTGTGTAACAGTGTCAACCTCTAGCGCGACTTATAAATGAAACTTGAAACTCAAAATCTGATGGGAGTTCAATCAATCCTTTACATTCACGGCTCGACTTGACTTGCATATTAACATGGAGTGATTTGATATATTTGTGTTTGGTTTAACTTTAACTAAGATAGAGTACCGTAATTATGTAAAAGTGCAAAACCAAATTAATTTCTAATATCTTTTAAGTAGAACTCAAATTGTTTATGAATAGAGAACTTTCTTAACTTCCAATGTCTTTCTATTTAGGAAGGCTTCATAATGTTTACTTAAAAGACGGTTGGATATTTTGAGCTTTTTACGTAATTGTTTATAGATTCATATTTGATACATTTTTTTAGGTAAGTGAATCAAAATACAACAAAGATTGCTTAAAATAATCATTGTATATAACGAAAATTTTTTAATAAACTGTTCAAACGTTATATTATATTACAATAGTTCGTAATTTAACCTTAATTACCATCTCTAGCAACATTTTTAGATTTTACGAAATACCGGCAATCATCAAATATATCTTGTGTGACATTCGTAAACTATGACCACCACCCACCTAGGGACAATCACAACTTTGGTACCCTTTAAAAAAAGTCCAACGACTTAAAATAAAAACTCTAACAATCGTTGCGTACTCTAAACATCACCTATCGCCACGTATAATCCCCAAACAGACTCATCTTTTGCCTACTACCCACCCATGGACATTGAACTAGGGCCGTCAATGGATCGGATCATGATCTAGATCCGATCCGATCTGCTCCATTTAAATGATCCAACGGGTTAAAAAATCCGATCCATTGATCCAATAAGAGATCCAATGGGCCGATCCATTTAAATAGATCACTACATGGATCAATCCAAGATCTGTCTGGGTCGATCCATTTAATATCAAAAAATCCGCCACCACCGTCACCACCACCGCCGACCACCACCGCCGCCGACCACCACCGTCGCCGACCACCGCCACCACCGCCGCCACCACCGCCGACCACCGCCACCGCCGCCACCAACGCCGCCGACCATCGCCGCCGCCGACGACCACCGCCGCCGCCGACCGCGTAGGGTGGGGTGGGGGTAGGGTGGGGTGGGGTGGGTAGGGTAGGATGAGGTGGGGGTGGGGTAGGGTGAGGTGGGGTGGGGGTAGGGGTGGGGTGGGGTGGGGTGGGGTGGGTGGGGGTGGGGTGGGGGTAGGGTGGGGTGGGGTGGGGTGGGGTGGGGGTAGGGTGCGGTGGGGTGGGGTGGGGGTAGGGTGGGGTGGGGTCGGGTGGGGGTAGGGTGAGGTGGGGTGGGTGGGGTGGGTAGGGTGGGATAGGGTGGGGTAGGGTAGGGTGGGGTAGGGTGTGGTAAGGTAGGATAGGTAGGGTGTGGTAAGGTAGGTGAGGTGGGGTGGGGGTGGGGTGGGGTGGGGTGGGGTGGGGGTAGGGTAGGATAGGTAGGGTGGGGTAGGGTAGGATAGGTAGGGTGGGGTAGGGTGGGGTGGGGGTAGGGTGGGGTAGGGTGGGGTGGGGTTGGGTGGGGTAGGGTGGGGGTAGGGTAGGGTGGGGTGGGGTGGGGGTGAGGTGGGGTGGGGTGGTGTAGGGTGGGGGTGGAAGAGTTTTTTGATATATTTATTATATAAATAAAATTAAATTAATAATATTAAATGGGTCGCTCCGGGTCATGATCCATTAATTATTGATCTGATTCAAATCCAACTAAATGGATCTCAATGTTATTGGATCAGATCCAAATCCAATTAAATGGATAAGCGGGTCAGATCAGATCTTTAACCGATCCGATCCGATCCGATCCAACCCATTGACAGCCTTACATTGAACCCAACTTCGGTGACCTTAATCGAACTCCAACTGCAACCTTCTATAGGATGTGATATTGCATATAATATGACGTTCGGAAGGTTCTTGTATTATTTGAGAGGGGAAATTAGTTGCATACAAAAGGTAAATTAAGCAAAAATTGTTTACATAGATTAGCTTACTATTCTTCTATGAATTGATACTTAAGTTATTAATTAATTCGATTTCTAAAACTTTTAAGTTGCATGAATGATTATTTAGTTCGGTCATTAAACTTTTGGGTTTGTTTCTGATAAATTTGAAGCTTATAGACACACATAGTAGATTGAAGCTCATGTATTACATGGATAGCTCAGTTAATACTACATATTATACATCAACTAGCTAAGCGATCCGTGTATCAACACGAGATAATACAAGTCAATTTTAAATTTTAATAGTTTAAAGAGTAATAACACGTATAGTAAAAATAATTACAAAGCATAGATATGAATATAAAATTTCGTAAGAAATTAATAACCATTACGGAATTTTGAAATTTATACATAAGATTATCATTAGAATTTTGTTAAAATCTTTTTATAAACAACATTCATGGTTTTATTAGTAAGGTTTCTTTAATCATCGCTAATTAAAACTTTTAACCCCTCCTTACTCTTCACTCGAGAAACCGTCACATATAACTGTTAATGAGTGAAAATGTGTATTTTTAGTACTTTTGTTAAATACTCTTTTTGAAAAAGATAAAATTATATTACACGTCTAAAAGTTTTTAGTATAATATTAATGTTTATCGTTATGGAGCTTTATTCCGACATTGTATTAGCCAATTATATATTTGAATCTTTGAAATTGTAAACTAAATTTATTAAAAGTTAAATAATGATGACATCCATCTAAGTATACGCAAATTAAATCACATAAAAATAAGATTCTAACATTGAATAGATTATGTTTATACATACATAAATCACTTAAGTGTAATTTATTATTCAGTTAAATATAATTGAAAACACAATATATCACTTAATTCAAATATCCATTTAATAACTTTTATTTTATGTACCAACTTGTTAGTTAAAAAATAAGAAAACTTAGATAATTAAATTTTTATATAATATTCCAAGTTGTATGTGTAGTTACAAAAATCACTAACATGACAGTTGTTTTACTACATAATAATTATGTAGAAAAAAAATATACTAATCAAATGTCCAATAATTACCTACACGTTGCTCTCGATGGATAAAACAATTGAAATATACAAATTTTTAGAAAAGTCTCATATTCCGATAAAATTTATATCAAAACGTAGATAAAAATAGACTATTACAACTATATAATTAATTTTTCTCAAAACAAAATATATTACAAGTTGTTAAAGATAATTTTCAAACAACTTATAATTAATTACATTAATATACAATTATCTTAAAATCCTCTCACATATTGCATACTACTCCTTACTAATTTACATTTAAACCCTCTAAACTTACATTTAAAACCTTTAAATTGGGGAAGCAATTGTGACATAATCATTTGGTATTTTCAATTTTTTTTAATTTAAAAAAAAATCAAGGGTTGTGATTGGTGGAGATTTTTTTGGAAAGGGATTGATGATGTAATCAACCTTTTCTTTTAATAATATTATTATAAGATGATATGTCTAGGAAAAGTGTAGACTAGAAATACTATTATCATGTTTGTCTCCATATATAATCTAATTATGCCCGCAATTGATACATAAAAAGATATTAACAAAATAGTTAAAGACATATACAACATGTACAGTTTTACTTGCATACAGAATAAAGTTATTTATTGTGAATATATATAATCAATTAAACTAAAGTAAAAAGATGTGTAATAACTCCATACTTCACCAATAAGATGTGCATGTGCAATTTCCAATATTCAAACCTAGAATGTGTTATTTGCATATTTGTATCATAAATTATTACTTGTTGCCTATTAAACAAGTATAAACCCAATGTTTCATCAATCTTAATGCAAGAGTAGTACATTATCACAAATTATATGAAGCAAGTTCATCATCCCCAAAAGCTGTTGAACACGTTGACTTTTTGGAAATGCGATGGTGACATCTAAAAAGAATATTAGTTGTCTAGGAATTAATGTCAAGTTATTGAGAAAGGATAATGATTCATATATTATATTTTTAAGGATTTTAGACATTTTGGTCTATATTTTTATTATTTTCGATTGGTTATAAGGTCTATTTTTTATGTTATCAAAGTGATTTTGATATTATATATAAATTATAAATATAGGTGTTTCAAATCATAGATTAGGATACATATTTAAATACCCGTTAAAAATATCATCCACCATATAAAATTATTCATCGGAGATGGCGAAAAATTGAAATCTTGTCAAAACTCAAAACTTATGTGGAATCTTGTCAAAACTGAAATCCTAGGATAGAGAATATGTGGTGCTTGAAATTATTGCAACTGCAAACAATAATGGCATCTGCCTAGCTTGTTTAAAACAACCTAAATAAAAAAAATATATAAATATAAAAAAACACAAGTTAGCTCATAAAGCAATGAACATGTTATACACAAGTGCATTATTTCCTAGAGATACTAATTCAAGTATAGCATGATAAAAGCTGAGTACACGCATGTGATAGTTATTATATCGATTTTATATATGCCACATGTTAAATAAAGAAAGGCATGGGAAATGCACTTGTGCATATTCCTTATAAAGTATATAAATGGTTTAATATAACTGTAGATATGTGCGTGCACATAAGCACTTATAGTAGTAAATAAACAGAACGTTTCGAGAAGTTCGTTTGTTAATAAATTAACGAACACAAACAACAAAATTATTCATTTAGTTAAACAAATGAGCTCATTTGTTCATTTTATGTGTATGAACGTTCGTTTATATATACATATACATATATCTATTTGTATGTGTATGTGTATGTGTATGTGTATATGTATATGTATACAGGGGCGGACCTGTAGTGGTGCACCCGGTGGCACGGGCAACCCCTCAATATTTTCCGAGTAGTGTAAAAAAAAAATTTTTTTTTTTTTAAATACAAGTGCTACCCCTAAAGTATGTGAAAAAAAATCGTGCAACCCCTGACCAAAAGGTCGGGGTCCGCCACTGTATGTATATCTATATGTACATATGTACATGTATGCATGTGTGTACGTATATATAGATATGTGTGTGTTAATATCTAATAATATTGTTGGCTTTGTATTGCATTATATTTATATGTATATATGTTCATTCGTTTATGTTCTGCTAAAGTTAAACGAACAAGCACGAATACAGAAGTTTGTTTGTTTATCCTTTTTTGTTCTTTTGTTTGTTCGGCTAAGTTAAACATATAAATATGAACAAGCCGGTTTCGTATTCGTTTGGTTCGTTTACAACTCAACGTAATTAAAAAGAGTAGCCCATAAACATTCATATATTGATCATAATAAACATTATATTTGTTATTTGATATGAAATAAGTGCTAAGTTCATTTGAAAGAATGTTCAACCATTTGTTTTCCATAAAAGATCAAGTACCAATTCATAGAATATTGAAAATCTCAAAGGATACCTAATAACGTACCGTCCCCTGCATGGATAACTTTTGGCACATTTTATTTCAGCCATGGTGTGTAGTCAAATTTGCCTTTTTGACTTTTTTCCAGATTAGCATGCATGTCTTGAATTTCTAAAAAGGTGGGATAAACGTCAATTCATATAAGATTAAATTGTGTGTTTTAACAATTATCCATAACCTAATATTGTAATGTTTTTTCACAGATGTTTTAGTTTATTAGTTTATCTTTTACAAATCTGAACGGATTGTCTTTTGATTTAGAGAAGATTGTTAGGGAGGCCGATAATGATATAATTAATTGCTATCACGCCGTGATGCCACACCATGGTGGCATGGTAAGCCTAACATGGTTTTCAACTTTTCATCATGGTGTGCAACGAGGTTTTCTTGAGTTTATAAAAGTGAAAATATAGTATGTAATTCCCAAAATTCGATGTAACGAGGGTGTGGCCGCTATGATGAAAAAGAGGGCTCAATCTCATACTGACGGGACAACATGATAGATAAGGTGTGGTATCCCTCACCAAACCGCGCGCCTTCCCTCTAAGTCTAGCTCACAAACCACTTACATAGGAAAGATTCCACATATTTTTATTAGGCCTTCCGTTATACAAGGCTCGGAGAGGGCGAGTTCACGGCGAGTGAGGGGCGAGCTCGCGAGGAACACCATTACGGGTGTCCTCTACTCGGCGGGTTCAATAGCTTCCGGGTTGTGAGACTCGCTGTCGAACTCGGACGAAACATTCCCACCCCCACCCCATACCCCCACATTCAACCAATCAAAATTTAAATATTTTCTTTTTCTTTTTTAAAAAAGTGAAAAAGAAAGGGAAATGGGAAAGGGGGAGTATAACGGGTGTAGTAAGTAAGGGAAAGGGAAGGGGATGAAAAATGATATGACGCTGATGTGGCAGTAGGTAAGGAAAGGGAAGAGGGGGAGTATAACGGATAGCCTTAGTTGGGAGATACATACATTGACTTATATAAAGATTCTCTTAGTTTATAAAGATTTGTGATAATCTTCACTTAATAAAAGAATCAACATTAGACTATTAGAGTTGGCATGTCTTAAACTTGATTAGAAGTTAATCGTTTTGAACTTTAACCAAACTTCTAGATTGAACGCGGCCGCACCAAGATTTAGCACCATCTTTAAATTATAATCTTGTGTTTTTCCATTTCTAGCATGTGCATAAGTTAGGACTCGTCAACTTAGACGCAAATTATTCAAATATGAATATTTATGTCTCGCATCTATAATACATGTAGTTAATTATTATAATCATCAAATTTTAGAGGAGTATAACATAAGACCATATATAATTATGCACCAAGAAGACTAAGAGTAAAACAAGTAGAAATTTTTATCATTTAGATCAAAATGTCTGCTCTAAAGCTAATGCTTTAGAGGGGGATTGAATAGAGCTTCTCCAAAAGCTGAGATATGTGGAGTTTGGGGTAACATCTTAAAATTTTTCAAAATATATGAGGATGTAGACATACCACTTGCGTCGTGGTTCCAAACAAGCGAAAACGGGAGTGTTCAATGGGCCATTGAACCAACTGGTTTATTCTCAGTTGCCTCACTTCGAGTCGCATTTGATGATTCTAGTTTATCCTCTTCTAGTCATGCTACGATAGATTGGGTCAAATGGGTTCCGTCAAAAATTAACATCTTGGTATGGAGGATTGCTCTTTGCAGGTTACCCACAAAGCTAAATTTGGTGATTAGGGGTATTCCTTTAATTTCCACACTGTGTTCGCTATGCAATAAAGAAGATGAAAGTGTTGAGCATATTTTCTTTACTTGTGTAATAGCCAAAAGGATTCTGGAGATGATGATCACTTGGTGGGATTTTAAGGAAGAGTTGTTACAAACAAATCCCATTAAGTGGGCTGATGAACTGGGCCTCAAGGGGAAGAAAAGATTGGCAATGGTTACTATGATCTACTGCTACTTATGGTTAATTTGGAAAAATAGAAACGGAATAATCTTTGCAAATAACCCAGCCAACAAGTTGGAGTCGATATTTTCTAATCTGAAGGTTGTTTCTTTCTTCTGGATATCGCAAAGAGCTGGTGACAATCTGTTTAAATTTAGGTGGTCGGTTTGGTGTAATCGTCCTCTTGAGTGTTTTTGAGTTTTATGTTTTCCTTTTCTTTCTGTTTTGTACTTGGGTGCTAGCATCTTGCTAGTCTTCTTAATAAAATTGGTTGTGTTAGGTGGTGTGATGGCCGAGCCGAAGCACCTCCCTAGCACAACTTTACCGTTCAAAAAAAATGTATTAGGGTCTTACAATTTTACTCGTTATTTGTAACATCCTCCCAATGGGCCTGGTAGTTTACGTGAGATGGTAAACTATTTGTTTATTAATTATATTTAATTGTTTGTGTAATTGATTATTTGTTTGTTATTTAATTGTTATTTTTTTTATGATTATATGATTATGTTAATTGGACCGCAAGGTATGAGGTGAAAATATTAGTTTTAATATTTTTATATGTTAGTGGACCATATGATTCGATTTTACACGAGGGTCCCGAATAATACCTCGTTGCGTGTTTATTAATTGAATAGGACCGCTTTAATTAGGTTCCTGTATGTTAGATATCTGTAATTGATATTGTGTGTTATTTGATTAAATTCCCAGCCAACCCTAGACTTTATATTTGACTTTAGAAGTCAAATACTCTTATTTACTTCAATGTGAAGTGTGTGTTGTGTGTGTTTGTGTTTTTCTCTTCAAAGAAGCTTGTTCCAGCCCTTGATTATTGTGTTTGTTGCTGATTTGCTGCCTTATACAAGTAAGGTTATGTATATTTGAGTTGATTCTTGAAGCTTATGGGGTGTTCTTGCAAAAAAACCCATTTATTATTTTTAGGGTTTAAGATTCATGTGGGTTTTGTTTAATCCGAATTGTGTTATTATTATATCATGTTCTATTGAAGTATATACTGATTTTGAGTTACTTAGCATGATGAGTTTTGTGTTGTGTATGTCGAGTTTTGGTTAAGAAGTTCTTGAAAAGTTGAGTTTTAGCCGTGCGAAGTGAAGTCCATTCCGTGCGTAGTGGCTCCACTTCGTGCGAAGTGCTTGATGAAGAAGATGAAGTCGTTGAGTTTTGGTCGCACGTAGTGTGGTCCACTTCGTGCGTACCAGTGTCCTTTGCGTGCGTAGTGTGTGAAACATGTTAAGTGTATTTGAGTTCTCTACGTGCGCAGTGAATCCAGCCCGTGCGTAGTGTGTTCAGCACGTGCGCAGTGAATCCAACTCGTGCGTAGTGCCTCGGTTGTTAATTCAGTTTGTTGTTGTATGATGTTGAAATATTCATGCATGATTTAGGATATATATATGAATGATTTAAATGATGAAACATGTTCTGTTAAGAATTGTATGTTGCTTATGATCTGTGTGATTAACTTAAATGAGTTAAGTTCTGATTATATGGTATATATGAGAGGGTTTACTAATGATGCTTCAAGATTGGATTCTATATGTTAATTGCATGCTTAATTCGTGAAATGATGTTAGATAGCCTGAGTTTATGATCCGTTGATTTCTATATGTCTCATATGATTTATGAAGCACTCCTAAATGGTATTTGATATGTTTCAAGCTGGTTTGGTATTATGAAATCTAACGGGTTGGGTTTTTGACCGTTTACGGATTAATTGGAGATAGATGAAGTTTATGAATGCCTTGTTGATTGCTACGTGTTTAGTATCATATATATAATGATATTTCAAATGGTTTAGAGTGTATTTCTTGTTGGTTATGCATGTTAGGTGAAACGGTTAAGCTTTGATCTGTTTGCGAATTGATTTGACTTTTGGAGTTAATTATGATTTGAGTAATTGACTTGTTTATATTGTTTTATCAGGGGACTCAAAGACTCAGTGATATAAGACAACTGAGTGTGGATTTTGAATTGGTCGAGAACGCATGTGAGTGGACTTTAACTCACTGGTGGTATTAGTTATGATTATGAGGATTATCTGGATTCGTTTATTTAATTATGCGATAGATTGTTTAATCTGATATGATTGTTTGGAGATTGGTATGATGATGGTACGGAGATTGAAACTGTGATTGTATGGAGATTGGCACTATGAGTGTGCGGTGGTTGGAAATTGTGTTTGTTTGAATTGTTGTTAATTGATTGCAATCGAGTCCAAGATATGTGCGCAGTGAAGATTACTGTGTGCATGCTGTCTTTGAGGGAGGTTAGCCGGTTTGTGTGGGCTAGGCTCGTTTGCTTCTGGTTGTGCGGTTGTTCACCCCCTGTTATATTCGTTGCAGCAGAGGGGGTTTAACTGCGCCAGTTAGCAGGCAGTCATCGGTAAACCTATGCTTGGCCGGCATTTGGGTTGCAGGCTCTGCAGAGCCGCCGTGCCTCTGATGATACGTGGTGCCCGCTCTTGAGTAGTCCTTGTGGGTCTTGTTTCTATGTTAATTGTTGTGATTATGCTATTGTTACCTGTGGCTTAAATTCCATTCACTTAGCTTTGTGCTAATTCCCCACCTTAACTCTCTGTTGCAGGTTTTGGTGAGTTTCGGTAGGTGGTTGTTTGTACAGGGGAAGTTTGACCGTCGCTCTGATATTATGTTTTAGATAAGATGAGCCATCTTTGTGAACTATTTTGTAACACTAAACGATATACTGTGTTGTTGAACAGTATTGGTTTTAAGTTTGTGGGTGTTGTTATCTTTACTATTTTCAATTGCAATACTTCCGCTGTGAATTTAAAAAAAAAAAAAAAAAAAAAAAAAGAAAAAAAAATGGCTTTTATTTTACGGTGTTACAATCTAAATAAGTTATATGGCTAAGCTTTTCATTGTAACATTGTCATTTTAGGTCAAATTTAAACTTAATAACTTATAATTAATTGTAAACGTAATTCCAATCGATAATTAAGCAAAATAACTCATTCAAAGGAAGCTTGGTTGAAAAGAAAGGAATGAGAATGGGAAATGCTAAGGAATATAAGAAAATACAATGTGCATATTTTAGAATTATCGTTACTATTTATATTATTTGGTCATAGAGATAACCATTATTTGTATATAGTGTGAGAGTGTGTGTGGGTCGATGATGGTGACAATAGTTTCCTAGTTTGTGGCAATGGCGATGATAATGGTCACTGGTGGTATTGCTTGTTGATAGTGGTAGTAGATTATGATTGTGGTTGGTGATTGTAATTCTGAATATGATGATTTCAGGAGATTATATTATAAAAGTGAAAAACTACGATTGAGAGCCAACAAGAAAAATGAATTTCTCAAACTGGAAGTTAAAAGACTTGAAAAGTTAATAGAAGAAAATATAAGCAAACTTGATATTTCAAAAAAGAAAAATTCCAGAAAACAAGAAAACGCACGGACGCCCGTCAAAATAAATCAATCGACCACAAATCAACTTTTGTCTTTTACTGGAAGCGATGGTGATGGTGGCAAACAGTTGACATGCCTGAATATATTACCCTCGATTTATTAAAAATTAATTCATTACCTAATAATATGTAATAATCTTCTAATATATATAAAAGACTAATTTGAAATTTTTAATTAGACGATCTGGACCCTTCATTTAATAAAAGATTTAATCTTAACCATTCATCCATTTACAATTGAAAAATCGATTTTGACTTTTTAGAGTCAAACTAATTCAAATTACTTTTAAAACTCAAACTAATTCAAATTAGTTTTAAAACTCAAACTAAATCAAACTCACATTATAATTTTATCGGGCATTTGATATCACTTTTACGATTTGGAAATTTGATATCATATTAATATTTTCTCGATTTTCAAATCTTCTAATCTAATATATATAAAGGACTAATTTGAGAAAAACTATTGAATGATATGGACGTTTCATTTAACAAAATATTTAATTTTAACCGTTATTTTTTTAATTCTAAAATATTGATTTTGATTATTTAGAGTCACAAGTCAAACTAATATGAATTAGGTAAAGATAATACTTAATTAAATCAATAATAAATATAAAAAAATTATCTTTATCTTTAATCTTCTTTAATTTTTAATCTTTAATATTCAATATTTATCTTTTATCTTTAATCTATATTAAAAGAATAGGATTACGATGTCATCATCCTATTTTTAATTACTTAATCTTCACAATTTAATTATAATTATAATTTTAATTTTTGTGAGTTTGAATTCGTATAAAACTCTTCAAAGTTAAAGAGATGCCAAATTTAAAATTGGATAATATTCATGAATATATTGTATCATAAGCTCTCAACTTTTGATAATTTATATTTTAAAGTATATATTATAGAAAATAAATATATAGTTAATATACTAAAATTGGTTTACTTTATTTATATAATAATTTATCAATTATAATAAAAGACTTATCTCTTTTTTTTATAAAAGAATAATATTTTTAATTTTTAATCTTTATCTTTAATCTTTAATATATATTAAAAGAATAGGATAATAATATAGCTATTATATTTGTAGAATATTTTCCACTAATTATATTATATTATCCATTTCATATTTTATTATCCTATTTCTAACACTTAATTAAAAATATTTATCGTTTATTATATCCAATATATGTTAGTATTATATTACATCATAAATATTTAAAATTTACTTTAATCATTTCCCATATTTATACACGTGTATTAAACTAGTTAATTATATTACAGTTAACCCAACATCATTAATCATTCTTATTCTCGTTTTTCACTCGAGCACCCTTAAAACTTGTAAAATACCACGAAATAAAAGGCAAAAGCCCGTGTTTTTTTATTACAAAGAAAAGAGAGAGAAGAGAACAGGACGCCTTTTTTTTTCCTACGAATAAGTGAACAACCCGTCACAGTCTCATCCAACTTCGGAAGTTTCAAGAGGACGGAGATGTCAACGGAGACGACCACCGCACCGTTACTCAGGCCACGGCAGGCCTCCGGCGATTCACAATCGGGAGGAGGAGGAGGTAGGCCTAACACACTCGCTCTTCTCTTAGGTCGTGCTTCCGGACGCCATGGAGCGTCTATGCTGGTTCGCGAGACTGCAGCGCGACAGCTAGAGGAGAGGCGAGCCGACTGGGGCTACTCTAAACCTGTTGTTGCCCTAGACATGACATGGAACCTTGCCTTCGTGGCCGTTTCGATTGTTTTGTTGATTTGCACGTTAGATGAGAAACCAAACGTGCCAGTTAGGGTTTGGATATGCGGCTATGCGCTACAGTGTGCGGTGCATGTGGTGCTGGTCTGGTTGGAGTATAGAAGGAGGAATCGGAGACCACGGGAAGATGAAACTACAGGTGCAAGTGATTCTAACTTAAACGACAGCGATGAAGATGAGGATAGGATTGGGGCTTTCTTGACTTCTGATAGAATTAGGTGCGTTCCATTCAGTCATTACCTATATTTACTTAATTTACTTAAAATTATGAAAACCTCTTTCTTTTCCATTTATAGATACAATTTTCCTTTGTCATTTGATTTCCATACATCCTCTTTATAGAATATTGTTCGATCATTTCCCTTTGTGTTAATCTTTAGGTATTCGTTTAATTTTCCTGAAATATGCCCAAATGGTGTATTTGCTCTTTTTCTTTTTATGTAACCATGCGAGTTCTTTCATATTAGTGACTTCTGTAATACTGTGTTCTGGAGTTTGTTTCAATGAGGGAAACTAAGTGATTTGGAAGGAAACCAAAAAATGTGGTTGTTATGACCCATTTATGAAGATAGGAATTGTGGTTGTCCAACAGAGTATATATACACATCTTTGTAATTCATTTGAGTCCATTGATAATAAACAGATTTCTCTCTCTGCTTCCCTTTCAAACACAGATACACTCATGTAGTTTAACCCAATTCAGATAGTTTCAATTCCTCTTCTAAACCTTAGGAGTTCTGGTTATTCCTTGGGTTCTTGGGAACACCCATACTACCCCACCCCCACCCCTAAAAAAAACCTCGGCTTTTCTCAACCATCAGCTTGTACAACCCGAGACATACTCCCCCACCCCACCCCACTTTCTCTCTATTTCTCTCTTCTCTCTCTCTCTCTCTCCCTTCTCTCTTTCTTCTTCAATATACATTATAAATAAAAAGTTAGGGTAAGATTGGGAAGGTTTATACTAAGTTGTAGGGAAGGGGAAGTGATGTGGCAAGAGGGAATGGTTAGAGCTGTACTGATGGTCTTATATGAAGGAAATGAGGGGAGTTGGTAGAAAAGTTTAGACTAATTCTTCCTTTAATCTTCTCCCTTTTAAAAAGTGTCGCAGATTTACAGGGGAAGGATTTCCTTCCTCTTCTTTTGCTCTCCTTTTTTAAACTTGGGAGTGGAGCGTAAGTATGATTCGATTTTTGAAAGAAGGAAGGAATTAAATGTATTGATCAATAGGTTGCTTACATACACAGCTTTTACAACTTAAACGAAAGTAAGGTGTTGTTTGTTTTTTAAAGGTTCTAGGTCTGAATCTGAGGTGGTTCTAATGTGTGAATGTTTAGGCATATTTTGTTGTTTGTCTTTTAGAACATTTGAATATATATAGTTACATGTTTTATGATAATCCATATTCAACTCTTACATTTTTGATGAAATTTGAACTTTTTTAATCATTAATTTTATATGTTTTAATAAAAAATACTAAATCATAATAATATAGTGAATTAAAATCAAAATGTTTAAAGAAGAGATGCGCGACGATGTGTGGTGGCCGGTGGCGACTGTGAGGAGGAAGGTGAAAGGTGGCATATATAGTTTTCGAGAAGTACATGTGGAGGTGCAGATAGCTTAGTTTTAAAAGGCGTGAGGCACTCCGTGGCGATGCCCCTCCCTGAGAGCCTCTTTTTTGTGAGGTGCTCCGAGGCAAGGGCTTCGCGTATGCAAGGTGGTCGTATTGCAAATAAATAAATAATAAACAAATCAATACTTCATACGCCACAAATTTTAATAATTAACTTAACAACAAAAACACCAGCATATATTAAGTAGTACAAAAACAACACATCCACCGAGGCACCGAAAAAGAATTTGTTTTAGTCCTGTAGCAAAACAAAACCAAAAGTGATGTAGTGTACTAGTGTTATAGGATAAGAAAATATATAGAATTTAGCAAATTAAGATAAACCGAAATAGAGAGAGGAGCATAAGATTGAATTGTTCATGTAGGCTTTTAGAACACTAAGAATGAAGTGGAGCTTCGATTGTGATGATTCATAGACTAAAGCAATTATAACATTAACTTAATGTTGGAAAACCCAAAATAATACGGGCCCGCAATTCATATATCAATTGTAGACTTTTAGAAATAGATCACATACACCGTTAAGAGTATGCAAAGAAAAGCAACTTTTGTTAAAGAGATATATGGCTTCACACAGTGACACAGGTATTCACATATGCCTGCCACCAATATACATCCACCACTGTCTTAATGGGTTGGTGTAAAGTGTTGTGCAATGGGGAATGCGTAGTCTTATTACTTACTAATTAGTAAAGAAAGCAACTGTAGTAATTTTAGTCATAGTAGGATGCTAGCTGGAACTTCTGAATATAATCTTGTGTAATACCAGCAATATATACTTGCCATGTGAAGTATACACGTTGAGCAATATGTAGTTCTTTGAGTTTTGAGGTATCTTGACAGACGAAAATGTGAAGTGTTGCATTCAGTTTGAGTTTTTATTTGTGAGGGGAAGGTGGATCCAGCTTTTCAGCTTCTGTTTTGATGTTTCTATGTTTGTTTGTTTGTTTTTTTTTTTTTTTTTTTTTTTGGGGGGGGGGGGGGGGGATTTATTGACCTTTAAGTCACCTTAAGCCAAACAAACTAGTGCTTATCTCTAGTAATTCTTAGTATGTGTTTCCTTTAAGGGTTCAGGAAGCGGATTGAGAATAGAATAAATACATGGTGTTTGTTTTCAGGAGATGAGTTTTTTAAGAAAACCCCATGAAATCATTATATTTCTATTCCCACCTAAAGAGGTGGTTGTACAAAATCAATGCATACTCTACCAAAACTATTCCTGCAGTAGTGCTAATAACAAACCAAATGCCACCTTAGTCTTTTTATCTAATTTAGTGGTTGTTAAACCTTTTGTTTTTTGATTGGTAAATAGCTATCACTTCTGTATATATAAGATCCGCAAACATTAAAAACAATGTGATTTCATTGGTGTTGTGGAAAAATTGAGATATCGTGCATGCAATCAAATGTAGAATGCATTGAATAGCACTCAATATAACCATGATTTTGTTAAATTATTTGATCAAAAAACATCAATCTGGACTTATATGAACTGCATATGATTTAATCAAACATGAAGGCTATCAACTCTTATACAACTATTGAGCTCAGATCAGAGACAGATCTGGAGGCCATTCTATGGTTTGTTTTTGGTGCATTTGTTTACACCAATCTAGGCATATCTAACTGTCTATAAGGTTCATTGCAGTGCCCTCAATTTGTTTTGTACACATGCATCTCTGACTAATATGTCATTTTTTTGGGGTTTACAGCTACACCAAAAAATGTGAAAATCTTAATACGATGGTATCATTTGTGTGGTGGCTAGTTGGCTTCTACTGGATGATCTGTGGTGGTGAGATCCTTTTGCACAGGGCTCCACGTCTGTATTGGTACGTCTTAAACCTATATTATATTTCAGTCTAGAATGATGAAGCCTCAAACATAATAATTCTTTTCCTTTGTTCTCTTTCTCGTGATTGCAGGTTGACTGTGGTGTTTTTAGCATTTGACGTGTTATTTGCCATATTCTGTGTTGTTCTAGCATGTTTAATAGGGATTGCTCTTTGTTGTTGCCTGCCCTGCATAATTGCTATCCTGTATGCAGTTGCCGGCCAGGTGATGATGAGTACTTTTTTTAGATTTTATTTTTTATCTTTAAAAGGTGGCAAAACAAGCTAGTGGGGTAACATGTCAAAATGGACTGAAGTATAAAATGGGGAACTATTACATGCGATTTAAAAAGGGTTGGGCTGGGCTGGGCCAACTCACCAATTAGTCGTCCACCTTTTTTTTTTTTTTTTTGTATTTAGTGTTTTACCCGTATGACGGTTAAATTCAACCTGAATTAACCCATTTACATATAAATGGTTTGAAACCACCACCTGTGCCAATCAATGTTTTATGAACGTGTTTGACATACTGTAGTAATAAATATGCAGGAAGGTGCATCAGAGGCAGACCTCAGTCTCCTTCCAAAATACAGATTCCAGGTGTCCAATGAAAATGAAGATAAACCTGATGTAGGAGCAGGTAGAATGGTTCCTGTTGAATCAAATGCTGGTTACTTGGCTGTTGAACGTGTTCTTCTACCTGAGGATGCTGTAAGTTTATCATGGAAGATTGCTTGTTTTTTACTTACTAAAATATAATCAAAAGCTTCATTGATTACCCTTGATTAGAATTTAGAAGGGTATTCTAGGTATTTAATAACAATTAAATAGTTTTCTTGTTGACTCAATAATGCAATTACTTTTTCAGGACTGCTGCATATGTCTAAGCACATATGAAGATGGAACAGAACTTCATTCCCTTCCCTGCAACCATCATTTTCACGCCACGTGCATTGTGAAATGGCTGAAGATGAATGCAACATGCCCACTATGCAAGTACAACATCCTCAAGGGAAACGAACAAGTTTAAACTCGAGTTTGCAATCTGCATGCGTTACTATGTATTTATCCATGTACAGGAGAGGGAATGTAGCTTCGGTAAAGAAATAAACCCGTGACCTCCATAGATAGACATCGACCATCACTTATGTTGTTTTTTGTAGAACAATAATGCTTACATATATAGCATTGATTTCCGTAGTATATTACGCTTGGTGTGATTAGCTTGTAGTAGGGAAGCGAATTTTTTAATTTTAACTGTGTATAGAACAAAATTTTTATTATTATATATTATTCAAATTAAATTAAAAAACATAACATTTACCAATGTTGTTTTCACTGTTTATAAGCTGTAGCTTATGAATAGTGTTTTTTTTGTTACAATTTTTTTTTACTTTGAATATTTCATTTATTTTTTTTTCTTTTTATTTTTAGGTTACAATATTTTTTTTCATTAGCTTAGGAATTGTGTTTAGTTTTTTTTTTCTTCTTTTAAGTTACAATTTACGGTGAGTATGGTTTTTTTGAACTTTTAAGAACTCAAAGTGTTTGGTAAAAATGATCTTATGTTTTCTTTATTAGTGCCCATTCGGTGTTTGATAAAAAAAATTCAACTTACGCAAATGTATTCAATGTTATATGGTCTATTAAAGAAGTCAAAGATGTAATAATACTAAAATGTTTCGTAATAAAAAACGTAAATTTCTTTTTTTGCCGTGTAATTTTCACTAAAAAATCTCCTATCAATTTATGTTACATATATAACTACTTTTAGTTAACTTATGTCGTTATATATGTTCACCAGGCATGTCTCACCCCCGCAACGCGGGGCTAAAAAACCTTGTTATAAACAGTCGACATATCGGGGGACTGGGGGATGTAAGCTCGTTCAGTTGTCATTCACATGTGAAGAAGAAAGTATTGATCAATGGTAATTGATGCTCTGTACTTGCTATTAGCTTTGAGTGTCTAATATCATCAAGAGAAAGAAAAAAAGGACATCCTTTTTTCTTCCCTAACCATCTCATAATTTATAGGGATAATTTATGAAAAAATAACCCTCTCTTTTCGCATTCTATTGGTTCCTTCCCTTTCTCAAAATAACTCACATCATATTGTAGTATCGATCTTAACATAAACATAGAGACTAGTTCTGTCTGTTTATTTATAATGATTTTTGTAGAATAAACTTGTGTCAAGTTCGATGAAATATGTGCTAGAAGACTAAGACGGCGTTTGGTTTATAAAATGCTTCTCGAATAGAATTGAAATCCTAAAAGAAATTAAAAATTTACAAAAATTAAAATTGGGATGAAAAAACATTCAGGGTCTGTTTGATTTGAAGAAATCTCTGGAATACTATGAGAATTGGAATCAAATTCTAATACACTCCGGTGTTTTGGTTCACAATAGAAATGGAATTGTAAGGAATTAGAATCTCTTGTAGGAGCCCATCCAAATGTGGTGGGATTTTAACAAAGAGAGAATATGGTGGATTACATTATTACCCTCATGTACATCTAATATTTCCGGTCACACTTCTCCCGATCCCAAACCAATCTTCGATAACTCTATCGCCGTCATCGTTGGGTCCCCTTCTCTTGTTGGTTTGTCACCGTCTCCAGTCACTGTCGGAGTTGCCGCCTCCGGTGTTAGAGTCGCCTCTGTCGCCTCCGGTGTAGTCCCTCATCCCCCGCCTTCCTTAAACGCCGCCTCCGGTCGGTTCATGACCGTCTCCGGTCGGTCCGTCATCGTCTCCTATCACTGTCGCCAGTACATTCTCTCTCTTTCTCTCTCTCCCCGTCTCTGATTTGGGACTGAACATTGAAACCGATTGCGGACCAAAAACTTCTCTGATTTGGGACTGATATCTTGGGTTTAGAGCATCTCCAACCTTACACTCTATAAATCATTCTCTATCTCTATTATTGATGGGACCATCCACTCTAAACAAATTTTCAACTCTAACCATACTCTCTATTCAACTCTTCAAAACTAATAAAACCCACTTTATAGCCTATTTGTCAATTATTTATTGGATTAAAACATGGGGTTCACCTTTGAAGAGTCAAATTTGACTCTTCATATTTGAAGAGTATTTTTACACTCTTCATATATGAAGAGTGGGATGAAGAGTAGTTGGAGACCTTTTACACTTCAAAATGAAAGGATGAAGTATGATTGGAGACAGTGGCGGACCCCGACCTTTTGGTCAGGGGTGGCACGATTTTTTTCCTCATACTATATAACAATAATAGAAGTAGATATGTTGCACCAATATTGTTTAGGGGTAGCACTTGTATTTAAAAAAAAAAAATTTTTTTTACACTACTCGGGAAATATTGAGGGGTTGCCCGTGCCACCGGTTGCACCACTAAAGGTCCGCCCCTGATTGGAGATGCTCTTAATATGTAGAATTTGTGGATTGAAAGCTTCTATGATGAAGATTATCACTACATAATTTGTGGGTTGTTGATTTTTTTATATGACGAATTTTTGGGTTTAATATGTAGAAAATGTTTGATCTTCTTGAGTCTGATGACTGTTGAATATGTAGAATTTGTTGCTTATATTTTGATCTGCTTTTCTTGAAACTAATTTGTAGATAATTTTTTGATTGGGTTTTATGTGTTAAATTTGATGGGTTTGATCTATTTAATCACTAATTTAGTGGGTTTAATATGTATTATGTTGAATATGATGGGTTTAATATGTTTAATCACTAATTTAGTTATATAACACAAACTAAAATAAGGTAAAAAACAAGAGGGTAATTATGTTTTTTTACACGATTGAAATCAAATAATCTACATGTATACGAACCATTTTCTATCAACCAGACAAATAACAGATTACAAATCCTTCAAAAACGTTATGTGAACCAAACACCACCTTATTTTATTTTACAATTCAAATTCTTGGTCTGAAATCCCATTAATAGAAGTGGGAGAAAGTGAAGCATTGGGGCTAAATCGTGAAAAAGTAAAGTTCGGTGACGTTTAAATTTGAATAGGAAGAACGCAACAAGTCTTCCGTTTCATCGTCAAAACTCAAATGGCGCTCCGTGACGCAGCCGTTGAAGCTTTCAAATCCTCTGCTCTGATTTCATGGAAATCCGTATGATTCATTCTCTATCCATCTTCTTCTTAACTTTCCTCCGATGACCTCTGACATGTATCATGATGATTTCAGACTGGTAAGCTGCAGCAGACGATCGGCGGTTATATCGAGAAGACCGGAAAAACGCTTCATTCCGGCAACCTTTCGACCGTTAGAATCTGCCCAGAGTTCGCCGGAATAGGGAGGTACTTTGATTTTCGTTCCCGTTTGATTCCCGCGTCAATTGATTTTGCTGAAGAGTCTCCTCTTTGTACTACGCTTCGTAAAGATGGCCTCAGTGTTCGAACTGTTGAGCACTTGCTCTCGGCTTTGGAAGGGACGGGTGTCGATAATTGTCGAATCGAGATTGTGAACTCTGATAGTGATGATACATCAACCGAGGTTTGTATTATCAGAAAGTACCAACTAATTTGTCACTGTCAAATCACATACGTGCATGTAGCTTGCTAGGATTTTGAATTGGTGGAGGAGAGAAAGTTATGTAATTTCTTGCTATGTTCTCAGTTTTTCAGTAAAATTAGAATGCATGTTATGAATGATTTGGGGATCAAAATATACTTTAGCAAAAGAGGGTTGACTGATGCAGGTTCCCATTTTCGATGGGTCAGCCAGGGAATGGGTGGAAGCTATTGATCAAGTTGGGTTGGCAGTTGCAATGGATTGCAATGGCAGAAGCTGTGATAAACTAGAACCCTATCTTACTCAACCTGTTCAAGTGTCAAAAGGAGATTCCATTATAGCAGCGTTCCCTTCTAAAGAAACTAATATCAGTTATGGAATTAATTTTCCACAGGTAGCCTTTTGTTCACATGTCTAGCACAATGACATGCTGTGTCATTTGGGCAAAATTATATATGCTGTTGTAGTGTTGTTTCTTTTCTTCAGACACACACACACACATACAGACACATACACATTACACACTCTTTTATGTATGAGATACACACATTGAACTGTAGATTGTAGGGAATTTTATATTCACCACTTAGGGTTGTGATCTGTTCCAAGAGAAACTTACCTAAAGCTATTTGATTCACGGTTCTCTTGGTTTTTTAACTTATAGAGTTGTGTGTACTACTATTTCAGGTACCATCTCTAAACCTGCAATGGTTTTCTTCAGTCTATGGCACTGACTCTTTTTACTCTAAGCAAATAGCTCCTTCAAGAACCTTCTGCATTTATGAAGAGGTCCGATGATAATCCTATTTGTTAACACTTTTACTTTGCATTAATCTAAAGTCTGGGTATTACGACTGTAACATCTTAAGATCCTGCTATGTATTTATTAAAGATTAAAATATTAATTTATCATCATGGCGATATCTTCCATATTGGCTAGTGGCCAAAGAATTTTTTAGAAAGCAACCTTACACGAGAGCTACCCTTGATGCAAGTTATAAAAACCACCAAGTGTCCTTTATGAAAGTTCTATGGTCATAAGCCTGATGCAGATCTTTATGAATTTTTTAATAGGTAACTAGGTTTAGTGCAAATCAAACTTTATGCAGTTTCTTTGTCCTTCTTTCTGCAATTTGAAGAGTTTATCTTGAACGAGTATGATTAGGAGAAATCTGTTTCATTGAAAACCATGGAAGACAAAAAAATGGTTGATTCTTGTTTTGTTAATTAAATACTTTGATTGCTTCATGTTTGACTTTGTTATTATTAAAACAGAAATTTCATATCGTAGGTGGAGAGAATGCGTAGTGCAGGACTCATTAAGGGTGGTTCTGCAGAGAATGCTGTTGTTTTCAGGTGAGATGCTTTGTCTAATAGCTGCTTTGACTATTCAGTTTTTAGATTTCACTTCTAGGTTACCTTGGATAGCAGTAAGAGAAAATTTCGCAAACATGTCTGAAAATGCGTCATAGGTTATATGTACAAACTAGATATGGCACTTTTGACCCATTTATGGATATACAGGTCAATTTAGGTTGTATGTTGCCTCTAACAGGTCATTTGTCTTATATTTGGCCTCAAAAGGGTTAAATGGGTGAAGTTAAATCTATTTTAGCTACAATGTAAACATTTGAAGCAAGTCAAGCTGGTCAGAATCCACCCAACGTGTATTCACAATGCATAGGACATCCTGAAATGTTTTATTTCAAGATCTGGTTTAACATTTTTACAATAAAGTTTCTCTAATTAAATCTAAATAATAAAAGTCAATAGTGTTTGTCGGTCAGACCTACCCATCCCAACTTGACCCATACTAAAATTACCTGTTTTGACGTGAACCCATTTGAACCACTACAAGAAACAGCCCATTTTGCCACCTCTTATACAAACAAGATATTTCTTTTGTTTATTGGCATAATTGAACCAGAAAGTTCTGTATGGTTATCAGCTTATTGTTATCATGTGGAAAACAAAACAGTTCTACTTCTCATCTGTCCTACTCAATTCTGATGATTGTGCTAATTGATCTTCATGTTCTGTTTCAGTACCACTAAAGGTTTGCTGAATCCACCTTTGCGTTCACCTGAGGAGCCATGTAGGCACAAGATTTTGGATTTTATCGGTGATGTTTCTCTTTTTGCTCGCAATGGTAGTCAAGGGCTCCCGGTGGCAAATATTGTGGCTTATAAGGTGCATCTCCCAATTTCTGCTCTTCCACTGATCTCAAAAGAATGTCCCACTTGTTCCTTAAAGCTTACAGCTTTAACTCTGGACAAATGGTTCAGGAGGTCCTTGACACCTTTTGGTTTTACAAAGTTGATAAGCATGAAAATTGACTGGTGTTCCATTTTTAGAGATTTTGGATGGTCAATAGCCTGACAAATGATATTTCCAGGTGGATTATAACCTATAGAAGCAGGTCAAATTATCAGGGTTGAAGGTCGCACCAAGTGTATTTTATGGCCAAAGTGCATTTCATACTCTGAGACGGGCTAACCACGTCCTGTATTACACTAAAAGCCTGGTACCTTGAACTTGGAGAAATAATTAAATTTAAGCCTTGATTTACCTAACTCGATCACATATTCTCACACGACTTACATTGATTTCGATTTGATGAGACTAGCGATTGTCTAGCGTATATTTCTTGGTCCTCCAAAGCTTTAACCAAAGTAATTCACATGAGAAAACATGACGAAGTTAGTGAGTCAGGGCTGAAATTGACCATTTTTCCAAGTTCAGAGTACTAAAATGGATTTTCGCCATTTGTAATGCATACATCCTCCTAAATATCTATATATTAGAATCTAGATTATTTCTGTGTTAATAATAAGATTTTCTTTGCCATATTTAATCATTAATTATGCATAAAGATTCTTAACATATGTACAAAAAGTGTCTGTCTGTCACCCTTATCCATGTTTTGATCCATACCAAACTTTGTTAGCTTTGACATGTTATCCAACCCGTCCATGTTGCTACTTGTAATGAATTTGTGTTTCATAAGGAACCAGCACTCGAATTCTATCTCCATAACTGGTTTCTAGCTTCTAACTGATCCTGAGCTTGATGCAAGTGCAGGGAGGACACGCTCTACATGCTGAATTTGTTCGGCGACTCTCAGAAAATTCTTGAACACAACACCGTATCTTTTTCAACCGTTTCCCTAATATCCAAGAAAGAATATTCCAGATCCTTGTTTTCAAACGATCATGCGAATTTTGGGCTCTTTATACATCGCGGAGTATTTACTAAAAGTGCAGCTAGCCAGCTATGTTGTTTTCAGCTTATTTGACTTAGTTATGCACATTTAACAACTGAATGTGATACCACTGAAACATTAGAAAGATGATAGATGCAAGAAATAGTTTTTTATTTTATTTTTTAATTTTGGTACTAACTTTTTGTTCAAATATGTGTATTGTAAAAGCTAATGCTATTAGAAGTGAATAATAAAATATATGTTATGCAGTTTGCCAGTTTTGTATAATGGTTAGAGGGGCTGAATGTTGTCTGATTCCTTTGATATTTTAGATTAGTCTTATTTATTGTTGGGATATAAAAGCAAGCAAGAGATCACAGATGAAGAAAAAAAAGAAGAAAGCAGTTGTGATAGAGTTGTTGAGGTCTCATCAATTTGTAGGTGGGATATTTGGTTGGTTGTCTCATGTGAAACATTAGCCAAAAGAAACTGGAGCTTGGGTTGGATTGTTATGAGTTTGAAATTTTGGGGGGTCAATTTTTATTTTATTTTATGTAGGAGGCGGTTTGCAGGGTTGGTTTATTATGTTTGGTTGATTGATTTATTCACAAAAGATTTAAGTGAACAGATTTCTTAAATAAGTCAAAAAAAAAGAAAAAAAAAAGAAAACTTTGATAGAACCTTGTTAGAAAGAGTTAATTGTACCGACATGTAATGCAATATTTTATTCTAATATTCCATGTAATTAGCTAAACTTTGTTGATGTTAAAAGTTAAAATTTTCGAATTTCATGTTATATGTAACATGACCTGCAACTACACATTAAACAGGTCGCCTTTCATTTTTTATTATTTCATTTTTATTATTATTATTTATTTATCTATTTTATTATTATTATTATTATTGATTTAGTTTTTAAAAATATATCCAAGTAGTTATATTTTATCATTGAGTGTATCAAACTTTGAAAACTACCATTTAATGTACTAAAGTTTCGAAATTCTAACTAGACCCGCAAAAAGTACAGTCGAAACCATTGATACTCCTCTTCTTGCTAGATTGCAGAAAGGAGAAGACTGTCATGTTTTAATTTCCACGCAATAACTTTGACCTTGGTGGGAACCATACTAACCCAAAATTGTTTGAAGCCGTCGAGAATTTGAAGAAGGCATTGAATCTATAGCAGCTCTAAAAGAGGACACCAAAAAAGACCCAACCTCTCAAGAGCACACCTCCAGTTAGACGTCCCCACAACTCCAACCCTGAAATCAGTTTGAAATAGGTCTTGTATATCACTATTGGGGAGGGTTCATTCGAGAACCGTTGTTAGTGCGAGAACCGCGAGAACCAATCTCCGCCGTTCCTTGGATATGGGAAGTATCATGGATGGAGAGCGTGGAGGGATAGAGTGTGGCAGGGTACATGTGAGGAATTCATGGGTGGGCAATGACATTGAAGAAGGGGGAATTGGACGGCTTAGATTGGTTCTCGCGGTTCTCGCGCTAATAACGGTTCTCGCATGAACTTTTGTCTGTCACTATTATATTTGGTTTGAAAAAATGTGTAGATAAGTAGATTAGATGAGGTGTGTATGGTAAAAAAAATAATTTTAAATAATAAAAACAATTTAAATTTTAAAATTTAAACTTTTTCATATTTAATGATATAAAATTTTAATACAATTATATAAAAAATAAAAAAAGTAAAAAAAGAAATATTATATCAAAGCTTGCGAACTTAAACGAACCTAATATATAAGGCTCGGGCTTGGGTTCATTTAATAAACGAGCCTTATTCTAGGTTCGAGCTTGCTTAGGCTCGACTTGTTTAGAACATTTAACGATCCGAACTCGAATAACTTGGTTCATTTACGTTACTATATTTAAATTAATATTCGAACTTCTTTCATCTTGTTGTCGTTGGGTTTTTTTTTTTCTTTTTCTTTTTAATTCACTTCATAAATCTTTAGACCTTTTCTCCACATAAAAAGTGAGTCATAAAAATATTTATTTTATTTAAAGTCATCCCGACAAACTTGCTTTATAAAAAGAGATAGAGAAGAAAGCAATAGAATTTGAGTTAAAAGTTATCTCTTACAATTGTGAGGAAAAATCTAAAAGCTATGCAAGGCACCCAACTCCATGTGTTGATTTTGGTGTTTGGTTATTTTTGGTTACTCAAAGCCATTGATGATTACGTAAGCTTTGTAGCCCCTTTTAATTAATTATGAAGGGTCATTTTAAAGTACATCAACTAGCATTTTTTATTTGTTTGTATGATTAGTTGCTATCATGTCTATAATTTAATTTTGGAAATTGTAACACACAAAATCATTTGTTATGAAGCATTTAAGACACAATTTAGTTATGGTTAAAAGATATACAAGTAAAAATTAACTTTTTCAAACTATAAAAAATAATTACTTTAAAGAAAAATAATATATTTAGCTAACATCATTTAAGTTATATGATTTGCTCTTACATACCATGTAAATGAAAGATATTAAGGTTATTTCAATATTTAATAATTTAAGTGGTATGTGAGAGCAATACAACTTTGCCGTCCAACCATTAGAATTGACCCTTCACATAATAGCATCCAACCTTGCCGCTAATTATCATTTACCAATCACATACACTAATCCATCCAACATTATGCATATTTTTCACACCAGCATCAAGCATGTCTGTATTATTTAATATGGGTCTTTCGATCATATCATTGTATCATATCGTAGGTTTTAGCGCCAACCAGAGAGTCTAAGTACCTAAACCTTAAACCCGGTTCAATACTTGCGTGCCCGACAATCCATGCACAATGTGGAGTACGACTCCCACTTGTATAAAGATTACTAAAGTCCATCCACCTTCGCTACTTTGACTATGCCCTACACAAAGTGCACCAAGACTTCGTTTAGGTGAAGTAATAACAGAGCTTATAACTATAAGACACCCAAAAATCTATGTGATACCATGCATATTGACCGTAATCATAAGTCACGCATTTTTATAGTACACAATACACATAGGGTACCCCACATAGCATGTGCCACTTTAACTATCTAGAAATCTAGATAGCTGCAAACTCCATATGTATATTGAGAACTCCCCATCTTAATAATCATGTACATATATAACTAACGGTGTATTCAACCTCATAACATGCGATATAAATTTCATAAGCGTAAAACTAACATTCAATAATCACCTCATATTCATGCTCGTTCACTTTCAACCATTAACATGCATACTTGATCTTAGCATAGATCTTTTCAACATACAAAAATCGTTCATTTTCATGGTATTCGAATTCAACAATGAACGAGCACATCTCACAATACTGTATTCATAATACCATTCAATCATTTAAACTATTTCGTAATGATATAACTAGCATATCAACATATTTAGATTCACATTTTAAGTACAAGTAAATTATCACTCTAAACTAATCTGTACCCCCTTAAAACTTGTTTTATCATTGTGCTCGGTTTTAAAAATCGATTAAACTCACCTTAGTCCATCAAAGAGCATCCATGTATCTTCAAAAGTTACTACCGAATACCCTACATGTATACAAACACACGATTACCAAAACATATATAAGAAGTCATTACAAACAAAACATGACACGATGCGTTCAATGGGCTGGACTCATTGGTATCATTCAAAACCTAACACGTACTCCTATACACAAACTTGGATTATGCATGAATCAAGTCTGGTTATCAAAATTACCACAAAAACCTCATGATTATGCATGAATCACAAGCCTAACACGTACTCCTATACACAAACTTGGATGTCAAGGCTTTAAGAACATAACTCTTACCTTTGGAAAAATCCACCTTTAGATATGTTCACTCCACCTTTATAAGCGCGCAATATATCGTTAATAAACTTATAAGTTATACAAATCAACTTATCAACTTTTATAGGTCCAATATGTTTGAGATACGTTAGAGCACTTATAAAAAGAGACCCTCGTAAGCCACTTCGATGCCCAAGTCATTGTGGTTCAACATTTAGATCGAGACTAGAGCCGTCCCAGACTGCCCGATTCCAATTAGACCTAAATTAAAGGTCTTCTGTCGCTCGTGCTTGTTAGTCATGGTCTGGTCTTCTATTGACCTTAAATCAATCTAAGATTGGATAGTTTTGAATTTTAAGTCTTCAAGAAAAAGTTGACAATCCGGTGCGGATTAGTCTCGACATTATTGTCTAAGAAAACAATGCGAAGAAGATGCAATATAAAAACACATATAGCAGCAGAAGATGACACCGTCAAAGAAAACTAAACAATTTTACTTTTTAATTATACTAAGTTTGTAATATTATTTTAATATATTAAATTAAAAGTAATGTTTCAATTAAATTAAAAGTAAAGTTTCAATTAAATTAAAAGTAATGTTTCAATATCATTAAACTCTAAGTAATAGTTATAGTTAATAGAATTAAATTTATAAATAACAGTAATAATCAATAAATTTGACGTAATAATGAGTAGTTTAGAATTACATAATTGCCCTTGGGCTCAAAAGCTGGCAAACTTCTGTGATCAACTCCCAACTTATCACGCGTTCCTCTTCTTATTCATTACAAACCCCCAAAACGCCAAAAACACGCCCTTGTGAACTACGAAACCATCCTCTCCGACAGATCTCCGGCGTCTCTTTCCTTTTCCGTTCAATCAATTTCACACACTCAAAACTCCGATTTAGATCTGCAACACACTCCAACTCATCGAATTGCGCTTTCGAATTTCAAAAATCCACTCGTGTTCTTAATTCCTAACTTTTATGTTTCTTTGTTGTTATTGTTAGTTGTAATTAATGAAAGAGATGTTTCGATTCCAGCAAGAGAAGATCAGAAAACGACTTTGATCATTATTCGTCTTGCTTAGACTAATTAAGGATTTTATTTTTATTTTCTTTAATATAATTTCCGAGTGTTATGGCGGATGCTTTGTCTGCCATTCCGGCGGCCGTGCTGCGGAACCTCTCTGATAAGTTATATGAGAAGCGAAAAAATGCCGCACTTGAGGTTAGTGTTACTTTTTGGTTGTTTTAATCTATTTTCAAATGTGATGTATCTGTTATTTTAGACTGTTGAACTTGTTGCTTTTGTTTTATCTTTCAATTTTGGACCTTCTTGGTTCTCGTTAGGGTTTTGGGTGTTGGTGACGAGTTTGGTGGTGTTTGTTTAGGTCGAAGGAATTGTAAAGCAATTGACAGCCGCTGGAGATCATGATAAGATTACTGCTGTGATTAATTTGTTGACTCATGAGTATACTTACTCACCTCAAGCAAATCACCGCAAGGTATAACGAGAATAATTGTGAAATTTTACTTTGCGCTGTTGTTAACTTGGTTCTTATCTATAGGGAGGGTTGATAGGCTTGGCTGCAGCTACTGTTGGTTTGAGTTCTGAAGCTGCTCAACATCTAGAGGTTTGGATTAATTTCTTTGACTTACTTTGGTATGCTATACAAGCAAACGTATAGGATTTGAACTATAATGACACACTAGTTAGATGCAGTCAGTATAAAACTTATGCCATAGTTATTACTTCGTAAAGTTATGGCATCACATTGATCAGATTGTCTACTGGGTGCTAAGCTGATAGTCATTGGTAGATATGTTAGCTGTCAGTCATGGGTGATTTATGTGACATCTGTTTTCATGATCATTAGACATGTTTGCTTTTTTTATTTCACCAGAATTGCCTTGTCTATTTCTTAGGATCATGATTTATCTATGTTGTGTTTTCATATGTTTTCTGCCAAGGTTCCTGAACATTATTATAACATAGGCACTCTATAGAGGTGGTGATAAGTACTCAAGTTTTGGAATAACCCAGTAAACATTAACTAATTACACTTTAACTAGAAGCTAGGATCTTCTGGCATTAATGAGATTAATGCATCACATCAGTAGACTTGCCACATTATGACAATGAGAAATATTCTTTAGAAAATGCATGTTAGCAATTGGAAATTCTCTGTCAGTTATTCCCTTCAAAGATTGGAATATGTAAGTATCGTGCTGCCAATGGTGGTGGTTGCAGATTTGCTGTGCATTATAGGTCTTTAATTTGATACAATCATAAATAAGATAAGAGAGTGGATATCAGTCAATTTCTTTTTCCTCGTTTGTAACACTGTTTGTGTAATTTTATGATTTTCCTATGTTAATCAAAACAAGTCTTTTTTATCTAATTGAGCTGGATAGGGTCACTGAAAATTTTAGAGGTGAACAGTGAACCCCTTATCATTCTAGTACATGTATAATTATAACACCAAGTAACTGTTGCATACAATTTACATTGAAGATGACCTGTGTATGATTAGGATACATGTCAAATGTATATGATGTGATCAAACTTGAATACCAAGTTTATAACCAAGAAAAAGTCCAAATTAATAGAAAGGTATCTGATTCAATTGAAGGCTCAGATGGGGTTCATGTTCACTTTACAAGTGATTCTCTCTTCTCTAACTTTCATCTGCAAGGTTTATGTCATTGTTGTTGTTCATGTCTATTGTCAATCTGGTGTTCGTTGATGACTTGCTTACTTTAACTACATTTTAACAATATGACACAGTATTTTTTTACTTTGGAATTGGGTTTTATTAATTGGTTTCTGACACTTCTTACTCATGGATATGCAAGAATTTTGTTTGAACTTTCTTGATGAAATGAATGAAGTTTATTAATATGGTAGATGAAATCTATTTGAAAGTGGGCTGAACAAGATTTATCAGCAATAAAATCTGTCTCAAGTTCTTTTGAAGTTTTCCTTTTGCCCATCACTTGATAACAACTCTGTTTCATAGATCATTTGGGTATATAATTGTAGGGTATAATTTATTTATCCCTTTACGGATTTTGTGAAGGACTAGTTAATATTTTGAAGAAATCATAGAGAGTAGTAACATAATTGTACTAGGCTCCAAGTTCTCTATGTAGGTTCTCATCGGATTCATTAATTTGTGTAGGCACAAGAGGTTGTGGTTCTTGTTATTGTTTCTTGATCATGCGTTTATGCACTAATTGTCTTCCTATGCTTGTCAAATCATAATATATTGACAGCCTTTTCCTTGTACTGGTTTTTCATTTTATTTTGAGGATCGTGCTATATCAGAGTCATGTTATTTTCAGAAAATGACTAGTAGGTCAGGAGATTCTTGGTTCTTCATGAGAGGCGTGCCACCATTTTCTGCCAAAAAAGTTGTTGAGTTGATGAAATGGGTTTAATGTGGCTGTCATAAATGTAGTATATTTTCAACTAAAAATAGAATTCAGCTGATGACGCAAGTTATATGTTAAAGAACCACCCATTTATTACCTTTCATGCACATGATTAAGTGAACTGTTTTGGATTTGATTCAGCAAACCATATATGAACTACCAAAATAAGCGATTTGTCTTATTATACATTTAGCAGAAAAATTAATGCTTTGAGCCTCCGAAACAAATGCCCAATGTCTTTTATTTTATGGGCTTTCTATGTTGTTGCCACTTGTATTTGGTAAAGAATTTGTTTAATAACTATACCATGCATTTCTCATTGTGGTTGATGTACAAGTTACATCCTAAGTTTAGAGGCAACATAGTGCTTAGGCCTTTTTAGATATCTGAAGTTTAAAGCTGTAAGTTCATTTAAAACAAATATGATATGAGTTTGGATCACAATATATGGCAGAGCTCCATGAATTTCATTAAGATTGAGTAATGGGTTAGTTGGCTGTCTTTGCAAGAGAACCTGTATGCTATGATTTACCCTCCATGCTACTGCATGGGAAATAGATTGTTTGTTGTTTTTCTTTAAACCACTAATAGAGACAAACTATAATTAATGGTCACACTTAAACAACTGACGGTGGAGAAAACCCAGTATTTAATATGGATAGTAAATGCAGCATAGGGCTGCAAATTTCTAAAGAAGGCTTTGTAATTTTGTTCCCAAGTTACCTTAAAAAACTAAAAATCTAGAATATGATCCTTTTCTATGAATAATCCTTAAACTGCATGTTTTTGCACCTACGACCTGACCTGCCACATTTGTGCTAACTATGCCAGCTTGTTATGTGGTAGTTTAGTTACTGACAGTCCTCTTGACATAATTACATGTGGCAAGGTGAGGTACCTCAGCCACGTCGATTGTCAGCTGATAACCTCCAGGAGGTGCAATGCAATGCAAGCTTTCTGCAAGTTTTATTTGCTGATGTTATTTTTTGAACAAGTACCTTAATATCTTCATGTTTTCAGTCATTTCCGCTAGTAATAGCTGAGACATAGTGTCTTTCTAATGTCCTAGCAGGATATGGGTTGTCATGTTAATACACTCCCACAAATATCTATGTATGTGTATTACCATGAAGTTGATGAACCTCCTAGTGGAAAGAGATCCGAGTATCCAACCACTATGTTGTAGTTGATGTTAATGATCTTACTATAGAGTATATTTTTTAGTTGTCTCATTATTTGATTTTTGGAGTTATCTCACTATCTGATTTGCGGTGTTCTCAAGTGTCTGGTTCTGCACAACACTCAGGGTTGCCTATGGTTTGATTTCTCTGGGTTTTCTTTTTTTTTCTTTTCCTTTTTTTGTGGGGAAAGTCTGGATTCATTGTTGGGCCCTTCATATCTTTCAGTTATTTTGCTTTAATCTTTACGCTCCCCAAAATCTATCTATTTGCTTTGTCAACATCTTCACATTGAAGGTTTCACCATCTTCCATTCTATCTATGAGATGGGTAATAGGAACCTAAGTTTGCTGTGATGTTCTCTGTTGTGCATTAAAGAAATGTGTGGTTACAAAATGCAATTTTAGCTTTGGGCTCTAACATGGGAGTCATCCATCTGTTATCCTTGATTGTCAAGCAACAGCAGCAGCAACAGCATATTGTGAGGCTAAATGTCACTAGGTGGAAGTTGAGGGCTGTATTCAAGTGCTTGTGGCCTTTTAAAGTTCAAGGTAGTAGTTGCGGAACTACTGGGCCAGGAGAGGACAACCTGTTTCAATGGCTGAGCCAAACACATGTTTTCAGTTTTTATATTTCAGTGTATTTTAGTTATGGAAGGTTGCATACCTTCCGGACAAAACACTTATGGCATAATAATTGCAATTTGGATCTGTTTGTATATCATTTATTTTTTTCTTCCAAAGTAAGATATCCCTGCTTATATGAAAATCATATTACATATTACTTGATGCTAGAATTTTGCTTCAATTTACTTCTACTTTCTTACATAAAAGTAACTCTGCATATTTTACTTGTTAATTTGATAAAAAATGTTCTTTTCATTTTCCTCTTGTACAACCTGCCAGCAAATTTTACCGCCAGTGATAAACTCTTTCTCGGATCAAGATAGCAGAGTTCGCTACTATGCTTGTGAAGCTTTATACAACATTGCAAAGGTGAGGATAAATTTCGACTTTCATCAATTTAGCTTTATTGATGCATGACATTTTCGGTTTATCTCATATCCCTTTGCAGGTTGTGAGAGGAGAATTCATTTTTCACTTTAACAAGATATTTGATGCGTTGTGTAAGCTTTCGGCAGACTCAGATCCAAATGTCCAAAGTGCTGCCCATCTCTTAGACAGACTTGTGAAGGTAAGTGTTCTCATCTTATGTTAAAGCTCTTTTCCATGCCCTATGTGGTGCTAGCTACTGAATTGCTTTTTACTTGTTGGGATACAGGACATTGTGACAGAGAGTGATCAATTCAGGTAACTATATTTGTTTTTGATGGTTTCTACCTTTTTATTTTATGGTTGTTTGTAAAAGTTATTCATTTTGCTTTTTTTTTTAATTTTAGCATTGAGGAATTTATACCTTTGTTGAGAGAGAGGATGAATGTCTTGAATCCTTATGTCCGCCAGTTTTTGGTGGGATGGATCACGGTATTGGACAGTGTTCCAGACATTGATATGCTGGGCTTTCTTCCTGATTTCCTTGACGGTAAAGGATTTCAATATAAAGTTAATAGGCTGTTATCTCTCATTTCATTTTTTGTCTCAAACTTTTATGAACTTCACTGACATGATGATATATCCCAGGTTTATTTAATATGTTAAGTGATTCAAGCCATGAAATCCGGCAGCAAGCTGATTCAGCACTTTCAGAGTTCCTTCAGGAGATTAAGAACTCTCCGGTAAGACTTCTTCTGTAAGAAGTTTATCTTTTGTCTTATATAATACTGTTTTTTTGTTTCTGTCGCTTTTCAAAACGAATTATATATATTTGTTTTGTCAATGCTTTTTCTCTTAAGGAATTGAAGATTTGTTGGCACTAGTGGTAGTTGGTGGTGCTGTGTGCACTTGATTTTGATTTTTGATTTCTGATCCAAGAAACCAAACCATTGTTAATAACTCTCTCTCTCTCTCTCTCTAGCGCACACATACATATCACTAGCACTTTTTATCATTTATTCTAAATTTCTGACCCTAGCAGTCCTACTCTTGAAGTCTGTAGACTATGGTCGCATGGCTGAAATACTTGTACAGAGAGCAGCTTCCCCTGATGAATTTACTCGTTGGACAGCAATAACGTGGGTAAGAGTTTTCATCTTAATCTATTGTTTCACAATTCACATTGAGTTTGATTTTGTGAAAAGTGATTTGGAGACCTGTGTTTTTTCAAAGTTCAGTGGGACCACTGTAACCTTCTTGGGCTTGTATGTGTATGACATGCTATTCATAGGATACCAGCATCACAAGACGATCCTTTAAGTTTAAGTTTTTATGGGTTATCTTGGAGTTATCTGTGTGATGTAATATGTTTGTTGAGGCATTGATAAGAAACTTGTATGTACAGATAAACGAGTTCGTAAAGCTTGGTGGAGACCAGCTTGTACCTTACTATGCTGATATATTGGGAGCCATCTTACCTTGTATAGCTGACAAAGAAGAGAAAATACGAGTTGTAAGTTTGTATGATCATTCTTTAATCTTTGTTGGCAAATGAGGACACTTTTGATGAACTGATGAAGGAGCGGTTTACAAGGAAGAACGAACCCTTAATCTAATTTATATATAATCCTTACACTGAATATGCTATTTTATATACTATTTTATATATTGAGCTCCTCACTATCAGGTAGCTCGTGAAACAAATGAAGAGCTTCGTGCAATCCAGGCTGATCCTGCTGAGGGGTTTGATGTTGGAGCAATTCTCTCCATTGCAAGGAGGTCTGATATTATAATAATCTGCATTTGTGGTTCATGACGCTTTCTACCTCTTATAGTGAATGCAAGTATAGTATTAAAATTGCCTTTAGGAATGTTGTTGTTAAGGCAGTGTGGTGACAGATATATTTTGTATTTATAAGAACCTAAACTACTGTGTTTGTGTTTGTTATATTTTCTTGATTGTGGTTTCAATATTTCAATTCATCAGGCAGTTATCTAGTGAGCATGAGGCTACTCGAATTGAATCATTGCACTGGATTTCAACCCTTTTGAATAGACACCGTCCAGAGGTAACTTTGGATACCTGTGGTACCATTTTTGTTTTAGATCTAGTTAGTTTAATATTCTTTTAGTTAGTCTAATCAGTGTGTCTCTTACTAATAGATGGTATTTGTTTGTAATCTTTTGCTTGGCACTCACTTTTTTTTAGCATTTTCTGATTCCTTGACCTTGAGTTAGATTAAAATTGTATCTTTAGATTGGCAAAAAGCTCTTTTTAGTATTCTAATCTATATTCTAGTGACTGTTTTACATTTATATTGCCCTATTAGTGTCTGGGACTTACTGGTCCTTAACGTATCTTGTCAATACTTATGAATGAATCGTTTTGCATTAGATTAATGTGTGCTCTTGGTCTTAACACGTTGACTGTTGTCATCTTAACAAACAAGGTAATATGTGATCTCGTGTTCTGTAACAGGTCCTGACTTTTCTGAATGATATTTTTGACACACTTCTGAAGTCGTTATCGGATCCCTCTGATCAGGTAACAGACCCACACCCCTCAAAGAAAATAAATTGATTCTAATTTAAGATTTATCTATTGTTCATATGATTCCTAGCTAAGAATACCTGTTTTCATACATAAAAAATGACGGCATTCATTTTGATCCATATGATACCTTTATTGGTTGTTATTGAAGGGTAATTTGGATATTTGGCAACTAAAGTTTTTTGTTTAAATAGACACCACGTGTAATGATGCCATCATCAATGGACGGAGGGAACAGTGATCTTATAATTCTGATGGAGGTTGTCTTTTATATATATTTATCCTTGTTATGGTAACTCTACAGGTAGTGCTTCTGGTGCTGGAGGTTCATGCAGCCATTGCAAAAGACCAATATAACTTTCGCCAGCTTCTTGTTTTCTTAGTTCATAAGTTCCGGACGGATCATGCTCTCCTGGAAAGGTGATCTATGCTGTTATGTCTAATAATATACGTGTGCGAGTGTGTATGTTGTGTTCTTTTTCTGATTTCTTGATGGATTTCTGTGCTGATTATTTTGTTTGCCCCTTCAGGCGAGGTGCTTTAATCATTCGCCGACTTTGTGTGCTTTTAGATTCTGAAAGAGTTTATCGGGAGCTCTCTAAGATTCTTGAGGAGGAATCAGATCTGGATTTTGCATCTACTATGGTTCAGGTTTTTATTTTATGTGATATTCATATATAATAATGCAGTGCTCTTTGGAAATTAATATATCATAGTAAGTAGAGAATCTGAACTCTAATCCGCCTAATTAGTGGTAGTCACAAAATTGTTACTCGATCAAGAATAATTTTCATCTGCGGCTTATTATATTTGTTAACAGTTCCATGTTCTGTTGTATTTCAGGCATTAAATTTGATTCTGCTTACTTCTTCCGAGTTGTCTGATCTGCGAGATCTTTTAAAGCTATCACTTGTTAATGCTACTGGCAAAGACTTCTTTCTTTCACTATACGCCTCATGGAGCCATTCATCAATGGCCATAATAAGTCTCTGCTTATTAGCACAGGCAAGACCTAGAAAAGATTATGTTGTGCTATGACTATCTGAATATTATTCACGTTAAATATAATCTTCTTGTTTTCTTTTCGTTGTTTTATAGGCCTACCAACATGCAAGTTCTGTCATTCAATCTCTAACCGAGGAGGATATAAATGTCAGATTTTTGGTTCAACTGGACAAACTGATACACCTATTAGAGACTCCCATTTTTGCCTATCTTAGGTTGCAGGTATTCTGGTTGCTATTTATTTCTATCTTTTTGGATATGAAGCTTTAGTTACAAAAGAGTTGCAAAATTATCCTTTCAAAAATTTGCACTTTGTTTATCAGCTTGTCTTTTATCATTATTATGATTAAAATTATTATTATTGTTATTATTTTTTAGGATTCTTTTTTCTAGACTATTTGATCTTTTCTATCTTACTTGCAGCTCCTTGAACCTGGAAGATATATATGGTTGTTGAAAACTCTCTATGGTCTTCTTATGTTACTTCCTCAGGTATGTCTTGTTAGTGCAATTTGCCTTCCTTTCCTTGGTTAATTAAATCAATAATTCAGTACAAAAATGAAAAATGTATCTGTAAATCATATTATCTGATTTCTTATCATTGGTGCTAACGAAGTTTTTATATATTCAGCAAAGTGCTGCATTTAAGATTTTAAGGACTCGTTTGAAGACAGTTCCTTCATATTCCTTCAACAAGGAGCAACTGAAACATACACTATCAGAGATTCCATCCACACATACCGATTACATGTCACCAGGGTCACATTCCTCGGAAGATGGTAGCATGAATGAGGATTCTCAAAATGGAATAAACTTTGCATCTTGGCTGCAACAATTTCAACAGATGCAACAGCAGCATCGTGTGCATTCAAAATCACTAGCACGGTCACGCAGCATTTCCATATCCTCAAAGGTATGTTTCCCTTAAACTTATAAATGTTTTGGTCCTGAATCAGTATTATTTGATTCGTGTAAATGTAAATGTTACGACAGGAGGTCGAAAAACCCGAAGAAGCGAGGGGACCTTCAGCAGTGGCAGAGATGAGTAGGCCACCTTCAAGATCATCAACCCGGAAAGGTCCAGGACAGCTACATCTATGAAGATGTGTGTATTTGTTGGGCTGGATATAGTAGCTGGTTAATATTATAAAGTGTAAATTGTATATCGTAGAAAACTTATTATGAATGAATGGGTGGTAGGGGTATCGGGTTTTTTTCTTCTTTTATCTTTCCCCCTTTCCAGAACCAATGCTGGGATGTTGGAGCTCAATTTGTTTCTCCAGACGGTTGCTCTTGTGGTTGTGTTATTTTTATCGAAAAACCACAGGGGCTAAAAGGCAGAGATATAGATTTCCTGAATTTAACAATGCAGTTTTTTCAATGTGCTACACATGCTTCTTTATAATTCATAGATGATAATCTTATTACCCAACCCATGTTACATGTTCCTAAAAAAGAGAGTTCTGAATTTTGGTTACAGTTTTGATCCATCAAATCAAACAAATCTTATTCAATAGCTGCTGGTTGCATTTGATTCCCACTTCATTTTCCATTGTTGATCTAGCAGATGCAAAATGCAGGTCATGATTGGAAAATTGGTATTTTCTCCCTTTTTTCGGAAAGTTTGTCGTATCCTTGTTGTTAGATATGTGTGGGGCGTTGTAAGTAATAATGCTAAATATCGTAAATTATACGCTATCTTCTCTCAGTTCCTTATGACTTTGAGTTGCCCACCCTTTAGGTGTCTACATTGACCGGTCTCACAGTTAATATGGAGAAGGTAATCGTGTAATTTTTTATACTTACTAAGTTCATTGTATATTTAAATAAGTTATATACATCTACATATATTAGAATTTCGAGTCGGGAGACAAGTATATTCATAGATTCGAAACTCGATTAAAAAACCTATATAAAATTTTGAATCGAGCTCAAAACTGATTTGAGTACCAAAACAAACCAATTCAAATTAAATTATTCGAATTTGGGACCGTTCGACTTTGGTTTTAATGAATCACATACGCATATTTAAGATACCTATGAAAGTGAGTGATGATACAAGAAAATTTGAAAGTGGTTTACGAGATGGGATGGGGTGGGGACACACATATACATAACGACCAAAATATCGGTCTACAACTAACAATGAACCTTTGCACTTGGATAATTCCAGAAGACCAAATGATCAGCCATTGATATTTCAAATCAGTGGTTGATATTACTTCTTGTAAACACAAACACATATGTATGTATACTACGTATACGCATGTGATACACATATATTTTCTTGTTTAGTTCGTCAAATATTTTAACTAACAAGTCCATATTACAATACTATATTTTTAATTTTTTATGGACCGGATTCATTAATCAAATGCTAAGTTGATTAAACTAATTAACACGGTATTTAATTACTAGTGCACGAAACTAAGAAACTAAATATCTTCTAATCTCCTTGTGAGGAGCCATAACTCAAAAAGAAGAAAAAAACTAGGGTAGAAAAATACCACACATGAGATGAATGAATAAGGTGTATCTCAAAAGAGGTCTTTTGTTATGCTAATATTTGTCCTATCCAGGGTGGCATTGATAACGTGTACATGGTGCTTAATTAATTGTACAAGGTCTTTAAGGCCTCCACGTTTGATGCTTATCATGATTTATAAACAACTTATATCAAAACCTCTTATAACTTGATTGCTCTATAAATGTTTCAAAAAGTTGGTAATAAGTTGTAAAGTATTTGTCATTAATGTGTTAATGTCTGAAAACATGTTGGCTAGATGCTTGAAATAAAAGGTAGTATCTACTTTGGGTTTATCCCATTTGAAGCATCTAATGTTTCGTGTCACGTCAGCGTCATATTACCCATGCTTAAAACTCTGTATTACTCATGCTTCGCGTGCTTAAAAAATAGTATCTATCATCTCTCCTCTTTTTCTCTCTTTCTCTCTCATCTCTTTCATGGCATTCACCCACCAAGATCATGCATGCTTTTTCGGTACCAAAGGGAGGGGGTGGTGTACCCCTCGGTACCACCCTTCCAACTAGGCATGCCGAAGGGCATACCAAGAGCACAACCCATGCTCTTACATGCTTTCTGAAAGTAACATGATTTACCATAATTGCCCCTAGCATATGATAAGGGTACATAAAAAAAGTTGCTAAACGTCATCTTTTTTTTACTCAAATGACACCTCTAACTAACTAATCCCCTATCCTAACTAATCCTTCTTGTTCTAACCAATTTTGTCTTAATTTGTAACTTTTGTCTTTTTTAGATGTATTATTATTTTAAAAAGTATGATTGTTTTGTTATTTAATATTGTATTTCATATTCTAATCATTAAGACTTAGAGAAGTTTTTTTTTTTTTTGCAACAATTATTTATAATAATCCTATATTTTGATATAATATGATATGTTTTTTATTTTAAAATAAGTTATAGATTGTATTTATTTATTTTTTACAACAATTACTTATAATAATTCTATATTTCATATAGTATGATATGTTTTTATTTTAAAATAAGTTATAGATCTAAAAACTATGTATTTAAATTGAATATACAACTAATCAATACACACTTTTTTCTAAAAATATAAAATTATGAGCAATAAATAAAAATATAATAAAGAAATATTATTCAAAAATAAAGTTTGATCTTGTATTTAAGATGTCTATTAAGAATCTATTTAGCTGCACCCTAAAAAGAGTTCTTTATTTAATTCCCTTTTTTCTGTTATGTTTTTCATTTTTGAAAAATATTTAAGACAATAACTTTTTTTGGAAAAGATATTAACTAATTTTTTTACTTTAGAACATACTAAGGTAAATATCTTTGTGATAATCCTTAATTACTTTAATATTTGTATATGTAATATAATTAAAATAACTTTAAACAACTTGTAAATCGATCTTTTTATCGTAAATAACAATTGTTAATAAAAAATTTGAAACAACTTTAAGCGTATACCAACAACTTATTAGTTATAAAATGATTGTTTAGCTCATAAACAATTTATATAAGATAAATTTGAAATTGTTAGTTATAATCTGTCATTTATAGCACGAGTTCGTTCATAAACAAAGATACATATGTTGAGACATAAAAAGCATACGAAATTACATTACCCCTTATAATCAATTCACAAGAAAACTACTATTCATTTCAATTTTTATTTTACCCCCTTTAACTTATAAAAATTGTATTTGATCTTCAATTCTTAATTTTTTTTTGTCACAAATAGATTTTTATTTTTCATCTTCAGTTTATACAAGGATTACTTTTTCCATCATAACATAATTTATAGATTAATTATAATTATCATTCTTTTTTGTTATTACTACAACTATATATACGCTTTTAGACCAAACTAGATCGCATACAACTCTAAAACTAAGAGTATAATAAGTAATGTGTTGAGCACGCAAGATTATTTAAGTAAGAATTCTAAATGAGACGAAACTAAAATTAACAATTAAAACTTGCTTAAAATATTTAATAGAGCGGCATGGATACTAATAATACAGTTAGTTTTGTGTAATATATTAATAAAATAATATTACAAATGACATCATAAAGTATGCAAATATACAACTACATATGTTAGAGAAATGTTAAGTAATGTTAGCGGAACCTTATTTAATTAAATGATAATTTAGTCATGTAATTTTACGTTTTACTTAACAATCTATAATTACTAAAGGATAAGACATTTAAGTTACATGGTGCTAGCATCACGTAACATTTTCTTATAAATATTTTACTTTATATGTATATTACTTGAACATATTATTTTTAATGTAACAACTAATTTTTTATTTAGTTAACTATTTGATAAACTACAGTTTACTAAAATCTATATTTTATTTTCTTAGTCAATAATTATCAAACTAAATAATATGTAGAGATACAAAAAGTATAGAGATGGGAGGAAATTGAAAATATAATACTATAAGATAGCTGATTTAGCATTTTAATCATTGTAATAATTATTATCAACCATCTTAATATGGGCTAGTGATACGATGTCTAGAAAATTTTAGCAGTGACTCAAATTCAATCCTCATTAGATGCAAATATACTGAATGACCGGAAGAAATATATGAAAAAATCATAAAAATAATTTGACTGCGTACATCAAAACATAACTCAACTTTCTTTAATAATCTAACAAAATGGGAAATCCATTTAAAAGAAAAATCATTGCCATAGTTATTAACTTATTATACTAATTGATCGTATGTTTCATCAAGTTGTTTATTGAACAAAATTGTTTTTTTTTTAATCGGCGCCAATTTCTTTACCTAAAGAAAGAACGACCCAAAAGCCAACACTTGATCGGAATTTTAACTCATATTTATCGATATTATTATTATTATCTTCTAATCTAGATAAAAAATTATTTTTTATAAATTTAATTAGAAGATTTTGACATTTCATTTAATCAAAATTAAATCTTAGTCATTCAGTGTATTTGCACCTATATTTAAATCTCTAAGTTATTATAAATTTTACTATATTTAAATGTTCTTCTAACTTTAAAATCGACATATAAGTTTAAATTTTTAACACTTTTTGATGTCTAATTGTTTAAATGATTTTTATTTCCGTTTAGTACATTGATATTGTTTAAATGATTTTTATTTCGAATATGATTATAATTCATATATTATATATTATTTTCTATTAATTAAATATTAATATCAATCCCCTTAATAATATTTTAACATTAATAATTAAATTAGATTCTCGTGTAATATACAGATTGGCTGTAAAAAAATCATAAATATTAAACTACAATATAGATATACTAAATAATTATATAACGTCAATAACGATAATTTAAAAAATGATAACCTACGGCTCAATTTAAAGTCAAATTAAAACTACTTTTGACATAAATAAATCAAAATTGGATTTTGGCTTTTACAAAAATGGTTGGTTCAGTTTAAATAATTAAAATTTGTATCTAGGTCACCCATGCCATGTTTGATTTTAGTTGTTTTACAAATCTTATCGTATATAAATTTACATCATTCTAAATTTATCATCATTTACTTTTCTATGTCGATTAGAATTAATATAAACTATTTTTTTAAATTATAGAAAGTTTAGATCAGTCTATTCTTTCTTTTATACAAAAAAACCTTAATTTTACCAAGTAATTTTTTATAGATAATTATGTTTGATCAGTGTATTTATACGGGCATTTAAACTTATTATTATTATATTATTATTACTAGTTTAAATACTCATGTAAACACACGGGTAATTATGAATATCGTGTGTAAACAATTTTTTGTCTCATTTTTAGTTATCATTGTATATGATAAACGATGTCATAATTCTCATTGTGTCCAATGGAAGAATTAAAAAAGATTATTGTATTGTTTTTTAAAATAAAATTTTCATTGTATAAAATGATACCTAAGAAAAAATTCACTATATATAAGTACAATGTGTAACACCCCCAAAACCGGCCTAGAATAATTTAGGTAATTAATTAAATTAAGTTTGTGATTTAATTTAATTATGGGGATTAATTGTTATTTTACATAATTGTTATTATGTAATAATTATTTATGTGGTTTATTTGTATTATTTAAATTATTTGTTTTATTTATTGGCTTTATTATTTTATAGAAAGATATTTTATTGAGTGGGTATGGGGGGTTATGTAGTACAACACCCATACCTCTTAGCTTGTTAGAGTAAACAAAGGAGAGAGTGTTGTGTGTGTGTTTGTGTGGGTTTCGGCCGAGAAAGGAGAAAGAAGAAGGAGAAAAGATCCAACAATTTAATCTTAGATCTTGCATGCAATTTGGGTTCTGAATTCATAACAATATCAAGGTTAGATTACTGTATGGTAATTGTTAATTGTTGTTTGTATTCGGTTTTGAAAATATATGTATATTTATGAAATCCGATTGATGCTTGGTAAATGATTTGATAATCATAGGATGCCTGCATGTTAGATTTTATGAATTATATATGTTGTTTATATGTTTTTAATGCATTCTGGAAACATAGATTACATGTATGCTTAAAATCAGTTTAGAAATGAAGTTAGAATTGATAATGTGTTGAGTTATGAAGGGCTCGGAATTTAGAAGGTTGAATGAGTCGGAATTGAAGTATGAAGGAGTCGGATTCCGCCTTTTTACCCGGATTCCGACTAGTTTTGCTCATAAATAATATTAAGTCGTGATAAGCACTCGGATTCCGATTATGTTAGATGTGCCTTTACTTTCACTCAGATTCCGATAGGACTTTTGCTCGGATTCCGATTGTGTTTATCGGATTTGAAGTTTATCGGATTGTATGACTTGATCGGATTTGGCTTTTATCGGATTGTGGATTATCTTGGAATTCGATTGTATCGGAATTGCCTTTGCTCGGATTTGGTTGATCGGTTTTCATGTTAATCGGATTTGAACCTATCGGATTTGATCTTATCGGAATGTGGGAATTCAATCGGATTTGAAAGTGATCTGCTTTATATATATGCCCATGCTCGGGATTGGGAGATTTTGATATTAAAACCGAATGAAGATGAAACCAAATAACTCCTTGATGATATTGATGATTTGAAGGTAAACATGAGTTTATATATCAAGTGTAGCCTTGACATATTAACGGAAAGATATGTATTGCCTAAGCTAAGGAGTTGAATGAATTCACAGGTTTACAGGGTGGTAAGAGTAATTGTGAATTCGGGTATAATTATACTTGTTGATTATGTACTTATAGATTATTGGTACATGTGATATTGATTTATGTACTTGTTGAGTTTATGAACATGTTATGTATTTTGCTTATTGTGGATTGATCTGTATATTAGTTGCTAGATCTGTATACTTGTTGTTTGTTCGATCAACATAGTGGCTTGAGATCAGCTTAGTGGCTTGTAGCTGGGTCTGTGCTTAGGGATTAACAGTATTTGATCTTGAGGGGCATTTGTTGCACTCAAGGGTGCCTGTGCTGTTGTCCAAGTAAGCAGGACTATCGGTAGTTAGTGGCAGCACTACCGGTTCTCTGTTTGGTTGATGAACAATTGTGTGTTTGGTTGATTACCTTGTATGTGCTTAGATGTTGGTTCCCTCACTTAGTTTTGTGCTAATTCCCCACTAGTCTGTGCAGGTACTCTGTCGTGAGTTTTCTGAAGATGTGGAACTGGGAATATGGACAGACCAATAACTCTGATGTCCAAGATTTTGAAAGAGCCTGTTTTGTTATTAACACCGTATTGAATATTTTGTAAATTATAACTAGTCAAAGTTGTATTTGACTTTTGGGTTTTAAATGTAATTATATGTAATTAGCTTCCGCACGCGTGTTAATATTATGTTTAAAAGTACGGTGTTATAAGTTGGTATCAGAGCCCTGGTTTGAGGATTTGCATCGGTGTTGTCATGCAATACTCGAACCTAGGCTCTGGTCAGTCCAGTATTCCCAGGGTGGGTAATTAGTAGTGTAGCTTTGAGGGTACTTAGTTGGTTTGTACTAACGGATTATATCTAACAACTGGTGAGATGTTGTGGATTAGACAGATTATGGCTGACAACGTGAACCAGACAGCTACCCTTTCGTCCCCATGAAGACAGCGCAACAATGTGTCCTCTACGGCAACAAATGAACAACACAGAGCTGATACCTCGCACAACGGGGAATCTGATAATCAAGATTATGTGTTACAGCTGGAAGACACTTTGCAAACTCAGAGGGATCGGATTCTGGAACTTGAGCGACAGTTAAACCAAACCCAATCTTCTCAACAAACCAGTACTGTACAGATGCCTCCGATAACAGTTACATTTACTCAACCCTTACCACCACCAGTTTATACCACAGCTCCTGTGAGCACGGTGTCAACTCCTTATGGATCGTTTCCGTTTATCTCTATACCACAAGGAGTGTCTACCCAACACCAGATACCGCCGCAGAATTTCTTCATCCCATGGTTTCTACAGCAAGAGGTCAGACAAAAATGTCAATATAAGGATTTTGTGGCTTGTGGGGCACCTGAGTATTCGGGAAGCTCAGACCCGAATGTAACCTTGAACTGGTTAAAAGAAACAGTAAAAGCTTTGGAAGCCTGCAACTGTGAGAAATCTGAATGGGTTAAGTTTGCGACGAGGAGACTGAAGGATCAAGCTTTAAATTGGTGGGATTCTCTGACTACACACCTACCGCGGGAAATTGTTAATGCCATTACTTGGGAGCAATTTCAGGACAAGTTCTGCGAGCAGTTTTGTAACGCTTTTGACATGGCAAGAATTCAGCGTGAATTTCTGGATTTGGCACAGACAAGTAATATGTCTGTGGATGAATTGATCAGCAAGTTTCAAGTAACTCTTAGATTTGCAAAGCAGTGGGTGCCTGATGAACATTCTCAGGTTCAACATTTTGTGAAAGCCTTGTTACCAGAATATCGGGGTAACACTCGTCTGGCGACATCGCTTGTCCAGGCATTCACATTAGCAAGATCTGCAGAGTCTGATGCTAAGGATTGGGAGAAGATGAACAGAGGATCTTTCAACAAGTTTGGTATAGGTTCCAGTGGGAATCAAGGTAAAGGAAAAGGGCAGAGTAACCAGGACCAGGAAGATCCGGAATTTAAGAGTTTGAGTTATAATCAAGGAAATCAGTGGTGCAGGAACTGCAAGTCTAGACACACTGGTCAATGCACACCACATACTCGTCGATGCTTACGTTGTGGTGAATATGGTCATGAACTGGCTGATTGTAGATTTCCGAGACATGTTTGCTGGAACTGCCATGAAGAGGGACACAGAGCTGGGGACTGTACAAAGCAAAGATCAACGGGGACAGGGTCGGGGGTAGTTGATGTCGGGGGATCGTCTTCTGCAGGTCAGAAGAGAAAGAATCAATGAGAATATGGCTACAGGTGTGTTTCTGATAAACTCTGTGCTTGTTTATTGGATACATGAGTTTAGTGTATATATAATATGTGTATCTGTAATATTATGTGACAAATGAATATGCCAGTCAGTATGATATGTTGGATTTGTGCATGGTATAGATAGAGACTGTATATGTATTATCTGATAAGATTCCGAGAACGGAATCCTTTTAAGGGGGAGAGATTTGTAACACCCCCAAAACCGGCCTAGAATAATTTAGGTAATTAATTAAATTAAGTTTGGGATTTAATTTAATTATGGGGATTAATTGTTATTTTACATAATTGTTATTATGTAATAATTATTTATGTGATTTATTTGTATTATTTAAATTATTTGTTTTATTTATTGGCTTTATTATTTTATAGAAAGATATTTTATTGAGTGGGTATGGGGGGTTATGTAGTACAACACCCATACCTCATAGCTTGTTAGAGTAAACAAAGGAGAGAGTGTTGTGTGTGGGTTTGTGTGGGTTTCGGCCGAGAAAGGAGAAAGAAGAAGGAGAAAAGATCCAACAATTTAATCTTAGATCTTGCATGCAATTTGGGTTCTGAATTCATAACAATGTCAAGGTTAGATTACTGTATGGTAATTGTTAATTGTTGTTTGTATTCGGTTTTGAAAATATATGTATATTTATGAAATCCGATTGATGCTTGGTAAATGATTTGATAATCATAGGATGCATGCATGTTAGATTTTATGAATTATATATGTTGTTTATATGTTTTTAATGCATTCTGGAAACATAGATTACATGTATGCTTAAAATCAGTTTAGAAATGAAGTTAGAATTGATAATGTGTTGAGTTATGAAGGACTCGGAATTTAGAAGGTTGAATGAGTCGGAATTGAAGTATGAAGGAGTCGGATTCCGCCTTTTTACCCGGATTCCGACTAGTTTTGCTCATAAATAATATTAAGTCGTGATAAGCACTCGGATTCCGATTATGTTAGATGTGCCTTTACTTTCACTCAGATTCCGATAGGACTTTTGCTCGGATTCCGATTGTGTTTATCGGATTTGAAGTTTATCGGATTGTATGACTTGATCGGATTTGGCTTTTATCGGATTGTGGATTATCTTGGAATTCGATTGTATCGGAATTGCCTTTGCTCGGATTTGGTTGATCGGTTTTCATGTTAATCGGATTTGAACCTATCGGATTTGATCTTATCGGAATGTGGGAATTCAATCGGATTTGAAAGTGATCTGCTTTATATATATGCCCATGCTCGGGATTGGGAGATTTTGATATTAAAACCGAATGAAGATGAAACCAAATAACTCCTTGATGATATTGATGATTTGAAGGTAAACACGAGTTTATATATCAAGTGTAGCCTTGACATATTAACGGAAAGATATGTATTGCCTAAGCTAAGGAGTTGAATGAATTCACAGGTTTACAGGTTGGTAAGAGTAATTGTGAATTCGGGTATAATTATACTTGTTGATTATGTACTTATAGATTATTGGTACATGTGATACTGATTTATGTACTTGTTGAGTTTATGAACATGTTATGTATTTTGCTTATTGTGGATTGATTAAGCCAATACTGATTGATGGTTATATTCTCAGGAGGTGACAAGACTCAGTAGATTAGATTACTGAGTGACCTGAGTTGTGAAGACTTCGGTGAGTGGATCTATGTCTTCGGATATGCAGGATATGATATCCTAATAGTGGCTATATCTTTGATTGATCTGTATATTAGTTGCTAGATCTGTATACTTGTTGTTTGTTCGATCAACATAGTGGCTTGAGATCAGCTTAGTGGCTTGTAGCTGGGTCTGTGCTTAGGGATTAACAGTATTTGATCTTGAGGGGCATTTGTTGCACTCAAGGGTGCCTGTGCTGTTGTCCAAGTAAGCAGGACTATCGGTAGTTAGTGGCAGCACTACCGGTTCTCTGTTTGGTTGATGAGCAATTGTGTGTTTGGTTGATTACCTTGTATGTGCTTAGATGTTGGTTCCGTCACTTAGCTTTGTGCTAATTCCCCACTAGTCTGTGCAGGTACTCTGTCGTGAGTTTTCTGAAGATGTGGAACTGGGAATATGGACAGACCAATAACTCTGATGTCCAAGATTTTGAAAGAGCCTGTTTTGTTATTAACACCGTATTGAATATTTTGTAAATTATAACCAGTCAAAGTTGTATTTGACTTTTGGGTTTTAAATGTAATTATATGTAATTAGCTTCCGCACGCGTGTTAATATTATGTTTAAAAGTACGGTGTTATACAATGTGTCCTTATAAAAAATAAGATCGACATAATAACAACAACAACAACAACAACAACAATAATAATAATAATAATAATAATAATAATAATAATAATAATAATAATTTTTATCTAACTATATTATTAAAAGAATATAGTTTGGAGAGTGGCTCGAAATGCTTTACCATCGAGAGTTAACCTGGCAGAAAGAGGAGTTACCATTGTAGATAAAAGATGCACACTTTGTCTACAAGTTGATGAATCATTACTGTAACACCCTCTTCGCCGGCCTAGATTAATTAAGGTAATTAATTAATTAATCTTGGGATTTTATTTGATTATGTGAATTATTAATTATTTGTGAATATGTGTTAATTGGTATTTGGTGATATTCTTTTGACTTGTTAGTTTGGGTAAATAATAATAATAATAATATTATGTATTATGAGTTGGTGGGGAGGGGTGTGGCCGGTTAGGGGGGGGGGGGGTATAACAACCCACTCCTTCTCCATGCCACATTACTTGCAACTTTGGACAAAGTGTGTGTGTGTGTATATTCTTGTTGCTCTCGGCCGAAGAAGTAGAAGAAAGAAAAGAAGAAAAGAAAATCAACCACCATCTTGCTTGCATTATTTGTGGTTGTTTGAAATCATCTAGAGGTTAGATTATTGATTTATAGTTGGTTATTTATTTATATGTTCGGGTTTGATATATATATATATGAATGCCGATTGTTTTGGATGATTTGATGATCATAGGATGAATGTATGTTAGATTTTGATGATAGAATATGTTCATTATATGTTTAGAATGATTTCTGGAAACATATATAACTTGTATGCATGAAATCAGTAAGATTTGAGTTAGAAAATAGATTTATGCATGAAGTTATGATTCTGTCGGATTTGTGGTTGAATGACTCGGAATCCGATAGAAGTATCGGAATCCGATAGAAGTTACTCGGATTTGTCCCTAACTCTTTATCGGATTGTACCTTTACCGGATTGTGACTTTTTACCGGAATTCATGTTTATCGGATTTGGCCCTAACTCTTTTATCGGAATCTTGGATTATCGGATTTAAATATTTAATCGGATTGTGCCCTTATCGGATTGTGATTTTATCGGAATTGGACTCTTACTCGGAATCCGCCTTTGCTCGGATTTAGACATTTACTCGGATTTCCATTCCATCGGATTTGGATATTACCGGATTTGGTATTATCAGATTTAGATATTTATTTGGATTACCATTCGATCGGATTTGGGTTCAATCGGGTTTAATGATTTGTATATCTTTGGGATTATTGTATGATGAATATGTATATATATGTTATTATGTACATACATGATTAACATGGTTAGATATGATATCTATTTTGGATCAGTATTATGAATTGAATACTGACTTGGGTTACTTCAATCTCAGGAACTGAGAAGACTCGGTGAATTTAGTCATCTGAGTGTGCCAACGTTTTGAAGACTTTGGTGAGTGGATTTATATCTTCGGATATACAGGATTTAATATCCTATTTGGAATGCTCTTGTTTGGATTGTATATACATGTTATTTGGAGACCAGCGTAGTCTGGGCCTTTGCTTGGGGGTGTAACCTATCAGTTCTTGGGGGGTGCATTTATTGTACTCAAGAAGACTGGTGTGGTTTTCACTGTTAGCTGGGCTATCGGTAAACCTTGGTTTTGGCCGACCATGGTTGTAGGTGCTTGCAACACCGCCGGTTCTCCTGGGATTCATGAGCTATTTGGTTTGGGCATATTTGCCTTGTGTATGTTTAGATATTTGTTCCCTCACTTAGCTTTGTGCTAATTCCCCACTAGATTGTTTTGCAGATCCTCTGAGGTGATCTTGATGCTTTGGGCTGGGAATATGGACCGACCATACTCTGATGTCAAGTCTTTTGGAAAGAGCCTGTTTTTGTATTAACACTGTATAGGTCTTTGTACATCAAACTAGTGAAATCTTTTTGTACCTATATTGTAATTAAGATAATTATATGTAACTAGCTTCCGCATGCAGTAAAGTATTTGTTTAAAAAGTACAGTGTTACAATTACATCACTTATTTTTCTCTTGTTCAAAAGTAGCCTCACTTTGGAAAAAAGTTTTTGCTTGGGTGAATATTCCCCCATTACGGTTCGATTCCTTTTCCGAGTTTTTCACACTAGGAAGCTCTTTTGGGCCGAAGAATACCCTCAAAAGAAAATTCTTGACTGCCATTGGGTTTGTTCTCATTTGGGGGATTTGGAAATGGAGAAACAAAATCATTCACTCGGAAGAGTCGGTGAAGGAATCGATCCTAAAAGAAGATGTATTCTCGTTTATTCAAAATTCTGCTCTATTGTGGATCCGGAATAGAAGTAAAAAGAAAGCCGTTTTTTGGGATTTATGGACGACAAATCCGCTTCATCTAGCCGCTGGATTGGGTATATAATATCGGGGTAGGCCTAGTTTTTGCCTTTTTGGAGGGCCTCGTTTTTTGTATGCTCCACCTTGGGGCTGCTTTTTTGTTCCCAGTTATGGGTTTGTATCAGTTAGTTTTTGTTAATAGAAATCCTCTTGCCGTTAAAAAAAAAATATATTATTAAAAGAATAGACTTTTAAGAAAAACTTTCTTTTTTAAAATATAAATTAACCAATAGGAATCATTTCTTTAAAAAATAAATTAAGATTACAAACAAATATGATGTCATCATCCTTAATCCTAACATCACATTCCTTATTTAACCCACACTTAAGTTTACATACTTTTCAAACTTTTTATATATTTGGTTGATTAGGATTGTTATATATTAAATATAAAATAATATTCATAGCCTTATTTTTAATCTAGACTCCCGTGAGATTTTATTTAGTTATTTATTTTGTTTTTCAAATTTCATATTTTTAGGTGAATATATATGTTATATTAAATATGAAAATAATACAATCTTATCTTTATTTGTATGGTATAGTTTTAAAACATGTAAATAATCACATATATATTATCTACGATTACATGTTTAAATCTATTTTTAATATTTTTTCACTTTGACATCAAAGATCCTACTGTTCTCATCTTTTTCATTCTATTCGATATCAATAATGGATAATAAACAAAATTCTTCATCATCTCCAAAGATTTGACATCAAAGATCCTACTGTTCTCATCTTTTTCATTCTATTCGATATCAATAATGGATAATAAACAAAAAATTTCATCATCTCCAAATAGACATTCGTTCGGACAAACTTAACAAAAAGGAAGAAAAGATGGGTGATAAACACTTCCTAAGTACGTTTTACACATATTTTACTATACCCCTTAAATTTCATACCATCCAATTTTATATTCTAATTTAAATATCTTCCATGTTTATACACGAGGTAATAAACTAGTTATTATTATAATTATAGTTATAATAATTTTTAATATATATTAAAAGGTACGAAGATGCGTTAAATCAACAGAATAAAATTAAGTTTCAAAGTAGATAATCAAGGCAATTAAAAGTTTAATTTTAAATCTTTATCCTTAATCTTTCTTTTAAATTAATAATTATTAATATATATATATATATATTAAAATAATAGAATTATGATATCATCATTCTATTTTTAAAATATTTTTTAGCAATCGTGTCTATTTATTTTCTTAAATGACTTTTAGTTATTTTTGTATTACAAAAATCTGAAGGCATTTAAACTTATTAGTATTATTATTATTATTATTATATTTTTTTTGGCGTTTAGTTTGTGCTCCGAGTTGCCAAAATAGAAAGAGTTTTAAAAGTTGAATCCATTGGTTGAGAAAACCTACTTATACTTCTATATTGTTTCTTGATCAATATTCTATATTTATATTTAATATAGAAAATTAAAGGAAATTAAAATAATTTCCAATACTTGAATCTAGTTTCATTTTATCTGGACATGCAAATATATACGTAATCAAAGATGGCCGCCCTTAATTTCCAAAAACCTCTAAGATAGAGACATAATAAGGGAAGGAAGGAGCCAAAGGTTACACAATTACAATAATTAAGAAAAGACAATGCTACACAATATAAAGTTATAAAGCCACCCACTTAATGGATGTTTGGACAAACATTATTCTCTCATTATCTAAGTTTGACATAGTTCTAAATAAATAAATAAAAATTATATATTTTTTTACTTTATATTTATATATAATATTATTTATTACAGTCCATGCAAAGGTCGGTAACCCCACTTTTAAAGCATAATCAGCGAACATAATCTCCACCTCAACTTCAGTGTATACGTATATGAAGGTCTCGATTAAACCTCGATGACGCCACACCTTCCTAACTATTGTTTTAGTAGATAAATTAAATGCTAATGTGATACATAAGTTGTTAAAAAGATGATAAGTATTATATATTAATAAAAAGAAATTAAATAACTATAAAACGTGAAAAAGATATGAATTTTAGAAACTAATGACAGACAACGTCGACACCAACACCAGCTGTGAAAACATCGAACGAGTGGGAGGGCAGACGTGATGGCAAAAACATGATATCATGATACAAAGAGACGTGATTGAAATTCTTCTACATAACTTCAATTCTTATTGTTTTGACTAACTAAAGGGGCTAGGATTGTCTACAAAAATTTATTAAGGTTAGTTTTTATTAAAGTTAAAAAAAACGAAGAGTAAATAACACATACTTAACTGATAAACATGCTAATCGATATGAGTCGATAAATATATCATGAACTATTTTGTGATATGATATAATTTCTTTACCTTTAGACCTTTAGAACTTTTTGCATTCTTGTATTTTGTGTAATGTTATTTCACATTTATACTTTAATAGAAGAATTTATTTTTTACTAAACTATTGAAAAATTATTCATCTTTTCCTTTCAACTCATTATTAATTATTTGAAGATGAAAATAAGATTTATCATTGAATCTATCGATTAAGGGATATATCGTGACCGCCATATAATGTGCCATTTTTTTTCTAATTATATATTACTAGAGTTTATTTTGTATGTTAAATAAATTGATTTATTTTAGAATAGATTTGATTGAACTAGCTAAGCGACCCGTGTATCAACACGGGATGATATAAGTCAATTTTAAATTTATATAGTTTTAAATAGTATTAAGACGTATAGTAAAAATAATTACAAAGCATATATACGAATATAAAATCTCGTAAGAAATGAATAATTATTATAGAATTTTGAAATTCATACATAAGATTATCATTAGATTTTCTATAGAACCTCTTTATAAACAACATTCATAGTTTTATTAGTAGGGTTTCCATACTCATCGCAAATTAAAACTTTTAACCCCTCTTTACTCTTCACTCAAGAAACCGTCACATATAACTGTCCATGAGTGAAAACGTGTCTTTTTAATACTTCTTATAAATACTCTTTTTAAGAAATATAAAGTTACATTACACGTTTAAAAGTTTTAGTATAATATTAATGTGTTTCTCGTGATGGAGCTTTATCCCGACATTGTAAAGCCATAACTATAATATTATTGTTGATGTTATAATATCAAGTGTTGTAAAGACATTTTTATTAGCCGATTATATATTTAAATCTTTGAAATTGTAAGCTAATATCATTAAAAGTTAAATAATGATGACATCCATTTAAGTATACGCAAATTAGATCACATAAAAATAAGATTTTAACATAGAATAGATTATGTCTATACATACGTAAATCGTTTAAGTGTAATTTATTTTTCAATTAAATATAACTGAAAACACAAGATACCACTGAATTTCAAATATTAATGTAATAACTTTTATTTTATATAGCAAGTTATTAGTTCAAAATAAGATAACTTAGACAATTAAATTTTTTATATATAATTCCAAGTTGTATGTGTAGTTACAAAACACATTAACATGATAGTTGTTTCACTACCCAGTAATTATGTAGAAGTATAGTTTTTGTAGGATTATTTAGTCACAACTAACAATCAAGTTTAAAAGCTCTAGGTGGTAGTTTTATAAACAACATTATGCCACTAACCGTTGGTTATAGTATTTTTTTAACTCTTTTTATCGACAGACCAATAAATCAGTGTTATATCGATTATATTATGTAGAGAGAATAAATATATAAGACGATTAAAATGTACAATAATTACCTACACGTTGCTCTCGATGGATAAAACAATTAAAATATACTGATTTTTAGAAAGAAAAAAAACTGACATTCCGATAAAATTTATATCAAAACGTAGATAAAAATGAGCCGATTGCAAATATATAATTAGTTTTTCTCGAAACAAAATATATTAGAAATTATTAAACATAATTTCAAACAACTTATAATTAATTACATTAATATATAAATTTCTTAATAACCCCTCACATATTTCATATACCACTCCTAACAATTTACATTTAAACCCCTAACAATTTCCCTAAGGATTTGAAGCAATTGTGACGTAATCATCTTAGAATTTTGGATTAAATTTTTTTTTTAAAATAAAAGGTTGTGATTGGTGGAGGTTTTTTGGAAGGGGGTTGATGATGTAAAACCCTTTTCTTTTGATAATATTATAAGATTGAGGGTTAAGTATACATAATGAGTAAACGTTTTTAATTTTGAGTAAATAAATAGTTTAATATAATTTATTTATAAGTCTTTTATTAATATTAAAAGATAAAGAAAAGATAATATAATTGTTAGGAAATTTTAGAGTAATGCAATGGATTTTGCTAAACCTGGACACAAGTCAAATGGTGCAGGAATATACTTGTTCAAGTCTTAACTGAATTAAAAGACTCAAATTAGGGAAGGGTAGGGAGATTATGCCCCTTACAAGTAATTAGGGCTAGGGTGAGCGTCTTAATCGAAAAATCGAACCGTAACTAATAAAATCTAACTAAATGAAAACCGACGGTTTGGTTTTTAAGATTTTATTAACCGATAATTAGTGGGTCGGTTTTGGTTTTGTACTTCTAACCAAACCGTTAAGGATTTATTAATTATTATTTTATATACTCATTATTAAAAAGTCAAAAAAATAATAAAGAAAGTAGAAAAAATTTAAGTTGGATTTTAGTCGAAGCCTAAATCTTTCCTGGCCCATTAACTTTCACGATTTCTTGTCCTTCTCCATTCTTGGACCGGTTATCGACTTATCGCCTCTATGCCTCTTGCTATTGGTTACGACCACAAAAACGGACTTGCAAGATATGCCAATCCACGGCCTATCACTACAAGAGTTAACGGACGACTTGAAGAATATAAAAAAGTTATAAATTGGTGGAAGACTAGAGGTGTGTATTATTAGGCCCATTCTGTAATATTGTTTGACCAAACTTAATGGCTACTATAAATTATAAAAGAATAAAAAATATAACCCAATTTCGTGGCCCAATTATAAAATAGTGGAGGCTAATAAGTTGGTCAGCTTAATATAACGGTTAACCAATAAAACCGATAACGAAACTGATCAGCTATCATTAACCGTTAACCTACCCATTAAAAACCGATAACCCAACTGTTTGAAAAATCACATAACCGATATTATCAGTTTCGGTTCGGTTTAGGGTCAAAACCAACCCATGCTCACCACTACTTAGGGCAATGTTCAACCCTTCATGGCATAGGCAATGAAGTAGAGCTATAAATCGTGAATTTAATACTACACGGGCAGTGTAATTTGATACAGGTCATGTAGGGTTAAGGTTAAACATTGGTATAACACAACTTGTGTAGCTGGGTAATCTGACTGTGTAGAATTACACGGGCCGTGTTTGAGGATGTATATATATGTAACTGTTTGTTGGCTTTTGATTTGTGATGACTAAGCTTTGTGTGCTTATCAATGTGTGATATCTCTTTCAAGGATAGACAAAAAAAAAAGCTTTAGCACGAGATTGATAGCTCAATCTTTCGCATCCTATAACTTTCGGGAACTTAGTTTTATTGAAAGATATTTTGAGACTTGTCTTTTTATCTAAGTTCAAACATAATTATTATATGGATTTAATATGTAGTTTTTACATATATGTAATTGAGTAAGATTATGTTTTTTTTTTTTTTTAATTTGGTCCTTACACTCATATGGGTCATTTGGGGGTAATTGGTAAATCTTTAATTGTAATGGCTAGTAAGTGTTACAGAAAGATCATTTGTGTTAAAATGATGTCTAAAACCAATTTAGACCGAAGATGGGAGCTGGAAGCTTACAATTCGAGCTTAGTGAATATGGTTTAAACCATCAAGTTGATAGTAGGTTCTAGAGTTGTTCACTGAATGCATTTTGCTTACGGTCGTATCTCTATTTGTGTGGCTTAGTAGTTTTAATGATGAAAGATATACGGGTTAATATGCACTCATAAGGCTAAGCGTACCGTCTAAGCCGAATCCTCCGGGTTACTCTTCGTGTAGCTCAGGTAGAGCAAGGATGACCAGTACGCCACCTCTTTGGTTTCCTCCTTCGGGTTCCTCAACCCGTCTTCACCCCAAGCTTTTTTATTTTATTATTTTTTGTTTTGTAAGAGAGAGTAAGAAAATAAAAGATATTTGGGTTGTTAAAGTTAAATACTACTGGGTTTCGCTAAGAGAGGAAAAATCAAGAAAAAGTAAAGAGGATGGAGACATCGATAGACAAGCTTGTTCATAGTTTCTTACCTTATAAACAAACTCCAAAGATCATTAAACCTCATATCTCTTATTTGATTTGATGGTGGAGATTTAGTTGGTATGTGAAGATGGACACATATGCTAGAGAAGATGGTGAATGTGAAGATAGAAGTGGTGGTGATGCTTAGTAAAAATAGAGATGGAGACACCGTCAAGTTGGAGGCTGGGTCAAACTTGAGAAAGATGCACCGTTCATACTTCATACTCATAAGCCGCTCATTATAAAAACTTTTATATACATACTAGGTAAAAACCGGCGTCTTACGTAAGTTGATTTTAAATAATATACAAATAGTAAGAATATTTAGAAATAATACTTTAAAACCGTATAATATACTGTTTGGTTAAGAAAAAGGATAAATATTAAGAATATAAAAAAGTAGAATCCGAATGAAACGAGAAATAAGAAGACGATTTAAGTAATAAAATAACTTATTTAAAAATCTATATATAATTTCATGTCAATTTTTCTTATCATACAATCATCACACTAAACACTTCCTCCGCACACCACAACATTAACTTACCAACTTTTAATGCACTAAACCCAAAAAAAGAAAAAAAACTTGTATGATACTGATCAATTAGCATACAACAAATCATTTATAATTGATGGAAAACAGTTAGATAACTAACATTATACACTAGAATAGTAGAACAAGTTTACTGTATGTAGATGTACCATCTTTGAGTTGAGTTTACGATCTAGGTAAAGAATGTTCACAATTTTTTTTATCAGACTAATGTGGATTTTATGTGAAAAATGTATTTTTCAGCTTCTAAATACTTAAACCTCAAAATTTCATATATACAATGATGAAAACGAAGAGGATGGAGACATCGATAGACAAGCTTGTTCATAGTTTCTTACCTTATAAACAAACTCCAAAGATCATTAAACCTCATATCTCTTATTTGATTTGATGGTGGAGATTTAGTTGGTATGTGAAGATGGACACATATGCTAGAGAAGATGGTGAATGTGAAGATAGAAGTGGTGGTGATGCTTAGTAAAAATAGAGATGGAGACACCGTCAAGTTGGAGGCTGGGTCAAACTTGAGAAAGATGCACCGTTCATACTTCATACTCATAAGCCGCTCATTATAAAAACTTTTATATACATACTAGGTAAAAACCGGCGTCTTACGTAAGTTGATTTTAAATAATATACAAATAGTAAGAATATTTAGAAATAATACTTTAAAACCGTATAATATACTGTTTGGTTAAGAAAAAGGATAAATATTAAGAATATAAAAAAGTAGAATCCGAATGAAACGAGAAATAAGAAGACGATTTAAGTAATAAAATAACTTATTTAAAAATCTATATATAATTTCATGTCAATTTTTCTTATCATACAATCATCACACTAAACACTTCCTCCGCACACAACAGCATTAACTTACCAACTTTTAATGCACTAAACCCAAAAAAAGAAAAAAACTTGTATGATACTGATCAATTAGCATACAACAAATCATTTATAATTGATGGAAAACAGTTAGATAACTAACATTATACACTAGAATAGTAGAACAAGTTTACTGTATGTAGATGTACCATCTTTGAGTTGAGTTTACGATCTAGGTAAAGAATGTTCACAATTTTTTTTATCAGACTAATGTGGATTTTATGTGAACCCCCCCCCCCCCTTAAACAAAAACCTCAAAGTCACAATCTCAGCCACTCATCTAAAAGGGCAAAATGGAAAAATGAAATCTAAAGGCTTAAAACTAACGTTCACCTTCCAGCCCTCAAAACCCACATTTTTTTATTTTTTTTTACCTCTCAAATCTTTAAATGACCATAACTATTTCAATTTTTTGAATTTGAGCAAAAAAATTAAACAATCTTCTTATTTTTTAATCCTCTTTCAAACGAGACCACTCTTCATATATTTCTGGAAAAAAAATTTACAAAAATGACGAAAATGATAAAAAAAAATTATCATTTTCGTGCCCTCTTGTATATATATAAGAGCAGGTGACGAAAATGATAAAAATTTCGTCATTTTTATCATTTTCGGACCTGCTGTTTAAGTGTATATAAGGGGATACGAAAATGATAAAAATGACGAAATTTTTATCATTTTCGTACCACCTTGTATACATATAAGAGCAGGTGACGAAAATGATAAAAATTTCGTCATTTTTATCATTTTCGGACCAGCTGTTTAAGTGGTATATAAGGGGATACGAAAATAATGAAAATTATGAAATTTTTATCAATTTCGTGCACCCTTGTATAACATATAAGAGCAGGTGACGAAAATGATAAAAATTTTGTCATTTTCATATCCCTTTATATACCACTTAAAAAGCAGGTCCGAAAATGATAAAATTATTGTCATTTTTATCATTTTCATATCCCCTTATATACCACTTAAACAGCAGGTCCGAAAATGATAAAAAATTTGTTATTTTTATCATTTTCGGACCTACTGTTTTAGTGGTATATAAGGGGATACGAAAATGATAAAAATGACAAAAATTTTATCATTTTCGTCACCTGCTCTTAGATGTTATACAAGGGGCACGAAAATGATAAAATTCTTGTTATTTTAATCATTTTCGTGTCCTCTTATATATCATGTAACAGCAGGTGACGAAAATGATAAATTTCGTCATTTTCATCATTTTCGTCATTTCGTCGAATTTTTTTTCTTCAGAATTATAGGAAGAATGGTCTCGTTTGAAAGAGGATTAAAAAATGAGAAGATTGGTATAATTTTTTTGCTTAAATTCAAAAAAATGAAATAGTTATGGTCATTTAAAGATCAAAAGGGTAAAAAAATAAAAAAAAATGGAGCTTTGACCATAATACCCCTCATTCTCTAATTAAATCTTATAATTGTTTAGTTATTTACAATAATGTCATTGTAGATATTAACCATTGATTTGATCGATCTAACGGTCAGAAATTAAACTTTGGGGTTTTTATTTAAGGGGAGTTTCTATTGATCCAATTTCTAATTTTATGTATCATCAACTTTTATTACACGTACTAACTACTTTATAACAAAAAACTATTGTTAAAGAATAAGCTCCCATGTTAATTAGGTAATTAGGTTAGTTTGGCCTACATTTAAGTTTGTTTTAAATTTGTTGGAAGGTTGGACTGGGCAACATTCAGTAATCGTGCATTCACGCACACCCCTGATTCTGAAGCAACTATGATACCTAAAAAGGGGGCGACAAAATAGGGTTTGATAATTTGATCTTCATCTCTTAATTTCCCCTTTCATTATTGATCCCTTTTCAAACTTATTTCATCTCGATCAATCGCTTAGTCTTCTTCTTCTGCAATTTCACTCATCTTTTCGTTTTCCCATTCGTCGTTTCGAAAATCAGCCCCTTCACATTCATGGGTTTGAAGAGTTTGTTTCATCGGAAAAAGAAAAGCGGCAAAGACGACAACGGCACAACTCCGGCGGCGAATCCGGAAAACAAGTCACCGGTGGTGTCGCGTTCAAGCTCCTGCAACAATCGCGTCCGGATCGAGGAGGAGTTGGAGCAAGTTTTCAAAAAGTTCGACGTTAATGGCGACGGGAAGATCTCGTCGTCGGAACTTGGATCGATAATGGGAAGCCTTGGCCACCGGCCAAACGAGGAGGAGCTAGACAACATGATCAAGGAGGTAGACGCCGACGGCGACGGATTCATAGATTTGCAGGAGTTCATCGAGTTGAACACAAAGGATATCGATTCATCGGAGGTGTTGGAGAATCTGAAAGACGCGTTTTCTGTTTTCGATATCGATAAAAACGGTTTGATTTCAGCGGAGGAGTTGCAGAAGGTTTTAGGGAGGTTGGAGGAGGATTGTACGCTTGCAGAGTGCCGGAAAATGATCGCCGGCGTGGACGTTAACGGCGACGGTATGATTAGCTTTGATGAATTCAAGGTTATGATGATGACCGGCACGCGCTTTGATGGGATCGGTTCTCAGAGACATCTGGAGGTCAAGAATAATTAATCTTATATTTGTTAAATCTATTTCAGTACCAATTAAATCAAATAGTTAGCATTTTGAAAATATTAAAAAAAACTCAAAAATTTTTGATGATCAAATGAGTTTATTTTAATGATTGATCATTTTATTCCTTTTCAAGATTATTGTTTATGTGATGGTGTTTTCTTAATTCCTGTTTCTAAGTTGAATTTTCTTCAGAAAATTTTATGATTATTAAATGAGTTATCTAAATTATTAATCATATGTTATATGTTTCCAAGGTTAATTTTTACATAGTGGTGTTATAAATATTAATTATTAAATATATTTTTTCTAATAAGTTCAGTCATCTGCAAAAAGTTGTGAAACTCTTTTATTGGAAAAAATACACATGGTATGTGGGGTTCATTTGACAAACATAGTATTGTGTAGGAATGCATAATGGGAAAATTATATATCTACTTATTATTTCTATTTCCTCTGCTTACTTTAAATGGGATATGTAAAATTCATTAATTTATTTATATTATTTATTTTTATTGATTTTAATACTTGATTTGATATTTATAACAAATATTAAGTAGAAGAACATAGAATCTTTTACACATGATTATTATATTTGGACATTTTAAGCATTTATTCTTTTATGTTTTGTCCGATGAACTTTTGATCATATGTGCATTAGTGTTATGATGGATATTTTATCACAGAATTAAAAGACAACAAAGAACAAGCTTTGGTTACATCATACATGTATGAGATTCTTCTATTGATACTAGAATGTGTTCGGTGAACTTAGTTGGGTTAGGTATTAAGGTTGTAGCATAGTGGTAAACACTAAGTGCTTTGGTGTGATGCCTCATTGACCTAAGTTTATGGGATCAAGTTTCGTTAAGGGCAAAGTTGAGTAGTTTAAGAGACGTATAAAAAAAAGTATAGGTTTAGGACAAGAGATTCTATACTCTACAATCTACTGTAGAAGTATTTTTACATTAGGGATTATAGGAGTTCGTGTTTTTTATAATTCATTTGAAATTTTGAGAGACAAACGAGACTTATAGCTAAATGTTATACATAAACATAATCTAAACCCCTCGTAATCCGTTACAGTTTTGTTGCCGAACACACTCACAGTCTATAACAAACAAGCCTGTATAACTTCTATGTACAATTTAAGTCTCCAAGAAGGAGACAATTGAATTTCCGCAAAAAGTGATGACCTAATTATCTTTAAAAGTAGAAAACAACATTAGAGAGTTCTTAATCCTTAAATCCTATGTGAAGATAGTTTTTACTTGTATTTCGAATCTATCTTTTAATGTTATAGCTTTATCACCCCAAATAATTCATCAAAAAATCTGATTTGCCTTCCATATATATCACTTGAATGAGTCTAAATAGGTAATATTAATCTTTAAAGAAAAGCTTTAAGTTATGTTGAAGTTTATACGATATAAGATCAAAAAACACAATTAATCGGTGAAGTTTGATCTATATACAAAAATAGAGTTGTTTGGTTTTATGATGTGCCTAATAAACTTTCTATCATAGTTCGTATGTTTACATAATGGATTATGTTAACATGTATACTACAAGCTGCATCGCTGTATTGTTCTAATTTTTTTAAATGTCCCCGCAGGGACATGATATATACATGATGCATTTCAATTATATTTGCGGGTTTGCGATAATACCTACATGACATATACATATAAAACACCTAGGAGCGTTCAACAAACTTGTGTATGAAACTTTAACATAATATTATATCTGTGACTACCCAAAATCCGTATTTTCGAAGTCTCAGATCCAAAATTCAGATATTCGAAAATCCAAACAATACATCTTTAATTATTATTTTCAATGTTTTGATAAAACACTTTATAAATACCACACATAAAGTTGTTTATGGTGTCTAGTGAATTGCCATATTATGTCATCTGAAATTTGGATCAGAGAACTCACAGTCTATAACACACAAGCCTGTATAACTCTATGTACAACTGAAGTCTCCAAGAAGGAGACAATCGAATTTATGCAAAAAGTGATGACCTAATTATAATTAAAAGTAGAAAACAACATTAGAGAGTTCTTAATCCTTAAATCCTATGTGAAGATAGTTTTTACTTGTATTTTGAATCTATCTTTTAATGTTATAGCTTGATCACCCCAAATAATCCGTCCAAAAATCTTGTTTGCCTTCCATATATATCACTTGAATGAGTCTGAATAGGTGATATTAATCTTCAAAGAAAAGCTTTAAGTTATGTTGAAGTTCATACGATATAAGATCAAAAAACACAATTAATCGATGAAGTTCGATCTATATACAAAAATAGAGCTGTTTGGTTTTATGATGTGCTTAATAGACTTTCTATCATAGTTCGTATGTTTACATAATGGATTATGTTAACATGTATACCACAAGTTGCATCTCTGTATTGTTATAATTTTATTAAATGTCCCCGCAGGTTCAATTATATTTGCGGGTTTGCGATAAGACCTACATGACATATACATATAAAACACCTAGGAGCGGTCAACAAATTTGTGTATGAAACTTTAACATAATATTATATCCGCGACTACCCATAATCCGTATTTCCAAAGTCTTAGATCCAAAATTCAGATATCCGAAAATCCAAACAATACATCTTTAATTATTATTTTCAATGTTTTAATGAAACACTTTATAAATACCACGCTATAAAGTTGTTTATGGTATTTAGTGAATTGTCATATTATGTCATCTGGAATTTGGATCAGAGAAACTTAACCCTTTATATGTGCATATAGTTTTTATCAGCACACATATTTTGTCTTGCTATTTATAGATAACAATGTGATAACATCGTGAACGTTATAATAAGTATCAGAATCTATATGATTTCATTGTTGAAAACGTGTTATTGTGTATTGATTGTGGTGACGATAAGCTATGTCGCACGGTTAACGTAATGAAATTTCCTTTACAAGGTACATGACGTAACACACACACACACACACACTTACACACAAAGTTATATTATGTTTGTTTTTAAGAATTGTAGGTTATATAATAGAATAGAGGTTCTATATCTTTCTATTTCTTCCACTTATAAGATCAAGACATGTGTCAATATCAATGAAAGAATGAGGAAAGAAAAGTAGTGGATTACAAATGTCACCTTTTGATGAATAAGAAGATAAAGAAAAAATAGAATAAAATAGGAATCGATAGAATTTTTCATTATAGAAGACACGTTAGAAAGACGCTAGTAGCAAGACACAATACAAAATAAGAGAGATTAAAAAAATTTCGTTCTATTTTTAACGCAAAAGTAATATATGGGAATAATGTATTAATGTCATCAAACAATCGTTACTAAATTGGTTTTGAATACTTAAAGATACTGAACACTCTAAGATCTAAATTCACAAAATAACACAAAGAAGGATGACAGCAAGAGGAAAGCGTTTCGAACACACAAACACAACATTTCATTATCCACTATCTCTAAATCTCAAAGCATTTTCGAAATGAAGGATCAATTCCTTGTGTATCGACATTTGGCAACCTTAAGTTTCGAGCTCGATGGGCCAGAACTTTTGCTTTACCATGTCCAAGTTTGTTCCATACAACTCACTTCATGCCATAAGTTTGAGTCAATGGTTCTGGAAATTGTTTACATTCCTACTTCTCTTGTTGATCTAAGAAGTCAAAGTCAAGTCCAAGCTGTATACATTCCTTTTACCAAGTTTTAGTCAAAAATTTAGTTTGTTGACCAGAACCAAGCTAGCTTCTTGTGAAACAAATGGAAAAGCCGGTCTTACCTCTGTTACCTAATTATCCAATCCACCTTGATAACTATTAACAAAGCAAACCCAAATTACCATTTGACCAATGAAAAGCACAAGTAACCTATTTTAAAAGGCAATTAATTACCTCTTTGTTTTAAAATATCATCATCATCAGCATTTAGTAAAAACGACCAATAGAGAGCTTTAAGGTTTACGATGTTTAATCCACCATCATAGATAGACTTCGTTCCATATAAGTTTAAAGATTTTCTTACAATCTACACCTTAATCACATTAAAAAAATGTATTATAATTCTCTAAAAAAACTTTAGACACTTTCAAACGATGTTAGAAATTAAAAAAAAACAATTGTAGCGGTAGACTTCTCAATTTCACTAATGCCAAACAACCATCAAGTTGTAAAGAGTTTTATTATTTTATTTTTCATTTTCTTGCAAGAAGTTAATTTATTTCTAAATCGACTAACATCTGAAAGGATGATATAATCGTGTTTTAACTATTCATTTGTGCATACCAACTATACCGTAATTGTAATCTAGTAGACTTTCAGGCCTTGTTCGTTGTTTAAGATAGTACTTTATTTTTTTGAAACATTTGCGGGCGAACATACACTTAGCCACTTAGGTCCAGTTTGTTTCACCGTAATGTGAATGAATGTAATGGAATTGACATCAAATTCCGTTGTATATTGTGTTTGGTAACATTATTTGGAAAGGAGTTAAATTCTTTGAAGTATTAATATTCCTTTAGGTAGAGAAATGTCATTCCATACCTAACATGGATGAAATTAAAATCATTTTCATTCTTGCGCATTACGGTGAAACAAACAGGACCTTATAAATTAGCGTGTGTTTAAATGCTTTGAAAATCTTATTTAACGTAAAACAAGACAAAATATTTCTCATTTAAAATAAAAAAGATTTGAACTTCAGGGACCAACTTAAACAACTCTCAAAAGTTAAGGGTCCACACGTTAAGAATCCCTATTACCAATCTCACTTCCAACATCTTCCAAACTACACGCCTTACGATTCCGTACAACGTGCATAAAGACATGTACAGTTGCACTCTCAGAAAGCCAAAGCTTCAGGAGTCCTCACTCGGCAAATGAAAACCGTTGCCAAGACATTTGTCAGATAGCTTCTGTCACCAGTCCTTGATAAACTTGCAGGTTTAGCTCGGATACCCAAACCCTAGGCGCCTGCCATCGAATGCAGCAAGAAATGGGTTCGGAGGGTTCAACGGTTATCGGTAAGCTTCTAATCAGTTCTTATCTTCTTCTGATTATGCGAATTCGTAAGTTGTTGCCTCTCGAGTAGATTACATTGATTGTTTGACATCAATCGGTAGTATTTGCATTGAACTAGTTTAATTCGTTGTTCCTGAGGATTTAGGTTTTTGAATTTGTTCGGATGCGTTAATTAAGTGAATTTTAGGGTTATTACTGAAGTATTTTGGTGAAGAGTTATAAGATTATTGGGAATGTTTGTTGGATTCAAATTTTGTTACTTGTAATTATCTACAAGGCTGTTCTCTTAATGAAATATAAGTGATTGGAATTGGATTAGGTTATGGAACCCCCTGTACAGTGTTTGTCGTTTCACAACATGACTGGAAGAGGTGATATGTCTTAAGAATAGAAGCAATTGAGAGAGTAGGTTAACTGAGGGGGTTAAATTAACAACCCTAATTGAGAGTTTAGACTACAGTACTTGCTTTTTCTTCCCAGCAAACTAAGCATTGTTGTTCTGCTGTGCTAAAAACACCATTGGTTACTCATTCTGCAAAATTTGGACAAAATGTAAAAACACTATACTACTATAGTTTACTCTTTACATGACAATTTTTGCCTAGAAGCACAATTATTAAAAAGTGTAATCTTCTTCGTGTGCTTGCAATAGGAGTCAAGTACCATAGTTGGAAACCTCACTGTTTTCTTTGAAATTTATCAAGTTTAAGAATGTTGTGGTGAGTGGTTAGCTAGAGGATGTTTGGTCATTCTAGGCAGGATGTACTCTTATTTCAACCAAATTCTCTCTTTTTTCAGAATGGATTCTAGTTATGAAATGGATACATATACACTTTTTTAGTGTTTATACTCTATATACATATATTATATTTCAACAGTTTGATAGCTGGATGGTAAAGTCTTAGTTTCAGGCAAAGGGTTATTGTTTGATGGTTGATGATAAATGTTGTACATTTCAAATACAGTATCAATATAGATATTGGTATCAGTTTATCACTAAAAGAAATTTTATAAAGGTTAAAAAAGTTACCTTTTTCTCTCTCAGAACTGTTGGATTTAGCATTTGTTTTCAACCTTAACTGTAACCTATTCTATCTGAAGTCAGAATGTAGCTTTTTGTTTATTTTTTCAAGAATGGAACAGTATTAGAGGGTTCAATTGGAAGAGTTTGAGGGTGCTTATATTTTGTAATAAGAGGTTTGCTCATCAGTCTTTAATCAACATTTTAAAGAGCAAAAGACACAAAGTAGATTTTGTGATTAAGCAAACAGGAGGGCTTTTTATCAACTTCATACGTGAAATTGGGAAGCATGACAAAGTGAAAGAGTCATTAGGTTTTACGCAAACTATAATGGGAGGTTTGTGGTATAGTCAAGATCATGTCTTTGATCAACATCTTGAAGAGCAAATGGTAGAAGTAGCTTTTATTATTACCACCTAAGCTTTTATTATTACCACCAGGCCCTGTGGTCTGTGGTCTATTGGTATCCTAAGTTTAAAAGAAATGAATAGTTTTTTGTGATTGCGCAGAGAGGGAATTTCGTTCATTTTACGTCTGAAAATAGGATGTATGACATAATGGAAGATTCACGACTATTTATGCAAAAGATTAGAATCTAAAGGATTAGACAAGTATCATTCTATCCTCATAATGTTTGGAGTCCCTAATTATTTTAGACTCTAATCTTGGCCTTTTGTGACCTCAGACTTTCAACAATCTACAATCACCCAATGAATATACTTTTCTGATCCAATAAACATAACTCTTAGCATAAGCTTGATACCATTTAACCTGCAGTTATCTTGGCTCCTGGTGCTGCAATGCGATCCCTATCTAAGACATTCAGGCCTTACTCTATCCTCTGAACTGTTACCATATCTTCACAACCAAACATTTCGTGCAGACTGCATACTATTGCATTTCAAATTCTATGTTCATGGGATGGATGCTTGTATTTAAATTTGGCATGATTGTGCAGACTTGCAGGTTAGCATATGGATAGTATCTGCATTCAGTTTATTAGATAATATACAAATTGTGCAGTTATTCTTATAAGTTGTTAATTGGTTGTTGTTCTTCACCTGATCATGATGTTTAACATAAAATTATTTTCAATTTAGTTCCAAGGAGCTTTAGATTACTAGAAGAGCTGGAAAGAGGAGAAAAGGGAATTGGTGATGGAACTGTCAGCTATGGGATGGATGATGCTGATGATGTATACATGCAATCATGGACTGGAACTATTATTGGTCCTTCAAATGTAAGTTTTCTTTAGATATTTTTCCATCATCTTAACTTTTCTCATTTCTTATTAAATATCAAGTGTCAATTTCGAAATCTTTAAATTTTCCAATAAACACATAGTTCACTGTTTGTAACTTTTTTTCTAAATTTTGCGATAGGATGCACTCAGCTGGTCATAATGAACTGTTTAATGTAATTAATGCTAATGCTCATAAAATCATAAATATATTGTTATATTCGATTAATCTAATTGTCTGTTGCATTTCAGACTGTTCATGAAGGGCGGATCTATCAGCTGAAACTATTTTGCGATCAAGAGTATCCAGAAAAACCACCGAGTGTGAAATTTCAATCACGCATAAACATGAGTTGTGTGAATCAGGAAACGGGTGTGGTGTGTACTAATCTCCTTGATGAAGCTTCAATACGACCTGATCTGTTTGTAAATAATCTGATAATGATGTAAATTTTACAGGTTGAACCATATCTTTTCCCCATGCTTGCTGATTGGCAAAGAGAGTACACAATGGAGGACATATTGACTCAACTCAAGAAAGAAATGACTTCCCCGCAAAACAGAAAACTTGCACAGCCTCCTGAAGGTGAGTTCATATTCATCTCAAGTATTTTGCATCCCTGTTTTGCTTTATATCCTCGAAAAGAAAAAGAGAAAAAAGAACTTCATATTATGCTGTGGATATTCTTTACGTATGCTAATCGTAGACCACATTACCTCTAGATTAGCATGAAAGTGAATGAATCTCATTTACCTTTTAGATGGTCAGTTCAAATTTATTAATACACAAGAGAATTAAAGGGGCCAAATGAAGAACATTTATTTAGTTCTTGTATAGATCTTATGTATATTATAATACATAACCAGGAACATGCTGGATGAGTGGCAATATCTGTCACTTTTAGTTCTTCTCTACTGTTATTCAAGAAAAGAAAATAAATTCTTAGGGAAGGGAATAAGCCATCAAATGCGGCTAGCTTCTAGGATTATAGATTCCTCACGTTTTGGGAAAAACCGTAGGAGCTAAACAAGGCAAAACCTAAATTACAACCATCTGACATTTTCTTACTTACCCTGTCTTGTCCTTAAAAACATCATATTTTCTAGTCTTCAAAGCCATAAGTATCACCGACGACTTTGCAACATTGCATGTCTTCTTGTCTGTGGCATCCTTATATAGCTTTGATTACTAACCCCACAAAGCACTTTCTAGATGGTGCTGCTGTGTGTTTACAAAACCATTTTCGATAGAACCATGAATACCTAAACCCTAAAGCTTACAAAGCTTCTGCCAATAGAAGAAATGGAGATGAGAAATAGCATGCTTCATTGACATGCTAAGTGTCAAGAACCAGTCCCTCATTCCTCCGTTTTACGATAACCAACAGCTGCAATATGATAAGATATGTCCACCTGCAGAAATGAAGGTCATATGTATTTCCACAAAAACACTATCCTTGATGCTTCTTTTTCATAAGTTTGAGTATTTGACCACTTAAGAGGAAAAGTCGAATCTTTTCCCACACAATGAGCATCTTTACTTTCCAGCAATACCATCTTTAATATTTACTGCTAAAACCTTAAAATGCGTCCTAATCAAAGAAATTGACATGGCAGACTTGATTTGAGATATAGGAGTCATGAATCGTCACCTCACTCTTCTTGTCTTTTAGCATAAAACAAACGCACATTCAAGTAGCCATCAATAAAGCTCTAATGTGCTCCATTCCTTAAGAATGTAACCTGCACATGTGTTTGTCCATTAGAAATATGGACATGTAATGGTTGTCGTTATCGATGCAAGCAATTTTGTTGGCTACCGACTGACTCAGTCACTATCTATAAAGTGTTCGATATATTTCTAATCTTATAAGATAAGATTCTTATTATATCTTGTGAATTTTCAGTCGTTCACATACGTGAAAGTTAGTTGTTTTGTAAGAATATACCAATGTAAAACGGATGAGATATCTTCTTGCAGAATTATGTCCACTTGACGGTTAAAAATTTGTGTCATTTTTTAGATACAAGATTGTAATGTAAAATGCTTTTGTGCTTTAAATTGTCTTTTCTTCTGTCGTTGCAGGAAATGACGAGGGGAGGGTGGACCCAAAGGGACTAGTGCTGCGGTGTTGTATTCTGTAAGTAAAGCATCCCTCAGATGCATTATTACGTATATAGTTACCTAAGTTAACCGAATCCTGCCTGTTAAAACAGACTGAATGTTGGTTAAATGTAATCTTTAACATGCTTAATGTCCCAATGTCTAAAGAATGGCATTGGCTAATTTATATTCTGATGCCTAATGCCTGCTGAAAGGCTTGTTCACCTACTATTAATTTGCCTTCTTTCGGTGCTAATTTATCTTACAACTCGTATGGAAATTAGCACGAACATTACTTGGATCTGGCTCGAGTATGGAAATTTTCTAAATAAATATTCATGCTTGAGCTTTTTTTCTGTCAAATGCTTGACCACTCATACCTGACCAAGATTCCTCAAAGTTCAGTTTGAACTCTGATTTCTGTTAAATTTAAAACAAATAAATATTTAATAATATAAGAAAATCAAGTATCAGGTGTGTGTGTCTTTGTCAACAAACTGTTGATACACCATCTAACAAGTGACGCATGAATATCTGTAAAGAAACTTAAATTCCTACCCTCAAAGGTTGTAACCCTCCAATTAGGGTTAGGATCCTCTCATGTTGGAGTCAAACATGACCCATCATGTTCTCTCACAAACATGAGAGTGGGTCCCTTATATTAGTCAAGAATGGGTCCCTTTTGTAGGGTCCACTCATATTTATGAGAGAACATGATCAATCATGTTTGACTCCAACATAAGAGGATCCTCAACCCTCCAATTAATATGGTGATAGTGAATTGGTAGGTATCTAGTTTTGAAATTTGATGGGAAATTTACTAAAACGATCTTGTAAATTGTACATGAGTAGAGGCTATTTCGGGTTGTATTTAGAGAAAGCATGTGGATCATAACCTTTGACTGTTCACGCGGTATGTTTGGTGGTGTTCACTTGGTAATTTTAAAGCATGAGATATCTGCTCCTTGTTCTTGATGTTGTTACTAGAATTAAGATTATAGAGTAATTTTTATTTCTCGTCTCGGATTTGTATCTTAACTTCATTAACTACACTGGGGATCGATGATTTGGTATCTTGACCACTTCTTAGTTGCAGATTTGGTTCTTTAGGTGGATATCGGTAATCTGAAGCCATGTTTGGTTGTGGTTTCAAACCTTATACACAAAAAAAAAAAGGATTTTTGTATGAAATAACAGGTTAGGGAAACTTATTGAATATAATACATGTCCATTGAACTAAGAATTAAACAAAACCTGCAAGTCAAATTTCACCCTTATGATTCTCTTTCTAGATATGAAATAGGATGACCAATTAAAGAGTTGATTCTGAAGAGGTATTCATACATGGTTAAGTTGCAAATTATTACAGATTGTTTTTTGTTGTGGATTATAAAAATTTATTATGTACAAATTATTTCCTTTATTTCTTCAGTTATCAACTTTAAATTTTTTAATACTAAAGTTCAGACTGCGTTCTGAAAGGGGAAACTTCACGCGTGATAGCTTGAGTGACAACGGGGATTTTGCATGAAGGCTGGTGGGATACTGCCTTGCCTTATCGGTAGTCTAGTCTAGTAAACATCTTTTTCGTATATTTTCTAAAACATAAAAAAACTATTTTCATTGAAGTATACTATTTTAAGAAATTAGTGTTAGAAAAATTAAAAAAAAAAGTAATTTTAGATTGTAAAAATTTCATAATATTGTTTGTAGGAATAAGGAAAAAGGGCAAATTGCCGAAAAAGGTAACATAAGTGTCTAGTTTTTTCAATCAAGGTAACGTAAATTTTATTTTGCCTAAAAAGGATTGCAATTTTCAATTTCTTTAAAAAAAGGACCTTGTAACCGGGAACCTATGTAACCGGTTTACAAACCAGCGATGGCACAGGGCACAGCGGCGGCGGAAGGTAACCCAGTTGAGAAAGCACAACAGCCAGGGAGTTGCAACAACCATGGGAGCTTGGGAGGCAGAGAACAACAGTAACCGAATACCCACAGCAACGGGAACCACAATTGCGGCGGCGGAGAACCACAGCAGTGGCAGCGGCAGCGTCAGCAGATCTAGACAGGAAGCACAACTGCAGTGGCCGGAACTTGTTGATCTTGACAGGACAGAGGTTGTCGGTGGCAGGTACCGGAACTTGCAGATCTTGACCGGACAGAGGGTGATGGCGGAACCCTAAAGCACGGGCGGCAGAGGAGAGTATCGCCGGAACCCTAAAGCGAGAGAGGTGGCTTTGGCAGGGGCCGGACCTTGTAGATAGGGCGACGGGTTGCAGATCTTGACAGGAAAGAGGCCGGCGGCAGCATTAAAACTTCGCCGGAACCCTAAAGCAAGGTGACACTAACCTGTGTAACCGGTAACAAAGTTTAGTTACAGGTAATGGTAATTTTTTTAAAGAAATTGAAAATTGTAATCCTTTTTAGGCAAAAAAAAAATTACGTACCTTGATTGAAAAAAATGGACAATTACGTTACCTTTTTCGACAATTTACCCGAGGAAAAACACACATCCCCCGTCAGATGGAAAATCTTAAATTGTGTTCTTTGTGTATGAAAGGTCCATTCCATATTTCCATTTCTATATAGTTAACAAACACTGTTTTTTATTACATCGAAAGGACCTCTCTCATTCCGTCTTCATTCTTTCGTACTAAACACTATATTCAGAAATCAAATTTTGAAACACCACTGGGCACTGGACAAGGAACGTAGCTTATCCAAGATTGATGTATCTACAAAAACTAAATACATTTATTATATTTATCACTTTTGCATGCGTTTTCTAATATAGTTTAACATTTTATTGATTTTATGTTATTATGAATTAAAATGAATATAATTTATCAAATTTCATAGTTTTTGCATCCATATTTCATATACTCTACATTATTAGACCATTATAATTTTCATAATATAAAAATGACCTTAGTTTACATACTCGTAAGTTTTTTTCTTAAAATAATTAAAAATTCCACAAAGACCAATAATTCATATGATGTAAAGCCAGTCGCCTTAAAACTGGTATAAGTCGGATGTATTATAAGTGGTTGGTCGGTCATTGTTTACAAATACACACGCAACCCCAAATGTATGACAAAGTTCAACATTTAAACCAAATTAGAATTTAGTTGAATTATTATACAACATGGTAAATTGATAAGCTGTCATGTAAATTAATAAACCTTATTGCTATAGCCAAATGCCTTTCAGTACGGATATAAGAGTATCCAATGCCTTTCGGTAACAAGTTGAATACATAACTGAGTGACGAGTAAGTATAAATATACCCTTAAGCTTTCCTGATTACCTGAGCGCGAAGCGGGTTTGAGGTGAAAGGTTGCTACTGGCAGGAACACCAGGCCACCCCCTTGTAGTACCGTTAAAAACTTAAAATTCGAGGTACCCACACTAAAAAAGTGAGGTGAGAAGAGATGAAGAGAATGTACAAAGAGAAAAAGAAATACAAGAAAGAAATACAGTTGAATGAAGTGAAATAAGTATGTTTACTAATTAATATGATAGAGCGAGATCTGAAAGGAAGGTGATGTAACGTTAATATAGCAAGTGAGATAGATCGATAAAAATGAGTATGCCAATACCCTTTTGGTTACAGTTACACACACCACCTCTGTGTTGCATAATGTGACTAACTTGAAGAAAAATAATTGAATGATATGTGTTATGTGTCTTGGAAGAAGAAACCTTAAAAACAAATTATTGAATCATCATTTCTCTTCAACTTTGTATCTTAGAAAGATTTTAAACAAAGAATAAAGGGTTTTATAGTAATCTCTACAACCAAACTACACATGATTTGGAGTACTAATGAAAATTTTACATGATTAAATTCTCTGTCATGAGCATAAAAGATCACTTTCTTTCTTTTGAAACTTGAGACATATTATTCCTTTTGTCTATCTTTCATTTTCTTCGATTGTTTTTTTGTTGACCCTCTTTTTAGGGATCTATAAAAAGAATTAAACGAATTTATGTAGTTTTTTCAAACAGTAAACACATATATATCTACTAAACCTACTCGTAAACTTAATTTATTATCTACTGTAGGACTTGAACCCCCAATCTTTTGAGACGGTGTCTTTCAACATCTTATATAGCTAAGCTACAAGTCATTTAATATGAATTAATGTAGTTGTATACACCTTTAAGACCCAAGTAATACTTGATAATTTTATATTATAATAAATAATATTATAAAAACCCAATTCTAACTTTTTCTTAAATTTTAAAAAAAAGAAAAGAATAGGAAGTGAGCTTCTTTATGACCAAATCACCCTTCCACATTCATTCAATTATTGCCCATCACCAACAAATTCCACAACAAATATATTCTTATATGATTCTCTCTCTACGCACAAACAAAAGTTTCTAAAAATGCTTCAGCAAACTCTCTTGCTTTCATCCTTCATCTTCCCTCTCTTCTTCAACCCATCATCATCCGCCACAGACTCTTTCGTCTACGGCGGATGCGCACAGCCAAATTTTACCCCTGGCTCGCCCTTCGAGTCGAATGTCAACTCTGTACTCACCTCTTTGGTCAACTCAGCTTCTTTCTCTAGCTTCAACAACTTCAAGATCTCGGTTCCAGGGTCAACCCAGTCTGACATTGTCTATGGCCTGTTCCAGTGTCGTGGTGACCTCACCACGACTGTCTGTAGAGACTGTGTGGCTCGCGCTGTTAGTCGACTCGGAGTCATTTGCCCCGGGTCAACTGGCGGGGCCATGCAGCTAGATGGGTGTTTTGTAAAATATGACAGTACACCCTTCTTGGGAGTTAAGGACAAGACAGAGGTGTTTAAGAAGTGTGGGCCGTCAGTCGGTTATAACTCCGATATTCTAACACGTCGAGACGCTGTGTTGGCGTATATGACGTCTGGAAATGGGCAGTACTTTCGCGTAGGCGGGTCTGGGGGTGTGCAGGGAGTGGCACAATGCGTGCAAGATTTGAGTTTGAGCGAGTGTCAAGATTGTCTTACAGAGGCAGGTGGACGGCTGAAATCGGGCTGTGGGACATCCTCGTGGGGTGATATGTACTTAGGGAAGTGCTACGTGCGGTATTCTGAGCACGGGTTCCATTCGAGAAGCGGTAAGCTGTTGCTCCACCACTTCCACCGCGGTTGCTGGTGGTTTGTGGTGGTTGTATTGTTTTACTTGCTATATAACTCTTCTTGAATAACTTGGACCTAGCTAGTGCATGCATGGGAGCTTTTCACTTTCTCATCAACCTGTTGTGAAAAATGTACTGAGATATATATATATTCACTAATTAAACTAACCTGTATTATTATCTCATCATCTTTGTTTGATTTTGTAATTAGAAAATTTGAAATTTAATCATTTGCATATCCCCCACGTACTTTAGCTAGTGGGTATCTCATTACTTTTCGTTTCTTCACATTCAGTTTCAAATTGTAAAATTGCAATAAAGTAATCATATATCCTTTTATCAAGCTAAAAAAGTTAGGACATGCATATCAATACTCATAAAAATAATAAATAAAATCAAGAACATCAGTGAACTAATTAAATTGAGTAAGTTGTAGAAAAGTTTCAAATATAAACATTAGCAACTTATACCTTTATTTCATTTTAAACATCTATCTATTAAGAATGCCTTTTCTTAGAGCCAAAAAGTCTCATAAACATATATAAAACACTCTTCTTCCTTTAATGAATCAAGGATAAAAAATGTGACAGAGATATTGAAATTTAAGAAGTGTAATAGGTAAGGGTAAAAATAAAAACTTACAAAGGAAATGTTAAGTTCTTTTTTCCTTTTTTGGAGAAACAAATGTACATACCAACATATATTCTACACATTTAGTCCTCTTAGGAATTGGACCCACACCATTTGGTTGGAGATCACCTTCTTAGTACATGAATAATGCTAAATGATCATGAATGAACTGCTTATATAAAGGAAACTTAATTATGAAAGACCCAAAATTTTGATTAGTTGAATGAATCAGTTGGGATCTTTTATATATTGACTGAAGTGAAATTATGCAGATGATGGTGATGTGGACAAAACATTGGCAATAATCATTGGAATAATAGCTTGCGTTGCAGTGATTATTGTTTTTCTATCTTTCTTAAGTAGACTTTGTGACCGAAAAGGTAGGTACATATTTAACTACTAATTAGAATCTTCTTTTAATTGTTCATAATTAACTTGTTTAAAGCATGAGAAATGATATATTTTTCTACGTTTTTTTCCTACTCGATCATATGGGGAGGACTTACAGTTGTCAAATAAAATATGGTTTGATCGAGTGATGATTAAGGAGATGACAGGTGTTCTCCCCATGAGTATGAGGACGTGTAGGAAGAAAATGTTGGAAGATATATCATTTCTGTTAAGAATATTCAAATAATAAGTCTTGTCGGGTTTTTCTTTTCGATCTAGTTACGTAAAGTGTACGAATTAATGACCCATTTTTGACAAAAATACCTTCTTTTTTATGTATGTATGCAGATGGTAAGTAAAAGGCTACATTCATGAACATATGACTTTTATGAACAACATTATTGAAGCTAGAGATGGAATCCTTAAGATCAAGTTCCTTTGCTTTTTCCAATCTTTCTTCCTTTCTTGTATGTGGTTCTTTCATGGTGGACTGTATATGTACAGTGATATAAAGATAGACATTGAAGCAAGTGAAAGGAGAGTTGAAATAAGAACAAAGTGAAAAGCCCCTTATGTAGAAAGATGCCCTAATGGGTTGCTTTCAGTTCATCATACATATATCCCCATCTTTTTCTATTATCAAAAAGCTATTAAATTTATTGACAATAAATTATTGACATACTCTATTTTTAATATATAGATCGAGATATATACGGTTGTAGGGGAGAGTTCATCTGAGAACCATTCTTAGTACGGGAACCGCGAGAACCAATCTTAGCCATTCATTTAGAAAGTGGAATTCATGGATGGAGAGCGTGGGGGATAGAGTGTGGCAGGGTGTATGTGAGGAATTCATGGGCGGACAATCAAACTGAAAGAGGGGGGAATTGAAAGGCCAAGATTGGTTATCGCGATTCTCGCACTAAGAATGTTTCTCATATAAACTTCTTCCTACGACTGTATATTTAATTATACATATTTATATGATTGAGATGGTTAATTAAGGATAGTTTAAGGTTATAACAATTAGCATTTGAATCATGATCACAACACAAAAGATGATATGCAGAAAGATGCGGTTTAACATGACTTGATAGCTTTAATTCTTGGTACTTCGCCTTCTTATGTGTTTCTTGTCGCTAACTATTTTCTGACTATTTAGATCTCTTTCATAGTCTTAATAAACTCTGTGATGTGAGAATTTTGATTAGAACCTTTGATCTATCATATCGACTAGAATGGGCGTGACTTGAGAATTTTGATTGGAACCATTGATCCATCATATCGATCGTTTTTCTTTAAGCATGTATCTATGTCATTGGCGACGTACAACAAATATACATCAAGGAGGATGGATTGATATGCATGGATGTATGACTACTTCTTTCTTTTCATAAATATGTTTTAGTTTCTTTTATGTGTACTAACAATATATAGTATTTCCATTTATTCATTAATTTTGTAGTCCAAATTTAACTTCGATTTATAGTTTCATGGAATATGCAAATATTTTTTTAAAGATCTTATTATTCCTTACAAACTATTATAAAGAAAAGCATACCGAATATTATGTAGGTCTAATGGTTGTGCTTTTTCACCATGAATTATTTGGGGTTCTCTTGTTTGAGCACAAGTCATGTAATTAGAAAGATACTTTAATTGTACCTTTTATGTTTTTGCCCCATCCCTAATGAATCTTTCTAGGTCCATTCTAGTTATCCTGCCTTTTTTCCCCTCTCCCATTCTATATAATATATATATAACATGTGCTTTCGAATGTAACCATTCATAAGCCTATCTATGAAAAATGCCTTTTTAGTATGTATATTATAAGAAATAAATTTCCGCCACCACCGATCTATTGTTGTTGTTGTTTGTCATTGCCTCCACACCCTTCGCCGCACCCTTTCTTTGTTGCTGCATCCAGACCCTCCACCGCCGCCTTAGTTCGCCATTGCTTCAAGACCCTCCGCCGCTGCCGTCTCGAAACCCTCCTCCGGAGCCTTCCTTTGTTGCCGCCTCCAGACCCTCTGCCGGGGCCTTCCTCCGTCTCCTCCTATAACTCTTTATTGTTGTGAATGCTCAATCAATAAAATGAAATTATAATTTTTTTATCATTTATATAATACTAGCATGGTACCCCTGTAATGCGGCACATCAAATAGTTTCTACTCGATTACTTGTTTGTTTTCAATATTCACGTAATACGTATAATTTTTTTATACATGTGGCTAGCTAACTTATAAAAACATGTTAATATGCCCATTTTGTTTATTTTGACCTACCTTCTCTTCTTCACTTTAAAAATGAAACTTTAAACCCAAAATTCTTCATTTATACTTGATGAAAACTGATGATTCTTGAGTCTATGAAAAAGTAATCGAGTTGTCTATAATATAATACACGAAACCCGATTAAAAACGAGTCTAATATGAGTCAAATAATCAAAATACCGTAAGGGTGCTTAATGGGTCATACCTGACTTTTATTAACAATTTCTTGGCCTATACTTGATGAAATTTCATAAATTTGGTGTCCTTTGAAAGATAAAAAGATTATTTATAATAATCTGTAAAAAGAATTATGTAAAACGAGTACGAATTGAATGAAAAAAAATTCTGCTCTGTTTTTTAATTGAAATCGAAGAACAATCCGACACTTTAATCTCGAAATTCTTCATTAATACATTATAAAAATTTATGATTCTTGATCCTATGGGAAGGTAATTGAGTATCTATAAAATAGTACAAAAAAGGGCCAAAAATGAGTTTAAAATGAATCAAATCTTTAACAAACAGTAAGATGGTCTTGAATGATACATAACCGACTTTAATTAGCAAATTATTGGCCTACACTTGATGAAAATTCATTAATTTGGTGTCCTTTGAAAGGTAAAATGATTATTTACAAGGTTTTGCAAAAAGATTAGTGAAACAATCAAAAAGCGATCGAGAAACCTACTAAACATGTTGCAGGTCGAATTTTGACACATTGACACATTTTTAATGACTACTGGTCACATGTGTAAAAAAGCGGGCCTACCACAATGGAAAATGGGGGAAAGTTGACAGCTATTTAATGGTTTTACCCTTTGTTTTTATGTTCTCAACTCAACTTTCTTATAATTTTTATAATAAACTTTGAGAACAATTAAATAAGAAAGAAAGTCTATGGTTATAAATAGGATAAATTGTATGAAAATACAGAGTGTAAATTGGTAATTTGAAACTATTTAAAATTAAGAGATTAAGAAAATAACGTAAACTAATTTGAAACTATTGATTATATGAGCTATTTAAAATATAAAAAAATATATGTTTATAAATTAGTTTTGATTATAAGCTATTGAGGTTTATGAGTTCTACTTGTATAAGTTTTCTGATAATTATATTAAATTATTTATTAAGTGATAGAATATTTAAAATTTAAGCTTTGATTATGAAAATATTTTTTAATAATTAAGTTAATTTCTATGAAGTATTAACTTGATTATTTTGAATATAGAAGGTTTAGTTATTAAAATAGAATATAAGAATGTTATTAATTCCAACTAATTAAGAAACATTCTACTAACCAAACGCCATCTTAGGAAATATGTGATAGGCCAAGTGGGTTGATCTCTAGGTCTTGATAGCTCCCTCATTAATTTATATAGCCTTTCGATCCTCACATACCAACGATCGAGAAGGGAGTCTAGATTCCATGGTTTGAGATTTGTTGAATGGAATTGACTCCTATGTGTTGTGGTAGTCAGTTTCCTTTGAACAACCTTATTGCATGGCCAAATGGTCATGGAAGGGGTTATATATAGTCATATATATAGATCATAGATGAGTCGCCAACTTAAGGTATCCATATCTACTAGTAGTAGCAAATCAGGTCATGTAAATATCCACATAATAGGATGATATTCATCCATGTCTACATATATAAGATGTTCCGTTACAGATAAATCTGAATGAAAACTATATATAATTATTTTTATATGATTTTTATTTATTTTACATGATTGATTGTACGTCTTCTTTTAAGGATCACATAAATAGGATGTGACTGACTGAAAAATCATCTGCACAAAACTAATATAATTAAGAACTTTTTATTTTACATAAGACATGATTAACAAAATTAGATAGAAAAACAATATTTATTTGTATAATTAATAATAGGGTCGATCGGGAATCTTTTTATCTATCATCATCCATTAGCCACACCTTTCCTATAAACAATGCTAATATGGTCTCAATCAACTTTACTTCTTTCGCTCCTAACTTATAAAGTTAATGCATTCAAGGCAGAATTAAGTTATTTTTAATCATGATTTCATTGTAGCTTTTTGCCTTAGAATCTCTGACCAGTGTGTGAATATATCATCACAGCTTTACTTTTTTCATCATCGCTTGACTAATTTAACAAATAAGTTATATTTTCTCCATCTTACAAAAAATATCAATTAACAAAATTTACTTATATCATTAATTAAATATTTGTATACCTGCAGCTAGGACAAAGCTGATATTTAAAATAATATTATGTTGTTTTTAATTTTGGAGATGTAATATTACTTTTACTTTTATCAAGACGATGGAATTTAATAATTATAAAACATGAAAAATATGAGAATTTAAAAAATGATGAAAGACGTGGTCAACACGGAGACTAAAAGTAGAAGCGTTATCATTATTTATTGTTACAATTATAAGAAGATATATAATTAAGAAAATATTTATTGTACATTAATTTAAAATTTCATATGTAATCATATAACGTCAAAAGTTAATTTACCATAACAAATGAGATCAGATTAGAATAAAATGTAATAAATACGTAGATAGATAATTTAATATGTAATTTTAGTAGGATTAGATTTAAATAATGTATAATAATTTATAATATAAATAAGTAAACAACTTTGACTTATAAAAGTCGAAATCAAATTTTAATTATAATATTAATGAATGGTTGAGATATTAATAGATTAAAATGAACGGATAAGATTATTTAATAAAGTTGATTAAAATTACTCTTTTATATATATTAGAAGATATGATATTATGGCAACAAACATTAGAATATTACTCCCTCGTCTCAAATATATAATCCATCTTTACTATTTTAATTTTTTTTTCAACTTTGACCTTAACTATGTTTGTTGTGTTATATAACATTCAATGAAATTATACCAATAAAAATACATTAAAAACACAATCCATTCATATATTGTTTATGAACTATTATATAATACAAACAAAAATATTTAAGATTGATAGCTGAAGAAGAAAGAATCATAATATATTATATAAATTATATAAGCATATAAAATATTAGAATATATCCATTTTTAAGTTACATAAATAATATAAAAATTCAATTAAGTATACTATTTTTTAATTTGCCACCAACATTATTATTCTGCAATACCTGAATTTAATTGAATATAATAAAAGATATTATTATTTCCTTTTCATAATTGAGGATGGAGTGAAATGTTTTTTTATTATTCTAAAGGGGGTGTTAGGCATATAAGCAAACTTTAGAAAGATATAAATACCTTAAATTATAACACATCAATTAAAATCCCTTATTTCTTTTACTGTTAGCCACATTTTGAGTTTGTGTGTGTGTGTATTTTGCTAGAATGATCAAGATGTATGGGCTTTTCTTTGGGCTTTATCTTGTTTGTGGGTTTCGGTAGAGTGGGGCCGAAAGCTTCGAATATAAGTTGAAAATGATAGTTTCAATTCCATTAATTGCGAAGGAATGATTTGAATGATGCTTGGGATGACTCTTAATTTAAAATAAATCATTTTATTTAGTTTTGATTGAGTTTGATAATAATAGTTGTCCATAATTATTCTAAAGTTGGCGAGGGATGAATTCCGCCAACTAAAGTTCACTAGGGTTAAACACCTGCTAAGTTTGAATCCCGCCAAGGCTTTTTCCTACTAAATTTGGTTACCCACCAAGTGAATTAGCGAAGGAAACTCCTTGTCAAGTTTGTAGACTCGCATAGAATAGTTTGTGAAGGAGGGTTTCTTCGCTAAGAATAGTTTGCTAGGAAGGAGGTCCTCGCTAAGTTGGGTTAGCAAGGGTGTGCTTCTTAATAAGTTGGTGGGTGGAGTTTCTAACGTATGAAGTGTTTCTTTGGTATATTGATGTACAGTTGAGCTAATATAGGTAGTCTACTTATAAAAACATGTTTGTAGTCTGTAGATTAATGTCGGTAGACATGTGTTTCCTCCGGGGATTTATTATTGTGTTATTATTATTTGGATGTTTTTGTTATTGTCAGGTGAGTAGCACTACCTTGTTCATTATATTAGTAATGTATGCACTTGTTCATTATATTGTCACCTATTACCTCACTCGATCTCAGATCTACACCGCCTTAGATCTTCAAGCGGCGGTATCAGATGACATAGTTGCGTGTGTTGGTGGCGGTGGTAACATGCTAAAATAAAGAAAAAAACAATGGAAGAGGGATGGTGAATCTGGTTACTGAGTCATGTTGGGAAACTAAATCAATTAATGGGGAGTTTTATAAGGTAAAGATATAGGGTTTATCCGAATAATTTCAAATTTATCACATTTAATCATAGACTTTGATTAAAATATCAAATGGTTGTAAAGTCTTCTCGTATTTCTCGCAAAATAAGCTTCTCGCATGACCAACCTTTATATATATAGTTAATAATTATGTTTAACATTGCATAAAAATAAGACTTGAACCGTTTAACTTTGAACTTAATAACAGAATTGTTTAGAAATTTTTTATTTTATTTTGAATTATTTATGTTTGAATATAAGTTTTTTATTTTACTTATCATATTATTACCCGTTTGTCTAACAATAATAATAATGTATAGAGATATTTTTATCTTTCTATTTTTATTTTTAATTCATCTTCTTACCTACTTAATATTTAACATATATAAGATACTAATTCTACTTCTATTATCACTTAATTTTAACATTTATTTTAATTAAATAAGTATGAATATAAATTTAAAAAAAAATTAAGATATATCGTTTATATTCCGAGGAGAATTTGTTTTCAAATTATTCTTCAAGCTTTTCTCCTTACTTCTCTACTAAGATACCACGTGTCCACACGTGTCCGATCACCGACCAACGGCCACCATCTTCAAAGAACTTCGATTTCATTCCTTCAATTCCCACCCACTCCCACATCTCCACAATCATCAACATCGACACCAGATCTAGGGTTTCTTTCCTCTAAAATCAACCATCAATGGCGTTAGAATGGGTTGTCCTTGGGTACGCCGCCGCCGCAGAAGCCGTCATGGTCCTCCTACTAACCCTTCCCGGTCTCGGCCCTCTCCGGAAGGGCTTAGTTGCCGTCATCCGCACCCTCCTCAAACCCTTCCTCTCAATCGTCCCCTTTTGCCTCTTTCTGTTCATGGATATCTACTGGAAATACGAGACTCGCCCGACCTGCGATTCCGCCGATTCCTGTACCCCAACAGAGCACCTGCGTCACCAGAAATCGATCATGAAGAGCCAGCGTAATATGTTGTTGATCGTTACCGCTTTGGTCTTCTATTGGCTTCTGTACTCCGTGACTCACTTGGTTGTTAAGATCGATCAGTTAAATAGCAGGGTGGAGAAATTGAAGAACCAGGATTGATGGATGGGGATGGATTAATCGAATCGGTAATTACAATTTTTCTTTCTTTTTAATCGGTAGATCTTAATCTTTGATTGTCTAGATTCCGTGTCTTGGGGTTTTTGTGTTCGTTATAAATGGATCATCCGGATTAATCAAGAATCTTCTTTTGTCTTAAGTCGTTTTTTGAGACATTTGTGTGTTATATGTTGATGATTTGTAGTGTAATGGCTTTGGTATCTATGAGTTTGTGTTGAAATCATAGCGCATTAATCATGGATTTCAGGGTTCTACTTGTGTTTGATGCTTAACTCCTGATTGAAGGATCTTATAGCAAGATCTTTTTTGTTTTTGTTGCTCCAGACAGTTGTCTTGTGGGTTTCTGAATGAACCAAGTAGAACAGAAACCATCTCTTTTTGTGCAAGATCGCATGGTTTTAACAAGTTGTTGGTAGCAATGTGCAGATTAATGATTTTTTTTCCTTGTGTTTTAGTAAGTTTTTGACGAACTCCATTATTTAATGATACTTGCTGTAAGTTATAAAATGTGGAGAAAGGTGTCGGAATGATCCAAGTAGAACAAAATCCATCTTAACAGGTAGTAGTTAGAATGGTCGATGTCGGAATCTAATTTCTAAGTGGAACAAAAAGTAAACAGTCATATGGCAATGTTGTTGGTCATGTGTATCAATGTGGACCAAAAAGTCATGATAATATGATCTGAGTGACATCTCTTTTGTGTACGATGTGAAAAAAAAAAAAACTTGTTCTATTGGTAGTTTGGTCTTTTGCTTTTTTTTTTATCATTTAATGATTGTTTTAAGAACACACTCTTCTTTTTTTTGAAAGGCAAATGATGTATATATATTCATGGGTGAAGAAGGTTACAAAACATACAAGATATACCATTCCACCAGTAGTGGAAATAGTATAACCATATAAGTCCCCGTTGTGATGTCCAAAAAACTATTCCTTTACAAAACTCTACCAATTATATGAACTTTTGTGCACCAGCCGGATTGACTAACCAATCTTGCCACCACAGATTCTTTGCGTTTCTAGCTCTTCCTTTTAACCAATGAAAAAGTAAAGATTTGATGTCTAAAATCATTCCTGACGTAACTTTCTGTTTGCCCGTGAAAACCAATCGATTTCTGTCTTTCCAAATTAAATAACCCGAAGTTGAGATTGTTAAACCCCATAGTTTCGTGGCCTGCGCATCAAGCTTGATTGAGACCTTAACTTCTAGCTCTTTGAAGTCTTTGAAATCGCGAACCTCCCGCCTCCACCAATTATGCACATCCTTCCATATTGGCATTAACTTTGAACAAGTAAAAATTGTGTGTTCCACCGTTTCAATATGATCTTCACACCTTGGGCATAACGTTGAGTGTAAATCGATCCCTCTCTTGTCTAAATTTTCTCTTGCTGGTAATCTGTTGCGATCCACTTTCCATCTAAAAATACAAATATTTTTAGGAATAAGATGTGACCAAAAAGTAGGCTTTGGAACCGTTGCTCCTAAAAACTGAACCTCTTCCAGCTGCTCCCTTAACTTTTTGACCGAGTATTCGCCGTCATCACTGAGAATCCACTTTCTTTTGTCTTCCAAATCTTGTGAAAACCTTGCCTCTTTCAACAGGTCTTTGAGTGTCTCCAGCTCAGTCGCTACTCTTCATCTGAAAACCGCTTTAGGACCTAAATCCCAAGACCAAATACCGTCGCAAAAACTGCCCATCTCCGCCACTTTTTTGTCCGGTCTTCTCAACTTGTTGAAAACTCTTGGAAATTCTTGAGCAAGTACCTTATTTCCCAACCATCTATCTCCCCAGAAACTCGCGTTTTCACCGTTACCTACAACAATTTTTTGCAAAGAAGAGAGATCTATCCCCTTCGAAAGTAACACCCCCCTTGAAATTATAATCCCATTCCAAACCCCACCACCCTTCCCATTAGTTAAGTGAGTATTCCAACCACCCGTAACCCCATAAATACTTTTTATTAAATCCACCCAAAAGAACCCCTTGTCATTCCAAAAACGCCACCACCATTTACCCAATAGACTTAGATTAAAATCATTGAGATTACCAAATTCGAGACCCCCCCTATCCCTTGAAGTAACTATATCCACCCACTTGACCCAATTTATTTTTGACTCCCTCCCCTCACCCCCACCCCAAAAGAAATTTTTCCTAAATCTATCTAAAGATAAAAGGATACTGGAAGGTGCCCGGAACATAGACATGAAGTAGACTGGCAAACTGGATAGTACGGATTTGATTAAGGTGTGACGACCCCCACTTGACAACATGTTTGATTTCCACTTTGCTAGTTTGTCACGAAATCTTGCCACCACCGAACCCCAATGATCTTTCCTCCTCATACTTACGTTTATCGGTACTCCCAAATATTTTAGAATACCAGACTCAAATTTAAAACCGCAAGTTTCTGCCATTGACTTCGCCAGTGCATTTGAAACCCCAATGCTCCAAAGACTACTTTTGTTAAAATTTACTTTGAGCCCCGACGCCTTCTGCCAATTTGATAATAACCTAATCAACGCTTTAAGGTTTTGTCTGCACCATTTGCCAAACAGGATTGTGTCGTCCGCATATTGTAAGTGTGACACTCTTATCTTCTTTTCCCCTATTTCCACGGCCTTAAAAAAGTTTTTGTCACAAGCTTCTTTGATCATTAAATTGAAACCTTCTGCCGCGATTAGAAATAAGTAAGGTGATAGTGGATCACCTTGCCTCACTCCCCTGAACACCTTAAATTCATTCGAAGGCGACCCATTGATCAAGACTGAAACTGTGGCTGATTTTAGACAATTCTCAATCCAACCTATCCACTTCTTCCCAAATCCCATTTGGTGCATTATGTTGAATTAAAAAATCCCAATTTAAAGTGTCATAGGCTTTTTCGAAGTCTAGTTTCACTACTGCCGTCTTTTGCTTGGACCTTTTCAATTCCTGGAAAACTTCAGAAGCTATTAGGATGCTATTCATGATTTGTCTATTTTGTATAAACGCTGACTGCTCTGCCCCGATTAATTTATGCATTACCAACCTTAATCTTTTTGATAACACCTTTGAGAGAATCTGATAATATCCACCTATCAAGTTGATTGGTCTATAATCTATAAAACCGATTGGGTCACTTAATTTTGGAATTAAGGTAATGAACGAAGCGTTGCATCCTTTGGAAAAGTTGCCTTCCCAAAACCAGTTAAGAGCTACTAGAAGATCACCCTTGATTAACTCCCAAAAGTGTTTGTAAAATGTGAAATCGAAACCATCTGGGCCAGGGGCTTTGTTGCTACCACAATCCCAAACAGCTTGTCTCACTTCATCTTCCGAAAATCTTTTCTTCAAAGACGTTACCTCAAGGTCCGAAAGTTTAGAAAATTTGTTACTTTTGAAAAAGAGTTTGACCTCGTCGTTTTCTTTATAAAAGTTACCAAAAAATTCCACTGCTCCTTCCTTTAGCTTGATGGGATTCGTTTCCCACACCCCACCAACTTTGACCCCTGATAGGTTATTAATTCTTGCCCTCCCCTTTACAGACGCATGAAAAAACTTTGAATTCTCGTCCCCTTTACTGTTCCAAAGTATTCTAGATTTTTGTTTCAACATATCCGTTTTTTTACCGTCGGCCTCAACCAGTTTGTTTTTTACATCTAGCCAAACCTCCCTTTCTGAATTAGAAATTGATCCATCTTCTGCTTTCAATTCCCAAAAAAGACTAGATTCTTTGAAATCTTTTATCTTTTTATCCATCCCTCCGAACGTTTCTTTTGCCCACCCTTTCAAAGCTTCTTTGACATTTATTAACTTTTCTAAAAACATTTTATCAGGTATCTTATTTTTGGTGGGTTATCCCCAAGCTGAAATTGTTAAGTTCTCATAGTCTTTTTCTTCTAACCAACAATCAAAAAACTTGAAAGGTTTTGGTCCATAATTAACTAAGTTATCAAAACAGATAATTGGGCAATGATCAGAAAGTTTCCTATGTAAAGCCAAACACGCTAACGACCCCCACATCTCATAAAATCCTTCCCCCACCAAAAATCTGTCAAGTTTACTAAACTTGACCCCTTTTGAACATGCTCTTGTAAACTTTCTATTACCCAATGGAATGTCAATAAGAGAGTTTAGATCGACGAAGTCGTTGAAATCACTTACATTGGGGGTTGTAGATTCTACATTGCGTCTTTCCAACTCTGATCTGACCTCATTGAAATCTCCAAATAGCATAACTTTGTTGTTGCAGTGAGATAAGCCTTGAGATATTTCGTTCCAGCATTCCTTCTTTTTTGACTGCATATTTGGCCCGTAGACATTAAAAAATGAAAGTTTTTCGATCTTCCCTCTCCAAGATGCCGAAATTACTAAAAAGTACTTTGACCCCATGGCGGACACGTCTTTAATCCAATAAGAATCCCAAACCAAAAGTAAACCTCCAGATTTTCCTTCTGCCCCCTGCTGCGCGTACCCGAAATTTTCATTTCCCCAAATTTGTTTTACAAGCTTTTCTTCTATTACCTCCATCTTAGTTTCTTGAATTCCCAACACCATCGGTTTTTCTTGCAAACATAACTCTTTGACCCAACTGATTTTCTCCACCGAATCCAACCCTCTAACGTTTAAAGAAAGTATCTTCATATGAAATATTTATACACGATCCAAGACTGGAACTTCTTAGTCTTTTTTGTTTTTCGTACCCCTTGAATGAAAACCAATATCTTCCAGCCCCTCCTGTGAATTTCTTTCAAACTCAGAATTAGAAGATGAAGCTATGTGAACCCCGCTATCCCCGATTAGCACTTTCTTCATTTTACCTTTTGCCCTAGCCAGCTTTTTCATCATATTCAAACTAATTCTTCCTGCCCCCAAGCTTTTTACACGCTTTATTTTGTTTTTAATTTTGGGACTGAAGGTCTCTGCAGTAGAACAAATCTCCGTGGTTTGGGTTTTTTCTATCGACACTTGACTGGGCCTGTTTTTGCAATTTTGGGCTTGAATTTTTTGGGCTTCCTTGTGTACACCTTCCATTTGACTTTGTTTGGGCCCACTCTTTGAGTTTAACGTTTCCTTTGACTTGGCCGACGGATCTTCTGTTGATACGAAATTAATGCTACTGACAACTACTTCCTTAATAGGGTCTGCGCATAGCCTCCCTTCCTCTTCATCACCGAGGTAACAGACTGCAGCTTCTTTTTCGTCGGTTTGAATTCTCGATTTCCGAGCGAGAACCTCACCGCCTGCGACTCCTTGCCGGTGAACCCTACTTTCCGATTGACATTCCGGCGAGATTTTAGATGAGCTGCCGTTTTGCCTATCATCTTCACGAGAACCCTCTTCTTCCATAGGAGATTGTTCCCTGTTCATACTATTTAGCGACTTTATTATTTCCTCCTTTGTGAAGGGTTCAAGATCCTTCTAATTGGACATGAATGGGATGTTATAGGGTTTTGCTTTGCTGCTTTTACTAATTGATATTTAAAGGTTTATATGCCACTTAGGTTGTGTAATCTAGTGGTAAGCACCAAGTGTTTTGGTGTGGTGTTTCATCGACCAAAGGTCATGGGGTCAAGTCTCGTTAAGGGCAAATTGTTATAGATTTAAGAGCCGTTAAAAAAATATATATACATATACAGGTTTATATGGTGTACAATCTCATCTTCGCTCGGTTTTAAAAATTTGTTGGTAGTAATGTGCAGGTTAATGATCTTTTTTTTCTTGTGTTACCTATCATGTTTTCCATGTATTCGAAGGCTTGAACCACTTGTTGAGGTGTACTTGTAGTTCTGTATGTTCTTTTTGGCAATTTCAAGTTGTGTTACATGTTGGAGGTGAAGAGTTGGTGAAACACGTACTCTTATTTAGAAGGTATCATATTACTGGGTTTATTTAATGATACTTGCTGTAAGTTGTAAATTGTGGAGAAAGGTGTGGGTTGGGTGGGTGGACCGGCTGTTTATCTGGTTTCGGATTGTTTATTGTCCAGATTGTTTATGTAATGACACTTTCAGTGTTTTCGTTTGTCCAGATCGTTTATTGTATGTTCTTTGCAAGAACAAGATCTGGTGTCGGACCCATGTAAACACGTAGGTTTGTTTATGTTTGATAATGTTGACTTTGCATTGTATTGGTATATGTGTTCGTTAGTTTGGGTTCTTTTAAAAGAACCTATATGGACACAAAAATTTGTTCGTTTTCCGTTCGTACGTGTTCGTTTATTTTTTCGGCTAAAGTTAAACGAACAAGTTAACCCCGTTCGTATTCATTCGGTTCGTTAATAGTAATTGTTAGTGCTGTAATTTCCTCCAAGCAACTAGCACAAAAAAAACTTCACTACCATTTCTCACACATCCATCATAACTAATGGATGTCTCAGAACTCAGAAAGCAAGCACTTCAAGACCACCCAGTATTAAATCAGTCTTAAAGGAACCAAAACCAAACGAATCAGGACATAACAAGCTAAATCACAATACGCACAAAGGCACGGGAGTAGTGGAGACTACCCGTGGTTGAATGGTCGGTTAAGCGGAGGGAGTTAAAAAACTGACATGACATGATGGTATGGTGAAAAAGAGTATAGTTTGGTCGAGGGAATTGAAATGGATAAGCAAATGTAATATGTGCATGTTTGAATCAAGAACATAACCTAATCAGATACGACAATATAATGATATATGCGTATGTTTAATGTTTGAACATGAAAATACTTCACCAAGGGTTTTTTTTTTTTTTTTTTTTTGACGTGCTGCTCTACTTTCATTTTACACCTTTCATTATAAAAAAGATAAAAAAAACCGACAAGTAAAATAATCCATACAGAAACTTAAGTAATGATAATAAGATTTTTGACCAACAAAATCAACAAAGAGAAATGTGGTGTCTTTTGGTGTTTACTTGTAACATTTGTGCTACCTTGCATTTCAATTTTTTAGGGATGTTTGTTTTAGCTTAATTTAATGGGGTTTTAACTTATTGATTTATTTTTATGCTTATGAAAAGAAAAAAAAACAATGTGTAGTTATATTTATTGGTTTAAGCTTGTAAGCTTATTAGAGCAAACGGAGTGGATGAGTTTTGGCCTCGTGGTGAAGCCCCACCGCGCCGTAGAAGGGGGCCTTCCCACTCCATGACGCCGTGGTGGAAGGCACTCGGTAGTAGCTTCCACGCCAAAGAGCCGGTGTGTGGTGGTTCCAGGTGGGGCCACTCTTCCTCCTCTTTCTTTCTTTTTTTTAATTTTTGATCGGTGAAGATGAATAGTATAGGAAAAAAAAGGCTACCTGAACTTGCGATTAGAACAGAGAAGTATGGGTTTTGATTTCGTGAGCTACGGTAAGCATTAAAGTGTTGTTTTTTGAGCAGTAGGTGTTGTAATTTTGGTCGTTTGAAAGAGCCTCCCCAAAGCTGAAGGTTTATACAGGATGGTGATTCACAGTGACAAGATTTAGGCAGAGAGAGGTGAGAAAGTGAACTATAAAGTATGTAGTGCAAGCCTAGTTGTAACTCATGCTTCATCTACTGTACTTTGAAAGAAGAAAATATCTAAGCATAAAATCAATTTACAATCTATATTGCGTAAAGTACACATAAAAGTATTAATATATACATTTTTTTTATATGATAAGAATATAAAATTACTTTGGCAGATATGGCCATTGGAATATAATTTTTTTTAAATTATGGAATTTTTATTTTAGTTTTATTATAATATTAAGTAGTTTTAATTAAAATTTTATTTAATTTTTACTTATATATTGTTTATTGTATTATTAAAAATAAAATTAATAATTAAAATGGGTCCCACAATTTGGTGTGATGGATAGTGACCACTACGGGTCTATGTGATAAGCTGAGTGGTGAAAGTGAAAAGCTGACGTGACGATGTGGTGGGTGTGGTGGGAGGTAACCACTCCCACCACTCTTAAATGAGTATAATAACTATATTTTCATAAGCCAATAGACAACTTTTTTTCATTAGGTGAGCTTATTTTTATACATTTGCATCTTTATCCTTAATTTTGACCTTCTTCTCATATATGTGGTAGCCCGCTTCTCCTTTTTACTCATTTTATAAATATAGGCTAAAAACATTTTTTTGTAAAAGAGCTTATTATGCTATAAGCTAATTTAAAAAAAAATAAAGTTATCTAAACATCGTGTGGTCATCTCAACTCTAGATGTTTGCTATCTTAATAAAATTAAGAATGGCGATACTTTTGTGCTTTTGCAAACTTAGGTGTCATGAGGGTGTTGGTTTAATTTTTTTCATATTAGACAATGAATATGTGGATCTTATTAACATAGTACAATGTGAGATCATGACAATTAGGCCACCCGTACCACCTCCGGGTGTGGTATCGGGTTCGGCCGGGTAACTCAAAAACACCCATACGGGTGAAACGGGTGTGGCTAGCGGGCTTTGGAGCCGGGTATAAACACCTGATTGTTGCAACGGATTATATTGTTTTTTTTTTGTTTTTTTTTAATTTTAACCCTTTATGTAAAAAAAAGAATTTTTTTTTTTAAATTGAAACCAACGGTTATATTGTTTTTTTTTTGTTTTTTTTTTATTTTAACCCTTTATATACAACCAACTTTCACCCATTTTCCAATCATCTTCTTCATATTCATTTTCTCAAAACTCTCTCAAACACTCTACCAAACACTTTCTCAAACATTTTCACAAACATTTTCACACGTATATTTTGAATACGTTAATATCGAGGAAGTACTTGGCTACGAAGCACCTCGTAATTGAGTTCTAAATTTTAATTATCTTAATATTTGTAATTTGTTTTTTTAATTTTAGTAATGTAATTTTTTTTTTAATTTTAGTGATGTAATTTTTTTTAATTTTAGTAATGTAATTTTTTTATTTTAATGAAATGAAGTTTTAGTTGTTTAAATTTATTTATAAATATTTTATTTTGTTAAATAATAAATTGTGTGAAGTAAAAGAATTTTAAAAGTGGGGAAAATGTTAGGGTAGGAGAGAGAATGTGGTACTAGCAAATTGGGTAAATTGGGTAGGAGAGAGAAAAAATTGATGTGGCGCTGATGTGGCTGTCAGGGTAAGCTGGGTAAACTTAGGGCGGTACTGATGGCCTTATAGGTGATTCGTCATTTCATATATGTACAATTATATACAATATGATAAACATCAAAAGTTTGCCACGCAAGCAACAAAATGACACCCAAGCTATAAACAAATAGTGTCACCAAGCTATTGACAATCAAGGTCACTCGGACCATTAACAATCAGTGCCACCCAAGCAATTAACTCACACAAATTACACATTCAGCACATATCATGAAACGTATTAGTTGGAACAGTATGACTCACATGGTTGTCATGAACAACCAGCTATAATATTATACCACAGTTAATAATCATGAGATTGATCCACAGGTAGAACCTATGTACGAAAATTAAATAACATATTAACTTCAAATTCCTGAGTATTGTACACGACATCCTATATGGCCACCCACCAGGGCAGCCGTCCAGGGCCCGAAAATTTTAAGGGCCCACTAGTAAAAATTCATTCTTTAGTGAAATTTGGGAGGCATTGGGAAGCCCTATCACATTGAAATGACGGCACGGGTTGAGGGAAACGAAGACCAACGGTCAAAATCTCTAATCCATCGTCAAGTATACAGATTAGTCATAGCCATCGCGCATCCCTTCGAGTTACAGTCGTCGATTATACAGATTAATTCATCGACAAATTACAATCGATGCTCAAGCCCCTGAACTTTCGATCACTTCATCGATCAAATTTCAAATTCGATGTTCGTCTCATTGAACCGGCTCATCACATTCTGGTTGTTGTTCAGTCATCACACGAATAGAAGCTGTTAGTTTTCTTTCTTTCAATCTTTCTTAGTTCCTTATTAACATATAATAATTCGAAATTAGATTCATATATAATACAAACTAGATCTCCAAAATCAGACTAAAGAAATTAATATACCATACCTTGATGTTAGAATAAAACTCAACACTTCAATTACTCATTAATTGCTACAATTTTCAGATTTTTCTCGTTGTTTCTTCCCTCTCTTGATTCTTCAGTCGACCCACACATGCACTTAGGGATGGCAACTATCATCCGCCCCGATGATCATCCACCCGACCCGATCCATCAGTGATGGACATGGATGAAGTTAAATGGATGAATATTGGATATGGAGCGGATATGGATGTTTAGTAGAGTGGATATGGATGATGATTTTCAACCCATGGATGAATCCATTAACCCGAAATGGAATTTTCTACATTATAATTTTATTTAATTATTAAGAATATATATATCTCAGTATTATTTGAATTTTATAAAAATCTTATCTTACTCCTTTATTAATTATTAGTTAATTAAGAATATAGTCTCACACTCTCAACATTATTTATATACGTGGCAACATTTGAGAACACCAACATTTTCTTCTTTGTATGAAGACAATGATCATTACATGACCCGTCACTTTTGAGGTTTTTGTGTGATCTGAATGCAACAACCATTAAATCACTACCATGAAAGTATCGAATTAAGGAAGGAGTTAGCTGGAAGATCAATGTTTTGGTATTAGCTATAAACCATGCTCTATGTTTTGAATGTAGATTTGTAATTATATTAAGTAATATTTAGGTTTGTACCTTTTTTGAATCAATATTTTGGGATTAGCTACAAACTATGCTCTATGCATAGAATGCAGATATGTAGTTATGTTTTTGTTTCTATCTTTTTTAAAGAAACTATGTACATATGCAACAAAAATCATAAATTATACATAAAACTATATTATTTTCTTTAGGACTTTCGATATCCAACGGATGTCCATATACCCGCTTCAGTCCGATGGATATGGATATGGATGGATGAAATGATTTTAATGGATATGGATATAGATATGGATGATGAAAATTTAAATGGATATGGATGTGGATACGGCATCATCCGTTTCATATCCGATCCATTGCCATCCCTACATGCACTCACTTCAGTCAATTTTGACTTAGTCAAAACCTTCCATTTTTATATAGCAAAGTTTAATTAATAAACCACCTAAGTTCTATTCTTCTATTAATTAAGCCACGTCATTTATTTCAAGCAAGAATTTTTGATATGGTAGAAATGGTTCCTCTGATTATGTTAATATAAACACATAAACCCTCTTGGCCAAATAAAAATAGTAATAATATACGCACTAAATATAATAAGTTAGAAAAATATAATTACTTATTTTAACGTGTTATAACTCTTTCCCACTTATTGGGATTTCGATCCCGAATTTCTTTACATGAACAGTTCTAGATAGTTGAACTTCATCTCTTCTTCAGGTTCCCATATAAACTCGAAACCTTTTCTATGTTTCCACTGCAAAACTAGATCAATTTACTTATTCCTCAAGGTCTTCACTTTTCTTTCCAAAATGGACACAGATTGTTCCACATAATTGAGTTTATTGTCAACGCCTATATCATTCAATGGAACATAAGCAGTTTCATTAGCTAAACATTTCCTCGGTTGAAATACATGGAAAGTGGGATGAATTTTGGACAGTTCTTCGTGTTATCTAGTCTGTAATCAAGCTTTTCAATACGTGCCAGGACCTTGAAGGGTCCTATAGGCATGAGTTTGCCTCTTTTCCGAGATCATATATTGCCCTTGCATGATGAAACTTTTAGAATCACATAATCTACTGCTTGAAACTCTAGCATTGAACATCTCTTGTCTGCATAACTTCTTTGTCAATTTTGTGCAGCTTGTAGTCTTTCCCATATATGTTAGGTTTTCTCTGTTGTTTTCTGAACATCTCAATACTACTAAGAACACATTGACCTACTTCACCCTAGCAGATAAAATTTCTACACTTCCTCCCATAAAACATCTCAAATTGTGGCACAACGATACGGGAATGATAATTATTGTTGTAAGAGAATTCTACCAGTGATAAGTATATACATCCCAACTACCACAATAATCAATAACACAGGTGCAAAGCATATCTTTCATGGTTTGGATTATGTGTTCACTCTAACCATCAGTTTGTGGATGAAAGGCGGTGCTAAAATGCAGTTTCGTTCCTATATCCTCATGATGTTCTTCCAAAAATGCGCACTAAATATGCTCTCACTATTTAACACAACTGGCACTCCATGTGTAGAAAGTATTACCTTCACAAACACTTTCGCCATCTTTTTAGTAGAGTACGATTCACGAACGGGTATGGAATGGGCACTCTTTATCAACCTATCAACAATTACTCAGACAACATCATGGTTTCTTGGAGTCTTGGTGAGTTATGTGATCAAATCTATAGTAATATCTTCCCATCTTTACATAGGAATCTCCAAGGATTATAACTTCCGGTGAGATTTATGATATTTTGCTTAACTAATACTCTAAGCTTAAGTTCACTAGTCTAATAGCAAATTCTAATTTAACTTAAATATCTACATATCTATAATTTAGGATTAGACTAAAACTTTAGGCCGGAGGGAAAATATATTTTCCACTCCACTTTCTTCATTAACGGCATACCAAATTACCAATATTTCTCTTTCACACCCCTTCATTTTTTTTACTCGACAAAACCAATATCATACTCATCTTTTTTTCGTTTACCGTACTACCTTATTTTTTTATTAAATAGGAAAACTGAAAACCAATAATAATAAAAATATTTAATAAATGATCTAAATAAAAGTAGGAAACTAATTAATGTGAACTTTAAACTGAAAATGTTAATTTGATTTGCACGACGTATTTGTAACTAAGTTGTCGTATGTTACTTGTCTTCATGTGAGTCGCAAATAGACTCCAAGTGAGTGACAACAATATTTCTTAAACATCGTTATCTATCGACAGAAAAGTATCCACCAATAATTCATTCAACATAGTTAATACGATGATATCAATATCTTTTTTCGTAGAATTTGACGTTCCGTGTATGTATGTATGAAGGTTAGGTGTATCTGTTTAAAAAGCATATATGATAATTTTATTTGAGAACCGTTCTTATTTTAAAATTATGAGTACTATTTGTAATCATCATTAATGCTCATTAATTGAGGTAATTTGGTCTTTTATATATTTTCCTAACCGTGAATTCCGTCTGGGTGAACCGTCATTAAAGAACGAAAATTATGTTTTCCTAAATATCACTCATTAATGCGTCATCAATGAGTGGTCATTTTTATTGTTCATTGATTTATTTTTATCTATTGTCGAGATTGGTTCTCGCAATACTTATAATAAAAATGGTTCTCAAATAAACCTTTATTATGTATGTATATTATGATTTGGTTACTTATTTCTTAGATAGCTTCATGGTTTTAAATTAGTTTCTTGAACACAATTGACTGAATTCTTCTTATGGCACGATTTATCTTTGTTCTGTTCATTAAACTTTATGTGGCTGACGATTTTTGTGTGTGTTTAATTGGCTGATCAGTACTCAGGGATGAACGAAGTATATTTGCAACAAGTGTCAAAAAATACAGACTTTAAGTGTAATTTTGAAACCTTGAAAAACAAATCAACAAATTAATGTAAAACACAATAACCAAAATTGTAATCACTTTAATAAATATGATACTAAGAGGGTTTTACTTAAAACATCATGGTTTATCAAAATAATTTAAAATCTTTGTATAGTTATAGTTCTGATTAAAAAAAACTATTTCGTAATACTTCTAATTAACTAATCTAGAGGACGTTTGATTATTTTTGAGTGTTAAATTAAATATAATATTTCGTATAATAACTTCGAGAACCAATTTTAGTCATTGATTAAAATTTTAATGATCATTAATGAATCATTATCAATATAAGTCATTGATTTATTTTAATCAAATGTCAAAATTCTTCTCGCGGTTCTCACACTAAGTTAGGTTCATTAATGAACTCTCCCCTACAGTTATATATATAAAGAAAAGTTCAATTGAGAACGCGAGAACTGTTTATAATACCATTAAATACTTGTTAATAGAGGTATTTTGATCATTTATATATTTATTCAACCGTCATTAACTTGTACAACTTGTTTTTTTCTTTCAAAATACCTCTCATTAATGCATCATTAATGATCCATTAATGAGTCATTAATAAGCCGCCAAAATTTCTGCATTGATTGTTTCTAATTAAGTGTTAAGATTGTATCTAGCAATTGTCATACAAAAAACAGTTCTCCTTTAAAACTCCCCTCCCCTCTCTTTCTCTCTCTCTCTCTCACTCTCTCTCTCTCTCTATATATATATATATATATATATATATATATATATATATATATATATATATATATATATATATATATATATAGATAGATAGAGAAAGAAAGATCATTCGACAACCGTTTTTATTGTGAGTACCACGAGTACAATTTTGTAACCGCCATTAATGTTCATTAATAGGGGTATTTTGGTCTTTTATATTATTTTCCAGCTGTGAATTGCGTCCAGGTAAGTTATCATTAAAAATCGAGCATTGATTTTTCTAAAATACTCCTCATTAATACATCATTAATGAGTCATTTATGCATCAATAATAAGCCGTCATTTTTATTGACCATTGATTTATTCATTGAAGAATTGTTCTTGTTACAAGTATCGTGAATATCATTTGTAACCTAGTGGATGAGTCGTCATTAGATTGACTTAATTTTATTAAAATATCATTCATTAATGAGGTCTCATTAATGAGATATTACCATTATAGTCATTGATCTAATAGAATAATGTTAGTTCTCGCGATACTTGTAATAGGAATGGTTTTTTTAATGAAACTTACTTATATGAGGTGTGTTTAATAAAGTCTATATAAAAAACATAGTCCTGAAATTTTAATATTCAATCACATGTGATTCAGTATACAATCACATGTGATTGTAAAAACATCACATGTTAATTACGAAAATGTCACTCCGCCCAAAATTTTAAAATTCAATCTGGACCATTGATGGGGCTGATCCAAAGGTTAAGATTAGTCCTATGGACTATTGATTAATTATGGACTATATTGATTATTGAACATTGAGTTTTTGACTAAAATAGTGTATTTTAAAAACATATTTACCTAATAGGTGTTCTTGAAACATATTTACTAAATAGGAGTTTTTTATATATTATTATTATTATTATTATTATTATTATCAAACTCAAAAGCATCACCATGTCTGCTTCATTGCCACCATCGCCGTAACATCACCACCGCCACCACCTGGCTGCCGGCATCCCCGTCTACTTCATAACCAACCATGCCACCACGGCGCCACCAGTACAGTAGTAATACCACCAGCTCCCACCAGCGCCGCTCCTCCAGCCGCAGCGGGCGCCGCTCCGGCAGTCACTCCAGAGTCTAACGTGGCAAGTTAAATTTTAGGGGTTTTGTGACAATCCGGCCGCCGCCGCCGCGCCACCGCTGTCGTCTTCCACCGCACCAAAATCTTTTTGTTTCATCGAACATATCTGAGAAAGAAAGAAGAAAGATCTTAAACTGAAAAGAAAATGACATATTTGATGGGGGAGGCTTGAACCAAAAATCATCGTTGGGGGCAGGAGTTGGGTGGATACTATGATGTTATTACGGTGGTGGTGGTATGGCTTGTTGAAGTGAAGCAGATAGAGGTGGCGGCGGTGGTTTTATTACGGTGGTGGTATGGCTGTTACGGCCGTAGCTAGGTGGTGGAGGTGGTGCTATTACGGCGGTGGCGGTGGTGATGTTACGGGGGTGATTTTATTACGGTGGTGGTTGTATGGCTGTTACGGCGGTATCTAGGTGGTGGAGGTGGTGTTGTTACGGCGGTGGCGGTGGTGATGTGACGGCGGTGGTGATAGGATGGATGGTTGAAGATATGCAGGGATGGTTGAAGTTATTATACAGGGCTGCTTTTGGAACTTTTGGAAGATGTGAACGTGATTTTTTATAATAGTTTTTATTATAAAAAATGATTTAGACTAAAAAATAAAATAATAATACTAATAATAATAACTATTAATAATAATATATAAAAAAACTCCTATTTGTTAAATATGTTTCAAACAACTCCTATTAGGTAAATATGTTTTTAAAGTACACCACTTTTGTCAAAAACTCATTGAACATTTCTCTTACTTATATATGTATGTGTGTGGAAAGTTCAAACGATAATTGTTTTTCTTTGAAAACTGCGAGAATTGTTTGTAACATCATTAAACTTATTAATAGGGATATTAATGAGCTAATCATTAGTCATTAACTAAAATAATCAATCTTCACTCTTGATTAAAATTAATCAATGGCTAAGAATTTTGGTGACTCATTAATGAGGCGTATTTTAGGAAAATTAAGTCTCTCTCATTAATGATGATCCACCCTGACGTAATTCATGGTTGGATAAATATGCAAATAATCAAAATATTCTTATTAATAAGTCATTGATGATGTTATAAACAGTTCTCGTAGTGCTCATATGAAGAAAAAAAAATGTTCTCGTTTAAACATTTCTTTATATATATGAGGGAAGTTCCATTTATTGCGAGAACAATGAAAACCGTTGTAATATAGTAAATTCATCTATAAATTCATTAGATTCATGATTATGCAACATATTTAAAGTGTTTTATGAGTTTTCAGAAAAGTTGGGTTAAAAATTCATAAAAGATGGATTACCTGTGAACCATCTTCGTCATGAACAGATAGAAACCAAATAAAAAAAATCTTGAATTTGAATAGCCACGTTCTGAGAAACAAGTATATTATCATGTATTGAAACAAATCATAAAAGATTATAATGATCGTTTATCATAAACAACACGTACAACCCAAAAAATCTGAAAAGATATATTAATTACTAGGTTAAAACACGTGTATTACACGGATTGATATAAAAATGAATAAATCCTAAAATTTTATAAAAAGACTTCAAATTTTTTTAAGATATAAATAAGATGAAAAATAAAATGGAATATAAAAGTTGAAAAATATCTCCTGGGTGAGCAGGAAAACAAATCATCTTGGGGATTGGATGGGCGGGAAAACAAATTTTCCTAGCGCAGGAGCCTGTCACGTGAAAAATTTGAGCTTCATAACGACGACACGTGGCAAATAGTTAGTCTTTTATTAGTATAGTAAGATTAACAACTTACCCTTGCAATCGATCAAGAAAATTTTAAAAAAACAATTAAGCAAGTCGAACGTAACATAGAAACAGACATAGAAAACTGATTAGTGAGAAGCTTTTGAGCTCGCTGCGACATATGTGATTCAAAAAATATTATTTATATCGATTAGAGATGTTGTCTATCAGGGGTTTATATCTAGGATTTTTGTTAACCAATTGCACCATATAATGACAAATATAAAATTAAACTAAATTGAGTGTGTTGTTCGGATTTTTTCGGGTTTTCATTTAATTGGATCGGGTTTACGATGTTTCAGTTATTGTTCTGGTATTTTAAGGACAAAATTTGAAACAAAACACGATTTATATAATTAAATTGTTATTTTAAAGGTATAAATCGAAGATTAAACTATATCTTATGATTTTTTAAAAACTATTTTTCGTTAGATTTTGATGACATATAGATCAGTGGTGACATCAACTCAAAAACGTTGAAATATTTTAATCCGTCTGAAGAATTAACTGGTAACCCGTAGCAACACCAGCTATAAATCGGAGGGTCCGCCCCTGATATCTGCTTCTTTAATGAGAAGACTTTAGAGCTTAAAAGGACAATGATGCAGTTTGAACATAAATATTAAAACCCGGTTTGAGTTAAAACTTTAAAAATATACAATTTATGTCAGGCTAATACACTAATTAATGCACGATAAACTGTTGAATTAAGAAGCTAAGAAATAGGGTATAAGATCTTAAAAAAGACTTGAACCACACCCACAATCAAAGAAATAGGGTATAACATGACACACGTACGTGATACCATCAAAGCAAATGCCACTTGGTAAAACAAAGCAACATAAATATACGATTAAAGGTATTTAATTTTAACAATTTCTTGATTCAGTTTGACTTCTTTTTTTAATTAAGAAATCAGAGTTTTTTTTAATTAAAAGTTGACCAACATGTCATTATTTATTTGTATAGTCATTAATTCGATGGTTATCGCACTAAAATTGTAACACGTCATAGCTATAATTAACGACTAAACCTCTATTTGCTTTTCATTTACCAGTTAGAGTTTAGTTCCTAAAAGTACATCGAAGTTGACACATTTTGTTATTGTGTATACTCATCTTTCATTACTCTCATTTAATACACCGAACTCTTCAAAACTACCGTTTAATGCATCTTTACCTGTGATAGCAGGTTAAGGGTGATGTGGATCCGGTTTTGATGACGTGGCATGTGTTTTGAGTGATGATGTGTAATTTTCTATTTAAGAATAACTAAAAATATAATAATAATAATAATAATAATAATAATAATAATAATAATAATAATAATAATTTGTTTGTTCTTGTGCTTCATCTGCGTTCCAGATCGTTCACCATCATCTTCATGCTTTTAGGAACATGACTTTTAGGAACTTCACCATCGTCATCTTTTAGGAACTTCACCATCGTCATCTTCAAGAACCGACCATCTTCAAGAACTACCACCGATTTGTCCACAGATATGTTCATGGGGCAAGAACACAGATCTGGGTTCGATTTGCCTTCTCAGATCTGGAACCTCCATCTTCATCGTGCTCAAGTTTCGAACCTTCATCTTCGTCGTTCTCATCGACCTCCGGCGACAGAGGAAAAACCACCGCCTTCGTCCACCACCGCCCACCACCTTCATCGTTGAATCGTTGAACAACAAAGGAGCTCACCATCGCAAGAACAGATCTTCAGGGTTTGGTGTTCGATTTAAGGGTTTGGTGTGAAATCGATTTTAGGGCTCACCATCGCAAGAACAAATCAGATCTGGGTTAAGGAATGAAGAAGGTTAACGATTTTCATCATCTTTTATGGGTTTCTGGAATCATCTTCTCATATATGCTTGAGGTTCGATTTATTCTCGTTTTTAGGTTTTCTTATTCGTTTTAAGGTTTCGATTTTGTGAATTGTTTTTAGATTCCAGATCAGTGTTAGTTTGGGTTTTTGTTTCACAGATCTGGTTAGTTCATTGTTCATATTTGTTCAGATTGTTTATACGATCGGTAACCTGTTCCGATTTTGGTTAGTTCATACGATGGATTTGGGTTTCAAGCAGATCTGGGTTTCAAGCAGATCTTCATGTTCTTCATCATCTGTTCTTCATGGTTTAAATTAAAAGATGTAAATATGATGTGGCAAATTTATTGATGTGGCTATACATGTGGCATTTTTAGGAATATAAAAGAAATCAAAAATATCAGAATTACCGGTTACCTGCTTAGCAGGTAACCCAATGCATTAAATGGTAGTTTTAGAAACTTTGGTATACTAAATGGGAGTAATGAAAGAATAGTATACACAATAGCAAAAAGTGACAACTTCAGTGTACTTTTAGGAACTAAACTCTTACCAGTTATTGTGTGATGAGGTTAATAAAAATTCATTTTTTGAATTTAAAAAAGAGCAAATTGCCAAGAAAGACAATTTGAATATTGAAATTTATCAATAAGGTAACATCTAATTTTTATTTGTCAAAAAAGGATAATAAATTTTGATATTTAACAAAAAAAGGAATATTGACTAAATAACCTTGATTTTTAGCATGTTATAATACGTTTTTAATAACAAATTGAAATTTATAATATCTTTTTATGTAAAATTGAAATTTACAATCTTTATCTTATAAAAAATTAAAATGTATAATCCTTTATCGGTACAAAAAATTACACATTACCTTTATTGACAAATTTTGATATATATTACTTTTTTCGAATATTTTACCTTTAAAGAAATAAACTTCAATACCGTAAATTGAAAAAAAATACTAAAGTTGAAAAAAAAATCGTAAAGCAAGAGTTGTTTGTGCATTTATTGAGGTATTTAAATATGAAGTTGAGTGTGTCCTTTTCACAAAAATAGAAAGAATGGTATGTATGCAGTCTAATCATGCACATACATACATAGATGTCTGATGTGATGTTAAAACCCACGTTTTAAACATTTGAATTTACAGCTATCATTGCATCTTCTTCTTCTTCAATTCTTGTGGATGAAATTTAAGTTTATCAACAAGAAATAATTAAAAGAAGAAAGAGGTTGGTACAGCTAGCGGTCCTATTTTTTAGGACCACGCACACGCCTTCACTCTCTACTTTTTTAAGACCATCAGTATCCATCTTGAGCTAACTCATTTCACGTTAGCGTCACATTATTTTTTTCTTTCCATCTCATATCATTTATTAAAAAAAAAGCAAAAAAAAAAAGAGTGGAACCGAGCGAGAGGGTGAGCCCGAGAGAGCCCAAGAGAGGGGCGATTGTTTGGGTTGGAACCCATGGAGAGCCCGAGCCATCCCATCCCTTAGATGCGGATGGTCTAATATAAAAAGGGAGGTGATCCTCACACAACAAATTTTAGTCATGCACAACAATGTTATACATCATCAACATGTACTATGTGTAGTAACTGCTTGTACATTGTTGTGCATGACTAAAATTTATTGTGTGAGGATCACCTCACATATAAAAATAGGAAGATGATCTGTATATAATATGTTTTTATTATACATAATAACTTTGACTTTTATACTTTTAAAATCTTATTATCTTTTATTTTTTTACATAATTAAAAATATAATAAATTCAAACAACTAATTACAGTATATGTTAAAAAGCTACTACATACGGATCATCTCCCGTAACAATTATCACATGGCCGGAGTAGGAGATATTTTCATTCATGCGTACCTTCCTTCTTCACTTCACGACTACCAATGTACTATAAATTATTATTTTAACTTTAATTCATTTTAATTTTCACTTTACTTCTCTTTATTTATTTATTTATTTTCTATGTTTTTGGTTAATTTCGGAATAAACAGAATAGAATTTTAATTTATAAACAGAAAATACTCAAGTATGACTTATTTAAAGCTCACCTCGGGTCAAATTAATTTGAGCTTAATAATTAAACAAAATTTAAAAGAACAAGAAATATAAAATAAAGTTCATTATACATAATAATAATTTTAATAAAATTTATTATATTTTTATGTATTTTGACTTTAACTGTTTAAATAAGAAAACATTTACACACCTTTTACATAACCCATTAAAAACGAACTTATAGTATTATTTTTCTTATAATAACGGATAGATTATAGTGTTTTTATACTATTATTAATTGTATGATAACGACGTGTACTTATTATTGGACCCCTGCAATTATATTCAAGATCTTAAATTGTGAATTAACACGTGCTTATTTCAGTTCTTATCAACAAAAATCAATGCCGCAACCGAACAAATTATTTATATTTGTTTATTGAAAAAATATATATCTTATATATCCAAATAACAAGAGTTTGATGTATAAAGTATAATGACTTTAAAACAAGCTTTAAGTATATAAAGATTTTTGTAATTTAAAAAGAACATATACAAAATTACGAGAAATAAAATAAACAGAAAGATATTAATAAACAAACTAATTTTCTTATTCGTGCTCATTCGCTTATAAGATTAATTTGTTTCTAATCATTTCGTTTGTTTAAAGTTAAAAATTTAATTACGCCATTAAAAAACACATGAAAATTCACTATCACTAAACATAGACAATTCGCACATTAATTAAATGTGCAACACAACTTTAATTGTATTTAAAAAATGGTTCAATGGCTACAACTTGTCATTTATTAAGGATATATAAGTTATAATGAAGTGAAATGTTTAATATAGATCATACTTAATTATAATATTAAGAGACTAATTTTAGCATTTTAGTTCAGTGACATCAATGGTCCACATTACATTTTTAAAAATTTGGGCGGAGGCGTATTTTCGTAATTTACATGTGATGTTTTTACAAATCATATGTGATTATATACTGAATCACCTGTGATTATATATAAAAATTATAGTACTATGTTTTTTACATCAACTTTATTAAACACAACTCATATAATGAAATCTCATTCTATGTTTAAAAGTGTGTAAACCAAATATATAATATATACATACAATTTGGTCATTTCAGTACCTCAAGTAGAAGAAAGACCAATAATACAAAAAAAAATGGAGTTAAAATGAAGCAAATTATAAACATTACCACTCAAAGATAAAAATCATAGTTTCAATAAAATCACGTATTTATAACTTACTCTAAATTTAATTAAAAATAAAAGAAAGATGTATTTTGCATCAAAGAGAAAATATAACGGCTTTGATCTATATCTTCTGAAAGCATAAACTAGTGGTCTCCTCCCCAAAAACATTTCGGTCCCTCCTTCCCAATTTCCATTTCACCCTACTCTCAACCATTTTTCAATCTCTGCCTTTTTTTATTTATATAATTTCCGGTACTTCAATTCCCTACTCTTCTTCAGTTTTCTGGATTCTTTTATAATTTCTTCCATCAATTTCTGCAGTTTAATTTGTTGTTTGTGTGGAGTATTGAAAAAGAGAAATGGAGAGAGATTTGATCGATTTGGATTTTAAAGATGCAATCTTCAAGAAAGATGATGTTGAAGGGTGCAAAGAAGCAGCAGGTTTAATTTCTTAATTCAACTCAGGATGCACTTTTTCTAGCTTCCTAATTTTCTGGAACACAGAGATCCATTTATTATATTTTTCATTTTCTGGAACATATAAAAACTTTTTCTTATTACTTCTTTTTAATTTTCTTTTTTGTCATTTTCTTCTGTCACTAAACTCAAATTGCAGAGTAATAATGTTTGAATTATATTATGTTTTTTTACAGCTTTTCTAGATTAGTTTATGGCTTAATTGGTAAAATGGCTACATAGATCTTTTTGGGTTTTTATTTATATTATATTGTAGACTTTGATATTTTTTTCTAGAACCACATTTTCTTATAATAGGTAAAGGAGGTGATTATATAATTTTGAGTTTTGTCATCTTCAAAGCGCAAATAATTAATTTTAAATCATAATAATCACTTTCTAAACGCAATCCCAAACATCCCGCTAGATTCACTTTGTATTTGATGGCTTTAATTTGAGGTTGTTTTGTGGTATATATGTCTCTTTTAGGCACAAATACTGACCATACCAAATGAAAGGTTTCGAATTTGTTATATTAATATATAATATTTCATATTTGCAGATGGTTTTAAAGCCTTTAGCAACCAACAAGAATGTCGAAATCAGGTTCGGATTTACGTCACACATACTTGAGGTTTATAACGATATGTTTGGAGCGATGTAATAATTTAAAGATGGTTGATTTTGTACTTATTTTTCATGCTAAAGATCACATATTTACAGCAGCTTCACCATGACTCGAAACAAGCAGTTCCAATGATGATCAACAGTCCTTTCTTTAGGCCCTTTTTTTCTGGTGCGCCTGTTAACTCCCAGTTACTCAAAGGAGCTCCTTTTGCTTCTCATTCGGTTATGCCATGGTACTTGTTGTTTTGCTTGCTATTTATCATGTCTTAAACTACTAATTTTGCATTACGGTTGTTAGTTTATGAGCTCGTGAATTGTTAAACGAGTTTTTTTCCAAGAGTGTTAAGAATCTTTCTTCTCGATCTGAAGGTATAGCCATGCTTCTGCTCCTGCTCGACTGACCATCTTATATGGTGGTATGATGAATGTATATGATGATATCTCCCCTGAGAAGGTTGCCTTACTATTCAACTTCTTATACTTTCTTAGCTGTAATTAAAAAGATACAAGTAAAGAGAATCAGTATATATATATAGAGGAAACACATGAAAATGGATCAGATTTTCTTGATTATTGAAGAAAATAATAGATTTGTATAAATAAATATGTTTTGGCACATGTTATGTAGGCTCAAGCTATAATGTTGTTGGCTGGAAATAGGGCCTTTGTGGCCACAGGTAATGAACCAAAGCCAATGGCAGACATCTCAAGCAGCATGTCAGTGTCTTCCCACCCTGTCGACCAGTTGACCGGTGGACCACCGGCTAACAAACATAGAGTCATGGGTTCGTTTGATCAAGCGATGCAATCAGGTAGTTAGATTCTGCCATACCATACAAATTACTTGTAAGATCAAATGTTGCAATTGAGTTTAAACCAACTTTACACTCTGCAGCCATTCCCCAGGCACGCAAAGCATCATTGGCTCGGTTTTTTGAGAAGCGCAAGGAAAGGTATGGTAACATCAGTCACAACCTTCTCTTGTATGCCTGGCTTGCTGCTTTATTTGTTTATGAAAATGTCTCCTAGCATTGTTGACTTCAAAAGTCAAAAGTTGTTGACTTTCTTTGAATGTTACCGTCTACAGAGTCATGGCTTCAGCTCCTTACAACCTCTGCAAGAACACCAAGGACTCTGCTGCCGACAGCAATGCTGTTGTCATTGCAAGCAAGTGAATAGAACAGTCAACAATGGTGAAACTTGTACAAGTCATTGGATTTGGATTCTCAATTTCAAATGTCCTATTAAAAGATTGATAAGACGATTATGTTCGATCATTAATCCTTTCGTCTGTACTTTGATAACCATAAAATTATGTTAAATGTGTCGTATTTATGTCGAATCGTTTTCTTATACAATGATACGGCACTTAGATTAACGCAATTTGAAAGTATTATTAAACTGATTAACATTTTACACCAAAACTCGTTGCTGTTTATAAGACACTTACAACAACAGACCTATCATACATGCTAAAAGAAATCTAAAAAAACAAAGCGGGCTAGAGCTACAACTGAGGAGTGTTGTGTTTCTACTGATCAAGATTTCATAGTGGAAAATGAACCAAACCTGAACAATAGCACCACAGTGATTTGGAGGATGTGTAGTGAAAACTGTACATTATATTGAGAATAACGAGAAGAACCCTAATCTCAAGACGGACTTTGGAATAGCTTAGGATGGGTAGCAGCATAAATAGAGGCATTTGCATCAGTTTTTAAATGAGAAAGGAGATGTTGCACATCACTGCGTAAACTTTCAATGGCTCTTCCACATAAAGCCAATACATCTGGTCTTGCTTTTGAATTTGGCTGCACAGGGCCTCCCTGACCTTCATAATGCACTACATGATGACTGCAAACACACACACACACACACACACACACAGAGAATATACGAGTGTTCTAAGCACAAATGTGTTTATGTAACTTTAATTAGAGGACGGGCAAATCAAATCTTACAGGAAGTCGATAAGGTCTGTTATTTCTGATGCTTCAACAGTAGTTGATGGTTGAGAGTTCCTTCCAAACACGTCCACCATCATGTTTAACAGCAATTCTAGGGTCTGCCAAATCAGTTTAAAAAGATAATGAGATGTTAAAGCATTCAATTTAAACCACAAACAATAATAAAATGCTTTTAGTTTGAGAAAATCAAGATCTAGTTTTAAACATTTAGAAATTGACTTTTATGTTTTTTGTTATTTACTTTTTGTATTGAATGTATTACTATGATAGTATGATCACACAAAAGGTAATTTTTCTCATCTCCAATGAAACTTTGATATTACCCAAAACAAATCTTATATACCCAAATTACTAACATCAATCATTCTGTAAACAATGTCAATCAGCAAAAAGATCATGGCCAATTGTTTCCAGCTTTGGAAATCGTTGCTACTTTTATGGGACCAAAAGGGGTGTAAGATCTAAAGTTGAACAATTCGATCATTTGTCATGTATAAACCTTTTTGGGGAGAGTCGACTAGTATCAAACCTAGACTGTGGACATACAAGGAAATTAATAGTTTAATACTTTTCCTAAAGAAGTTACCTTGCTGAACAAATTGTGAGCATTTGCTAATCTTGGCAGCAATGGACCAACAATGCGAAAGGCTATTCTCAGCATTGCAACTGAGTTTATGGGCCGTAGATGGTTTACAAGAAGATGTGTTTTATCCAACCATTCCTGCGGAAGATTACTGAAGAATGAATGAAGTAGAGCCACCACATTTCCTGCCATTATCATGATTAATTGATTATTAACTTGATGACAAGACTCCCTCCAAAAAAACTACTTTTAATCTGAAGATTCACACTTGCTCGATATAATTTAGAAATACTATGAAGTTCCTTACCTATGACGGTTGAAGTATTGTCTTGAGCAGCCCATGTTGGATCCAACAAGGCATAACCAACAGCAGAATCTAGTTCACTAGTAGATCGCTTAGCATCAGTAGTAAGCCACCAACTCTCTTTGATCACACGTGAAGCCTCTGCATAAAGCTGTATGTGAAATTCGGTCGGAAGCTGAGCCAACAGGAGCCCACAAGCTTGAATCATCAAACAAGACAGTTGTTGGCTTGCATAACCGCTCCTTGACACAAATCCCATACCTGTTGCTGTTTGCCTACATCTGCCCAATGAATCAGTGCTTCCCCCTGATGGGGAAGTTGGCAAAGCAGAACCTTGACCTGAACTAGTGGTAGACCCATGGAAACCATGGTTAGATTGAGTAAGAGTTGGTTGTATGTGGATAATAATCTGTACAAGTGCAGTTACAATCTGTGCTGCAGTTACAGGGAGAGACAGGATTTCTATAACCGCCGTTTCAAGAATAAGTTGTGTGTATGTGCCGGGATCTTGTATCTGATAGAATGCTTTTTGACCTTCAAAAGTGTTTGTTGACCCTGGTTGACTAGCTGTTGGATTCCTATTAATGAAGGTGCGCATACCACCATTATTTGAAGCTTCCACTTTTGAGTTGCATTGAGGGATGACATTATGCACAAGATTACATAACAGAGATGCAAAGTAGTCCAATGGTGGACACATGGCGTTTGACGAATTAACATGCTGTGGAAATGACTCAGAAAATGGCATCTGGAAGAGAGGTGTAATACTTAAGTTGAAATAAAAAGAGTAAAACGATTTAAGGGTAAATTATAAAAAATGAAAGAGAATTTCACCTTTTTTATATCAAGCACATTCAGTATTCGCAAGACGAGTTCTCCAGGAAGATGACCATAGAAATACGCAAGGATATCACGAACAAATGTAACATTTAACGGATAGTAATGAAGGAACGTTGAATAGAACTTGAGAACTCTGTCTGCTGCTTCTGCAGCATCGTTTTCGATAAGCCTATAGATGATCAAGGGAATGACAGGTAGTAAACGTGCTGCAATATCATCAAAAAATGTTGGATACCTGCAAAAAGAAACAACATAATTATAAAACACGTGAAAAAAAAGACATAAAAAGAAGTTGTTTCAGCATGTTACCTTTCCTTCCATGACAAATGATTGCCAAGAGCCTTTTGCAATTCAATACGCTTAAAAATCCCAGTTTGAAGCCAATGCTCAGGCTTGCCACGATTAGCAACATAAAATTTTATCCTTTGTTGAAGCTCTGGTCGTTCAAGTAAATTAACCTGAAGATTACAATGGGCAATAGCATATTTATAATAATTCAAAATATATTAACTGAATCTTTACACTAAAAAACTTGTACCAGGTTCTGACACCATAACTTCTAGCACAAATAGTTACAAACTACAACTACATACCACGATTCGCAAAGCGTGTGGATCATCATCACGGTCATTTAATGCCAGAAGCAAAATGTCCAACGGAAGCAACTCATGGTTCCAAATAAAGTATGCAAGATTTGCACAGGCCTTCATTATCAGATCCTGATATATTAAAAAGCAGAGGTAATGAGTTGCTAGTTGTATTTTTAATTATCTTTTCTATTTACAGAAATGCTTGTAAAAATGATTAACAGAGACCACCTGCAATAGATGTCCATGCTGTAGCTCCAACTGCATATTATACAGAAGGACATCCACCAAGGAATATATATTTTTAGTGACTTCATCAGGTGAAATTTCTCTGAGAACACGTCCCAGGTTTGCACTGTTAATGTTCTCCGGGTGGCCATGCATGAGTACCCATGCTCCAGCACACAGATATTGTCGGTGTACAGCAAAACTGCCATTGAGATAAGTCATGACTAAATTAGGATTAGCTGATGGTGAAAGGAGCTGTGTACACTGATTGATAACAGCATCTTCTGCCTTCTGCCATTCTTGGATTTCTAGGCTCCTCTTGTCTACCCTACCAATTAATGCATCACACAAAACAGGTGGAAAGTAACGAAGGGTCTTTCCTGACCAAGTGTGTTGACTAGCCGCCAAGATTTGTTCCAACATTGTTTGAAGATAAAGAAGGTGTTCAGCATCAACAATTCCACGAGTCTTGATGATAATAGCAAGATTTACCACAGTTATACGATTCAATGTTTCTGTGAATTCAGTGGGACCCTGCACAAGATGCCTCATGATCAGCATCATCATATGACCATAACGAAGGAACACCATTTAAAAAGAAAGAAACAAGTTACTACATTTCTACAACTGTTATCCCACCTTTCCTTCCTTTCTCACAAAAAAAAACTCTCTCAATGATAATATGAGATTCATGCACAGGTTCTCTGCCAAACGAAACACACGATGATCTCCTCGTTTGCCTTTTAGAGTTGAGAGAATTTTTGTAACATCATACATTAATGTCTTGCTCTTCCCTTGGTACCTAAAACGAGAATTTTGGTAACATCATACATTAACATCATACATTACTGAACATGAAAGAGATGGAGTCATTTACCTGTATAATGAAAATAATCGATAGTTGAGAATTTCAAGAACCAGAAGTGTAGCTGATGGCTTATTTAAAATAGAAGGATTCCTCTGATGCAGATGCTGCAAAATTTAAGAATTACTATTAGAGTGTGATGTAATTAGCGAAATATAGAAACACGCAGTGGTAAACACCTATTAGAATGGTAATCAGAGTATATTTGGAAAGAAGGATTGTATATTGTGTATATTGTATATTGTATATAAAACGAGAGTACAAAGGAGTATATATAGAAAATAGATACACTATAACCCCCTAGAATACATTAAATGAGACATATGTATCGACTGATATTCCCCCTCAAGCTAAGGCCGGGGAGCGACCTGTAGCTTGGATCTTATCTGAAGAAATCGTTGAGAGGAAAGAGGCTTGGTAAACACATCTGCAATCTGATCATTGGTGGAGATAAACTGAACCGAAAGCTGTCCTTGTGCAACCTTTTCCCGGACAAAGTGAAAATCAACTTCAATATGTTTGGTACGTGCATGAAAGACTGGATTAGCAGATAGATACGTTGCCCCAAGATTGTCACACCACAGAGTTGGAGCAGACCGAGCCGGAACACGGAGCTCGTGCAAAAGTGTTTGGAGCCAGGTGAGTTCAGCAACTGTGTCAGCCAAAGCTTTGTATTCAGATTCTGTTGATGAACGAGAGACTGTTTTCTGTTTACGGGCAGCCCAGGAGACCAAGTTTGATCCAAGATATATAGCGTATCCCCCGGTGGATCGACGGTCATCTAGGCAACCAGCCCAGTCAGAATCAGAGTAGACACGGATGGAAGGAGAAACAGCATCGGTGTAAGCATGTAGCATGGTGCCAGAATCTTGTTTAATTAGAAGACCATAGTTTGTTGTGCCAAGTAAGTAACGCATAATGCGTTTGATTGCCGACCAGTGGTTCTAAGTAGGAGAATGCATGAACTGGCAGACTTTGTTAACAGCAAAAATGATGTCTGGTCGAGAAAGAGTCACATACTGAAGGGCCCCGACTGTTTGACGGTATTTGACAGCATCATCAAATGGAGGACTATCACCCAAGGCAAGATTAGCAGTAGTAGTCATTGGTGATGGCACCGGTTTAGCATTTGCAAGGCCAATCCGACCGAGAAGGTCAAGGATGTACTTTCTCTGGGACAAAAGCATATCCGAACCATGGCATATAAGCTCAATACCCAGAAAATACGAGAGTGGGCCCAAATCCTGGACAGCAAATGTACGGCCAAGAGTTTGAACAATACGATCAATTTCAGCTTGGCTATTACCTGTTAAAATTATGTCATCAACATAGACAAGAATATATAACAAAACACCGTTAGAAGAATAAATAAACAGTGATGGGTCTATTTTGGAGCCCTGAAAACCAAGAGCATGGAGAGCGGAGGACAGACGATGAAACCATGCGCGGGGGGCCTGCTTCAAACCATACAAGGATTTGTGAAGAAGACACACATGATCAGGCTGTTGCGGATCAACAAAGCCAGGTGGTTGCTGCATATAAACGGTTTCGGTTAAATTGCCATGTAGGAAGGCGTTCTGGACATCAAGTTGTCGTAGATGCCATTGTTGGGCCACCGCCAAGGATAAAACAACCCGGATAGTAGTTGATTTCCCAACGGGACTGAAGGTTTCATTGTAATCAAGTCCTTGTTGCTGACGAAAACCTTTAGCAACCAAGCGTGCTTTATAGCGTTGAATAGCCCCGGTCGGATCCCGCTTAAGTTTGAAAACCCATTTGCAATCAACCACATTAGTACCCGGAATAAGAGGAACTAAGGACCATGTGCCGTTTCTTAAAAGTGCTGAGTACTCCGCAGCCATAGCGCGACGCCACTCGGGGTGGTTGTTAGCAACGGTAAAGGTGGCTGGTTCAGTTTCAGAAGAAGAGGTATGAGTATGGAAGGAGGAAGCGTTATAGGGTTGTGTTGGTTTAGGATTAGGGCGGAGGTGAGAAGGGCGAGAGCATGGTGGGAGAGGAATAGGGGTGTCGGTGACAGTGGATCGGGAACGACGCTGATAAGTGTGAATAAGAGGAGGTCGGGGCGCTGAAGGTTGAGGAGAGGCAAGGCTAGGTATAGTTGTAGGAATAGACGGATCAGGAGTCGGGTAAGAGGAAGTATAGGGAGTAGGGGAGGACGAAGTAGGTTCAACAGGTGACGAGATTTTGTATGGAAAGGATTGTTCATTGAAGCGAACATGGCGGGCGATATAGACCCGATCAGAGACTGGATCATAGCACCGGTAACCATGATGAGAGGTGCTGTAACCGAGAAAGACACATGGGAGAGAACGAAAAACCATTTTGTGTTTGTTATATGGGCGGAGGTGTGGATAACACTGACAACCGAAAACCCGAAGGAATGAAAAATCGGGTTTATGATTGAATACATGTTCAAAGGGTGAGATGTTGGAATTTGTTCGAGAAGGCATGCGGTTAATGAGGTAAACTGCAGTGTCAAAGGCGAAATGCCAAAATCGTTGTGGAACACGAGATTGAGCGAGAAGAGTAAGACCGGTTTCGACAACATGACGGTGACGTCTTTCAACGAAACCATTTTGTTCACTCGTGTGAGGACAGGAAAGGCGATGAATAATGCCTAGAGACGAGAAGAATTGAGAAAGGTTCCTGAATTCACCCCCCCCCCCCAATCAGTTTGAACAGTTTTTAATTTAGTTTGGAATTGACGTTCGGCAGTAACAAGAAATTGTTTAAATGTCGGATAAACATCTGACTTAGATTTTAAAAGAAAGAACCACATAAAACGAGAAAAGTGATCAACACATAAGAGAAAGTAGCGATGCCCTTCAAACGAGGCAATAGGTGCCCGTCCCCATACATCACAAAAAAGTAAATCCAAAATATGCGAACTTTTATAAGTAGAAGAAGACAAGTGAAGTTTAGACGACTTGCCAATAGAACAGGAATCACAACTAGAAACAGAATATTTAGCTAATAAAGGTAAACTATATTTAGAAATCATGAACTGCAACAATTGAGGGTGAGGGTGCCCCAAACGTTGATGCCAAGTGGTAGAAGAAGCACGGGTGACAGAAAAAACAACTTTAGGAGTCGGTTGAAGCTGCGGAAGTCGGATGGAGTAAAGGCCGTCATTGCTAGGACCCGTCATTGCTAGCCCAACTAAAACGATTAGGATTACCTCCTCCTTGTTGACGATTATTGTAGGTGCCACGACCACGGTTGTTGCTTGATCGATTGTTATGAGCACGGTTACTTCCCGAGCGATTGGTATAAAAAGCTTGTGCTGGCTGAGAGGTCATGGGCTGAAGTTGTAACCCCAGCTGCTGTGCAAGTCTTTGAACAGTCTGAAGAGCCTCTGTGTGAGACATAGATGGCGAAGAAGAGGAGGAAGCGGCACCATTGGGGGTCGCAGTGAAGGCCTGGGCTGCTGACACAGCTGAAGAAGGTTTCTGAAGCATGTAATCATGGTCAAACAGCAGGCCATGAAGTTCAACGAAGGCTGTCGAAAATTACCGGGCCAACAAAGTGGACTTTAAACCATTGTATTCATCCCGAAGACCAGAGATAACTAACATGACAAGGTCTTTTTCTTTTACCGGTTCACCAATGTTGGCAAGGGCATCAGAATATTCATGGGCTCGGGTAAGATAGGCAGAGGAAGATTCATCCTCTTTCATTGTAAGCTTTAAAAGCTGTGTTTTAAGGGTATATTCACGGGAGGAGGTGTGAGGGGCATAGGCACGTTCAAGAGACAACCACAATTCACGAGAAGTATTTCCTTGGACATGTGAAAAAGAAGCTTCTGAGATAGTGGATAAGATTAACATACGGATGTGAGCATCATTTGCAATCCAGATGTTATATTCAGGGTTCGGGGTAGACGAAGTCATAGTCTCTCCTTCTTTGCTGGAAGAAGCAGTTGAAGCAATTGTGACAGGAGGGCACGGAATGGTGCCATCAATATAACCAAACAGGTTGTTTGTAATCAGAAATGGGTGAATCATAGTTTTCCAGTAACAATAGTTATTTGGATTCAAGGTGAATCCAAATTTGTGAGAATTATGAACAGTTTTTTCAGAAGAAGAGAAAGTTGTAAGGGGAACCATGATGTACCTGGCAGGAATGATACAATTAATGGAGGCAGTCCAGAAGCAGATGGCACAGAGACGATGGCAACCACGTTTCAGCCGTATACCACGGGCCGAAAAAATGGAAAACGATGGATGACCAATCGCTGATTGAAGAGGTCAGGGAACTGGGGCAGTCGCCGATTGAAGATGAGTCGGCAATTAGTTGAAGGCAATCGACGATTAATTGAGGGCAATCGACAAACGATTGTGATTTGTAAGGGCAGTCGGCTGTGATTTGCAGTCGACGATAGTTGATGGAGGGTGGAGGGCAGTCGACAGTCGGTTGTGATTTGATTGTAATCGCCGTATGAAAAGTTAGACAAAAAAATTGTAATCGCCGATGAAAAAGGGATAGAGATGATCCGGCTCTAATACCATATTAGAATGGTAATCAGAGTATATTTGGAAAGAAGGATTGTATATTGTGTATATTGTATATTGTATATAAAACGAGAGTACAAAGGAGTATATATAGAAAATAGATACACTATAACCCCCTAGAATACATTAAATGAGGCATATGTATCGACTGATAACACCATATGTTCTTGAAATGTTTAGTTTACGGTTCAACTAGAAAACGGTAGCAGATTTGGAAAGAACTACTGTGTAAAATAATATATCTAATTTATATATAATATATATATATAACATAAGAACCATGGATAGCGATCAAACCCTGGCACATGTCCTTTAACTCTGAATTACGTAATTGACCTCCTTCATGTTGGCAGCGGAGGCCCCAAAAGGGTGGGTTACCCATTATATAACATGAGCACTAGGGATAAGTAGGGGTGAGAACGGTTCAAAAACCGGACCGGACCGGAAAAGCCCGGACCGGACCGAAACCCGAAATGTAGAGAAAACTAGGACCGAAGACGGGACCGACAAGCCCCGGTTCGGACCGGTCTTGGTCCGGTCCGGTTCGGTTCGTCGGTTTTTTCGGTCTTTTAGTTGTTTTATACATTGTATCAAACAAAACCGGCCCGGACCGGACCGGACCGAAACACGAAATTTATAAAAAACAAGGACCGAAGACCGGACCGACCAGGCCCCGTCCTAACCGGTCTTGGTCCGGTACGGTCCGGTTTTTCGGTTTTTTCCGGTCTACCGGGCCCCATGCTCACCCCTAGGGATAAGTTAATATAAAATTACCAATTACTGATTAAGATGGAGATATTTTTATTCTTGACACATGATTAATGGAGCCATGAAAAACATCGAGTAATATAAATAAGGCTTAGGAAGCAACAGAAGGAGCTTACACTTAAATGTGAACGGAACAATGAATGAGGTTGAATGAGCAGCAATCTGGTATATGTTTCAACCATCGCAATGCTAGGCACATGCTGCATATTTCACATGGAAAAGAAAATCATAAGAACATAATTAGACATGTTTCAACTAGTTCATGTATAAAAAATGCTATCATATGCCAAGCCACGTATAATACAACTAAGACCAACAAGATAGCAAATTAGCAGCTATCTCCTGATCAATTGTTATATAAAAACTAGCTTGTACCAAAACATATATCATATCAAGATCTTTGGCACTTTAAGAAGACACGTGGTACATAAATCTAATTTTCAGTAACAATGATGGTAAAAAGTCGTATGAATTACCTCTCCAGAGAACATAGCTTCTTCCATCTGAAAAGCCAACTTCAAACACAAATGAATTGAGAATCCTGACAACAATGATATTGGTACAGGATGAACTTCGAGCATCACTGATATTCTCTCATTAGACTGTAGATTTGGTCCAGGTAGTTCTGCATGTCCCGCAGATTTAAACCAACTCATTACCGTGTCAGAAGCAGGTTGTGCCATTGTGTAAGACACAACCCAAAACATGCCAATTGATCTGTCATCCAAATTTATGTAATTCATCATATGATCCCCTGAAAATAATCCAAAAATGGTCAACCGGAATATTCACCAATGTGATTCATACATACAAGTAATATTTCTGAACAAGAGATGTATACCTTTAGTTACTTGCCTCCACCATTCATCTATTTGCTTTCCTTTCTGTAGCTGCTCACTATTCAAATACTCCCGGGTAGAAGAGTTGAGTGACCATATGCGAAGATTCTGACAACTACTAATGAAATCAAGCAAGATACTTTGCGCATTATTAGGATCAGAACTACGATCTTCTTTATGAAACGACAAAACTTTTCGTGTTGTTTCCACCTAAAATTCATACGTTGTTAATTTGAAGTTAAATGATTAAAATAGAAAAACTGTGTACGATTGGTTAGCTTACTAAGCATGAACATATATACCTTTCTAGAGTCTGTGTTTAAAGCATGCATTACAAGCTCAACCCGAATAATCTGTGCAAGCAACCATGTAACATGATTTGTCCTGAGAATCTGGTGATCATCCTCAGCTAGGCGTAAAACTAACTTGTCCACAAAATCAACAAAATCTATGCAACCACTTTTCACAAGGAAAAAGAATACATCTGAGTAGGTAAGCCAATCCTGCCAGCAATTTATCTCTGCATCGATGTGGGAAAGAAAAGTCATGGAAAAGGTTTTGCAAAAGATATATAATTATGAGATCACAAAACCTTGCCTGAATTTGTTAACCTCAAGAGTTCAACAATTCTATCAATGTTTGCCTCACATATCATGTCTGAAGTAAATACAGCACCAGGAGTTGGCGCTTGTGGGTGTTGGCGGTTACATGGTGCCACAAGAAGCACGCGCCTCCACCAATCAGGTGCTGGAGTACAACGAAGAGCATGTCTGATACAACGTAGGGCCCGCTCCCAATCCAAACTTCCTTTTTGAATACATACAGCAATATCCTACACATTTACCAAGTGATATAAGTGTTCATGAGTAAACTTGAGAGAAAAGATAAAAAAATAAATCATGAGCAATTAAAATGATCAAAGTGATCACCTCCCCATGCAGTGGTTCTCCAAGCACGCTTGGATATGTAATAGGCGAATATCTCATATTCATGGCTGCTTCACCCGATATATTAGTTGTAGCCTGAGATAGAAGGCGTTGATTCCCAAATGTCGGGCAATGAATATGTTGATCCAACATTTGCATGTGCATAGCCATCATATCTCTTCTCCTGTGAATCTCTAAAATAAGTGTAAATAGTGCCTCGTCATCGGATATATTTTGTAAAAATTGTAGTCCACTTCGTACTAATTCATAAAAGGGCACACGACATTTATTATCGTCAACCAAAAGCCAAATCACATCTAAACAATTGTGTAACCATTCAAATAACGCCTTATCCCGTTTCCATGATTTTATTCCATCAATCTCGTCACTCCCTTGTTGTTGCTGGTCCCAGTTAACCAACCAATTCATCATGTGGTTGAAAATATCAGCATGAGTAGATGGTTTTAAATTGACTTCTAATGCAGAGAATATAATCTTGCAGCACAACTGGCGCAAACTGCTTATAGCATTATCTCTTGTTACCATGCTACTTCTTGAATGGTGGCCAGTGTTGTTAATATCAGATGATTTTACAGGTGATAGAGGTGTAGTTAATGGTTCATTTGCTGATTGAGACGGGGATCCAATTCCATGAACTGACATCAAGGGAGATGCAGGACTTGAAGATTGAAAATTTGAAGAAGTTGGAATTGTGGTGGATGATGGTAACATTCCATTTTGTGATAAAGAGGTTGAAGAGACAGCAGGCTGTGGTGAAGTTGTAGAAGTGATACCAACTGACATCTCTGCAGAAGAAACCGAAGAAAGAAGAGATGGTAGAAAAGTATCCCAATTTATGTACCCGATGGTGTATAAATTACGCAAAGCAAAAAGAATAAATTCGGCCCTTGGTGCATGGTTACTACACTGAATAACCAGAGAAATAAGCACAGATTCTGACACGGATCGTAATTGTTCCCGGTCCTGAAAATTTTTAAATCTCAACTATCAATGGTTACACTACATGTAACTCAGACATGTAATCACATTTTACTTAAAAAACTTACGGGAAATTGATTCTGAAGCTGCTCAAAATCTACAAGAAATTGTTCATTACGTGGAGGAAGATCTCTGTTTAGAGCAGTAACTCGCTTCTGTGTCTTGTTCCTGTAATTGATATCCTCATCACTAAGAAGTTCCAATACTCTTTGGTATGCAAACATGATATGAAAGAAAATCGCTTCACATAATGAGCTAAACAGAAGTACTCCATTACAGTTGCTAACATATTTCTATGAACGGAAGGACAACTAACAATTTGCCCTAAAATAGCCTCTAAGACTTCTATTAGTGTAACAATGTTCAAGCAATCTATTAAGGTCTTGTGTTCAGTCACAAAATCACATGCTTTACTTTTTAGGTCTGATTAATCATCTAAGGAATAAGGCTGGAAAATGTTTAAATTAGCATCTAAGATCTTCCCTATCAGGTCAGCCTAATTATCTCAATCAAATAAACTGCATTTCACATCAACTCCCTACACCAGTATAGTAATTTCGATCACAAAGTTTTGTTTTTCTAGAACGTCACGAAATTGATGTATTAAATTGAAACTTAAAAAAGGGTTTAACGTACGGAGGTTCTCGGACCAACTCGTCTGACTTTTCGCGTCCACTTCTCTGCAAAAATTGAAATTCGATAAAGAAATATTCAGAGATTGATCGAGATATGAGAATTGAAAAGTGCGTGTAGAAGAATTTGATCATTTCTTTAATAATAAAAAAACGAACAGTATCCTTTGCAATGAGCAAGGGAAGGTTGTTTCCATATGATAAGGAGGTGATAGAGAGTAGTAGCATACACCGAGGTATAGATTGAAGAGGTCGATTATAGCCGGTCGGGCGGGATGGAACTGGAAAGCCCTTGAAGCAGCAGCTCGGTGGTGGCTCTGATCCGCCATGTCTGCCGAGTTTGGTGATTGAGTGGTGATGGAAGTCAAAGAACCACCACCACCGCCACTAGCTGTCGGAGCTCCGAACATATAATAGATCAATCGGAGTAATCCTTCGCCGTCGCCGTCGCTGTTGTACCCAAATTCACAGCATCAATTTGGTAAGCGGAAAAAAAGGGTTTTAGACTTTTCTTTTTTATTTTTATTTTAGACGACTAGTAGTTAATAGTTTTAATACCCTAGCATTGTACACGTGTAATGCGGCGGCGATCACAATAGTTTGTGCTCGATAATATATTTGATTTAAAAAGTAGGGTATGATATGGAAATACGATGTTAGTCAATCTATCCATGTATTTACAACCTTTTCTGATTTCTTTACTTTGTTTTTTTTTTTACAATCAACCATTTTTTTAATTGTTAAAATAGTTTTTGAAAAACAACTAAAAAAGTATTATTATTGAATAATTAGAGAAAAAGATATTATAGCTTTAAAATTGTATTGATGTAAGTAATTTAGCCATAATAAGATAAATTAAATCATTTTTGTGATGTTTAATGATTTATTAAAATAATAATTACCTTAAATTTATTTGAGATAATCAAGGAAATTATTGGTTAGGCTATTGCTTTAACTCTTTGTATCCTAAGCAAAAATATTTGTACTACTTAAAATTAAATAGTCTTAAAATTTTTAAAAGAGAGAAAGTTAAATGCTTTATAATGTAGTATAAATTATTTTCAACTGGTTTTTTTTACAGCTCCTAAACTGTTAAACTCTTAACAGCACTTGAACTAATTATCTTATCTTTGTCTACTGTTCACATGATCACAATGGTTGGTAGCTTATAATTTCAATTTTCAAAGGTAATTTATTTTTATCAATTAAATTTTCATACTTTTCTTATTACCCACTAAATAATAACATATGAAATTTATTAATACAAAATAGAATTATATAAAACCTCTTTAAATTATAACCATTCACAATGATGTTGATTTATGTTGGTAAACAATGAGATATTAAATTTGTTTAATAAACACCTTTGTTTATTCATTTGTTAAAATTTTATATTTAAAGTATTTGAGATTATGCATACATCTTTTTCCCTTTAATAAATTATATGATCAGCTATAACAAAACGTATATAGAATAATAATGGTAAGTTTTAATTGTAAAATTTTACACAGTAATACTTAAATAATCACTTTTTTGATAATTATATTAATTATGTGGAGTCAATTACAAAGATGGTACCTGTGGTTTGTGCTGAATTTCACATTCAGTCCTTTAAACTCAAAAATTACACTGATAGTCCTTATGGTTAACGTTTTGTTTCACTTTTAGTCCTTTAGACTAACTGATGTTAAAGTTGACCGTTAGTCAAAGGGTAGGCTAAGGTGCTGTTTGGTTGGATGGAATTCAAGGGATTTTGTGGGAATTGGAATCCAATTCCTAGCAAATCCTTTGTTTGGTTCAACTTTTGCTAAGGAAAAGGATTCCTTGGTGAGGCTCAAATTCCATCAGATGGGGGATTTCAAAATCCATCCAAGTTTGGATGGAATCTCAAATCCATCAACCGCAGACAAAAAAGACACCTTGCCTCTACCTCGACGATTTTGACCTTCACCTGTGCCTTGCCTCCGACGACACAGACGGCGACGACTCCGCCGGCAGACGACGGTTTAGGGCTTCGAACTTCGTTCCCAAATCTAGAGTTCCGACAACAGACGACGATTTAGGGTGTAACACCCGCGTTTAGGGCCTAGTTGTTTCGTGGCGGTGGTAAGTTATTTAATTGTTTATATTAGTATATTTGATTGTTTATAATTATCTGCTATTTTTTTATATATTTATTTGATGCTTACTTGGTATTTAAATTGGACCGCGGGATAAGAGGTAAAAATATTAGTTTAATATTTTTATATGTTATTGGTAGCATATGATTCGTTTTTATACTAGGGTCCCGAATAATACCTCGTTGCTTGTTGATGACTTGAGTAGGACCGCTTTATTTAGGTTTCTGTATCTCAGATATCAGTATTTGCACTGTGTAGTGTAATATTTTCAGTCTTGACCTATATATATAACATTTGTATATGTTTGTTTTCGTTTTGGTTCTGGCTGCATAAGAGAAGAGAGAAAAGAACCTTTAACACACATTCACAACTTGAGTCTGTAATTCTGTTTTCGAGTTCTAAAGCGAGGGTTAACGTTTGGATTTCGAGCAAGAGGTGATGTTGTGTTGTTTATGTCGAGTTTTGATTAGGAAGTTCTTGAATGTTGAATGTTGGCCGTGCGAAGTGGAGTCCACTACGTGCGTAGTGACTCCATTACGTGCGTAGTTAGAAGCTTTAAAAGATGAAAATCTGAAGTTAGAGATTATGATGAAGAGAAAAGATGATTTGATTAATGATTCGCGCGGATTGAAGACTTATCAGTCCCGTGTGTGGGTACCATTGCTTGGAGAGCTTCGGGGTTTGATTTTGGCAGAGGCTCACAAGTCAAGATTGTCTGTTCATCCTGGTAGCACGAAAATGTACAACGATCTTAAAGTGCTGTATTGGTGGCCTACTATGAAGACAGATGTTGCAAAGTTTGTGGGAACGTGTCATATTTGTGCTCAGGTCAAAGCAGAGCACCAGAAACCTTACGGGTCTTTGAAACAATTGGAGATACCAGAGTGGAAATGGGAACACATCACGATGGATTTTGTATCCAAACTTCCATGTACCCAGCGGAAACATGATAAAATTTGGGTGATTGTTGACCGTTTGACGAAGAGTGCTCACTTTCTTGCCACCAGTGAGACAGCTTCACTCAGCAGATTAGCTCAGTTGTACATCGATGAGATTGTATCACGGCACAGTATTCCTCTTTCTATTGTTTCTGATCGAGATCCCAGATTTGTTTCTAACTTTTGGAGGAGTTTACATCATGCATTGGGGACGCGTGTTAATTTGAGTACAGCTTATCATCCTCAGACAGACGGTCAGAGTGAGCGTACTATTCAGACACTTGAGGATATGTTACGCGCCTGTGTGTTAGAATATGGTGGGTCTTGGGATTCACACTTGCCTTTGATTGAATTTGCGTATAATAATTCTTATCACTCGAGTATCGGTATGCCACCTTATGAGATGTTATACGGTCGTCGCTGCCGTACTCCTACTTGTTGGTTAGAGGCAGGTGAGAAACAGTTTGCGGGTCCCGATATTGTTCAGATGACAGCTGAGAAAGTTGCTATTGCTCGGGAAAAGTTGAAAGTTGCCAGAGACAGACAAAAGATGTACGCAGATCCACGCCGCAGACCAGTTACGTTTGTTGAAGGTGAGTTGGTTTATCTGAAAGTTTCTCCGTGGAAAGGGGTTATTCGCTTTGGGAAACGTGGGAAACTAGCTCCACGATACATTGGTCCGTTTCGCATACGACAGATAGTCAACGACCAGACTGTTACTCTTGATCTTCCACCAGAGTTAGCGGGTATTCATGATACTTTTAATGTCTGTTACTTACGTAAATGTAATGTTGAGGATGAAAGTCAGATTCTCCCAGTACATGATCTGAAAGTTGATTCGAAAAAGCGATTAATAGAAGAACCAGTTGAGATAGTTGATCGTAAAACAACGAAGCTTCAGAGGAAAGAGATTCCTATGGTTTTGATTAAATGGAAGCATAGTTTGGGTTCAGATTTAACATGGGAGACCGAGGCAGACATGAGGAACCACTACCCTAGCCTATTTGAGCGCGATGAGATTCCGGGGACGAAATCTTCTTTAGGGGGAGAGATTTGTAACACCCGCGTTTAGGGCCTAGTTGTTTCGTGGCGGTGGTAAGTTATTTAATTGTTTATATTAGTATATTTGATTGTTTATAATTATCTGCTATTTTTTTATATATTTATTTGATGCTTACTTGGTATTTAAATTGGACCGCGGGATAAGAGGTAAAAATATTAGTTTAATATTTTTATATGTTATTGGTAGCATATGATTCGTTTTTATACTAGGGTCCCGAATAATACCTCGTTGCTTGTTGATGACTTGAGTAGGACCGCTTTATTTAGGTTTCTGTATCTCAGATATCAGTATTTGCACTGTGTAGTGTAATATTTTCAGTCTTGACCTATATATATAACATTTGTATATGTTTGTTTTCGTTTTGGTTCTGGCTGCATAAGAGAAGAGAGAAAAGAACCTTTAACACACATTCACAACTTGAGTCTGTAATTCTGTTTTCGAGTTCTAAAGCGAGGGTTAACGTTTGGATTTCGAGCAAGAGGTGATGTTGTGTTGTTTATGTCGAGTTTTGATTAGGAAGTTCTTGAATGTTGAATGTTGGCCGTGCGAAGTGGAGTCCACTACGTGCGTAGTGACTCCATTACGTGCGTAGTGATCAATGAAGAAGATGAAGTCGATGAGTTTTGGTCGCACGAAGTGAGGTTCATTTCGTGCGTACCAGTGCCCATTGCGTGCGAAGTGGGTTAGCCACTTCGTGAGTTTGAAAGTTCAATACGTGCGAAGTGTGATCATTTCGTGCGAAGTGTGATCATTTCGTGCGTAGTGATTCAGACGTTAATTCTGTAATTTTATTGCTTGTAGCCAATGAGAGTTGTCGCTTTTGTAAATTGGAATGTAATCCCAATTACTGACTAAGTTATGATGTGTTTCAGGAAACGAGAAGGCTCAGTGAAATTAGACAACTGAGCTTGGTGTGTTGGAGAACACAGGTGAGTGGACTTTAATTCACTAGTGGTTTTAGTTGTAACTGTTATGGTTACTTGAATTTTATACGATTAATCATGCGATAGACTGTTTAGTCTGATGTGATTACTTGACTGGTTATGTGATGATTATTGAAATTGTGTCCAAGATATGAGTATCAAGGCATGAAATTGTGCTCATGATGTTTGTGGCAGAGGTCAGCTAAGCGTGGTTTTGGGCTGGGTCAGTTGCTTCTGGTTAGGCAGTTTTAGATCCTCTGTTGCATTTGTTGTAGCAGAGGGGGTTTAACTGTGCCAGTTAGCAGATGGCTATCGGTAGATCATTGTTATGGCCAGCATTGGTCGTAGGCTCGGCAGAGCCGCCGGTCCTTTGATATTTGAGATAAACTGTTCTTGTGATCGTTGTGGTTCAGCTTTAATTGCTTGTGGCTTGATTTTCATTCACTTAACTTTGTGCTAATTCCCCACCCTAACTCTCTGTTTCAGGTTTTGAGGGCACGGTAGGTTGCAGCTTTTGTGTACAGGGAAAGTTTGACCGTAGCTCTGATATTTTGGGTTTTAGAATGATGAGCCATACTTTATGAAATGTTTTGTAACACTAAAGGAAGTACTGTATGTTTGTACAGTGTTGGTTTTAACTTTTGATGTTATTTCCTTTTTAGTTTTATAACGTATTACTTCCGCTGTGATTTAAAAAAAAAAATATGGCTTGTATTTTTGCGGTGTTACATAGGGCTTCGAACTTCGTTCCCAAATCTCGAGTTCAACGACAGACGACGACAGACAACGATTTAGGGTTTCGACCTTCGTTTCTACGACAGACCGACGATTAGGGCTTCGACGACGGCAGACAACGATTTAGGGTTTCGACCTTCGTTTCTACGACAGACCGACGATTAGGGCTTCGACGACAGGCAGACGACGATAGGGCTTCGACGAAAGACGACCGACGACGAGTTCCCTGGTGGTTGTGGTGACTATGGGGTGGTGGTGTTGGGTGGTTGTGCCTGGGGTTTCGACCCAGGGTTAGGACCGACACTTCAAGATTCAAATTCCAGGTTTGTTACCAAACACACATCTAAGGAATTGGAATTCAAAATCCAAATCCTTTGGGATTTCAATTCCTAAGGAATCCAAATCCAATTCCTTGAAATTCATCCAACCAAACAGCACCTAAGGGTATTCTGGTCATTTTCCATCTTATACCTAAACAAGAACTGCCCCACTTATCCCTAACCAAACACCTTTTTGCCTATTTTCTTTTTCTTTATTCTTATTTTACTTTCTAATTACATTTAACCATATTAAATTTATTATTCAGTAAAATAAATTACATAATTATTCTTTAGTTTAAATTAAAACAAATTTGATATGGGTTTCTTTGTATTTAAATAATTTAAACAAATCTTAATTTAAACAAATCTATTGTGGATTAGTTTGTATTTATTATTATATCTGATCTGGGTTTCTCTAAAAGAACATTCAAAGTGTTCAAATAAACCCTAATCACAGATTGGGGAAGAACACAACAACAACAAAATTCGGAAAAACAAAAACCCTAACCGACCATAACAACAATTGGGAAAAACAAACAATAAAATAACTATCAGATTAGAGAAACAAGAAGAAGGCGATGAATTATCAACATCTCCACCACTGCCGGCACTACGTTCGCTACCGCTGCTTACATACACCGGTTCACGCCAATAGATCTGTGGTAGTGTTCCGACCATACACCAGTTCTCCGCCGCTGTAGTAGTGTGACGCTCAACTCTCAGATCTGTGGTGGTTCAGATTTGAGGTGGCGGCGGCGGTGCAGATCTGTGGTGATTCAGATCCCAGGCGACGGCAGCGGTGCAGATCTGTGGTGGTTCAGATCTGGAGGCGGAGGCGACGGCGGTTCAGATCCGAAGAGAGAGAGAGTGAGAGAGTGGGGAGGTTCAAGGGAGAGTAAGGCGGTGGTTAGCGATTGTGACGACAGTAGACGACGGTGGTGCCATAGACGGCAGTGGTGGTTCTACTGGTGGGTTATTCATCTTTGTTTAAAGAAAGATTTAGGTTTGGTAATAGGAGAGAGAGAGGGTAGGGGTTATAGGAGAGGAAGAGAGATGAGAGTGGCGAAGGTGGTTTAGCGGCGGTGGTGGCCGGCGGCGGTGGTGGTGGCAAGTCTGGAGGCTGCTCTTGGGTTCTTGTTTAAAGATTAAAGAGAAAGAGGATGAAAGATTAGAGATAGAGAGAGGAGAGAGGAGAGACGAGAGAGAAGGGTGATATAAGGAGGGTGAAAGTTGGTGTTTGGTAACAAGAATTAGGGTAAATGTTGTTTGGATATTATGTTAATAGGTAAATTGTGGTTGGTAACAAGGATAATAAGGTAAATGACCAATTTACCCTTTGACTAACGGTCAACTTTAACACCAGTTAGTCTAAAGGACTAAAAGTGAAACAAAACGCTAACCATAAGGACTATCAGTGTAATTTTCGAGTTTAAAGGACTGAATGTGAAATTTAGCGCAAACCACAGGGACCATCTTTGTAATTAACTCTAATTATGTGACTTGATTGGTAAAATGACCAAAAAGAACATTAGCTGGATTTCATTATATTTTCTATATGATCAGCTATAACAAAACGTATATAAAATAATAATGGTAAGTTTTAGCTGTTCAAAAAATAATAATGGTAAGTTTTAATTGTGAATTTTTACATCATAATAATTAAATAATCAGTTTTTTGATAATTCTATTAATTTTGTGACTTGATTGGTAAAATGACCAAAAATAACATTAGCTAGATTTCATTAGATTTTCTCAAGGCATACTTATGCAATATCATACACTTTATAATTGATCTTCATAATAGCATTTTATCGTCATAGATAATTCTTTAACTCTATGTTTTATTCTCTTCAAAATATAAATAATTTACTTTTAATGCTACAAAAAGATAATTAATGAAAATCTAAAATAAATTTCTAAATGCAATTCAAACACCCTCGTATACATGCTTGTGCGTCCATTTGTATTCGTATATCAACAACCATATAATAATAACATCAAATTCCATCATATGGGATAGGAGATATTGGATGTATATAGTTATACATTTATCTGGAACGCGATGTTGGATATGTTTCTCTCTATTTAAGGTTGATAATTTAAGCTTTGATGTAAACATAAGTATAGATCTAAAAGGGTGTTTGTTAACCATTCGGAAAAACTTCTCAAACAACATATCGTGTATATCATCTTAATAAAAAAACAGAGCTTTCTAAAAAAGTTACAAAATTGTATTAAAGTGGAAACTATGATTATAATATTTGGTTACTTCTTAATTTTGAATTGTTTTCAAGATATTGTTATTGTTTACTTTTATTTCTCTTATATTAATAAATTATATAATATAATATTGACATGTTATATATGTTTTAAGGTAGCCTCTTACTATGTATGTGCATCTAAAAAGGATGTGACACTTGTGTATGTATGTGTGAGTTTGTGTGTGGGTATGTGTGGGGGAGGGGTAAAGATCCATATATAACCACTTTTAAACGAAGAAGCTAATAAATTATTATTAGTGAATCATTTAAATAAGTAAAATAATAATTTACAATCTGTACTTAAGAAAAGCTCATCACTCACATTTCCCTGCAGCCTCCCCATTGATTTAAAAATGACACGATAAATGTGCACTATTAACTACACTAAAGGTATATTAGCTAATGAAATAATTTTGAGAATACTAGATATTACTATGTGTTTAATTAAATAATAAAATTTGATTGTAATCGCTTCCATTACAATTCATATTCTAATCTTTCTAAAGTAATCAAGTAATAATTTTGTAATCGTGATAACCAAGCTTACAATTTGGTGACCAAGTACAAAATCAGTTTACAATTTTTGTAATCGTGATAACCAAGTATAAAACCCAACAATAATTTAAGAACCAGCTAATTTCTTAAATACTTTATTTGATTTGATTAAGTTTGAATTTGAAGTCTTTAGTTTTATTCTGCTCATTTACGTATTTTTTTTTAATTTGCAGAAATCGAAGAGAAAAGTGAAAACTATGTTTTCATTTATTCAAATCAATTGGACTAGAAAATAATAAAAAAAATCATACCCTTATCTAGTTTCAAGACCAAGTATAAAAACAAATACCCGTTTTGATTGAAAGTTTGATACGTACATGCCTTAACATGTTAGACATATTTAGGATCTCACTGGAAAGCTATTTCAATCATGAAGGCAACGAATAAAGAAAATTTCATCCTTTTACGAGTCAGATTTTCTAATTAAAAAAAAAAGCCAGTCCTTGATTTTGGTATCAAGTTTGGAGCTTCATGGTTCAATCAATAACCTTTATGCCATAACACGCATGGGATGCTTTGTTAAGGAAAAAGTTGTTATGGTTAATTGTGGAATACCCCGGTTTCTAATGCAACATTATTAATAAAGTGAGAGTGTTAATTATAATGAGCGATTTTGTGTTATTGTTATTATATAGAGAAAATGACTTGATAAGGTAATTTGGAATATGGGAATTATGGAAGGGTATATAAGTTCAAATTATGCTTAGGTGCACTTTGTGTTTTGTGAGAGCGACCGAGTACAAAAGGAAGAAGAACAAGAGAAAACCTGCACCAAATTACTCGATTCTTGGTGAGGTGTGATTTATTGTATTATTGTGATCAATTACATACCATTTATATGTCAATTGATTAAGTTTATGGGATTTGAGTAACAATTAGACAGTTCGAACAAGTGGGGAAGAACCAAGAGTATTACATGGGGTTAGAACCCTTAACTATTGATGATAATGCAATTCATCGATAGGGGTTTAATGAAACGATGTTAGTGTTCTGATGCGTCAAGAATCTCATTACTTAATCAGAAAATGAATACGTTTGATTATGAGCCAAAATAAGTGTTATGAACATGAATCATAAGCCTTGAACTGAAGTATTAATCGTAAATTGGATGATGAGCATGAATCATATATGGTAAGCAAAGCTTTAATTGCAAATTAGTGGGTTGAGTCCCTCGGGGATTCCCTAATCAAAAAGTGCTTGGAGACAGTGAATCGTGAATAGAATCGTAAACGGGGCAAATGAAAACTGTAAAATGAATAAAAAATCTAGTACAACAAACGCAATAGAGAACCGAGGTACGTGTGATGCATCGTAAAATGAGAATTAGACTAGAATCGAAAACTTCATGTTTTACTTTGTAATACTTGTTTCCAGTTAGTACTAACATGTAATTTTACTATGACAATTATCGTTTAATAAAAAGATTTCTTTCTGTCATTGCGCTTGTGTTGAGCTTCCTTTAATTTAGTAAATAAATAAAACCAAACTTAATGACACTGTTTTGAAAACCGGACCAATCCATCGTTTAATAAGACCGGTTAAATCACTCTAAACTAAACCGGACAAAACCGACCGGTTTAGTAAAAGCCAAAAAAAAAACCGGTCAACCGGATTGAACCCGTTAAAAATTGCAAATGACTATGGATGAAATTTTAAGCTCCGTGTTCATCTTTAAACAACCATATATCACCTAACGTGTATGCTCTCCAATTTATAAGGTCTTTCCTCCTATAAACTATGCCTCAAGGAGCGATGTGGCATCAAACAAAACATCACAATGTGTGATACTTTGATTTCACGACACACATTAACAACAATAATTTTAATTACCTTCATGCTTGTATATATTGTTCCTTTATTTTTATCAAAATGTTTATAAACAATGACTGAGAAAAACATAATTTACATAAATACTAGGCATATATATTTTTTTGTAGAATTTGTTGAATACTAATGTTTCATATGTTTCTTAACAATTTAAACTAATATTTTATCATGCGGTTCTTGAAACCAGTCTAACCGGTCCAACCAACGAACCAGTTGAATGACTGGTTTAATAATCGGTCCGGTTTTCAATACCTGGCTCAATGAATTTTGATTTATTAAGCTTGCTATATAAAGTGTTAGCAATTAAAAGATTTACTACTTGAATTAAATATTGAGCTTATATTGATTATTAGCTTTAATAGAAGGCTTAATAATGGACCCAAGGTAGATTGGGCCTGGGTTTGCTATTAAGGCACAAGCCCAAAAGAGAGAGAGAGATAGGTTGTCGTGTGTGTGTCTGCTACTCGGGAAGAAGGGACCGAATCCCTTCCAAACCTTCACACAAATTCCTTCACCAAGCTTGTAGAATCAGTTGCATCACTTTCAGGTATGAATCCTCACCCCTCAACAACCGATATTATGATAAATTAGGATTTAATCACGGGAGTTGAACCCTGTTCTTGTTTGCGACAGACCGAGAGCCAAACGCACAGGGGATCCGGATTTTAATGGTTTTAAACTGAAACAATGAATTAGGACCGATTTAAACAGTGTTTGTAGCATTACACAACTAGAATATCACTACATGGTTAGAATTTGGTTTGATTACTGAAACCATTGTTGTCTGTTCTTGCTTCAATCATCAGCCGATAACAAAATGAGGTCTCTAGACCTAGATAATCGATGAAATTGAAATTAATTTGGTAGATTTGTGCTCTTTGAAAAGGAGATTAAATTACAAGAATTTGTTTTAGGTGGAGTTAGGGATCTATAGAATCAAGAATGGATCAAAATGGTAAGGTATTAGTAGAGATTGGATTTTTAAAGTTGGCAAATGGGTTTTATGAACTTCAACTGTTCTTTGGTTTATGAATCACAAATTAGTTGTTTTGGTTGAATTGCACAGTAGTTATTTTGAATGAATTGCAAACTACTGGTGGTTTTGAATCACAAAATGGGTCTTGTCTCTTAATCACAGATTGGTTGTTGATATGTGAATAACAAATTGGTTTGAAGATGAATCACAAATGGGTAGTTGAATCACAAATTGGTTACCATGCTTGAATCACATATTGGTTCAAAGGGGGTTGAATCACAAATTGAGTTGTCTTGAGCAATCACAAACTAGTTCATTCTTATCAATCACGAAATATTTCATTTTTATGAATTGCAAATTATTTCACTTTCTGAATTGCAAATTAGGACAAAGTGACTGAATCGCAAATTAGGCCAAAGTTCATTTTTATAAGAATTGGCAGGAAAATTCTCATCCCAACGATCTTGATTAGGGTTTTCTTCGTCAGGAATCTCCACATGCTTTCCCATTGTGTCAACTAACCAAATCTTTTTGTTTATGTGAACGTATTCTCACTCGATTCAGCTTTGCAAACTTGTTTATGTGAAGACAAAACGAATGAGCAAAGAAGAAAATCCACAAAGAATGAACAAGGACGAAAATCCACAGGTCTCAAGAAGAACAACAAGATTATCATCTGGCTCCCTAAATGCGATCGAAAGCCCTAGAAAAACTATCAATCGACCATCTCTTACTCTTCAAGATCTCGTCTTTGGAGAAGAAGAACCCCTAACTTTTGACGGTTTGATTTCTAGTCTACCCGGTAGACGAAATCAAATCCTTGAAATTTTACGCCTATTAGGTCCGGTGGATTCTCCGTTATTTGTGTATGGTGGCGTATCAACCGGTAAAACGAGTACTATTCTTCAGGTTTTCCGCCACTTAAATCGGCCATTTGTCTACTCGAGTTGTAGAACTTGTTACAATGCCCGCCAACTGTTTGAAAATATTCTCAACCAGCTATTGCTTTATAGAAAAAGTGAAACTAATGGGTATTCGAGTGCCAAGAAGTGTGAAAAGCAGGCTGATTTTGTTAATCTTTTGAAGGAAGCATTGAAGTGTGTTGTAGATGTTTTGAAGGGGAATATGAGAAAATCTTCTAGCTCAAAGATGGGAGCAGGAGCCAATGGAAGCATGGTTTACTTAATTTTTGATAGTTTAGAGGTTGTTAAAGATTGGGATAAGAGTGCTACCATATTGCCTCTTCTGTTTAAACTTCATGATATTTTAAAGGTTCCTGATGTGGGTTTCATTTTTATTAGTAGCTCCTCGCTTGATACCTACCATTCAGATACTGGTTTCATCGATCCCATATCTGTTTATTTCCCTGATTATACAGAAGAGGATCTCAGACAAATTTTCATGAGAAACCAATCAAACACAAAACTCCAGTCAGCTTTTCTTGAGTAAGTGATATAGTTCCTTATATGTAATATGTAATACTGTTCTCCTTTATGCTATATTTCATGATAGGTGACAATGTATCATATTTGAATGCCAAACTATGAATTCTAGAACTTACTATGGATTCTTTCCAATGACATTTGCACCAAACTCCTTTCTAGTTGCACATTTTAAAGGTAGTTTACAATTTGATGCGGTTTAGGTATTCCTTCTCAATTACCAAATATATAAGAGGGTGTTTGGATGTGTGCTTAAATATGGTCGCAATAATCAAGTTTGAGCACTCTGATAAAAATGATTATGGATATGATAGATCAGTGTAGCATGTAAAAGTTTTTGCTGTAATGAAACTGATTATAGTGATAACGTAAAGCTTCCTACATTTTCTTAAATATAAGCAATTGATTATCTTTTTATTTTAATTCCACTTGGGAGTTGGCACAATTACTTTTGAAAGGCTCATCCAAACACCCTGAAGTATTTTAAAATGTGATATTATTATGTCAAACAGCTTAGGTTGAATCATATCTTTTTGTTTGAATTTGAGGATGCTACATGTGATTACTAGTAGCTTTTTTTCCTTCAAAAAAGTAAAAATTAAAATCATTGGTCTTGCAATACGCAGTGTGGTGTTGACGTCTTTCTGTAGAGTAACAAGAAGACTTGATGAGTTGAAGACTGGTTTATCACCACTATTTAAGAAATACTGCGAACCTTTAGATGATTTGAACGTTATCCCCAATGAAGAAACAAAAAGAAGACTGTTTAGTTGTCTTCAACCTCATATTGCTCCTGCTTTAAATGAGATATTCAGAGTCGCATCTCAACCATTCATTGAAGGTGGAGGGAAGGAAAATCTGAAAAGAAAGAGCAGTTTAAAGAAATTAGGATCTGATTCTACGGATGGGATCGACTTCCATATGTCTACTTCTGCAAAATATCTTCTCATCTCTGCATTTCTGGCTTCTAGAAATCCTGCTACCCTTGATGCATCATTCTTCGATTCAACTGGAGGTTCTGCTAATCAAAAGAAGAAGAGAAAGTAAGCTTTTTGATAAGTTCCTAAATATGAAGTAGTGTGATATCATAAGTCATAACTCATTATATACTTTTTCCCACATTTTAGAAATAGCCAAATAGGACCCATGAAATGGAAATGCAACGGATTGTGGTAAATTAACAAATTACCTTTCGAACGGTAACAATAAACATTTATACGTCATGAAAAAACATGAAGTTTCAAGTTTAGGATGGTAACCGTATGTCATTTTTTCGCATAACAAGAGTTGAACCTATATATCACTTCCCGTGGGAATAACATATGCCCCTTGAAAAACATGGATTAGGCTTATGTACTTCAGAATAAATAAATAATGATACTGTAGAACTTGAACTATGAGATCTGTTTAACTTTAGCATAAAAGGAATATACCAAACAGTGACTGAATTAACTGAGAAAAATGATTCCAAATTTACCGCACTGTTTCTTTAAATTCAGTTACAGTCCACAACAAATCACTGGAACATTCACACCCGTAATTTTACTACCACATACTGTTTACTTGTTTTTCTTTTATCTGTTTATGTGGCTGAATTCGTTACTACTCTTTCCTTTTATAGGAGCTCAGAAAAATCAAGGGATCTGAAGGAAGCTTCAGAACAAGAACTGTTCATGAAAGGCCCTGGAACATTTCCATTAGAGAGGTTGTTAGCTATTTTCCAGTGTATCACATCAGGTTCAGAATATTCACTTGAAGAAGACGAAGATTCACAACAAGAAATAGATTTAGGCAGGGAAAACAGTCTTATGTCTGACATTCTATTGCAAGTATCAAGCCTTTGTAGTGCCAATTTTATAACCAAAGGTGGAAGTTGTCCACTAGAGGGATCAACTCGATATCGGTCTACAGTTAGCGAGGAATTAGCTTTAAAAGTGATATTCTCAAACTTACATATGTGAATTTTTATAAACTTATTTATTGTGGTTGTGTTATCTTAATTTTAATTCTTTTTGTTTGTTGTGCAGGTGGCAAGGAGCCTGAAGTTTCCACTTTCAAAGTATTTGTACAGAAGATAGCATACTTGGAGAAAGCTGGTTACTTTGTCTCAAAAACTGTTTCACATTTTGACATACCAAGGTCAGATATTATGGAGCTTAAAACCAAATCTCTTTGTATTGATTGTTAGAACACACAGCTTATTTTACTAAAACTTCTTCGGTATTTATTTGAAATTTTCTGAATATTCTTTTTGTTGATTTTTGTGAGACTCTTTTATTTGCCAAGGGTTATTGGGATTCTCAAGTAAATTATCATAAGTTCATAACATGTTTAAATCTTGACAAGGTGTAGGGCTTTCACTAGTAAAAGTCTGTACTTGTTTAGCAATTTGGTGTTCTTATCTTCTCACTTGTTCATTTGTAACGTAGAATTTTAAATCTAAAAATTTGTTTAATGACAGCCCAAATTTTTAAATCATGTTTGGTATTGTATGATAACATAACAAGGTATTAGGGTAAACAGAGAGTGTTCCCTGTTTAATGTACACGGCCTAACCGGTATACCTGTGACCATTTCTGCATCATCCCCCTAGCCATCCCTAATTGAAATCCACTCATCTTTGTTTGGTTGAACAGCATTAAACATCATCTGTGAAGCCATTATTAAGAAAATCAATAAACAAAAAAGAGGGAAAACTAAATTCTATAATTGTATTTGACACATTAATGATTTCATATAGGCAACAAACGGAAGTGGAAGAAGACGAAGGAACACCACAGACGAAGGGAATGGGGTGTCACCTCAGGCATCCAATTTCAGGGGGAATCAATGAAAGGATGCCACCCAGGATTTTCTCTTAGGTTGATGCCATATTGATAAAGTGGTCTCTAATGTGCATGCTGCCGAGTGCCTTCCTAGGACGTGTCACTACGGGCTTTTCATTGCTTCTCGAAACAAAATCATCTGCAATAGGTATACCGATGCCAATTGTAGTTGTTTCTTTGGGATTTGCACAACAAAGAAACACAAGTCTAAGAGAAAGTGTAGTGAAGAAGTCTTAATAACCAAGAAAGCCAGTTATTTAAGGGTTTCATAACCAAGTTGGCAAATGGGCCAAGTGGTCCACATGGTTACTTGTACTATAAAAGGGGTTAGGCTTGCCATGCACATTCTTTTTTTCCATTATTATGTCCAGTTAACTAAATTTTCTTATAAAGGAGACGGTGAGTATAAAAAGAAAAGCAGAAACTGAAGTCTTGGAAAGTCAACCCAAAAGTCAAAGGCACATGCCTTGGTGGAGTTGAGCTCAATCATGCGGGTATGAGAGTTATGCATCCTCCCTCCTAGACTTTGTTCATCAGGTAGTTATAAATCAATGACAGCAAATTAAAACACACCAATCGCTATTCAGAGCAACCAAGAAACAATATCTTAAACAAGTTGGGTTGATCCGTTTAATATTTTTTTTTTCCCAACACAACCAATGGAGAGTGAATTAGCTCCAATCGTCAATTGTTGCAACGGGCTGAGTTGGCTCATTAGACTTTTGCAACTCTTTTGTTTTTTTAAAAAATTCACAACTACACAAGGGGACAACCAAATCCCTTTGGCATGATTCTATATGCTCAAATATAAGTAGCAGGGATAAGAACTAAGTTTATTTAAAAAACCCAAGGAAACAATCTTAACCATTAGATTCATATCAATGGCTGTAATTAAAATTTGTTTTTTCTTTAAAAACAGATAATAAATAGACACAGGGGGAAGTTTATATAAGAGCCGTTTTATTACGAGTACTTTGAGTACCATTTGTAACCGTCATTAATGAGGTGTCATTTTTATTGGTTATTGATATAATTTAATCAAGTCCAAGATTTGTAAACTTTCCACACACGCATTATTAAAGAAAACATTTTTATTCGGTATTGAGCTAATTCAGGCAAAAGTTCAACCGAGAATTGTTTTTCGTACGAGAAGTATTTTTAACACTGTTAATAACTATTAATAGGGGTAAATAAGTAAAGTACATGATGTAAATAAGTACAACACACAGCTAACTAGGGTGTACATGTGGTTTATTGTAAATTACAATATTATTTTATATGGACTTCAAATATGCTAAAGCCTCTTATTCAATACCATACAGATTTAAGAGCTAATCATGTATAGTAAGTATACACCTAGCTAGTTAGCTGCTGTAACATGCACCACATACATGTACTTATCCATCACTTGGGCACAAGGATGGCACCAATTGCGTCAAGATAGCTTCCACATTTCCCATGGAAGCCAACAAACCTAGCCGTGTTTGCTTTCACAGGCAGTGAGAATTTTTCACAACTCGGGCTACCAAAAACACAGCTTTTCTTGTTTGTCTTGAAACACAACGAAGTGATCACCTTATAGCCAGCGAAATTTCCGACTGTTCCGCTCAATTCAATGATCTCCTCATCCCGCTGGATATACATCTATATATATGTATATATGTATTTGAAATAAGACCATAATTAGTTTATATATATATACATATATTTAGTAACACAAATATGCATGAAATAAATATATATATGCTCGATTGACGACGTTCGTCAAAATATATATATACCTCTTGAGAACGATGACCGCCTTCACCACCATACTTTGGAGATTGATGTTCCTCATGAGAACCGTAGGGTATGTACCCAAACTTGATTGAATCGATGCATGAGCCACTTCGTACGTAGATTTTGATGATGGTACCGTCTGGTTTGAATGTAAATTCGTAATTTCCAGAACCTCCCCATGGTCCTACTTGCACATCCTCCTGTTTAATTTAATTACTTGCACTCAAATTAATTAATTAAGTCCATATATAAAAGGGTTTCTTTCACTAAAATGTATTTCAACTTGTCACATTTTGCTATTGTTTATATCGAACTTTAAAAGTTTTTATCGTGTGTATCAAACTTTTAATTTACTGCTATTGTATGTATTTTAGATACATAAAAAAGGAAAAAAATGGTATAAGTTTAGTACATACAATAGAAAGTTTAATACATACAATAGTGACAAATTATATGTTCGGTATATATAATAGAAAATTTTAAAGACCAATACACACAATAGGCAAAACATGACAAGTTTGATACATTTTAATGAACTAAACACTATGTAAAAACAAACCTACGTACGTAGTATTAGTTTTTTTATATGTTGTATATTATTGGTAAATTAAAGAAATAGCATATATACACTACAAAAAAATATTGATTATCCACGTGTTTTTAGCAATATAAATACATTTAAAAGTGTGGAAAATTCTAATCAAACGTGGAGAAAACAAGTGTTACAAATTTCTATCAAATATCTATATTTTAAAGTGTGAAAATTATAGTAAGAAATCACATTTATTATTGTGGATAAATTATCAAAAAATTTACATTACTAAGCGTGAAATTTTTGAAAATAGTTCTAAATTTAGAAAAGTCCACGCCTTTAAGTGTTCATTTCTTTAATTCTCCATTTATTAATAAACTTACACATTTAAAAGTGTGCACTTTTAAAATCAAATCTACAATTCTACACATTTACAAATGTGAAGTTTTTTAATTGTCTAACAATATCTATATTTAAACTAATATTCACAATTATAAGGATGATAAATTCTAGAATTTTTACACGCTATTTATGAAACGTGGAGAAATGACATTTTTTTGTAGTGATAGTAACTAGTTTATTGCCCGTGCTTTGCAGAGTGAGCTCATGGTGAGTGATATTTTATATGTTACGCGTATAATATTATTTGTAAGTAAAAATACTAAATAAAAGTAATTATAAACTTATTAATTTTAAATTGATTGAAAGATAAAATACGCATCCATCCATATATTAATAAAAAAGATTATCAACATACTTCACTATATACAAAAGTTTATGTTAAGTTAATTAGATCCCAATATATAACGATAATAATTCAAGTATATTTAGTAAATTTCTTTTTTTTGAACTACAACTCTCAACACATGTTAATATCCTTACATTCTCGTCGAACGAACACAACATTACTTTAGTACCAGACCCGCACCTAAACGTCATCGTGGGAAGCGGCAACGAAACTCACAATACCAACAACACAATACAGAACATCAAGACAGAACAACCTAGGGCATCTACAGCTACACAATACCATAACAACGTCAAACCGTAGGTGGCACCAACACACCGGCTCCATCCACTTTCGCAACATCCAGGGTTATCGAGTCACCCAATACACAATAACATAACAACGTCAGACCGCAGGTGGCACCAAACACAGCACCCAGGATGCTACATTAGATCAGAACCGAGAGAAACAGCAGTAGAGCAAGACTGGTCAAACTCCCAGCAGCAAACATACCACAAAAACAACACACCATCTTGCATAAAACATAAATTCACAAGTTCTGGAGCTTGAAAGGAGGACTTGCATCAGCTAAAGAAAGATGGCCTAGCAAGACAAACAGGGATTGATATGCCCCCTTTATCACACCTCGGTACCAAGGAAAGTGCGCACCCTCGGCACAAAAAATGTTACCCCAACACTAGCCTAGGACCATGGCTATGAGACGGGGAAAGCAAAGTGAGTGTGTGCAATCAGACAGTGCCACCATATTGCGCCATAATCGAAATAGCCACAGTCTCTAATCTACCTACACCACCCTTGTACCACCACCCCAAACCCCTCCCAAAACAAAGAGTAATGACGATAAAGATTCCGATCCAACTGGAGACCAGATAGGGGAATTGTCTAGATTTGACCATTGCCCTGCCACACTAAAAGTAACAACCTTCGCCAAAAGAATCATGGCACCCGGTTATTACACAAGGAAACTCAGAGGCTTAAACGGGTCCCTAGGCTTACTCTCGGAATAAATATAAATTCGAGAGCTGTCGACAACTCAGAAACTCTCACCCCTCCTTCACACACACCCTCGATTCTCACATATACTTCGGGCACGATTTCTACGAAAAAATAGCTGGCTCAACGGGTTATATAATACCAGGAACCCAAAAAACTCCCAACCCACCTCCAAACCTCCATCACCAAGTGTGCCCTACTCAACCCTTGTAACTTCCAAACCTATTATTGGCACCCCTTCGACTTCGAGCCACTAACACCGATCACCGAAACCACCTACTCCATATATGCCCCTCTCATAACCGACCCATCCCACATACACTAAGCCCTCCTGACACAAGCAGCATATGGCGAACAACTAACGATACCTGAGACAAAATACCTCAAGAGGGACTAACCCCAGACACTATACTGAATCACATCGTATGTTGAAACCCACACACCACAACAGTGACTGAAGACCAAAATATACACGACAGAGATCATCCACACCCTATCGAACCTAAACTCACACGCCCAGACCCAATATACTGTGACCATCCACTACTACCTGACCCTTTTTTGTACAGAGACCACCCGACACACGCCACGAGCAAGGTAATTCTGCCCCATCCACTTCTACCTGGCCCTTTATACAGTGACCACCCATAATGGCACAACACAATAAAGTATTGCAACCCCACGAGAAGACCGTCAGAAGACAGCGGAACCAAACCTGTTGAGTCCCTGTCGAGACCCACAACATACCTATACCAAGCATACATAATGAGTAAGCTATACTTGCAGGAGACACATACCACCCATACATGTCATACATTGACCACTAAAACATCTGTACACCACGGAAACCTACAATCACAAGTACTGGTAACCTGGCATAGTTAGTTGGCACACATAACAGATTTACTCCACTTAGAAAACACCGTATTGCACACATACCCATACGTACCAATCTAACCCATACAACCCTACCCCACGCCTTACACCACCCAACCCTACACCCAAGCTATCCAGGGCGCCGTTCTACCCATACCCTTTTTTGCTAGGGCATCTGCCTCCCTATTCAACTCACGAGGTAAATGTAGTATCTCAAACCCTACGAAGAACTTTAAGAGATCTTTAATTCTACCTAACACATCACCCACCTCCTGAGACGGTTCGACACACCCAATGACTAGACTAACAGCTAGCCTAGAGTCAGTATAGAGTTTAATAGTGTCAGAGTCTACTACTTTGTTGCTCCTCAAGACCAGAAGCCCGAAATATAATGCTTCCATCTCGGCTACCAAAGGGGAACACAAAGTGATTGATTTTGAAAAAGCACCAATTAGGCTTCCGCTGTCCGTTTGTCTAAACACACCCCAATCCCCGCTCTACCCGCAAAACTACTCACCGACCCATCACTATACAAAACGCAACCACCAAACCCCTTTCCTACAGAACTACTGCTGAGCTTGGACAACAAGTTATCACCCTTTAGAACCTCCACCGGTCTAATACACATATCTAGGGAGGACCCTGCTACCGACGGCCATTTCGCGAAACACCACTGGCCAACACTTATCCACACCAAATCAACCAATCTCTCATAGCACACTTGTTTATTATTGAACACTAGATTATTCCTTTCTGTCCATAGTGTCCACATCACTCCATACAGTACCAGCATCCACACCTTCCTAATCCACCTACTTTTGCACAACTTAGGCCATAACTCCACTAGGTCTACTACACTCCTAGGAATCACCCAAACGATGCCTACCGATCTCATCACATTAGACCATACCTCCCACGATCTATAACACTGTAATAGCAAGTGTACCGTGGATTCACTCTCTTGGCTACAAAAAGGACACACATTCTCACTTGGCCTCAACACGCCCCTCCTTACTAATTCCGACCTAGTAGGGATACTATTCCAAACCGCTTGCCACACGAATAGGCGCACCTTATGAGGTCCCCAGTGCTCCCAAATTTTAGCTACACCATGTACCTCTTCTACCTCATGAACCTGGTTTACCAGGCTACCCACTGAAAATTCACCACTACCTTCGAACTTCCATGACACCCTATCCTTTTGATCTTTCTGCAGGCATTGAGAATTTAGTGTATCCATAAACTCATTAAATACACCAACTTCCCAATCAAAGACCCTCCTCCTTAAGTTGATTACCCACACCTAACTCGAGCCCCTCCATTCCCCAAAAGTGCACACTTTACCTTCTTTTTTAACAGCAAGCGCGAAGATTCTTGGGAACCTACTCTTTAAACCCTCCACACCATCTATCATTCCAGAAATCAAACGAATCACCCTTACCTAACATGACCACAAAACCCTCATTAATTACATTACACAACGAGTGCTCAGAATTACAAACCGATGCTATATTCCTCCAGACATATGACAATTTGCTACGAGACACACCTAACCCCCTAGCCCCTAAGGAGAAGTCCCCATACTTACATTTAACTAAATTCTTCCAAACAGAACTCTCCCCATTCCAATAACGCCAAACCCATTTAGATAGCAAGGCTTGATTCTTCAACCTCAAGTCACCAATCCCCAAGCCCCCATACTTTTTAGGCTTCTGGATTTTGTTCCAAGCCACCATACACATACCTTTCCTCTCCCCACCTTTTGACCACAAAAACTGTCTTCGTAGTTTCTCTAGTTCCTTATACACCCCAACCGGCATACTAAACAAGGACAAATAATACACTGGTAAATTGTTTAATACTGACTTAATCAAAGTGATCTTACCAGCTTTCGACAAGAACCTTGTTTTCCACACCTCCAACCTCCTCTTCACTTTCTGTATCACCGGGTCCTAGAAGGAAAACTTATTAGGGTTCCCTTCTATAGGTAAGCCCAGGTAAGAACATGGTAAGTTACCAACCTGACAACCTAACAACTCCCCTACTCTAGACAGTCTCTCCTCACACACATTCACTCCGTATATTTAGTAATTATCTGTCTTATATTTACATAAAACCTCTTTTAGTTTTTTAAAAACTAAACTTTCAGATTTGCAAACTTATCATAAAAGGAAATATCTTTATGTTATAAAAATATAAATAATCTATATATACTACATTATAAAGCATTTAATACTTTTGCTTAAACTCTTAAAAATTAAGTAAGATGAAATTACTGATATACCCTCATTTAAACCTAAAAGAAAACAACTAAATGGAGTTAATTATATTCTTAATTACCATTATAATAACTAAACATTCCATAATTAATAATATTTTAAAAAGTTAAGTCAACACGAATTAACTTGTAACCTATAAGATACTATAACAATTTAAATAAAAATTAATAAATAGTCCAAGCAATAAAGAAATTGAAAAGTAGAAAAAAGTATAGATGTTGCGGATAAAAACTATTCAACATCATCATAGTGCGTGAATATGATACCCCCTATTTTATCGAAAATAAACATATTATCGAGTGAGAATTATTTGTCGTCGCCGCATTGCGCAATTACTATGCTAGTGTTGTGAAATACTTACATTCACAAGGAGATTTGAATACATGTTTATCTATTAAAATAATTAATTTACTAAATATTAAGGTTATTTAACATACTAATATAGAAGTGATATTATTAAATAAAATTTATTTGTTTATAATAATTACTTAACTATAAAGAATAAATAATTATGGTAAATAGTAAACAATATATATAATACTTTATCGTAGATAGATATATTTATGTAGTGATAATAAATATATTGTATCGTAAATAATAATTCTTTATCGTAATTCGTAAATAATAATAGTTTATTGTAAATAGGTAATAATAGAATGGTGATAATATTGACAAAATAAGTTTAAAAAAATAGAACTATTTAAAAATAATGGGATAGGATAAAAATATTAAATAATTTATTTAAAATATTTCAAAATTCTTACAAATAAATAAGTGTCATCTAATATTCTCTTTTAGTTATAGATATTGATTACATATGAATCATATCATATATAGATCTGTATTTGTTTCATATGTTGCGACCTAATTAAGAGAAGAGTACGTACCGTTACTCCCATTTTTCGATCTAGCTAGCTTGTGTTGCTTTGTACGTTTGTCATTTTTGTTCCATGCATGCCGTGTATATATAGTCATATGGTAACGAGGGTAGTAATGTAACTTTATTCTCCCAAATATTATCTTCGATTCTTGTTCCTACAAAACAAATTCTAAGAATTTCTTTTATTAGAATTAAATCTCTTATTCTTACCTAATTATTTATTCGAACCTCTCGCTATATATATATATATATATATATATATATATATATATATATATATATATATATATATATATATGTGGAGAGTAGTTTAATTGATAATTGTTTTTTATACGAGAACTGCGAGAACTATTTGTAACATACTAATGATTTATTAATAGATATATTTAGTTTTTTTATATATTTACTCAACCGTGAATTACGTCTAGATGATCCGTTAGACCGACCCCATTGGTCTCGTGAACCCCATTTGCAAGCCCCCTTAACGACATGAACACCATCGCCCCATCTTGTGATGGGGTGCCTCACAGTCACGAGTGGGGTAATGGTCACGACAGTGAGAAGCTTTTTCCTTCTTTTTTTTGATTTTTAAACGTTACCAACGGTAATATTAAATCATTAATTAATGCCTTTTTATTTTTTTCTATTCTTCATCCTATAAATACAATCATTTACCTATCATTTTTTCATACCTCTTTTCTTCTTCTTCTCTCAAACTTCATATTATTATATATCAAATTTTTACATATATCAAAATATGTCATCTGATTCTGATTCATCGTTTAATTCGTCGGGTTATCATAACTCAGATGTGGCATTCAATCCAAGGGAGGTAACTTTTCTCACCGATTATCTTCGAACGATAACCGATTTGTTTCGTGGATTATTCACGGCAGTTGTCGATGCGTTGAGTGAGTATGATGAAGTTACCTCGAGTCAACCAACGAGACGGCGGGGACCGGATCAAGTTAGAGACCGTGAAGTTGCACACGACCAACTTGTTGCAAATTATATTGCGGAAAACTGCAACTATAACGACGACACGTTTAGGCGATGTTTCCGCATGACCAGACGACTATTCACATGGATAGTCACGGATCTTGAGGGATGACATAAATTTTCCAACAAGGCTACGATGTTAGAGGTAGAAAAGGGTTATCTCCCTTGCAAAAGTGTACCTCGGCAATGCGGCAAATGGCGTATAGGATGTCCGCTGACGGAGTTGACGAGTACTTGAAGATGGCAGATTCAACCGCACGGTTATGCCTACAAAACTGCTGCAAAGCTATCATCACTCTTATGGTAAGCGATACTTACGTAAACCTTCTTACCATGATATTCAACTTTTGTATGCCGCACATGAGAGTGGGCACGGGTTTTCCGGCATGTTATGAAGCATAGATTGTATGCATTGGGATTGGGACAACTACCTAAAATCATGGCAAGGGCAGTACATGAGAGGTGATCATAATAAACCGACTATTCTCCTAGAGCGGTTGCATCACATGATCTTTTGATTTGGCATGCATTCTTCGAGATGGCCGGGTCCAACAACGACTTAAATATGCTAAACCAATAGCCGTTATTCAACGATGTATACAATAGGCGAGCACCGCAGTGCCCGTTTCAAGTAAACGGAGTACAATACAAACATGACTACTATCTTGCCAATGATATATATCCCGAATGGGCTACTTAATTAAAAACCTTCAGAACACCTCTTAATCAAGACGTGTAAGGTTTTCTACCGCGCAAGAAGCGGCAAAGAAAGATGTGGAACGGGCTTTTGGTATGCTTAAACAACGGTGGGACGTGATACAACACCCGACGAGATTGTGGCACCCGGATAAAATACGTAGAGTAATGTACGCTTGTATCATATTACACAATATGATATTGGAAGACGAAGGTCACATGATTTGTCCATTCGACGAAAACGTTAATCAACCAAACGAGGAAGACGACGTAGAGATTAGCGAACAACAATTTGAGGCTAGCGTCCGAGAAGTCCGAAGTGCGGAAACGCATCACAACCTTCGATCGGATCTAATCGAGCACATTAATCGGCTTCCAAGATGGAACGACGACGATAACTAGTAGTTCTTATTTAATTTAATGCAGTTATGTTTTTTTTAATGTAAGTTGAAATATTTGTTTGATTTATAAAATATAATATTTTATGTTATATTGTCTTGCAATTTATTTTTAATAATATTTATAAAAATTAAATTATGTTAATTATGTTGATTAAAACAAACATAAAAAAATAAAAAATAGAAAACTATGTGATGAGATATGATGGATGCAAGGGTTTGTGTGATGAGATGGGAGAATGATGTGGCGCTGATGTGGCAGACAGAAAGTATGTGAAACCGTGTGATGGATGCTGTTGGTCTTATTAAAAATACGAGACTTCATTTTCCAAAAAAAATTCTCGTTAATGCATCATTAATGAGCCATTAATATGTCATTAATGAATCATTAGTGAGCCGCCAAAGTTTCTTAATCATTGATTAACTTTAATCAAGAGCTAAGATTAGTTCTCACAGTTCTTGTATGAAAAACTGTTTTCATCCAAACCCTCCCATATATATATATATATATATATATATATATTACCCGCGCAATGCAGCGGCGTCAACTAATTTCTACTCGGTAACCTACTTGTTTTCGGTATTCATCAATACAATAATAACAAATAATTTTCCTTTGGCAAGTGGCAACTAACTTCATGTTTCTTTGTAATACCTGTATCCAGTTAGTACTAACATGTAATTAAACTATGACAATTATCATTTCATAAAAAGATTTATTTCTGCCATTTCGCTTGTGTTGAGCTTGCTTTAATTTAGTAAATAAATAAAAGCAGACTTAATGATATTGTTTTGAAAACCGGATCAATCCACCGTTTAATAAGACCTGTTAAATCACTCTAAACTAAACCGGACAAAACCGACCGGTTTAGTAAAAGCCGGAAAAACCGGCCAACCGGATTGAACCGGTTAAAAAATGCAAATGACTATGGATGAAATTTTAAGCTCCGTGTTCACCTTTATTCAACCATATATCACCTAACGTGTATGTAGAGGTGCACATCATCGGATTTTAATCCGATCCGGATCGGATTTTTTCGGTTTTTTTGGGACCGGATTTTCGGATTGTAACCGGATTTTCTCGGACAGAGGTGTAACTGGTTTCGTATGGATTAAAACCGGGTTTTCTCGGACAAAAGTGTAACCGGTTTCGGATCGGATTAAAACCGGATCGGATCGGATAAAATCAGTTGAATCCGCTCCGGTTTGAAAAAAAGCGGTTTTATAAAAAATCGGTTCGGATAGTTTTTACACAAAATCGGATATTTGGATTTTTTGTGCACCTCTACGTGAATGCTCTCCAATTTATAAGGCCTTTCCTCCCATAAACTATGCCTCAAGGGGCGACGTGGCATCAAACAAAACAAAACAATGTGTTTTTTAAAACCAATGTGTGATACTTTGATTTCTCGACACACATTAACAACAATAATTTTAATTACCTTCATGCTTGTATATATTGTTCTTTTATTTTTATCAAAATGTTTATAAACAATGACTGAAAAAAACATAATTTACGTAAATACTAGGCATATATCTTTTTGTAGAATTTGTTGAATTTTATATAATATTTATTAATGTTACATATGTTTCTTAACAATATAAACTAATATTTTGTCATGCGGTTCTTGAAACCGGTCTAACCAGTCCGACCAGTCCAACCAACGAACCAGTTAAATGACCGGTTTAATAATCGGTCCGGTTTTCAATACCTGGCTCAATGAATTTTGATTTATTAAGCTTGCTATACAAAGTGTTAGCAATTAAAAGATTTACTACTTGAATTAAATATTGAGCTTATATTGATTATTAGCTTTAATAAAAGGCTTAATAATGGACCCAAGGTAGATTGGGCCTGGGTTTGCTATTAAGGCACAAGCCCAAAAGAGAGAGAGAGATAGGTTGTCGTGTGTGTGTCTGCTACTCGGGAAGAAGGGACCGAATCCCTTCCAAACCTTCACACAAATTCCTTCACCAAGCTTGTAGAATCAGTTGCATCACTTTCAGGTATGAATCCTCACCCCTCAACAACCGATATTATGATAAATTAGGATTTAATCACGGGAGTTGAACCCTGTTCTTGTTTGCGACAGACCGAGAGCCAAACGCACAGGGGATCCGGATTTTAATGGTTTTAAACTGAAACAATGAATTAGGACCGATTTAAACAGTGTTTGTAGCATTACACAACTAGAATATCACTACATGGTTAGAATTTGGTTTGATTACTGAAACCATTGTTGTCTGTTCTTGCTTCAATCATCAGCCGATAACAAAATGAGGTCTCTAGACCTAGATAATCGATGAAACTGGAATTAATTTGGTAGATTTGTGCTCTTTGAAAAGGAGATTAACTTACAAGAATTTGTTTTAGGTGGAGTTAGGGATCTATAGAATCAAGAATGGATCAAAATGGTAACTGGTAAGGTATTAGTAGAGATTGGATTATTAAAGTTGGCAAATGGGTTTTATGAACTTTAACTGTTCTTTGGTTTATGAATCACAAATTAGTTGTTTTGGTTGAATCACAAATTAGTTGTTTTGGTTGAATTGCAAAATAGTTGTTTTGAATGAATTGCAAACTAGTGGTGGTTTTGAATCACAAAACGGGTCTTCTCTTGTTGATACTTGGATAACATATTGGTTTGAAGATGAATCACAAATTGGGTGATTAAGTTGAATCACAAATTGGTTACCATGCTTGAATCACAAATTGGTTCAAAGGGGGTTGAATCACAAATTGAGTTGTCTTGAGCAGTTGCAAACTAGTTCATTCTTATCAATCACGAAATATTTCATTTTTTTGAATTGCAAATTATTTCACTTCCTTAATTGCATATTAGGACAAAGTGACTGAATCACAAATTAGGCCAAAGTTCATTTTTAAAAGAATTGGCGGGAAAATTCACATCCCAACGATCTTGATTAGGGTTTTCTTCGTCAGGAATCTCCACATGCTTTCCCATTGTGTCAACTAACCAAATCTTTTTGTTTATGTGAACGTATTCTCACTCGATTCAGCTTTGCAAACTTGTTTATGTGAAGACAAAACGAATGAGCAAAGAAGAAAATCCACAAAGAATGAACAAGGAAGAAAATCCACAGGTCTCAAGAAGAACAACAAGATTATCATCTGGCTCCCTAAATGCGGTCGAAAGCCCTAGAAAAACCATCAATCTCCCATCTCTTACTCTTCGAGATCTCGTCTTTGGAGAAGAAGAACCCCTAACTTTTGACGGTTTGATTTCTAGTCTACCCGGTAGACGAAATCAAATCCTTGAAATTTTACGCCTATTAGGTCCGGTGGATTCTCCGTTATTTGTGTATTGTGGCCTATCGACCGGTAAAACAAGTACTATTCTTCAGGTTTTCCGCCACTTAAATCGGCCATTTGTCTACTCGAGTTGTAGAACTTGTTACAATGCCCGCCAGCTGTTTGAAAATATTCTCAACCAGCTATTGCTTCATAGAAAAAGTGAAATTAATGGGTATTCGAGTGCCAAGAAGTGTGAAAAGCAGGCTGATTTTGTTAATCTTTTGAAGGAAGCATTGAAGGGTGTTGTAGATGTTTTGAAGGGGAATATGAGAAAATCTTCTAGCTTAAAGATGGGAGCAGGAGCCAATGGAAGCATGGTTTACTTAATTTTTGATAGTTTAGAGGTTGTTAAAGATTGGGATAAGAGTGCTACCATATTGCCTCTTCTGTTTAAATTTCATGATATTTTAAAGGTTCCTGAAGTGGGTTTCATTTTTATCAGTAGCTCCTCGCTTGATACATATCATTCAGATACCGGTTTCATCGATCCCATATCTGTTTATTTCCCTGATTATACAGAAGAGGATCTCAGACAAATCTTCATGAGAAACCAGTCAAACCCAAAACTCCAGTCAGCTTTTCTTGAGTAAGTGATATAGTTCCTTATATGTAATATGTAATACTGTTCTCTTTTATGCTATATTTCATGATAGGTGACAATGTATCATATTTGAATGCCAAACTATGACTTCTAGAACTTACTATGGATTTTTTCCAATGACATTTGCACCAAACTCCTTTCTAGTTGCACATTTTAAAGGTAGTTTACAATTTGATGCGGTTTAGGTATTCCTTCTCAATTACCAAATATATAAGAGGGTGTTTGGATGTGTGCTTTAATATGGTCGCCATAATCATGTTTGAGCACTCCAATAAAAATGATGATGGATATGATAGATCAGTGTAGCATGTAAAAGTTCTTTTGCTGTAATGAAACTGATTATAGTGATAACGTAAAGCTTCCTACATTTTCTTATACACAAGCAAGTGATTATTTTTTTATTTTAATTCCACTTGGGAGTTGGCACAATTACTTTTAACACGCTCATCCAAACACCTTGAAGTGTTTTAAAATGTGATATTATTATGTCAAACAGCTTAGGTTGAATCATATCTTTTTGTTTAAATTTGAGGATGCTAGATGTGATTACTAGAGTTTCTTTTTCTTTCAAAAAAGTAAAAATTAAAATTCATTGGTCTTGCAATACGCAGTGTTGTGCTGAAGTCTTTCTGTCGAGTAACGAGAAGACTTGATGAGTTGAATACTGGTTTATCACCACTATTCAAGAAATACTGCGAACCTTTTGATGATTTGAGCGTTATCCCCAATGAAGAAACAAAAAGAAGACTGTTCAGTTGTCTTCAATCTCATATTGCTCCTGCTTTAAATGAGATATTCAGAGTCACATCTCAACCATTCATTGAAGGTGGAGGGAAGGAAAATCTGAAAAGAAAGAGCAGTTCAAAGAAATTAGGAACTGATTCTACGGATGGGATCGACTTCCATATGTCTACTTCTGCAAAATATCTTCTCATCTCTGCATTTCTGGCTTCTAGAAATCCCGCTACCCTTGATGCATCATTCTTTGATTCAACTGGTGGTGGTTCTAATCAAAAGAAGAAGAGAAAGTAAGCTTTTTGATAAGTTCCTAAATATGAAGTAGTGTGATATCATAAGTTATAACTCATTATATACTTTTTTCCACATTTTAGAAATAGCCAAATGGGACCCATGAAATGAAAATGCAACAGAATGTGGCAAATCAACAAATTACCTTTTGAACGGTACCAATTAACATTTATACGCCATGAAAAAGCATGAAGTTTCAAGTTTAGTATGGTAACCGTAGGTCATTATTTCGCATAACATAAATTGAACCTATATCTTGTTCAGTTCCCTTGGGAATAACATATGCCCCTTGAAACACTTGGATTAGGCTTATGTAGTACTTCAGAAATAAATAAATAATGATGCTGTAGAACTTGAACTATGAGATCTATTAAACGTTAGCATAAAAGGAAAATATCAAACAGTGACTGAAGTCACTGAATTAACTGAGAAAAATGATTCCAAATTTATTGCACTGTTTCTTTAAACTGATTCAGTCACAGTCCACAACAAATCACTGAAACATTCACACCCGTAATTTTACTACCACATACTGTTTACTTGTTTTTCTTTTATCTGTTTATGTGGCTGAATTTCTTACTACTCTTTCCTTTTATAGGAGCTCAGAAAAATCAAGGGATCTGAAGGAAGCTTCAGAACAAGAACTGTTCATGAAAGGCCCTGGAACATTTCCATTAGAGAGGTTGTTAGCTATTTTCCAGTGTATCACATCAGGTTCAGAATATTCACTTGAAGAAGACGAAGATTCACAACAAGAAATAGATTTAGGCAGGGATAACAGTCTTATGTCTGACATTTTATTGCAAGTATCAAGCCTTTGTAGTGCCAATTTTATAACCAAAGGTGGAAGTTGTCCTCTAGAGGGATCAACTCGATATCGGTCTACAGTTAGCGAGGAATTAGCTTTAAAAGTGATATTCTCAAACTTACATATGTGAATTTTTATAGACTTATTTATTGTGGTCGTGTTATCTTAATTCTAATTCTTTTTGTTTTGTTGTGCAGGTGGCGAGGAGCCTGAAGTTTCCACTTTCAAAGTATTTGTACAGAAGATAGGATACATGGAGAAAGCTGGTTACTTTGTCTCAAAAACCGTCTCACATTTTGACATACCAAGGTCAGATATTATGCAGCTTAAAACCAAATTTCTTTGTATGATTGTTAGAACAGAGCTTATTTTACTAAAACTTTTTCGGTATTTATTTGAAGTTTTTTGAATATTCCTTTTTTTTATTTTTTGAGACTCTTTTATGTGCCAAGGGTTGTTATTTTCGCCTCTTCATTTGTAAATATAGAATTTTAAGTCTAAAATTGTTTTATGACAGCCCAGACTTTTAAATCATATTTGGCATTGTATGATAACATAACAAGGTATTAGGGTAAATGGAGAGCGTTCCCGGTACACGGCCTAACCATTATACCTGTGACCATTTCTGCATCATCCCCCTAGCCATCCCTAATTGAAATCCACCCATCTTTGTTCGGTTTAACAGCATTAAACATCATCTGTGAAGCCATTAGTAAGAAAATCAATAAACACAAAAGAGGGAAAACTAATATCTATAATTGTATTTGACACATTATTGGTTTCATATAGGCAACCAACAGAAGCGGAAGAAGACGAAGGAACACCACAGAGGAGAGGTTAGCGGACGAAGGGAATGGGGTCTGACCTTAGATATCCAATTTCAGGGGAAATCAATGAAAGGATGCCACCCAGGATTTTCTCTTAGGTTGATGCCATATTGATAAAGTGGTCTTTCTAATGTGCATGCTGCCGAGTGCCTTCATAGGACGTGTCACTTCGGGCTTTTCATTGCTTCTCGAAACAAAATCATCTGCAATAGGTATACCGATGCCAATTGTAGTTGTTTCTTTGGCAAATGGACGAAGTGGTCCACATGGTTACTTGTACTATAAAAGGGCTTAGGCTTGCCATGCACATTCTTTTTTTCCATTATGTCCAGTTAACTAAATTTCCTTATAAAGGAAGGAGACGGTGAGTATAAAAAGAAAAGCAGAAACTGAAGTCTTGGAAAGTCAACCCAAAAGTCAAAGTAAAACACACCAATCGCTATTCAGAGCAACCAAGAAACAATATCTTAAACAGGTTGGGTTGATCCGTTTATTATTTTTTTCCAACACAACCAATTGAGAGTGAACAAGGTATATCAAACCCGTGCGTTGCATCGGGTGCTATTCAAATAATCGTATTTTTAGTAATTTAAGTTACACATAATATTATATATACATAGACAATATTTTAGTATAACATGAATCTAATGCATTTGCCGATTATATAATGTACATAAGGTTACATGACCTACTAATTTTATAAATTATGTAACTTATATAAACGTAAGAGTAAAACGTTAAAATTAATTAAGAGCTATTGTAGGAGATAAAATGTATTTCGTATAAAGTGAAGGGTCAGAAATGCAAAACTATTAAGGGTAGAAAGTGAAAAATTGAAATAAATAGTAAATTTATTTTAAAAATTGATATAAGAAGATAATTAGCTTCAATCGTCAATTGTTTTGATGCAATGGGTTGAGTTGGCTCATTAGACTTTTGCAACTCTTTTGTTTTTCTTAAAAATCCGCAAGTACACAAGGGGACAACCAAACCCCTTTGGCATGATTCTATATGCTCAAATATAAGTAGCAGGGATAAGAACTAAGTTTATTTAAAAAACCCAAGAAACAATCTTAACCATTAGATTCATATCAATGGCTGTAATTAAAATTTGTTTTTTCTTTAAAAACAGATAATAAATAGACACAGGGGGAAGTTTATATAAGAGCCGTTTTATTACGAGTACTTTGAGTACCATTTGTAACCGTCATTAATGAGGTGTCATTTTTATTGGTTATTGATATAATTGTAACACCGGTTTCACAAGCTTAAAATTAGAGTAAATTGAAACTTTATTTACACAAAAGGTTTGCAGCGGATCAAACCACTGATTACATAATAAGTATCGTTTATCGACTTGGCGATCAAGAACAACGAATCAAGCCAAGTCCCAAAAATATCAGCCAGTGTTACCACTACGTACTGACCATCGTCACAAGTATCAGAGTTAACTACTAGTGTTCCAAAAGATATGTACATATAACGCTACCCACAGCAACCCGCCTCGCCAGGCCATCTGATCACTAACCTGCGAAAAGGGAATTATCACGAAACATTAACTACACTAGCTAGTGAGTACAGATATCACATAAGCACCAATAAACATGCTATCACGTCACAATAAGACACACAATGCTAAGCTATCACGTAGCGGTGTGCCGACATGTCAGCGGGATCATATCTTGCGAGGTAGCTAGCCTGGCTCAACGATCCAAGCTGGGGAATCAGTCACCACCAACCGCATCGGTGGGGGAGCGAAGAACAGCCCACCATCACGTTTGAGCCAGTAGGACTCCGTTTGGATTTGATCATAGATCAAGATCCTCACTGTATGTCAAGGAACGGCGGCCTGCAGAACCCTCTGGGATTCGGAATTAACCGTCGAATCCCACAGACCCGGAATTTACCGTCGAGTACCGTTGATCCCGAAAAACACTCGAGGATCCAGCCGCGTTAGCAAACTGACCTCAACCACTGCGTTTGTCCGGACAGGAATCATAAACACGTTTGACCCATAGGGTCCATAATACGCATGCGTAACAATATCACAGTTTATATCACATGGTATCACATATATCACTATTTCACTGTATCACTATATTACTGTATCACTATACCTCGCGCGTTCACATATATACACATGGCACGTATCACAGGCACACAATAGCCCTACTTACTGAGTCTCATGGGAAACTGATACTCACCTCGATATCAAAGGAGACAGATATGGATCCGGGAATCCCAAGAACACACGGAGTCGTCCGAATCACCTAACACATTAGGTTTAGGCTTGGTTATCACATACACATAGCACACATAGGTTAAAACACAAGTTACACAAGCTGTCAGGTTTGGACCCCTGCTTGCGATCGCAAGCAATATCTTTGCGGTCGCAAGGGACCTTCCAGAACAGCCAGGCGATCGCAAGGATACCCCATGTGATCGCAAAGGTTCCTTCTTCCCAACTCATGCTTCCGATCGCAAGGGACACCACCTTTTGATCGCAAACAAGATTCTAGGGTTGGTTACGATCGTAAGTTACGTACCTACGGTCGCAAACCTTATTTCCTTCGCTCGTAAGCGGTAATCATCACAAAACAGACCCATACGATCGCATGGACCTACCATACGATCGCATAGCACAAACACAAGGCTTACGGTCGCAAGGACCAAGCCTTACGATCGCAAGGACCAACACACCCCTTACGATCGCAAGCACTATGCCTTGCGATCGCAAGGAACCTCGATACAGAGACCTTCGTCCCTGTTTTTCTGCACAGCTCCGAAAACACCATTTTTAACACCAAAACTCGATTGAAACCAGATTCAATCGTTTATATACTTCATATAACATCTCTAAGACCTTATAAACACATTTGACACAATTAAACAACACAAGAACACATCAAACACCATCCAAATGGTGTATTCTCATCAAGAACACAAAAACTAGATTTAGGGAGAAGAAGACTTACAACAAGGAGATACAAGAACAGATTAATCACTTCAAACACAGATTCACAACCCTTAGCTATTGATTTCTTTGATTCCTTTCAAAAACTTGAGAGAATATAGGTGTGTATGCTCTCGTATGTATGTATGTGTGTTATTGTGTGTTTTTGTCAAAGTCAGGAGATAAGAACAATAAGGAACCGACTTTGGTTGCTTATTTTAAAACACGGGGTATTTTGTTCCCCTTTTTAACTTAAAATTTAACACACGCCATCTCGTTTTACCTAACGGGGATATCTACGGAATCATTACGCGAAACCGTATAACACGACATCACTTTTAGACACATTTGACACTTTTCACATAATCACATTAATTAACACAATACACGTTAGTCATACAAAACACTTAACTAAAATTCACTTAAAGTCACAGTACAAGTACCAAAACACATGGTACAAGTCCCTACTGCTAGACCCATTATCAGGGTGTTAATTTAGTCCAAGATTGGTTCTCAACTTCTCATAATAAAAATGGTTCTTAAATAAAACTTTCCCCACATACTCACACACACACATTCTTAAATAAAACATTTTATTCGGTATTGAGCTAATTTAGGTAAAGGTTCAATCGAAAACTGTTTTTCGTAAGAGAATTATTTTTAACACCGTTAATAACTATTAATATGGGTAAATAAGTAAAGTACAGGATGTAAATAAGTACAACACACAGCTAACTAGGGTGTACATGTGGCTTATTGTAAATTACTACAACATTTTACATGGACTTCACATAAGCTAAAGCCTCTTAATTATTCAATACCACACAGATTTAAGAGCTAACCATGTATAGTATACACCTGGATAGTTAGCTGCTGTAACATGCACCACATACATGTACTTTTCCATCACTTGGGCACAAGGATGGCACCAATTGCGTCAAGATAGCTTCCATATATCCCATGGAAGCCAAAAAACTTAGCCGTGTTTGCTTTCACAGGCAGTGAGAAGTTTTCACCCCTCGGGCTACCAAAAACACAGCTTTTCTTGTTTGTCTTGAAGCACAACGAAGTGATCACCTTATAGTCAGCCATATTTCCGACTGTTCCGCTCAATTCAATGATCTCCTCATCCGGCTGAATATACATCTATATATATATATATATATATATATATATATATATATGTATTTGAAATAAGACCATAATTAGTTTATATATATATATATATATATATATATATATATATATATATATATATATAGTAACACAAATATGCATGTAATAAAAAGTAACGAATATATTTACTATATATATTCGTATGTATATATATGCTCGATTGACGACGTTCGTCAAAATATATACCTCTTGAGAACGATGACCGCCTTCACCACCATACTTTGGAGATTGACGTTCCTTATGAAAACCGTAGGGTATGTACCCAAACTTGATTGAATCAATGCATGAACCACTTCGTACGTAGATTTTGATGATGGTACCGTCTGGTTTGAATGTAAATTCGTAATTTCCACTATTTCCAGAACCTCCCCATGGTCCTACTTGCACACCGTCCTGTTTAATTTAATTACTTGCACTCAAATTATTAATTAAGTCCATATATAAAAGGGTTTAGTTCACTAAAATGTATTTTAATTTGTCAAATTTTGCTATTGTTTATATCGAACTTTAAAAGTTTCTATCGTGTGTATCAAACTTTTAATTTGCTGCTATTGTATGTATGTTAAATACATAAAAAAGGAAAAAATGGTATAAGTTTAGTACATACAATAGAAAGTTTAATATACATAATAGCGACAAATTAAATGTTCGGAATATACAATAGAAAATTCTAAAGACCAATACACACAATAGGCAAAACATGACAAGTTGGATACATTTTAATGAACTAAACCCTATATAAAAACAAACCTACGTACGTAGTATTAGTTTTTTTAATATGTTGTATATTATTGGTAGGGAAAATTACCATTTTTGCCAACATACTATTCACCTTTTTCCAATTTTACCAACATTCTTTTTATTTTATCAATTACACCATTACACTTTTAATATTTTTCCAATTTTACCAACATTCTTTTTATTTTATCAATTAGAATGGTAATCAGAGTATATTTGGAAAGAAGGATTGTATATTGTGTATATTGTATATTGTATATAAAACGAGAGTACAAAGGAGTATATATAGAAAATAGATACACTATAACCCCCTAGAATACATTAAATGAGGCATATGTATCGACTGATAACACCATATGTTCTTGAAATGTTTAGTTTACGGTTCAACTAGAAAACGGTAGCAGATTTGGAAAGAACTACTGTGTAAAATAATATATCTAATTTATATATAATATATATATATAACATAAGAACCATGGATAGCGATCAAACCCTGGCACATGTCCTTTAACTCTGAATTACGTAATTGACCTCCTTCATGTTGGCAGCGGAGGCCCCAAAAGGGTGGGCTACCCATTATATAACATGAGCACTAGGGATAAGTAGGGGTGAGAACGGTTCAAAAACCGGACCGGACCGGAAAAACCCGGACCGGACCGAAACCCGAAATGTAGAGAAAACTAGGACCGAAGACGGGACCGACAAGCCCCGGTTCGGACCGGTCTTGGTCCGGTCCGGTTCGGTTCGTCGGTTTTTTCGGTCTTTTAGTTGTTTTATACATTGTATCAAACAAAACCGGCCCGGACCGGACCGGACCGAAACACGAAATTTATAAAAAACAAGGACCGAAGACCGGACCGACCAGGCCCCGTCCTAACCGGTCTTGGTCCGGTACGGTCCGGTTTTTCGGTTTTTTCCGGTCTACCGGGCCCCATGCTCACCCCTAGGGATAAGTTAATATAAAATTACCAATTACTGATTAAGATGGAGATATTTTTATTCTTGACACATGATTAATGGAGCCATGAAAAACATCGAGTAATATAAATAAGGCTTAGGAAGCAACAGAAGGAGCTTACACTTAAATGTGAACGGAACAATGAATGAGGTTGAATGAGCAGCAATCTGGTATATGTTTCAACCATCGCAATGCTAGGCACATGCTGCATATTTCACATGGAAAAGAAAATCATAAGAACATAATTAGACATGTTTCAACTAGTTCATGTATAAAAAATGCTATCATATGCCAAGCCACGTATAATACAACTAAGACCAACAAGATAGCAAATTAGCAGCTATCTCCTGATCAATTGTTATATAAAAACTAGCTTGTACCAAAACATATATCATATCAAGATCTTTGGCACTTTAAGAAGACACGTGGTACATAAATCTAATTTTCAGTAACAATGATGGTAAAAAGTCGTATGAATTACCTCTCCAGAGAACATAGCTTCTTCCATCTGAAAAGCCAACTTCAAACACAAATGAATTGAGAATCCTGACAACAATGATATTGGTACAGGATGAACTTCGAGCATCACTGATATTCTCTCATTAGACTGTAGATTTGGTCCAGGTAGTTCTGCATGTCCCGCAGATTTAAACCAACTCATTACCGTGTCAGAAGCAGGTTGTGCCATTGTGTAAGACACAACCCAAAACATGCCAATTGATCTGTCATCCAAATTTATGTAATTCATCATATGATCCCCTGAAAATAATCCAAAAATGGTCAACCGGAATATTCACCAATGTGATTCATACATACAAGTAATATTTCTGAACAAGAGATGTATACCTTTAGTTACTTGCCTCCACCATTCATCTATTTGCTTTCCTTTCTGTAGCTGCTCACTATTCAAATACTCCCGGGTAGAAGAGTTGAGTGACCATATGCGAAGATTCTGACAACTACTAATGAAATCAAGCAAGATACTTTGCGCATTATTAGGATCAGAACTACGATCTTCTTTATGAAACGACAAAACTTTTCGTGTTGTTTCCACCTAAAATTCATACGTTGTTAATTTGAAGTTAAATGATTAAAATAGAAAAACTGTGTACGATTGGTTAGCTTACTAAGCATGAACATATATACCTTTCTAGAGTCTGTGTTTAAAGCATGCATTACAAGCTCAACCCGAATAATCTGTGCAAGCAACCATGTAACATGATTTGTCCTGAGAATCTGGTGATCATCCTCAGCTAGGCGTAAAACTAACTTGTCCACAAAATCAACAAAATCTATGCAACCACTTTTCACAAGGAAAAAGAATACATCTGAGTAGGTAAGCCAATCCTGCCAGCAATTTATCTCTGCATCGATGTGGGAAAGAAAAGTCATGGAAAAGGTTTTGCAAAAGATATATAATTATGAGATCACAAAACCTTGCCTGAATTTGTTAACCTCAAGAGTTCAACAATTCTATCAATGTTTGCCTCACATATCATGTCTGAAGTAAATACAGCACCAGGAGTTGGCGCTTGTGGGTGTTGGCGGTTACATGGTGCCACAAGAAGCACGCGCCTCCACCAATCAGGTGCTGGAGTACAACGAAGAGCATGTCTGATACAACGTAGGGCCCGCTCCCAATCCAAACTTCCTTTTTGAATACATACAGCAATATCCTACACATTTACCAAGTGATATAAGTGTTCATGAGTAAACTTGAGAGAAAAGATAAAAAAATAAATCATGAGCAATTAAAATGATCAAAGTGATCACCTCCCCATGCAGTGGTTCTCCAAGCACGCTTGGATATGTAATAGGCGAATATCTCATATTCATGGCTGCTTCACCCGATATATTAGTTGTAGCCTGAGATAGAAGGCGTTGATTCCCAAATGTCGGGCAATGAATATGTTGATCCAACATTTGCATGTGCATAGCCATCATATCTCTTCTCCTGTGAATCTCTAAAATAAGTGTAAATAGTGCCTCGTCATCGGATATATTTTGTAAAAATTGTAGTCCACTTCGTACTAATTCATAAAAGGGCACACGACATTTATTATCGTCAACCAAAAGCCAAATCACATCTAAACAATTGTGTAACCATTCAAATAACGCCTTATCCCGTTTCCATGATTTTATTCCATCAATCTCGTCACTCCCTTGTTGTTGCTGGTCCCAGTTAACCAACCAATTCATCATGTGGTTGAAAATATCAGCATGAGTAGATGGTTTTAAATTGACTTCTAATGCAGAGAATATAATCTTGCAGCACAACTGGCGCAAACTGCTTATAGCATTATCTCTTGTTACCATGCTACTTCTTGAATGGTGGCCAGTGTTGTTAATATCAGATGATTTTACAGGTGATAGAGGTGTAGTTAATGGTTCATTTGCTGATTGAGACGGGGATCCAATTCCATGAACTGACATCAAGGGAGATGCAGGACTTGAAGATTGAAAATTTGAAGAAGTTGGAATTGTGGTGGATGATGGTAACATTCCATTTTGTGATAAAGAGGTTGAAGAGACAGCAGGCTGTGGTGAAGTTGTAGAAGTGATACCAACTGACATCTCTGCAGAAGAAACCGAAGAAAGAAGAGATGGTAGAAAAGTATCCCAATTTATGTACCCGATGGTGTATAAATTACGCAAAGCAAAAAGAATAAATTCGGCCCTTGGTGCATGGTTACTACACTGAATAACCAGAGAAATAAGCACAGATTCTGACACGGATCGTAATTGTTCCCGGTCCTGAAAATTTTTAAATCTCAACTATCAATGGTTACACTACATGTAACTCAGACATGTAATCACATTTTACTTAAAAAACTTACGGGAAATTGATTCTGAAGCTGCTCAAAATCTACAAGAAATTGTTCATTACGTGGAGGAAGATCTCTGTTTAGAGCAGTAACTCGCTTCTGTGTCTTGTTCCTGTAATTGATATCCTCATCACTAAGAAGTTCCAATACTCTTTGGTATGCAAACATGATATGAAAGAAAATCGCTTCACATAATGAGCTAAACAGAAGTACTCCATTACAGTTGCTAACATATTTCTATGAACGGAAGGACAACTAACAATTTGCCCTAAAATAGCCTCTAAGACTTCTATTAGTGTAACAATGTTCAAGCAATCTATTAAGGTCTTGTGTTCAGTCACAAAATCACATGCTTTACTTTTTAGGTCTGATTAATCATCTAAGGAATAAGGCTGGAAAATGTTTAAATTAGCATCTAAGATCTTCCCTATCAGGTCAGCCTAATTATCTCAATCAAATAAACTGCATTTCACATCAACTCCCTACACCAGTATAGTAATTTCGATCACAAAGTTTTGTTTTTCTAGAACGTCACGAAATTGATGTATTAAATTGAAACTTAAAAAAGGGTTTAACGTACGGAGGTTCTCGGACCAACTCGTCTGACTTTTCGCGTCCACTTCTCTGCAAAAATTGAAATTCGATAAAGAAATATTCAGAGATTGATCGAGATATGAGAATTGAAAAGTGCGTGTAGAAGAATTTGATCATTTCTTTAATAATAAAAAAACGAACAGTATCCTTTGCAATGAGCAAGGGAAGGTTGTTTCCATATGATAAGGAGGTGATAGAGAGTAGTAGCATACACCGAGGTATAGATTGAAGAGGTCGATTATAGCCGGTCGGGCGGGATGGAACTGGAAAGCCCTTGAAGCAGCAGCTCGGTGGTGGCTCTGATCCGCCATGTCTGCCGAGTTTGGTGATTGAGTGGTGATGGAAGTCAAAGAACCACCACCACCGCCACTAGCTGTCGGAGCTCCGAACATATAATAGATCAATCGGAGTAATCCTTCGCCGTCGCCGTCGCTGTTGTACCCAAATTCACAGCATCAATTTGGTAAGCGGAAAAAAAGGGTTTTAGACTTTTCTTTTTTATTTTTATTTTAGACGACTAGTAGTTAATAGTTTTAATACCCTAGCATTGTACACGTGTAATGCGGCGGCGATCACAATAGTTTGTGCTCGATAATATATTTGATTTAAAAAGTAGGGTATGATATGGAAATACGATGTTAGTCAATCTATCCATGTATTTACAACCTTTTCTGATTTCTTTACTTTGTTTTTTTTTTTACAATCAACCATTTTTTTAATTGTTAAAATAGTTTTTGAAAAACAACTAAAAAAGTATTATTATTGAATAATTAGAGAAAAAGATATTATAGCTTTAAAATTGTATTGATGTAAGTAATTTAGCCATAATAAGATAAATTAAATCATTTTTGTGATGTTTAATGATTTATTAAAATAATAATTACCTTAAATTTATTTGAGATAATCAAGGAAATTATTGGTTAGGCTATTGCTTTAACTCTTTGTATCCTAAGCAAAAATATTTGTACTACTTAAAATTAAATAGTCTTAAAATTTTTAAAAGAGAGAAAGTTAAATGCTTTATAATGTAGTATAAATTATTTTCAACTGGTTTTTTTTACAGCTCCTAAACTGTTAAACTCTTAACAGCACTTGAACTAATTATCTTATCTTTGTCTACTGTTCACATGATCACAATGGTTGGTAGCTTATAATTTCAATTTTCAAAGGTAATTTATTTTTATCAATTAAATTTTCATACTTTTCTTATTACCCACTAAATAATAACATATGAAATTTATTAATACAAAATAGAATTATATAAAACCTCTTTAAATTATAACCATTCACAATGATGTTGATTTATGTTGGTAAACAATGAGATATTAAATTTGTTTAATAAACACCTTTGTTTATTCATTTGTTAAAATTTTATATTTAAAGTATTTGAGATTATGCATACATCTTTTTCCCTTTAATAAATTATATGATCAGCTATAACAAAACGTATATAGAATAATAATGGTAAGTTTTAATTGTAAAATTTTACACAGTAATACTTAAATAATCACTTTTTTGATAATTATATTAATTATGTGGAGTCAATTACAAAGATGGTACCTGTGGTTTGTGCTGAATTTCACATTCAGTCCTTTAAACTCAAAAATTACACTGATAGTCCTTATGGTTAACGTTTTGTTTCACTTTTAGTCCTTTAGACTAACTGATGTTAAAGTTGACCGTTAGTCAAAGGGTAGGCTAAGGTGCTGTTTGGTTGGATGGAATTCAAGGGATTTTGTGGGAATTGGAATCCAATTCCTAGCAAATCCTTTGTTTGGTTCAACTTTTGCTAAGGAAAAGGATTCCTTGGTGAGGCTCAAATTCCATCAGATGGGGGATTTCATAATCCATCCAAGTTTGGATGGAATCTCAAATCCATCAACCGCAGACAAAAAAGACACCTTGCCTCTGCCTCGACGATTTTGACCTTCACCTGTGCCTTGCCTCCGACGACACAGACGGCGACGACTCCGCCGGCAGACGACGGTTTAGGGCTTCGAACTTCGTTCCCAAATCTAGAGTTCCGACAACAGACGACGATTTAGGGTGTAACACCCGCGTTTAGGGCCTAGTTGTTTCGTGGCGGTGGTAAGTTATTTAATTGTTTATATTAGTATATTTGATTGTTTATAATTATCTGCTATTTTTTTATATATTTATTTGATGCTTACTTGGTATTTAAATTGGACCGCGGGATAAGAGGTAAAAATATTAGTTTAATATTTTTATATGTTATTGGTAGCATATGATTCGTTTTTATACTAGGGTCCCGAATAATACCTCGTTGCTTGTTGATGACTTGAGTAGGACCGCTTTATTTAGGTTTCTGTATCTCAGATATCAGTATTTGCACTGTGTAGTGTAATATTTTCAGTCTTGACCTATATATATAACATTTGTATATGTTTGTTTTCGTTTTGGTTCTGGCTGCATAAGAGAAGAGAGAAAAGAACCTTTAACACACATTCACAACTTGAGTCTGTAATTCTGTTTTCGAGTTCTAAAGCGAGGGTTAACGTTTGGATTTCGAGCAAGAGGTGATGTTGTGTTGTTTATGTCGAGTTTTGATTAGGAAGTTCTTGAATGTTGAATGTTGGCCGTGCGAAGTGGAGTCCACTACGTGCGTAGTGACTCCATTACGTGCGTAGTTAGAAGCTTTAAAAGATGAAAATCTGAAGTTAGAGATTATGATGAAGAGAAAAGATGATTTGATTAATGATTCGCGCGGATTGAAGACTTATCAGTCCCGTGTGTGGGTACCATTGCTTGGAGAGCTTCGGGGTTTGATTTTGGCAGAGGCTCACAAGTCAAGATTGTCTGTTCATCCTGGTAGCACGAAAATGTACAACGATCTTAAAGTGCTGTATTGGTGGCCTACTATGAAGACAGATGTTGCAAAGTTTGTGGGAACGTGTCATATTTGTGCTCAGGTCAAAGCAGAGCACCAGAAACCTTACGGGTCTTTGAAACAATTGGAGATACCAGAGTGGAAATGGGAACACATCACGATGGATTTTGTATCCAAACTTCCATGTACCCAGCGGAAACATGATAAAATTTGGGTGATTGTTGACCGTTTGACGAAGAGTGCTCACTTTCTTGCCACCAGTGAGACAGCTTCACTCAGCAGATTAGCTCAGTTGTACATCGATGAGATTGTATCACGGCACAGTATTCCTCTTTCTATTGTTTCTGATCGAGATCCCAGATTTGTTTCTAACTTTTGGAGGAGTTTACATCATGCATTGGGGACGCGTGTTAATTTGAGTACAGCTTATCATCCTCAGACAGACGGTCAGAGTGAGCGTACTATTCAGACACTTGAGGATATGTTACGCGCCTGTGTGTTAGAATATGGTGGGTCTTGGGATTCACACTTGCCTTTGATTGAATTTGCGTATAATAATTCTTATCACTCGAGTATCGGTATGCCACCTTATGAGATGTTATACGGTCGTCGCTGCCGTACTCCTACTTGTTGGTTAGAGGCAGGTGAGAAACAGTTTGCGGGTCCCGATATTGTTCAGATGACAGCTGAGAAAGTTGCTATTGCTCGGGAAAAGTTGAAAGTTGCCAGAGACAGACAAAAGATGTACGCAGATCCACGCCGCAGACCAGTTACGTTTGTTGAAGGTGAGTTGGTTTATCTGAAAGTTTCTCCGTGGAAAGGGGTTATTCGCTTTGGGAAACGTGGGAAACTAGCTCCACGATACATTGGTCCGTTTCGCATACGACAGATAGTCAACGACCAGACTGTTACTCTTGATCTTCCACCAGAGTTAGCGGGTATTCATGATACTTTTAATGTCTGTTACTTACGTAAATGTAATGTTGAGGATGAAAGTCAGATTCTCCCAGTACATGATCTGAAAGTTGATTCGAAAAAGCGATTAATAGAAGAACCAGTTGAGATAGTTGATCGTAAAACAACGAAGCTTCAGAGGAAAGAGATTCCTATGGTTTTGATTAAATGGAAGCATAGTTTGGGTTCAGATTTAACATGGGAGACCGAGGCAGACATGAGGAACCACTACCCTAGCCTATTTGAGCGCGATGAGATTCCGGGGACGAAATCTTCTTTAGGGGGAGAGATTTGTAACACCCGCGTTTAGGGCCTAGTTGTTTCGTGGCGGTGGTAAGTTATTTAATTGTTTATATTAGTATATTTGATTGTTTATAATTATCTGCTATTTTTTTATATATTTATTTGATGCTTACTTGGTATTTAAATTGGACCGCGGGATAAGAGGTAAAAATATTAGTTTAATATTTTTATATGTTATTGGTAGCATATGATTCGTTTTTATACTAGGGTCCCGAATAATACCTCGTTGCTTGTTGATGACTTGAGTAGGACCGCTTTATTTAGGTTTCTGTATCTCAGATATCAGTATTTGCACTGTGTAGTGTAATATTTTCAGTCTTGACCTATATATATAACATTTGTATATGTTTGTTTTCGTTTTGGTTCTGGCTGCATAAGAGAAGAGAGAAAAGAACCTTTAACACACATTCACAACTTGAGTCTGTAATTCTGTTTTCGAGTTCTAAAGCGAGGGTTAACGTTTGGATTTCGAGCAAGAGGTGATGTTGTGTTGTTTATGTCGAGTTTTGATTAGGAAGTTCTTGAATGTTGAATGTTGGCCGTGCGAAGTGGAGTCCACTACGTGCGTAGTGACTCCATTACGTGCGTAGTGATCAATGAAGAAGATGAAGTCGATGAGTTTTGGTCGCACGAAGTGAGGTTCATTTCGTGCGTACCAGTGCCCATTGCGTGCGAAGTGGGTTAGCCACTTCGTGAGTTTGAAAGTTCAATACGTGCGAAGTGTGATCATTTCGTGCGAAGTGTGATCATTTCGTGCGTAGTGATTCAGACGTTAATTCTGTAATTTTATTGCTTGTAGCCAATGAGAGTTGTCGCTTTTGTAAATTGGAATGTAATCCCAATTACTGACTAAGTTATGATGTGTTTCAGGAAACGAGAAGGCTCAGTGAAATTAGACAACTGAGCTTGGTGTGTTGGAGAACACAGGTGAGTGGACTTTAATTCACTAGTGGTTTTAGTTGTAACTGTTATGGTTACTTGAATTTTATACGATTAATCATGCGATAGACTGTTTAGTCTGATGTGATTACTTGACTGGTTATGTGATGATTATTGAAATTGTGTCCAAGATATGAGTATCAAGGCATGAAATTGTGCTCATGATGTTTGTGGCAGAGGTCAGCTAAGCGTGGTTTTGGGCTGGGTCAGTTGCTTCTGGTTAGGCAGTTTTAGATCCTCTGTTGCATTTGTTGTAGCAGAGGGGGTTTAACTGTGCCAGTTAGCAGATGGCTATCGGTAGATCATTGTTATGGCCAGCATTGGTCGTAGGCTCGGCAGAGCCGCCGGTCCTTTGATATTTGAGATAAACTGTTCTTGTGATCGTTGTGGTTCAGCTTTAATTGCTTGTGGCTTGATTTTCATTCACTTAACTTTGTGCTAATTCCCCACCCTAACTCTCTGTTTCAGGTTTTGAGGGCACGGTAGGTTGCAGCTTTTGTGTACAGGGAAAGTTTGACCGTAGCTCTGATATTTTGGGTTTTAGAATGATGAGCCATACTTTATGAAATGTTTTGTAACACTAAAGGAAGTACTGTATGTTTGTACAGTGTTGGTTTTAACTTTTGATGTTATTTCCTTTTTAGTTTTATAACGTATTACTTCCGCTGTGATTTAAAAAAAAAAATATGGCTTGTATTTTTGCGGTGTTACATAGGGCTTCGAACTTCGTTCCCAAATCTCGAGTTCAACGACAGACGACGACAGACAACGATTTAGGGTTTCGACCTTCGTTTCTACGACAGACCGACGATTAGGGCTTCGACGACGGCAGACAACGATTTAGGGTTTCGACCTTCGTTTCTACGACAGACCGACGATTAGGGCTTCGACGACAGGCAGACGACGATAGGGCTTCGACGAAAGACGACCGACGACGAGTTCCCTGGTGGTTGTGGTGACTATGGGGTGGTGGTGTTGGGTGGTTGTGCCTGGGGTTTCGACCCAGGGTTAGGACCGACACTTCAAGATTCAAATTCCAGGTTTGTTACCAAACACACATCTAAGGAATTGGAATTCAAAATCCAAATCCTTTGGGATTTCAATTCCTAAGGAATCCAAATCCAATTCCTTGAAATTCATCCAACCAAACAGCACCTAAGGGTATTCTGGTCATTTTCCATCTTATACCTAAACAAGAACTGCCCCACTTATCCCTAACCAAACACCTTTTTGCCTATTTTCTTTTTCTTTATTCTTATTTTACTTTCTAATTACATTTAACCATATTAAATTTATTATTCAGTAAAATAAATTACATAATTATTCTTTAGTTTAAATTAAAACAAATTTGATATGGGTTTCTTTGTATTTAAATAATTTAAACAAATCTTAATTTAAACAAATCTATTGTGGATTAGTTTGTATTTATTATTATATCTGATCTGGGTTTCTCTAAAAGAACATTCAAAGTGTTCAAATAAACCCTAATCACAGATTGGGGAAGAACACAACAACAACAAAATTCGGAAAAACAAAAACCCTAACCGACCATAACAACAATTGGGAAAAACAAACAATAAAATAACTATCAGATTAGAGAAACAAGAAGAAGGCGATGAATTATCAACATCTCCACCACTGCCGGCACTACGTTCGCTACCGCTGCTTACATACACCGGTTCACGCCGATAGATCTGTGGTAGTGTTCCGACCATACACCAGTTCTCCGCCGCTGTAGTAGTGTGACGCTCAACTCTCAGATCTGTGGTGGTTCAGATTTGAGGTGGCGGCGGCGGTGCAGATCTGTGGTGATTCAGATCCCAGGCGACGGCAGCGATGCAGATCTGTGGTGGTTCAGATCTGGAGGCGGAGGCGACGGCGGTTCAGATCCGAAGAGAGAGAGAGTGAGAGAGTGGGGAGGTTCAAGGGAGAGTAAGGCGGTGGTTAGCGATTGTGACGACAGTAGACGACGGTGGTGCCATAGACGGCAGTGGTGGTTCTACTGGTGGGTTATTCATCTTTGTTTAAAGAAAGATTTAGGTTTGGTAATAGGAGAGAGAGAGGGTAGGGGTTATAGGAGAGGAAGAGAGATGAGAGTGGCGAAGGTGGTTTAGCGGCGGTGGTGGCCGGCGGCGGTGGTGGTGGCAAGTCTGGAGGCTGCTCTTGGGTTCTTGTTTAAAGATTAAAGAGAAAGAGGATGAAAGATTAGAGATAGAGAGAGGAGAGAGGAGAGACGAGAGAGAAGGGTGATATAAGGAGGGTGAAAGTTGGTGTTTGGTAACAAGAATTAGGGTAAATGTTGTTTGGATATTATGTTAATAGGTAAATTGTGGTTGGTAACAAGGATAATAAGGTAAATGACCAATTTACCCTTTGACTAACGGTCAACTTTAACACCAGTTAGTCTAAAGGACTAAAAGTGAAACAAAACGCTAACCATAAGGACTATCAGTGTAATTTTCGAGTTTAAAGGACTGAATGTGAAATTTAGCGCAAACCACAGGGACCATCTTTGTAATTAACTCTAATTATGTGACTTGATTGGTAAAATGACCAAAAAGAACATTAGCTGGATTTCATTATATTTTCTATATGATCAGCTATAACAAAACGTATATAAAATAATAATGGTAAGTTTTAGCTGTTCAAAAAATAATAATGGTAAGTTTTAATTGTGAATTTTTACATCATAATAATTAAATAATCAGTTTTTTGATAATTCTATTAATTTTGTGACTTGATTGGTAAAATGACCAAAAATAACATTAGCTAGATTTCATTAGATTTTCTCAAGGCATACTTATGCAATATCATACACTTTATAATTGATCTTCATAATAGCATTTTATCGTCATAGATAATTCTTTAACTCTATGTTTTATTCTCTTCAAAATATAAATAATTTACTTTTAATGCTACAAAAAGATAATTAATGAAAATCTAAAATAAATTTCTAAATGCAATTCAAACACCCTCGTATACATGCTTGTGCGTCCATTTGTATTCGTATATCAACAACCATATAATAATAACATCAAATTCCATCATATGGGATAGGAGATATTGGATGTATATAGTTATACATTTATCTGGAACGCGATGTTGGATATGTTTCTCTCTATTTAAGGTTGATAATTTAAGCTTTGATGTAAACATAAGTATAGATCTAAAAGGGTGTTTGTTAACCATTCGGAAAAACTTCTCAAACAACATATCGTGTATATCATCTTAATAAAAAAACAGAGCTTTCTAAAAAAGTTACAAAATTGTATTAAAGTGGAAACTATGATTATAATATTTGGTTACTTCTTAATTTTGAATTGTTTTCAAGATATTGTTATTGTTTACTTTTATTTCTCTTATATTAATAAATTATATAATATAATATTGACATGTTATATATGTTTTAAGGTAGCCTCTTACTATGTATGTGCATCTAAAAAGGATGTGACACTTGTGTATGTATGTGTGAGTTTGTGTGTGGGTATGTGTGGGGGAGGGGTAAAGATCCATATATAACCACTTTTAAACGAAGAAGCTAATAAATTATTATTAGTGAATCATTTAAATAAGTAAAATAATAATTTACAATCTGTACTTAAGAAAAGCTCATCACTCACATTTCCCTGCAGCCTCCCCATTGATTTAAAAATGACACGATAAATGTGCACTATTAACTACACTAAAGGTATATTAGCTAATGAAATAATTTTGAGAATACTAGATATTACTATGTGTTTAATTAAATAATAAAATTTGATTGTAATCGCTTCCATTACAATTCATATTCTAATCTTTCTAAAGTAATCAAGTAATAATTTTGTAATCGTGATAACCAAGCTTACAATTTGGTGACCAAGTACAAAATCAGTTTACAATTTTTGTAATCGTGATAACCAAGTATAAAACCCAACAATAATTTAAGAACCAGCTAATTTCTTAAATACTTTATTTGATTTGATTAAGTTTGAATTTGAAGTCTTTAGTTTTATTCTGCTCATTTACGTATTTTTTTTTAATTTGCAGAAATCGAAGAGAAAAGTGAAAACTATGTTTTCATTTATTCAAATCAATTGGACTAGAAAATAATAAAAAAAATCATACCCTTATCTAGTTTCAAGACCAAGTATAAAAACAAATACCCGTTTTGATTGAAAGTTTGATACGTACATGCCTTAACATGTTAGACATATTTAGGATCTCACTGGAAAGCTATTTCAATCATGAAGGCAACGAATAAAGAAAATTTCATCCTTTTACGAGTCAGATTTTCTAATTAAAAAAAAAAGCCAGTCCTTGATTTTGGTATCAAGTTTGGAGCTTCATGGTTCAATCAATAACCTTTATGCCATAACACGCATGGGATGCTTTGTTAAGGAAAAAGTTGTTATGGTTAATTGTGGAATACCCCGGTTTCTAATGCAACATTATTAATAAAGTGAGAGTGTTAATTATAATGAGCGATTTTGTGTTATTGTTATTATATAGAGAAAATGACTTGATAAGGTAATTTGGAATATGGGAATTATGGAAGGGTATATAAGTTCAAATTATGCTTAGGTGCACTTTGTGTTTTGTGAGAGCGACCGAGTACAAAAGGAAGAAGAACAAGAGAAAACCTGCACCAAATTACTCGATTCTTGGTGAGGTGTGATTTATTGTATTATTGTGATCAATTACATACCATTTATATGTCAATTGATTAAGTTTATGGGATTTGAGTAACAATTAGACAGTTCGAACAAGTGGGGAAGAACCAAGAGTATTACATGGGGTTAGAACCCTTAACTATTGATGATAATGCAATTCATCGATAGGGGTTTAATGAAACGATGTTAGTGTTCTGATGCGTCAAGAATCTCATTACTTAATCAGAAAATGAATACGTTTGATTATGAGCCAAAATAAGTGTTATGAACATGAATCATAAGCCTTGAACTGAAGTATTAATCGTAAATTGGATGATGAGCATGAATCATATATGGTAAGCAAAGCTTTAATTGCAAATTAGTGGGTTGAGTCCCTCGGGGATTCCCTAATCAAAAAGTGCTTGGAGACAGTGAATCGTGAATAGAATCGTAAACGGGGCAAATGAAAACTGTAAAATGAATAAAAAATCTAGTACAACAAACGCAATAGAGAACCGAGGTACGTGTGATGCATCGTAAAATGAGAATTAGACTAGAATCGAAAACTTCATGTTTTACTTTGTAATACTTGTTTCCAGTTAGTACTAACATGTAATTTTACTATGACAATTATCGTTTAATAAAAAGATTTCTTTCTGTCATTGCGCTTGTGTTGAGCTTCCTTTAATTTAGTAAATAAATAAAACCAAACTTAATGACACTGTTTTGAAAACCGGACCAATCCATCGTTTAATAAGACCGGTTAAATCACTCTAAACTAAACCGGACAAAACCGACCGGTTTAGTAAAAGCCAAAAAAAAAACCGGTCAACCGGATTGAACCCGTTAAAAATTGCAAATGACTATGGATGAAATTTTAAGCTCCGTGTTCATCTTTAAACAACCATATATCACCTAACGTGTATGCTCTCCAATTTATAAGGTCTTTCCTCCTATAAACTATGCCTCAAGGAGCGATGTGGCATCAAACAAAACATCACAATGTGTGATACTTTGATTTCACGACACACATTAACAACAATAATTTTAATTACCTTCATGCTTGTATATATTGTTCCTTTATTTTTATCAAAATGTTTATAAACAATGACTGAGAAAAACATAATTTACATAAATACTAGGCATATATATTTTTTTGTAGAATTTGTTGAATACTAATGTTTCATATGTTTCTTAACAATTTAAACTAATATTTTATCATGCGGTTCTTGAAACCAGTCTAACCGGTCCAACCAACGAACCAGTTGAATGACTGGTTTAATAATCGGTCCGGTTTTCAATACCTGGCTCAATGAATTTTGATTTATTAAGCTTGCTATATAAAGTGTTAGCAATTAAAAGATTTACTACTTGAATTAAATATTGAGCTTATATTGATTATTAGCTTTAATAGAAGGCTTAATAATGGACCCAAGGTAGATTGGGCCTGGGTTTGCTATTAAGGCACAAGCCCAAAAGAGAGAGAGAGATAGGTTGTCGTGTGTGTGTCTGCTACTCGGGAAGAAGGGACCGAATCCCTTCCAAACCTTCACACAAATTCCTTCACCAAGCTTGTAGAATCAGTTGCATCACTTTCAGGTATGAATCCTCACCCCTCAACAACCGATATTATGATAAATTAGGATTTAATCACGGGAGTTGAACCCTGTTCTTGTTTGCGACAGACCGAGAGCCAAACGCACAGGGGATCCGGATTTTAATGGTTTTAAACTGAAACAATGAATTAGGACCGATTTAAACAGTGTTTGTAGCATTACACAACTAGAATATCACTACATGGTTAGAATTTGGTTTGATTACTGAAACCATTGTTGTCTGTTCTTGCTTCAATCATCAGCCGATAACAAAATGAGGTCTCTAGACCTAGATAATCGATGAAATTGAAATTAATTTGGTAGATTTGTGCTCTTTGAAAAGGAGATTAAATTACAAGAATTTGTTTTAGGTGGAGTTAGGGATCTATAGAATCAAGAATGGATCAAAATGGTAAGGTATTAGTAGAGATTGGATTTTTAAAGTTGGCAAATGGGTTTTATGAACTTCAACTGTTCTTTGGTTTATGAATCACAAATTAGTTGTTTTGGTTGAATTGCACAGTAGTTATTTTGAATGAATTGCAAACTACTGGTGGTTTTGAATCACAAAATGGGTCTTGTCTCTTAATCACAGATTGGTTGTTGATATGTGAATAACAAATTGGTTTGAAGATGAATCACAAATGGGTAGTTGAATCACAAATTGGTTACCATGCTTGAATCACATATTGGTTCAAAGGGGGTTGAATCACAAATTGAGTTGTCTTGAGCAATCACAAACTAGTTCATTCTTATCAATCACGAAATATTTCATTTTTATGAATTGCAAATTATTTCACTTTCTGAATTGCAAATTAGGACAAAGTGACTGAATCGCAAATTAGGCCAAAGTTCATTTTTATAAGAATTGGCAGGAAAATTCTCATCCCAACGATCTTGATTAGGGTTTTCTTCGTCAGGAATCTCCACATGCTTTCCCATTGTGTCAACTAACCAAATCTTTTTGTTTATGTGAACGTATTCTCACTCGATTCAGCTTTGCAAACTTGTTTATGTGAAGACAAAACGAATGAGCAAAGAAGAAAATCCACAAAGAATGAACAAGGACGAAAATCCACAGGTCTCAAGAAGAACAACAAGATTATCATCTGGCTCCCTAAATGCGATCGAAAGCCCTAGAAAAACTATCAATCGACCATCTCTTACTCTTCAAGATCTCGTCTTTGGAGAAGAAGAACCCCTAACTTTTGACGGTTTGATTTCTAGTCTACCCGGTAGACGAAATCAAATCCTTGAAATTTTACGCCTATTAGGTCCGGTGGATTCTCCGTTATTTGTGTATGGTGGCGTATCAACCGGTAAAACGAGTACTATTCTTCAGGTTTTCCGCCACTTAAATCGGCCATTTGTCTACTCGAGTTGTAGAACTTGTTACAATGCCCGCCAACTGTTTGAAAATATTCTCAACCAGCTATTGCTTTATAGAAAAAGTGAAACTAATGGGTATTCGAGTGCCAAGAAGTGTGAAAAGCAGGCTGATTTTGTTAATCTTTTGAAGGAAGCATTGAAGTGTGTTGTAGATGTTTTGAAGGGGAATATGAGAAAATCTTCTAGCTCAAAGATGGGAGCAGGAGCCAATGGAAGCATGGTTTACTTAATTTTTGATAGTTTAGAGGTTGTTAAAGATTGGGATAAGAGTGCTACCATATTGCCTCTTCTGTTTAAACTTCATGATATTTTAAAGGTTCCTGATGTGGGTTTCATTTTTATTAGTAGCTCCTCGCTTGATACCTACCATTCAGATACTGGTTTCATCGATCCCATATCTGTTTATTTCCCTGATTATACAGAAGAGGATCTCAGACAAATTTTCATGAGAAACCAATCAAACACAAAACTCCAGTCAGCTTTTCTTGAGTAAGTGATATAGTTCCTTATATGTAATATGTAATACTGTTCTCCTTTATGCTATATTTCATGATAGGTGACAATGTATCATATTTGAATGCCAAACTATGAATTCTAGAACTTACTATGGATTCTTTCCAATGACATTTGCACCAAACTCCTTTCTAGTTGCACATTTTAAAGGTAGTTTACAATTTGATGCGGTTTAGGTATTCCTTCTCAATTACCAAATATATAAGAGGGTGTTTGGATGTGTGCTTAAATATGGTCGCAATAATCAAGTTTGAGCACTCTGATAAAAATGATTATGGATATGATAGATCAGTGTAGCATGTAAAAGTTTTTGCTGTAATGAAACTGATTATAGTGATAACGTAAAGCTTCCTACATTTTCTTAAATATAAGCAATTGATTATCTTTTTATTTTAATTCCACTTGGGAGTTGGCACAATTACTTTTGAAAGGCTCATCCAAACACCCTGAAGTATTTTAAAATGTGATATTATTATGTCAAACAGCTTAGGTTGAATCATATCTTTTTGTTTGAATTTGAGGATGCTACATGTGATTACTAGTAGCTTTTTTTCCTTCAAAAAAGTAAAAATTAAAATCATTGGTCTTGCAATACGCAGTGTGGTGTTGACGTCTTTCTGTAGAGTAACAAGAAGACTTGATGAGTTGAAGACTGGTTTATCACCACTATTTAAGAAATACTGCGAACCTTTAGATGATTTGAACGTTATCCCCAATGAAGAAACAAAAAGAAGACTGTTTAGTTGTCTTCAACCTCATATTGCTCCTGCTTTAAATGAGATATTCAGAGTCGCATCTCAACCATTCATTGAAGGTGGAGGGAAGGAAAATCTGAAAAGAAAGAGCAGTTTAAAGAAATTAGGATCTGATTCTACGGATGGGATCGACTTCCATATGTCTACTTCTGCAAAATATCTTCTCATCTCTGCATTTCTGGCTTCTAGAAATCCTGCTACCCTTGATGCATCATTCTTCGATTCAACTGGAGGTTCTGCTAATCAAAAGAAGAAGAGAAAGTAAGCTTTTTGATAAGTTCCTAAATATGAAGTAGTGTGATATCATAAGTCATAACTCATTATATACTTTTTCCCACATTTTAGAAATAGCCAAATAGGACCCATGAAATGGAAATGCAACGGATTGTGGTAAATTAACAAATTACCTTTCGAACGGTAACAATAAACATTTATACGTCATGAAAAAACATGAAGTTTCAAGTTTAGGATGGTAACCGTATGTCATTTTTTCGCATAACAAGAGTTGAACCTATATATCACTTCCCGTGGGAATAACATATGCCCCTTGAAAAACATGGATTAGGCTTATGTACTTCAGAATAAATAAATAATGATACTGTAGAACTTGAACTATGAGATCTGTTTAACTTTAGCATAAAAGGAATATACCAAACAGTGACTGAATTAACTGAGAAAAATGATTCCAAATTTACCGCACTGTTTCTTTAAATTCAGTTACAGTCCACAACAAATCACTGGAACATTCACACCCGTAATTTTACTACCACATACTGTTTACTTGTTTTTCTTTTATCTGTTTATGTGGCTGAATTCGTTACTACTCTTTCCTTTTATAGGAGCTCAGAAAAATCAAGGGATCTGAAGGAAGCTTCAGAACAAGAACTGTTCATGAAAGGCCCTGGAACATTTCCATTAGAGAGGTTGTTAGCTATTTTCCAGTGTATCACATCAGGTTCAGAATATTCACTTGAAGAAGACGAAGATTCACAACAAGAAATAGATTTAGGCAGGGAAAACAGTCTTATGTCTGACATTCTATTGCAAGTATCAAGCCTTTGTAGTGCCAATTTTATAACCAAAGGTGGAAGTTGTCCACTAGAGGGATCAACTCGATATCGGTCTACAGTTAGCGAGGAATTAGCTTTAAAAGTGATATTCTCAAACTTACATATGTGAATTTTTATAAACTTATTTATTGTGGTTGTGTTATCTTAATTTTAATTCTTTTTGTTTGTTGTGCAGGTGGCAAGGAGCCTGAAGTTTCCACTTTCAAAGTATTTGTACAGAAGATAGCATACTTGGAGAAAGCTGGTTACTTTGTCTCAAAAACTGTTTCACATTTTGACATACCAAGGTCAGATATTATGGAGCTTAAAACCAAATCTCTTTGTATTGATTGTTAGAACACACAGCTTATTTTACTAAAACTTCTTCGGTATTTATTTGAAATTTTCTGAATATTCTTTTTGTTGATTTTTGTGAGACTCTTTTATTTGCCAAGGGTTATTGGGATTCTCAAGTAAATTATCATAAGTTCATAACATGTTTAAATCTTGACAAGGTGTAGGGCTTTCACTAGTAAAAGTCTGTACTTGTTTAGCAATTTGGTGTTCTTATCTTCTCACTTGTTCATTTGTAACGTAGAATTTTAAATCTAAAAATTTGTTTAATGACAGCCCAAATTTTTAAATCATGTTTGGTATTGTATGATAACATAACAAGGTATTAGGGTAAACAGAGAGTGTTCCCTGTTTAATGTACACGGCCTAACCGGTATACCTGTGACCATTTCTGCATCATCCCCCTAGCCATCCCTAATTGAAATCCACTCATCTTTGTTTGGTTGAACAGCATTAAACATCATCTGTGAAGCCATTATTAAGAAAATCAATAAACAAAAAAGAGGGAAAACTAAATTCTATAATTGTATTTGACACATTAATGATTTCATATAGGCAACAAACGGAAGTGGAAGAAGACGAAGGAACACCACAGACGAAGGGAATGGGGTGTCACCTCAGGCATCCAATTTCAGGGGGAATCAATGAAAGGATGCCACCCAGGATTTTCTCTTAGGTTGATGCCATATTGATAAAGTGGTCTCTAATGTGCATGCTGCCGAGTGCCTTCCTAGGACGTGTCACTACGGGCTTTTCATTGCTTCTCGAAACAAAATCATCTGCAATAGGTATACCGATGCCAATTGTAGTTGTTTCTTTGGGATTTGCACAACAAAGAAACACAAGTCTAAGAGAAAGTGTAGTGAAGAAGTCTTAATAACCAAGAAAGCCAGTTATTTAAGGGTTTCATAACCAAGTTGGCAAATGGGCCAAGTGGTCCACATGGTTACTTGTACTATAAAAGGGGTTAGGCTTGCCATGCACATTCTTTTTTTCCATTATTATGTCCAGTTAACTAAATTTTCTTATAAAGGAGACGGTGAGTATAAAAAGAAAAGCAGAAACTGAAGTCTTGGAAAGTCAACCCAAAAGTCAAAGGCACATGCCTTGGTGGAGTTGAGCTCAATCATGCGGGTATGAGAGTTATGCATCCTCCCTCCTAGACTTTGTTCATCAGGTAGTTATAAATCAATGACAGCAAATTAAAACACACCAATCGCTATTCAGAGCAACCAAGAAACAATATCTTAAACAGGTTGGGTTGATCCGTTTAATATTTTTTTTTTCCCAACACAACCAATGGAGAGTGAATTAGCTCCAATCGTCAATTGTTGCAACGGGCTGAGTTGGCTCATTAGACTTTTGCAACTCTTTTGTTTTTTTAAAAAATTCACAACTACACAAGGGGACAACCAAATCCCTTTGGCATGATTCTATATGCTCAAATATAAGTAGCAGGGATAAGAACTAAGTTTATTTAAAAAACCCAAGGAAACAATCTTAACCATTAGATTCATATCAATGGCTGTAATTAAAATTTGTTTTTTCTTTAAAAACAGATAATAAATAGACACAGGGGGAAGTTTATATAAGAGCCGTTTTATTACGAGTACTTTGAGTACCATTTGTAACCGTCATTAATGAGGTGTCATTTTTATTGGTTATTGATATAATTTAATCAAGTCCAAGATTTGTAAACTTTCCACACACGCATTATTAAAGAAAACATTTTTATTCGGTATTGAGCTAATTCAGGCAAAAGTTCAACCGAGAATTGTTTTTCGTACGAGAACTATTTTTAACACTGTTAATAACTATTAATAGGGGTAAATAAGTAAAGTACATGATGTAAATAAGTACAACACACAGCTAACTAGGGTGTACATGTGGTTTATTGTAAATTACAATATTATTTTATATGGACTTCAAATATGCTAAAGCCTCTTATTCAATACCATACAGATTTAAGAGCTAATCATGTATAGTAAGTATACACCTAGCTAGTTAGCTGCTGTAACATGCACCACATACATGTACTTATCCATCACTTGGGCACAAGGATGGCACCAATTGCGTCAAGATAGCTTCCACATTTCCCATGGAAGCCAACAAACCTAGCCGTGTTTGCTTTCACAGGCAGTGAGAATTTTTCACAACTCGGGCTACCAAAAACACAGCTTTTCTTGTTTGTCTTGAAACACAACGAAGTGATCACCTTATAGCCAGCGAAATTTCCGACTGTTCCGCTCAATTCAATGATCTCCTCATCCCGCTGGATATACATCTATATATATGTATATATGTATTTGAAATAAGACCATAATTAGTTTATATATATATACATATATTTAGTAACACAAATATGCATGAAATAAATATATATATGCTCGATTGACGACGTTCGTCAAAATATATATATACCTCTTGAGAACGATGACCGCCTTCACCACCATACTTTGGAGATTGACGTTCCTCATGAGAACCGTAGGGTATGTACCCAAACTTGATTGAATCGATGCATGAGCCACTTCGTACGTAGATTTTGATGATGGTACCGTCTGGTTTGAATGTAAATTCGTAATTTCCAGAACCTCCCCATGGTCCTACTTGCACATCCTCCTGTTTAATTTAATTACTTGCACTCAAATTAATTAATTAAGTCCATATATAAAAGGGTTTCTTTTTTTTTTTTTTTTTTTTTTCACTAAAATGTATTTCAACTTGTCACATTTTGCTATTGTTTATATCGAACTTTAAAAGTTTTTATCGTGTGTATCAAACTTTTAATTTACTGCTATTGTATGTATTTTAGATACAAAAAAATATTGATTATCCACGTGTTTTTAGCATTATAAATACATTTAAAAGTGTGGAAAATTCTAATCAAACGTGGAGAAAACAAGTGTTACAAATTTCTATCAAATATCTATATTTTAAAGTGTGAAAATTATAGTAAGAAATCACATTTATTATTGTGGATAAATTATCAAAAAATTTACATTACTAAGCGTGAAATTTTTGAAAATAGTTCTAAATTTACAAAAGTCCATGCCTTTAAGTGTTCATTTCTTTAATTCTCCATTTATTAATAAACTTACACATTTAAAAGTGTGCACTTTTAAAATCAAATCTACAATTCTACACATTTACAAATGTGAAGTTTTTTATTTGTCTAACAATATCTATATTTAAACTAATATTCACAATTATAAGGATGATAAATTCTAGAATTTTTGCACGCTATTTATGAAACGTGGAGAAATGACATTTTTTTGTAGTGATAGTAACTAGTTTATTACCCGTGCTTTGCAGAGTGAGCTCATGGTGAGTGATATTTTATATGTTACGCGTATAATATTATTTGTAAGTAAAAATACTAAATAAAAGTAATTATAAACTTATTAATTTTAAATTGATTGAAAGATAAAATACGCATCCATCCATATATTAATAAAAAAGATTATCAACATACTTCACTATATACAAAAGTTTATGTTAAGTTAATTAGATCCCAATATATAACGATAATAATTCAAGTATATTTAGTAAATTTCTTTTTTTTTGAACTACAACTCTCAACACATGTTAATATCCTTACATTCTCGTCAAACGAACACAACATTACTTTAGTACCAGACCCGCACCTAAACGTCATCGTGGGAAGCGGCAACGAAACTCACAATACCAACAACACAATACAGAACATCAAGACAAAACAACCTAGGGCATCTACAGCTACACAATACCATAATAACGTCAAACCGTAGGTGGCACCAACACACCGGCTCCATCCAGTTTCGCAACATCCAGGGTTATCGAGTCACCCAATACATGTAACATCCTAAATTAGGGCCTAGTTGTACCAGGTTGTACTGTGTGCTTATACACTTGTACATTGATTTTAATCAATGTATTTTGTTGCTAAATGTGTTGTTTGTTAATTGTACGTGATAAAAATGTGTTATATAAAATAGTTATGATAATAGGTAAAATTGGTATGTTAGTAACAGGTTTTAGACAAGGGTTCCAAATATATCCCCGTTAGGTAAAACGGGTAAGTGTGGGATAAGTTGTAAGTTGAAAAGGGGAACAAAATACCTCGTTTGATTTAATTAGACCACAAGGGTCGGTTTCCTTCTTCCTTATCCCCTGAGTTAACTCAAAACACGGTACACACACACTAAACACACACACTCTCTCGGTTACACTCACACACCACAAACTCTTGCTAAATTTTGGAAGAATAGATCATAGAAGGAAAGTTGTTTGTGATTTCAATATCAAATTCGAGTTCCAATTGCTGCTCTTCCATTGATTTGTAAGTTTTCTTAATTTAAAATCAAGTTTTGTGTTCTTGAGAGAGATTCACCATTTTGGTGATTTGTGTGGTGTTTTGATGTTGTTCTTTGGTGTCAAATGGTTTCCTAAGCTCTATATGATGCTAAGTAACATGTATGAGATATTAAAACCGAGTTTTGATCGATTTGTTGGTAAAAAATGGGTGTTTACAGTCGCTGTCGAAGAACAGGGACGAAGCTTACTGTAACAGGGTTTCCTACGGGCGCAGGAAGTATTCCCTGCGGCCGTAGGAGGTTGTCAATGGCACTGCGGCCGTAGGCAGGATTCTCTGCGGCCGTAGTAAAGTGTTTTGCATGGTTTACCACCTACGGGTGATGGAAAAGAAGCCTGCGGGCGTAGGTACATAACCTACGACCGTTGGTACCTAAAGAATCACTCCTACGGGCGTAGGGTATGGTCCCTTCGGTCGTAGGATATGGTTTTTAGGAAAGGAACTCTTGCGGGCGTAGGATGTACTCCTACGGCCGTAGGAGGTGTTTTGGAAGGTGCTACGGACGTAGGACATGTCTACTGCGGCCGTAGCAGCTTTTCCAGATTGCCTTTTTCTTGTTGTTTGTTGTATGTTTACGTAGAAGCATTGATGATACTTTTAGACGTTGACTGAACCTACACATGATGTGTTAGGTGATTCAGACGATTCTGTGTGCTCCTGGGATTCCCGGATTCATATTTGCCTTATGTGATCTCGAGGTGAGTACCGGTTAACCTTAGGTTTCGTGATAAACATGTTATAACCATGTTTAAGGTAAGTTATGGTTTATGTGTGGTTAAATTGCTATGATATACGTTGCTATGCACTTATGTTAGGCTTGAGTAGGCCAATCATGTTATAAACTCGGTATATGCTGGTATTATGGCTTTTTGTAGGCCAATATGTATGTTATGGCTTTTGTAGGCCAATATGATATGCTATGGCTTGAGTAGGCCAGTTATGTTTATGATGCGGCCAGAGTCGGCCAATACGTGTTCGTGCCGGCACTTTGTTATTGTTGAGGTACGGTGATTCGCGGCCGCGGATCGGGTTCTTGCAAAACCCCGTGCCTCAACCAGGGGCTCTCATAGACTTCCCCGCTCGTTAAAGGGGCTCTCATCGGACTTCCCCGCTCGTTAATGCAATGGTGGACTGCTACCCGCTTCCCCCACCGGCGCGATATTATGGATGTGTTCGGTTTCCCCCAGTTTGGATCATTGAGCCGGGCTCACAACCCTGCAAGACGTGACTCCTCCTGGGCACCGGAACATCACTAGCTGTTTGGATAGACTTGTTTGTTACTTTGTGATACCTTCTGCATGCTATAGCATTTTTGTAACGATACTTATGTTAAATCGTTACTCACTAGCTATTTATAGCTAACCCCTCCATGTTTATGTCCAATGTACAGGTAATTAGCTGCTGGTGAGACGGGGTGCCATGTTTTGGTTTGTACTGCCGAGGTTTTTGGGGAACACTACTTTCTGGTTGTTTTTGTTAACTCTGATCTTTTTGGGTAATGGTCGGCAGATATTTGGTAACTCCGCTGGTGGTTTTGTTTAAACACTGATACGGTTTATGTAAATAACTAAATTTAGCTTCCGCTGTGTTTTGTAAATATATCTTTTGGTTAAACGCATAACTATATTTTATAAAAGTAAGCTTGTGAAACGGCGGCGTTACAATACACAATAACATAACAACGTCAGACCGCAGGTGGCACCAAACACAGCACCCAAGATGCTACATTAGATCAGAACCGAGAGAAACAGCAGTAGAGCAAGACCGGTCACAACTCCCAGCAGCAAACATACCACAAAAACAACACACCATCTTGCATAAAACATAAATTCACAAGTTCTGGAGCTTGAAAGGAGGACTTGCATCAGCTAAAGAAAGATGGCCTAGCAAGACAAACAGAGATTGATATGCCCCCCTTATCACACCTCGATACCAAGGAAAGTGCGCACCCTCGGCAAAAAAAATGTTACCCCAACACTAGCCTAGGACCATGGCTATGAGACGGGGAAAGCAAAGTGAGTGTGTGCAATCAGACAGTGCCACCATATTGCGCCAGAATCGAAATAGCCACAGTCTCTAATCTACCTACACCACCCTTGTACCACCACCCCAAACCCCTCCCAAAACAAAGAGTAATGACGATAAAGATTCCGATCCAACTGGAGACCAGATAGGGGAATTGTCTAGATTTGACCATTGCCCTGCCACACTAAAAGTAACAACCTTCGCCAAAAGAATCATGGCACCCGGTTATTACACAAGGAAACTCAGAGGCTTAAACGGGTCCCTAGGCTTACTCTCGGAATAAATATAAATTCGAGAGCTGTCGACAGCTCAGAAACTCTCACCCCTCCTTCACACACACCCTCGATTCTCACATATACTTTGGGCACGATTTCTACGAAAAAATAGCTGGCTCAACGGGTTATATAATACCAGGAACCCAAAAAACTCCCAACCCACCTCCAAACCTCCATCACCAAGTGTGCCCTACTCAACCCTTGTAACTTCCAAACCTATTATTGGCACCCCTTGGACTTCGAGCCACTAACACCGATCACCGAAACCACCTACTCCATATATGCCCCTCTCATAACCGACCCATCCCACATACACTAAGCCCTCCTGACACAAGCAGCATATGGTGAACAACTAACGATACCTGAGACAAAATACCTCAAGAGGGACTAACCCCAGACACTATACTGAATCACATCGTATGTTGAAACCCACACACCACAACAGTGACTGAAGACCAAAATATACACGACAGAGATCATCCACACCCTATCGAACCTAAACTCACACGCCCAGACCCAATATACTGTGACCATCCACTACTACCTGACCCTTTTTTGTACAGAGACCACCCGACACACGCCACGAGCAAGGTGATTCTGCCCCATCCACTTCTACCTGGCCCTTTATACAGTGACCACCCATAATGGCACAACACAATAAAGTATTGCAACCCCACGAGAAGACCGTCAGAAGACAGCGGAACCAAACCTGTTGAGTCCCTGTCGAGACCCACAACATACCTATACCAAGCATACATAATGAGTAAGCTATACCTGCAGGAGACACATACCACCCATACATGCCATACATTGACCACTAAAACATCTGTACACCACGGAAACCTACAATCACAAGTACTGGTAACCTGGCATAGTTAGTTGGCACACATAACAGATTTACTCCACTTAGAAAACACCGTATTGCACACATACCCATACGTACCAATCTAACCCATACAACCCTACCCCGCGCCTTACACCACCCAACCCTACACCCAAGCTATCCAGGGCGCCGTTCTACCCATACCCTTTTTTGCTAGGGCATCTGCCTCCCTATTCAACTCACGAGGTAAATGTAGTATCTCAAACCCTACGAAGACCTTTAAGAGATCTTTAATTCTACCTAACACATCACCCACCTCCTGAGACGGTTCGACACACCCAATGACTAGACTAACAACTAGCCTAGAGTCAGTATAGAGTTTAATAGTGTCAAAGTCTACTACTTTGTTGCTCCTCAAGACCAGAAGCCCGAAATATAATGCTTCCATCTCGGCTACCAAAGGGGAACACAAAGTGATTGATTTTGAAAAAGCACCAATTAGGCTTCCGCTGTCCGTTTGTCTAAACACACCCCAATCCCCGCTCTACCCGCAAAACTACTCACTGACCCATCACTATACAAAACGCAACCACCAAACCCCTTTCCTACAGAACTACTGCTGAGCTTGGACAACAAGTTATCACCCCTTAGAACCTCCACCGGTCTAATACACATATCTAGGGAGGACCCTGCTACCGACGGCCATTTCGCGAAACACCACTGGCCAACTCTTATCCACACCAAATCAACCAATCTCTCATAGCACACTTGTTTATTATTGAACACTAGATTATTCCTTTCTGTCCATAGTGTCCACATCACTCCATACAGTACCAGCATCCACACCTTCCTAATCCACCTACTTTTGCACAACTTAGGCCATAACTCCACTAGGTCTACTACACTCCTAGGAATCACCCAAACGATGCCTACCGATCTCATCACATTAGACCATACCTCCCACGATCTATAACACTGTAATAGCAAGTGTACCGTGGATTCGTTCTCTTGGCTACAAAAAGGACACACATTCTCACTTGGCCTCAACACGCCCCTCCTTACTAATTCCGACCTAATAGGGATACTATTCCAAACCGCTTGCCACACGAATAGGCGCACCTTATGAGGTCCCCAGTGCTCCCAAATTTTAGCTACACCATGTACCTCTTCTACCTCATGAACCTGGTTTACCAGGCTACCCACTGAAAATTCACCACTACCTTCGAACTTCCATGACACCCTATCCTTCTGATCTTTCTGCAGGCATTGAGAATTTAGTGTATCCATAAACTCATTAAATACACCAACTTCCCAATCAAAGACCCTCCTCCTTAAGTTGATTACCCACACCTAACTCGAGCCCCTCCATTCCCCAAAAGTGCACACTTTACCTTCTTTTTTAACAGCAAGCGCGAAGATTCTTGGGAACCTGCTCTTTAAAACTAACCCTCCACACCATCTATCATTCCAGAAATCAAACGAATCACCCTTACCTAACATGACCACAAAACCCTCATTAATTACATTACACAACGAGTGCTCAGAATTACAAACCGATGCTATATTCCTCCAGACATATGACAATTTGCTACGAGACACACCTAACCCCCTAGCCCCTAAGGAGACGTCCCCATACTTACATTTAACTAAATTCTTCCAAACAGAACTCTCCCCATTCCAATAACGCCAAACCCATTTAGATAGCAAGGCTTGATTCTTCAACCTCAAGTCACCAATCCCCAAGCCCCCATACTTTTTAGGCTTCTAGATTTTGTTCCAAGCCACCATACACATACCTTTCCTCTCCCCACCTTTTGACCACAAAAACTGTCTTCGTAGTTTCTCTAGTTCCTTATACACCCCAACCGGCATACTAAACAAGGACAAATAATACACTGGTAAATTGTTTAATACTGACTTAATCAAAGTGATCTTACCAGCTTTCGACAAGAACCTTGTTTTCCACACCTCCAACCTCCTCTTCACATTCTGTATCACCGGGTCCTAGAAGGAAAACTTATTAGGGTTCCCTCCTATAGGTAAGCCCAGGTAAGAACATGGTAAGTTACCAACCTGACAACCTAACAACTCCCCTACTCTAGACAGTCTCTCCTCACACACATTCACTCCGTATATTTAGTAATTATCTGTCTTATACATAAAACCTCTTTTAGTTTTTTAAAAACTAAACTTTCAGATTTGCAAACTTATCATAAAAGGAAATATCTTTATGTTATAAAAATATAAATAATCTATATATACTACATTATAAAGCATTTAATACTTTTGCTTAAACTCTTAAAAATTAAGTAAGATGAAATTACTGATATACCCTCATTTAAACCTAAAAGAAAACAACTAAATGGAGTTAATTATATTCTTAATTACCATTATAATAACTAAACATTCCATAATTAATAATATTTTAAAAAGTTAAGTCAACACAAATTAACTTGTAACCTATAAGATACTATAACAATTTAAATAAAAATTAATAAATAGTCCAAGCAATAAAGAAATTGAAAAGTAGAAAAAAGTATAGATGTTGCGGATAAAAACTATTCAACATCATCATAGTGCGTGAATATGATACCCCCTATTTTATCGAAAATAAACATATTATCGAGTGAGAATTATTTGTCGTCGCCGCATTGCGCAATTACTATGCTAGTGTTGTGAAATACTTACATTCACAAGGAGATTTGAATACATGTTTATCTATTAAAATAATTAATTTACTAAATATTAAGGTTATTTAACATACTAATATAGAAGTGATATTATTAAATAAAATTTATTTGTTTATAATAATTACTTAACTATAAAGAATAAATAATTATGGTAAATAGTAAACAATATATATAATACTTTATCGTAGATAGATATATTTATGTGGTGATAATAAATATATTGTATCGTAAATAATAATTCTTTATCGTAATTCGTAAATAATAATAGTTTATTGTAAATAGGTAATAATAGAATGGTGATAATATTGACAAAATAAGTTTAAAAAAATAGAACTATTTAAAAATAATGGGATAGGATAAAAATATTAAATAATTTATTTAAAATATTTCAAAATTCTTACAAATAAATAAGTGCATCTAATATTCTCTTTTAGTTATAGATATTGATTACATATGAATCATATCATATATAGATCTGTATTTGTTTCATATGTTGCGACCTAATTAAGAGAAGAGTACGTACCGTTACTCCCATTTTTCGATCTAGCTAGCTTGTGTTGCTTTGTACGTTTGTCATTTTTGTTCCATGCATGCCGTGTATATATAGTCATATGGTAACGAGGGTAGTAATGTAACTTTATTCTCCCAAATATTATCTTCGATTCTTGTTCCTACAAAACAAATTCTAAGAATTTCTTTTATTAGAATTAAATCTTTTATTCTTACCCAATTATTTATTCGAACCTCTCGCTATATATATATATATATATATATATATATATATATATATATATATATATATATATATATATATGTGTGTGTGTGTGTGTGGAGAGTAGTTTAATTGATAATTGTTTTTTATACGAGAACTGCGAGAACTATTTATAACATACTAATGATTTATTAATAGATATATTTAGTTTTTTATATATTTACTCAACCGTGAATTACGTCTAGATGATCCGTTAGACCGACCCCATTGGTCTCGTGAACCCCATTTGCAAGCCCCCTTAACGACATGAACACCATCGCCCCATCTTGTGATGGGGTGCCTCACAGTCACGAGTGGGGTAATGGTCACGACAGTGAGAAGCTTTTTCCTTCTTTTTTTTTGATTTTTAAACGTTACCAACGGTAATATTAAATCATTAATTAATGCCTTTTTATTTTTTTCTATTCTTCATCCTATAAATACAATCATTTACCTATAATTTTTTCATACCTCTTTTCTTCTTCTTCTCTCAAACTTCATATTATTATATATCAAATTTTTACATATATCAAAATATGTCATCTGATTCTGATTCATCGTTTAATTCGTCGGGTTATCATAACTCAGATGTGGCATTCAATCCAAGGGAGGTAACTTTTCTCACCGATTATCTTCGAACGATAACCGATTTGTTTCGTGGATTATTCACGGCAGTTGTCGATGCGTTGAGTGAGTATGATGAAGTTACCTCGAGTCAACCAACGAGACGGCGGGGACCGGATCAAGTTAGAGACCGTGAAGTTGCACACGACCAACTTGTTGCAAATTATATTGCGGAAAACTGCAACTATAACGACGACACGTTTAGGCGATGTTTCCGCATGACCAGACGACTATTCACACGGATAGTCACGGATCTTGAGGGATGGCATAAATTTTCCAACAAGGCTACGATGTTAGAGGTAGAAAAGGGTTATCTCCCTTGCAAAAGTGTACCTCGGCAATGCGGCAAATGGCGTATAGGATGTCCGCTGACGGAGTTGACGAGTACTTGAAGATGGCGGATTCAACCGCACTGTTATGCCTACAAAACTGCTGCAAAGCTATCATCACTCTTATGGTAAGCGATACTTACGTAAACCTTCTTACCATGATATTCAACTTTTGTATGCCGCACATGAGAGTGGGCACGGGTTTTCCGGCATGTTATGAAGCATAGATTGTATGCATTGGGATTGGGACAACTACCCAAACTCATGGCAAGGGCAGTACATGAGAGGTGATCATAATAAACCGACTATTCTCCTAGAGCGGTTGCATCACATGATCTTTTGATTTGGCATGCATTCTTCGAGATGGCCGGGTCCAACAACGACTTAAATATGCAAAACCAATCGCCGTTATTCAACGATGTATACAATAGGCGAGCACCGCAGTGCCCGTTTCAAGTAAACGGAGTACAATACAAACATGACTACTATCTTGCCAATGGGATATATCCCGAATGGGCTACTTAATTAAAAACCTTCAGAACACCTCTTAATCAAAGACGTGTAAGGTTTTCTACCGCGCAAGAAGCGGCAAAGAAAGATGTGGAACGGGCTTTTGGTATGCTTAAACAACGGTGGGACGTGATACAACACCCGACGAGATTGTGGCACCCGGATAAAATACGTAGAGTAATGTACGCTTGTATCATATTACACAATATGATATTGGAAGACGAAGGTCACATGATTTGTCCATTCGACGAAAACGTTAATCAACCAAACGAGGAAGACGACGTAGAGATTAGCGAACAACAATTTGAGGCTAGCGTCCGAGAAGTCCGAAGTGCGGAAACGCATCACAACCTTCGATCGAATCTAATCGAGCACATTAATCGGCTTCCAAGATGGAACGACGACGATAACTAGTAGTTCTTATTTAATTTAATGCAGTTATGTTTTTTTAATATAAGTTGAAATATTTGTTTGATTTATAAAATATAATATTTTATGTTATATTGTCTTGCAATTTATTTTTAATAATATTTATAAAAATTAAATTATGTTGATTAAAACAGACATAAAAAAATCATTAGTGAGCCGCCAAAGTTTCTTAATCATTAGTGAGCCGCCAAAGTTTCTTAATCATTGATTAACTTTAATCAAGAGCTAAGATTAGTTCTCACAGTTCTTGTATGAAAAACTGTTTTCATCCAAACCCTCCCATATATATATATATATATATATATATATATATATATATATATATATATATATATATATATTACCCGCGCAATGCAGCGGCGTCAACTAATTTCTACTCGGTAACCTACTTGTTTTCGGTATTCATCAATACAGTAATAACAAATAATTTTCCTTTGGCAAGTGACAACTAACTTCATGTTTCTTTGTAATACCTGTATCCAGTTAGTACTAACATGTAATTAAACTATGACAATTATCATTTCATAAAAAGATTTATTTCTGCCATTTCGCTTGTGTTGAGCTTGCTTTAATTTAGTAAATAAATAAAAGCAGACTTAATGATACTGTTTTGAAAACCGGATCAATCCACCGTTTAATAAGACCTGTTAAATCACTCTAAACTAAACCGGACAAAACCGACCGGTTTAGTAAAAGCCGGAAAAACCGGCCAACCGGATTGAACCGGTTAAAAAATGCAAATGACTATGGATGAAATTTTAAGCTCCGTGTTCACCTTTATTCAACCATATATCACCTAACGTGTATGTAGAGGTGCACATCATCGGATTTTAATCCGATCCGGATCGGATTTTTTCGGTTTTTTTGGGACCGGATTTTCGGATTGTAACCGGATTTTCTCGGACAGAGGTGTAACTGATTTCGTATGGATTAAAACCGGGTTTTCTCGGACAAAAGTGTAACCGGTTTCGGATCGGATTAAAACCGGATCGGATCGGATAAAACCAGTTGAATCCGCTCCGGTTTGAAAAAAAGCGGTTTTATAAAAAATCGTTCGGATAGTTTTTGCACAAAATCGGATATTTGGATTTTTTGTGCACCTCTACGTGTATGCTCTCCAATTTATAAGGCCTTTCCTCCCATAAACTATGCCTCAAGGGGCGACGTGGCATCAAACAAAACAAAACAATGTGTTTTTTAAAACCAATGTGTGATACTTTGATTTCACGACACACATTAACAACAATAATTTTAAGAGAAAATTTCACTCATGGTCCCTGTGGTTTGTCACTTATTACAGGCACGGTCCCTTATCTTCGTTTATTACACTGGGAGTCCCCATGGTATGCACTTTGTTACACTGGTAGTCCCTGATCACCTCATGTGGACTTGAAAAGACCAAAGTACCCTTTTCTCTTTAATTTATTTAATTTTTATTCTTTAATTACTAATTAATATTATTAAAACACTAAAATAAATAACAAAAAACTCTTCCCCTGACAGTTCAATCGGAAACCCAAAGTGCACCCCCCACACCGTCGTCTGCAACATCTCCGACCACCGCCTGAACTAGTTATAAAATCCCTAGATATGATGGTGGTTCTGCTCGTCGGCCACCGCCTGAAAATTGAATCGGAAAAACCCAAGCCACCATCCACACCCTCTTCCCCTGAAAATTGAATCGGAAACCACCACCTCCTTCTTCCCCTGAAAATTGATGGCAGTGGTCTGTTTGTAGAGAGAGAGAGAGAGAGAGAGATAAAAGTGTAAAAAACCCTAGTTCGACTGTGGTGATGGTGATTCGGTGGTGGTGAGTCGTGGGTTCGGAGAAAGGGGTCGCAAATGGCGGTGGAGAAGAAGGGAAGGGAGAGAAGATGGTTGTGGTCTTCAGCGGAGGTACAACGGCGGTGGTTGCTGTGGGTTTTCCGGCGAATCGAAGCTGATGGATCCAAGGGAGAGAAGATGGTTGTGGGTTGCGGCGGTGGTTGCGGAGGTACAGCTGATGAAGAAGATGATGTTGGAGACGATTAGCCGCCGCCGGTCGTCCACTTAGCAAAACCCTAACCAACAAAACCCCACTATAAATATCAGATGATGTTGGAGACGATTACCTGCTGCCGTTGAATTAGGGTTTACCGTCGGAGGGATTTTGAAGAGAGAGGGGAGATGCGAGGGGAGACGGTGGGTGACGATGGTGCTGTTCTCTGGCGAAGAAAGAAGGGGAGAGAAGATAGCGGTGGTGGAGAAGAAAGAAGGGGAAGGCGATCTGGTGGTGGCGGTGGCCGGTGGTTAGTCAGAGAATGGAATGAACGAGATGAAAGGGGGGGGGGTTTATCTTGGGGGAAATAAACTAATTATATTAATAATAAAATATTGTATATTAATGCTAAAACAATATTAATGATTAAAAAAATAGAAAAAAAGAAACATAAGGACACTATGGTAATTTCATATGAAAGAAGGAGGGTATTTTGGTCTTTTTAGTTGGACCAGGGACTACCAGTGTAACAAAGTGCATACCATGGGGACTCCCAGTGTAATAAACGAAGATAAGGGACCGTGCATGTAATAAGTGGCAAACCACAGGGACCATGAAATCAAAGTATCACACATTGGTTTTAAACAATGACTGAAAAAAACATAATTTACGTAAATACTAGGCATATATCTTTTTGTAGAATTTGTTGAATACTAATGTTTCATATGTTTCTTAACAATTTAAACTAATATTTTATCATGCGGTTCTTGAAACCAGCCTAACCGGTCCAACCAACGAACCAGTTGAATGACTGGTTTAATAATCGGTCCGGTTTTCAATACCTGGCTCAATGAATTTTGATTTATTAAGCTTGCTATATAAAGTGTTAGCAATTAAAAGATTTACTACTTGAATTAAATATTGAGCTTATATTGATTATTAGCTTTAATAGAAGGCTTAATAATGGACCCAAGGTAGATTGGGCCTGGGTTTGCTATTAAGGCACAAGCCCAAAAGAGAGAGAGAGAGATAGGTTGTCCGTCGTGTGTGTGTCTGCTACTCGGGAAGAAGGGACCGAATCCTTCCAAACCTTCACACAAATTCCTTCACCAAGCTTGTAGAATCAGTTGCATCACTTTCAGGTATGAATCCTCACCCCTCAACAACCGATATTATGATAAATTAGGATTTAATCACGGGAGTTGAACCCTGTTCTTGTTTGCGACAGACCGAGAGCCAAACGCACAGGGGATCCGGATTTTAATGGTTTTAAACTGAAACAATGAATTAGGACCGATTTAAACAGTGTTTGTAGCATTACACAACTAGAATATCACTACATGGTTAGAATTTGGTTTGATTACTGAAACCATTGTTGTCTGTTCTTGCTTCAATCATCAGCCGATAACAAAATGAGGTCTCTAGACCTAGATAATCGATGAAACTGGAATTAATTTGGTAGATTTGTGCTCTTTGAAAAGGAGATTAACTTACAAGAATTTGTTTTAGGTGGAGTTAGGGATCTATAGAATCAAGAATGGATCAAAATGGTAACTGGTAAGGTATTAGTAGAGATTGGATTATTAAAGTTGGCAAATGGGTTTTATGAACTTTAACTGTTCTTTGGTTTATGAATCACAAATTAGTTGTTTTGGTTGAATCACAAATTAGTTCTTTTGGTTGAATTGCAAAATAGTTGTTTTGAATGAATTGCAAACTAGTGGTGGTTTTGAATCACAAAACGGGTCTTCTCTTGTTGATACTTGGATAACATATTGGTTTGAAGATGAATCACAAATTGGGTGATTAAGTTGAATCACAAATTGGTTACCATGCTTGAATCACAAATTGGTTCAAAGGGGGTTGAATCACAAATTGAGTTGTCTTGAGCAGTTGCAAACTAGTTCATTCTTATCAATCACGAAATATTTCATTTTTTTGAATTGCAAATTATTTCACTTCCTTAATTGCATATTAGGACAAAGTGACTGAATCACAAATTAGGCCAAAGTTCATTTTTAAAAGAATTGGCGGGAAAATTCACATCCCAACGATCTTGATTAGGGTTTTCTTCGTCAGGAATCTCCACATGCTTTCCCATTGTGTCAACTAACCAAATCTTTTTGTTTATGTGAACGTATTCTCACTCGATTCAGCTTTGCAAACTTGTTTATGTGAAGACAAAACGAATGAGCAAAGAAGAAAATCCACAAAGAATGAACAAGGAAGAAAATCCACAGGTCTCAAGAAGAACAACAAGATTATCATCTGGCTCCCTAAATGCGGTCGAAAGCCCTAGAAAAACCATCAATCTCCCATCTCTTACTCTTCGAGATCTCGTCTTTGGAGAAGAAGAACCCCTAACTTTTGACGGTTTGATTTCTAGTCTACCCGGTAGACGAAATCAAATCCTTGAAATTTTACGCCTATTAGGTCCGGTGGATTCTCCGTTATTTGTGTATTGTGGCCTATCGACCGGTAAAACAAGTACTATTCTTCAGGTTTTCCGCCACTTAAATCGGCCATTTGTCTACTCGAGTTGTAGAACTTGTTACAATGCCCGCCAGCTGTTTGAAAATATTCTCAACCAGCTATTGCTTCATAGAAAAAGTGAAATTAATGGGTATTCGAGTGCCAAGAAGTGTGAAAAGCAGGCTGATTTTGTTAATCTTTTGAAGGAAGCATTGAAGGGTGTTGTAGATGTTTTGAAGGGGAATATGAGAAAATCTTCTAGCTTAAAGATGGGAGCAGGAGCCAATGGAAGCATGGTTTACTTAATTTTTGATAGTTTAGAGGTTGTTAAAGATTGGGATAAGAGTGCTACCATATTGCCTCTTCTGTTTAAATTTCATGATATTTTAAAGGTTCCTGAAGTGGGTTTCATTTTTATCAGTAGCTCCTCGCTTGATACATATCATTCAGATACCGGTTTCATCGATCCCATATCTGTTTATTTCCCTGATTATACAGAAGAGGATCTCAGACAAATCTTCATGAGAAACCAGTCAAACCCAAAACTCCAGTCAGCTTTTCTTGAGTAAGTGATATAGTTCCTTATATGTAATACTGTTCTCTTTTATGCTATATTTCATGATAGGTGACAATGTATCATATTTGAATGCCAAACTATGACTTCTAGAACTTACTATGGATTTTTTCCAATGACATTTGCACCAAACTCCTTTCTAGTTGCACATTTTAAAGGTAGTTTACAATTTGATGCGGTTTAGGTATTCCTTCTCAATTACCAAATATATAAGAGGGTGTTTGGATGTGTGCTTTAATATGGTCGCCATAATCATGTTTGAGCACTCCAATAAAAATGATGATGGATATGATAGATCAGTGTAGCATGTAAAAGTTCTTTTGCTGTAATGAAACTGATTATAGTGATAACGTAAAGCTTCCTACATTTTCTTAAACACAAGCAAGTGATTATTTTTTTATTTTAATTCCACTTGGGAGTTGGCACAATTACTTTTAACACGCTCATCCAAACACCTTGAAGTGTTTTAAAATGTGATATTATTATGTCAAACAGCTTAGGTTGAATCATATCTTTTTGTTTAAATTTGAGGATGCTAGATGTGATTACTAGAGTTTCTTTTTCTTTCAAAAAAGTAAAAATTAAAATTCATTGGTCTTGCAATACGCAGTGTGGTGCTGAAGTCTTTCTGTCGAGTAACAAGAAGACTTGATGAGTTGAATACTGGTTTATCACCACTATTCAAGAAATACTGCGAACCTTTAGATGATTTGAGCGTTATCCCCAATGAAGAAACAAAAAGAAGACTGTTCAGTTGTCTTCAATCTCATATTGCCCTGCTTTAAATGAGATATTCAGAGTCACATCTCAACCATTCATTGAAGGTGGAGGGAAGGAAAATCTGAAAAGAAAGAGCAGTTCAAAGAAATTAGGAACTGATTCTACGGATGGGATCGACTTCCATATGTCTACTTCTGCAAAATATCTTCTCATCTCTGCATTTCTGGCTTCTAGAAATCCCGCTACCCTTGATGCATCATTCTTTGATTCAACTGGTGGTGGTTCTAATCAAAAGAAGAAGAGAAAGTAAGCTTTTTGATAAGTTCCTAAATATGAAGTAGTGTGATATCATAAGTTATAACTCATTATATACTTTTTTCCACATTTTAGAAATAGCCAAATGGGACCCATGAAATGAAAATGCAACAGAATGTGGCAAATCAACAAATTACCTTTTGAACGGTACCAATTAACATTTATACGCCATGAAAAAGCATGAAGTTTCAAGTTTAGGATGGTAACCGTAGGTCATTATTTCGCATAACATAAATTGAACCTATATCTTGTTCAGTTCCCTTGGGAATAACATATGCCCCTTGAAACACTTGGATTAGGCTTATGTAGTACTTCAGAAATAAATAAATAATGATGCTGTAGAACTTGAACTATGAGATCTATTAAACGTTAGCATAAAAGGAAAATATCAAACAGTGACTGAAGTCACTGAATTAACTGAGAAAAATGATTCCAAATTTATTGCACTGTTTCTTTAAACTGATTCAGTCACAGTCCACAACAAATCACTGAAACATTCACACCCGTAATTTTACTACCACATACTGTTTACTTGTTTTTCTTTTATCTGTTTATGTGGCTGAATTTCTTACTACTCTTTCCTTTTATAGGAGCTCAGAAAAATCAAGGGATCTGAAGGAAGCTTCAGAACAAGAACTGTTCATGAAAGGCCCTGGAACATTTCCATTAGAGAGGTTGTTAGCTATTTTCCAGTGTATCACATCAGGTTCAGAATATTCACTTGAAGAAGACGAAGATTCACAACAAGAAATAGATTTAGGCAGGGATAACAGTCTTATGTCTGACATTTTATTGCAAGTATCAAGCCTTTGTAGTGCCAATTTTATAACCAAAGGTGGAAGTTGTCCTCTAGAGGGATCAACTCGATATCGGTCTACAGTTAGCGAGGAATTAGCTTTAAAAGTGATATTCTCAAACTTACATATGTGAATTTTTATAGACTTATTTATTGTGGTCGTGTTATCTTAATTCTAATTCTTTTTGTTTTGTTGTGCAGGTGGCGAGGAGCCTGAAGTTTCCACTTTCAAAGTATTTGTACAGAAGATAGGATACATGGAGAAAGCTGGTTACTTTGTCTCAAAAACCGTCTCACATTTTGACATACCAAGGTCAGATATTATGCAGCTTAAAACCAAATTTCTTTGTATGATTGTTAGAACAGAGCTTATTTTACTAAAACTTTTTCGGTATTTATTTGAAGTTTTTTGAATATTCCTTTTTTTTATTTTTTGAGACTCTTTTATGTGCCAAGGGTTGTTATTTTCGCCTCTTCATTTGTAAATATAGAATTTTAAGTCTAAAATTGTTTTATGACAGCCCAGACTTTTAAATCATATTTGGCATTGTATGATAACATAACAAGGTATTAGGGTAAATGGAGAGCGTTCCCGGTACACGGCCTAACCATTATACCTGTGACCATTTCTGCATCATCCCCCTAGCCATCCCTAATTGAAATCCACCCATCTTTGTTCGGTTTAACAGCATTAAACATCATCTGTGAAGCCATTAGTAAGAAAATCAATAAACACAAAAGAGGGAAAACTAATATCTATAATTGTATTTGACACATTATTGGTTTCATATAGGCAACCAACAGAAGCGGAAGAAGACGAAGGAACACCACAGAGGAGAGGTTAGCGGACGAAGGGAATGGGGTCTGACCTTAGATATCCAATTTCAGGGGAAATCAATGAAAGGATGCCACCCAGGATTTTCTCTTAGGTTGATGCCATATTGATAAAGTGGTCTTTCTAATGTGCATGCTGCCGAGTGCCTTCATAGGACGTGTCACTTCGGGCTTTTCATTGCTTCTCGAAACAAAATCATCTGCAATAGGTATACCGATGCCAATTGTAGTTGTTTCTTTGGCAAATGGACGAAGTGGTCCACATGGTTACTTGTACTATAAAAGGGCTTAGGCTTGCCATGCACATTCTTTTTTTCCATTATGTCCAGTTAACTAAATTTCCTTATAAAGGAAGGAGACGGTGAGTATAAAAAGAAAAGCAGAAACTGAAGTCTTGGAAAGTCAACCCAAAAGTCAAAGTAAAACACACCAATCGCTATTCAGAGCAACCAAGAAACAATATCTTAAACAGGTTGGGTTGATCCGTTTATTATTTTTTTCCAACACAACCAATTGAGAGTGAACAAGGTATATCAAACCCGTGCGTTGCATCGGGTGCTATTCAAATAATCGTATTTTTAGTAATTTAAGTTACACATAATATTATATATACATAGACAATATTTTAGTATAACATGAATCTAATGCATTTGCCGATTATATAATGTATATAAGGTTACATGACCTACTAATTTTATAAATTATGTAACTTATATAAACGTAAGAGTAAAACGTTAAAATTAATTAAGAGCTATTGTAGGAGATAAAATGTATTTCGTATAAAGTGAAGGGTCAGAAATGCAAAACTATTAAGGGTAGAAAGTGAAAAATTGAAATAAATAGTAAATTTATTTTAAAAATTGATATAAGAAGATAATTAGCTTCAATCGTCAATTGTTTTGATGCAATGGGTTGAGTTGGCTCATTAGACTTTTGCAACTCTTTTATTTTTCTTAAAAATCCGCAAGTACACAAGGGGACAACCAAACCCCTTTGGCATGATTCTATATGCTCAAATATAAGTAGCAGGGATCAGAACCAAGTTTATATAAAAAAACTAAGGAAACAATCTCAACCATTAGATTCATATCATCAATGGCTGTAATTAAATTTTGTTTTTCTTTAAAAACAGATAATAAATAGACACAGGAAGAAGTTTATATAAGAGCCGTTTTATTACGAGTACTTTGAGTATCATTTGTAACCGTCATTAATGAGTTGTCATTTTTATTGGTTATTGATATAATTGTAACACCGGTTTCACAAGCTTAAAATTAGAGTAAATTGAAACTTTATTTACACAAAAGGTTTGCAGCGGATCAAACCACTGATTACATAATAAGTATCGTTTATCGACTTGGCGATCAAGAACAACGAATCAAGCCAAGTCCCAAAAATATCAGCCAGTGTTACCACTACGTACTGACCATCGTCACAAGTATCAGAGTTAACTACTAGTGTTCCAAAAGATATGTACATATAACGCTACCCACAGCAACCCGCCTCGCCAGGCCATCTGATCACTAACCTGCGAAAAGGGAATTATCACGAAACATTAGCTACACTAGCTAGTGAGTACAGATATCACATAAGCACCAATAAACATGCTATCACGTCACAATAAGACACACAATGCTAAGCTATCACGTAACGGTGTGCCGACATGTCAGCGGGATCATATCTTGCGAGGTAGCTAGCCTGGCTCAACGATCCAAGCTGGGGAATCAGTCACCACCAACTGCATCGGTGGGGGAGCGAAGAACAGCCCACCATCACGTTTGAGCCACTAGGACTCCGTTTGTATTTGATCATAGACCAAGATCCTCACTGTATGTCAAGGAACGGCGGCCTGCAGAACCCTCTGGGATTCGGAATTAACCGTCGAATCCCACAGACCCGGAATTTACCGTCGAGTACCGTTGATCCCGAAAAACACTCGAGGATCCAGCCGCGTTAACAAACTGACCTCAACCACTGCGTCTGTCCGGACAGGAATCATAAACACGTTTGACCCATAGGGTCCATAATACGCATGCGTAACAATATCACAGTTTATATCACATGGTATCACATATATCACTATTTCACTGTATCACTATATTACTGTATCACTATACCTCGCGCGTTCACATATATACACATGACACGTATCACAGGCACACAATAGCCCTACTTACTGAGTCTCATGGGAAACCGATACTCACCTCGATATCAAAGGAGACAGATATGGATCCGGGAATCCCAAGAACACACGGAGTCGTCCGAATCACCTAACACATTAGGTTTAGGCTTGGTTATCACATACACATAGCACACATAGGTTAAAACACAAGTTACACAAGCTGTCAGGTTTGGACCCCTGCTTGCGATCGCAAGCAATATCTTTGCGGTCGCAAGGGACCTTCCAGAACAGCCAGGCGATCGCAAGGATACCCCATGTGATCGCAAAGGTTCCTTCTTCCCAACTCATGCTTCCGATCGTAAGGGACACCACCTTTTGATCGCAAACATGATTCTAGGGTTGGTTACGATCGTAAGTTACGTACCTACGGTCGCAAACCTTATTTCCTTCGCTCGTAAGCGGTAATCATCACAAAACAGACCCATACGATCGCATAGCACAAACACAAGGCTTACGGTCGCAAGGACCAAGCCTTACGATCGCAAGGACCAACACACCCCTTACGATCGCAAGCACTATGCCTTGCGATCGCAAGGAACCTCGATACAGAGACCTTCGTCCCTGTTTTTCTGCACAGCTCCGAAAACACCATTTTTAACACCAAAACTCGATTGAAACCAGATTCAATCGTTTATATACTTCATATAACATCTCTAAGACCTTATAAACACATTTGACACAATTAAACAACACAAGAACACATCAAACACCATCCAAATGGTGTATTCTCATCAAGAACACAAAAACTAGATTTAGGGAGAAGAAGACTTACAACAAGGAGATACAAGAACAGATTAATCACTTCAAACACAGATTCACAACCCTTAGCTATTGATTTCTTTGATTCCTTTCAAAAACTTGAGAGAATATAGGTGTGTATGCTCTCGTATGTATGTATGTGTGTTATTGTGTGTTTTTGTCAAAGTCAGGAGATAAGAACAATAAGGAACCGACTTTGGTTGCTTATTTTAAAACACGGGGTATTTTGTTCCCCTTTTTAACTTAAAATTTAACACACGCCATCTCGTTTTACCTAACGGGGATATCTACGGAATCATTACGCGAAACCGTATAACACGACATCACTTTTAGACACATTTGACACTTTTCACATAATCACATTAATTAACACAATACACGTTAGTCATACAAAACACTTAACTAAAATTCACTTAAAGTCACAGTACAAGTACCAAAACACATGGTACAAGTCCCTACTGCTAGACCCATTATCAGGGTGTTAATTTAGTCCAAGATTGGTTCTCAACTTCTCATAATAAAAATGGTTCTTAAATAAAACTTTCCCCACATACTCACACACACACATTCTTAAATAAAACATTTTATTCGGTATTGAGCTAATTTAGGTAAAGGTTCAATCGAAAACTGTTTTTCGTAAGAGAATTATTTTTAACACCGTTAATAACTATTAATATGGGTAAATAAGTAAAGTACAGGATGTAAATAAGTACAACACACAGCTAACTAGGGTGTACATGTGGCTTATTGTAAATTACTACAACATTTTACATGGACTTCACATATGCTAAAGCCTCTTAATTATTCAATACCACACAGATTTAAGAGCTAACCATGTATAGTATACACCTGGATAGTTAGCTGCTGTAACATGCACCACATACATGTACTTTTCCATCACTTGGGCACAAGGATGGCACCAATTGCGTCAAGATAGCTTCCATATATCCCATGGAAGCCAAAAAACTTAGCCGTGTTTGCTTTCACAGGCAGTGAGAAGTTTTCACCCCTCGGGCTACCAAAAACACAGCTTTTCTTGTTTGTCTTGAAGCACAACGAAGTGATCACCTTATAGTCAGCCATATTTCCGACTGTTCCGCTCAATTCAATGATCTCCTCATCCGGCTGAATATACATCTATATATATATATATATGTATTTGAAATAAGACCATAATTAGTTTATATATATATATATATATATATATATATATATATATATATATATATATATATATATATATATATATATATATATATATATATATAGTAACACAAATATGCATGTAATAAAAAGTAACGAATATATTTACTATATATATTCGTATGTATATATATGCTCGATTGACGACGTTCGTCAAAATATATACCTCTTGAGAACGATGACCGCCTTCACCACCATACTTTGGAGATTGACGTTCCTTATGAAAACCGTAGGGTATGTACCCAAACTTGATTGAATCAATGCATGAGCCACTTCGTACGTAGATTTTGATGATGGTACCGTCTGGTTTGAATGTAAATTCGTAATTTCCACTATTTCCAGAACCTCCCCATGGTCCTACTTGCACACCGTCCTGTTTAATTTAATTACTTGCACTCAAATTATTAATTAAGTCCATATATAAAAGGGTTTAGTTCACTAAAATGTATTTCAATTTGTCAAATTTTGCTATTGTTTATATCGAACTTTAAAAGTTTTTATCGTGTGTATCAAACTTTTAATTTGCTGCTATTGTATGTATGTTAAATACATAAAAAAGGAAAAAATGGTATAAGTTTAGTACATACAATAGAAAGTTTAATATACATAATAACGACAAATTAAATGTTCGGTATATACAATAGAAAATTCTAAAGACCAATACACACAATAGGCAAAACATGACAAGTTAAATACATTTTAATGAACTAAACCCTATATAAAAACAAACCTACGTACGTAGTATTAGTTTTTTTAATATGTTGTATATTATTGGTAAATTAAAGAAATAGCATATATACACTACAAAAAAATATTGATTATCCACGTGTTTTTAGCAATATAAATACATTTAAAAGTGTGGAAAATTCTAATCAAGAGTGGAGAAAACAAGTGTGACAAATTTCTATCAAATATATTTTAAAGTGTGAAAATTATAGTAAGAAATCACATTTATTATTGTGGATAAATTATCAAAAATTTTACATTACTAAGCGTGAATTTTTTTAAAATAGTTCTAAATTTACAAAAGTCCACGCCTTTAAGTGTTCATTTCTTTAATTCTCCATTTATTAATAAACTTACACATTTAAAAGTGTGCATTTTTAAAATCAAATCTACAATTCTACACATTTACAAATGTGAAGTTTTTTATTTTTTTAACAATCTCTATATTTAAACTAATATTCACAATTATAAGGATGATAAATTCTAGAATTTTTACACGCTATTTATGAAACGTGAAGAGATGACACTTTTTTGTAGTGATAGTAACTAGTCTATTGCCCGTGCTTTGCAGAGTGAGCTCATGGTGAGTGATATCTTATATGTTATGCGTATAATATTATTTGTAAGTATAAATACTAAATAAAAGTAATTATAAACTTATTATTTTTAAATTGATCGATTGAAAGATAAAATACGCATACATCCATATATTAATAAAAAATTATCAACATACTTCACTATATACAAAAGTTTATGTTAAGTTAATTAGATCCCAATATATAACGATAATAATTCAAGTATATTTAGTAATTATCTGTCTTATATTTACATAAAACCTCTTTTAGTCTTTTAAAAACTAAACTTTCAGATTTGCAAACTTATCATAAAAAGAAATATCTTTATGTTATAAAAATATAAATAATCTATAGGATTATAAAACATTTAACACTTTTGCTTAAACTCTTAAAAATTAAGTAAGATGAAATTACTGATATACCCTCATTTAAACCTAAAAGAAAACAACTAAATGGAGTTAATTATATTCTTAATTACCATTATAATAACTAAACATTTCATAATTAATAATATTTTAAAAAGTCAAGTCAACACAAATTAATTTGTAACCTATAAGATACTATAACAATTTAAATAAAAATTAATAAATAGTTCAAACAATAAAGAAATTGAAAAGTAGAAAAAAGTATAGATGTTGCGGATAAAAACTATTCAACATCATCATAGTGCGTGAATATGATACCCCTATTTTATCGAAAATAAACATATTATCGAGTGAGAATTATTTGTCGTTGCCGCATTGCGCGAGTACTATGCTAGTGTTGTGAAATACTTACATTCACAAGGAGATTTGAATACATGTTTATCTACTAAAATAATTAATTTACTAAATATTAAGGTTATTTAACATACTAATATAGAAGTAATATTATTAAATAAAATTTATTTGTTGATAATAATTACTTAGCTATAAAGAATAAATAATTATGGTAAATAGTACTAAACAATATATATAATAGTTTATCGTAAATAGATATATTTATGTGGTGATAATAAATATATTGTATCGTAAATAATAATTCTTTATCGTAATTCGTAAATAATAATAGTTTATTGTAAATAGGTAATAATAGAGTGGTGATAATATTGACTACATATGAATCATATCATATATAGATCTGTATTTGTTTCATATGTGCGAGCTAATTAAGAGAAGAGTACGTACCGTTACTCCCATTTTTCGATCTAGCTAGCTTGTGTTGCTTTGTACGTTTGTCATTTTTGTTCCATGCATGCCGTGTATATATAGTCATATGGTAACGAGGGTAGTAATGTAACTTTATTCTCCTAAATATTATCTTCGATTCTTGTTCCTACAAAACAAATTCTAAAGAATTTCTTTTATTAGAATTAAATCTCTTATTCTTACCTAATTATTTATTCGAACCTCTCGCTATATATATATATATATATATATATGGAGAGTAGTTTAATTGATAATTGTTTTTTGTACGAGAACTGCGAGAACTATTTGTAACATACTAATGATTTATTAATAGATATATTTAGTTTTTTATATATTTACTCAACCGTGAATTACGTCTAGATGATCCGTTAGACCGACCCCATTGGTCTCATGAGCCCCATTTGCAAGCCCCTTCACGACATGAACACCATCGCCCCATCTTGTGATGGGGTGCCTCACAGTCACGAGTGGGGTAATGGTCACGACAGTGAGAAGCTTTTTCCTTCTTTTTTTTGATTTTTAAACGTTACCAACGGTAATATTAAATCATTAATTAATGCCTTTTTATTTTTTTCTTTTCTTCATCCTATAAATACAATCATTTACCTATCATTTTTTCACACCTCTTTTCTTCTTCTTCTCTCAAACTTCATATTATTATATATCAAATTTTTACATATATCAAAATATGTCATCTGATTCTGATTCATCGTTCAATTCGTTGGGTTATCATAACTCGGATGTGGCATTCAATCCAAGGGAGGTAACTTTTCTCACCGATTATCGTCGAACGATAACCGATTTGTTTCGTGGATTATATTCACGGCAGTTGTCGATGCGCTGAGTGAGTATGATGAAGTTACCTCGAGTCAACCAACGAGACGGCGGGGACCGGATCAAGTTAGAGACCGTGAAGCTGCACACGACCAACTTGTTGCAGATTATATTGCGGAAAACAACAACTATAACGACGACACGATTAGGCGATGTTTCCGCATGACCAGACGACTATTCACACGGATAGTCACGGATCTTGAGGGATGGCATAAAATTTTCCAACAAGGCTACGATGTTAGAGGTAGAAAAGGGTTATCTCCCTTGCAAAAGTGTACCTCGGCAATGCGGCAAATGGCGTATGGGATGTCCGCTGACGGAGTTGACGAGTACTTGAAGATGGCGGATTCAACCGCACGACTATGCCTACAAAACTGCTGCAAAGCTATCATCACTCTTTATGGTAAGCGATACTTACGTAAACCTTCTTACCATGATATTCAACTTTTGTATACCGCACATGAGAGTGGGCACGGGTTTTCCGGCATGTTATGAAGCATAGATTGTATGCATTAGGATTGGGACAACTACCCAAACTCATGGCAAGGGCAGTACATGAGAGATGATCATAATAAACCGACTATTCTCCTAGAGCAGTTGCATCACATGATCTTTGGATTTGGCATGCATTCTTCGAGATGGCCGGGTCCAACAACGACTTAAATATGCTAAACCAATCGCCGTTATTCAACGATCTATACAATGGGCGAGCACCGCAGTGCCCGTTTCAAGTAAAGGGAGTACAATACAAACATGACTACTATCTTGCCAATGGGATATATCCCGAATGGGCTACTAAATTAAAAACCTTTTGAACACCTCTTAATCAAAGACGAGTAAGGTTTTCTACCGCGCAAGAAGCGGCAAAGAAAGATGTGGAACGGGCTTTTGGTATGCTTAAACAACGGTGGGACGTGATACAACACCCGACGAGATTGTGGCACCCGGATAAAATACGTAGAGTAATGTACGCTTGTATCATATTACACAATATGATATTGGAAGACGAAGGTCACATGATTTGTCCATTCGACGAAAACGTTAATCAACCAAACGAGGAAGACGACGTAGAGATTAGCGAACAACAATTTGAGGCTAGCGTCCGAGAAGTCCGAAGTGCGGAAACGCATCACAACCTTCGATCGAATCTAATCGAGCACATTAATCGGCTTCCAAGATGGAACGACGACGATAACTAGTAGTTCTTATTTAATTTAATGCAGTTATGTTTTTTTAATATAAGTTGAAATATTTGTTTGATTTATAAAATATAATATTTTATGTTATATTGTCTTGCAATTTATTTTTAATAATATTTATAAAAATTAAATTATGTTGATTAAAACAGACATAAAAAAATCATTAGTGAGCCGCCAAAGTTTCTTAATCATTAGTGAGCCGCCAAAGTTTCTTAATCATTGATTAACTTTAATCAAGAGCTAAGATTAGTTCTCACAGTTCTTGTATGAAAAACTGTTTTCATCCAAACCCTCACATATATATATATATATATATATATATATATATATATATATATATGGAAAAGTTCAAATGAGAACTAGTTTTATATCATAATTGTTTGTAAAATCATTAATGACTCATTACTAGGGGTATTTTTGTCTTTTATAATATTTCCCAAACTTAAATTGCGTTAAGGTAGCCTGTCATTAACGTACGAGACTTGATTTGCCCCAAATACCTCTCATTAATACGTTATTAATGAGTCATTCATTGGCCATTATTGAGTCAATCATTAGCAGCTAATATTATTAGGTAATGATTTATTTTAATCTAAAATTGGTTTTCACAGTTCCCGTACGAAAAACAATTATATTACCTGAAATTATTATAATTAACTACTTATTCCGTAAATTTTTGAAATTTAATTAATCTTATCAATGGTATTTTCGTGGATTCGAATGATTAATTACAAACTAGTATTTTAATTAAGTAAACGACGTACGTATAAGGAACAAATAAAAAAGTTGAGGATTAGATTCCCAAGTTTAATTGGATGTCATGTTCAAGAACCAATTATGTTATTCCGAATTTATACATGATCTTAGTTGCATAAATTCAGATAGATTTTGATGGCTTGAAAATTTATACACTTGACTATGAAAGGCATTATATATATTGAGCAAAAAGAACAAACAAACGTCGTACCTATTTGTAGCATCTTGTTCCATACTGATATAACTTTTATCTTTTATGATATTTTTATACATATATTCTACAAATAAATTTTTTGTAATTCTATTTCAAAATTACGTATATATAGTTCTACATTTCATTATATATATATATATATATATATATATATATATATATATATATATATATATATATATATATTCATTTAAAAATAGCTATTAGTAACTTCTATTAATGCTCACTAATACGGGTTTATTTGTGAACCATTCATTATTGCGAATATCACAAGAACCAAGAGGAGGTGGTGGTGGTGAAACAAGAATAAATAATAATAATAATACCTACTTTCCATTTTTATTGTCCAGTTTTGAATTTTTAAAGTCCTTTATTTCAACTTTGACCTTAAATAATTTTTTTTATGTTATATAATACTTAATTAAAATTATATAAATGAAAATACATTTAAAACATAATACAATCATATATTTTGTATCAAAAATATTTATATAAATAAAAATATTTATGGTCAAAGTTGAAAAAGAAAGAATTCAAAAGATCAAAGTGGACAATTAAAATGGGAAGGAGGGAGTAAAAATTAATAATAATAATAATAATAATAATAATAATTATTATTATTATTATTATTATTATTATACTAATAACAATAATCTTTTAATATAAATAAAAGACTAATTTGATAAAATTTATTAGACGATCTAAACCATTAATTTAAAAAAAATATTTAATCTTGATCATTAATTCACATAAAATTAAAAAATCAATTTTGACTTTTTAGAGTCAAACTTAATATAAATAATTTCATATATGCCCTTATTAAATCATACAAAATCGTATTTATCCACCTTAATTTACAAATATCATATTTACTCTTTATAATATTTCAAAATATCATATTTAATCAAATTCTTAGTTTCGTCATTCTAAAATATTTTATAATCATTTTTATTCCTTTTTAATTATCGCCAACATGTTATAATCATTTTTAATTCTTTTTTAATTATAACCAATAACGTTTAACTTTATTACCCTTAACATTAATGATTGATGACTTATATAATAAGATATACAATCATGTCTTTTAGTATCATGATATTATGTTTCTGCCGTCAAGTCTGCCCTTTCATTCACATCGATGTTTCCACCACTATTTAAAGTATTGATGCAGTACGTGGTCATTCTATTTAATAAATTAATATTGGGTTACTTTTTAATTTTTAATTGTTTTCAAGAAATTGTTATTGTTTACGTTTATTTCTATGATATTAATATTGTTTTAAGGTTGCTTCGTATGCATCTAAAAACGATGCGACAGTTGTGGTTGTGTATGTTCTTTTTAACAGAGAAGCTATTTTAGTGGGCCGGGTCTGTAGTGATATCCATACGGGCAGTAGCGAACCCCGAGCAATGTGCCATAAGGGATTAAATCCTCCTCCGTTATCTCCGAAAACCCCCACTACGAGGCTCGAACTTGAGACCTCACAATGGAGTAAAACCTCCTGGTACATCATCTATGAGAAATAACACCTCCACCATTTTTAAAAAAAAATCATCATCACCAAGGCTTGAACCGGAGACCTTGAGCATGTTGTAAAACCCAGATACCACTAGGACAAGTCCTAGATGGTGACGGTTGTGTATGTGTGTGTGAGTTTGTGTGCGTGTATGTGTATGTGTATGTGTGTGGGGGAAGGGGGAAGGGGGAAGGGGGAGGGGAGAGGGGGCAAAGATCTATATATAACCAGTTAACCACTTTTAAACACAAAACCTAATAAACTATTATTAGTAAATCATTTAAATAAGTAAAATAAAGATTTGCAATATGTACATAAAAAGACTCACCACCCACATTTTCCTGCAGCCTCCCCATTGATAAAAAAAAACGAGTTTTTCATTACCCGCGCGTTGCAGCGGGAAAAATCAAAGATAAATAATATAGAGCTAACTTTTAACATAAATATTTAAAGAAAGTAAGTCAAAATCTAAACAATAAGATATGTATATATAGTCAAATTTTATTTTAATAATTTTGTAGTGCGTTCACACAATTTGATTCAAATATATTCAAATACATTTTGATATTAATTTTAACATAATATATTTTTATACAACGAAATATAATTTTGTAGCATTATGAATTTCAAAAATATAACCTTTTAGATAATATTGTATTACGGTAAATTTATATCGAAATGTATAATAAGGAAGATCATTAATATATGATCATGTCTAAATCAACCAGTGTAACATTATAAAAAGATATAATGTAAAATTTATCAAATAGATATAATAATAAATCTTAAACTAAAAAGCATCCACAATAAAAACCTATTAAAGATAGAACACACGTGAACACAATAAAAAAGTTATGAAAAATAATTAACTAGTGATGGTAGCAGGTTTCAAACCCTACATCATTTGGAGATAGTTTTGCATCAGATAATATATAAACATTTGTTGGATAGTTACTGTTCATTGAACAGTAACTTTTCCTAACAAATGTTATTATATATAATGACATGATAAATGTGCACTGTTAACTACACTGGTGTATTAGCTAATGAAATAATTTTGTTAATACTAGATATTGCTATGTGTTTAATTAAATAACAGAAAATTTGTTCGTAATCGCTTTCATTATAATTCATATTCTAATCTTTCTTAAGTAATCAAATAATAATTTTTGTAATCGTGATAACCAAGCTTACAATTTGGTGACCAAATATAAACCCCAACAATAATATTCTCACCAACTAATTTCTTAAATACTTTATTTGATTGATTATGTTTTGACGTCTTTAATTTTATTCTATTCATTTACCTTTTTTTATTTTCTGAAATTGAAGAGAAAAGGGAAAACTATGTTTTTATCTATTCAAATCAACCGGACTAGAAAATAGAAAAAAAAACCTATACTGTTATCTAGTTTCAAGGCCAAGTATGAAAACGAATATCTGTTTTGATTGAAAGTTTGATACGTTCATGCCTTAACATGTTAGAAATTTAGGATCTCATTGGAAAGCTATTTCAATCATGAAGCATCGAATAAAAAAAGCTTATTCTTTTACGAGTAAAATTTTCTAATAAAAAAACAGGGACCATACCTTAATTTCGCTATCAAGTTTGGAGCTCCATGATTCAACCAATAAGCTTTATGCCATAACACACATGGGATGCTTTGTAAATGTGATGAGGAAAAAGTAGTTATGGTTAATTGTGGAATACCCCGGTTATCTGATGTATGATATCTTTATAAACTATTAATAAAGTTGGAGTGTTACTTATACTAAGCGATTTCGTGTTATCGTTATTGTCGGAAGAAAATGACTTGATAGGGTAATTAGTACTAACAGATAATTTTATTATGATAATTATCATTTGATAAAAAGGTTCCTTTCTGTCATTGGACTTGTGTTAGGCTTACTTTAACTTAGTATTGTAAGTAAAAGTAGATTTAATGGATTTTGATTTATTAAGCTTGCTAGATTAAGTGTTAGCAATCAAAAGATTTACTATTTGAATGAATTATTAGCTTTAATAAAAGGCTTAATAATGGACCCAAGGTAGATTGGGCCTGGGTTTGCTATTAAGGCACAAGCCCAAAAGAGAGAGAGAGATAGGTTGTCGTGTGTGTGTCTGCTACTCGGGAAGAAGGGACCGAATCCCTTCCAAACCTTCACACAAATTCCTTCACCAAGCTTGTAGAATCAGTTGCATCACTTTCAGGTATGAATCCTCACCCCTCAACAACCGATATTATGATAAATTAGGATTTAATCACGGGAGTTGAACCCTGTTCTTGTTTGCGACAGACCGAGAGCCAAACGCACAGGGGATCCGGATTTTAATGGTTTTAAACTGAAACAATGAATTAGGACCGATTTAAACAGTGTTTGTAGCATTACACAACTAGAATATCACTACATGGTTAGAATTTGGTTTGATTACTGAAACCATTGTTGTCTGTTCTTGCTTCAATCATCAGCCGATAACAAAATGAGGTCTCTAGACCTAGATAATCGATGAAACTGGAATTAATTTGGTAGATTTGTGCTCTTTGAAAAGGAGATTAACTTACAAGAATTTGTTTTAGGTGGAGTTAGGGATCTATAGAATCAAGAATGGATCAAAATGGTAACTGGTAAGGTATTAGTAGAGATTGGATTATTAAAGTTGGCAAATGGGTTTTATGAACTTTAACTGTTCTTTGGTTTATGAATCACAAATTAGTTGTTTTGGTTGAATCACAAATTAGTTGTTTTGGTTGAATTGCAAAATAGTTGTTTTGAATGAATTGCAAACTAGTGGTGGTTTTGAATCACAAAACGGGTCTTCTCTTGTTGATACTTGGATAACATATTGGTTTGAAGATGAATCACAAATTGGGTGATTAAGTTGAATCACAAATTGGTTACCATGCTTGAATCACAAATTGGTTCAAAGGGGGTTGAATCACAAATTGAGTTGTCTTGAGCAGTTGCAAACTAGTTCATTCTTATCAATCACGAAATATTTCATTTTTTTGAATTGCAAATTATTTCACTTCCTTAATTGCATATTAGGACAAAGTGACTGAATCACAAATTAGGCCAAAGTTCATTTTTAAAAGAATTGGCGGGAAAATTCACATCCCAACGATCTTGATTAGGGTTTTCTTTGTAAGGAATCTCCACATGCTTTCCCATTGTGTCAACTAACCAAATCTTTTTGTTTATGTGAACGTATTCTCACTCGATTCAGCTTTGCAAACTTGTTTATGTGAAGACAAAACGAATGAGCAAAGAAGAAAATCCACAAAGAATGAACAAGGAAGAAAATCCACAGGTCTCAAGAAGAACAACAAGATTATCATCTGGCTCCCTAAATGCGGTCGAAAGCCCTAGAAAAACCATCAATCTCCCATCTCTTACTCTTCGAGATCTCGTCTTTGGAGAAGAAGAACCCCTAACTTTTGACGGTTTGATTTCTAGTCTACCCGGTAGACGAAATCAAATCCTTGAAATTTTACGCCTATTAGGTCCGGTGGATTCTCCGTTATTTGTGTATGGTGGCGTATCAACCGGTAAAACGAGTACTATTCTTCAGGTTTTCCGCCACTTAAATCGGCCATTTGTCTACTCGAGTTGTAGAACTTGTTACAATGCCCGCCAACTGTTTGAAAATATTCTCAACCAGCTATTGCTTTATAGAAAAAGTGAAACTAATGGGTATTCGAGTGCCAAGAAGTGTGAAAAGCAGGCTGATTTTGTTAATCTTTTGAAGGAAGCATTGAAGTGTGTTGTAGATGTTTTGAAGGGGAATATGAGAAAATCTTCTAGCTCAAAGATGGGAGCAGGAGCCAATGGAAGCATGGTTTACTTAATTTTTGATAGTTTAGAGGTTGTTAAAGATTGGGATAAGAGTGCTACCATATTGCCTCTTCTGTTTAAACTTCATGATAATTTAAAGGTTCCTGATGTGGGTTTCATTTTTATTAGTAGCTCCTTGCTTGATACCTACCATTCAGATACTGGTTTCATCGATCCCATATCTGTTTATTTCCCTGATTATACAGAAGAGGATCTCAGACAAATTTTCATGAGAAACCAATCAAACACAAAACTCCAGTCAGCTTTTCTTGAGTAAGTGATATAGTTCCTTATATGTAATATGTAATACTGTTCTCCTTTATGCTATATTTCATGATAGGTGACAATGTATCATATTTGAATGCCAAACTATGAATTCTAGAACTTACTATGGATTCTTTCCAATGACATTTGCACCAAACTCCTTTCTAGTTGCACATTTTAAAGGTAGTTTACAATTTGATGCGGTTTAGGTATTCCTTCTCAATTACCAAATATATAAGAGGGTGTTTGGATGTGTGCTTAAATATGGTCGCAATAATCAAGTTTGAGCACTCTGATAAAAATGATTATGGATATGATAGATCAGTGTAGCATGTAAAAGTTCTTTTGCTGTAATGAAACTGATTATAGTGATAACGTAAAGCTTCCTACATTTTCTTAAACACAAGCAAGTGATTATTTTTTTATTTTAATTCCACTTGGGAGTTGGCACAATTACTTTTAACACGCTCATCCAAACACCTTGAAGTGTTTTAAAATGTGATATTATTATGTCAAACAGCTTAGGTTGAATCATATCTTTTTGTTTAAATTTGAGGATGCTAGATGTGATTACTAGAGTTTCTTTTTCTTTCAAAAAAGTAAAAATTAAAATTCATTGGTCTTGCAATACGCAGTGTGGTGCTGAAGTCTTTCTGTCGAGTAACAAGAAGACTTGATGAGTTGAATACTGGTTTATCACCACTATTCAAGAAATACTGCGAACCTTTAGATGATTTGAGCGTTATCCCCAATGAAGAAACAAAAAGAAGACTGTTCAGTTGTCTTCAATCTCATATTGCCCTGCTTTAAATGAGATATTCAGAGTCACATCTCAACCATTCATTGAAGGTGGAGGGAAGGAAAATCTGAAAAGAAAGAGCAGTTCAAAGAAATTAGGAACTGATTCTACGGATGGGATCGACTTCCATATGTCTACTTCTGCAAAATATCTTCTCATCTCTGCATTTCTGGCTTCTAGAAATCCCGCTACCCTTGATGCATCATTCTTTGATTCAACTGGTGGTGGTTCTAATCAAAAGAAGAAGAGAAAGTAAGCTTTTTGATAAGTTCCTAAATATGAAGTAGTGTGATATCATAAGTTATAACTCATTATATACTTTTTTCCACATTTTAGAAATAGCCAAATGGGACCCATGAAATGAAAATGCAACAGAATGTGGCAAATCAACAAATTACCTTTTGAACGGTACCAATTAACATTTATACGCCATGAAAAAGCATGAAGTTTCAAGTTTAGGATGGTAACCGTAGGTCATTATTTCGCATAACATAAATTGAACCTATATCTTGTTCAGTTCCCTTGGGAATAACATATGCCCCTTGAAACACTTGGATTAGGCTTATGTAGTACTTCAGAAATAAATAAATAATGATGCTGTAGAACTTGAACTATGAGATCTATTAAACGTTAGCATAAAAGGAAAATATCAAACAGTGACTGAAGTCACTGAATTAACTGAGAAAAATGATTCCAAATTTATTGCACTGTTTCTTTAAACTGATTCAGTCACAGTCCACAACAAATCACTGAAACATTCACACCCGTAATTTTACTACCACATACTGTTTACTTGTTTTTCTTTTATCTGTTTATGTGGCTGAATTTCTTACTACTCTTTCCTTTTATAGGAGCTCAGAAAAATCAAGGGATCTGAAGGAAGCTTCAGAACAAGAACTGTTCATGAAAGGCCCTGGAACATTTCCATTAGAGAGGTTGTTAGCTATTTTCCAGTGTATCACATCAGGTTCAGAATATTCACTTGAAGAAGACGAAGATTCACAACAAGAAATAGATTTAGGCAGGGATAACAGTCTTATGTCTGACATTTTATTGCAAGTATCAAGCCTTTGTAGTGCCAATTTTATAACCAAAGGTGGAAGTTGTCCTCTAGAGGGATCAACTCGATATCGGTCTACAGTTAGCGAGGAATTAGCTTTAAAAGTGATATTCTCAAACTTACATATGTGAATTTTTATAGACTTATTTATTGTGGTCGTGTTATCTTAATTCTAATTCTTTTTGTTTTGTTGTGCAGGTGGCGAGGAGCCTGAAGTTTCCACTTTCAAAGTATTTGTACAGAAGATAGGATACATGGAGAAAGCTGGTTACTTTGTCTCAAAAACCGTCTCACATTTTGACATACCAAGGTCAGATATTATGCAGCTTAAAACCAAATTTCTTTGTATGATTGTTAGAACAGAGCTTATTTTACTAAAACTTTTTCGGTATTTATTTGAAGTTTTTTGAATATTCCTTTTTTTTATTTTTTGAGACTCTTTTATGTGCCAAGGGTTGTTATTTTCGCCTCTTCATTTGTAAATATAGAATTTTAAGTCTAAAATTGTTTTATGACAGCCCAGACTTTTAAATCATATTTGGCATTGTATGATAACATAACAAGGTATTAGGGTAAATGGAGAGCGTTCCCGGTACACGGCCTAACCATTATACCTGTGACCATTTCTGCATCATCCCCCTAGCCATCCCTAATTGAAATCCACCCATCTTTGTTCGGTTTAACAGCATTAAACATCATCTGTGAAGCCATTAGTAAGAAAATCAATAAACACAAAAGAGGGAAAACTAATATCTATAATTGTATTTGACACATTATTGGTTTCATATAGGCAACCAACAGAAGCGGAAGAAGACGAAGGAACACCACAGAGGAGAGGTTAGCGGACGAAGGGAATGGGGTCTGACCTTAGATATCCAATTTCAGGGGAAATCAATGAAAGGATGCCACCCAGGATTTTCTCTTAGGTTGATGCCATATTGATAAAGTGGTCTTTCTAATGTGCATGCTGCCGAGTGCCTTCATAGGACGTGTCACTTCGGGCTTTTCATTGCTTCTCGAAACAAAATCATCTGCAATAGGTATACCGATGCCAATTGTAGTTGTTTCTTTGGCAAATGGACGAAGTGGTCCACATGGTTACTTGTACTATAAAAGGGCTTAGGCTTGCCATGCACATTCTTTTTTTCCATTATGTCCAGTTAACTAAATTTCCTTATAAAGGAAGGAGACGGTGAGTATAAAAAGAAAAGCAGAAACTGAAGTCTTGGAAAGTCAACCCAAAAGTCAAAGTAAAACACACCAATCGCTATTCAGAGCAACCAAGAAACAATATCTTAAACAGGTTGGGTTGATCCGTTTATTATTTTTTTCCAACACAACCAATTGAGAGTGAACAAGGTATATCAAACCCGTGCGTTGCATCGGGTGCTATTCAAATAATCGTATTTTTAGTAATTTAAGTTACACATAATATTATATATACATAGACAATATTTTAGTATAACATGAATCTAATGCATTTGCCGATTATATAATGTATATAAGGTTACATGACCTACTAATTTTATAAATTATGTAACTTATATAAACGTAAGAGTAAAACGTTAAAATTAATTAAGAGCTATTGTAGGAGATAAAATGTATTTCGTATAAAGTGAAGGGTCAGAAATGCAAAACTATTAAGGGTAGAAAGTGAAAAATTGAAATAAATAGTAAATTTATTTTAAAAATTGATATAAGAAGATAATTAGCTTCAATCGTCAATTGTTTTGATGCAATGGGTTGAGTTGGCTCATTAGACTTTTGCAACTCTTTTGTTTTTCTTAAAAATCCGCAAGTACACAAGGGGACAACCAAACCCCTTTGGCATGATTCTATATGCTCAAATATAAGTAGCAGGGATAAGAACCAAGTTTATTTAAAAAACCCAAGAAACAATCTTAACCATTAGATTCATATCAATGGCTGTAATTAAAATTTGTTTTTTCTTTAAAAACAGATAATAAATAGACACAGGGGGAAGTTTATATAAGAGCCGTTTTATTACGAGTACTTTGAGTACCATTTGTAACCGTCATTAATAAGTTGTCATTTTTATTGGTTATTGATATAATTGTAACACCGGTTTCACAAGCTTAAAATTAGAGTAAATTGAAACTTTATTTACACAAAAGGTTTGCAGCGGATCAAACCACTGATTACATAATAAGTATCGTTTATCGACTTGGCGATCAAGAACAACGAATCAAGCCAAGTCCCAAAAATATCAGCCAGTGTTACCACTACGTACTGACCATCGTCACAAGTATCAGAGTTAACTACTAGTGTTCCAAAAGATATGTACATATAACGCTACCCACAGCAACCCGCCTCGCCAGGCCATCTGATCACTAACCTGCGAAAAGGGAATTATCACGAAACATTAACTACACTAGCTAGTGAGTACAGATATCACATAAGCACCAATAAACATGCTATCACGTCACAATAAGACACACAATGCTAAGCTATCACGTAGCGGTGTGCCGACATGTCAGCGGGATCATATCTTGCGAGGTAGCTAGCCTGGCTCAACGATCCAAGCTGGGGAATCAGTCACCACCAACCGCATCGGTGGGGGAGCGAAGAACAGCCCACCATCACGTTTGAGCCAGTAGGACTCCGTTTGGATTTGATCATAGATCAAGATCCTCACTGTATGTCAAGGAACGGCGGCCTGCAGAACCCTCTGGGATTCGGAATTAACCGTCGAATCCCACAGACCCGGAATTTACCGTCGAGTACCGTTGATCCCGAAAAACACTCGAGGATCCAGCCGCGTTAGCAAACTGACCTCAACCACTGCGTTTGTCCGGAGAGGAATCATAAACACGTTTGACCATAGGGTCCATAATACGCATGCGTAACAATATCACAGTTTATATCACATGGTATCACATATATCACTATTTCACTGTATCACTATATTACTGTATCACTATACCTCGCGCGTTCACATATATACACATGGCACGTATCACAGGCACACAATAGCCCTACTTACTGAGTCTCATGGGAAACTGATACTCACCTCGATATCAAAGGAGACAGATATGGATCCGGGAATCCCAAGAACACACGGAGTCGTCCGAATCACCTAACACATTAGGTTTAGGCTTGGTTATCACATACACATAGCACACATAGGTTAAAACACAAGTTACACAAGCTGTCAGGTTTGGACCCCTGCTTGCGATCGCAAGCAATATCTTTGCGGTCGCAAGGGACCTTCCAGAACAGCCAGGCGATCGCAAGGATACCCCATGTGATCGCAAAGGTTCCTTCTTCCCAACTCATGCTTCCGATCGCAAGGGACACCACCTTTTGATCGCAAACATGATTCTAGGTTGGTTACGATCGTAAGTTACGTACCTACGGTCGCAAACCTTATTTCCTTCGCTCGTAAGCGGTAATCATCACAAAACAGACCCATACGATCGCATGGACCTACCATACGATCGCATAGCACAAACACAAGGCTTACGGTCGCAAGGACCAAGCCTTACGATCGCAAGCACTATGCCTTGCGATCGCAAGGAACCTCGATACAGAGACCTTCGTCCCTGTTTTTCTGCACAGCTCCGAAAACACCATTTTTAACACCAAAACTCGATTGAAACCAGATTCAATCGTTTATATACTTCATATAACATCTCTAAGACCTTATAAACACATTTGACACAATTAAACAACACAAGAACACATCAAACACCATCCAAATGGTGTATTCTCATCAAGAACACAAAAACTAGATTTAGGGAGAAGAAGACTTACAACAAGGAGATACAAGAACAGATTAATCACTTCAAACACCATCCGAATAGTTTGTACCCGATAATATACTATTTTTTATATATATAATAATTTTTACCCGGTAATATGTCATTTTATTTTTTTCTTTTTTTTATAAACTATTTTCTTTTTTTTAAACATATTTTTAAAAAAACAATCAAACAACTTTTTTTTAATTTAGAAAGTATTTCTTTTTCATTTCATTTTTTTTATTTTTTTCATAAACTATTTTTTTTAAAAATATTAAAAAAAAACAACCAAACAACTTTATTTAAATTTAGAAAATGTGTAGTTATATAATAATGTTTATTAGTGAATTTGTAAAGTAGGAAAGAGAGATTGAGGTTACTTTTTATTTATAATTTAGAAAGTGTGTAATTATATAATAATGTTTATTAGTGGGTGTGTAAAGTAGGAGAGAGATGGAGGTTATTTGAGGGGTATAATAGTATTTTCATCTTACTTAAAATTGAAGAGATTAAGCAAAAATATGTAAATGTATTATAAGGTAGTATAGATATATAGATATATATATATATATATATATATATATATATATATATATATATATATATATATATATATATATTTGCCCTTTAATAGTAAAGGATAGTACTTAAAGTTTGATATATACAACCAGAGGCGGACCTAGTAAAAAATATTAGAGATTGCATAAATAGCAATGGTTGCACAAATTTTTTTGTTACGGATATCACTCCTATTAGAAAAAAAATTGAAAAAATTAACACTATTCGGAGATATTTGAGGAGTTGTCTGGCAGTCTGGGCTACCCCGGGCTACTCAAAAGGTCCGTCCATATATACAACAATAAAAGGTGAGAACTTCTGATAAATTTTAAGCAAAACCCTTCTATTATAAATCAATTACTATGTAGAATGATGTCCATAACATTGATAAATTGAAACACAATGAGAACATATATTCGATCTCATTTGATAACGATTTAGCAATGGCAAACAATTAGATACAATTTATCGAAAATGTACATAACTAGTGGTAGCTTATTCACGCTTCGTATCGGGGATTAATAAGTACAAAATCTATGTATATATGAAATTAACCCTATTATTATTATTATTATTATTAATAAAGAGTTTTGATCAATGTTAAAAATAGTTAAAATCCTATTTTGATTAAACTCTTAAACTTCTTATAATAAGCATTACCTTTATTCTTGAATTGATTAAGCATTAAAGTTTAATTTTTTTCTTTAACCATTAAACTTATTTTTTATGATGAATTTTATATAGGTATATATCATATTATAGTTTGATCATTAGGCTAGAATGTAAATATATCGTTATAGAACAAACGACATTTTTGACGTTATAACCTCTGCCTTTCTGAGTGAAAAATATAATTTTTTCTAGCACCAAAAAACAAAAATTAAATAATGTATAAAATATATATATATTTACTATTATTATTATTATTATAATAATAGTAATAATAATAGTAATAATAATAATAATAATAATAATAATAAAAGTAGTAGTAATAATAATAATAATAATAATAATAATAATTAGCAGTTGTAGTAATAATAATAATATTCTAATTATCTAATAATAATAATAATAATATCTTCAAAAAAGACAAAGAAATTTATTTTCAAAAAGACAAAATTTTTGGTTCATACAATAACAAAAAAGTTTCCTGCATTATGTATATATTTATATAATATATAATTAGCACATATATATTTTCTTCTTAAAAAATATGAATCATGTTAAATGTTGACACAATATACGTACGTGTAAAGAAAAATTAAGCATATCCATATACTAAAGTGATAAACTTAGAACCTGATTCCTTTTCGAGATTAATGTTTATTCCTGGTACTTTTTTGATGATTAAAGCAACTGCCAAATGAATGGCCAAAATCACACATATTCATATCTCATACAGTCGGGTATAAATTAGAAACAAAAAATTAATCAGAAGAAGAATATTTGGATATTGACTTATTTAAGTCATTATGCTGCGATGTTAAATAGTTTCTGTTTTACAACGTATCATTCTTAAGAATGTAATGGTATGTTATCCGGGATTCAATGTCAGAAAAAAGTTTTAGCAACATTGGGTTTTTTCCAATTTTTGTTATATTTATATAAAGAGAGTGTTAAATAATTTATATAATAGTATAGATGATCTGTTAATATGGGCTACTTCTACCTACATATATGTACAAACTAAGAATGTTTATGTGCGCTTTATGGCATATATTTAGAAGATAATTATTTTAATATGAAATTCATAGAAAATTTTAAAATATTATAATTTTTAGTTAAAGTAATTATCTTCTACAGATATATTAGATAAGACAAAAAAATGTTTAAGTGATAACATAAATATATAAAACATAAAATCTTTGTAACTCTGTTTAGACCGACTAATCAGCTAAAACTAGGGGTGAGCATGGTACCGTACCGGTACCGATTTTACCGAATACCGAATTTGATCTAAAGATGGTACCGAATACCGTACCGAATTATTCATATACGGTACCGGTACCGGTACCGAGTACCTATTTTAACTAGTTAGTTCGGTACTAGTCCCGAATACCGAGAATACCGAGTCCCGAATACCGATTTAGCTATATTTCAAGTACCGAATACCGGACCGAAAACTCTAATTCGGTACCGGTACCGGTACCGGTTCCGGTATGGTGCCGGTACGGTTCGGTATTTCCGGTACCAGTGCTCACCCCTAGCTAAAACTATTTTCTATGTAAATTTAGTTAACTCGGTTATTTGCGAGAGTTGAATGTTAGAATTAAAAATTTATTAAGGCATTCAACAATGTTTTAAAGTGAACCTAATTTATTCATAATCTAACTCGAGTGTATACAACACCTATTCTACTCTAAACTAGTTGTTCTTTTAGACCAAGTGACCAACGGTTAATAATAAAAATAAAAGTTGAAGAAACAGAAATTAAGAATAGCAAAAATAAGGATTAAAGTCACTGTACACATAGATGGTTTCCTCAATGTTCTAATATGACACATTATGTTTTTTTTTATTTAAAAACCCATTTACTTGGTAAAAACCTGTTACCATAGCCCTTCTTTAACCGGGTACCTATTAAGCCGGTCAAAACATCTAATTTAATGTTATTTAATTAGAAGCTTTATGTCCCCTCTCATTCAAAGCCCTAACAGTAAAAACGTTCGTCACTTTCAACCTGTTCATCTCTGTAAATCCTTCAAACCTTCAAGCAAAATCGATCATTTTGTTCATCTGTAAATCCTTCCATCCCTTCAAGCATAATCAATTTCAACATGTTCATCTCTGTAAATCGTTTTGTTTATTCTTAATGGCGAATGAGGATCGTGGTATGTTGGTGGTTACTATCCATCACGAAGGTTTATTTGTTCAAAATCCCCTTGCATATGAAGCTGACCTTGTTGTAGATTGAATCACAGATGTAGATTTTGTTGCAATGGACTACAATGGACTAATTATTTTCGTGAAAAGGTTAGTGATGATGTGTATGAATCAACTATTCTACTGTATTCCTGGTAGAAACCTGAACAATGCTATTAGGTCTTTGAAAAATGATGAAGAATTGAGACATTTTATTGAATTAGGGTATGATAATGGTGAAATTGAATTATATGTTGAACATTTTGGGTATACTCCTCTAGATTGGGTAGAAGAGGTTATAACTGAAAGTGTAGATAATGGTGATGGTGAAAGTGATAAAGACATTGTCCCTGAGTTTGTTGATTTACACAGTGAATATGACTCTGTTGATAAACCTGATGTTGCTTATGGTGCACATATAAACTTTGAATTCTTATCTGATTTGCATAAGAGTAGTGAATATGAGTTTGTTGATAATGTAGATGAAGAGGAGGGTGTAAATGAAACTCTAAAGGAAGATGAAATTGATAATTTGCATGTTGATCAAGAGTGCAAAGTTAGGGGTAGAGTTAGTTATCCTATACACAATCCAATGCTACCATGGAACCAAATGCAACCTGTTTTAGAAATGAGATTAGAAAGCCCAGAACAGTTAAAGTATATGTTGACATGTTATAGGGTTGCAAATGGTTACCAACTTTGGTATAGAAGGAATGAGAAAAAATTCATATTGTTAAACTGTGGCAGAGATGTGAAGCTTGGGAATTGTTCAAGTATGAGAGGGAAACCCAAACTTAAAATTGAGCAGAAATCATCAAAGAAGAAAGTAGGTAAAGATAAAAAGAAGGAAGATAAAGGTGAGAAAGAGTGTCCCTTTAGGCGGTGGGCATCATGGATATTAAATGAGAGATCTTTTCAAATTAAATCCCTTATTGCAACACACAATTGTTCAAGGAAATATGACTTAGGTTCTCTTGTCACTTAATTTCATATATACCCTTACTAAATCATACAAAATCGTATTTATCCACCTTAATTTAAAAATATCATATTTACTTTTTATAACATTTTCAAAATATCATATTTAATCAAATTCTTAGTTTTGTCAATATAAAATATTTTATAATCAATTTTGTTCCTTTTTAATTATCGCCAATATGTTATAATCATTTTTAATTCCTTTTTAGTTATAACCAATACTTTTTAACTTTATTACCTTTAATTGTAACATTAATGATTGATAACTTATATAAGAAATACAATCACGTCTCTTCGTATCATGATATTATGTTTCTGCCGTCAAGTCTGCCCTCTCATTCGCGTCGATGTTTCCATCGCTAGCTAGAGTATTGATGCAGTACGTTGTCATTCTTTTTAAAATCCCATTTAATTAGTGTATTATTATTAACTAATTATATGTTTTTGTTAATGTTTAATATTTATTATCTTTTAAACCAACATGTGTATTACACGGCTATTTTGTTAAGATCTCTTCATGATAATTCCAGCAGATGAAGATGCCCATGCTTAATTATGTTACTTCCATCGTGTGTACAACTGGTCACATCTAATGTTCCTTTGATTTGATTTTATTGTTCAGATTTGTTTAAGCCCGCAATTCCTTCATCTTCAATTTCCAATTCCATCAAGATATTGATTTTAGATTATTTGGTTTTTAAAATAACTTTTGAAGAAAAAAAACAGTACTTGTTCAAGCCCTTGATTCATCATCGAAGGTTTCTAAGTATCATTTTTGTATATGATTTATGGTTCATGTGGTTCATTATATGAATTTGTTCTCAAGATTTAATTTGCTCATATAATCAGTTTTTTCATGTGATTTTTGTTCCTATAATTTCTTTCATCCAGTTTACGGTTCGCAATTCATCTATTTGCAGCCACCGATTTTAGTGATCCTTAATTAATATGATTCATGCGATGTAGGGTTCATGTACGTGACTTCTGTTTTATCGAAGGTTTCTACTTAGGGTTCATAGCCCGATTTGTTTATCAATAGTATGTTTCAATTTTGTTCAAACAAGATTCGATTTGGTTTGTAAAAGGTCCAGATCCAAATAAGTTCATCTTCATTCATTCAGTCCATCTTTTATTTCATCTTCATCCAGTGCAAATCTTTATCTTAATTTGGTGAACAAATTCATCTAGCTTCATCTTTAATAATAAATAAGAAACAAAAGTTTACCTGTAACTTGAAGTTTGGGTTTTTGATTACATGAATTGGTAAGATTTGTAGGTTTAGTATAAGCTAAATGACCGAGAAAGTTAACATATATATCAAAATTCGATATATATATATATATATATATATATATATATATATATATATATATATATATATATATATATATATATATATATATATATATATCAGGATCAAATAAATAGAGTTTTATAGTAAAAAGTGTAAGAAAAAACGTGGGCTTGACACGTGTCATAACTATCAATAACTAATAAAAGGGCAAATTAGGAAGTTTACAAAAATATATATAAACCACGTTGTCTCTGCCTCCCCTAAACCGACCCACGTCTGATATATCGACACAAACCCTAACGCCTCTCACCCCAACGCCGCCCACCCCAACGCCGACCCAACGCCGCTCACCTGGTCGTCGGAGATCTCACCGACGCAGACCCTAATCGCGTTTTGAAGATCTCGCCGACCCAAATCCACGGCTGAAGTCGCCGTCATGCGCCTTGACTGCTGCTTACGTGGTCGTCGGAGACCTCTGCAGCTTCGATAATGAATCCACCATGCCTCCCTCTCCTTCGCCGTTCATAAAGCAATCGATGGTGCATCCGCCGCCGTTTGTGAATCATCGGAGAAATACATCAAGTCGATGGTGCCTCTAGATGAGAGAGAGAGAGACATGCAGAGGGAGAGACATGCCTCTGGATGGTCCCTCTCCTTCGTCGTTCATAAAGCAATCGATGGTGCATCCACCGTGTTTATTCCTTGTATACAGGGTTTGTGCATCGCTTTTTCTTTTTGACCTACTGTAACTTGAAGTTAAAATCGAGATCTTTGTGAATCTGAATTCGGTTTTTTATATAATTTAGATTTGTTCATCCTTTTTCTGAAATTAGTGTGCATCTTGTGTTTGAAGTTGAATCGATGGTGAATCTGAATTCGGTTTTTTTATATAATTTAGATTTGTTCATCTTTTTTCTGAAATTAGTGTGCATCTTGTGTTTGAAGTTAAAATTGATGGTGAATCTGAATTCGGTTTTTTCATATAATTTGGATTTGTGCATCTTTTTTCTGAAATTAGTGTGCATCTTGTGTTTGAAGTTAAAATCGATGGTGAATCTGAATTCGGTTTTTTATATAATTTAGACTTGTTCATCTTTTTTTCTGAAACTACTTGCACGTTAATGGTGAATCGGAACGGTGGCCGGAAATTTACGGTGGCCGGAGATTGGCCGGAAACAGTTAATGGCGACATGGGTCTACCTTTTTTGGTATATGATTTTACACATATACCCTTTTTTATATTTTTCATTTCCGTTTTTTTTAACTTTTTTGACTTTTTGATCTTGACTTTGGCTTGATCCTTATCTCTCCTTACTCTTTGTACTTTAAAATCCTTTTTACAATATCCCTACCCTATATATATATATATATATATATATATATATATATATATATATATATATAAAGTTCAAATGAGAACTGTTTTTCGTTCGAGAATCGTGAGAACCATTCTGAGCCATCCAATTCCCCCTCCTTCAATGTCATTACCCACTCATGAATTCATCACATGTACCCTGCCACACTTAATCCCCCCACGCTCCACATCCATAAGTTCCACTTTATCAAATCAACGGCTAAAATTAGTTCTCGCAGTTCTCGTATGAAAAACAGTTCTCGTTTGAACAGTCCCCTATATATACACACACACACATACACACACACACACACACACACATATATATATATAGGGGAGGGTTCATTCGAGACCCGTTGTTAGTGCGAGAACCGTTCTCGCGGTTCTTGCATTAAGAATGGTTCTCAAATAAACTTTTTCATATATATATCCGAGGGTTCATGCGAGAACCGTTGTTAGTGCGAGAACCAATCTCGGCCGTTCCTTGGATACGGGAAGTTTCATGGATGGTGAGCGTGGAGAGATAGAGTGTGGCAGAGTGTATGTGAGGAATTCATGGGTGGGCAATGACATTGAAAGATGGGGAATTGGACGCCTCAGATTGGTTCTCGCACTAAGAATGGTTCTCGCATGAACTTTTTCCTATATATATATATATATATATATATATATATATATATATATATATATATATATATATATATAGGAAAAAGTTCATGCGAGAACCGTTGTTAATGCGAGAACCGCGAGAACCATTGTGAACCAATCAATTAATAAGTTGTCTTAATTAATTAAATTAAATTAATAAGGGCAAAAATGACAATATATAAAATTGTTTATGTGACAGCGCCGACTTTTGTTTCTTCACGATCGACGGCACGTTGTTTTAGTCTTAGAAGGTAGGTAGCAATTTATTAGTTTCCAATTAATATAGCGTTTCTTTTAGTATGGTTTTTTTTCTAATTATTTTTTATAGACAACAAATATTATTTTTTTGTATTATTTTTTTTTCTTTTATTTCATTTTCTATTTATTAATCACAACTTTTTACATATTTTCGGCGATGCATTCAAACCACCACTTTCAGCGCAACATTCAATTTGCTTATGTAATTATGTTATTGGTATTAGGTAATAGGTAGTACTATTATTGACATTATTATTTATTAATTTGATTATTTGTCCTTGACATATGTTCACTTATTTGCATGTATGTATTCAGATCTACAAAACCCAGTAGTAAGAACAGGTGCATGTGTATGTGGTTCACATATACATCATGCATATGCATATATGCACGATACATATGCATATATGCACGGTGCATATGCATATATGCAAGGTCTATATGCATATATGCACGGTGCATAAGCGATTTTGCTGTATGTGCTGGAAAAAAACCCCACCAAAATTTAAATTTTTTTGTCGAAAAAGTATAGCAATATCGGTGTCAAATTAAAGAGCAGAATTTTCTCGTTAATTTGGTATAATTTTCGTATTTTAATACCGTTCCGTTTCATAGATATTTTAGCTTTAAGAAGTGGGGGGAAGTGGTCCCCCCCTTTAATTTAGACAATTTACCTATAATACGATATTAGGAAATTAAAAATGGGGGATATGTTTTATTTAATTACATGTTTGCCACTTTTAATCTTAGCCCTTAATTATTCAAGATCAAAGGCCATAAACGGTTCTCGCGGTTCTCGCACTAACAACGGTTCTCGCATGAACCCTCCCCTATATATATATATATATATATATATATATATATATATATATATATATATATATATATATATATATGCAAAAGTTCAAATGAGAACTGATTTTCGTACGAGAACTATTTTTAACGCTATTAATAACTCATTAATAGGGGTATTTTAGTCATTTAAAAACCGTGAATTGCGTCCGGGTGAGCCAGTCATTAATTTACGAGACTTGACTTTTCCAAATTAACCCTCATTAATGAGCCATTATATGTTAGCCATTGATTACTTTTAACCGTTTATCCTTTAATTTATCCTTTAACAGTTCTCGTTTGACCGTCCCCTATATATATGTTATTTTTCTTGACAATTTATCCTTTAATATTATAAATGATAAATGATAATACTTAAAGACTGATATATACAACAATAAAAGGTGAGAAGTTAAATTAAAAAAATGAAACACAATGAGAATATATATTCGATCTCATTTGATAACGATTTAGCAATGGCAAACAATTAGATACAATTTTTTGACATAATTAGCACATATATATTTTCTTCTTAATTAAAAAATATGAATCATGTTATATATTGACAGTTGACACAATATATATTACGTGAAAAGAACACTTAAGCATATTCATATACTAAAGAGATCAATTTAGAACCTGATTCCTTTTCGAGATTAATGTTTATTTCTGGTATTTTTTTATGGTTAAAGCAACTGGCAAATTAAATGAACGTCAAAAATCACATATATTTATATTTTAAACAGTCATACTACAATAACAAAAATAACGATACTCAAACCTGCTACAGCGGGGTTTAGAAGAGATAAATCCTTAAATGAATTAAATAATTTCGAGATTAATGTTTATTCCTGGTATTTTTTTATGGTTAAAGCAACTGGCAAATTAAATGAATGTCAAAAATCACATATATTTATATCTTAAACAGTCATACTACAATAACAAAAATAACGATACTCAATCCTGCTACAACGGGGTTTAGAAGAGATAAATCCTTAAATGAATTAACAAAAAAGTAAAAAAAAAACATTGTAACCTAAAAAAAAAATTATTCATAAGCTACAGCTTATAAATAGGAAACACATTTTGATAAATGTTATGTTTTGAATTTTTTGACATAATTAGCACATATATATTTTCTTCTTAATTAAAAAATATGAATCATGTTATATATTGACAGTTGACACAATATATATTACGTGAAAAGAACACTTAAGCATATCCATATACTAAAGAGATCAATTTAGAACCTAATTCCTTTTCGAGATTAATGTTTCTTCCTGGTATTTTTTTTTATGGTTAAAGCAACTGGCAAATTAAATGAACTTCAAAAATCACATATATTTATATTTTAAACAGTCATACTACAATAACAAAAATAACGATACTCAATCCTGCTACAACGGGGTTTAGAAGAGATAAATCCTTAAATGAATTAACTAATTTCGAGATTAATGTTTATTCCTGATTTTTTTTTTATGGTTAAAGCAACTGGCAAATTAAATGAACGTCAAAAATCACATATATTTATATCTTAAATAGTCATACTACAATAACAAAAATAACGATACTCAATCATGCTACAACGGGGTTTAGAAGAGATAAATCCTTAAATGAATTAACAAAAAAGTAAAAAAAAAAAAACATTGTAACCTAAAAAAAAACTTAAGCATATCCATATACTAAAGAGATCAATTTAGAACCTGATTCCTTTTCGAGATTAATGTTTATTCCTAGTATTTTTTTTATGGTTAAAGCAACTGGCAAATTAAATGAACGTCAAAAATCACATATATGTATATATATATATATATATATATATATATATATATATATATATATATATATATATATATATATATATATATATATTAAACAGTCATACTACAATAACAAAAATAATGATACTCAATTCTGCTACAGCGGGGTTTAAAAGAGATAAATCCTTAAATGAATTAACTAATTTCGAGATTAATGTTTATTCCTGGTATTTTTTTATGGTTAAAGCAACTGACAAATTAAATGAACATCAAAAATCACATATATTTATATCTTAAACAGTCATACTACAATAACAAAAATAACGATACTCAATCCTGCTACAACGGGGTTTAGAAGAGATAAATCCTTAAATGAATTAACTAAAAAGTTAAAAAAAAAACATTGTAACCTAATAGTAAAAAAAAAAAAAAAAAAAAATATTCATAAGCTAGGAAACACATTTTGATAAATGTTATGTTTTGAATGTTAGTTTTACTTTTAAATTTATTTATTTAATTAGACCTTAACTTATCATGAAAACTCATTCTAGTTATGCCTTAACTTATAAATGATAGTTTTAATCTCATACAGTCATACGTACGTACTTAATTGTCTTAATATATTGTTGCTACAGATTAATATATTGTGAGCTTAATTTAGGAAAACCAGTAAAAAAGGAAAGAAATAAAGTTGCAGCGTTTCATAATTTATATATTTATCTTACGAATAATGATACTTTTTAAACATATTTATATATCATGTGTATCCATTATATTAATTTTGTTGATCTGTCATAATATGACCCCCTCCGTAGTAAACTCATGGATTCGCCCCCGCCTGCCTGTAGCTAATGACTACGCAAGTGGTTAAGTCATATGTTCCAATGACTGAATATATTGCGCTTGGCCATATATGACATTATAGCCGCTTCTACTTATTAAATCATAATCACCATGAAAATAACTTTTTTTATCACTCGTAGTCGTGACATGTACGACTGTTATAACTAAGTGACTATGATATCGGTTTTTTAGTTTATAGTTATGATTAAATAAACCTAGTCATGATATGTATAACTAACATTCATAGGGATGGCAAAAAAACCGAAACCGATGGGGAAAACCGAAAACCGACATAAACGGGACGGGGATGGGGAAAACCTGATTATTTAATCGGGGACGGGGACGGGTTTGATGATCCCTACCACAATTACCTGATACCCGCTACCCGATTATAATTTAATATTAATCATATCTATGTATATATGTATATCATGCATAACATTAATTAAAAATAGAAAAGATTCAACTCTGTATACACTTTTATACAACCTAATTTTTATCGTTATCTTTATTTGAATTGTTTGGTTTTGATATTTTTGATATATTTAGATTCTTTAAGACTTTAATTTCGGATCATATATGTTTGTATTTGATAATGTTGTATAATGTAGTAAAATCGTTTTCTAATAGTCGTGGTAAAATCTTAACGGTGATGATCCTCGTAGTGAAAAATTACAGATTTACTTTAACGGGTATCTCCGCAGTAAAAAGTACACATTCAATTACATGTTTTATATTAAACGGGATACCCCTTTCCCCGCGGTTTTCTCTGGTTACCCGATGCCCCGATGAGAATCCCCGTTTAAATCCTCGCGGTTTTTCAAGCGATGATGGAGATGGTTTTCTTAAACTGGGACGGCGGAACCAATCCGCACCCCGAATCCCCGTTGTCATTTCTAAACATCCACATCACCATTACTACCATTACTGAACCCAAAAAATTATTAATTTAAAATTAATATGATTGGTTGAAAAAAAATCAAAAATAAAGAAACAAGCTCCGTAGCTTGTAACCACGACGATGAGGCGCCGAATTGACGAGTAGGTGACGTAACAACCATAGTGATTAACGAGTTATGACGGAGAATTCTCCGTTACGACCGATCTAATACGTAAATTCCTCTAAAAAATAATAATGAAGTGTTTAATGTGGGTTTGCAGCATCGAGGGTATAAATTAGAAACAAAATATCATAAGAATAATAAGCTATGGATAATGGGCCATTGATAGTCTCCTAATATGGGCTCCTGCTATACCTACATATATGTTCGAACGAAGAATGTTTATGTGCACGTTATGGTAGATATTTAAAATATAATTATTTTAATATGTAATTTATAGGAAAGTTTAAGATACTATATTTTTTAACTAAACTAATTATCTTTTATATATATATATATATATATATATATATATATATATATATATATATATATATATATATATATATATATATATATATATATTTTAGATAAGACAATAGATTGTTTCTGTGATAATATAAACATATGAAGCTTAAAATCTTTGTAATTTTATTTAGACCAACTAATCAGCTAAAAAATATAGAGTTCTCTGTGTAATTTTAGTTAACTGAATAACTTTCGAGAGTTGAATATTAGATTTAAAAATTTATTATGGCATTCAACAATATTTTAAAGGTGAATCTAATTTGTGCATAATCTAACTCAAGTGTATTCAATCCTTCTTCTAAGCTAAAGTAGTTGTTTTTTTTTTACAGCAGCGGGTAATAATAAAATTAAAAGTTGAAGAAACAAAAATTTAAGAAAAAGCAAAAATAATTATAAATAGAAAATATATAATATGAATGAGTTACAATAACCTGTCTCTTACGGCAAGAAACAAAAATTAAAAATGCATCTGATAGATTTGAATTTATATTTTCGTATTGTGTCCAACATAATATCTACCAAGAAATTTACATAAAAAAAGAGAAAACTCTAATAGATAACTAAAAACGTAAATATAAAACTTTAAAAATTAAATATTTCAAAAAGATATATTAAAATGGAAAATATATAAAACTTAAACGCATCATGAAATGTTTGTTGTAAATCTAAAATTTAACTTTAATATTGTAAAAATATGTATATATATAAACTTTACTTATCATAACTAAACTTATTTTTAATTTTATGTAACACAACGCATTCAGTGAGAATATATATTTCAAATATATGTAAATATTATAACAAAACATTACCTGAAGTTAAGAACGTTTAAGGAAGAATCTTACCATAATATTTGTAATTTAATTATATATATTTGAGTATTGTCATTTGTCAAGATTAAATAAAAAATAATTCTGTAAGAGTGAAGAAAATTTTGGTAATGTCAAGTTTTCTATATATCCATTTATATCATCAAGAAATAATTAGTTTATTTCTCTCTCTTAAATATATATAACATCTCTCTCTATATCTCTCTTCCTCCGACATTCTGTATTGATCCATAGAAAGTAGATGGTAAGTAGTGTTCTAACGTCCATAGAAACTGAACTCTAGCACTATTATATCTTCCACTTGTTAAATTTTCCGCGCGCTACTGCTTTGGTTTTCCCATTCGTTTTGATGCATTACTTTGTTCGATAATCATATTCATATGTAAGCTGATATGAAACGTTGAGAAACCCGCTCCATGTCCTATTAAAGGGCTCATAGTCATAGCTGGGGTGAGTTTTTCAGCATAATGTCTCACACTGAAAACTCAAGTTTTTTTATGCATTTAAAGAGTTGGTAGATGAGTGTTGAGTAATGGTTTAATATGATGGTTGTGTTATAAACGTAGTGATAAAAAAAAAAGTAATGTAAGACAAAGTATGTAAAATGATACACCTACTTATTAGATAGGTTTGTTTTTTTTACCTTTTTATTTAAGTGAATTATTTTGTCCAAGAATCATATATATATGAACCAATATGAAGTGTTTATTTAAGATTTGTAGGTTTTGTGATTAACATGGTTTTCCCGTTCAATCAATCTATAGGTACCAGACTACCAGCTACTAGACATATAATTTTTTTTCAAATCGCACATCTTATATGATGAACCTATTGCATTATTCTAAAATATGATATATTGCTATGAAATTTCATGCACAATTATAAACTAGTAAGAGGAGGACTTCATCATTTGATTATATATTGACATAAGAGTTTTTTCTTCAATTAAACTGATAATCAATTTTAAATACTATACTAAATCGCTATTCAATCACACAATCATAGCAAATTTAATGCACACTATAAAGGTAAAAAACAACTTGACACATATCACGTCTACACCATCACCTGCATCACAGTAACTCAAATCGGGTCATGCAAATCAAACACTAGATATGATTTAAAATCATGCATATTTCAGATTCTTTGATAGAATGTAAATCCATGAACCAAAGTAACAAACACCTCCTTAATTTTAGAATGAGGATACAACTTTACAATCTAAGACGAATGTAGGTAGATCATAATTTTATTTTATTTTAAAAGGAATAAATAGATATACGATGCTAGCAACATTTCTTATAGATACTTTCATATTTACATATTTATTTAATGAGCAATTATTAAAATAATGCAATTATTATAAATAAAATGGAGGGAAATTGCTTAAGAAGACGGTGAATAAATTTAAATGTACATTAACGCAATTACACTCACAATTCACAAACATCCAATATCCCACCCAATGAAAGAAAGAACCTCTAAAACAAGGCTACTTTTTTCAAAAAGTAACAAAAAAAATAAAATATAAGTTAAAATAAAGAAACAATTTGCACTAAACCCCCTAAAACTAATTTTCTTTTTCAATCAAGCCCTAACCGGAGCAGCTACCGGTGTCTTCGCCTTAGGAGGTCGCCCTCTTCCCCTTTTTTCGCCATTTGCTGGTGGTGCCGCCGCGGTCTCCTTTTCAAGCTTCGGCGGACGCCCGCGTTTCCGGCCACTCACCGGCGGAGAAGCTGCCTTGGGAGACGAGACAGACGTAGGGTCATGAGATTTCGGAGGTCGGCCTCTGGGTTTCGGCGGAGAAGCTGCGGTGGGAGACGAGACAGACGAAGGGTCCTGAGATTTCGGAGGTCGGCCTCTGGGTTTCGGCGGAGAAGCTGCCGTGGGAGACGAGACAGACGAAAGGTCGTGAGATTTCGGAGGACGGCCTCTGGGTTTCGGCGGAGAAGCGACGGTGCCCTCAGGCAAAGGCTCTTTGGGTTTTGGCGGCCGTCCACGGCCTCGTCGGGGAGGTGCGTTTGGATCGGGTTTAACGTAGTTGTTCTTAACCACGATAAGCTGGCCACTAGCTTTCATTTTATTGAGATGGTGTGAAAGAAGGGTTGAGTGAGCCGCCGGTAGACTGCCGTAGGTAGCTTCAATTTGCTTCGAAATCGTTGATTTGTTAGCTCCATTTTTGCTATCTATCGCCTCAATTGCAGCAAAAATTAACTGAGATCAACCAAATATAATCAAAGTCCAGAGATATCGATATCCAGAACAGAAAGCACAAAAATAAACGGAACCCATGCCCTGAATTCAACTAAATCCCTCAAAATTCATGTGCAAATAACAACCATTCACGGAAATCAAAGCCGAGCTTATGATCGAAGACCCAAATGCAGTAATTGAGTAATTAAACAACAAGAACATAGTGTTAGGTATTTAAGCTCGACAATCGATAACTAACTGATTTGCACTCGAATCATAAATTCAGGTCAAACTATATTCTGTCTACATCAAAGTCAACTAGGGAAACAGCAAAATCGATTAAATTACGTGAGAAAAAAAACAAATTTTAATCGAAAGATGACGAAATTGATACCTCTGGGTACTGTGGGAGGATGGGGTAGGAAGCAGGAGCTGGGGAGCTGGTGGGTGGTTCGGCAGCCATGTGGATGCGGCGATGAAATAAAGACGAAGGCCGGAAGGTATTTAAATAAGATCGGAGTTTGCTCAGTCGGGTATTGGATCAGTCTCCTAGTGTGTGCGTCTCTATGGCCGATCTAACGGCTAGGGATTGCAGGTGAGAGTGGTTATCAACGGTTGATATCTGTTGTTATCAGTTGTACATGGATTATTGACCTGGCACTATTACAAATTTAAAGAAAATTTTGGATTGAGATTTACCAGTTTGTCCCTAGCCCTGTAGCCCATACCTTATAGGCTAATATGGTCAAATAAAGCGAAGACTTTAGTCTTTAACTCTTTATCTTTATGATTTTTTTATTCACAAATATTTTTTAATATAAAAATTAAGAAACCTTTATTGCTAAATGAAATAAAAGAAAAAAGAAATTGGTTTTGTAAATTAATTCACGTATACATGATGAATATAAACCTCCGTCCTATTCTCAAGTTTAATAAGAGGAGAAAAGAAAAAAAATGAAAAGAAAAATTATTTTCTTTTAAATCATCCTAATTTTAAGATAATATGTTTGTGATCAAAATAAGCTTAAACTTTCTTTTCAAACCATTCATTTCCCGTCCTTAGGTGAGGAGAGTTTTGGGCGTGAGTAAATTCAACAATGTGTGGTTAGGGATAATAACATAAACCTAAACTAACTTAAAACCTGAAATAAACAGGTCAGATTTCGAGACAGTAATCAAGGATATGGAAAATCCGAAGTATTTAAACAACATGGACAGTTTTAGGTATATCCTCCCCTTTCATACTATTATGTGAAGATATTATCCATTTAGAGGCCGTGAAATAAAAAATTGTATAACATAAAAGCCCAAATTTATTAACCAATGCATATTTATTATTTATTTAGTCTTGCTTTTTTTCAAAGCCAATAATATGTTTTGGCCCAAGCTCATTGTATTTTCTATTTAAGTGCTTTTTAGCATGTATAGTGTGTTACAATATACAAATTGATCTATTATTACTTTATGAAAACATGTAAGTTTCAAAATTGTGATGTTTATATTTGGTTTTATTAATAAGATATTTTGAAGTGTGATGAAGTCATTTATTTTAAAACGGCAAGTTATCTCTCCGTGAGCATTAACCATTTATACCCAATGGGGATACATGATTTCTTACGGTTTTCAACGATTACTTATTGAGGATCCTTGGTTTAATATCCTCGGTTTGTTAGCTGGAACAGGGAGTTTTTATAAACGGGGACGATGACCAATCCCTTGTGCAAACCGCCCCTTTGCCATCCATGAGTGTGGTGAAACCATGTTACTATGGTGTGGGGAAGATGAAGCGTGGTGCAGATCACTCTTGTGAAAGCGAGAGAGTGTGATGTGTAAGGTTTTCTTTTCATTTCTTCTTTTTTTTATTAGTTTGTCATGTAGTATGTAGATCTCATAATTTGATGTAATGATAAGTGACCACATCATGGTTAACTGATGGGATAAAAAACTAGCATTAGATCAACCGGTGTACTTGACTCATTGGGATGCAAGTCCTCCATGGCACCTTTACCAACTGAAAAAATATTACCCCACCCCCTCTTACCCTTTTACCACACACTCTCTCCCCACACTCATTTTCCTCTCTCTTAAAACCGGCTCTTTGTACTTAATTCTCTTCCTAAATCACCATGTCTCTCTTATTTTATATCAATCTGATGTTTAATTTAAAAAATAATTAAAGGTAAAGGGATATAGAGAAGTATTTCATGGTTAGAAAGATAGAAATAAAGAAGGGGCAAATATTAGAGTTCAATCTTAGTGAAACCGATGGTCCATTATTAAGAAGCTATCAAGTAGAAGAACAATCATAAATGTTTAAAATTTAGTTTTGTGTGTCATATTCCCATCTTTGGTAGATATATTTCAATTTATGGTGGTTTTGTTGTTAGAGTGGGTTAAAAATGCAAGGTTGTGGGTGGTTGTTGTAATATTATGGTATGTTTGGGTAGTTGCAAGTGGCAACCCTGTGACTTATTTCCAAGTTATAAGTAGCAACGGAGGTGTATTTTCATGGGTTGAAATAGGTAAAAACAAGTTTATTTGATTAAGGTTGATTGTGTATGTCAGGATGGTCGATCATTTAAAATGAAAACTTAGACATGTTTAAGGGACTGGTCACGACATGTCCATATGTTTTGTGGCGCATTCTCGAGTATGTTTTGGGAGGTTATTTTTAGCGAATTGTCACATTCACGATCTCCGTACTTCAATGTGTGATATCATCCTTGATATAGAGACCTGTGAATTGAAGGTTGCATTCTTGTGCTAAAATCTTGTTTTGCAAGAAGTTGGATGTGTTGTCTTTGATTATAATCCATGATAGAGCACAAGTTTGCGATAGAGCTACTAGGGGCGTTGTTGTATTCCTAGTCGTGTATATAAACAACGTCACTTTCATTTTGATTTATATCCCAACATTGTGACAGTTTGAATCTCAATCTCAAAATGTTTTAAATAAAATATTTAGAATACACCTTATAAATTTTGTAAGTAATGATGAACAGAGAGTGGATCTTAGTGTTGGCAAATTGTGGACTCCAAATCACATGTAAATTGACAAGGCATTAAAATGGTTCAAGATTTATGCGACGTTTGGTCAATATAAGGTGGTTTTTTAGCATGTCTCAAAAACTTACTACACTGGTGAAGTGAAGAAAAAGTCAGTGAAGTTAGCTTATGGATGTCACCTACATCGTTAATGCTACAATAAGTTCTAAATTAAGTGTGTGTTTGACAAGAGTATAATAAATCTCAAAGAGTATATAAACACGTTTGGTAAAAAAATAATTTAAGTGCTTGTTGAATGTTTGTAGAATTAGTTATTGATTAAAAAGGTTGTGAAATGTACAAAGCTTTTCTTTATCAGTGATGGTGTTTTAATAGATGAAATTTCAAAAGGTTTTATACAAGTGAATTTTTTTTTTCTTTTTTCTAATTCAATCTTGTTGCTATGTTAGTAGTTGAAAATCTCAATAACATTATTTTGTACACATCTCGTCAGCTCATATGGATGAGCGCTAGAAGTTATGACCATATTCATTAACAACATTGTCTTCTATATAAAGATGTGTTAAAATCCCATGAATATATTGTTAATTCAAAAACCTTCATAGTTAGCTATGTTGGCAATGAATAAAGTCTGCCATGAATGTTACTAGTATTTTGTTGATGAATACGAGTCTTGTTGAGAGGTAAATACACAAGTGTTTACTAGTGGTGAATATTGGATAGGCATAAGATCTCAAGATGTTATCACATAGATATGTGTCACTTATGTAGTTAAACCTTATTCTATATAAGACAATAAAAAAGACTACTATCAAATATGATGTGATTCACATGAAGATCACGTATATGAGATTTGTCCTCTAATGTCCAAGAGTGTGATATCATTTTTAGACCTGCTGATGAATTAGGATAGACGTCTATATACAAACATACCTATTGTTGGTCAATTTGGTTAGTTGACACTAGGGATGACAGTGGTTCGGATATGGATCGGGTGATGCCATATCCACATTCATATCCGTTAATTTTTCATCATCCATATCCATTAAAAGGATTTTCGTCCGTCCGTATCCATATCCATTGGATTGAACGGTAAACGGATATCTATTGGATGTCTAAATAACTTTTGCCTCAAAGAAAATACCATATTTTTATATATAATTTATGATCTTTATTGATATAAATATAATTTTCTTCCAAAAAAGGATATGAATCATAGTTTATTTCACTTTGATACTTATATGTATACAATTGGTACTAATGTACAAAAAAACTATAGAAGAGAGTGTGAATTTAACCTATATAATTATATATATATATATATATATATATATATATATTTATTTATTTATTAATATATTTATACATAAGTTTTATAATTAAAAAACATATATGAAATTATACTTAATTATATAAAATTATAATTATATCAAGATTAATTCGGGTTAATGGATTCATCCATGGATGAAAAATCGTCATACATATCCGATCCAATAAATATCCATATCCACTCCATATCTGTAATTCATCCATTTAACTTCGTCCATATCCATCCTAGATGGATCGGATCAGGTAGATGATCATCGGATCGGGTGACGGTTGTCATCCCTAATTGACACTAATCATGTTCTCTATTAAAAACAAAGATTAAACAACGGTAAGAATGATTAAATCCATGTCTTAAGTTCAATAGACAAGAAATACCAGATGAGAAGGTATTGATAGGGTCACTCCCTTTTCATACAATACTACATTCATTAACATCTTCATTTCTGTCACTTTAATATTTCTTTCGTGTATTTTTTATAGTATTTGCTCATCTTTATGGAGTATAACCGGCGTAATCATCACTCTATAAAAATTGTCATTGTACTTTTCTTGATCACACATGACTCATATGACTGTTCTCCAAAGCAACTAACATGCTTTATTTAATTATTTATTTTATTAATACTATATAATTAACTAGTTAATTGCCCCGTATACTATACGGGTGACCACAAATTTGTTATCACAAATAATATATGTTAGTCTTTTAATAATAATACTAGATTAATTCCCGTGTGATCGCCGATTATTATCGTTACAATTATAAGCTTTTAAATTTAAATTTTAAAATTAAGGGTTATCCTAAATATTAAAATCAAAATCAAAATATTAAATGTTACAACACATGGTAAATACGGTTAAACATGAATTTAATAGTTATATTATTATTATAATTTAATTAGGTTATCTTTATCTTAATTCACATTAATTAGTACTAGTTTATTGACCCGTACACGTACGGGTATTTCGAAAGTGTATTTGAGATATTAGAATTTTCAAATAAAAATAATGCAGTAAATGAAATATCACCTTTGTGATGAGAATATACTAATTTCAAAAAAGTGTCATATTACAATAAAATTTATACCAAAACGTAGATAAAAATGAGACGGTCGTAAATATATAATTATTTTTTCTCTAAACAAAATATATCACAAGTTACTAAACATAATTTATAAACAACTTAAAATTAATTACATTAGTATACAATTTTTATAAAACTCCCTCACATTTTCTTAAAACCCCCTCAAATCTTTTATAAAACTCCCTCATAATTTTCATCCAACCCTCTCTAATAGATTTAAAATTAAATTCAAATTTCTCCTATCCACGATTTTTAATCTTTCCAAAATTGTTTTGAGAATGAAATAATTTTAAAATTGAAGGTTGTGATTGGTTAATTGAGATTCAATTTATAGTTAATTTTGGAAAATTTGCATGCCTTTTATATATAGATATAGATATAGATAGATTATTAGTTTGACTCTAAAAAGTCAAAATCACAATTTTAAACTTATAAGAATGAACGGCTAAGATTAAATTTTTTATTAAATGAAAGGTCAAGATAATCTAATAATTTTTTTCTAATTAGTCTTTTATATATATTAAAAGATTAATATCTTTTCATAAATAATTATTATATATCATTTTTAACCAGACTGTATACTAATGATACTAGCTAAACGACTCGTGTATCAACACGGACTGATATAAGTCAATTTAAAATTTATATAGTTTTAAAGAGTATTAAGACGTATAGTAAAAATAATTACAAAACATAGATATGAATATAAAATCTCGTAAGAAATGAATAATCATTACAGAATTTTGAAATTCATACATAAGATTATCATTAGATTTTCTTTAAAACCTCTGTATAAACAACATTCATAGTTTTATTAGTAGGGTTTTCTTAATTATCGCAAGTTAAAACTTTTAACCTCTCTTTACTCTTCACTCAAGAAACTGTCACATATAACTGTCCATGAGTGAAAACGTGTCTTTTTAGTACTTCTTATAAATACTGTTTTTAAGAAATATAAAGTTACATTACACGTCTAAAAGTTTTAGTATAATATTAATGTGTTTCTCGTGATGGAGCTTTATCCCGATATTGTAAAACCATAACTATAATACTAGTGTTGATGTTGTTTATAAGCGACCCGTGTATCAACACGGGGATGATATAAGACAATTTTAAATTTATATAGTTTTAAATATATTAACACGTTAAAAAATTAGAAAACATATATATGAATATAAAATCTCGTAAGAAATGATAAAAATTACAGAAGTTTGATATACATAATATTATCATAATACTTTCTGTAGATACTCTTTATAAACAACATTCATGGTTTTATTAGTAATTTAACGCACACACAAACTAAGCTATTTAATTTGAAATGGGCTAATGACATATCTAACTTGGGTATTTTTCATACTTTTATAATTGTTGCCCCAATTCACGATTTTTTTTAATCTACTGAATGTTGGTTTTTCCTTTTTTGATATCATAAGATATCGAATATATATTTTACAGTTGATTTGTGAACTCACTACCTCGCGTTTACTAAATGAATTGCACACAAAATCAACGAATTTTACTAAGGCAGAGTAGGAAATTAGAGATAAAAAGGAACAAATTATGAATCTTCAAACTCATATATAATTTTCGTTTCTTAATCTAGCTTTTAGGTAATTCAATCACAGAATTTTCATGAATCAGACAAATGAGATGTGTTAGAATAGTGGAATTAAAATGGAGCTTACGAAATGATCTACTAATTTTTCTTTCTTTCATGTTTAGTAACATTATTGAGCATTGAAAATTTTATTTTAAAACTTAGGGCATATTATTAAAGATCACCTATTTATATCATCATCTATTTTTTTTTTTTAAATTAAAAAAATATTTTCCCACCATTACAACATACAATTTTTAAAAAATTTCTTTATCCTTTAAATTTAACAAATTTACTTAATAATAGGAACAATTAAAAGGGATGAATTTTGTTATAGTTCAAATGGTTAAATTTTCAATTAAATTCATATTCAAATGGTTGTTATATTATTCATGTATATTTCATCGTCTACTTCTTTTTCCTTTTTGTTTATATTTTCAAACTTAATCTATCAATTATTATTCCATTTAAATCACATTTTAAAAGTTTTTAAATCTAATTCTAAAAGTAACGTCCTTGCCTAACAAAGTGGAGTAATTTTAAACCAATTAAATACACATCAATTAGAAATATGTATTCAATTCAAATTTAAAAATATATATTATTATGTTATCCACGATTAATTCAAATATATATTGTTATCTTATCCAAGATTAACAAACACATGAAGTTTGTTATATAAAATTCTCTTAAGAGATTTGATGGAATGTGACGTAATAACTAATACATTTTTTATTTTCTTTAATTTTTTTTAATCAAGGGCTATAATTGGTGGAGATTTTTTAGGGAAAAAGTTGATTATGTAAGTAACCCTTTTTTTTAATACTTTTATTTTTAATAGTTGATTATATATATGATTCTTTAATTTTTTATATTGATTGATGCACCTTTGTTTGTTTTAAATGTTATCTATTTTTATATAAATTTATCATAAATAAAACAAAACTTAAAAAAATTTATTACTTTTTATCGAAAGACCGAGGATTCAGTTATTATATCGACTATTATACGTAGATAGAATAAATATAAAAAAGATATAAATTGTTTTATGAATAACCTACCCACTACTATTAATGGATAACAATCAATTAAAAATATACTACTTTAAAAAAAGTGTCATATTACAATAAAATTTATATCAAAACGTAGATAAAAATGAGACGGTCGTAAATATATAATTATTATTTCTCTAAACAAATTATATAATAATTTATTAAACATATTTTATAAACAACCTATAATTAATTATATTAATATATAATTTTTATAAAACCCCCTCACATTTTCATAAAAACCCTTAACATATTTTATAAAACCCCCTTAGAATAGTGGAATTAAAATGGAGCTTACGAAATGATCTACTAATTTTTCTTTCTTTCATGTTTAGTAACATAATTGAGCATTGAAAATTTTATTTTAAAACTTAGGGCATATTCTTAAAGATCACCTATTTATATCATCATCTATTTTTTTTTAAAAATTAAAAAAATATTTTCCCACCATTACAACATACAATTTTTAAATAATTTCTTTATCCTTTAAATTTAACAAATTTACTTAATAATAGGAACAGTTAAAAGGGATGAATTTTGTTATAGTTCAAATGGTTGAATTTTCAATTAAATTCATATTCAAATGGTTGTTATATTATTCATGTATATCTCATCGTCTACTTCTTTTTCCTTTTTGTTTATATTTTCAAACTTAATCTATCAATTATTATTCCATTTAAATCACATTTTAAAAGTTTTTAAATCTAATTCTAAAAGTAACGTCCTTGCCTAACAAAGTGGAGTAATTTTAAACCAATTAAATACACATCAATTAGAAATATGTATTCAATTCAAATTTAAATATATATATTATTATGTTATCCACGATTAATTCAAATATATATTGTTATCTTATCCAAGATTAACAAACACATGAAGTTTGTTATATAAAATTCTCTTAAGAGATTTGATGGAATGTGACGTAATAACTAATACATTTTTTATTTTCTTTAATTTTTTTTAATCAAGGGCTATAATTGGTGGAGATTTTTTAGGGAAAAAGTTGATGATGTAAGTAACCCTTTTTTTTAATACTTTTATTTTTAATAGTTGATTATATATATGATTCTTTAATTTTTTATATTGATTGATGCACCTTTGTTTGTTTTAAATGTTATCTATTTTTATATAAATTTATCATAAATAAAACAAAACTTAAAAAAATTTATTACTTTTTATCGAAAGACCGAGGAATCAGTTATTATATCGACTATTATACGTAGATAGAATAAATATAAAAAAGATATAAATTGTTTTATGAATAACCTACCCACTACTATTAATGGATTAAAAATATACTACTTAAAAAAGTGTCATATTACAATAAAATTTATATCAAAACGTAGATAAAAATGAGACGGTCGTAAATATATAATTATTATTTCTCTAAACAAATTATATAATAATTTATTAAACATATTTTATAAACAACCTATAATTAATTATATTAATATATAATTTTTATAAAACCCCCTCACATTTTCATAAAAACCCTTAACATATTTTATAAAACCCCCTTAGAATAGTGGAATTAAAATGGAGCTTACGAAATGATCTACTAATTTTTATTTCTTTCATGTTTAGTAACATAATTGAGCATTGAAAATTTTATTTTAAAACTTAGGGCATATTATTAAAGATCACCTATTTATATCATCATCTATTTTTTTTTAAAAATTAAAAAAATATTTTCCCACCATTACAACATACAATTTTTAAATAATTTCTTTATCCTTTAAATTTAACAAATTTACTTAATAATAGGAACAGTTAAAAGCGATGAATTTTGTTATAGTTCAAATGGTTGAATTTTCAATTAAATTCATATTCAAATGGTTGTTATATTATTCATGTATATCTCATCGTCTACTTCTTTTTCCTTTTTGTTTATATTTTCAAACTTAATCTATCAATTATTATTCCATTTAAATCACATTTTAAAAGTTTTTAAATCTAATTCTAAAAGTAACGTCCTTGCCTAACAAAGTGGAGTAATTTTAAACCAATTAAATACACATCAATTAGAAATATGTATTCAATTCAAATTTAAATATATATATTATTATGTTATCCACGATTAATTCAAATATATATTGTTATCTTATCCAAGATTAACAAACACATGAAGTTTGTTATATAAAATTCTCTTAAGAGATTTGATGGAATGTGACGTAATAACTAATACATTTTTTATTTTCTTTAATTTTTTTTAATCAAGGGCTATAATTGGTGGAGATTTTTTAGGGAAAAAGTTGATGATGTAAGTAACCCTTTTTTTTAATACTTTTATTTTTAATAGTTGATTATATATATGATTCTTTAATTTTTTATATTGATTGATGCACCTTTGTTTGTTTTAAATGTTATCTATTTTTATATAAATTTATCATAAATAAAACAAAACTTAAAAAAAATTTATTACTTTTTATCGAAAGACCGAGGAATCAGTTATTATATCGACTATTATACGTAGATAGAATAAATAAAAAAAATATAAATTGTTTTATGAATAACCTACCCACTACTATTAATGGATTAAAAATATACTACTTTAAAAAAAGTGTCATATTACAATAAAATTTATATCAAAATGTAGATAAAAATGAGACGGTCGCAAATATATAATTATTATTTCTCTAAACAAATTATATAATAATTTATTAAACATATTTTATAAACAACCTATAATTAATTATATTAATATATAATTTTTATAAAACCCTCTCACATTTTCATAAAAACCTTTAACATATTTTATAAAACCCCCTTAGAATAGTGGAATTAAAATGGAGCTTACGAAATGATCTACTAATTTTTCTTTCTTTCATGTTTAGTAACATAATTGAGCATTGAAAATTTTATTTTAAAACTTAGGACATATTATTAAAGATCACTTATTTATATCATCATCTATTTTTTTTAAAAATTAAAAAAATATTTTCCCACCATTACAACATACAATTTTTAAATAATTTCTTTATCCTTTAAATTTAACAAATTTACTTAATAATAGGAACAGTTAAAAGGGATGAATTTTGTTATAGTTCAAATGGTTGAATTTTCAATTAAATTCATATTCAAATGGTTGTTATATTATTCATGTATATCTCATCGTCTACTTCTTTTTCCTTTTTGTTTATATTTTCAAACTTAATCTATCAATTATTATTCCATTTAAATCACATTTTAAAAGTTTTTAAATCTAATTCTAAAAGTAACGTCTTTGCCTAACAAAGTGGAGTAATTTTAAACCAATTAAATACACATCAATTAGAAATATGTATTCAATTCAAATTTAAATATATATATTATTATGTTATCCACGATTAATTCAAATATATATTGTTATCTTATCCAAGATTAACAAACACATGAAGTTTGTTATATAAAATTCTCTTAAGAGATTTGATGGAATGTGACGTAATAACTAATACATTTTTTATTTTCTTTAATTTTTTTTAATCAAGGGCTATAATTGGTGGAGATTTTTTAGGGAAAAAGTTGATGATGTAAGTAACCCTTTTTTTTAATACTTTTATTTTTAATAGTTGATTATATATATGATTCTTTAATTTTTTATATTGATTGATGCATCTTTGTTTGTTTTAAATGTTATCTATTTTTATATAAATTTATCATAAATAAAACAAAACTTAAAAAAAAAATTATTACTTTTTTTCGAAAGACCGAGGAATCAGTTATTATATCGACTATTATACGTAGATAGAATAAATATAAAAAAAATATAAATTTATGAATAAACTACCCACTACTATTAATGGATAACAATCAATTAAAAATATACTACTTTAAAAAAAGTGTCATATTACAATAAAATTTATATCAAAACGTAGATAAAAATGAGACGGTCGCAAATATATAATTATTATTTCTCTAAACAAATTATATAATAATTTATTAAACATATTTTATAAACAACCTATAATTAATTATATTAATATACAATTTTTATAAAACCCCCTCACATTTTTATAAAAACCCTTAACATATTTTATAAAACCCCCTTAGAATTTTCACAATGCCCCCTTCCAAGACTTAAGGATTTTTGGCATTTTTGACATCATCATCTCGATTTTTTTAATTTTTTTTTTAAATCAAGAGTTGTGATTGGTGGAGATTTTTTTGGAAGAGAGAGAAACCTTTTTCTTTTAATATATATTAAAGATGTTTTTGAACGTAGTTATTTTTTTTCATTCTAAGTTAGGTGATGTTAACATTACGGATCATTTTCCCTAGAATTTATGGTAAAACTAGTGGAAACTTTTCAACTAAATCCTGCTCTCATTTTCTTTCTTAATAAAAAGAAAAAAGAAAAAATCCCCGCCTCTAGGGCTTTGTTCACGGCATTTGCTAGCCGTCGTTAAACCCAATTCAGCCACTGTTACAGTTTCCAGCTGTTGTCGCCGGAGACAAACCTCCTCCCTTCGTCGGCGATGATATTTTCCTCTCTGTCTCTTCTATTTGCTTAGGGTTTTCTTTGATCTCCTTCAACCCTCTCAATCTCTTACGATTGTATATGATACATTGATCGCATTCTATGATTTGGCCTAAATGTGACATCACTTTGAAAAATCTTCACCCGATGGCGGAGTCATTTTGGATCTGATCACACAAGAAGCTGGTTAAATACCTTTCTTTATGCCAAACTGTGAAAAGGTGAAGGCCTTCTCTTTCAATCAATTCAAGTGTATTGTTTCTTCCTTCTCCACTTCTGTTTCAGTATCTAGCAACGGTTTTTACATATATTCTAGTAAATTTCAGTTGCGATTCAATATCGCTTCTTGTGGTTCTCTTTAATTTTTCGTTTATTTGTGTTAGAAAACGGAGAAGGTGTGGCAATTTTTACGAGGATGTTAATGAACATAAGCTGCTGATAACACAAAGGTTCGTTCATTTATTTCTCAGTTTATCACTAACAAATTAGTTTCTCATGATAGTTGTTGTTGCTGTGTGTGGGTAATAACAAGAAACCTTGAACATTTAAGGAAGATAAGAAACCTCAAAATGTTCAGATTTTGCTTCTATTATTAAATACATTGTTTGTTAACAATTGTTATCAGCTGATAGGAAGCAATGTCCATTGATGGCTTTTGTTTCTGTTTTGTCTGGGCTTTAATGTCTTTTTTAGATGCAATAGAAAGTTCTTCATGGCAAACAAAGCAGAACAGAATACTCGAGTGGTAGTGGCTTAAATTACAGCTGAGGTGGTATTCGGGTTTGGTTGCTGTAGTGACTTTAAGGTTTAAATTTACAAAGATTAAATAGTTGACATTATAGTCTTATGGTAATATAATTCTCCCCTTCCAGGGCTTATTCACTTGGAACCCCTACTTCAAAGATTCAACAAGTTAAAAAAGCTAAAAAATTCAGTAACAACTCTGACTGGAAAGAAAAAGTAAAAATTGCTACTTATATTATATCCCCTTTCTCAACTAAACCATCCTATTCGTGTCAATCAACAAACACAACATGTAAGTATGTAACTTCATGCAATTAGGCTCATTTAACTTAGTAACTAGTTCGGTATATACCATATACCTACAATTCTTTGGTATATTTCTTATTTTCTTAGTTCTATTTGCAGTGAATTTTTTTCTGCTGAAGAAAGATAGAATTATAAAGATTGTAATAACCTTTAACAATCTTGAAGATTGAACAAAACAACGCAGAGAAATACCCAAATACTTATAGTTAAAAACCATACATCAGTAGAAGGTCATAAAACAACTGGCACATACACACACTTTAATGAAGGATGATCTAATTGATGTGGCAGACTGGAAGTTAACAGACAATGCAGCTGACATAAAGGTGAACAGGTATCAGTGTTGTGAACATTTTGAAGGGCAATGCATTAATGTGGCAATAAGACCATCTCTTATCGAACACTTTCAAGTTTCATCTACACCAGTTATAGTCACCCACCAAATAGAGAAACCATGAAACCCTCAAAACAGGAAAAAACAACACTATTGAAAGAAAAACATACCCAGCTCCCAAATCCACATAGACCCATCATCAAAGATCTCATCTGGTTCTCTCTTATTGGTACATTCTTCAAAGTTCTTCTCATCCCAGCCTATCATAGTACTGATTTTGAGGTCCACCGTAATTGGCTAGCCCTCACCCACACCTTACCTATCTCTCATTGGTACACAGATGAGACCAGCCCATGGACCCTTGATTACCCTCCTTTCTTTGCTTATTTTGAGCATTTCTTATCTTTTTTTGCTTCTCTTGTGGACCCCACCATCACAGACCTCTATAATGGTCTTAATTACAAGGCTCTTTCTGTCATCATCTTTCAGAGAGTCAGTGTGATGGCCTCAGATACAATATTAATATACTCGATTTACAAGTTGACTAAGAACCTGGAGCTGAAGAAGAGGTTTTTGATCTGGGTTTTAGTTGTTTGGTCACCCGGATTGTTAATTGTTGATCATGTGCATTTTCAGTACAATGGGTTTCTGCTGGGGATTTTGTTGGTTTCCTTAGGGGCACTGCAAAAAGGGAATGACTTGATGGGTGGCTTTCTTTTTGCGGTTTTGTTGTGTTTTAAGCATTTATTTGCTGTTGCCGGGCCACTTTATTTTGTGTATTTGTTGCGGCACTACTGTCGTGGCGGGATTTTAAGGGGTTTTGGTAAGTTGGTCACAATGGGTGCGCTGGTTGTTGGGGTTTTCATGGTGGCCTATGGACCGTTTGCATATCATGGGCAGGTAAAATATCTCTACATTATATTTAAGCTTTATATGTAGGAGATAAATTTGATTCCTAGACTTCTCTATTTTATTAAATGTTAACACTTAACATATTTGATTTGAGATGACTCTTGGAAAGCTTCCTGTTTATGCTGACGATATTGCTTCATTATATAATTGCCTTTGACTAATTCAATATAATAATTCTTCAGATATTGTGGTCACTATAGCCTGTAATTCTTTATCTGATCATGCAAGTGGTTTATGCCTCACTGCACACAGTAAAAGTTTTCAAAAGAGGAGAACAATTCAAGACTGAAATTATGAAGTGTTTGGATATGAACACTTGGACTCAATTCGAGACCTTCAGATTTTCTACTTCTCAGTTGTCCATTTATCCTCAATAACAATAATAATCAGTCTCCATTTTATATGCACCTTTTCATTGAATAGAGATCTCAAAATCATCCTATGGCTCCACAATGACTAGGAAAACCTTCAGTGATACACCATTTTTAATAGCTGTGAAGAAGTTTGTATATTCTTGAAGTCTGTTTTCTATTTTTTTCATTTTTGTTTTTTCTCCATCCGTTTTCTGATCTTCATAGTCGTGTTAGTGAATTATTTTCATGAATTTCATCTCTGTTTTCTTCCTAACATTTTCCATGTAATTTCGATATTCAGTCACCTACTTAGATTTTATTTTGTGTCCATCATAAAAAGTAAGTTTGCATGTTACATTGTTACATATAATGTTGCCCTGAATATGGAACTTTCTGCAAGTACCCTGAATATGTCCATGAACTACTATACTATCCTCTTCATGAATTTTTTATTTTATTATTTTCACACAGGAACCTGTACAATGAATATGAGCTATGATGATTCTTTATCTATATGATAACATGTCGTGCACGTATCATTTTGTTTAATTCTTTGCAGATACAACAAGTTTTGAGACGCATGTTTCCTTTCGGTAGGGGACTTTGCCATGCTTACTGGGCTCCAAATTTCTGGGTGTTCTATATTCTCTCTGATAAGCTGCTTGCGTTTGTGGTTACAAAACTCGGATTCCAAATTCAACCACCAACCGCTTCATTCACCGGTGGGCTCGTCGGGGACTCTTCTCCTTTTGCCATACTACCTTCGGTATTACATCTGCCTTGGTACAAACCTACATCTTCCTTGTGTAAAAAATATTTTGAAGTTGTAAATTGATTGTGATGTGCAGATCACCCCTTCAATAAGCCTTGCGATTGTACTGCTTTCTATATCTCCTTGTCTTGTCAAGGCTTGGAGGAATCCCCAGCCAAAGATGATTGTTCGATGGGTGTCATATGCTTACACATGTGGCTTTTTGTTTGGATGGCACGTGCATGAAAAGGCATCACTCCACTTCTTAATCCCTCTTGCAGTTGTTGCAGTAGAAAGCATCGAGGATGCACGCCATTACTTCATGCTATCTATAGGTAAATAATTCTTGAAACCTTTGCTCACTATTCAATTTCGCAAGTGGTTTAAATTAATATAGTTTGTATCTTTCATGCAGTTTCAGTTTATTCATTGTTCCCTCTTCTATATGAAGCTCAAGAATACCCGATAAAAGTGATCTTACTTGTTTTACACGTGGTGCTAATGTGGTACGGCTTTTCTTCTCAATTTTCTGTCTCAAAATATGGTGGTTTTGTTACAAGATGGATAGAAAAGATTTATCTGGTTGGTTTTGTAGTTGTGGAGGTATGGGGACAGTTTCTTCATCCTTTGATTTTTGGTGATAGGCTTCCGTTTTTACCCCTCATGCTGATCTCGTTTTATTGTGCATTAGGAATGATGTACTCTTGGATATGGCAACTTAGATTTATAATTAGGTCTTGATAATTTGATAACTGTGTTTGATGAACACATCAATATGGAACTCTTAAACATGTTACACATGGAAGAAATTTTATGCATCAGTTGTCTAACAGAAAATACAGGTTATGGTGATGTTACACAAGTGAGTAAGACACAGAAGTTGTGTATGTACTAATCACATTTCAGATCTTGATATTCATCTACAAGATGCACAAACGATCTTTCAGGAGTGACAACGACTCATTTTTCTTTTTCTTTTAAACAAAAATAGTAGTAAGTTTTAAATTTTAAAGAAAATTGTTTGGTATTGATTTCTTGTGTTTATAAAATTTGTAACATATTTGTGTGAATTTATAATTCTAGAGTTATTTCACATGTGAAAGATTGTTATATAGTTAGCTTCTTCATATTAAACAAATGAATTTCCGTGTCATATTGTTTTAAGCGTGAAGAACTTTATGTTGACTAACCTTGAATAACATATTTGTAATTTATAGAACTTAGATTATTTTGTAATAAAAAAAACATATAAGCTACTCATTTTGTTTGTTTAATCATTTTTATAACTAAAATTTGTTATGTTAAAGTGTGAGATAAATCTGCGAACCATTTGGATATTTTTGTTGTAATTTTGATCGATTTAATTATTGGTTAGACATTTAATTGAAAAAATGACGAAAGGTAATTTAAATTAAAAGAAACAAATTATCACAAAACTAGAGTGAATTATATTTCTTTTAGAAGCAGAACGTCGCTACTTGATATTTATAAATTTAAAATCTTAATCTTAATTTACCCTAACTTAAATATTTTATCCTTTATTTTATAAACTCTGAACAATCTCGCAACCAAAAACCGTAATGATGTTCAGTGTTCACAATCTGGTTAAAAAATTAAGACTTTAGATTCACAATTCTTCATAAGTACTCAATTAAATACCTTGGTTCTTGCTTCAAACAAAAAATATACTTGTTCTCACGATTTAAAGCAAAAAGAACAAGTCCAAAATGATCATCAAGCGAACAAGTTTCGGTTGACAAATCGAGGCTTTGACTTGAATTTCTCCATGAAAACTCTACTATAACCCTTGCTTCTTGTTTCAAATGAAAGAGATGCCTGTTTCTCATGATTCAATGCAAAAAGAATGAGTCAAAACGAACATGAAATGGTGGAGAAACCGCAAAAATAAGTCAAGGTTGTAGGTTAAAGAGAGAGTGAGAGCGAGAGAGGAAGGAGGGGTGAACCTAGGGGTGAGCATCTTAATCGAAAAACGAACCGTAACCGATAAAACCGAACCAAATAAAAATCGATGGTTCGATTTATAAAATATCATTAACCGATAGATAGTGGGTCGTTTCGGTTTTGTACATGTAACCGAACCGATAAGGATTTATTATTTAATTATTATATATATTTAATTATTAAAAAGTCAAAACAAGATGAAATAGAAAAGTTACAATTTGGAGTTTATCCACCATGAACACTTGATTGTTTCTTTCATGTAAGGCTATTAAATTTATTAAAAATAAATTTACAAGTTGTAAATTGGTAGAGGCCAAGAGGTGTGTAGCATTAGGCCTAATTTTACGTATTAAATATGACTTTAGCATACTATCTTGTAATTTTGTTATAAAAATAATGGGCTTAACAAGTTATAAAAAATACTCAATTATTTGACCCAATTTTGTGACAACCGCAAAACAATAAAAATTACAACTCAAGCCCATATTCTGAAATCATGAAGCCCATTCAGTTTGGCCCAACATAATATAATGGTTAACCAATAAAACCGATAACAAAAACCGAACTGCTATCACAAACCGATAATCGCCCCATTAGAAACCGATGCCCATCGGTTTGAAAAACACTTAACAGAATATTATCGGTTATGGTTCGGTTTAGAGTCAAAACCGATCCATGCTCAGTCCTATTTTAACCTGCTAAGTAGGTTGTATGTACCAATATGCATATTGATACGTTTTTTAAAAGTTGAATGGTATATGAGTAAGAAAAGGGTGCAGGTATCACATTGATAAAACGTTTTAAACTTTTAGCAACTTTAACCCCATGCACGAATGCACTAATCCCCATATGTAAATTGTTAGCCGAAATATTTATTTTATTGAGATAACAATTTGATGAGAATAAGCATCCTTCTCTCATTTTAAATCTTTAATATATATTATACGAAAATGTGTTATGATGTTATCATTCCACTTTCAGATTTTTTCCCCACTAACCATCATCCTTTATTTCCTAAAATGACTAACGAATAAAGAGTTTCTTACGTCAAAGTCTTAAGTCGTGAATTTTGAGTTGGGTGCAGATCTCAAGTAGAAGTAGGTACTCGTCATCGTAATCGGGTCCCAAATCGTTCAAAAGCATTCTTATCGAAACACTAATTTTTTATTCAACAATTATTGCAAATCTGTTAGACATTTTCCACCAACAACTATCTGATCTCATGTTAATTTCTAATTTCACTAACAATATTCTTTATTCTTGTTCCGATTTTCATGAATGTTTCTTGATCTGTTATCAATATATAATTTTATATTATGCTTAGGATTTCACACCAGTAAATATTAAAAATTAACATTAACAATCTCTTGTATTTATACATGGGATGCTAGTATTTAGAAATGTTAATAAAAGTTTACCAAAGAATTTTTCACTCTTGTTACGTATTTTAAACATCTTTTTACTGAAAATAAATAATCTTATGTTGCCACTATTAAGAATTAGCTGACAGTTTTCATGAATTTAGTAACTTTTAGTTTTCTTTGTATTTAATAATATGCAAGTTACCGCCAAAAATATCCACACTGTCTATAAGCATCAATTTTGATCAGTCATTGACCATCTTTGACAAGAACTAGCATCATCAGACTATACATTCAACATTTTTATGCCAACAATAGTTAGACCTTGTTATTTACCACACAGCCATCTTCACAACCTACACTACTAACCTTTCTACAAAAAGAATAGACAACAATTTTCTAAATTATGTAGTAACAATCTATTACCGCATCGGCCGTTTACCATATGGATCGGATACCGGACCTGCAAAAGTCAAACCACGACGCCTGCGGTGAGGATCAGATGTTGAACTTGCATGCCGCCTAGGAGTAGCAGTGGTGGTGGTGGTAGGGTTGGTGGTGGTGGTGGTGGTAGACCTAGATTGTGAGTTTGTCCCTCTAGACATCCCGTTTGAAGAAGATGACGTGGCGGACCCGTGAGACCTTCTGTGTCTTGAGCCTAGGTACCCAGGTTGAGTCGGTTCTTCAAGCGTGCCTGGCTTCCTGGATAGCATCAGTACCACACGGCTCATTGTGGGCCGCAGATGAGGATCAAATTGGGTGCACAACAATCCAATCTTTATGCAAGTAGCTACTTGATCTGGCTCAGCTGTAGAGGCCAATCTTGGCTCCAAAATCTCAAGCCCTTTGCCCTTCTTGTACAACTTGTATGCCTATAATAAAAACAGTACTGATACAGTTATTTTCAGTTCCTTTCAATTTTAGTTTCTTCAGGTTAATCAGAAAATGGGTCAATCAAGATTCTTACCCAATCAAGAAGATTCAGGCACTCGGGATCGAGGTTGAAATTGTAATTCTTTTGACCACTGATGAGTTCTAGAACCACCACACCGAAGCTATATACGTCTGCCTTGACAGAGAGATTACCGTGCATGACATACTCGGGTGCCATATATCCACTATATAGAAAAAGCGACAATGTTCACTAAATAAAAATTTCATAAAGTGAAGATTTCAATGAGCATGAAATAGACGGATGAATGGATGATGATGATTATGTTATAAGAAAACTTACTTGGTGCCTGCTATACGAGTATTCACATGAGTTTGGTCTTCAGGGTAGAGCTTAGCCATGCCAAAATCGGCGATTTTGGGTACCCATTTTTCATCTAATAAGATATTACTAGCTTTTATATCTCTATGGATTATGCAATCGTGTGCGTCCTCGTGAAGGTAAAGCAAGCCTCGTGCAACGCCAGCAATGATGTCATATCTACGTTTCCACTCCAATACATCAAGCATTGTAGATTCTATATCAGCAAAATCACAATCACCATCAACAAGTACAACTATTACCCTTCAAAGTTCTCATAACATCTAGAAGAAAAGAAAACCATGGGATTCTAAACGCATGACAGTATGAGACCCATAAGCACATATTTGGTTTTTTTAAGAATTGTAAAAGCAATGGTTTGAAATGAAGTCTTATTAGCCCATCTTTCACTTGCATATCTGCACAAATACTTTCAACAACTTTGGGAGTGTTTGGTTTTGCGTTTTGAAATTGACTATCTGATAAATAGGACTTGTAATCGCATAATAATCAGTTTCATATGTTTGGATAAAGTCAACAAACAGAGGATGTGTTCGGCAAAACTAGCTAGAGCTGGGACTGGGCTGGAGCTGGAAAGACTTTTATTTTGGGGGATAATGTTTTTAAAAACTCCATCAAGATTTTAACACCTGAACGAAGCTTTTACTAATTAGGCTTCTATTTTGGGGGATAATCTTTTACTAATAAAAGTATAAAACTATATTGATAAAAACTAGCACTTGCCTATCCTTCGGAATCAATACACATATCTGATCAAGAAACCTATGCAGCATCCAAAGAGTGAAAAAAATCTCAGTCCAAGATTCAATATCAAGAAAGAGAAAAGAGAGCTTACTGAAAAGAAGCTTGTCTAAGCTCTCGTTAGCTACATATTCATATACCAAGAGCTTCTCCGGGGACACACAATAACCTAACAAGTTCACAACATTACGATGTTGTACACGTGCCAATAGTTTGGCCTCATTTACAAACTCCCTTTTCCCCTGGTTTGAAGTGTGAGCTAACTTCTTTACAGCAATATCCTCTCCGGTATCTAACTTCCCCTACAAAGCCAAACACCCCCTTTACTACAATAAACAAAGAAATGACTACATGAAACTCCTGAATTCTACAATAAAATCATCAAGTTATCATAAAATTATGGATTCCTCGAATACGCCCAATGTGTTCTTGTTTTCAACCAATTTTTTCTTGTCTTTTTGATTAAATTAGCATTTTTAACCCTCATGTTTGGTTTATAAAAACACTATAGCAGAAAACAGCACACAAGACACTTGGTTGGCAATTTGAGTGTTATGTTTGTTTTAGTCAATTGGGGCTCTATTTCTGCATAGTTCATGTGCTTGTAAATTGGTTAGAACTATAATGTTGCTTATATTTGGTTCAAAAAGCTAAAAACTCCTCTTATTTTCAACCACTTTGTCCTTGTTGCGGTTACTAATCTATATTTGAAAAAGAAAAAAAAAACAGGAATAGAGAGCATTTGATCAAACAACATTGACAAAAACACTAATTTCTTTGATTTCTCACAAACATGTTGATGTTATGGCTAGAAAATCCCAATTGAAATGCTTTGAATTATTCACATCGTCTAACTTCTTTGAAAAACACTTGTAGTATGCAGAATAACTAACTAATGACCATATGAAAAACTTAAAACAATATAATAATAGATAAAATTTATAATTATGAATTCCCATAAAAAATATACTACTACTCAGCAAGAACTAGCAGTATTGAAACACAATTACAGAAATTCCCAATTAAAATTCCAAAATTTGCTATTTCTTATACAATTTAGCACAAAAGATGGATCATTTTTCAAGAATCAATGGTGAAATGAAAAGGGGTTTAGAGAAAGATAAAACCTTAAAAACAGGGCCAAAACCCCCTTGACCAAGCTTATTATCAGGATGGAAATTTCTTGTTGCAGAAACTAGGGTTTCAAAAGTGAAAACTTTCTGTTCGTGAGCAGTAATATTTCCCAAATCTTCTTCTTGACGTTCTGATCAACAAGTCGAAAACCAAACAAGAAAATCACAATCTTTAAATCAAAACAAAAAACAGAGCAACGGAATCAACAGCAGTCGTACGGAAACTCGTACGAAATGCAAGGTTTGATGAATTCTTGACAAGGGAAGTGAAGGAAGTAATTTGTTTACATACCTTTGTTTGAATTGGAGGTGAAGGGTTTGATGATGTTTTGAAAGAAGTTCTTGGATTTGTTCATGCTGGTTACCAAGTCGAGGATTCCATAAACCCACAAAAATAATAATAGTAAAAAAAATATAAGAAATCTGTGAACAGATTAAATTGTGTTATAATGGTCAACAAGGCGCGTTCATAAGAATTGACATGAGTGACTCATTATTAAATTGTAATTTGTAAACTAGCGAGACCATCTAATACTCGTTTTATTAAATTGTGTTATAATGTCTCTGTGCTCGTTTTATTTTAGGATGCTTCGATATTTCACAAGCAATAACTTGAAATTTTTGTTACAATTTTAGTTTTAGATGGAGTTTTTACGATTAAATCGTTACCAAACATTGGTGATTTTATCGAAATTCCTTCTTGATAGTGATGATATAGCCTAATCGGCCTATGTTGACTGTCGTTACCGAATTTAAATAAAACAATGCAGCCACTACCGAATGACTGTAGACATGAGGCCATTCGAACACTACCATCACCATCTTGAATGAATTCTAGTCAGGTTATGTTAGGTGTGACTTGAACTAGCATGATGGATTGATAAAAATTGGAATCTAATGTTAAATTATGGAGCATGATGCGGGGATTGCATAACATGACGATAAGCGAGCAAAACATGTTTTTTTTTTAATTTTGGTACGCAAAGAGCTCACGCCGTGGAACACTAGCACACGTCGTGTGTTTGCTTGGCAACGAATGTTAGTGTGATTTAATTTTAAATCCATATGGTAGGGGTGTTCAAAACCGGATATCCAACTGTGAGAACTCCGGCTTTAGTCAAAACCATAATAAAAAAATTTAAGCCAATGATTACTTTAACAGTTCACTGTAAGGTAAGTTACCTATTTGGGTAATAAAAACGAAATTACCAACATCAACTCTTTTGAAAAAGTAGAATATCACTCGGTGATCGTAAACATGATATATTTGGGTAAATTAGTTACTTTATTTAACTAATTATGGAATGTATAGTTACTAAAACGGTACATATAAATCTCATTAACTCATGTAATAGTTACTTTATTTAACTATTTTTTATTTAGTTTAATATGAGGGTAAATTACTAATTTCAAAATACTTAAAATTAAGATATTAAAACAAAGACCTAAATGCTTTATAAGATAGTACTATTTTAATGCCCCGTGTATAAAAACGGGGATGATTAAAATAATTTTTGAATGTTTCTTCCTTTAAACAGTACTAACATATATAATAAATAATTATAAATCATACAAAAAGTATCCCAATAATGAACGTCACGATATTGTTATTAGTTATGTAACTCTTGAACAATATGCAAGTCTTAAGAGTTTTGACATAAAAACAACTAATTTAAAGACATTTAAAAAAAATGAATGGACGTGAAAAATATTTAAAATATATGATGACGTTGTAATCTTACATCTTTAATAAAAGTTAAAAGATAAAGATAAATTTAGTTTAAATCTATTTAATTAATTGGTCGTATTTTTTATTTAAAAGGTTATCATTTGATTTAAATTTTAAACTTGTTTAAAATACAAATATTCTAAAAACAAAAATAAAATTATTATTATAATTATTATATATATTACATTTTAATCTTGGTCGTAATTTTATCTTATATTTTTGAAAAATATTCTAAAAGTAATATTATGACATTATAATACTGTTATTTTAATATAAGTAAAAGAAAAATTAAAGATAAAGATTAAAAATTAAAGATTAAAGAAAGAAAAGATTAAAGAAAGATTTAAAAATTTCATGAGATAGTTTGACATTAAAAAGTCAAAATTGATTTTTTTATTTTAGATAAATGAATAATAAGATTAAATATTTTATTAAATGAAAGGTGTAGATCGTTTAATAAAAAATTTCTAATTAGTCTTTTATATATATTAGAAGATAGAAGATAGATAATAATAGTAATAATAATTCTAGAGTGCTTTTAGATGTTCTGATTTTGCTTAATAAAAATAATAAAAATAATAATAATAATAATAATAATAATAATAAAAACATGTGAACAAATTAGTTGTGGATATGGTCAAACAAGGCGTGTTCATAAGAATTGACACGAGTGAATTACTAAGTTATAAATTGATCGAACTAGAGTTTAAAATTTAGTTTACGGTTGACATGTATTAAAGTTATTAAAACATTCTAACAAAAGAGTAAAACGTTAATAATTATATCATTATTAAAAAAGGCGCTCAAAATGCGACTTATGAAGGTTGTATGTGTATTTGTTTAACAGCTTCTAAACTTATCTTAAATTTATTCATAACAGAACTCGAATATATAACCTTAGAGTCTTAGACTAAAAAAAAGACTTATCAAGATGTGTCTTTGTTTATTATAATATTTTTAAACTTTTATGCCTTTGGATTATGCAACTTTTATACATTACTCTTCTCCTTTCATACAACTATTTGTCATTTGTGTACGTGTGTGTATATATGAATTTCTAGAAGATACCCGGGTTCCTTCTATAAGAACATAACTTAATTTCTCAAAAAAAAAAAAAAACTACTAAAACAAAAAATTCCTTTAAAGAAATTTAAACATGTCTATCTAAATTATTGTTCAAGTTAGGAGCCGTTGGTTGTTTTTTATAAATATCTTAATACATCTAATATAATTCAATAAAAGTTTTTAAGATGTAAAAGTTATTTATTTTTATTTTTTTTATTATGATAAAAAAATCTCTTAATATCTTAATGAATCAGAGATAAAAATACATTTTATTATCTCTTAACAGAATTCTATATCATTCTCCTATAACAAATAGATTAATTTCTTCATCGGTTTACACTTTACACCATCTCCTCCTCCACTCATCTATATATATGACATTCTCCTCCTCTTAGTCGCCATTACACATCTCTTTCTTATATATATCTGTTTTAATTCACTTTAATATTATGGTTTGATTTTTTTATTAAAATGTTTTATTGTATAATTAGAGAAGTTCCAATGTTTGTTTAAAATGTAATAAAACATATAATTACGAACATTTAAATGTTTAAAATGCAAACAACTTAATACGAATGAACTTTTAGACATTAGAATCACTTCTTAATGTTCATATGTAACATTCAAATTCAGATACAGATCCCTTTTAAAAACAAACGACACCTAAGACTTTTTAAAAATATAATTACTAATGTTTTTTTTAAAGATTAAAAAGTTAAACTAATCATTTAATGGCAAAAATAATAACCGAGGAAATTAATTTAGTGTAAGTTTCGTGTACACTAATAACAACCAAATATAAACTTATAGAGAAAGTAGCTGTTAGCTGTTAGCTGGAAGCTGGTAGCTGGTAGCTGATAGCTGGAAGCTGGTAGCTGGAGCTGGAAGTTGTTTATTTTTTTTATATATGTGTTCGGCAAATTAGCTGGTCGCTGGAGCTTAATAGTGTGAAATGACAAAAAAAGACAAATTATAAAAATAGGAGGAATTATAAAATAATTAAAGAGGGTATTTAGGTAATTTAGTATATAAAAAGCTTCCAGCTAGTTTTAAAAGCTATTTCAAGAAGCTTTTTATTTTAGAGCTTTTTTGTTTAGAAAAAAACTTCCAGCTTTCCATCCGAACTCACTTGTAGCTTTTTCTTTCAAAACAAAAAGCTACCAGCTCTACTCTAATAAGCTTCAAAAAGCTCGGTACCGAACATACCAAAAACTAGTCATATTTCTCATATATATCTACTTTTCTTATTTGACTTAGACTTTTATTTATATATTAATTAAATTATATATCCTATAATTAAGTACCTGCATATCAAGGACATTTAAGCTTCCTTTGAAAATTCATCACCTAAAAAAATGTATTAATATTATATTTTGGTCGTAACTTAAATTCAAACAAACAGTTCATGATTAGATGATAAAAGGTCTTAATTGGATTTTTTAGGAAACGAAAAATTCAAAGTAATAAATAAAAATATATTAAACATACAACCCTCTCAATAAAACATATTAATAACGTCAAGCAAAACGTGTTATTTCATCAACTACATTATATTATTCGTCTACCCCAATTGTATAAGCAACCTGATTTATGACGATTATGCAAGGATTCATGGCTCAAATGGTGGACTAGAAATGACCATCAAAGGTTACTTGGGTTTATTTAAAAAAGAATTACATGTAAATACGAATTTCAAAAAAAGTAATTCTGTTTTAACTTCTAAACTTCATTACATGATAAGGTTTTAATCTCTAAAGATATTTTCTGCATTTGTACCTAAAGTTTGAAAAATTATTTAATTTTATCTTACTACATACTATAACAGATTGATGACGTAATTAGTGGCACACCAACATTCTAGAAGGTTGGCATGACAAATGGTATTAGTGTAACTAGTGTGCTCGAGTACTCGAGTGATATCAGGTCCAATTGGGTGAGGCGTTGCACATGACGTTACGTGAGTGTTGGGAGGTACCGATCGTGTGGGTACTGTTACTACCTTCACATGAGCAACTGCAACATAAACTTGTTGCCTGGAGTATTTGGAGTAGCGATAGACGGATATATAGCGAAAGGATTTAGAATTTGTGTGCTTGTGAGAGTCACGCCTTGTCATCACATGTGGTTTTAAGCACAGAGATTTGTGAACAGGGTTTGGTGGGTGTAACCCCTAAAGGTTCTTAGAGGTCGTTAACCTTCCTTACGATTTCTTATGGGTGTTAAAGGGTGTCTGTTGAAATTATGATATTCTCCAAGACCAACATTTGGTACATTATTTATTGTGTTGAGTTTAATTGTTTGTGTTAGTTTTTGGTATTTTGTAGGTTGTTTGTTCTGAGCTTATAAAAGATGGAAGTGAACTCATGAAGATTGGGAGCTGTGTTTGTGATTGAAGGGGACTAGCTTGAGACCGGGTTGAGACCCGGGTTGGGTGCGCACCTAGTGCGGATGTGACCCGGGTTCTCCCCTTAGCTTGCCTTTTATTTAAATGTGTTACATATCTCATGTAATGGAAAAAATGGGCTTTGGTTTTGTTTTATTTGGCCCAATTAGTAACATGGATGCTGCTGGGCTTCATATTCAGATTTGGGCCTCATTTGCAACAGGTTTAATCTGGTAATTAACATATACGCATAGAGAGGTTGTAAAGTGAGACTTCGTCATCTTCTAGAGATCAGTTCGTACAGAGACTTTCTATCGATTCATTTGTTTCTTGCTTAGATTTGTGAGAGATTTTTCATTGTGTACTTCAGATCTGTTTTAGTTCAATAGGTTGTTTTTCTTGGCTTGTATTCCGCATGCTTTGTATACGAATCAGATGTTACGGTTCTGTTGTTAATCGTTTGGTACTATTTGAGTTCGAGAGTTTTTATCATGGTATCAGAGCCATTGGCTCTTTGATCAATTGGCTCTCTGATCGTATTGTTGCTGTTCGTCTGATCGATTGGTTCTTTGTCGAAACCCTAAATTGATCGATTTGTTCCTGTTCGAGTTGTTCTTATCGATGGTCAGGGTGAAGGATCGAGTTGTTCTATCGATTGTTGCTATTGATTGCTTCTGAGTGTTCGATTTGTTTTCAGATTTGTTCTATTGATTGCTGCGATTGCTTTTGTTTTCCTGTTCAGATTGTTTCTGATTTGTTCGATTTGTTTCAGATTTGTTCTATCGATTACTACAATTGCTTCTGTTTAACTATTTCGATGTATACATACGAATCGGAGTATGGATATATGATGTGTTTGGGCGATGATCCTGAGGGCACTTCCGTTTGATTCTGAATTGATAGTGGATTGGTTGAGAATCTGAGAGATCAAAGGCAAAGGTTTGTGTTCTTGCTCACATCAACCGGAGCAAGAATTTGTAAGTCTTCTTCCTCCTCTCTCGTTATTGCTGTTTTTGATTCGTATGAACTGTTTTTGATTTGTATGAACTGTTTTTTAATGCTTGGCTGTTTTTGTTGATGAATTAAGGAGGCTGTCTCTGTTTTTTATTCGTATATAGTTCATACCTATTGTTTTGTTGATTGATTCGTGTGAAGTGTATTCTGTTTTTGCTTATTTTTGTATATAATCCTTGCCTACTGTTTTGTTCTTAAACGAATTGGTACACATGCAAACTTATATACTTACATAAAGAACTACATATAAATATATATTACATACATATATACGAATTGTTACTGCCTACTGGTTTTGTGTGATTAGTAAAGCTGATATTGTTTGTCTGTGCTTATTTGTTCTTCTTGTGTTTTTTGATTCATCATGTCTAGCCCTAAAGATACTAGGCCTAAAGATACTAGTCCTAAAAGATCCGGGTTTAAAGAGACAGTGGATGTAGATGGTCCTTTATATTTGCATCCTTCTGATAGTACTGTGGTGTCAATTGTTAGTATTAAGTTGACTGGGTCTGATAACTTTAGGGTTTGGAAAAGTTCTATGATGAGAGCCTTAAAGGGTAGAAATAAACTCTGTTTTGTTGATGGTTCTTACATGATTCCGGATGGAAAAGATGAAAAGAATTATAGAAAATGGGAGAGAGTGAATGCTGTTGTTTGTTCTTGGATTCTTTGTTCGGTTTCTGAATCTATTTACTCTAGTCATGTGTGCTCTGAGATTGCCTCTGAGATTTGGGATGAATTAACTGAGACTTATCAGAAATCTGATGGGTCAGTTATTTTTAATGTTCATCAAAGAATAAACGCATTAACTCAGAATGGTTTAACTGTGTTTGAATATTTTTCTAAACTTGATTCATTGTGGAAGGAGTTTGATTCCCTTACCAACTTAACTGAGTGCACTTGTGAGGCTAATGCCAGTCTTAAAAATCACTCTAAACTTATGAAACTCATGCAATTTTTGAATGGTTTGGATGATGGATATAATCAAGTTAAAAGTCATATCCTTCTTATGGAACCATTGCCATCTGTTAGAACTGTTTTTTCAATCATATCTAGGGAGGAGTCACTTCAGAAGGGTAGTTCCCTAACATCTAGTTCTAGCAAGGTTCTGTCTCAATCAACTGCTTTTGCAAGTAAATTCAATGGTCCTAAAAGGAATAACAAAGGAAAAAGTTTTAATTCTGGCTATAGCATTCCTTCTTTTAATAATATGTAGTGTAAACATTGTGGTATTAAAGGTCATACTATAGAGAGATGTTTTAAACTCATTGGTTATCCAAAAGACTTAAAGTTTAGAAATGGGAATGAGTTTCAAAGTAAGTCCGAGTCTCGGGGCAATAACAGATCGTTTGCTAATAATGGTTCTACTTCTGCTCCTTTTGATAATTCTAGCTCTGCTAAGGGTTCTGACAATGATAAATTTTTTCTCACTGGTGAACAATATGCTAAGTTTCTTGCCTTGATCAATGCTAATCCTGGAGTAGAAGGGGTCACTGCTAATATGGTTGGTATGTGTTGTTCTAGTAATATTCAGGATTCTCAGTCTAGGGAGACTGTGGAGACTGCGAATGAAATGGGAGGATTCTACTATCTTGAGAGTGTTCCTAAGGATAAGTGTATGTCTGTAAGACCTAGTGTTATATGTCATGCCTCTACGTTTTTGTGGCATTGCAGGCTTGGTCATCCTTCCGATCAAGCTCTGTTTTGTATCAAGAACAATCTTAAATTAGGAAATGAACCTAGTTTGCCGTGTGATGTGTGTCATAGGTCCAAACAAACTAGAAATTCTTTTCCGGTTAGTGATCATAAAGTTTTCAGGTTAGGTGATCTCATACATCTTGATGTGTGGGGTCCTTATAGGAAAGCTACTTATGATGGATATAAATATTTTTAACTATTGTGGATGATTATACTAGGGCTGTTTGGGTTTATCTTTTGAAATCTAAGGATGAAGTGTTCCATTGGTTTAATGTTTTTTATAACATTCTGTTTACACATTTTAAAACTAAAGTTAAAGTTGTTAGATCTGATAATGGAACAGAGTTTTTAGGTCACAACATGAGAGAGTTTTTTTTAAAGAAAAAGGTATTCTACATCAGACTACTTGTGTTTATACTCTGCAACAGAATGGTGTTGTGGAGAGAAAACATAGGCATATTCTGAATGTTACTAGGTCTTTATTGTTTCAGTCTGGTCTCCCGTTGAGGTTTTAGGGTGAAGCAGTTTTAACTGCTCTGTTTTTAATAAATAGAACACCAACTGCTATTTTAGATGGTGTTACTCCTTTTGAAAAAGTGTATAAGTACCCTCCTAAATTTGATAATTTGAGAGTGTTTGGTTGTTTGTGTTATTCAACTAGATTAAATAATAATGACAAGTTAGACTTTAGAGCTGAGAAAACGGTTTTGTTGGGTTATTCAAATGAGAAAAAAGGGTACAAACTTCTTAGTCTTGATTCAAATGTTGTTTTCTTTTCCAGGGATGTGAAGTTTTATGAAGAACTTTTTCCTTTTAAAATGAGGTCCACTGGTCTCGGTGATGATTCTGAGTCCCTTAAAGACTGCTGTAATTTTTTTGATGAAAATTTGTTTGTTGTGTCTGATGGCCCTAGTTGTGTTCCCAATGATGAAAGTTTTGGTAGTTCTGATTTGTTACATGAAGAACGACCGTTGAGTAGTGCTAGTGATAGCCACCAGATTGATGGTGTTAGTGCAAAGCACTCTGAGGGTGGCCAGGGTGTGGAGGTACTTACACCTCAGTCTTAGGTTGGTAGTCCTACTACTTCTGTTAATTCTGAGGGAACTACCTCTGATAATAGAAATTTGTCCAATGGTAGTGTCCCTGTTAGGTCTGCTAGGCCTGTGAGGGAGTCAAGAATGTCTGTTAGATTTAATGACTGTCTTGTGGAAGGAAAACATAAGTATGGAATTGAGAAGTCCATAAATTGTTCGTGTCTTAATTCTGAGAATTTGTGTTTTGTGTCTAATCTTGATAAGTCCTTTGAACCTAGAAACTATAATGAGGCTGCTTCTGATCCGAATTGGGTTAAGGCCATGAGTGATGAGAAGGAAGCCTTATATCAGAATCAGACTTTGGGATTAGCTTCGTTGCCGGTTAACCGAAAGCCTATTGACTCTGAGTCCGTTTATGCATAGTCCAAGAAGATTGGGCTAAATACCTTGTCTTTAGAAGATATGTTACACGATACTGTGTTGTTTTTGGGAGAAAATATGGTAGCTTGGAAGAGTAAGAAACGGAATACTGTTTCTCGCTCTTCTACTGAGTCTGAATACAGAGTTCTTGGCTCGGTTACTTGTGAAGTTATTTGGATTTTGAAGCTGTTTTTTGACTTGGGTATAAAAGGTGTTATAAAGGTTGTTAAAGTTTATCTGCATAACAGGTTGCAGATGTGTTCACAAAAGCCGTTGCCCTCAATACAACTTGATGTCTTAGGCTCTGAAATGGGTTATGTTAATCTTTTTCAAGAGTGACATTAAGTCCCTTGTTGGTCTTGAGGGGGGGGGGGGGGGGGGTGTTGGAATTATGATATTCTCCAAGACCAACATTTGGTACATTATTTATTGTGTTGAGTTTAATTGTTTGTGTTAGTTTTTGGTATTTTGTAGGTTGTTTGTTCTGAGCTTATAAAAGATGGAAGTGAACTCATGAAGATTGGGAGCTGTGTTTGTGATTGAAGGGGGCTAGCTTGAGACCGGGTTGAGGCCCGGGTTGGGTGCGCACCTAGTGCGGATGTGACCCGGGTTCTCCCCTTAGCTTGCCTTTTATTTAAATGTGTTACATATCTCATGTAATGGAAAAAATGGGCTTTGGTTTTGTTTTATTTGGCCCAATTAGTAACATGGATGCTGCTGGGCTTCATATTCAGATTTGGGTCTCATTTGCAACAGGTTTAATCTGGTAATTAACATATACGCATAGAGAGGTTGTAAAGTGAGACTTCGTCTTCTTCTAGAGATCAGTTCGTACAGAGACCTTCTATCGATTCATTTGTTTCTTGCTTAGATTTGTGAGAGATTTTTCATTGTGTACTTCAGATCTGTTTTAGTTCAATAGGTTGTTTTTCTTGGCTTGTATTCCGCATGCTTTGTATACGAATCAAATGTTACGGTTCTGTTGTTAATCGTTTGGTACTATTTGAGTTTGAGAGTTTTTATCAGTGCCAAAGCTTGATAATGGGCATTCTTGCTAACTAACGAATGTATACCGTGACTAAGTGTGTTCATAATCCGTTTATGACCATAGATGTTAATTATGTACATTAAAGGTTGTTATTTGATAATCAGAGGCTATATGATTTGTTGATGGATTATATTGATTGGTTATTAAGTGGGATGAAATATATTGTGGTTTTTATATTCGCCGTTAGTTGTTTAAAAGATTTTGATTTATTAAATACTATTTTAAACAAAATTGTTATCGACTTACGACATGTAAGCTAAAACTTGTTTTTTGAAATGAGTCTTATACTTGTGTCTACGGCTTAAATAGATTGTTTATTTAAGCTTGAGTTATCCTGGTTAGGGGTAAATAATTCTAAAGTGAATTAAATTAGTTTATATTAAATGTAACGAATTTTGAAAGTAACAATAGTGATTATACTATGAAACTATCTTAAAACTTATATATATGGAGTAGTTTAAAGACTTCTTTTGCGATGATAATTTTATTAAGGAGAATGTTTTTTGAAAGCCGCAAAATTGGAAAAACATGTTATAGAATGCCTAGATTTTACAATTTTTATTTGAGCTTTTCTATTTTTCTTTAATTTTTTCCTCTTTTAATTAGTATTTTATATTTTAGTTGGATTATTAGTTATATAAGTCAAATTATTTTTTAATTTTTTAACATCCACTTTTAGTATTATTATATTAACTCAATTAATTAAGTTATATATGATACTTATTTTTCTTTTAACTTTTTAACATGTAATATTTGGGGGTAAATGTGATTATATATTTAAGACTATCACTTTTATTAATATTTTGATTCTTTTATTAGTTTTGTAAAGGCTTACATATCTTTTCTTAAGAGATGATTCATTATCTACTAGTTTATAACCTCAAGATCTCGACCTTGACACATTCTATGGGTCTATACAAAGTTACAAACTCAAAACCTAGTTAACATGTAGAAGTCATAGGTTCTCGTATATCTTGATTGCTAGTCCGTGTAACAGTAAAACCTTTGCGAACAATAACCGCAACCTACACTTGTCGTAAGACCGTCAGTATAGCTTGTCTTTCCTCTCTCCCTTCAATATCATTAGTGTCAGATCATTTTTCTTCTCTTTCTTTCTTTTACCCCAAACCCATGTATAATATAACCCAACTAATCAATCTTTTTCTTCTCATTATTCTCTCTTACACTACAAAAAATGACTCTGGTAAATCGAGTAGAGTAAACCGAATCACCTACCCGAAAGTGGGGGCATACAAGTGTTCCCCAAACTACCCAAGAAACTCGATGAGAAGCCGAACACATTCAGATCTAATGGCCTAACTTGATTCAACTTTGTAATTGAGAAATCCGACGTGGAAATACATCAACGTAATTTAGAGTTCTTTTTACCAAACTAGTGTGTTTGAAAAACATATTGACTAAAATGGGTTAGTTTTAAACTATTTACCAAAATGGTATTTTTTATATTAAATTTGTTAATTGCATAATAAACTATTATCATAATTAATTATACATAATATTAAATAAAACTAACCAAATAATAAATAAAACTAACCAAATAATAAATAAATAAATGATTCTTAAAAAAATATGTATTTTTATTTTAAAACTCAACTACCCATAGCCACCCATTTGCTTCATCAAATCACGGCCCAAAACCACCACCTCAACTACCGATTTTTTTGGCGACACAATCACCGCCACCATCTGCTCCGTCATGGACCCATGCCCCAACCTACGAGAGAGAGAGAGAGGAACTCAAATCTGCACACTAGAGAACATCCAGTCCGAGAGAGAGAGAGAAAGAGCAAGAGAGAGAACAACAAGAATATGGGGAAACTCAAATCTGCAACCTAAAATTACTTCCAATGTTGTTTAGGTTGTCGAGTTGTTGAAGAGTAAATCAGGGTTTTTGAAGCTTTAAATTGCCCCTATCAAGATTATGTGCTTGATATATATATATATATATATATATATATATATATATATATATATATATATATATATATATATATATATATATATATATATATATATATATATATGGAAGAGTTCATGCGAGAATCGTTGTTAGTGCGAGAACCGCGAGAACCAATCTTAGCTGTTCCATGGATATGGGAAGTTAAACGGATGGAGAGCGTGGAAGGATAGAGTGTGGCAGGGTGCATGTGAGGAATTTATGGGTGGACAATGACATTGAAGGAGGGGGAATTGGACGGCTCAGATTGGTTCTCGCGGTTCTCGCACTAAGAATGGTTCTCGCATGAACTTTTTCCTATATATATATATAAGAGAGAGAGAGTAATGAAGGGTTAGGTAGAGAGAGATTATAAAATTTTTGATACGCCGGAAGAGATGGTGGTTGTCGCTGGCAATCATTCGGTGGCCATTTCAGTTGAGGAGCCAGATCGGGAGGAGGAGCACGTTGGTGATGGTGGAGAGGTAGATGAAGGCGGAGGAGAAAGACGGTGGTTGCACGGAAAATCGCCTTGGAAGGTGGCCCCCGGAAAATCATCTCCAAGGTGGTCACCGGAAAACCAACTTGGAAGGTAGAGAGACAACTGAGAAAATAAAAGAAGGATTGTGACATTAATTGGCTAATATTTTTGTAATAATGTTTCAATTATATAATTAACCAGCCAAATACAAAATACACTATTAACAAATTTAATATTACCGATATCCACCTAAAGAACCAAATCTGCAACTAAGAAGTGTCAAGATACCAAATCATTGATCCCCAGTGTCGTTAATGAAGTTAAGATACAAATCAGAGACAAGAAATAAAATTTACTCTATAATCTTAATTCTAGGAACAACATCAAGAACACCACCAAACATACGGCGTGAACAGTCAAAGGTTATGATCCTCATGCTCTCTCTAATTACAACCCGAATTAGCCTCTACTCATGTACGATTTTTTATTAAATTTCCCATCAAATTTCAAAACTAGATACCTACCATTTTACTATCACCATATTAATTGGAGGGGTTACAACCTTTGAGGGTAGGAATTTTAAGTTTCTTTACAGATATTCATGTGTTACTTGTTAGATGGTGTATCAACAGTTTGTTTACAAACACACACACACACACACACCCCTCCCTCTGATACTTTATTTTCTTCTATTATTAAATATTTATTTGTTTTGAATTTCACAGAAATCAGAGTTCAAACTGAACTTTGAGGAATCTTGGTCAGGTATGAGTGGTCAAGCATTTGACAGAAAAAAGCTAAAGCATGAGTATTTTAGTAGCAAATTTCCATACTCGGGCCAGATCCAAGCAACGTTCGTGCTTTACTAGGTTGAATACGAGTCATAAGATAAATTAGCACCGAAAGAAGGCAAATTAATAGTAGGTGAACAAGCCTTTCAGCAGGCATTAGGCATCAGAATATAAATTAGCCAATGCCATTCTTTTGACATTGGGACATTAAGCATGTTGAAGATTACATTTAACCAACATTCAGTCTGTTTTAACACGCAGGATTCGGTTAACTTAGGTAACTATATACGTAATAATGCATCTGAGGGATGCTTTACTTACATAATACAACACCGCAACACTAGTCCCTTTTAATATTGCCAATGGGGTTTAGCCATATGGTAAGGCGCCCCCTTCCTCACAAGAGGTTAGGGGATCAAATCCTGCTGCATGCAGTGGGTTGGAGGTTTTCCCTTAGGGGTTTCCTCCATTGAGTGAAGGCGTGGTGCTCGAAACTTGGTTAAAGCCAAATAACGAGAGGTGGTTGAAAACCCGCCACCAAGCAATTCGAGCCCACACTGGAGATGCGGGGAAGTGTCCCCATTTGCCGGTAAAAAAAACAAATTTAATATTAAAAAAACACCCTTTTAATATAAGTTTAAAACTACGCTATTTTGGTAAATATGTTTTACAAACACTTGTCTGGTAAAAAACTCCGTTAACTTATGAGACCCTCAAACTTATTTAATCGGCCTAGTTGGTGGTTGTACGAACAAGCCAGCAGATAGCGATTTAGCCTGGAAACGTATTTGATTGACATAAGAGTGACGGGAGTGCTGGGCCCCCAACACATTCATCACACTATCATGTCAGTTTTTCACACTTATCATTTAACTTATCTCATCAACCCGTAGTGATCACTCAACATCACACCAGAGATCCACCTAATAACATCCAAACAATCAAAATAAAAAAAAAAGAAAAAGGACAAGAGTACAAGTTTTTTTGAAGAATGTAAACGTTTTAAAAGCTTAACCCACAAAGATCATTAATTAGATGGGGGTATTGGACCCATGCTTTTTTGTACCAGCCCTTTCCTCTCGTGTGGAATTCTCCACCTAAAGTCCAATCTACATGGTGGAGTGGAATATCTGATTTACCCCCGCATCATTGAAGCTACCACTTGACTTTTTACCTTCCACTCAAAACACTCTAAGACCATGTGCATCCAATCCATACTTACCCTCTCAAATCCATTATCACATCATCCCCACCTCTAATCATCTCTAACCCTCAAATCCTCACATCTATGATCTAACTTTCTCTTACCCTCTTAATATTAATTATAAATTATATGTATGAGAGAGAGAAAGAGAAAGATAGAAAGAGAAAAGAAAATAAGAAAAAAAGAAAAGAAAAGCTAGTGCCTAGGAAGGGTAAGGGCAATCCTTAGCTATCCTTTCCCCAAATGCGCATAGTCTAAATGCCAAGTGGGTGATTTTCATTGGGTAACGATTCAAAAAAAAATAAAAACGATTTTCAGTAGGGAATCGGTCCTCCAATTCCCCTTTTGCCTTGCTTATTCTCGCACCTCACTATCCAAAATGCTCAAATAGGCGGCAATTAGCTTCTTTTTTTTTCTTCTAAAAATGAATCAAGATTTTCAACCTATGTTATTTGTGGTAATTCCATAATTTAAAATGCTCAAAAACTAAATGTGTAATTTCGTACATACCATATGAACACACAATTTAAAATATCTCTATTTTTAAATGAAACTTATTTTCTTGAAATCAAATACTTCAGACTTAGAGCTTCTTGCTTATAAATAACAACTTAGAAAAAATAATAATATTACAAAACAACTTGAATCACATACACACACACAAAAACCACGAAGCAACACTTGAAAATCTCAAAAAATTCAATTTTTTTTTAGATCTAACTAACTTTATAATGCAAAACCTTCATTGGATCCCTCTTTCAACTTTGCTGCCTCCGCAAACCCACAAAAACACAACACACTCAAACACATTACATACATATAACCCCCCCCCCCCCCCCCCCCCCCCCCCCCCCAAAAAAAAAAAAAAAATAAATAAATAATAATATTCATTCATGGTTAAAGATCCATTGCTCTAAGGTCACGTAGATGCTGCAAGATTTCTTGAAGAAGCTCCATTCCTTTGTCACCTTTCTTCAAAGACCCTACGCAGTGCTTTAGAAACTCTCTATCGGCTTCAAGTGCTTGTAACCTTCCGTAAACTTGATCAACTTCCTCCTCGATTCCGCTTCTCTTTTTCCTGTCTTCCAACTCGTTTGAATCGAATTCCTTAGATTCTGTCACCTTGTCGTTGGAAGGGAATCCGTTTTCCAAGTAGGAATCTTCAATAGGTCTTACATCTGCAAACTCTTGATCCTCGTCATCACTCAATGCCAAAAGCTTCTCTTCTAAAATCTTAATTTGCTCGAAGATCGATAATCTTTCTTCTTCGAAATCCGCTAATGATGATTCGAGCTCGAGTAGAGTGTTGTCCGGGGGAATCATATTCTGATTCCAGCTTTCTTGATTCCCATTCCCATCCTCCGAATTTATAGAAGAACCCGAACTTGTAACTTGATAAAACCGCATTGAATCCTTGGATTCATAATCCGATACTTTCCTACGATAGGAATCCAATTCCTTTTCCTTCTTGATCATAAGTTCATTTAGGAGTTGCAAAGCTTCTTGATCATATTCTGATTGTTCATCCATCATTCTTTGATACTGTAGTGCTTCCATTTGCATTGCCGCCTTCTCTTCTTGAAGGCGGGTGATCATCGCCATCGTCTCGCTGGCGGCAACCGCCGAAGCACTTCTCTCCTCCTCCAGCTCTGCTTTCAAAGCATGTAAAGCTGATTTAAGCTTCTCTGTTGTGTTCATTGGATCACCACAGTCGAATTCACTCATCAAACTACCGTCTAATGACTCTTCTGCCCTAGTTTCCTTTCGCTCAAACATCAAAAGCTTCTTAATCGAAGAGGGTGTATTCGGAATTTTGTCATTATCAATCTCATTATGGTTTTCACTCAAGTTATTTGATCTGAGAGCTGGAAGAAGAAAACACTGTTAAAACTAGCATGAAATTAGACACTTTAGGAACTTGCAAGAATACATATGCTTTACCATTTTCAATCTTTGAATGAAGATTATATGAATTAGCTGAAGGGTCTTTAAAACATGATTCAAGAACAGGGATATCTGTTTCTATTGAAACCTCTGCTTCATCCTGAACTGTCAAAGTTAATACGATTAAACCAAATAACATTTAAAGAAATTAAAGTTAGAATCAAAATCTTGCAATTTTCACGTTACCCAAATGAGTATTTTGATCCACTGTTACTGTTTCAATGGCAGTTTCTTGAAGTTCTGTATTATCAATGAACAGAGCTCGAGTTTGTTCAACAATGGCGAAATTTTCATTAGATGATTCACCCTTTTTTGAATGAAAAACTAGAGAATTCTCCGTTTCTTCCAGTTCCATGGATTCAAGCCCTTTCTTGCGTAGTTCGTGGATTACTTGAGCCTTCTGATAATCTCCAAATTCACAATCTTCATCGGCTTCAGAAATGTTTTGACTTTCCTCGGTCGTCGAGTCAACTAATTCAATGGGCACCAACTGATTACCACTAAAATCAAAGAAGAATTCAAGATCTTGTGGGAGAAAATCAGAAGTTGAATCTCCTCTTTTCACAAATTGGTTCAAACCTGTTTCCATTTCAAAAGAATTTGAATTCCACAAATCTTTCACATCACCATTTATCTGACTTTTAAGACCATCATTTGACCCAATCTTTCGTTCAACCCCCAAAACCAAATCGTCAACACTTCCTTTCTGAAACTTCAAACCACAACACGAACACTTCAAATTATGTTCATCTTCATCTTCCCCATCACTCTGTTTCACCTCCGATTGAAAACCCAGATGGGACGAAAAACAATCTTCACATAAGTCAGTGATTTCCGCTAACTTTTTATGATTTGGGCAGAACCCTAGAACGGAAACCTCTTTGGAATGCAACTCGCATAGAAGATCACGGTGGGTGTTGATGTTTTGGGGTTCGAAGAAACGATGGAGGGTAGAACACCATGGACAGGGTGATTTTAGGGCAAACAATTGTGAAAACTTGATGATCAGAAAAGTGAAAAGGGAGTTGAGGAGGAGAAGAAGAATGAGTGTCCATTCAAGAACGGCATAGATGAGAAGGAATGTAAACTTGTTGGTATTACTGTGAATAAATTTGGTGGCAGCCATTGTTGTTGCTGGTCTGCATTCTTGAATTCTTGACATAGTATTTATTTACAAGGAGAAATGGCGAAGTGGAAACCAGTCACGAGAAGTTGTATTTAGAAAAAAGGGAGGTGGGTCGGATGGAAAGAAAGACTGAAAGAGTATGTAATGGTTGAATTACAAGAATGGTCCTTTGACTATTTTGCTATTTGTAGTTTGTGTTCACAAGTGTAAAGTTTTAGCATAATATTTAGTTTTGCACTATTGGCATGCCATAAGTGAAAAGGAAGAGAATGGAGAAGAGAAAGATAGAAATCTAAGGAAAGTGAAGAGAGAAAATAGAATTATTAATAAAAATTTGAAGTGTTAGAAGCATAGTTATTTTATAGATTTAAGTACCAAGGAAAAAAAAGGAAACAAGATCATAAGTATATTGGACTTAGGCATTTGATTTTAATTGGAAATGATGTTTATAAGTAATCAAGCTAACATAAGGATTTAAATGTTGTTAGGTTAAAGAATACAAAACGAATAAGAATTTTATTTATGTTGAGACTGTTAGTATGTTATAAGTGAAATATTGTTACACTTACAAGCAATTTAAAAAGTAAATATTAAAATAACTAGAATACTTTATATTGAAAGTGCATGTGAGATAACGCTATCTAAATGCTAAATTAGGTATTATTAATACTATTAATTTTTCCTCCTTTACGTTAATATAAGCTAACTACTTAAACAATTTCTTCTTAGTTATAATATACAGGAAGTCATTTAAATTATCAAAATGAATTGGATCAACCGATCAAGTGAAGCAAATTTCTTCTTGTTCGTGTCCTCATCTCCTTCATAGCTTTTTGTGATTTCCTTCACCTTAAATTATTTACAAATAACTAAAAACGTTTTATATTACGGTTTTTACCAAATTATACATTATATTACCTGGTGTTTATTTCTTATCATAGTCGTAAACATAGATCAACTAAATTGGTTTTGGGACATTTTTGTATTTGTTTCTAATTGTCGTTTTTTACACTTCAAACCATTCATTTATACTGCACGTATCTTTTAATAGGAGAAGTCGATTAATGGACTGATAAATGAAAAGACAAAGCCTTAAAATAATTAAGTTAAGGATGATTATTTTGCAAAATTTTAATAATCAAAGATGAAAATTAGAGATTGAAAGAAAGTAGGAGATTGAAAGAAAGTAGAAGGATATCTTTGCAACGCCGGTTACATATATTTTAATTCTTCATTTCTTTGTGCTTCCCTGGAATATGGTTAAGTGGAGGGTCCAATTGACCACACAAGAAAAGTAGGTGGACCCCACGTAAAAGCAAGGAGTTAGGGCCCACTAATGATACTACACGAGTATACTAGTATCTACACCTCAGCAAATCGACACTTTATAGATAAAAAATGATAGATACGCCTAATTCATAACTCTAGTTTCTTAATTTTATTTATTAATTTTAATAATATATTGAGTAAATTACACCAATCGTCCCTGTGGTTTGCCACTAATATCACTCATGGTTCTTGTGATTCATTAATTACACTGGACGTCCAATTTCTTAGAAACTCATGTTTGATTCACTATGTAATTGGATTTGATGGGAATTTAAATCCCATATGTAAGGGATTCTAAAATCATTTGACATTTGGGGGAATTTAAAATCCATTAAACAAGGGAAAGTGACTTATTACTATACTACCCTCATTCAAACCCTATTATGCCCTAACTCGTTAGACACTCCCCCATTTTACGTTGGCAACCTCACACCAACGCCACCATCATCGGCGTTCCTTCAAAGACACCGTTAACATGACATTTTATTTTCTCTTTATAAAATTATTTGTATTAATCTCATTTAAAACATCACATCTACTATAATAAAGTGTTTAATACATATAAACAACCCAAAATCCATTTAAATACGGGGTTTTCAACTGTTATATCATCACATAGTTTGTTTTTTCAGAATCTACAAACAATCTGGTTGCTTCATTCGTAGCCTCTAAATCTCTTACATCTTGATCTTCGATGCCAAGACTACCTACACCCAGCATCAGACTGTTAAGTGATGAACCCAACATCTCAATCTCTGCATCAAACATAAAATGAATATGATCACCTTTCTTCAAATTTTACACTCGTCTCCTCTCTATATCGAATTGGTCGAAGAATCAAAAGAATTCTAACGCTTGTAAAGCATCTCTAGCTACTCTTAAATTCACTTTCCACCTTTTTTTTAACATCATTCACATTCCACCTTATAAACCAGTTTAATATTGATGACGGATTAGGGCTGTCAATAGATCGGATCATGATCTAGATCCGATCCGATCTGCTCCATTTAAATAATCCAACGGGTTAAAAAATCCGATCCATTGATCAAATAGGAGATCCAATGGGCCGATCCATTTAAATAGATGACTACATGGATCGATCCAAGAACTGTCTGGGTCGATCCATTTAATATCAAAAAATCCGCCACCACCGTCACCACCAACGCCGACCACCACCGCCGCCACCGCCGCCGACCACCACCGCCGACCACCACCGCCGTCCACCGCCGCCGCCGACCACCGCCGCCACCGCCGCCGCCCACCGCCGCCGCCGCCCACCGCCGCCGCCGCAGACCACCGCCGCCGCCGCCGACCACCGCCACCACCGCCGCCGCCGACCACCGCCACCACCGCCGCCACCGCCGCCACCTCCGCCACAGGCCACCGCCGCCGCCGACCACCGCCACCACCGCCGCCGCCGCCGCCACCGCCACCGCCCACCCCCGGCGCCGACCACCGACCGCCGCCAACGCCGCCGACCGCCACCAACGCCGCCGACCACCGCCGCCCCGACCACCGCCGCCCCGACCACCGCCGCAGACCACCGCCGCCGACCACCACCGCCACCGACGGATAGGGTGGGGTAAGGTGGGGAGGGGTGGGGTGGGGTGTGGTGGGGTAGGGTAGGGGTAGGGTGGGGTATGGTGGGGGTAGGGTAATGGTGGGTAGGGGTGGGGTAGGGTAGGGTGGGGTAGGGTAATGGTGGGTGGTGTGTGGTGGGGTGGGTGGGGTAGGTTAGTGTGGGTAGGGTGTGGTGGGGTAGGGTGGGTGGGTAGCGTAGGGGGTGTGTGGTAGGGGGTGGGGTGGGGTAGGGTAGGGTAGGTGGGTAGGGTGTGGTGGAGGTAGGGTGGGGTGGGTGGGTGGGGGTAGGGTGGGGTGGGTGGGGGTGGGGTGTGTATGGGTAGGGGTAGGGTGGGGTGGGTAGGGTGGTGTAGGGTAGGGTGGGGGTAGGGTGGGTAGGGTAGGGTGGGGTAGGGTGGGGTAGGGGTAGGGTGAGTGGGGGTGAGGTGGGGTGGGGTGGGGTTGGGTGGTGTGGGGTGGGGGTGGAAGAGTTATTTGATATATTTATTATATAAATAAAATTAAATTAATAATATTAAATGGGTCGCTCCGGGTCATGATCCATTAATTATTGATCCGATCCAAATCCAACTAAATGGATCTCATTCTTATTGGATCAGATCCAAATCCAATTAAATGGATCAGCGGGTCAGATCAGATCTTTAACCGATCCGATCCGATCCAACCCATTGACAGCCCTATGACGGATAGAACTACACTGACCCTTTATCTTCTATAATTTTAGGCTAAACCTGCCAGAAATGTACATAACAAAAATAGATAACTATCGATTCCGGTTTAAATTGATAAAATTGACATACATCTTCAACTTGTTCTATCATACCCCGTCTTCTTAAAGCATCTCCAAGAGGAAGTCCGACTATTATACTTCACTAGTATTTTAAACATGTGAAGCGGTCGAGGCGTATATGTTTACTTTTATTAGATGTAAGTTAATATGTCATTTTTGAATCAACCTGAAAGAAGAGAGCGTGGTTATCAATAACTTGTGAATTTTATACAAATCTAAGATTAACTGAAGATATAAAATTGAAAAATGCTATCATATGTTTTTATGTATATAATGAAATTTTAGTTTCTTAATAAGTATAGTTCACTAATAGTTACAACGAGTTATTGATTTACTCGTGCGTTGCGGCGGAATTTAGGATAAACAAAATATAAAAACTAACATTTTATAAACTTAAATCTTAAAAATAATAGGGAAATGGTTTAAATATATAGGATTGAAATGTGTCATTATATAACCATTTACAATTGAAGAATGATTTTAGTTAAAGTTTAAAACAGATATATTGATAAATAATTTATTAAAAGAGAAAAAAGAAAAAAAAAGAAAAAAAGAAAATAAGCATGCTGGGAAAAAACGACAAAAAAAGCTAGAATGCATGCGTAAAATTGTTCACGAAATTATTTATAAAAAACAGAAACATATCAGAAGAAACTTTTCACATTATTTACAAACAGAGAATGTATTTGTTAGAAAAAAAAATTACATCTCTATTTTAGCTATTCCAAATTTAGAAATCCGTAAAATGTTATTGAAAAAAAAAAACAAACTAAAAGGTGGGAAATATGTATTTTCTGGAGAAAAATATTGTAGATCTCATTTTAAACTATTCTAAATTAATCATTCCAACAACATAAGAAATCAATTTCTAAAACATATATATATATATATATATATATACGATGCCGTAGAATTTTATTTCAAAAAAGTTCTAACAATAATGATACTTATAAATAGTAATTTATTATAATTCTATAAAGTGTATTTTAGTTACTAAGAAAAAAGAAATGATAAAAGTTATAGAAGGTAAAATTAAAGCAACATGAACACATCACCCAGGTAGGAATGAAAATGTAAAAAATATAACTGAAAAATGAGTGTGGAAGAAAATAGGAAGAAAAAAAGAGAGGGAAAACTGGTAGAGAAAAAATTATAACCTGAGACTAGGGGTGTTCATTAATTGGTTTTACATAAAAATCTAATCGATTCATACAAATTTGGATTAATTAGTTGCGGTTTAATTGGATTTGGATTGGATTTATGGATATACCCGAAATTTTATTTGGTTTGTGGCTTGGATTTGGTTTCATATTCTACCAATTGGGGACCGCCCAAAACCCGAATAACATAAAAGACTGCAATTCAAGTTTACATATATATCTCGTATATTTCCTTAAATTAGGGGCTTAGGGCATGTAATACCGTATACGATTGCATCAATCTTTCCCTGTTTTCTCTTCTAACTCAAATCAAAATCAAATCTTATCAAATCTCGGTCCTTTTTTCCTCTGATTTGTTGCGTTAATTGTTACTGCCTACTTATAAATGGGATTTCACGATGATATAATTCCATCCACAAATCAAGACTCGTATAATCAGTTTCTCTCCCTTACCGTCGTTCGATTTTTAGAATTGAAGGCACCAATATCGTTTTCTTATGGCAGCCCAGGTATGTTTATATTTCAGTTCTAGGTATGTTTATATTTCAGTTTTAGAATTGTTTTCGCGAATGTTGAAGGTATTTTGCTTATTTACGTAATTGATTTTATTTTTTAAGTGTATGAAAAAAGCACTCAACCACTCACGAATTATGTATCTGATGTTGTTTAGCACTTTAGCCTATCACTTTTCTTATTCTAATTTGTTTAGATTTTGTTTACTTTCATGACTTTGTTTATCCATTATAAATTGTTTTAGGATCTGTTAACTTGATAGTTCATGTCTTGTTTAGCAGCCTATGTTCTGTTTCAGTGCTTAAATTTTGTTAGCTTGGTTAGTTTAGCTTTTGTTTACTTGTTTGTTTATCTTTTCTTAGGTGTCAGATTCAGAAAAGGTGAACGTGGTAGACGAGGAGAACATCAAAGACAAGAAGCAAAAGAGTCGTAGAGCCACCCGCAAACGATCTTTTGTATGGTATCATTTTGACACATTTTTTACTGAAAAAGGAGAGAACAAAAGTATATGTAGATACTGTAGCAGGAAGTATTTTTCAGATACTAAACTTCATGGAACTAGTACCTTACGGGGTCATCTACGACAATGTGATAAATATCTTGGAAATCAAGCTACTGATCAAGCACATATAACTTTTCAATCCGGAGATGTTGGTGACAAAAAGATGATTGCATGGAAATTCGACCAGCAATCAATAAGGAAAGCATTGGAAGAGTCTTAGATGCATTTAGGAGTTCTCTAACTCCTAGTATCGTTGAATGTTTAATATGCTCACAAGACTGGTTTCGTACAAACTTCTCCATCATGGATGTTCAAGAAAAGTGGGAAGAGATCCAAAAACTTGAGGAAGGTAACTTATGTTTTACATTCGTTGATCTTGAATGTTTGAATTAACTATCAACTTACACTCTTTTGTTAGTATCTTTTTAAAATTATTTCTTCTTTATGTAATTTTAGAGCTCCTCAAAGATGGCGACAAATCAAATTAAAATGGGGCAACTGGTAACATTTTTTAATCTCAGTATTGACTTATTAATTCATGATGTATGTGATTTTAATGTTTTATTACTAATCTCTGTTGTTGTTTTTGTAGGATACGGGTACTGAGGTTTTGAAGTTTCAAGATCTGACTTTATCAATTATCTAGTACTAGTAGTTTATGATTTTATTTAGTAGATCATGGGAGAATTTGAAGATTCATTTTGCTTGGTTCTTTTTTTTCATTTTTAGGCTTCTTTAAGTGCTGGTATCCTATTTATCATTTTATGGATTATTGTTATTGTTAAACTTAAAATAATTGGTTTCTTTATGAATTATTGACTTGTTGATCTTGTGGTCAAGTGTCACGTGTGACTAATGATAAGTCTTTCATGTTTTTTTTACGGAACCCGAACCAATTAACCCGATGGTTATTTGGTTCGATTGGTTTGGTTTGGTTTTGTATAGTTTTAGTTTGGATTATGGCCGGTTAATTTTTTTGCTAAAATCCAATTAAACCAAACTGAATAAATCCAGAAAACCGATAACCGACCGATTGAACACCCCTACTTGAGACCTATCCTATTAAAACTCATTTTATAAAGCCTTACCCACCCAAGCTGGAGCAGATTATTGTTTTAAATACTATATTTAATACTATTATATAATAAATTTCAGAAAAAAATATTGTTCATTCTTTCTTATATATATAACGAGATTTTTTTATCCGCGTGTTGCGGCGGGTTGTTAATAAATGTATGAGCGGTTTTAAGTTAAAATGTTAGAATTGAAACTGAACACAACAATAAAATCTAAAATCAAGTAGAAATAGTAAATAAAAAAAAACTATAAAATAAATTCACGTATAAAAGTATAAATAAATAACTCTAAAAGGTTAGAAAGATGGCACGCACATTGCGGAGGCGGAAAAGAGAATATAAGGATAATTGTTGTTTAAAATTAATGTGAAAACATAAGTATTTCAAAAAACAATTATATAAACAATTGGAATTCGATATAGTAGAATTTAACTTTGATGTATTTATGGTGATTTGACACCATATTTGGTTCTAATTCAAATATATTCAAGTTTAATTTATTCGTATTACGAGTAACATAATATTTAATATCGTTAATCTTTAAATCAAAGAAAGATTAAAAAAAAACTCTTGTAGAACCATTAATTTTTTCATATAATAACTTCAAAACTAAGCTTGAAAATAAAAATGATGTATAAACTTATTTATAAAATAAAAGTAAAATAAAGATTTAATATGCTATTTTTAAAAAAAGAAAATTAAAGAGTTTTCTTTATAAATCTTTTAAGAAAAAGAAAGTATAAAAAGAGTAATTTTTTTAAAAAAAATCCGAAACTAATATGAAATTAAAACAAAGCATATAAAAAACAAAACAAATATTGGCTGTGAAAAAAATCTGAAACTAATATGAAATTAACAAAGCACATAAAAAACAAAACATATATTGGTTGTGAGGAGGACTCGAACCTGCATCACTTCCCTCACAACATTGTTCTCAACAAATTGATTTACAACAATGTTTGTTTATTATTGAAGGCTACTTAATATATATAACACAAGCAGAAGGTTACTGTTCATAACCTAGGCAAAATGTTATTATATATAATGTCAACTTATTTTAACTTTTTTTAACAATAATCTCATTCATGAATTTCATAAATATGAAAACATAAAAAACTATTATAGCTTAGAAAATTTATATATATAACTTTGAGTTTACTAACTTACTAACAACTAACTTTGCCGTTAAAAAAAAGAAGAGAAAAATCATTTTAAATTACACAACAAGAGAACACTTGTTGACCTTTTGATCAATTGTAATCTAACGGTGGGAATTTGGAGATTGGGATTGGGAGTAAAGGGTATTTTAGAAAAAAAGAACCGGTTCCAATTTCCAAGTTCAAAGCAAGTTTCTCTCACAATCTCACACACACATACACACTCTCTCTCTCTCTTAGATTTTTTCAGTCCCTGACTTCTGGCTTCTCACGTCGATGTTGAATTTTCGTCGTCTCCTGTGCGGTGAAGGTTAATCATCATCGAAGGCTGTTGACAAGGTTTTACTTACACATCCTCACTCTCTCTCTTTACCGAGTGCTCTTCTGTCCGATTCGTTGTTCTCTCGACGGCGATGGAGTCTACGACATATCTAAATACAGCGGTGAATGTTGAGGTACGGTTTTATGGGCATAATCCCCTTTGCGACTGTTAAATTGACACTTCAAAACCTGGAAAGTTGCACAAATATTGTCCTTTACTTTGAAATCCCCTTTGAGATTGTTCAAATGAGCTTCACTTCAAAATCAGTTTCAACACACAACCGATTACTTATCATCATCACATAATCATGTGGTTGGGAATGACTTACAAGGTTGATGAAATGGAGGGGTTATTTAACAAAATGGTGAAATATGCTATTTAAGCATTACACAAGCTCTTTTAAGGTTGTTTGATTGTATGAAGGATCACAAAACCTATGAAGTTTTAATGTTTCCTTTTTTACTCGATTCATTTACCTATATGCCCGATATTACCTTGATTAACTGTTTATTAGGTGTTGTTGTTTGTTAAGGAGAAGAAAGGCCTTAAACTTGTTATGTGTATAAAAATATGTTGAAATCAAATATTTTACCAACTATTGAAACCTAAATTATCTCTTAGACTTTCCTTAATGAAACTAGCATATAACGCAGAAACAAGGATGCTATCTGAATAGTAGAATATATGAAATAATGATGTTGCTTTTCTAAAATTAAAATATATGCATATATATACAAGATAATGATGAATGAGCTGGGTAAGAATTTCATTGATGGATCTACTGTTTTAAATGAATTTTTGAAGTAGGAGTGTCATCTTGAATCAATATTCTTTTCCAACATATTACCTTTATTGTATTAGTTAAATAAACATGACTATATACATACACTCATGCATATATATATTGTTGTAATAAAGTAAAAATTTAGATATATACTTCAATGATAGTTCTCCCCAGCTAGTGATTTGTTTTTGCTTGCTTAATAAAATTGCAGGATCATGCTTTCATGCTTTAAACTATACGATAATACCAAAATCTAGCTGAAATGCATAACTTTTCTTTTTGATCTGAATATTCTATATGTTTATGAGCTCTCATAAGTGTTTTTAATGTACCTAATTTCTACATCCTTGTTTTGCATGACATTTGAAGGAACACACCAATTAAGTATAAATTATATTCATTGAGTTTATTGTTAAAGAGATATCCATAATATGTATTATCATACCATTCTAGTTTGTAAAAGATATATCATTTATACATTTGGTGGACCTTGATGATCAATTTGGAGTCTAATGTAATTGGTATTTATTTGATATTGCAGTTACAACTCATTGCTATTGACTATTAGTCGCCCGAAACAAGGGAGAATCAAAATCTCGACAAAACAATTGGACACATATCTTACATTCTTGATACAAAATTGGGGTTTACTTTAGATAATGTTTCAATGCATCAAGCACACCACTACCTCTTCAAGTTGAATTATTTTTAAAGTTGATGATTGATGAGCAGCATTGTTACAACATAAATTATGATTGTATTATGAATTAATTGTACTTGATGCATTTCCTTTAACAATTCGATGCATGTCTTAGATGCAGAATTGGTTATTGTTTTAGATGCATTATTTTTACTATGCATTACTTTTGAATACACACATCGTAATCCTAATTAATTTGTAGAAGTCCATTCTTTATGAATGTATGTATTGGCTTAAAGATTTGTTCATCATTTCGAGTGTTTGAATTAGTGGTGAATCCAAAATTGTTATCATCTTGGTGCATTATTTTTATACTTTCATAGTTTCATTACTTTTGAACATGTGCCTTTTCTGTTTGTATGCATTTATTTGAATTCTATGCAATGGTTTTATCTGATGCCTTCTTTTTGAACATATGCAGATCAAGTGGGATGGATACATCAATTAGAATGTATGCAGTATTGTCCATGTTCCGTCTTAATTCAAAAATTATTGTCAATCATCAATCTTCTGCTTTTAGTTCTTCTTATGTAAATTCAAGTACACAGCAATGACTATGTATCAAATCATGAAGGAATTTCATTTCATGATTTTTGTAAAAAAGACCAGGTAACTTTTATTTATCTATTTCTTCTTCTTCTCCTTCTTCTATCATCTTCAGTTTCTCATTCTACACCTTCTTTTTCTTTCCTTTTCATACACAATCTGTATCTATACAGAACAAACATTGATGCATATTTTTTGATGCATGCTTTTTCAAATTAAGCAATAGTGGTATCAAATGAAAGAAGATAAAAAGTTAGATTTAATCATTTATTATCTTGATAAAACATTTAATAATTTCTAAGAAACAATCAATCAACAAATTTAGTGTGTAAAAAACAGTAGAACAGCGCCACTGTAAACCGTCGGAGCGTGAATTTTCAATTTACCAATATTACCCTTTTTAACTCAATTAACCGTTAATTAGTTTGATTTGCAAAAATCAGAGCCACTAATTATATTTCAATCGTCCAGATCTAGGGTGTTCTTCCCGTTCTCCATTAGGGGGTGTTCTCCACAGAACCCTACCTTATATATATATATATATATATATATATATATATATATATATATATATATATATATATATATATATATAATCATAAATCAAATATACAACAGTAAATTCAAAACTGTAAGTTGTACCATCAATATCGCATTTATTAGTTATATATTATACATGATATCTGGATATTTAAATATTAATATCTTACAAAAAGTGAACAAAAGATACTTAATATTTGTAATTTGTGAACATCAGGTTAAAAAAGGATAAGGGAAAGAAATTTAAGCTGAAAAGCCAGAAAAGATTCAAGATTTTAAGGCAAAAATCAAGAGCCTGGAAATTGAAGAATGCGACGCGTTGGTTGAAAGAAACGCGACGTGTTATTATGGATAAAGGCTAACCGGCCGACAAGTGAACATTACGTGATGTGATGCGTTTTCAGCGGTTTTCCAATCCTATATAAACTCATATCTAAATCGACCTATTGGGTAGGTGACCAAAGAACGATGAAGGAAGCTAATCTGACAAAAGGAGAGAGAGGGTGAAATATCCGTCCACACGACCACACGGTCAAAGGGATTTGGGGACGGACGAATTTTGGGAGACGAATATAATTAATTGAGTAATTGACCATTTGAAAATGACGGACCAAAGGAGCCGAGTGGATAAGAAGTTCGTCTTAAGATCACGTACAATGAAATACTAATGCATTTATCTTTATATAATTCAACGACCGGAACAATTAAGGATCCATGGTCATGTAGACCAACTACAATACTATTACATTACTAACTAGATTACATATATAAAATTTAAAATAGATAAAAGTTTAGAAAAAAAGTGATAAACAACGTTAATACTGATCACACCGGTGGTGAAACTTGAAAGTGTCGACACGAGAAGAAGAGCCGGACATGGTAACAAAATATATGACGATAGAAAAAGAATTGATTGTATTTCTTGTACAAGATATCGATCATTATTGTTAAAATTATAATAAATAGAATTAAATATATATTTATTATAACAAAAACTTGAACTTATTATAAACTATTGTAAAAGAAAAAACTAAAAATTGAGTAAATACAGATGTTTTGAAATAATATAAATCAAGATGACAAAGGTGATATTTATAAACTAAGATGACAAACATGATATTTTATGGTTTAAAAGGGGATATACATATAATTAACTAGAATAATTTTGATTAATATTAAAGAATCTTAACTCTTAAAATTTAAAATTAAATTATTAACTTAAATAGAAAGTTGAGATTTAAATCTACAAAAAACCAACATATGTGATTGCTTAACAAAAATAAACCAAGTTAATCTTTTATTTATAGTTAAAGATAACATACTAAATATTAACAAAATGAAAAGTAAAGAAGTTAAACAACGTAACTATCGATCATGTCCATAAACCCTAATTATCCAATGATCAACCAATTATCATTAAGTTAATTCAATGCGGAAGAACTCTCAAATTAAGTGATTTGTTGAACCACGACTTCCAGCTGCCGGAGCTCTTCCTTGTTATCTCCGCCACCTCCGCCACTTGCCGTGATTTCTTGCATAACATGAAATTCCTCACTCCAAACGATCCGATCATCTCCCAAGGACTCAGAGCTGCGCGCATCAATTAATTTCAAGTATGTAACCACAAATTAGTCATCACTAACAATCCAAATTTCAGATGAAACGGAGATGAATTAAGTATATTTAACTAGAATTAATGCACCTTCGCTTCCGGCGATCGGAGTATAGAGAAAGAAATCATTAACATTAGTTCCGAGAACGGGAAGACGGCCTTCACGAGCGTATGATTTAAGAGCGGTTTCAATCACGGCGGCCACCACCGCCTCCTCATTGACCACAAAACGAATCGGTCCTGCGCTTCCGACGACACTTATCTTAATCAGAATTCGCTTACCTCCGTCTTTCCCGATCTTATGCTTTATCTTCCTGAACGGCAACATGCTAACAGCTTCTCTGAATCAAACAACAAAAAACAAAAGTGCGGGATCGAGTTCAGGGATCGACGCCGACGCCGACGCAGCGGTGGCGCCAGAACTCCTTGCGAAATCCGAAGGATAAAACGATGGATTGGGAGCAGATCATGAACCAGTTACCGGAGTTTTCTAGCATTAATTAACAAATGGGAATAATTGAGACGGAGGGTTTATAGAAGAGATGGAGAATAGAAATAGAATGAAATATGAATGAGTATATATATAATGATGACTCGAGTACGGACAAAAGATGCCGACGCTTTCGTGACACGTTTGATAACTTCCACTTCCTCTACTGGAAAATTTATGAGCCGGGTTTCAGAAAGGGCGTGAGCTCATGCATCATGACCAAGGAAGATTCACGAATGTTTACTAGACTGGGTTGACCGCCCGGTCAAACCGGTTGACCCTGTTGACTCGCTACCCGGTCACGAGACCGGATCAACTAAAAACTTTTAATACATTGCAAATATGTGTTTTTGTTGCACAAATCAATATTATAAGTAGAAATATTATCTCTTAATCGGAAAGGCTTTGGCATAATCCAAGCGTAATATGTACTCTAGATGATGCTAGGAGGGTTCAAGAGGTAGGTAGGATAGTGAGAAATTTGAGAACCGTATTTTGTCGTGATTTTTAATCTACACAATATATACACTAGAAAATATAGTTATTATGTAATAAACTAAAAATAACTTAGACTAACGAAATACTAGGCAAAAATGAATTAAGAGTATGAAAGATTGAAGCCGTCACTTATCGATAAGTCAGGAGTATCGCTTTATTGGAATTGCGATTGCCGATGTGGTAGTGTAATGGCTCGTTGAAGGTTTCCAAAGATAGGTTATAACAAAATCAGTGACAGTGAGAGGTGAATGAAGAAAACAAAGTATAAGACGACACTTAAGATTAATACTTTTATATTATAATATATTAATTGAAATATATTTATCTTAATAAACTATATGTATATGAGGCAGGGTGGTACCCGCGGGTAATAAATCCCGCGGATAATAATGTAGAAAGCGGACATGTTACTCAGCCTGTACCTTTATATTGGGTATTTGGATCAATGATAGTTCGGATAAAGGTTTTCTCGATATTAAATCATAGGAATCAATTCGATTTCTCTGTTTATAAAACACCCCTAGGCGATGCATGTGAGTATGTGACGTTGGTCTAATATATGTTTTATTTGTTTTGGTGACAAATCTATTGTATTAATTCCACTTTCTACTCGCATAATGCTAATTAGGTATGAAATAATAAGTGTGATACGAAAATGAAGAAATTGTAATGATGAAATATAACTATCGGTGATGATACGATGAGGTGATCAAATAAGTGTCATTGGTCCAATATTTCATCATTCGATCTCTTATCATTTCTTTGTGTTATTTTTTATTTCTTCCATGACATATTGCTAATTTGTCATGTTCAGTCTTTTTACGTCTTATTATATGCTTTTTGAGTTTTTATGCGTCTAAAATTTAGGCCCACGTACATTTATTGATTTTATTATGAGTTATCGCTTTTGAGATATGACTTGCACGGTTGCTCCTTAGGTTTGAGAAATACACAAGTGTATAACATTAATTTATCAATCATAACAAAATATGATTGTTTAAACAATAATACTCTTATATATATGGATGAGAAACAAGTAGAAGGTGAGTCATTATTATAAGCAGTTTGAAACTATTTAGATTACACATGTTATTTTTATAAGGACATGTTTTTATATGTATACTTAGAATATCAAAGAAACAAGAAAAAGATAGAATTCTCTCTTAATAAGGGTTAATTTATTATAATATATCAAATTTTACATGTTTTGTTACTATATGTTTTAATTTAATGTATTGAGTTCTCCAATCATACCTTTTATTGTATTATACTTTCAACTTTTTATATATCAAACTTTACATATTTTAATATTGTATGTATTCAAATTTTAAACCGGATACATCAAATGGTTTTATTTAAAGTTCATTTACTATAATATATTAAAAGTTAAATTTACAAGTTAAATACACACGATAACAAGATGTGTGGAATTAAATATTTTTTTATGATGGTCTGCTACGTTTTAGTGCTGATAAACCTCTTGGCTGTTCGGTTATGCTACATAATCATATTTCTGCTGCGTTTTAGTACTGATGTATAAGAGGTTGCGTATGATTGTCTGCTGCGTTGTTGTGCTGCGTTTTCGTTTTGAGGTTCTGCCTAAGTCTTAGTTGAGAAAGATTCATATGTGATGAGAATGGCACGAACAATAGTGATGTATTTACGAAGAAGCTAAGTCAAGCGAAGATGATGGTGTATAAAGCGATGTCGGATTGTTTATGAGGAAGTTCATATGTGTGAAGATGAGGTGTTTAGCTGTGAGTTTGTGTATCTCAGTATGTGTTATCAATATGTGTGTACTTATCCAATGTCTTTGATGGAATAAAAGTTATTTGGCTGTGGAAAAAAAAAGAAGTTCAAATAAAAAATATATATTTAGGTGTGAATGCGAGACTTAATTTTGGTCCGTTCATTTAATTTGATTGAATGATTTACAATTACTCCCTTATTTTATTCATAATCCAATTATGAATTTGTGACGGTCATTTAATGAGTGATTACGACCAATAGATCTAATAGGTTAACATGTAATTAATGACTAAGATTTGTTCACTCACTCTAACCTAAATATTGATTCTCATAATAACCCGCCCCTCCATAAACAAATACGTAGAATCTAAATAACTCAGTACAATTTATAATTGTTAATAAAGTTTAAGTAAAGCTCAAATTAAGCTATCTCAGAAATTTCTCGAATATCACACAAATATGAAATAAAAATTTGAAGACGAAATGAGGAAAAATGAATAATTTTCAAAGAAAAAAAACCGTTAATAGATCGGTTCAATTTGATCACGGCCGTAAATTTAAAACGGTTCAAGGGGTTTTTGAAACCGGTTACCAAGGTTGAAACTGGTGTTTAAAACAACAATGGGTATGTTTGGCGGAAGTAGCTGGTAGCTGTAGTTAGAAGCTGGTAACTGATAACTGGAAGCTGAAAGCTGGTAGCTGTTTATTTTATTTATATATGTGTTTGACAAATTAGCTGTTAGCTGGAGCTTAATAGTGTAAAATGACAAAAAAGAACAAATTATAAAATATGATGTATTATAAAATAATTAAAAAGGGTATTTAGGTAATTTGATATATAAAAAGATTCCAGCTACTTTTAAAAGCTACTTCAAGAAGTTTCTTGTTTTAAAGTTTTTTTGTTTTAAAAAAAAGCTTCTAGCTTTTTCATCCAAACATGACTTGTAGCTTTTTTTTTCAAAACTGAAAGCTACCAGCTCTAATAAGCTTCAAAAGGTTTCATACCGAACATACTCAATGTATATGATTATCGAAGACGACTCTTAAATCTTTATATTGGATTTAGCTTTTTATCAAAATATTTATAAGGAACATCTTATATTCTTATAATTATATTAAAATATCTATATTCTAATACTACCCTCTCAAATTAATCAAACTTAATATCACATGACAATTGTTTATTACATAATAAGTCATGATATATATGTTCGTCAACTACAATCATCTTAAGAGATATATTTTTTTTAAAGAAACAATAGTTTCATACTTTCATTCCATTCATTTTGAAGGCATTACAACACATGCACAAATATAATGCACAAGCAATAATGACAACACTCAATAAACTTACAAAAGTAAAGAAACCAATGCTATAAAGTATCACAATCTCTCCTATAGTCAAAATTCTATGCTTTATCTTTAAACCTTTCTTTTCCACTTCCCTAATTTTGTCTTCTCATTTACTACTTCTTCCTCTTGAAAGGTTTAAACCGTCAACCTCGTTTTCTTTTATCAACATAAGTATATATTTATTCAAACTAACTCATTAAGTGAAATCCCATCAAATGTACTTCATATGCCAAAGAAAGTACCCTTTAGTCGAAATAAAATTTGATCACATCTATCTCAATTACGACAAGATAATTTGTTGCCTTTGATTTTTAAGATTTTCACTCATCAAAACAGGCTCAACCAAAATTAGTCACAACTCCAATCATGTGTCGATATCATATACTGTTTTTTACATGACACAACATCATCAAAACCACTGAACAATCATTGGTTGCCTTAAACGTAGGGAGATCACCTTCTTCGATTGCAACTAGGGATGACAATGGATCGGATATGGATCGGATGATGCCGTATCCACATCCATATCCATTTAAATTTTCATCCTCAATATCCATATCCATATCCATTTAAAGTCATTTCATCCATCCATATCCATATCCATTGGATTAAAACGGGTAAATGGACATCCGTTGGTTATCGAAAGTCCTAAAGAAAGTAATATAGTTTTATGTATAATTTATGATTTTTGTTGCATATGTACATAGTTTCTTAAGAAAACATATAAAAACGAAAACATAACTCTATATCTACATTCAATGCATAGAGCATAGGTTGTAGCTAATCCCAAAACATTGATCCAAAAAAGGTACAAACCAAAACATTACTTAATATAATTACAAATCTACATTTAAAACATAGAGCAGGTTTATAGCTAATCCCAAAAACATTGATCTTCCAGCTGACTCCTTCCTTAATTTGATATTTGCATGGTAGTGATTTAATGGTTGTTGCATTCAGATCACAAAAAACCTCAAAAGTGGCGGATCATGTAATGATCATTGTCTTCATACTAAGAAGAAAATAATAAAAATATATAATGATTAGTTTCTAAGTAATTCAAGTATGAGAAATGATATGAAAAAGTTACCTCATTAGTGGATGTGGAAAGATCTTTTTTTCTCACAAAAAATATTGTAGATTTGTATCTAATTTATGATTTTTATTGACATAAATACATAGTTCTTATAAAAAAAGATACAAATAAAAAATATAACTTAATATACTACAATCAAAGCGAAAAACATATTTTGTAATTATATAATATTATAATTTCGAATATATATATTAAATATTGTATTTATATATTAATATTAAAAATATAGTAAATATATAGATTTATAAACTTAATTATATAAAACTTTAGTTTAGGAAGCTTTTCATTTCGGGTTGATTGATTTATCCATGGATGGATTATCGTCATTCATATCCGCTCCACTAAACATCCATATCCGCACCACATCCATTATTCACCCATTTAACTTCATCCATATCCACCACTTATGGATCGGATCGGATGGATGATCATCGGATCGGATGACCATTGCCATCCCTAATTGCAACACTTCCAACTACATTTGTAACCACCAAACTCTATATTTGGTATATCCGAAACTCTCTTCAACTTTATAAAAAACATGTATAATTCGGCCAAGTGAATATATTTAGCATAAGAAAAAGGAAATGACAAAAAGATGCATTAAATACGGCTAAAAATACCTTACAGTAAAAAAGGGACCGAATAATATGCAAAAAAAGAAGAAGCTAGAAGTACTACCTAATATTGTTGTTAAGTTTCTTTCGGAATTTCACTTATTAACTTGTTCATTATATTGATTTTGTTAAAAACTTACTATTTCTTGAACTGCATAAAACCATAATCATGTCGCCAAAAAAAAAAGATACGCATAATCATATCTTTTAAGTCATGAATTTTGTTAACATGCAATTGATCAATCCCTTATATGATGTATGTACAAGAAAAAAAGACCCATAATTGTCTGTCAGAATATATGTTTAAAGAAAATGCCTTAAAAGAGTATATATCAAATAAAAGATTGAAATATGGAAAAAAAAAATTGGTTTTAGCTCTACACAAATGGAATAGTAGAATATAGCTAAGAAAATATAGCCAGATCATTCAACAAACAAAATCGATATACAAAAAAACTGATCTATTTAGGTAACTAAGGTAATTATCGCAAGTTTGTAACAAATCGTTCAAGAAACGTTATCGATCTCTTTCAGATATTTCATTGAACAGTCGCTTTGCATTTATAAATATGTGTTAGTCTCTTTATCAACACCGTTTCCAAATACTGAAAATGGATCACCCTCCATTAATCTTGTTATAAAATTTATTGCAATCTAGTAATCATTACAGCCTGACATTTAAAACTTAAAAGAACCATTCCAAACTTTGAAATTCATAGTGTGTTGAATACAGAGACGGACCCAACCCAAGAATCCATTGGTAGCGCACCAATAAATTTCATCAAACTAAGTAACAATAAACTTAGGCCTTTTTTCATAGAATATTTATGGCCGCAAGATTGACAAGCTCATTTAACCAATACAATCGTCTTATTCTTCACTTTTATTTTGATAAGGATGATAAACATAATCATTGGTTTATCATCAGGATTCAAAAAGATTACTCAAATCACTTGTAATTGAATTTGGAGTAAAAATAGATTGTGTTTCTTTCTATGAAATTGTTAGAAGTACTTTCTCTATTAAGCTATAAAATACATATACAAATATAATTATAATGCCACAATCATATAATATAAATTTTAAATAGAAGTTATGAATTATGTAGTGTATGTTACTTACATAAATTGATTAAAAAAGGAAGTAATGAAAGTATATACTTTCAAAACATATAAAAATGATTGCTGGTATACTTTCCAAGCTGCAAGTCTCCAGTTTGATAAAATCTTCAAAACCATGGTTCAAGTCTAGACTGTGCATAACAAACATCAAGATCTCTTAAACTGAAGCTTTGATACCATGTCCCAATTTTCAAAACTAATAATCACATATAAAATATTGTTATAGTATTCACGGAATCACGCCCGACCCACATGACTACACAAGGCGTGTACTACATAGTGTTCATCTACAACCCTATAGGGGCCGTGTCACGGTCTGTGTAACCTACATGACCCGTGTAGTCAACAACTACACGTCTATGGATACCTCTACATGGTATGTACCACTTTGGGCATTACGCGGCCATCCGAGTGCTACATGGCTTATGTTCTATAAATTAAATCAATAGTTCGTCGGAATTCGACTGCTTTCCGACCTACCTCAATTAACTCATAACCATGGCATATCCAGTGGTTTTTATCATCATATAGCCTTAATAACTTATATATACATCAATTTAACATTGTTTGATCATTAAAACATCATCTAAACTTAATTTAATGATTTTTTTCTCCAAATCTTCATGAACACAATTTAAAATAAAGATTACTACTTCTTACTAATTAGGATGACAAGGAAGATTAACTTTCGGCTTGCAACCCAAGTCTCAACCTCTTTCTTTAATCGAATCTCAAACTCTAGCTTGTGTGCATGTGTTTGTGTTCTTGTCAAGAAGAAAATAAGAAGAAAGAGATGAAAGAAGAAAAAAACAAAAGAGGAAAAAGGGTTGTTGTTCTAAAGGGTCAGTTGGCTCACTAAGCGGGTATCCTACTCCCTTTCCAACTTACATCTCATCCATACGATACCCGTTAATTCCAACGAGAATATATATGAAATCATTATATAAAACCATTTAATAATGTATAACTTCTATTCATATTTCTTAACTTTTATTTCACAACTTATTTTAAATTTTTTTTTTAAATTTTTTTTTTTAGATTTGGGATGTTACACTATAGAATTATTCATGTATTTGAGTTATTCTCAATCATTCATCTATCTACAACTAATTAAGTATTACTGAATAACAAAATTTTCATAAGAATTTTTCTAATCAGAAGAAAATCAATGTTATTCGTTTAAGAAAAAGGATCTTCCTGCCGTGTCTCACAAGTTTAAGAAATCCTAGTTATTCTACATAAGTGTATTAGTTCTTTAGGTTGTTTGCAAATGTATACTATCTACATTTCATCTTCATCTTCTTTGTTTAAGGGTTTGATTTGTGCTTCAGATTCATCCATTTTTTTATCATGACGAAGACGGATTTTCAATTTAGGAATTTGATTTAAATAACGTGACAATATTTATTGATATAGAAATGATATTAGTATTAAAAATAAATAAAAATTTTCATATTTATCTGTAATTTGAATAGTAGGTTTCCTAAAACTGTAAATTGTAATATTTATCTGTATACAATTACAAATTTTATGAGTAAATATGAAATTTAAAATAAAATTTGCTATGGCATCCTCTGTAATCGCTATAGTTGACCACCATAAAGACTCTCAACCGTCTATCTCTATTCGTCTTTTCAACAAAGTGTGGGTGCCCTACAAGTATACACAATCTTCTAAAAGACACGTACGCTATGACATCAACAAGACACGAGGCCTGGCTCTGCCATTAAGAAATGAGCCTAGACATGAGTTTGTTAGCTGTGACGTACACCAAGGCTCTTTAACCGCTACATGAGTACATGACACATTTTTAAGGCATGCCGCAGAACATTACTTTTTGAATGAACTTATTTAGTATGTGATTCGCAATCATGTATGTACAAAATTATCCTCTTAAATCACACAATAAAAAACGTCCTGGCTTCGTCATTACTCCCTAGCTTCAAACATGGAGTACCCGAACTAGATTTATATTGGTTCAACCGGGCTTTTGGTAAATATGGGTGCTTTCTTATAATAGAAGAAAGTATCGTAATGCAGGTTTCAAGAAATTAAACATAATAAATTTACCAATATATGAGTGGTTTACATCATGTAACAAGCAACTTTATGAGTAGATTTCATTCGACAATGATACTTAAGTAATCTCACTTAGCTATATAATCCACAAATACAATATGCTTTTCATAGCGCCAAACGTACAATATCCTTTAGTGGCATAGGAAAAATAGCAACCAAAAGCCTATTAAAAATGGTGATAGGTATAAAAGTGTCACTAAGGATGCAATTATGCGATGAGAGACTTGTCGCCATAAGGCTATGGGGTTTACCTCTAGACGCTCAACAGGAGGAGGTTTCCTAGATTGTACCAAGCGGCAACATCACCGCCTTGGGGTCGGTACCACTAAAATGGAGTCTCCAGCGGGAGGGTGATGTAATTCGGGAGTAAGAGAGAGACATGAAGAATATTAATAAGAGAACGAGAAATAAAAAAGAAAACGATAGTGAAATCGCATATTTCTTTGTTTGTGATTTAGTGAAATGAATTGGATGAAAAGGGGATGTAATGTAACCCTCTCGTTGCAAACGGGATGTATTGAAAGATGATAAGTATAATCAATATGATAAATATTTGGAGTAGGCTAAAAATCGGTTAGAACGTAGATCAATCAATTTGGGTCGAATTATGTATATTCTTTGTGCCATTTTCTTTAACAAACGAACAACAAAAATAAATACTCCCTCCGTCCCAATATAATAGTCCACTATACTATTTTCATCCGTCCCAAAATAATTGTCACCTTCTAAAAAAAGATTGTCATTGATAACTATTTTTCCTACTTTACCCTTAATTAGTTATCATTATTACATGTTGTACAACTCAATAGTGTATTAAATGTAAGGTTAAAACTGACATTTTCACCAATTAAACCCTGCATTAATTGCACTGTCTTAAACTGGGTGTTTTTTGTCTGGTGACAATTATTTTGGGACGGAGGGAATAGTTGTTTAAATCAAAGTTAGAAATGATTTAATTGTCAAAAGACCCCGGATGTGTTACAATAATGCCTACTCGATTAATCAAGATGTAATTCAGTTCGTTTTACACTTAAAACTTTAACAATAGAATACCTAATCAACCCGACCCGATCTATACAACACCTGAAGAAAATACTCGAGCAACACAAGTGCGGACCAGTGAGGATAAGTTATAGCTAGTGAAGAAGATGACGTTTGCCTAAGGAATAACGAACACTTTTAGTGAAACTAAACTATTATTCCAGGACACTTGCGATTCAAAACTTTTTTCTTTTATTCTGTTAATAATTTTCTTTTTCAAACAAATTTTCTTGACCATTGGTATGTATTTGTAGTTTTTTTTTATAAAAAGAAATTATATTACAACAAATGTCTTTATGTAACGTAAATACCCAAAATAGGTATAGTATAAATGTGGGAACAAGTTTTATTAGTCCATATGCCTAATTCGATAATGATCCTTGTAGTTATCTTTACCTGTACTGTAGTCTGTATACATCCACAAACTAAATATGCTTTCACACCTCAAAAAATGGGCATCTACCTATTGCCACTTCTCTCGTTCAATCTTTGTGAAAAAAGATAATCTCTTCATTTCATTTTTATTGTTCACTTTTAACTTTTTAAAGTATTTTTTTTAGTTTGACCTTAAATATCTTTGTTTATGTTATATAATACTTAATGAAAATTATATCAATTAAGACACATTTAAAACACAATGCACTCATATATTTTATATTAAATATTATATAACACAAACAAAAATCTTTAAAATTTGAAAAAGAAAGAATTTAAAAAGTCAATAGTGGACAATAAAAATGAAAAAGAGGGAGTATTAGATTTTGGCGTAGAATGATGCGACTTGATCTATTAGTCATGGTATGTCAAGATTTTTATGAGAGTTATTATTGTATCATTTATACTATATATATAGTGATATACATAATATATAATACCGACATAGCACATATTAATTTATACGGTATCAGAGTTTTAAGGTTTCACTTTAGCTCCACATTCTATTTCAGCGCTTCCCTGTCTCTACCGAACCCTAATTAGGTTAGCTACTGCTGACTTTCTTCTCCCTGTCATCCTACTTTAGTGACGATTTTCTTTATTAAAATTAAAATGCAACCCTAATTATAAGGATCACAATAATAGTACAAATAATTCTACTTTATTTTAGAGATCAATATATGAATGTCTACAATCTTCTCTCTTTTTCTAAGGATCAACCAATACATAAACATATGGTAAATAATAATAAACTAAACTAGATCATACATAGCTGTGTGTTCTCGAGTTGTAGAAGAGAAAAAAGGAAATGAAAATTGTTTCCTTTTAAAATATCCTAATATTTTGGAAGGAAATAAGAGAGTTGTTTTCAATATAGTCCATTAGTCCATATACAAAACATAGTTTTGAAATTTTAATATTCAATCATATGTAATTCGGTATACAATCACATCTGATTGTAAAAACATCACATGTGAATTACGAAATGCCACTCCGCTTAAAATTTTAAAATTCAATCTGGACCATTGATCGATGAGACTGATCTAAATGCTAAAATTAGTCACTCAGGACTATGGATTAAGTATCGACTACATTGAACATTTCTCGGAAGAGTAATAATAATCAAAAGCGAAATAAGCCTAAACTTCTCTTCCAAATTCTTCTAAATATCTCGTTTCCAGTACTTTTTTAAATAAAACCCGAGAACATTTCTTTCTTTAGTACCTTTTCTTCTAAATCATTTTCCCTATTCACTACAAGAAATATCATTTTTTGCGACATAAGCTTTTTGCGGCGACATATGTCACTGCTAAATCCACGCTAAACGACAAAAAAAGGGCCCACAACCATCTGAAAAGAAGGTGTCGACGCTAAAAGGTTTTTGTGGCGACATATGGCCGCTAAAGGATATTCCCACCTTTTTTTCCCACCGAAAACCATGGCGGGATTTTTTCCCACCTAAAATATTGGATGTCGCCGCAAAAGATACTATGTCGCCGCAAAAAGTATTTTCTATTTTCTTTATTTACTAAAAAGTATTTTCTATTTTCTTTATTTAATTAATTAAGCTTGTCACCGCTAAAGGATATACGTCAGTATCGCTTCGAGAACGTAAGTGTTAATCTTTAATCTTTATTTAGTGTTAATCTTCAATGTTAGTGTTAATCCTTAATCTTTAATATTTAAGTAGTATTAATCTTTAATTTGTGATGTTAGATTATTAATTAGTTAGCGTTAATAATGTTAGATTATTGTTACTAAATATCAATATACAATCATTGTTAGCTAGTGTAATAATAATGGTAGAAATTAGATTAGTGTTAGCTTTAATTTATATGATGTTTAATTATGTTTAATAATTTTGTTATAGTAAATGTTCATTTAGTGTTAGTAATCATACTGTCAGTATCGCTTCGAGAACGTAAGTCTATTTATCTCTAATTCTTAATTTTGATTGATATAATGATTGACCCGACCCATTTGTGTGATATATTAATCGTTATTTAGTATATAATGGTCGAGCCGTTTTGATTGATATAATGATTGACCCGACCCGTTTGTGTGATATATTAACCATTATTAAGTATATAATGGTTGACCCGTTTCATTGATATAATGATTGACCCAACCCGTTTATGTGATATATTAACCGTTATTAAGTATATACTGGTTGACCCGTTTCATTGATTTAATGATTGACCCAACCCGTTTGTGTGATATATTAACCGTTATTAAGTATATAATGGTTGACCCATTTCATTGATATAATGATTGACCCGACTCGTTTGTGTGATATATTAATCGTTATTAAGTATATAATGGTTGACCCGTTTCATTGATATAATGATTGACCCGACCCGTTTGTGTGATATATTAATCGTTATTAAGTATATAATGGTTGACCCGTTTCATTTGTTTATAGCGTGACCCGGAAACACAACAACCCCCAAGCTTGATTGATCAATATATGACAAACCATTCACGCAATGGTATCTTTACATCCCCGGAGCTTGAAGAAAATCATGTAAGTAATTATTTATACTTCATTAAAATTATTTATAAAATCTGATTTTAATTATTTTTATCTTATTCATACACAGCGCCGTATGGTTTTCATGAGAGACAATCAAGTCAGGAGAGAGAACCCTATGAGCGAAGAAGATATTTTGAGGGTGGTGTTGGGTGAACGTCGAGGACACGTTCGTGGGGTTGGAAGATCATTAAGTTCTTCATCTGTATCTGCTGCACGATCTACCGCTCAATCCCAGCCTACGGGGAGATTATATACACAGGACGAGGTAGATATCATGCTCGGGGATGTTCGGCAGGAGCTACAGCAACGTACATCCGCGATCTATGATATATTAGAGGCGGCAGGTATAAATACTAATATTTCCTCAAGATCCGGACGTCAACCAACCACCAACTTGGCTAAAATTGATGAAGAGTCTAGTGATGAGGATTAGATTATATGTTTGTTAGCCGAGTACTTGTGATTGTTTAAAAACGTTTTTGTTAACTTTCAAACTATCGTTTGTTCTATTTCGTTTGTTATGACGATTAGATTATTTTTGTTATATCGTATTTTTATAATTGTTGTTGAGTTCTGAACAACAGGTTTTCTGAATAGTGCCCGGTTAAAAACGGGTGGAAAACGCAAATTGCAGCAAAATGCTGCCGGATTTTTACTAGCCTTTTTGCGGCGACATATCGTCGCAAAAACCCTTAATGTCGTCGCAAAAAGTTATTAATGTCGTCGCAAAAAGTCACACATGCCGTCGCAAAAGCCACAATGTCGTCGCAAAAAAGAAATAATATATTTAATAATTGATATTACCTGTCGCCGCAAAAGCCTCACATGTCGCCGCAAAAAGTATTTATTTTAATTTATTTTTAATTTAAAAGTGTCGCCGCAAAAAGAAGGTGGTTTCGTTGTGTGTCGTCGCAAAAAGACAAAACTGGCGTCGCAAAAAAGTTTTTAGGACGAGTTATTTGCGGCAACCCTTTTGCGGCGACATTTCGTGGCAAAAAAGGGTCTTTTTTTTGTAGTGTATTTACAAAAACTCGATTACACAGTGTAAACCTCACTAGCATAAACTCTCGCTAGAATATGCCAATCCTTGTTCGAATCATGTATCAACTTCAAATGCTCGAGAATTAGCCCTCTACCAAATGTACAAACTAATCTTTATATATAAATCTTAAATCATATATTAAATTTTCTTTCAAATATGGGTATATATAATAATAATGTCAATGCATGATCACAATTGCTCGAGAATTAGCCCTCTAAGTTTTGAATGGTTATATATGCTAGTTTGAGCTCTGATAGAAACAATTGCCTTCCTTCTACATCAATACCTGATCACAATTCAACAATTTACCAAAAAGCCCTTGGACATGAATTTGGAATTTTGTTTACAGATATTTTTGTTGCTGTAAGGATATTTTAAGTAAGGTTATGGTGTATATGGAGTTAAAAAAAAATCTTATCTTCCCTGATTTCTTGATTGGTGTAGAGTTCATCTCTTCCAAATCTTGAAAGCTAGCTAGCAGCACTTGCATTCTTCACTAAAACAAAATACAATGTCTTACACTTTAACCCCCTCAACTTCTCTAAATAACAATACTCCCATTAACCACAACTTTCCTTCTTCATCCACACCCAAAACTCTCCCCAAAGTCTTAACCTTTCCATTGTCTATCCCCTCAAAACTAACCCTAAATGTACCCAAATCTTCAACCACTACAAACTACAATGAACTCGGGCTGGACGAGGAAATGGGTCGGATCAAAAGACTTCAAAACGGGTCGGATGTTCGTGGTGTGGCTGTGGAAGGAGAACCGGGTCGAAAGGTGGACCTCACACCACCAGCGGTTGAAGCAATTGCTGAGAGTTTTGGAGAGTGGGTGATGAATGGTTTAGTAAAGGAGAAAGGAAGACCAGTGGAAGATGTTCGGGTTTCACTAGGGCGGGACCCACGGATAACCGGGGCATCGTTGAGCGTGGCTATATTTTCGGGGCTGGGTCGGGCTGGTTGTGTAACGTATGACATGGGTTTAGCGACTACACCAGCTTGTTTCATGAGCACAGTGTTGCCACCATTTTTATACGATGCTTCCATTATGGTGTGTATATATATTAATTTGATCGACTACTTTTATATAAATTAGTTGATTGACTAATTATATATATTAATTAATTAATGGATTTGGATTTAGATGACGGCGTCTCATTTGCCGTATACACGGAATGGTTTGAAATTCTTTACGAAGAAAGGAGGACTGACGTCAGCGGAGGTTGAAGAAATATGCGATAAAGCAGCATATAAATACGCGAATAGGCTTACAAAAGTGTCGACATTACTAAGAACGACACCCACGAGAGTCAATTTCATGAGTGTTTATGCAAAACATCTACGAGAAATCATCAAGGAGAGAGTGAATCATCCACAACACTACGACACTCCTCTCCAAGGATTCCAGGTATCTATTAATCTTCTAATTAATATATGTGATATAATTTATTTTATCATCCTAACCTTTAATTAAACAAATTAATATTATTTATGTAATCTTAACCAGGAGAATCAATTTCACCTTTACAGTTCAAAGGAATGTAAATATATTTTCATTTTTGAGTTTAAATATAACAAGTTAATTATTTTAATATTTTCACTTCTTATATTTAAATGTTATGCGACATATTTAATAAGTTTGTGTGTTAACCTCGTTTATTATCATTGTTTTTATTTCTTATTTTTTTCATGTTTTTTATTTATCTACTATATTTCTTTATATTATTGTTCAACATTTGTTATTTTTAAAACCAATATTTGTATCACATAAACATTTAAAAGAAATGCATTAATAAGATTGTATAGTGGTAAGTTTTTGTGGTGGATAGCGATGGAGAGGATGAAAGAGACGGTGACACGCAAATAGTACATGATGTGTGTTATTGAAGTAATATAGGTAGTACTTCATTTAGGTTATTATAAGTTTAATTTAATATTGTAATAATCTTATTTATATACTTTAACTTAAAAAACAATATGAGATGGTACAAATAATATGACATTTATATGTTAAAATATGACGATAATAAGTTTTAAGCTTAAACGCTTAAGCAAATTACACTTTTGGTTTCGTGTTGAAGCCACCAATCAAAATATACCATCTTCCCACATCATCGTAATATAATCACCACCACCACGGTCTATATTAGCCTCCGGCAAACATCACTTAACCATCACCACCGCCTATTCCCCTTCCCCTTTATAATGCAACCACAATCGTTGTTGTCTTTCTTCACCACTGTAATACCACCACCTACACCCCTTCCCCATACGAACTAATCAACAACTCATATGAAGATTGTGAGAGAAGGAGAGATTCAAAGAGTGATGGTGGAGGTGGATGGTGGTAAGGTGACAAAGAGGGTGGTGATGATGCGATGTCTATAGGTGATGAAGAGGGAAGGAAGGGAGACAAATTGATATTGTACATATAAATTATAAAAAAACCTTTTAACTCATATTTTAAAATTATTATCTTGATTCTCTAAGATATCATTAACTTAATTTTCAAAAAGTTATGAAATTAAATGGTTTATTAAAATATGAATAAATAATTTTTTTAATAAATGATAACATTAAATGTAGAACAAATTTAAACTAAATTTTAATCTTCTTTTAGAATGATGTGCATACCAAATACAAAATTAATTTTTTAATTTTTTGAATAGATGTGATTAATTAAGATAAAATGGATGGTTTTGATTAAGTATTGATTGGAAAATAAGAATTCTTAATTTGATAATAAGAAATGTTGTATTGTTTATAAAGTATGTATACACACACACACACACACACATACATATATATATATATATATATATATATATATATATATATATATATATATATATATATATATGAGACGGTTCAAACGAGAACTGTTTTTCGTACGAGAACTGCGAGAACCAATCTTAGCCGTTGATTTGATAAAGTGGAATTCTTGGATGTGGAGAGTGAGGGGATCAAGTGCGGCAGGGTGCATGTGATGAATTCAGGGGTAGGCAATGACATTGAAGAATGGGGAATTGGACGACTCAGATTGGTTCTCGCGGTTCTCGTACGAAAAACAGTTCACGTTTGAACTTTTGCATATATATATATATATATATATATATATATATATATATATATATATATATATATATATATATAAATCAGGATCAAATAAAAAAAATATTAAGGTTAAAAGGGTAAGGAGGAATATCAGGATGCCACGTGTAAAGGGTAATTTAGGAAAGTAAATTTATTTCCTAACTTTATGCTAAACCTATTTCTCTCTCTAACCCTACGTATTCCATCTCCCTTCTACATTCACGACTTTTTTCTTCTTCTAATCTGCATATGCACAGAGAAAAACCCTAATATGTCGCCTCCTTTACTTTCGCCGGTTACGACCCACCGCACACATACCACACCATATGTCCATCTGTCTCGATTAGGGTTACGGTTCGATTCTTATCCGCATCGCTACAGTTTGCTCTTGCCGCCGCCTAGGGTTTCGGTTTTCTCGATAGCCGCCGTCGCCGCTGTTCTCCGCTGCCGCCACAGTTCGCGATAGCCACTGCCGCCACAGTTCGCGATAGCCACTGCCGGTTGCTCTTTCTTCAGAAATCGAAACTTGATGCCGCCGTCGTGGGTCTCCGCCACCTCAGATTTGAAGGTTGCCGATGCACATCGTTCTCCGATCATTTCTACATTCTCCGTTCCCAGATTTGAGGGTCGTCAATGCACAATCCTCATCTGGTTCTCCGGTCATATCTACATTTTCCATTCCCAGATTTAAAGGGGTTGTCGATGCACAATCGTCATCTGGCTCTCGGGTCCCAGATCTGTGCTTTACGTAATTTCGATTTATTCATCACTTTTTCTGAAATTAATGTGCATATTCGCCATTCTCCAGATGTACATGGTTATGTTAGATTTGAGTTTTTTGTAGATGGGTATATTCGAATTTGTGCATCCATTGGTGTTGTTTTGAGTTCTTGAATTGTTATCCGAGTTGTTTTCTTGTTTATCTATTTTTCTAAATTTTTAGGTTTCAGTATGATTCTGATTCTGATTTGTGTATCATATTTCTTGGTAATCGATGTACACCAGTTTATAAATAGTATAATTGATGAATAAGTTATTAATATTCATTGTGCATCACTGGAGAACGATGTGCATCACTGGAGAACGATGTGCATCAAAATAATTCTGGAGAAACCATCTTAAAATCTGTGTCCTAAATATCAGGGAATTAATTTTTAAAAGGTCAATTATGCCCTTTTGCCTATTTTTTATAATTAATAAAAAAAGAAAAAAACCATTTTTATAGGAGCGGTTATAGAAAACTGAATGGCTGAGATTTCTTCTTACCTTTTGTACCTTAATTTTTTTTTACAATATCCCTACCCTATATATATATATATATATATATATATATATCAGTGTTCTAAAAGGCACCATGGTGTCGCCAAGGCGTGAGGCGTGACTCCGCCGTTAATAAATGGTCCTAGGCGTGGCGCGTGCCAATGCTTGTCAAGCGCACGTCTTTGTGCGCCAAATGGCGAGATTTCTAAAACGTGGCGTAAAAAATCATTTTTTTAAAAAGAATTGGACCTTTTTGTATACATTTTGCGATCGCGTGTATAGAACTTCTATAAATTTGTATTTTGTATTTTGTAATTTGTATATGTTACTTCACTCATCATTTCTATAACTTTGTGTAATTAGTATATAATAATGATAAATTTGATATATATATATAATTATAAAATAAATATACAAAAAATCACGGCCTTAAGTCACGTCTTAAACGATGGCACGACTTTGCCATGGCTCCTAAAGCTTGAGGTTTGACCTCGCCACTACGCCATGCCTTACATTAGATTTAGCGGTCGCAATTTACCTGTTGTAATTCATAACCGTCGAAATTAATGGTTGTGTAATATATAAATGATAAGAGAAATGTAAATCATATGATCAAATCAAATGAAGAGCTAAGATTAAGTGTTTTATTATCACCTAATTATATATTCTTATTTGAATCTCCCACTATATATTCATTTAACTAATTTGTCTCAAAATACACATTTGGTGATCAGTTAACGACTATGGCGCTCCAAGTGTTATTAAAGAAAACTCAATTAAACACTAAATAACATAACTAAACAACATTTAGTGACTTGTAAACGGAATTACCTATTTAAAAACCCATTTCTCCCATTCTTGATCACTGGATTGTCGCAACCACCTGAGTGCATGTTGTCGCTAGCTGTAAGCCACAGTCGTCGCTTCTGTTTTCTCTACCCCCACGTTTTCATCTGCTTGCTTGTGATTGTGTGTTAGTGTTTATAATTCGAGAATTTGATTTGCATGTTGATTTAAAACAGAATGACGAATTTACTCTTACTTTTATTAATTATTTATTAAAGGACCCTCAAGATCATCATTTTTGAAGTTAAGTAACATATATATAATAACTAAAATAACGGAAAAATAAAAAATAAAAAATAAAAAATAAAAATCCAGACTGTTTATGTTGGATTGATCATCGATGGTTATAAAAACAAACTAAAATGATATAACGCAAGTTAGGGAATGAAATAGGAACCCGTTAACTGGTTTAATGGATTTCAAAATTCGAACAAAAGTTTTATATAAATTCATGGGCCCATCGTAAGCTTTATTGGCTAGATAAACCTAAAATCATATTGAACCCAATAGAGTGTGCACGTAAATAAACAAGTAAGCCTCGTCGAATTAGTCTTCCATGCATAATAATGGTCTGCTTTGTTTTATGTATTGTTTACTCATTAAAAGGTATAATCTATTGTCTGAAACATATTTACTAGTTTACTACTCACTCTCTTGTGTATAGGTAGACTGTCTACAATTGTCTTTTTAACGAAAAATATAATTACAGATAATAGTGAACGCTGGAAACGGGTCTGGAGGATTCTTTACATACGATGTATTAGACAAGCTAGGTGCTGATACATTCGGTTCACCAAATCTTACACCAGACGGCATGTTTCCAAACCACATCCCAAACCCTGAGGACAAGGTTGCAATGTCTGTAACACGAGCTGCAGTGCTCGACACCTCGGCTGATCTTGGCATTGTTTTCGATACCGATGTAGACCGTAGTGGAGTTGTTGACAAACATGGAAACCCCATAAATGGTGATAAGTTGATTGCGCTTATGGCTGCCATTGTCCTAAAAGAACACCCTGGTTCGACCATTGTGACTGATGCTAGAACCAGTATAGCTCTGACTCGGTTCATTACGGATCGTGGTGGTCAACATTGCTTGTACCGAGTTGGCTACCGAAATGTTATTGATAAAGGTGTTCAGCTTAATGAAGATGGTGTTGATGCTCACCTTATGATGGAGACCTCAGGTCATGGAGCTCTTAAAGAGAACTATTTTCTTGATGATGGTTAGTATTTATAAAATATTCTTATCTTAGATATCTTATGTTATATTAAAATGTACTAGAATAGATGAACTAAAGATCATATGTTGTGTTGCATGTGCAGGTGCATATATGGTGGTAAAGATCATTATAGAAATGGTTAGAATGAAACTAGAAGGTTCAAACGAAGGTATTGGAAGTTTGATAAAAGATCTCGAAGAACCTTTAGAATCGATAGAATTAAGAATGGACATCCTTTCCGAGCCTAAACACGCCAAGGCTCAAGCCATTGAGATCATCGAGACATTCAAGACCTACATACAGGTACCTTTCCATATGGATATTGGAATCGGTTGGTAATTAATAAAGACTCACAATGATCGAGTGAGTAACCCATGTTTAATCATGTATACTTATTTACAGGAGCGGAGATAAGGAGGCTGAAGGGTGCTAGGTCCTCTCTAATAAGCCCAAAATTCTTAATATTATATAAGTCTATGTATAAGACATATTTATTATCCCCCTCCCAAAGAAATTTAGAGTTAATTAGTAGTCAAAGCATAGTTCAAAATAGAAACAGCAAAGGGAAGCCTCGAAGTTACGTACAATCATGATTTTTGAAAGAGCTTTCTCATAATTGAAAAGTATAAAAATTAACAAGGTTTCATAATAGTATGAATTATAGTTACTTTTAAAATAATTTGATTATTTACATTAAGAGAAAGAGATTGCTAATACTTTTTTTACAGACAATATAATAGATAAGTTCTATTCAAGTAAACAAAGATGCATTCAACTGTAAGTTATTTTTTGGTTTCATTAGAGTTTTATCTATCGAGATAAAATCAAAAAATATTCGAGTTATTGTTTTAGTTAATATCATGTTTCTAGCACATTAATTCGTGACATATGAACTTGTGATCATTAGAAAACTTTTATGATTGATTTTGGCAAAACATAAAATTTTAACGTACATCCAAGTTTCTTGTCTTTAAATGAACTTTTATTGCTTATTTACCTAGCTATATAATGGAACTTTTTATACTATTTATATATATGTTATGTAAATTAACTAAAATCCTAGCCATGCCCTGTTTATTTACAAACATGATGAATCTTAAACTATATATATACAGGAAGGGAAGCTAGGAGGATGGGAGCTAGATTCATGTGGAGATTGTTGGGTAAGTGATGGTTGCCTTGTTGATTCCAATGACACTCCTGCTCCAGTGGATGCTCAAATGTACAGGTACATATATATATCAATGCATTACGTACAAGTGATACAAGGGAAACTTTGACTAGAATTGAAATGATCTAATGGTACAAGACCAGCTATACAATCACACTAAGTTATCCTATGTTAAAACTGTAATATCATTATAGATCATGTAATTGATCGATCCCTAATATGTATAATCAGGTTCAATTAATTTACACTAAAACTTATTACAGAAGAGAATATCAGAGAGAATAGAAAGCTTTCTCATTGAATGAAAAAAAGGAAAAGAACGAATACAAGCTTTATACAGCAACTAAGAAACTACCTAACCACTTAAGAAACAGAATGTAACTAACTAACTTAAGTTAGAAAAGATCAGTTACAGACTCTATATGTAAAACTCCCCCTCAAGATGAGCAACCAAAGATATTGATCAAAGCCATTTTGTCCATTAAAGGTGCCATCTTGGACTTTGATAATGGTTTAGTAAACATATCTGCCAGCTGATGTTGAGTTCTTATAGGCATGAGTTTGATGGTGTTATCAACCACTTTATCACGGATAAAATGACAATCCACTTCGATATGTTTCGTGCGTTCATGAAACGTAGGATTTGTAGCTAGTTTAACAGCTGATGTATTATCACAGAACATCAGAGTTGGAGCATCATGTGAGACATCAAAATCTTTTAGCAATTGCTTGAGCCAAATTAATTCACATGTTGTGGAAGCCATAGCACGATATTCGGCCTCGGTTGAGGACCGTGATACAATAGGTTGTTTCTTGGAACGCCAAGAGACAAGGGAATCACCTAAAAAGACACAATAACCGGTGATTGATCGTCGAGAATCTGAACACGTTGCCCAATCCGAATCAGAAAATGCCTTTAATTGAGTCGACTGATTTGAAGACAAAAATATGCCTTGTCCTGGACTATTCTTGAGATATTTAAGAAGATGCATGGCAGCTGTCATATGAACATCAGTTGGAGAAGCCATGAATTGACTTAAAAATTGAACAGAAAAGGCAATGTCAGGTCTGGTAATAGTTAAGTAGATTAATCTTCCAATTAGACGACGATAGGGAGATTGATCTTTTAGGGGCTGACCAGACTGATTCGAAATGCGTATACGTGGATCCATAGGACAAGTATTAGGCTTTGCTGCTAGTAAACCAGTGTCTTCAAGTAACTGAAGTGTATAATGGCGCTGACTGACAAAAATTCCTTTTGAGGATCTTGCTATTTCCAAGCCAAGAAAATACTTTAAAGAACCAAGATCTTTTAATTTGAAGTGTGAACTCAGCTTCGACTTCAATTCATTGATTTTAGATGATGAAGCACCAGTGATGACTATGTCATCGACATATACTAACATAGCAACATAGTCATTTCCATGTCCTTTAAAGAACAAAGAATAATCTGCCTTTGACTGAATGTAACCTTCAGAAATCATGAATGAAGAGAATTTTGCATACCATTGTCGAGATGCTTGTTTCAAACCGTATATGGATTTTTGTAACTTGCACACAAGTTTAGAAGTGGCAGAATTCTCCCCCTTATTAAGATAACCCAAAGGTATATCCATATACACTTCTTCATCCAAATCACCATTAAGAAACGCGTTGTTAACATCTAGTTGGATTAATGGCCATGATTTTTGAGCAGCTAAAGTAAGTAATACTTTAACCGTGACTAACTTTGCAACAGGAGAATAAGTATCTAAGAAGTCAACTCCCTCTTGTTGAGTAAAACCTTTAGCTACAAGCCTTGCCTTGTATCTCTCTATACTTCCATCAGCATTGTGTTTAATTTTGTAAATCCATCTACACCCAACTGTATTTTTATCCGGAGGAAGAGGAACAATACTCCATGTGTTATTTGCTTCCATGGCATCAAGTTCAACTTTCATGGCATCTCTCCAAACTTGGTTTTTAACAGCTTCGTGAAAAAACTTTGGTTCCTGCTGAGATGATGTAGCAAATACAAAGGATTTGTAACTGGAAGATAATTTGTCATATGACAAATATTTAGCAATTGAGTATGGTTTATCATCTGAAGTAGCAGAAATTTGATTGCAATGGAAATCACGAAGATATGATGGGGGATGATGAGATCTTGATGACCGTCGAACAGAAACAGAAGTATGATCTGCAGAAGTATGAACAGGAGAAGGAATAGTATGATCTTGAGGTGTAGTATGATCTGTAGGAGAAGGATGACATGGTTGTAGTTCATCTGGTTCAAAAACAGAAACTTTGGGAATGACAATTAAAGGGAAATTATCAATGGAAAAAGTAGCTGGTGAAGAATGAAAAGGAAATATAGTCTCATGAAAGACTACATCTCTTGAAATGATGATTTGATGAGATTCAAGATCGAGTAATTTGTAAGCTTTCATGCCAACAGGATATCCAATGAAAACACAGGCTTTAGCCCTTGGTTCAAACTTTGTTCGATGAGCTATAGTGGTGGAAGCAAAAGCAAGGCAGCCAAACACTCTAAATGAATTATAACTAGGAAGAGCTGAGTGTAGAGCTTCAAATGGAGATTTATGATCAAGAATCTTGGAAGGTGTTCGATTAATCAAAAAAACAGAAGTTAGAACACACTCTGACCAGAATTGAATGGGAATTTTGGACTGAAAAAATAGTGCTCGGGCAACATTTAATAAATGCTGATGTTTTCTTTCAACTACCGAATTTTGTTGTGGTCTCTCAACACAAGAAAACTGATGTATGATGCCTTTATCATCAAAAAATTCTTTGAATTGTAACTCTTTGGCATTATCAGAACGAAACTTCTTGATTTTGACACCAAATTGAGTGAGAACCATATTATAAAATTTCGGTATAATGTTCTGCACTTCAGATTTATGCTTAACGAGATACACCCAAGTGAAACGAGTACAATCATCGACTATAGTAACAAAAAAACGATGACCTTGATGTGAAGCATGATGATAAGGCCCCCATATGTCACAATGGATAAGATCAAAAGGTGTAAGTGCCATGTGGTTATTACTAACAAAAGATAACCTTCTTTGTTTAGCTTGAGGACAAACAGTACAAGGAACCTTTTTCGATGACACAGAATTGTGTTTATGATCTAAGAACTTCTTTATACAATCTAACTTTCCATCAGAAGGATGTCCAAATCTGTTATGCAAAACATCAAAAGAAATTGCATTAATATGAAAAGAATTGTTTGTGGCAGCAAGGCTTTTGGTGTCCAACACATATAGATCAGCATGCTTGTCACCCTTGCCAATCATCTTCTTGGTCAATTCCTGCTGAATAACAGCAATATTTGAATGAAAAGCCACAAATAACGTTTTATCTGCCGTAATACTTCCAATGGACAGAAGATTGAACCGAAATTCAGGAACGTACAAGACATTTTTTAAAAACAAGTGTTGTCCCAAATGAATATCACCAACTGTTTGAACCTTAATCATGATCTTGTTAGGTAAGGCTACATTGTGATTGTAAACCTTTCTTTTGTTAACCATTAAGCTTTCATCATAACAAACATGGCACGATGCTCCACTATCCATAATCCATATAGGAACAGATTTAAAAGAATTCGATAAAGAACAGCATATACCTGAAACTTCATCATATGAAGATGCTGAAGTAGTCATATTAACAGAAGCCATATGACTTGATAAAGCAGCCATGAGTTTTTGACATTGATCTTTTGAAAAGGAACACACCACTTCTTCAATTTTAGAATTAGAATTCTGATCAATTTGAACCTCATCTATGACATTGTTAACTTTTGAAGAGAATTTGTATCCAGGGGGATATCCATGAATTTTGTAACATTTTTCGATTGTATGACCTGGTCTCTTGCAATTAGTACAAAATGGACGATCCTTTCGAACATTTTTGTTATTCTGAATTGTTTTACTTACATGAAAAGCCATAGGCTGATCAGTATTTTCACCAATTGACCTCTGTTTTTCTTCTTGAACCAGGAGAGAAAATATACGATTGAGAGTTGGAAGAGGATCCATAAGAAGAATTTGACCTCTAATTTGAGTGAATGAATCATTTAGACCCATTAGAAAACCCATAGAATACTCTGTTTGAACATAACATTGCATATTTTTAACTCCTCCACATTCACACTTGTTACAGGTGCAATTAGGTCGAAAATTGGCTAACTCTTCCCACAGTGATTTCAATTTCGTGAAATAAACACTTATTGAATCTTGATTTTGAGTTAGGTTAACCAAATCTCGCCTAATTTGAAAAATTCGTGGACCATTACTTTGCTGAAATCGAACTTTCAAGTCGTTCCAGATCTCATGTGCAGATTCAACAAAAATAATGCTAGCTGATATTTCTTTTGAAACTGAGTTTAAGATCCAGGAGATTACCATGTTATTGTTGCGATTCCATGTCATTACATTATTGACATCTCCATCAGTTGGTTTGGGAATAGATCCATCAACAAATCCAACTTTATTCTTGACAGAGAGTGCAATTAACATCGATCTGCTCCATGAATTGTAGTTATCTCCAGTGAGAAGTTGAGACACTAAAACAAGACCAGGATTATCTGAATGATGCAAGAAATTTGGATCATTGAAGCCTGACGAAATAGCTTCTGTCATTTCAAATGGAAATGAAACAGAAGATGAAGAAAGAAGACGATTGAAAAAGAATAAACTCAATCGAGAGAAAGGAAATCAGATGAGCGAAGCGGAAATTCGCTCTGATACCATATTACAGAAGAGAATATCAGAGAGAATAGAAAGCTTTCTCATTGAATGAAAAAAAGGAAAAGAACGAATACAAGCTTTATACAGCAACTAAGAAACTACCTAACCACTTAAGAAACAGAATGTAACTAACTAACTTAAGTTAGAAAAGATCAGTTACAGACTCTATATGTAAAAAAACTTGATACGATGATTCAAATCATTCAATGTAAGTGTATCCATATATGATGTACTTGAGTAATTGTTTATTGATAAGCTTGAAACATATAATAAATGTGTGTAGGGCAAAAGTTTCAAATGATGAAAATGGAGAATACGGATGGGTACACATTAGACAAAGTATACATAATCCAAACATAGCCATCAATATGCAGTCGACCGTGCTCGGTGGTTGCTTATCCATGGCTCAAATTTTCTTACACAAGTAAGCTACTCTTAATATATATATATATATATATATATATATATATCATATATGTGTGCAATGTCATTAGTCCTTAAATAACTAATTATACGCAAGCATGCATGCATGCATGCATATATATAAGAGTAATTAATTTCAGAATCTGCTTTGATCTGTTTATATAATTAGGTTTCTCATAGCGAGTGGAATGGAAAAAGATCTAGATTTCTCTCAAGTCGACAAGTACGCTAAGAGCGGAAACAACAGCAGCTACTAATGAATTAATTTGTTCGTTTCGAATTGAAGTTTTGCTCGGAATCTTGAGATCGAACGAGAAACACAATGCATGTTGATACAATTTAATTAGTATGCAAGACTGGAAAATCATTTCTAAGCAACAAATGAAACGTCAAAATGTAATACCGATCGTGTTGTACATCATGCTATAAATATGATACTTTCAAATATTATTAAAGTAAATATGATATTTGAAATTGAAAGTGTATGTGATTTGCCTATCGAGATGAACTGATGAACACTGATTTTGATTGATTGCAAGGATGAACAGCAAAATTGGTTGACTGTTCTGTGATGCAAATCGACATCATATCGTTTAAGAGAATCAAGGATGATCATTCGAATTCTTTTTCCATTTTCCTTTTTATATTATCGTCTCTTCCGATCCCCACTCTTACCCGATCTCATGCGAAAATGTTGCCTATGTTCGGGCCTTCCTCATGTTTTCTCTGGACTTAGTACATATACATGACTTAGATTTTTAATAGTGTGTGGTAGGTGCCTAGCTAGAAACCTTGAGCCATTCCCAGAGCCGGCCTTGAGAACACTTAAAAGAGACACCACTTTATAAGTCTTTGTTTTAGACATTTATATCATCAGTCCTATATATTATACACTTTAAAACCTATAAAGTAACATATAAGTACGATAACATACATCCTATATATATATATATATATTAAACCAGTTTTATTGTAGTGCATGTTGTTAATTACATCCCATAACTTACCGGCCAATTGTTTCATAGATTAATAAAATGTAGATCAAATCTCGCCCTCATAACACATTCTAATATTCTATAAAATTATATATAAAAGTAAGATCAAATTATCCTGTTTCTTTTGAAAACACAAAAATAGTAGCACAGATAATACAGACTTAGAACTACATGCATCAGGCAGATCCTAAAAGAAGATGGCACTGGTGCTTTTACTCTTTGAAATGTCTTCTTGTATATGTCATTTAGTGATGGGATGGTTTTTTGTGGATATTATAATCAGTGGAGGAGTAGATCAGCCTTGAGAGAGTGTGCAGATTGATAGAGACATGCAGGTTCCAATTTTCTGAAATTAAACAACTGCAACCCCATGTCAATTATGACAACCATACAAAAGTATTTCTAGGTACATATATTCAATCACATCTCCTTCCTCCTAAATGACACATATACCCCTACCAGGGGCTTGCCACACCTTCATCATGTCAAATTATAACTAAAGAGTCTTTTGCAAGTTGAAAGGAACCATTCACCAAGTATTATACCTTTTTTTACTATACTATTATATATTTTTTACTTTTTAGCTAATGGATTTTTTATTTATGTTTAACAATCTTATAAATAAGTATTTTAATTACTATATCCTAAACTACAAAATTCACTAAATCTTATATCATATATATTCTTAAAGTACTAATATAATAGGCTTAACAAAAAACAATATTAAAACAAACTTATAATACATATTATCAAATAAATATTGATAGATTTATATCTATTTTCTGTATATTTTTAATTGTCTTTTTATGTTTTTATATTTATGCTAGACCAATCCTAAATCATTGGAAGCCTTTGGTATTAACCTTTTTTTTATTGTTATTCATTTATACTTTTTGTTAGATAATTAGTTAAAATAACAAAATAAAAATTACTAAGTAAATATAAGCTTTCTTAGATCTCGTTTGCTTCATCGTAATGCGAAGGAATGAAAATGATTTTATTTTCATCCATGTTAGTTATGAAATGACATTCCTCTATCTAAAGGAATATTAATACTTCAAAGAAATTTAATTCATTTTCAAATAATATTACCAAACACAATATACAACGGAATTTAATTTCAATTTCTATTACATTCTTTTATATTACGGTGAAACAAACTGGAAATTAAAGTTTATAAATACTAAAATTTAATTGAGACAATTAATTAATGGCTTGTAAGATAAACATGTGATTTCTATTGTCCGGAAACGTACAATGTGGCTTGTTTGACTTTAATTAGAGATGATTTATTTCCAAGTTCGATCATTATAATAATTCGAGAAAGATATCCATGAATGGAATTTGAGTAATTTCCATAAACACATCCCTAATTCCCTATGATGAAATACAAAGTCAGTCATAATTTACTTGTAACATAATTATTTGGCTGCTATTACTGGAAAATGTTATGGCTTGTTTTATCTTAAAATTTTTGTTATAAATTAGAATTTATATATATATGTAAAACCCAGTGTTTTAAAAGATATGTCATTGCATCACTAAGGTCTGAGGTGTGGCTTTACCGTTAAGAAATGACACTAGGCGTGAGTGTTAGGCGTGACGCGCGACAAGGCTTGCCAAAGTACGCCGTTTACATGTCAAATGGCGAGTTTCTTAAGGCATGGCGCACAGAAATTATGATTTTTAGAAAAATTTGACTTTTCTCGTATACTTTTTACGATTGCATCATTTAAACTTCTATAAATTTGTATTTTGTAATTTGTATATATTACTTTGCTCCTTATTTGTGTAACTTTGTATATTAATAATGATAAATTGAATATATATATTATATATATATAGGCAAAAGTTCAAACGAGAACTGTTTTTCGTACGAGAACTGCGAGAACCAATCTGAGCCGTCCAATTCCCCCTCTTTTAATGTCATTGCCCACCCATGAATTCCTCACATGCACCATGTCACATTTGATCCCCTCCATGCTCTCCATCCATGAACTTCCCATATCCAAGGAACGGCTGATATTTGTTCTCGCAGTTCTCGTACAAAAAACAGTTCTCGTTTTAATTTTATATATATATATATATATATATATATATAAAATTAAAAAATATATACAAAATTGTCGTCTTAAATGACATTTTAAAAAACGTCATAGCTTCATCATGGCTCCTAAAACTTGAGGCTTAAACTCGTCGTCACGCCAGGCGTTACATTATTTAAAACCATGGAAAAACCATTAGTGGATATTCGAAGAGAGATTTTGTTTTGGGACAACCAAAGATTAAGTGTAAGATATTTAATATCTTCTAATATAAATAAAAGAGTAAACTTCTTCAATTTAATTAAAAGATCTTAACCATTTATTCAGTCAAAACGAAATCCTAACCATTTATTTTATCAAAATTGAAAGTATAATTTTGACTTTATAGTCAAAACTGAAAATTTAATTTCTAAAATTCAATTCTAATAAGAGATAAGATAGTTAGTAAAAAAATATTATATAAATTTTAAAATAATGTTAATATATTTGTGTAACCGTATTCATAGAAATCAATATAATAACATATACTAATTTTTTTAATATATACTACGTATTCATACAAATCAATATAATAATATATACTAAACTTTTTAATATATATATATATACTACGTATTCATACAAATGAATACAATAATATATACTAATTTAATACAATACGATTAGTTAGAGTAACTGTATTTATACAAATCAAATTTTAACTTAGTTTTGATTTTAAATTCAATTTTAATTTATAGTTATTATATGATACAAATCTTATTGTAATTTAATTTTATATTACTTTTAAAGTTGTTATCAATTATTTTTTATGTCAACTAACTTTAATATAAAATTATTTTAGTTTTAAGAAAGTCGAATATTGTAACACCGTGTTTCACGAGCTTAAAATTAGCGCCAATTTAAACTTATTTATCAAAGGCCGGCAGCGGATATAATCACCATTTACAAAAATATCAGATTGTTATCTGACTAGTTATCATTTCACAAACCAGGTGTTACCACGACTAACGACCGACCATCGGATCACATGCATATAATTAACAAATAGTGTTCCACAAACATAATTACTATTATTACCCATGAGTAACCCAAGCTCGCCAGGCCATCAGTCTCAAACCTGCGAAAAAGGGAAATCTTGCACCGTTAGCTACAACTAGCTAGTGAGCACCAATTTACACATAAGTATCAATAAGCATGCTATCAAATCACAAAACGGCACATAGAGCTAAGCTATCATATAGCGGTGTGCTGACATGTCAGCAGGATCATATCTTGCGAGGTAGCTAGCCTAGCTCAACGATCCTAGCTGAGAAATCAATCACAACCGTCCGTTTCGGTGGGAGCGAAGAGCAACCCACCATCGCGTTTACCAGTTCCGGTTTGCACCAGGAACCCCATTTCATAACCAGTTCCGGCTTACGCCAAGAACCCCATTATATAACCAGTTCCGACTTACGTCAAGAACCCCATCTTCGTCAAGGAACGGTGGCCTGCAGAGCCGTCACCAAGCGTATACACTCGGTCCCGTTAATCCCCCACTTCCAGACCCTATCGGGCCCCCAGGGACCATCCTACACGGCTGACCTTAACCAATCTCCAGGAACTGTGGTACAGTCCCCCAATTGTCCGGACATAACACATAAACACATAACCGATCCAATAAGGATCCAATTGCATGCACATACACATTATCACATTAGCTTCTGCTCATACTTGATGAGCAGAAGACAATTTACACTTTAAACATAGCACATAGTTGTCACACAAGTCATAACCCTACTTGGGTCTATCTCGTATCACTCCACTTATCTATCGTCACTACCATAATCACATTACACATGTTATAACACTACACGTCACTACACCACTTACCTCGCACGTGCATCCACCACTACTACAATAACACGTTTCAATACACAATATATAGCCCTACTTACTGAGTCTTATGGGAAAACCGGTACTCACCTGGAGTCTTTACTAAGCAAATACGCCACCCGTGTCTTCCGGTTCCTCAGGTACACCTAACACATTACACATAGCACACATAGGGTAAAACACAAGTTACACAAGCTGTCAGGTTGGATCCCCTGCTTGCGGTCGCAAGGACCTGCCTTGCGGTCATAAGTGACCCCACAGAATAGCCATGCGATCACAAGGATACCCCATGCGATCGCAAAGGTTCCTTTTTCCCAACTCATGCTTCCGATCGCAAGGGACATCACATTTTGATCGCAAACATGATTCTAGGGTTGGTTACGATCGCAAGTTACATACTTACGGTCGCAAACCTTATTTCCTTCGCTCGTAAGCGGTAAACACCACAAAACAGACCCATACGATCACATGGACCTACCATGCAATCGCATAGCACAAATACAAGACTTACGGTCAAAAGACTATCACATGCGATCACATCACACATTTACGCGGCGCAACCTCAAAAACTTCCGCGGCGCGGAATTCACAAACACCCTTACGATCGCAAGCACATGCCATGCGACCGCATGTACCCCCATGCGACCGCATGCACATGCCATGCGACCGCATGGACCCCAGTTACAGTGTTCTTCGACCCTGTTTTCGCACAGGTGCTGTAAATCACATTTTTGACATCAAATCGATCCAAAACTCAACTTTAATTGTTCCTACACTTTGTCTAACATCCATTAAAACTTAGGAACACATTTGGACTAAAAAACTACACATAGAACACCATAAATATCACCAAATTGGTGTCTCCTCTTTAAGAACTCAATATTAGGTTTTCACAAGAAAATACTTACAAAGATGAAGAAGAACCGCAGATTAACAACTAAATAGCTACTGGAATCCCTTGCTACAGCTAGCTTCTTGATTTGCTTCTTCAAATCTCCAAGAAACAAGGTGTATGTGTGTTTGTACACTTTTGAGTATGTGTGTGTGTGTTTTACAAAGTCAGGGGATAAGGGAGAGTAGAGAACCGACTTTGGTTCTCCAATTTAAACACGGGGTATTTTGTTCCCCTTTTCAACTTACAACTTATCACCCGCTAACCCGTTTCAACTAATGAGGATATCTACGGAATCATTACACGAAACCGTTTAATAATTTATCACTTTTAAACACGTTTGTCACTTTTCATATAATCACTTTGATTAACGCATAACACGCGTTATTAACTTAAAACACACTAATTTAAATCACTTAAAATCAATGTACAACTATTTAAGCACGAGGTACAAGCCTACACAACTAGACTCATTTTCAGGATGTTACAAATATTGTTTTTCTTTCATTTGTAAATTAATATAAATTAATTTCATGATTACGTGTGTTTATACGGATATTTGAACTAGTTAGCTAATATACATATAAATCTTGAATTAGAATATCCCATTTTATTTATTTTTAGTGAATATTTTAAATTATGTTTAACATGTTTTAGGATTTTGGAAATAAGAACTTCAAGATATGCTAAAAAAAGGTGCAGAATGAGTGAAAGATGAGAAAAAACTATAGCTCTGACATGGCTTTATTATTTTGGTCATAATTTACTCATACGTACTTAGATGAGGTGATTTAAGAGGTTACAAAAACTAGACTCAGACAAATACAAATTCGTTAAGAGAAGTTTGCGTCAACCGCAAAATCATACTGCAAAGTCGATCAAGACGGAAAAATGTAGAAAAACTCAAACTCACAAAGATTAAACAGAACAACAAAGAAACTACAATGTGTAATTCTCGAACAATAGTGCAGAACAAGAAACAAACCAGTGCTAAAAACAGATCTGGAAATTATACTAAAAAACCTCTCATAAATCTAAAGTTGTAACTGTATATCTCGACTATTGCACTGTACGAACAAAACTTGAAGAAGACGAAGACAGTCTCCAGGATACCTTATTATGTGTCCAACCATCCATCAGTTAAGCCTTTTGCACAATTAGGCATGTTGCACCATTAAGCCCAGTAGTCCAAATGAAGCCCAACCGTAGACTAACAAACTAAAATAAACCAAATAAAACTAAACAAAGCTAAGGCCCATTTACGTATTACACAAGCTATGTAACACACCTAAACAAATGGCAGCTAAGGGGAGAATCCGAGCCACATCCGCACTAGGTGCGCACCCGACCCGGATCTCAACCCGGTCTCAAGCTCGCCCCCTTCAATCACAAAAACAACTCTCAATCTTCATGAGCCCAGCATTCAACATCCAGCCCATTTTAGCTCTGCACAGATAACCTACAAACCACCAAAATTAACTCAGAAATAAAAAACGCTACAAAATAAATAAATATACCCATTGTTGGTCTTGGACATTATCATAATTCCAACAAAAAACAACTTTAACTTCGTTATAAACCCTAATTTTTGACATTATCATGCATAACAGGAACCTAGGTTTACAAATTACAACTAGCTTGGAGGTTTTGGACAACCAAGGTTTCATTTTTAATGGATTTCAATATTGGAGGCCTTCATCATTCACGCCCAAACAGGATTGAAGATCTAAAACTTCATTTTACATGATTGAATCGGTTTACATAGTTTCATTTATAATGGTCTATATATAATTTTCTTTTTATATTTCTGATGTATTCTACCTTAGCTAAAAGTAGATACTTAGATCCGTTCTTTTATTTAAGTAAAACCTCCTACACTTATGCTCACTGTTGGTAACTTCGATAGTGTAACCTCGATCACTTCGGAAAAAAAAACTTGAATAGCTCAAATAGAACACTAAAAATGTTTAAGTAGTATTAAATTTGTTTTTAAGCTAATGTTACATAAGTTCAATTCTCTTCATGTTATTTAAGAAAAGATAAAGTTTATATCATTCTATTAAATATTATTACGCATTTAAACAAGACATATGTTAAAATTAAAAAAAAATTGGAAAAAAGAATTAATGCATGACAAATGTCAATTAATCGGTAGGTAAGATGTTGAAAGGAAATTATAAACATAAATTAGATCGAGAATTATACATAAAACATGTAAACTTCACTTGTTTTCCTAGAAAAGAATAACTTATGTACCTAGTTTTCAACCAAAAGAAGGCCGGGTCAAACACATGGACCTACGAAGTTAAGTACTTACTTCGTGAAAACACACCATTGGACACATGATATATGTAAAAGATACAAGTGTCTTTTCCCCAATTACATGCATGTCAAAAGGGTACATTTGTCTTCTAAACATATATACACTCCATCATCCTCTTTTCATAAACTAAAAGAGTAACATATAGTAGGGCTGTCAAAAACAGACACGGCACGACAAAAATAAACGACACGAAACGAAATTGGGACGAAATCGAAATTCGAATTCGTGTTCGTGTCGTGTTCGTGTTGATTATAAAAAACACGACGTCGTGTCGTGTTGTGTTCGTGTTAAAATTTTACCACGAAATTAACACAACAATAACCCGATATGGACACGAATATAACACGACAATAAAACGATATCTACACGATATATATACAAATATAATTATATAATTATATATAATATCTCATTGTCCATATAATAAATGAATAGATGGATGCACTTTATTTTATTTTTGAAGTTTGAGAATATTCAATTTATGTTTATCGTTTGAGAACATTCAGTACCAGTTTATGTTATTTTTTTTGTGGTTCTTGATATCCTTCTTTTCTTGAACAATTTAATTAAACAAATGGATATTGTATGTTGGTTTTTGTTATGTTGTCGTGTTAGTCGTTTTTTCGGCATGAATTATTGAAAAGGGTGAAAATTTAATGTTACTTTTGTCGTGTTGTCGTGTAAGTCGTGTTTTTCGTTTTTTTAATTGGGTCGTGTTCGTGTTAGGAAAAAAAACACGACATCGTGTCGTGTCGTGTCGTGTTCGTGTCATGAAAAATCAATTCTTGTCGTGTCGTGTCAGACAAAAACACGACACGATGACACGATTTGACACCCCTAACATATAGTACCCATGTTAAATATGATCCAATTTTGATCCATTACGAAATTTGGAGTTTAATTAATATTAGGGTTAGTATTTGTTATATATATATATATATATTGTTTGTATGCAGCCGTACTCAATCTGAGATTGAGATAATACATATTATCCAAATTGAAGTCTTGGAAATGATTTCAAGATTTAAATTTAAAAATATATACATATACACATATCTTATGTGTATAACGTAAGGTAGGTATATATGTAGGGGACGGTTCAAACAAGAACTGTTTTTCGTACGAGAACCAATCACCCTTGATTAAGATTTATCAATGGCTAAGTTTTTTTACGGCTCATTAATGTTTCATTAATGACACATTCATGGCTCATTAATGAGGTTTTAGTGAGAGTTATTTTGGAAAAATCAAGTCTCGCCATTTAATGACGACTCATCTGGACGCAATTCACTGTTGGGTAAATATATAAATGACCAAAATACTCATGTTAATGGAGTCATTAATGATATTACAAACAATTGAACTTTTATATATATATATATATATATATATCTTATCTTACTCTTTTATAAAGCATTTACAACTTTCAAAACTCTTAATTTTTGAGTAAATTGAAAGTACTAAATCACCCTAAAATCAAAGTAAATGAACATTGTTAAATGAAGTAATTATTAGATGGCTTTAATGAGATTCATATATATCATTTTAACTAACAAACCTTTCATAATAAGAAAGTTTTTAAAACATCAAGTGTGAGTACCGCGAGAAACAATCTTAGTTGTTGATTTGATAAGTAGACACATGGTTGTAGAACGTAGGATCAAGTGTGGCAGGGTGCGTGTGAGAATTCATGGGTGGGTGATAACATTAAAGGAAGAAGAATTGGACGGCTCAGATTGGTTCTCGCTGTTCTCGCAATAAAAATGGTTCTCAAATGAAGTTTTTCACACACACACACACACATATATATATATATATATATGGTGGCCAAGTTTATGGTATTGAGAGAGATTTAATATTACTGGTAGAAACCAATAATTTAGCTTGTTAGCTTTTCTTTGTTATTCGCGAGTTTAGATTACATGCGTTTTTGTAACCTCGACGCGGCTCCATACCCTCATAAACTGGATTGCCCGGGAAAGTAAGCCGATTGATTTCTTCCGTAGAATCTATGGCAACGTGAGAAGCTAAGTTTCTAATTTGAAGCAGTCGATAGCATTTGTCCTAACCAGATTCACCAGACTAGTACACATGCTAGTACACCGAAGCACAAAGTCGCTTGTCATCGACATCCGAGCCACTGAGAGCCCTTCCACCGAACGGGACTCATTTAACTTCTTGGATGAAGACTCCTCATAAATTTCCATATAGTAATATCATCGTTTGTGCACGTGGTTTTTTCTCGTAATGGGTTTTTCCACGTTAAATCTTGATGTTCTCGTTTTCTATTGTTTATTCGTATTTCGTTTATACGTAATTTAATACTAGCAATATACCCGCGCAATGCTGCGGCGGCAATGGTTTATGTTTTCTTATACGTCGTTTACAAAAATGTAATGATATGTCATTCGCACGATTTAATGTCATGAAAATTTTCAAGTAACATGTCTGTTTTTGTCAAATTTTTTATATTTGTATCAACTATTTTTTTTCATAAACTAATTTCTTTTTTTAAATAAATTTTTAAACATATAATCAAACAACTTTTTTTTTAATTTAAAAAGTTTTTCTTTTTTATTTCATTTTTTTCATATACCATTTTTTTTATAAACATATAATAACTTTTTTCTTAATTTAGGAAATATGTAATTATATAATAATGTTTATTGGTGAGTGTGTAAAGTAGGAGAGAGAGATTGAGGTTATTTTTTATTTATAATTTAGAAAGTGTTTATTGGTGAGTGTATAAAGTAGGAAAGAGATTAATATTATTTGAGGGGTATTATTGATAAGTGTGTAAAGTAGGAGAGAGATGGAGGTTATTTGAGGGGTATAAATAATGTTTGTTGATGAGTGTGTAAAGTAGAAGAGAGATAGAGATTATTTTTTATTTGTAATTTAGAAAGTGTGTAATTATATAATAATGTTTATTGGTGAGTGTGTAAAGTAGGAGAGAGATGGAGGTTATTTGAGGGGTATAATAGTCTTTTCAAGTGACTGAAATTTTAAGAGATTAAGGAAAATGTGTAAATGTATTATATAGTAGTATAGATATTTATTTTGCAACAACCCATTAATTCTTTTTTCTCAATCATCTTATCCTTTTAAAAAACACTCGTTTTTTGATATAGTGAATAATGGTTTATCAAAAGAGTATATAACTTTTTATTTTTCTATCTTGACATAAAGACAAAGGAGAAAATCACAAAATAATAATTAAGTCTTAAAATTTTCTACTAAGACCAATTACTCATTTATTTCATATTTTAAAATTATAAAACAGTTTTTAAACTTAAATATAATAAAAGAAAGAAGAATCAAGTCAATGGCTAGTACACGTACTGGTTTGACAAAGACAAGTTTGCCCTTAATCGCGGTACGCGTAAACATGGACCCATGAAGTGAAAACAATTAATGACACCGTTCATTTGCATTGATTGAAAAATCAAATTTTAGACTAGTACATGGACCCATGAAGCAAGGATTAATGGATTCTTCATGCTTGCTTGTGTAAAGACATATATGCCTTTCACCATGCTAGAATGGATAATGGATATATAGCTACGAACACAGAATTAAATAGCGGTCTAAAAGAGAACCACCTTAAAAGCAAGAATCATGAGAATCAAATGATCGATACCATCTGAGTCTATAAATTTACTAAATTCATAATTTTATACTAGTATTTTACTTATCAAATGTGTTGAAGTTTGTTATCTAATATAACATTATGCAAACAACGGTTGTTTGTTCCTCGTTTTATAATAAAGCGAGTTAATGATCTTGAGTTATAGAGTTTAAAAATTGATTGTTATTATATATTGTAATTAAATTTAAGTTTGTGACTAATCAATAGCTTATTTTGTATTGATTGTAGAGGTTAAAATCGAATGTTTTAATATATTGTAATATATACATGAGATTTTGTATTACTTAACTAACTTATCTTAAAATTGACCTAAATACATTGAAGTGTTTTGTATTAGTTTTAACAAAACTAGTCTATAGAATGTCTATAAATCTATGGTTCCATTTTCAAGTGCACATCATATCACTTTTTTTAGTGTTTAAACATTATTAACCATACACGAATATAATAAATTTATATTTAAAAATAATTATGAGCACTTAGTTCTTATAGTTCTAATCTTTCTAAGTGGTTTTCATTACCCTTACATATATAATAACTATTTATTTGATAAAATAAATTTAATTATTTAGATTTGATTATTTATTTAATTATATAGAAATTCCAATATTAAGTTTTTTCTATTAAAATTGATGAATCTGATATATACTTTTCTTAAACTTTAGAATATCATATTTGTTCATCCTAAATTACAAATATCATATTTATTCTTTATATTAAACCTTAGAATATCATATTTGTCCACCCTAAATTACAGATATCATATTTATTCTTTATAACATTTCAAAATAACATATTTTATCAAATTCTTAATTTAATCATTTATACAAGGTTTTAAAATTATTTAAATTCTTTTTAATTAAAACCAATAAATGTTTGACCTTATTCTTTTAGTTGTAACAGATGGTCACTTGTACATTATAATCACATCTTTTTGTATCATGATACCACGCTTCTGTCGTTACGTTTACCTTGAACTTCATACCAATGCTCCATTAATCTGGTTGTTAACACCGTTAGTCACCATTTTTTTATATTAACGTTCATCCACATAGCGCTATTTTATAAAATAGCTCAAGTCATCTCTACGCTCAAATGTGACAACACTAATGAGGAGTGATCTCTACGGGCTTTCATGTCATCATATGCGTCCACATTCTCCCTTCTCTTTTAACCTCGTCTTTCGGACTTTTTTTAAAGAAAAAAAAGGATTAAAAAGAAGAGATGATGAATTAAAAATTTGTATTCCTAACTTCTTTTAAGGAGAAAGAGAAAGCATTTAAAATGAAATTTTCATTAACTTTATCTTCTAAACTTTACTACTAAAAGTAAAAAGATTTAGATGGAAAAGAAGGAAAACTTTTATGATTTTTTAAAAAAAATATGTGTAGTGATATGTAGCAATGGATAACGGATTTATTTCCAAAAAACCCACCACAAATCTGTATATACCTACTTATTTTACATGCTAGTTTACACACAAACAGACATAAACATCCAAATATATAAACTTTGTAATAGCAAGTCTCAAAATAACAACTACGTGAATGATCTTTTTTCCAGAACATGGAAAATTACTCACCGGGTTCGACGAGTACTCAATCCAGTACAAATTCATCCGCGCCTTCACAACAACAACCCAGATTCACATAAACTATCTTCAACCAACTTCACTTAAACACAAACAAAGATTTTCAATAAAATCAATATTATCCACAGTTTGTTTGCACAACCATATTATCCACAGTTTGCACAATCCCAATCACAACGTACCAAAACCTTAACCTTAACAACTACCGTCGGTGATAGAACACATGCTAGTTGCCGGACCCGGAACCAAAGCTTCAAACACACAACTTCGTGGTAAAGGTAAAAAGGAGGTCATTCAAAGTACGGGAAAGAAAATTAGTAGGATCTCGGCAGGGGCGGAGCTAGGATTTTACTATAGCGGGGGCCAGTCTTATTCTATTTAACGGTACACACACACACACACACACACACACACATATATATATATATATATATATATATATATATATATATATATATATATATATATATATATATATATATATATATAAATGACATTAAAAAGTTATATTATCTGTCTAGATAAACAAATAATGAAAGGTCGTTCAAAAACAAGAAATTCATGTGTTAATACAACACTTAAGCTTTGCCAAAATCGGTCTTCAATGACCAAAGTTTTCTCACAATCGCTAGTTCGGTTGTCATGAATTAATGTGCTACAAGCATAATATTAATTAAAACAATAACTCGAATACTATATCTTGATAAAACTTCAATGAAACCAAAATATAACGATAAGAAATCATATTTCGTGTGTTTGTAGTTGGACGCGACCTTGTTTTTTTTAATATAACTCATCTATTATATTGTTGGTAAAGAAAGAATCAACAATCTCCTAACGTAAATAATCAATCTGTTTTAAAGATAATCATCAACACTTATGCTATTACGAAACCTTGTTTTCATAGTTTTCATTGCTGAGAAAGCTCTTTCAAATATCAGAATCATCAATTCAAGTCTTCTCTACACCTTTTCTATTTTGAGAAATACTTGGGCTATTAATTACAATTAAGGGGGTTAATGTATATATGTACTGGATTTAGTCTTATAAAATACTAAGGATGTTGGACTTATTGGAGGGGGCCAAGCACCCTTCAGCCCCCCCTTGTCTCCGCTCCTGGATCTCGGTAGAAGAAAGGTGTCTGGCCCAGTGTTAGGTACAACGTATCAAAAGCTTCGTGAGTCAGTAAAGATTTTGGTTCCTACAGAGGTGCAAAGGACGAAGACATTATGAAACAAGCCCTCGTGTTATACAAAAAAGAAACAGGAAAAGATTTTGATTCCTACAAAACATGATATATTTTAATGGGCTTGTCAAAGTGGTGCACTCATCCGTCTGCAACTCGTAACAAAAAGAAACAACAACATGCTCCAACCGGCCGGGGAGGATGAAGACGAGTATAAACCATTTGTTGATCTCGATGGCAATTTCGAGGATGAACTTTTTCGTAAGGATCATATTCCATGTCCGCCCGAAAAAGGAAGAAAAGAAAAGATTAAAAAAAGTACGACCAATTCGGATACTTCCGGATTTTCTTCTTCGATTCAAGCCGAGATATTATAACCGACTCGGCCGCCGAGAAGAAGAAGTCGATTGTTGCGATACACAAAATGGAAGAAATGAAGTTTTTAATAGTGTCAACAGGTAGCATAAAGGACTAGAATCACCGGAAAGCCATACTTGAAAGGAAACAATAATTTCATGAAAATATAAAAAATTTAGTTGTAGTTTTTTAATTTTTAATATAAGTCATACTTTTTAAATTTTTGGTGTTGTAATATTTTAATTTTAATGTTATGAAATTTTAATTATTTTTATTTTATTTTATTAGAAAATATTAATCTAGAATTTGTTTTATAAATATTATGTGTATTTATAGAGAAATGAAAATAAAAAGAAATTTGTGCTGACGTGACATAGCAACTATATGTGTTATCACCACGAATGTTTTGAGATGGGATATCAATAATAACATGCTAGTTAGTGATTGCATGTGTTATCACGGAAAACCCTACGACGCGAATCTTTTCACAATTGTTAGCAGGGGCGGACCCAAGATCATATTGATTGTTGGCATCATATATAATGATAAAAATAAAATTAATTAAAATTGAAAATGTTGTTCGGGTTTTCAGTTGATCGGGTCGGGTTAACAAAGTTTCGGTTGTTGTTCCGGTACTTTATGAACAAAATTTAAAATAAAACACAATTTATATGGAACCCCGTTAATTAAATTGTTATTTTTAAGGTAAACTAAGGTATTTTAAAGTTATAAATCGATGATTGTAACTATAGCTTATCTTTTTTATAATTCTTTCTTCATTACATTTTGGTGACATAAAAAATCACTTGTGGCAAACTACAAAAATTTGACTGGTGACACTAACTACAAAATATTGAAAATTTTCACTAAAATTTACCCAATAGCTAGGTCCGCCCATGATTGTTAGTGAAAGACGAAGTTACCGCTAACTAGGAAAACATAGTACTTCATTGTGTATATATATATACCCTGATATATAAATTCGAGGATTCAAAACAGTAAGTCAATATTTGGTTTGTTTGCTAAAGAAACATCCCCCACATGAAGCAATTAAAAACAGTAAATTAATTGCAGCAGGTATCCACATTGAATTCAATTCACAAACTCATTAACTTTTTCAACAGAAGGCTTCAGATGAATTACTGATTAAAGAAAACAAGAGCAGTAAATTATCTCCCTCCCTCCCTCTCTCAGCTGTGTCTGTGTGTAAGTATTTCAGTATATATTATATATGTATGAACCATTTTTGTACGTTAAACATGGACTGAAAAGGCTAAAAAAAGCCATGCTACCATTAATTCTACACCTTGGATGAAGAGAAGGAGAATAAGATAATAACAAGAGATCTTACACAAAAAAAGGGTTCCTCCTACTATATACTTTCTACATAACTTTAATACTACCCTTGATTAGAAATGTAAAGAGAATAAAAACAAAATCAGCATTAGCAAATTAAATTAAAGGTTCTTAATTAATTAATTAATCAATTGTGAAGAGGGTTTGGACCTGTGTGAACTAATCTTTTATCTTCATCATACAAATCACCAGCGTCTCCAGCTGATCGGCTGCTTCGTTCTGCTGCATGGAACTGAGGTGCTGCAGCTCTAAATAAAACAGCTTTCCGGTTAGAGTCATGACGGTGGTGGTGATCGGCGGAAGACGACGGTAGATGGGTGGCGATTAAGATGACCCAGATGAGAAAAAGTTGTAATTTTGGAATTGAATATTGAGTTCTTCTTTTGCATCTTGTTTTTGCTATTTCATGTGAAAGATCCTGAGCCATTTTGAAGGAGCTAGTAGCATATAGCTCTAGGAGTGTGGTGCAGTGTGTAGTGTGCACGTACGTATATATATATAGTTGTATATATATAGTAGTATATAACTATATATAGGTTTTAGGCAGGAAGGTAGAGAGAAAAGAGCAAGCAGATGAAAGCTGAAAGTGAGATATTTGAGTTGCAAGATGTAAAGGGCACTGGGTGTCTTATTATACAATACATATTATATCTCTATCTACTCTGTGTGTGTGTGTGACTGTAAAGAAGAGAGAGAGAGAGAGAGAGAGAGAGAGAGAGTGTGTGTGTGTATGTGTGTGTGTGTGTTTTGGTAGTGTCAAGCTTCTATTCTTGTTGATGTTGTTGGCTTCTTGCATCTTCAATTCCCCCAACCTTACGGGTCTACTAGGTAAGGTCACATGATAATGTCATAGATCGAGGCTCCGATATTTGTTTTTCAATTTCTGAAATGAAGTTTTTAAAATCAAGGTTTGGTTTCATCATATCCTGGCTGCTAGCTTTATGGATTTGATAGGGAAATAACCTAAAATGGTATATCATAAAATAAATGGATCATTATTTATAATTAAAATAATTTGTGCATGACAAATATAATTTATTATATACTATAAAAATAGTTTATCTGTATAATAAAAATAGATAGAAACATAAAAGTTATAATTTGGTAAACTATATTATAATAAGAATGATATTTTTAAACAGTAAGTTATTGACATTTGTATATTGGGTTCTTATTAAATAGCAATAGCTATGACTATTTCCAAGATCCACTAAATTAAGTTGCTCAATTGTCAATTGTAATATAAAAGTTATGTTTTATACTATTATCCTATGATCATGTCCAACTTTGAATAATGGGTCAAGCATTCTAATCTGGTAAACTTGTAAAGTAATGGGCTCTTGTAGTATTTTTGGCCTGGCCTCATTTTAACAACTGAATGAAAAGTCAAAAAGCAATCCTTGACTTTGTTGTCAAACTTTGAAGCCCCAAAAACTTAAAAAAAGATTTTAAACATAAATGAGATGAATACAGTCTGTTATACAGAGAAAGGAAAAAGAATATTTTTTTATTTAGACCCGGTTATAAATGACAGATAAACTAAATAATTTTTTCTACCTTTAATTCTACACCATATGAAAAGAAAATTGGAGTATTGAAATTTCATTGAAAGAACAATCTCACCCTCTCCGTATTGTCAAATGTCAACCCACCATCCCCGTCAGTGTGTCACTTGTTGCCACACACCACTGTCATCATCGCCACCACTCCACCACCATCACCGCCCGCCACCTCACTGCCATTGGCACAGCCACAACCACCACCCCGATTTGAAAAAAAATAAAAAACAAGTTGTCTTTTACGATCATAGTAAGTCAGTAACGTTATAAATCAAATACACCGTCTAAAAATAAATGCATACTAATCGTGTTCTTAAATATGCATGCATTTGTATATAGGTAGAATAATCTAATTACAATATCTAACTATATTAATGTTGTGAAAATGGAGATAATTACATGCTAAAAGAAAGATATTGGCAAACATATATAAATTGGAAAACATACTGCTTTTAAAATAAACTAATATAATACACGTTTTTTACTCGGGTCTGCCTTGTATTTTGATACGTACCAAGAAAGAGCTATAAAACTATAAAATTAAGAAAATGATACATATGTATTAAAACCTAACATATATCTATATTATTAAAAGCCTTAATCAATGCTTGAAATCAAACAAAACAACACCCACATCACCACGACCCTGTATCCGGTCTTCGAACTTAATTCTTTATACAGCTGCAGGTCTTTGCATTATGGTATCCAAAGCCTTGTTCAATCATTGAAACGACTTCCTAAACAAAAATCAAAGCTTGAGATGGGTTTATAATCCATAACTCCCAATATAGTGCACAAACATTACATGATACTAATATTGCTCAATATCGACTCGTGATACATCATTTATACATGTCCGTGATCTTAATTTCTTAATTGGAAGTACAAGAACATATGCGTATGGTACAACACTTGTATGCATGCCCACAAAGTGAAATATAGCCTTCATATAGGCTATATGAAGGTGGACAATATAAGGCTAGATAGTTTATTTGTTTTTCCTAGTTTACATCATAGGTTAGTCACCGGTTATTCTTTGATTGTTGTCGTTCTTTATTTAAGTATTGTAATTGTTTTTAGTAAGAAATAAATAAGAAGAAACTTGGTTTTCTAATTATTCTCTATCTCGTTTTTTGGAAGATTAACCATCTTGAATGTGTCTATCATTGGTCCTTACATATTGCCTCACACATCATCCTTGGTCAATCGCCTCCGATTACACACTACATCGATCTTCATTATACAATCGGCACTTCAACATCATCGTTCTTTGGATATAACACATGGCCCTAATTAACTAATTCACTTGATCTTCCTCTTTCATCACTATCGAACTAGTGAATAATTCATTTCTCTGTACCGAACATATCCTAAAGGCTCTATGTGCTACTCTGTGACTGTCAAATTCAATTATATTGTACCAATTTCCACAATCAATTCGATAAGAGTGTAAGATATTATAATATTTTAATAGCATCTTATTATACCGATCTTACAAAAAAGAAAACTATTATGTGTAATATCACGATCTTAATAACCTTAAATCAATCGCTTCAACAGTTTATATAATCTCTAATTTCCGAGTCCACTTCGGAGTATATTAACAATTTTTCATACTCAAACAAGGTTCGACTTGTTTGGAAGTGGATTCCAAACATTTTTACTTTTAGTTGAACCTTTTCCACTGACCAATACATCTAATTATATTCGGCAACTCACTACTAAAGATCACATCACTAGGTACGAAAAGTTTAACCAGAATATAAACGATAACACACATTTCTTAACAACAAGCAACGATCCAAATGTGCTCAGTCAGATTATATAAAAGTAGAGCAGATGTTTCACTTCACCATGGACATCAAACTCGGGTAAGAGCAATAAATGGTTCAACTAAACATTTTTCATCGAGGTTTTCAGTACCTTTCATTTAGCATGCCATGCAACTCCTCAAATGGTCTACTTTCTAGAGATAATCGTAGAAGACACAAACCAAAACCTCTTACTGAAACAAGAATTAGTCGTGCAGAGTTCCCAAAATGTCTTCGTCCCTAAAGAGATGATACCTGCACCAAACAATGCAATTAAGTTAAAAATAAGGTAAACCAGAGTCGATAGTAGAAAGCCACTTTTATGCTTGGTTTTCAAAATCAAACGATTTGTCTATAGATTTATGACACAACATGTTGAATCACACTTAATGCGGCCAAATAAAACATTGCCTTATTTCAGTCGAGACTATATCTTGTACAGACGATGGATCCAAAGTTTATAGAGAGCAACATTAACAGAAATGTTTAACTTGATTGCATATTGAAATGTTTAGTTCTTTTTTGTCTTTGGTATATACATACACACTTCTTTTTGGCAAAATCCATACAAGGGCAATCGAAGCTCTTTCATATTCTACAGTTGGATTGTTGTGTTTTGAAAAATCTAGTCATCATAATTTAGTAAATTTGACAGAATGCCTAACCGGAATCACATGTTGCATTACATGAGTGCTTAACGAAGACATGATAGTTAAAAAAATAACTTCCATTTAATATCAACAAATCAATTCTATCAAAGGGAAACATCTTTTCTACTATCGATGTTGCACTAACAGAATAAAAGTTAAACCATTGTCTCCATATTGTCCAGTTGTCCCAACAAAAAGCCAAGATATCAAAGGTTATTACCATAAGTTATAACTAAACTAATTCTATGAAAAACTTGAAGTAAACCTAAGAATCGCCCAATTCACAATTCATGATTTGTGAGAATAGTATACTAGTATGGCAACTCGAGATTGAATTCATGAATCGACAACTACAGCAATAAAACATTTGAATCTAGATTGCAAGTCCAATATAGATTTTGGTCCTTGACCAAAAAGTGTGGCAGATATTAGGTCTCAAGTTAGCCTACAAGAAACAAGGGTTCATATATAATCCAAAATGATGTTCATCTAAAGACTAATTTTCCAAAAAATCTACATCTACGGCTGCAGATTACAGGGAATTATCTAAACTCGCAGTCCACACTAATTATCAACTTCGGACTTCGGACAACCAAGATCACTCATTTCACAACAATAAAAAAGAACAATTTAATCCGTCAAAACTGCAATTCATCAATTGTAACCATTTCCAATTCTCACTTTCAAAACGATCGATCAATCGATTACAACAAACCCACACACATACGCACAAAGAAAGAAAAGGGAAACGTACTCTTTTTCACCGAGCTTTACTTCCATGCCACCGTATTCAGGCAACAAGACGGTGTCTCCTTCCTTGACGGCAACCGGAATCGTTTTCCCCGAATTATCGCGAGTTCCTGGACCAACAGCAACAACTTTCCCGGAATTCAACTACGATCGCAAACAGCAAATTATTGAAGTGAATTTCAAATCGGATTGAAGAGGTACAAAGAGAGTGAGAGAGAAAAGATACCTTGGAAGATTTCTCAGGGAGAAGGATACCGGCGGTGGTTTTAGAGGGAGGGACGATCTTCTCCACCAACACTCTGTTTAGGCATGGAATCAGACGCTTAGCCATTGTTAATCCGTTGGTAGCTCGATTGAGAAGAGGTTTTGTTGTGTTTCAAGATCGGTGGCGGAAGGTTCTAGTCTTTCGAAGGCTCTAGGGTTTTGCTAGGGTTTACTGCTATGTAAATTTGTTTTTTTTTTTTTTTTTGAAAGGCCTGCTATGTAAATTTGTAATCCCTACAGTTTTGTGACTGCGAAGTGAGACCGGCTAACTCGATACGAAGCTGTTGTTTGAGACGGCTTAGTCCTATTATTTTAACTAGTTTAGTATATGACGTATAAATATTAAGATTGTTTATGTAAATTTTAAATATTTATGGTATTAAGTTTTAAACATATAATAAATCATACTTTAAATATATAAAAAATCTAGTAACTATGTACTCGCGTAATGCAATTGTTATGAATATTTTTTTCTCGATAACTTGTCCGTTTTAAAATATGAGAATTATAATTAGTTAAAAAAATTCACATGAATGGTAATATCCAATAAGCGTATTAACATTATAACTTTTTCATGCTTTATCTTATTTATTATTCAATGTTGTTTTCTAGATTTTGTTTGCTCTAAAATTCTGCCACAACACACAGATATAGAGCTACTAATTATATCTTAAACAAGAGGGGCAAAAGTCCCTTATCTAACGTGATGATATCTCTCTTAAAAATGATAGTTGGAACAAATTTATGTATTTACTCAAGGTAGTTACACGAAGGAGTCAAGGCTAAAGAGTCCAGCTAAGTGTTTCCTTTATTTAATTCTAATAGATAATGAACGATAGGCTAATATTTGATCATAGAGTAACAAACCTAACATCTCTATATCTAGATTGAGAGTTGACATATCTTCCTACTTCATTCTGATACTTATTTCTCTACTCACAAGGTTAATACAAGTGTCAAAATCAATAGAGGAGGCAAGGAAAGAAAATTAGTGGACTTAACATGTTATCTTGTAGTGAGTAGGATGATGAAGTAGATAGGAAAAAGTAAAATGATAATCATTTTTCATCTAGATTTTCTTCTAAATTTTAATTTTCAAAAGGCACACTAGAACTTTACTTTTAACATAAACTAAACATAATACTACTTCTTGTTTATTACCTTTCTATAGAAGGGGTTTATTGACTTTATGTTGATATTCAATTTTCTTTTTGATTATTTCAGGTGGAATGACTTCTAAATAGAACTTGATATAGCTTAAAAAAGGTGTTAACATATCATTGAAGGTCAATTTGGCTAATACTTTCCCAATTGCTTGGGTTTTATGAAAAGAATTTTAAATATAATCATTTTTTAAACGAGCTTAACTATTTAGATGAGTTTGTAATCCAATACAGATTTATCACGAACGAAGTTTTCATTTTATGCAATTAGACTATACTATTATAAAGAGTTAAAAGAAGAGAGGATTTAAAATTACTAATTTTAGACAAAAATGATAAACATGATAGTAAATAATAACACATTCAATAATTTATACAAGAAAGCATTTTCAAATCTACGATTTATTAAATATTTTGTATTTTAAATTATTTACATATTTCAATTTATTAATATATCTTTATAACTTTATAAGTACTTATTGATTATATACAAGTTTTTCATTTCCTCACGCATTACGCCGGGATAAAATGATTTACTACATTAGTTTATTTTGTACTTCTAACATGAGTAAAGAAAATTTAATCTAATTAAGCAAAATTCATTACAAATCTTTTTTTATAGAAGAAAACTACTTTGAACTTTAATATATTTAATCTTACAAACTTTCATAAATTATAAACCTAATTAATTAAATATTTCAGAACTTAGAATTTATTGCGTCAAATAACTGAAAATACTTTTAAATATTTTTTCTTCAAAAAGTTACACTTTTTAATATTTTGTTCAAGTCTTCAAACCTACTTCTTCTATTATCAGTTTCTCACACACTTATTTCTATAACATTAAAATTCTTTCTTTAATAAAAAAAAACAAAAAAGATATCCACTCACAATTTGTAACGAGTCCTTAAATAGGACGCTAGGACAATCATTCTCCAAAGTTGGTTTTTTTTATAATAACTCATACTTAACCTTTTATGACTTTATCCTTATTCAATCAGTTGTCATACTACTACACCTAAGCAATCACCCCATTCTCTTAAAAATTATTAAAACTCTTTGATCCTCCTGTTGTCTACATCTGACAACTGTTTCCTTGTCGGCGACAGCTAATCACTGGTCACCGGCCTCTCTTCTCTCGATATCACGTCGGCAACCGCATGCCCTCCTCCCTTTCCCTTGCGCCTCCCCAAAACCCGACAACCACCGGCCACCCTACAACCCGCTGACCAACATCTCTTGTGAGCCATAGCCAATTCATATCTCCTTTCATCTTTGAGGCAACAAAAAATTCGAGACTTGTATCTCGGAATCTACAGCAAAAAAGGTGCGCTCTAATGAGGAAGAAATGGGGAATTGTTGAAATTAAAACCTATCTTGTGCCCAACTCTTGTAGTCTTTAGTCACACAACGATATGACTAAAGAAATCACATGGTTGGTAGAATTTGAAAGAAAAGTCGCTACACTGAGAATTAATGGTGATGATGAAGGTGAACCAACTCAAGAAGAAAGTAAGAAAGAAAATCGAATGGAGCAGTACATTCATCATGTCCCTGCCACAGTGCCCCACACATCTAAACAAAAGAAAACGAAATAAGAGAAACCTAAAATATTGTAATAATATGATGAGTTGACGAGTTAATGGTAAATTTACTAATTTACCCGTAAACGTCTCATGATAAATTAGTTCATTAGTGATGTGCTAAAAGCGTATCAGTTTTTTATTTATAAAAACCGTTATTATTTAGTACGACTATGACACAATAGGCAAGTGTAACTAATCGTATTACAGTATAGAAAATAAGTACGAGTGTCGATCTCTCGGGGAACGGGTATGATTTGATAAAATTATATTAATCTAAATATTAGTCTAACTAAACTAAACTAAAAAGCGTGGATCTGTGTGAAAAAGTGAGCTATCAACCAACTAACACTACCAACAACTCTAGAAAGCACCTAAAACAAACCAAAAAACCAAGAGATCGAATAAGCAAGGAACTTGAAAATCAAATAATATAATGCGAACTTTCCCTCCCTAGATTCGATTATACTTTTCTCATGGCAATTAAATTCATGGTAATAAAAGCTAATGATACTTAAACATTCATGCATCGATTTCTATAATAGTTAAAACATTGGTCCGGTTATAACCGTCTAATTACACTAATTAATAACCTTTATGGTCAAAAGCGCGATTAAGAAGAATAATTAGCCAATTAATTCGATTAACAAATAAATATCTAACCTTTAATGATTGTATGATCAACAAATCATCAAACTAACACATAACGGCCTATTACATGTGAGAATACATATTAAAGTTTATATCTTTTAGATGTTTAACCCTAGGATCTGATTAATCACTAGTCATGAACCCTAATGATCATGAAAATTCATGATTCAAGTTCAAATAAAGAGAATGGTCATCAACTTTATAAAAACTCAGCCTATAAACATCACAAAAACAGATCCTAAAACATGCATGAACATAGATTAAACAATACTTGAATTAAACATGTATTAAGCATCCAAACCATGAATTAAATCAACCATAATTAAAGTTCATCTCCTCTAGGAAGGAAAAACAGAAGTTTAGCCAAGAACAATCATGCCTAAGCTCTGGAAATCATTCAAAAACACAAACATGATGAAGAAGGATGATATAAACCGTAAAAGCTGAATGTTCCAAGACTTGATCTTCACTTTTATCTTCAATACAAGCCCCAATGCTCCAAGCTTCTCTGGAATGTTTTAATGGTGTTTTCTGGTGTGGAAGATGGTAAAAAGTCGGATGATTAGATGCCAAACCGAACGGTTTGAAAGATATAAATATATGTTGAAACTGAGCAGATCGCGTTGCGATCTCCCCCGTTGAGCAGAGATCTAGGCATTTTATCCTGATCAGCTCGCTGAGCTTGAAATTTGAATTTTCGGACTTATCCGAATATCGCACCGCGATCCTTCGTTTTTGGGAGATGGACATAAAACTGAAATTGTAGCCCTCTGAGTCTAGTTTTCGTGGCCGCTTGAATCACCTTAATCCGAGTTCGTATGAGTGAGATATGATCAAAACAGTGGAGGTGTGTCGGAGCTGACAACTTTACTCATTTCCTTCGGTTTCTCTCTGTTTCAAATTACTTCAACCCTTCCCTTTTTTACCTAAAAATGATAAACAAAGATAATAAGAATCTTTTTTGACATATTTTGAATAAGTTTATATTAAAAACAAACCGAAATTGCGTAAAATACGTAGTTAAATAACGCGATATCAATTAGTTTGCAAATTGATATAGAGTAACTCTTTGTATTTTTATTAAACAAACCGGTACATTACACGAATATGAGTTGTGTTAAATATAGTCTATATAAAAACATAGTCCTAAATTTTAATATTTAATCACATGTGATTCAATATAAAATCATATGTGATTCAATATAAAATCACATGTGATTCATTATACAATCACATGTGATGGTAAAATCATTACATGTTAATTACGAAAATGTCACTCCGTCCAAATTTTTTAAAATTCAATCTTGACCATTTATGGGACTGATCCAAGGGTTAAGATTATTCCCTCAGGATTATGCAATAAGTATGGATATCCAACGTAGTAAATAATTTAATACCGACGAATAAAAATAAAAAAATAAATAAACTATCGAAGACAAGTTGAAAAAACACATGCCACGTGGCGTCTGTATGAGTGTTAGGTAACAACACACTAGTCGACATAAATTCAACACTTTCCCCTACTTTTGAATTCCCTCAACTGCTATGGACCCCACCACCCACACACGACCGTCGCCAGAAGAGTCCCCACCATCACCACCGTATCCACCGCAGAACCCTCACACGCCCACCCATGAGATTATCGAAGCCTCCCCTTTCGATTATGACCCGAAAGCCGAGCCGACTACTAGCCGGACCATGGAAGACTTCAAAACACTCATGCTTAAGCTCGCCGGACGACTGCTACCGGCTCATCGATCGCTCATCGACCAACGCTTCGATGATATTATTCCCGATGAGTTTGTCGTTCCCGATCACCCTCCTTACGCCGATGTAAGTCATTCTTATGATGTTCGGTTTCAAATCTCTTTAACAGTCTTACATTGTATGCTCAAATGCATGCATGTGCGATGTATACTCCTTCAGTATTTCAGAGTATACATTGGAGGGCTTTTCTAATTGAAATATGGTAAAAAGAATTACAAGGAAAATGTGGCTTTAAAACATTGTAATTAGTGCTCTAAATGTGCAAATGTTGGTGTTAGATGAGCAATGTATCATTTTGCTTATAAAAGTCAAGTTCATCAGAATGACTTATTAGTCAAAGTTATGTGTACCCTTTGTGAAATATAGATATCAGTAATATTTGGGGGAATGCATTCGAAGAACTGTGATTCTAGCTATTTTAGGTTTATTCTCGGTTGTTTAGAATTATGTTCCCTGTTTAGTTGCATTACATGAGAGGAAAACCTTATTGTATTACAGAAGGTAAGCAAAAAAAAAAAAAAAAATCATAAAATGAAAAGAATGAGAATTGACAAGATCAAATCCATGGAGATTTCATGCATGTAAGAGAGCATTAAGCGCGTGAATGTTTTGTCATCTTCATCGTTTTTTTGTCCATTTTGGGAATGATAAATCTTATAAATGTGTATAATGTTTCATTCTGTTACCTCTTCGGGTGAGCTTTTACAATGTTATCGTGTTGAAGTGCCTGATTATTTCATCATCCTGACTCCTGAACAACATTTTCTTCATATTGTTACCGGTAGTGTGTATGGAAATTTTGAGTTGAAATAAGGATTGAACGGTTAGAGAAGTGTCATCTTCTGGAAAATAAAGGCATATTAAGTCATATTGTTGGAAATGGAAGAAGTTGGAAGCAATTATGCGGCATTGTACTTTATGAGCAACTGCATCTAGGGGTCTCCATTTCTTGCTTTTACCAGAAAATCCATCAAATCCATATGAGTTTCAGTTAATCGGTTATAGTTTAGTTTGATTTGGATCGGCTATTTGTATACACCTTAATATTTTATTGGTTTGTGGATTGAATTTGGATTTGGATTTGGATTTGGATTGTAACTTTTGGGGTCGGTCCGAATACCTTAAGTAATAAAGATGATCTATTTTATTTTTACGAAAATATTCATATATTGCCTTGAATTAGGGTCATTAGGCATACTAGATATTTGGTATTCCTTCCCTTATCTACACCGATACGTCGAAACCCATGCTTCCCTTATCCAAAGGAAATTTGTGTAATGGCTCGTGTATTAAACAACGATTTCAATTACATTCAAAACTCAAAAGAAAGAAATAACAGAATGTAATCACAACTTAAGGTTGACAAAGAGAATCTTCTTTTTCACTAGTTTCCAAGAACTTCCTTCACTACTTTGATTTATATTTTCATAACAATCCACACGTAATATGTTATGAACCTAATCATTCTCAAAATAGTAATTAAAATTTAAAAATCTGGGTTTTTTTAGCATATCACTAATATGGTTTTATGGGCCCTGAACCAATTAAAAGTTTAAAACGATGGTTAATTATGTTAGAGTGGTTTGGTTTAGCCTACTCTTGGTTTGGATTACAGCCGGTTGGAAAATTTTCTAAAATCCAATTAAACCAAACCAATTTAATCCAGTAAAATTGAAAACAACTTGAATAACTGCATCTGTTGACAGAGTGACAAGATTTCTTATTTGGGGGAGGAGATGCAGTTTTTTCATGGCCTGCTTCTAACCCTTTATGTGTGATGCTCTTAGTAGATATGTGTTGTGAAGTTCCTGACTTTCTAACACATTGTGCGATTTGGGATTTGAAAATTAGAAAATGTTATGTTATGGAAAGTTATTGTTGCCGGGTGGTCAAATCGGCGTTATAGAGTTGGAGTCCAAGCGGCTTGAGAACCTTTGTGGTTGCCACGGGAAGGAATAGTAGTTACGTGCTTAGCCCATGTTACAGTCCCATATTTTTTTCTTTTGAACTTTTTAATATTGAGTTGTCGTTTCCTTGCTTGTTTGTGTTCAGATATCCATACATAATTGTGGTATTTCGCCGCTACTTCCTAATGAATATTGGGTTGGTGGTTGGTTAGATCACTCCATCTCCTAAGAGAAAGGGGGGTAAAAAAGATAGATAAAAAGGGTACCCTTGTTTCCTGACGAATGTTGGGTTGGTGGATGCTTAGTTCACTCCATCTCCTAAGATTAAATAGAAAGATAAAAAGGATAACCCACCCTCCGAGGGACTCACAGGAAGTATAGTGGTTCAAGAGAGTGTTAACTAACTCCCTCTACTCCACTCCTTGGTCTTCTACCAAGAGTTTTCTATGCTAGATGAGCTTCTAACTAGTAAGTAATGATCACCTTGTACAAACTTCCCACTTACATTGAAGTGATCACTGCTATACTTTTTCTCTAGAATAAGATCAATCTAATTCTTCTTTCTATTACAAAGTTAAGAGATAAACCCTCATAACCAGCATCTCTTTTTTCTCTTGGAATAGACAGACCTTAATTCACTCAATACAAGAAAAAATGAATACAAGAAGATTTAATGATTACAAAGATGGTACTTGCACTCTTGCTAATCAAGGATCAAGACTATGGTGTAATTGAGGACCACTTGAGTATGTATGCTTATGCTTTTACCACCAACATTGAGAGATTACTTCTTGGGATAAGTTATAGATTACCAACACATCTCTAATAGGAAGATACCTTGTAAAGATGTGGTTGAAATTTAAACTTCTTATACCTTTATAAAGTTTATATAAAAAATTGTCTTTGTTTTTATTTAAGCTTTGAAATTATGTTTTCCAAGTGACCAATCTATTCTTCCATAGGAAACTTAATTTATCTTCTACCCAGCTTCTTGAAGGGCCTGAATGTGAACATCTTAAAGTTGTCGAAATTTGAGCTAACATGAAAGTATGAAACAATAGGGAAGGTGTGCAAAATATAAAGGTCAACAAATAGGTTAAAGAAGTCCCATGGAGCAAAATAGTTTTAGGTATTAAATTTATCGTATCTCAATATGATATCTTTGTATGACATAGTATATGTACCTTTGTTCCCTGGGCTGAAGCAAGTATGTTGTGTTTTAAGTTCATTGATACACGTATGAATGCAAATGTGGAACTTGGGGGAAATGTGGTGGTATTAATTGTCTCTGTCCTCATATTAGACAAGTTGTAAGTTCGTAGGTTAATCTATGCATGACACATAAGCAAGCTATATATTACAATATTGATTACTGAAGTTGTGCATGGGATAGGAGAGATTTGTACCCCAATTTGAGTGGAATGTTATATTGTTTAATTGATGTAATTACAAGGGTGGATCATGTCATTTCTTCATTCATTCAACCAAATATACGACTAGATTTTTGAGTTCATGCTTTCTTCCCTTTCCCATATATTGTCTACATAATAAGCATCAGAGCACCTACATATGGGAAGCAAGAAGAAGGTATGTTTGTAGAGAATGCTCTTAGATCAAATCTAGATAATAACAGAATCATGCTGGATAAGTTGAATAAACTTGCACCTTTTGGCTTTGTAATACATAGTTATAGATCTTTTTTGTGTGTTAAAGTTTTAAAAATTCGACTAAATTTGTATCCTTTTACAAAATCTTCATAAGATTTTAGTTGCATAACTACTAATACCCTAGTCCCCACATTAATTGCATGATTGGTTGGTTGAGCTCGGGTGCTTATGCCTTACGTTTAAAGCACATCACAACTGGCTAAATCAAAGTAAAAAACTAGTATCTTCTACATATGTATTAGATCTCTCCGCTGGATCTTATTGATATAAAGTATCGGTTGAAACATAGCTAGAATATTTTTTGTGTTTGTCAACAAAATGGTCCGAATAAAGTGAGAGAAGATGAAGAAAATATGTAAAAATTATGCTTTAACCCCACTCGTCTTATTTTATGTTTCCAACACCATCTTTTTGTTTATCTATATGTCATGGGCTTGTTAAGTGAAGTAATTAGTCATTACAATTGCTAAATATCCCGTGGTTGTTTGTGTAGATGATATTAACCGCCCTATGGGAGTTGCAATCAGAAGGTGGTTCGAGTGAGGAAGCCATTTCAGACTTCATTGAAAAGGAATACCATGATTTGCCATGGGCACATACTACCATACTCAATTATCATCTTAAGGATCTTTGCAAGAAAGGCAGGATTACCATGAAACATGACAAATGCTATCTACTCTGTTCATCAATCACCAAGCCCATACCTACCTGTAGTCCTTCTCCAACTTCCCCGTCAACCTCTGATTATAGTTCATCGGCTAGCATTTGCTCTAGCCCTTCTTCATCCAGCTCTAGCTTGAGCTGGGCTAGTCTTTACGGAACACAAAAGAGAAAGAGGAAGCGGAAGAATATCAGGGGGAAGAAGGTTCAGATGAGGGGTAGGGGTAGGGGCAGGGGCAGGGGTAGGGGTAGGGGTAGGGGCAGACCACCCATAATCATTCAGAAAGGGCAACGGGGTAGTTCGCGTGACACAAATCAGGCAAAGAGGCCATGTAGATATCATAAGGAGTTTAAGATTGGTGAAGAATCTCAAATGGAAGATCAAAACGAAGGTACAGACATGGAGGTTGATGATTGTTCAGCTAAAGATGGTGTTACTGCTAGGATTAGTTTTGAAGAAAATCTAGTAAGTGAAGAACATAAGGTAGGGGATCAAGATGAATGTCGACCTCAAAAACTGTATAATGTTACATGGATTGGTCGGAGAGTGCGAAAACTAAAAGAACCTGAAAGATTATTTTTAGAACAGTCTGATGATGAAGTCACTGAGCTAGAAGTTGATGTCAGCGGTGATAAAAATGAAAAAGAAAACCAGCAGTCTGATACTGTTGAGGAACAAACTTTAAGGGAAGAACAACCTACGAGTCCAACAGATGATAAAATTCTGCCATGTGAAGCACAGGTAGCTCTTGAGAGTTTGGGAAAACAGCATGATAATACAGCTGAAGAAGAAATTCAGCCCAAGATAGATAACAAAGAGGAATTCCAGACTCATGAACAGCAAAAAGGAGGAGGTACTGAACAAAAGTTCCTAGAAAAGACCGAAGCAGAAGAGCAGAACAATTTTTTAACCGTAAAACAAGGGTCAAAAGAACAATTGGAGGAGCAGCATGATGATGTCACTGACAAACCAATTCATGAGAACAATGATTCTCTTCAATCTTGTGGACAAGATCAGCTGAAAAATGTAGAACAATCGGAGGAGCAGCATGATGATGTCAATGATGAACCAGTTCATCAGAACGATGATTCTCTTCAATCTTGTGGACAAGATCAGCTGAAAACTGTAGAACAACTGGAGGAGCAGCATGATGATGTCAATGACGAACCAGCTCACAGGAACGATGATTCTCTTCAATCTTGTGGACAAGATCAGCTGAAAACTGTAGAACAACTGGAGGAGCAGCATGATGATGTCAATGACAAACCAGCTCACAGGAACGATGATTCTCTTCAATCTTGTGAACAAGATCAGCTGAAAACTGTGGAACAATTGGAGGGGCAGCATGATGATGTCAATGACGAACCAATTCATCAGAATGAGGATTCTCTTCAATCTTGTGGACAAGAGCAACTGAAAAATGTTGAAGCTGAGTCAGCTGAAGATCAGCCTCAACAGGAAGAACATCAAACAGAAGAATGTCGGAATGAAACAGTTCTTGGGGTAGGTACTGAAGTCCAACAAGAAATATGTGTTGAAATGATTGAAGAACAAAACCAACCATGCATACAACAAAGTGAAATATCTGAAAACGTATCACTTGAAGAAAAACTGAGTGATGAAAATTCGGCATCAAGTGGTTCTTTAGATCATGAGCGACAAGATGAGCACAGGCCGCCATTGAGACAAAGACTAAGGTCTAGCTATAAAAAAGTAGATGAAACTCCAAAGGTCAAGGTATCAATTTATGTTGGTTCTGAGCAATTCAAATCGCGCCTCTACATTAGTCATTAGTGTTAAATTCTAGTTATTTAATATGACTCGTTCTATTTAAATTTTTTTCCCTTATAGAAACAAATAGAGCACGTGACACCAGTCCGTCGAAGTCTGAGGTCTCATAAAACAATTTCAGAAGCACCTGTGATAACTGAGGTATGTAATCCATAATATAAAAGGAACATGTTTCTTAATTTACTATGTAGGGTCCATATATTACTCTATTTTCTTACTAACATGCAAAATTTGCAATTTTAAAGGTTCCTGATCGTTCAAAAGAGCGACTTAAACATTCAGGACATGCAACGCCCTCTGGGAGGAAACCAAAAGTTGTGGAAGCAGAACAAGTGTCAAACTTGCGGCGGAGTACTAGGAGAACTGGTTAATGATTCTATGACTGCAAGAATGGTGATCAAGACCTGTTGCATTTTGGTTACATTTATGTAAAGTTGGTAAGGTGCAATTTGTATGTATAGAAGTTAATGTTGTATGCAATGAGTGTTAGCTAGGTTTGATGTATAACTGCAAAATGTTGTGATTAATCAGTCTTGATGTAAGAAAATTGTAAGAGAGTTGTAACTTGTAAACAACTTTATCTAGTGTATCATGATTTTTTTTTTTTTTTTTTTTTTTTGAAAAGCTAGTGTATCATGATTAATCTGACTTAAGCTGCGCCTTCCTTCCTATTTTGCCTAAAAAAACTGAACAGAATTTTACTGTCTAGTCAATCGGATTACTAGATTGGGTATGTTCGTTTAAGATTTGGGCTAGTAGTATATGTAGAGATAACATATATCACTGTTATCACTAGACATTACATTAGTATCGCTAACACTTCGCAGTAATAACATTCATAACTATCATTACCGTATCTAAAAGTATATGTACTTATAACATGTATCAATGTCATCTCTAAATGTTACTTTAATATCGCTAACACTTCACAGTAATGACATTCATAACTGGATTTACATATTATTATTTATTGTTTTATGATGAGTTAGGTATCTAGTACAAGAAGGTGTTGATTTAAAAATTATGTGGTATGAAATTTAGGTTTTGATCAGTTTCACAAAACCTTTTATCCTTTAATATGAATAAAGATAATGAGATTATAGGAACATAAAAATCAAAATTGTTATATATGAGTGTATGACAAAAACTTGTTATATACAGATTACCTCTTTTAAATTAGATATCTATTTTCCATCTCGTTTTTGTTTTCAAAGAAGTTATTTATTATTATTATTATTTATTCAGAAGTTCTAAATAGTTACATCCAGATTCCAGACAAATGTTTCTTTACGTTTTTTTTTTGTTTTTTTATTTTAATCTAAAGCCATGCGGCAGCTTAAGGCCCAAATAAATAGGCCTGCCTGCTTCACGAACTTACGTGGGAAGTGGGAACGATACGTATCATAAGAATTTTGAAGGAAAAAAAAACCCTAGGCTTGAGTTTTGAAACGATTCAAGTATCATAGGAAAGGAATTCAAGAATTCAAGTGTCATACAAACTGAGAGAAGGCCAGCGATTCAACGAAGAGAAGGTAACGAGGTTTTATCAACTTGCAATTGTAGTTGGTTTGCATTGCATAAAAACAAAAATCCTACGAAATGTCAGTAAAAGTTTTATCTTTTGGTTTGAAATTGTATCTTTTTATATGTATTGTGTTAGGATTTATGTAATTACTTATTTGATCTTGCTGTTTCATAGATGGAAGAAGAAAACCTCGTTATTCCATCGGATAATGAGTCGGGTGGTGGTGGAGGCGATCACGTTAATCCAACTCAACCGCCGAGTAAAAAAAGAAAGGAGTCATCAACCAGTATGAGCAAGACAATGTTGGCTGTTTGGCAACACTTTCTAATGACCAAAGATAACGAAGACACAATTAGAGGGGAGTGCAAACACTGTGGTTCATCATTAGTTGCCGGGTCATCTAAAGACGGTACAAGTACACTTAAACATCATCTCAAAATATGCAAGATGAACCCTGAAAACAAAATGGGTGAGGGTAGTGGTGGAAGTTTGCAAACATGGAAATTTGATTCTCAAAAGATCGAAAAAGCATTGATTGAAATGATAGTAGTTGACGAGCTTCCATTTACTTTTGTTGAAAAATATGGCTTTCATAACTTTATGGAAGCTGCATGCCCCTCGTTCAAAATCCCCTCTAGATATACAGTTTCTAGAGATATAGGGGAACTATATAATTCTTACAAGTTAGAGTTGAAGAAGTACTTCAGAAAAAGTAAACAGCGAGTAAGTTTAGCAATTGATACATGGATGTCTGTTACTGGCACAAAGTACATGTGTATCACTGCACACTTTATAGATGAAAACTGGAAATTTCATAAGAAGATTATTAGTTTTAAGCCGATAACTAGTGATAGGGGAGAAGATATAGGGATGGATATACGTAGATGTTTATATGATTGGGACATTATCAATCTTATGTCCATTACTGCAGATAGTGAGAGTGCAAATGATGTGGCAATCGAATATGTTAGGAATAGGATGATCACAGATTTGTTTTTAAAAGGCCAATATCTCCACATGAAATGTGTGTCGCATATAATTAATTTGTTGGTGAAAGATGGGTTGACACGATTTAAAAGCTCGATTGATCGTGTGCGTTTGGCGGTAAAATATATCAGACTTACACCGTCCCAATATTATACTTTCAAATCTTATGTGGCGGTGTATAAAACAGAGTCAAACCAGTCACTGCACACAGACAACCCAACAAGATGGGATTCAACATGTGATATGTTGAGTGCCGTTGTCAAGTTAAAGGATGCTTTTGATCTGTATGAGCTTGATGATAGATACTATATTCATGATGCAGAAGATGGTCCTCCAACAAATAGTGATTGGCATTATCTGTCAAAATATAGTTCTATACTAGAGGTCTTTAAGAAAAAGATAGAAAAGGTTTGTGGGTCGACTTATGTCACTTCAAACATGTTCTTGATTGAGATACTTGATCTTGATTGGAAATTACGTGGCTTAGAGGCGGATGATGATGTGGAGTTTAGAGAGATAGGTGTGGATATGCGAAAGAAGTTTAATGAGTATTGGGGGGAGGTAAAAGAGTTAAACATGTATATGTATTTTGCGATTATACTTGATCCGCGTAAGAAAATGTCTATAGTAGAGTATAGTTTTACCAAAATCTTGCAGAAGGACTATGGGTCTCAAGTCCCACAGAATGAGATTAGAGATAGAGTTGATGTAATGGTGAAACAAGTAGAAGATGCACTGAATAAGATAATTGCAGAATATGCAAGTCTATATGACTCTCCCAAGTCCACAAATGCTGGCTCTCAAAAACAGATTGTGGAACCTCTTGTGAGTCATGGTGATAATGATTTCCTTAACGAGTTCTTGATGGAACGTGCTCTTCATACTGATACGGACCTTGAAATATACATGAAAGAGGCTCGTGTACCAAATTCTTCAAACTTTGATATACTCGACTGGTGGAAGGTTAATGCTCCACGGTTTCCAATTCTATCCAAGATTGCAAAAGGTGTACTTTTTTTTTCATGACATACATATTTGATTTTAGACATTTTTCATGTAGCTAACGTTTAATTCTATTTTTATACAACATGTTTAGATGTTTTTGCCATTCCGATTTCAAGCGTTGCTTTGGAGTCGGCTTTTAATACAAACGAAAGGACTCTAGACGCGTTTAGAAGTTCATTGGGGCATAGCATGGTAGAATATTTAATTTGCACCCAAGACTGGATTAGAAAGTCTAGAAAGGATATCACCATGGACAACGACTTGGACGAGCTAGAAAAGATCGCTAAAGGTACGTTTTTAAACGACTAGAAACAATATTTTTAGTTATTTTATGTAGCTTTTTTACTAAAGTTAAAATCTTTTATGTTTTTATAGAGATTACTGCTCAATTTCAAGCAGCCGATGGAACTGATGAGTGAAGCAGAGTAGTAGCATAGACAACTATTTACGCTAAGAAAAGTCTGAATTTAACTTTTGAATTTAAACATTGTTTTTTGAGCCTTACAGTTTCACTAAAGCAAGAGTCAACAGAAGACAGATAGATGCATGGGAGCATATATGCAAGAATTTATTTTGTGTTGTTGGTATGTTATTAAACTGTTTTTTAATGAGTTATCCAAAGCGAGGAATTTTAATAGAGGAGTTGGGTTTTAGTAAAACTAATTACGGTCCTCGGTCTAGGCTTTGGGTCCGACATGAAACTTCTCGGACTTGGACCAATTTATTTTTCTCTTATAAGATTTATAAAATTTATTTAATCCAGTCAAAATCCGGACCGACCCGATAACCGTTAGGCTAAGAATTCAAAGACTGAGGACCGAATAGCCTACGTACGGTCTAGGCCGGTCCTAGTCCAATTTGGTTCCATTCAAAGGTTTTTTTCAGGATACATGTTCACCTTCAGATTTTCTTTGTTAAGGCTCATTCCGAGATCAAGTATTTGCTTAGATGCACGTAACTTAACTGCTACCATAACCGTTTCCTTACCACTGGTTGATACCCATAAAGGAATAAAACCTTGGATCTCTTTTATTGAGAGTTGGTGCTTTACTCGATGAATAATGAGGCGAAGAAGGTTCTTAAGAAAATACATGGGTGATAATTCTCGACAAGCCATAAAAATAATTGTCTTCAGCTTAACACGTATAATAAACAAGTTGGGTTTGGTCATAAATAAATCATTTATTATTTATAAACAAGTTAGTGCTTTACTCGTGTTATGGTCATATATAAATCATTTATTATTTATAAAGCTTTTATCTTTTTTATATATAAACCAATTTTTAATATAATTATCATCCTGACTCACCAATTTAATAGTTTTTGTTTGTGAAAAAAGAAACAAGTGACTGATGTAAAAAATTATGATTTATTGGTAACTCATTTAGTTTTTTAAGCTACTAACTTCCAACTCGTTGATCTATTTACATTCCACTAACTCTCTAATAACCTACCAACATGCAAAGACACGTTAACATGCTAATCCGTATAATTAAACGAGTTATGTGAGTCTCAATATACAATTTAATATTTAGAATTCTAAAACAAATAATTAAGGGGATAGATTTAGATCATGTATTTCTTACAAACCAACCCGTAAATTCGTGACATGTCAACGAGTAAGAAAATATGAGACGAGAATAAAAGATACTAAAAATCTATAAGTATAAAAAAGTCACAATTATTATTATGTATAATAAAAATTTGTTATGTAAAAAAAATTCAAAAATAATATGTGTGTGCGAAAGGCGCGGTCAAACTTTCAGAGTTTCAGGTCCTCCCAAAACCGTTTCAAATTTGCAGGCAAAACACATACACACACACACACGTTTCTCTCTCCGAATCTTGAATAAATAAGATATAATTTTACATACTTTAATTATGGGATCAAAATCGAACAAAACCCTCAATTCCATACACAAACCAAACCCTTTTAAGTTTTAACAACATCCAGCCATGGAGAAGCTCGGAGAAGCCCTCATTACGTTTGCCAATTCAAACCCTAGCTTATTCCCAAATGACGATGCCGATTTCTACCCCGTGTTAATCAAACAACGCTTTTCTCAACTCTTCTTAGATTTCCAGACTCCTAACCATCCCCCTTATGCAGCTGTAAGTACATTACTGGGTTTTCAAGTTCCATGTCGAATGAATCCTGATTCTAGGTTTTTCTTTTTGGTGTTGTAAATCGCTTTTGCACGTCAAATGAAACGCAATTAGGTTCTTTCAACAGTAATTCGTAATTTCATTGTGAGAACCATGTAATCTCTGAACTCTAGAAAAGGACTCGATAATCTTTCTTCATGAGGTGAAATAATTTCAACTTAAGAATTTGGTTTAATTTTGGAGGAAAACTCAATGTGAAAAGTGCTGTAAATCAAGGAACCATATTTCATAATTCTAGTTACAATCTCTATAATTCAATATCATATAAATGAACACTTTTGATCAGAAGATGTGGTTGTAACTCTTAATTGAAGTAAGCGAGTGTAACATTTCCCCTGTAGAGCTTAAGTGTAGATGTATCACAAACACTATCAAATCTTGTAACAGTGTAAGAACTAAGAAAACAAGATTACAAGAAGATAGAATACATGAATCTATGCATATATTTTTACACCTGGATGCACAATTAGTGTTACTTAATCTGTGTATCTTTTTTTTAATCTGGTGAATTACGGATTCAGATGATTCATAGGGCGATTTGGGAGTTGAGTGAGAAAGGGGGTTCTAGTGAGGAGTCGATATCAAAGTACATAAAACAGGAGTATGCTGATTTGCCTTGGGCTCACTCAACGTTGCTGAAACATCACCTTGAGAAGCTTTGTGATCGTAAAGAGATTTCAATGACCTACAAGCATCGTTATTTGCTTGCTGGTGCCGATTCCGACCCTATCTCCACCTCTAAATCTGAGAAGGTGTTGAAGAGGAAGCATCATTCAGAATCAGAGAAGAAAGACAGGGGGCACCTTAAGAAGAAGCAGAAGAGTGGGCCAGATTCAGAGCCAAGCAAAACAAGCAACAAAAAACATAAGAAAAAGGAAAAATGTATGTTGGGTATACAGGAAACTAACAAACAGATTATTGAAGTTGTTCAAGAACAAGATCAAGCTGAACTCTTAGATGAGGTGGCTGATGATAAGGAGCAAACAAGAATACATGGAGCAAAGAAGAATAAGCTGAGGAAGAAAAGGAAGTCAAAACGAAAAGGCAGCAAGGGCATCAAGAAACAGAAGATAAATGAGGAGAATCACATGAGTAAAGCAAATTCGAGTCAACATAATAAAGCCACTGAGAGTGAACAACATGAACAGAAGCAGACATCAGACATTAGCATGAATGATGTACAAGAAAAAAATGAGTTACATAAGGATGGTGATATGGCTCAAGAATCACAACCTGATAGTTCTGGTTATGTTGACTTGGAGAAAGTTGAAACGAAGCAGAATCCTCAGCTTCTGAAACCAGAAGAATCTCCTGGTTCCAATCACATATTACACAAAAATGGCAAACGGATATGGACAAGATCACAGCTAAATATAACTTCAAAGAAAGATGCATTAGCAACCTCAGAGTTAACCAAGTCTGCTGGTCATCCAAATATGCAAAAAGACCAGCTTCACAATGTTGAGAATCTTATACCTGAAGAACAACAACAAGCAACACAGATTATTGAGGAAAAACAGGGTCCAATTGTAGTGTCTACTCAAATTAACAGGCGGAGAGCTAAAGTAAGAAGTTCAACTGAAGTGCAGGATCCAGAAAAGTCAGAAGAACAACCACAGGACGATAAATCTAAGCACAAGCGACGTGGTAGGCGTCCTAAGCCTAGGGAACCTGAAAAACACGAGTCGTGCAACACTAAATCTGAAGCTATTCGTAAGAAAACACGGCAGTCAGCTAAGAAGTGTAAAGTTGGAAGTAGGTGTCCAAAACCTAAACGTGCTGGGAAAGTGGTATCGCGGAAATCTAAATCTTCAAAGAAAAAGGATCAACCCAAGTCCAAACGCCAAGGTGGTCATAAGACCACCAGGAGGAGCAGCAAAAAGAAGAAAGTTTCAAGCCGTTAGCCAACAGGTGACCGAATCTCAAGCTAAAGGTAGGCATTGATTGATGAACCAAATGGGCACAATGGTAACATATTTTTCTTAGAATTAGTAGTGATCATGGTACTGACTCGATTTTGACCCTTTGGATTAGGACAATGGTGTGATTATTGGTAAGATTTTGTGAATTACCTGTTTATGAGGATCGTTTAATTGCTAATTGTTACTCATATTCATAGACTTTAACGGCAGCAACTTGATCTAATTTTTTTAAAACTCAATATGGTTTTTTTTTGTTCCTGGCTTGTTTTATACTTATCTTTCTCCTATGGCTATGGCTATGATGTTAAGAACTGTTTTGATTTAGATAGATAATGGGCATGGGGAGTATTAGGGAAAAGACCACAGAAAATAGTTAGCTCGTGTAGATTCGTGTTCAAATGTTCAATATAGTTCATATAAAAAACATAATCCTAAATTTTAATATTTAATCACATGTGATTCAATATAAAATCACATGTGATTCACTATACAATCACATGTGATGGTAAAATCATTACATGTTAATTACGAAAATGTCACTCCGCCCAAATTTTTAAAATTCAATCTAGACCATTGATAGGGCTGATCCAAGGGCTAAGATTAGTCCCTCCGGACTATGCAATAAGTATGGACTATATTGAACATTTCTCAGCTCGTGTATATGAGAGCTTGTTAAAACGGGAAAATTATTTTGGAGAAAGATAATGGCACTGAAAATGGAGTTTGGTTTGGATTGAGAGTGAATTACAACTTTAGGTTGTGAATATATTAAAATTAGTAGTATGTTCAAAAATTATAACAAGATGTCTAATAAAGAATAGAGAAAGCCACGTCCACTATATAGAACATTTTTTGTAAGACCAAGTGTGTGTTCGGCAACGAGTTTATAGGGATTATAGTGACTTGGGTATCTAGTTTTTATAATCCCCAGCTCTCTAGCCTCGTTTGAGTGATAACATCTTGAGGGGGTTATTAAAAACATAAACCCTTAAAATAAAAGTTTTTTCAAGTAGCTTATGGCTTGGATCTTGGATTATCAATTTAACAGCCCAAGCTCCAACCCCAACTAGTTTCACCAATCACACCTAAATTTTAAGTTAAGTTAATAAGGGGCATTTTGGGAAAATCAATGACTCATAAACGAGGGTATTTTGAGAAAAACAAATCTCGTTCTTTAATGACGGCTCATTTGCCGTAATTTACGGTTGGAACAATATATAAAAGGCTAAAATACCGCTATTATATATGTATGTATGTATATATAGGAGATGGTTCAAAATGAGAACTATTTTTCATATGAGAATTACGAAAATTAATCTTAGCTCTTGATTAAAATTAAACAATGACTAAGAATTTTTGGCGGCTCGTTAATGATTATTTAATGTCTTATTAATGATTCATTAATGGCTCATTAATGATGCAATAATTATGAGAATTTTTGAAAATCAAGCCTCGCATATTAATTATGACTCACCCGAACGCAATTCATGGTTGGACAGATATATAAATGACAAAAATACTCTTATTAATGTGTTATTAATTGCGTTATAAACAATTTTCGCCATTCTCCTACGAAAACAGTTCTCGATTAAACTTTTAGACACACATATACACGCACATATATATATCTATATAGTTAAATAGAATTTTTTTTTATGTTTTTATATCATCAAATTAACTATGAAATTGAGATATATAAGTAAACTGGTTAAGAAACCAAAATTTTTCATACATTAAAAAAAAACATGATTTCGTTTTCAATCTTGCATGTTTAAGTAATTTTAAATTTTAATAAAGTCAACATTTAATCAAAAACCATGTTATTCTTTAAGGTGGTTCAAAATCGATATATTGAATTGACATATTACAAAAATAAACATATTATATCCCGTAATATCATATAATTAATTATTGATTTTTTTTATAAGAATGAGCACAACATCGGCTATTAAAATATCCAATAAAAATGGGTGTAACAATGTCCAATTTAGTTCGTATTTACATCAAGTTTTCAAATATGGAATAATCTACAAGGATCAACTTTAAAATGTAGGTACATATTCAAAGCCAGAGTTTGTAGATGGTGAGAGAAATCGATATTCCCAAAGTGATCCAATTATCCAAATGCATCCACATCTTAGTATATATATATATATATATATATATATATATATATATATATATATATATATATATATATATATATATATATATATATAGAATGGATCAATATAGATCCCTACTTAAACAAAGATCTCAAAGTCTTAATCTTAGCCATTAGATTAATCAAATCAATGGTTAAGATCTATACTATAATGTCATGATTGTAATTAAGTAATAATTATAAGATTTAATTATAGAAGGAAGGGTATTATGGTAAAATAGGAATTGAATCAAACTTTTGAAAACTCCGGCGCATCCTACAGCTCCATCCAAATTCAGTTTTTTTTACCCCTTAAATCTTTAAATGATCATAAATATTTCAGTTTTTTGAGTTTGAGCAAAAAAATTATACCAATCTTCTTATTTTTTAATGCTCTTTCAAACGAGACCACTCTTCCTATATTTCTGGAAATTTTTTTTTTTGACGAAAATGATATAAATGACGAAAATAATCATTTTCGGCTGTTGGTAGAGAGTAACACCTACCAGTTTAATCATTTTCATCCATCACCTTCATACCCATAACACCTAACAATTTTCATCATTTTCGGACCCCTGGTCACCTTTTTTTTTACGAAAATGATGAAAATGACGGATTTTTATCATTTTCGTCACTTGCTTTTACGTGACACACAGGGGGGCACGAAAATGATAAAAATGATGAATTTTTATCATTTTCGTTACCTGTTTTTACGTGACATACAGGGGGGCAAGAAAATGATAAAAATGACGAATTTTTATCATTTTTGTCACCTGCTTTTACGTGACACACAGGGGGGGCACGAAAATGATAAAAATGACGAATTTTTATCATTTTCGTCACCTGTTTTTACGTGACATACAAGGGGGCACGAAAATGATGAAAATGACGAATTTTTATCATTTTCGTCACCTGCTATTACGTGACATACAAGGGGGGCACGAAAATGATGAAAATGACGAATTTTTATCATTTTCGTCACCTGTTTTTACGTGACATACAGGGGCACGAAAATGATAAAAATGACAAATTTTTATCATTTTCGTCACCTGCTATTACATGACATACAAGGGGGCGCGAAAATGATGAAAATGATGAATTTTTATTATTTTCGTCACCTGCTTTTACGTGACACACAGGGGGGGCACGAAAATGATGAAAATGATGAATTTTTATCATTTTCGTCACCTGTTTTTACGTGACATACAGGGGGCACGAAAATGATAAAAATAACGAATTTTTATCATTTTCGTCACCTGCTATTACATGACATACAAGGGCGGCACGAAAATGATGAAAATGACGTATTTTTATCATTTTCGTCACCTGTTTTTACGTGACATACAGGGGGCACGAAAATGATAAAAATGACGAATTTTTATCATTTTAGTCACCTACTATTACATGACATACAAGGGGGCACGAAAATGATGAAAATGACGAATTTTTATCATTTTCGTCACCTGCTTTTACGTGACATACAGGGGGCACGAAAATGATAAAAATGACGAATTTTTATCATTTTCGTCATCTGCTTTTACATGACATACAGGGGGCACGAAAATGATGATAAAATCGTCATTTTCATCATTTTCGTGCCCCATGTATGTCACGTAAAAGCAGGTGACGAAAATGATAAATATTCGTCATTTTCATCATTTTCGTAATAAAAAAGGTGAACAGGGGTCCGAAAATGATGAAAACTGTTAGGTGTTATGGGTATGAAGGTGATGGACGAAAATGATTAAACTGGTAGGTGTTACTCTATTCCAACAGCCGAAAATGATTATTTTCGTCATTCATATCATTTTCGTCAATTTTTTTTTTCCAGAAATATTGGAAGAATGGTCTCGTTTGAAAGAGGATTAAAAAATGAGAAGATTGGTATAATTTTTTTGCTCAAACTCAAAAAATTGAAATAGTTATGATCATTTAAAGATTTAAGGGGTAAAAAAAATAAAAAAAACTGAATTTGGATGGAGCTGTAGGATGCGCGTGAGTTTTTTCTCAAATTGGTTTAATTCCTATTTTGCCCTTTTAAATGAGTGGCTAAGATTTGAACTTTGGTATCTATGTTTAAGGGGTGTCTTTGTTGAACCTCACCCTATATATATATATATATATATATATATATATATATATATATATATATACACACACACACACACACACAGAGAGAACTCAAAGGCAGTTTCTTTTGGAAGTTACAGCGAAAAACTAATTTTTTGGGTGATCCAAATTAATATAACTAGTTCCGCGGGACCCCGCTTGTAACACCAGGTTTCACGAGCTTAAAATTAGAGTAAATTAAAACTTTATTTACACCAAAAGATTTGCAGCGGAACAAACCACTGATTACATATTAAGTATTGTTTATCGACTTGGCGATCTAGAACAACGAATCAAACCAAGTCACAAAATTAAGCCGGTGTTACCACTACGCACCGACCATCGTTATAAGTATCAGAGTTAACTACAAGTGTTCCAAAAGATATATACACAACAACACTACCCATAGCAACCCGTCTCGCCAGGCCATCAGATCACTAACCTGCGAAAAGGGAAATATCACGAAACATTAGCTACACTAGCTAGTGAGTACAGATATCACATAAGCACCAATAAGCATGCTATCACGTCACAATATGGCACACATTGCTAAGCTATCACATAGCGGTGTGCCGACATGTCAGCAGGATCATATCTTGCGAGGTAGCTAGCCTGGCTCAACGATCCGAGCTGGGGAATCAGTCACAACCAACCGCATCGGTGGGGGAGCGAAGAGCAGCCCACCATCACGTTTGAGTCACTAGGATTCCGTTTGGATCTGATCATAGACCAAGATCCTCCCTATATGTCGAGGAACGGCGGCCTGCAGAACCTTCTGGAATCCGGAAATGGCCATCGAATCCCATAGACCCGGAATTTACCGTCGAGTACCGTTAATCCCGAATAACCAGCCATCTAGGCCCTCAAGGGATCCAGCTGCGTCAGCAACTGACCTCAACCACTACGTCTGTCCGGATAGGAATCATAAACACGTTTGACCCATAGGGTCCACAGTACGCATGCGTATCACATATCACAATTTATATCACATAGCATCATTTATAACACTAGGTCACTGTATCACTATATCACTTCGCACGTTCACATAAATACACATGGCACATATCACTTGCATACAATAGCCCTACTTATTGAGTCTCATGGGAAACCGGTACTCACCTTGATATCACATAAGGCAGATATGAATCCGTGAATCCCAAGAACACATGGAGTCGTCCGAATCACCTAACACATTAGGTTCAGACTTGGTTATCACATACACATAGCACACACTGGTTAAAACACAAGGCACACAAACTGTCTAGACTGGACCCCTGCTTGCGATCGCAAGCACAAGCCTTGCGGTCGCAAGGGACCTTTCAGACAAGCCATGCGATCACAAGGATACCACATGCGATCGCAAAGGTCCTTTTTCCCCAAACGCATGCTTCCGATCGCAAGGGATACCCCCTTTGATCGCAAACATGATTCTAGGGTTGGTTACGATCGCAAGTTACGTACCTACGATCGCAAACCTTATTTCCTTCGCTCGTAAGCGGTAATCACCACAAAATAGACCCATACGATCGCATGGACATACCATGCGATCGCATAGCATACATAGCATAGTTAACATGCGATCACATCACACATTTCCGCGGCGCGACTTTAAAAACTTCCGCGGCACGGAATTAACAAACACCCTTACGATCGCAAGGCTTAACCCTTACGGTCGCAAGGATGGCAACACCCCTTGCGATCGCAAGCACCTTGCCATGCGACCGCAAGGACCCTTTTTACAGTGACCTTCGTCCCTGTTTTCGCACAGCTTCTGTAACTCACGATTTTGACACTTTAATCGATCAAATACTGAGTTTTGATCACTTGTATACTATACTTGACACCCAAGGACACTTAGGAACACCTTAGACACAATTACAACTCACAAAAACATGATTTACACAATCAAAAGGGTGTGATTCATCACAAACACCCACAACTAAGTTTCAAAACAAAAACACTTACTTGAATGAAGAAGATGACCAAGAAATAGATTCAACCACTTGATTCAGCTACCCAGTTCACAAACTACCAATTTCTCCTCTTGATTTCTTGAAAAGCTTTGAGAGTAAGTGTGTGTGTTTCTTAGTACGTAAGTGTGTGTGTGTGTGAAGTTGTGTGTGTTTCTCAATGTCAGGGGATAAGGGAGTTAAGAAACCGACTTTGGGGTTTTTAATTAAACCCCGGGTATTTCGTTCCCCTTTTCAACTTACAACTTGACACACGCCATCCCGTTTTAACCAACGGGGATATTTACGGAATCATTACGCGAAACCGTATAACACGACATCACTTTTAAACACGTTTGACACTTTTCACATAATCACATTAATTAACACGAGACACATTAGTTACACAACACTTAAATTAATTCACTTAAAGTCACTGTACAAACACGAGAACACAAAGTACAACACTACACTGCTAGGCCCATTTACAGGGTGTTACAAATCTACCCCCTTAAGAAGATTCCGCCCTCGGAATCTGATCACTCACGAACAGGTGGGGATATCGAGCTCGCATCTCGTCTTCGGTTTCCCAGGTCATATTCGAACCTAGGTTATATTTCCACTTCACAAGAACGAGCTTAATCACTTTCTTACGCAGTTTCTTAGTCTTTGAGCCGAGAATTTCAACAGGTTCCTCAACGAGGCACTTTGAAGCATCAACTCTCAGCTCTTGCAACGGTAAAATCTGACTTTCATCCACTTTACACTTGAGCAAGTAACACACATTGAAGGTATTGTGAATACCCTCTAGTTCTGGAGGTAACTCCAAAGACACAGTTTGATCATTGACTTTGCGCAGGATCTTGAATGGTCCTATGAAATGCGGACTCAATTTGCCTTTACGGCCAAAACGGATAACACCCTTCCACGAAGAGACTTTCAGGAAAACCAGATCACCCTCGTTAAACACAACTGGCCGACGTCTCGGGTCAGCGTACACTTTCTGTCGATCACGAGCGGCTTTCAGCTTTTCACGCACCACCCTCACTTTATTTGCTGTAATTTGCACTATCTCAGGTCCGGCGAACTGCTTCTCGCCAGGCTCTAACCAACAAGTGGGAGTGCAACAACGTCTCCCGTACATAATCTCAAATGGAGGCATCCCAATACTGGAATGGTATGAGTTGTTATAAGCAAACTCAATCAACGGCAGATGTGAATCCCACGCTCCACCGAACTCAAGTACACATGCGCGAAGCATGTCCTCCAAGGTCTGGATAGTCCTTTCTGACTGACCGTCTGTCTGAGGATGGTACGCTGTGCTCAAGTGAACACGAGTGCCAAGCTCACGCTGTAAACTCTGCCAAAAATTCGAAGTAAACCGCGGATAGCGATCTGACACAATAGAACACGACACTCCATGGCGCAACACCACTTCAGCAATATACAACTTTGCTAATTTATCCAACGAGGTAGACTCGCTGATAGCCAGAAAATGAGCACTTTTGGTCAAACGGTCAACTATGACCCAAACTGCATCGTGCCCTCTGAGGGTTTTTGGCAACTTTGTCACGAAATCCATCGTAACATTATCCCATTTCCACTCAGGAATTTCGAGTTGCTGAAGATTACCGTATGGTTTCTGATGCTCAGTCTTCACTTGCGCACATATTTGACACTTTTCCACGTAGTAAGCAATGTGTCGCTTTAAAGTAGGCCACCAATATAAAGCTTTCAGATCATGGTAAAATTTGGTACTGCCCGGATGAACAGACAGTCGAGACTGGTGAGCTTCTTGCAGAATCACCTCACGATTTCCCCCGTACAAAGGCACCTAAACACGAGACTGAAAAGTCTTTAGCCCACGGCTATCATCTGCAAGTAGATCTTTTTGATTCCGCATCACTTCAGCTGCAAGATTCTCGTCACGCAAGGCAACAAATTGTGATTCCTTCAATCTCGTAAGAATATCAGGAACCACCACAAGTTTCATGAATTTCGCCTCAGCCGACGAGCTTTGGCGTCTAAGAGCATCCGCCACCACATTGGCCTTACCAGGATGATAACGGATCTCACAGTCGTAGTCTTTGATCAACTCGAGCCAACGCCGCTGCCTCATATTAAGCTCTTTCTGCGTAAATACGTATTGCAGACTCTTATGATCCGTACAGACCACACACTTGGTACCGTACAGATAATGCCACCACAGCTTCAGAGCAAACACAATAGCAGCTAGCTCAAGATCATGTGTCGGATAGTTACCTTCATGTGACTTTAACTGTCGAGACGCATATGCTATCACTTTATCACGCTGCATTAACACGCAGCCAAGCCCCGAATAAGAAGCATCACAATATACGACGAAGTCATCAGGCCCGTCGGGCAAAGAAAGAATCGGAGCTTCACACAATAGCCGTTTTCAGAGATTGAAACGCTTGTTCTTGCGCCTCAGACCACACAAAAGCAACGTCTTTCCGAGTAAGCTTAGTCAAAGGACCTGCAAGTTTAGAAAAATCACGGATAAACCGCCGATAATATCCAGCTAGGCTGAGAAAACTACGAACTTCAGAAGGAGTTCGGGGAACCCCCCAGTTCATCACTACATCGACTTTCGCCGGATCCACTTTGACACCATCCCTGCAGATCACATGACCAAGAAAACACACTTCACGAAGCCAAAATTAGCACTTTGAAAACTTTGCATATAGCTTCTCTCGTTTGAGAGTTTCAAGAACTTGCCGTAAATGCATCTCGTGCTCGTCTTCACTTCGAGAATACACAAGGATATCATCAATAAACACAATCACGGATTTATCCAAGAAAGGACGACAAATCCGATTCATCATATCCATAAACACAGCAGGCGCGTTGGTTAAGCCGAACGGCATAACCAAAAACTCATAGTGGCCATATCGAGTGCGGAAAACAGTCTTAGGAATATCATTTTCACTAACCCGCACCTGGTGGTAGCCAGAACCAAGATCAATCTTAGAGAAGCAAGTCGCTCCCTGTAACTGATCGAACAAATCATCAATACGTGGAAGAGGGTATTTATTCTTTACCGTTCGCTAATTCAGCTCCCGGTAATCGATACACACAAAAAGCAGCGACGGCGTGTGTATCGCCCGAACCTACGCAAAAAGCGACGACAACTTGGTTTTGGTTCTTGCATCACCGGCGTAGGAGCGTTCGCAGTAGACGGCACGGGGGACGGAGGTCGCAACATACAACCTCGCACGAGAAGGAAGTTGCCGGGGTGCATACACGGCGGCAACTCACAAGGGATGGTGGAGGATTAGGGTTACGCGGCGGCGCTCACAAAGTGACGGCACAGGTTAGGGTTCACGTGAGGGATATGGGGGCGGTGTTTGGAGATCTCATCTGATGTGAAAGTGGGTTTGTGTCTGCATGAAACAAGGAATTAATAAAAAATAATTAGCAAAAGTCGATATTACCCTTAAGGGAGGGACGACACATGTCATTTCCAAAACTCTCCTTACATTTAGTACCTTAAGGTTTTTTTACTTGAACCTAATTATATATATATATATATATCACACACACACAGAGAGAGAGAACTCAAAGGCAGTTTCTTTTGGAAGTTACAGCCAAAAACTAATTTTTTGGGTGATCCAAATTAATATAACTAGTTCCGCGGGACCCCGCTAGGGGCAACGCTCCTGTCATTTTGATCATACCGAGAACAAATTCATTTTTTATAAGTGTGTACTCCGTATTTCATAACTTAGATAACTTCATTGGTAATTTGTCAATTCTATTATACTGAAATAACTACGTGGTATACTCTTCATACATAAATTCAATGTTGTCTTCAAATGTAAAGTGTGTAATTTAATAGCACACTATGAGAATTTTTTTTAGAAAATGTGACAAAATATGTGTAAGTGTTTATTTTCTTTACAAGGTCAACCCTTATCTCATTGATTTTCCTTCAAAAATCATTGTCGGATTGTTAGGAAGGGGACCTGGATTAATCAATTCAATGGGCGAACTGCTTTCCTTTAAAGGCTTTTTTATTACAAAATTTGACCTGCTATTCACGTCGGCTTATCTGTCAATCGTGTTGGTGCCCAGCTCCGCTGGAGAGGTCTCGACTAATCTGAGAAGTGCTAATTCGGTTTAGACAGACTTCAGGTCGGTTGGTAAGTCGCCCAAAAAAAAAATCCCCCTATCTTCTCTTCAAAAATGTAGATTTTTTTATTTCCTTTTTTCCCCGTTGACAAATCATTTGTATTTCTCGTAAGACTGAGAGAAAATAAAAAAAATCAGATCGTACCAGCTCTGTTATAGATACATGTCTCTTTTTCTCCTGAAATGTCGGATTATAAACTTAAAACTTAATGTTTTTATATATTAAATAGATGAAAATAAACGTTTATCACCTTCACAAATGAAAAGCAACACCATCACCATCCCTAATTCAACAAATGAAACGTTCACCATTTTTTCATCTTTGTTGAGTTTTAGCAAATAGAGAAGATCAAAACGAAAGAAAACTATTTGTTTAAAAAAAAAATCATTCTCAGAATACTCAATTTTCCACTCTAAATCCTTAATTTTTTTCATTTTCATTATTTAATGAATCTCAAAAAATCTTCTTTTTCTTTCCTTAAAAAAATGATATAGTTTTTAAAGCATCGTTTTATTTCAAAACTTCTAACAGTTTATTAGTCTGTATTCTATATGATAATATGATATATTTTTTTTAAAGAATTACATAATCATCATAATAAATAATGCAAAAATAGTTGAGTTGTGAGGATATTTTCTTTTCATAATAATAAATAAATATACATAGTTTTACACTTGTACACTCGAAATTCATCAATGATAGCTTATCAACCAAACAAACGGTCGTGTAATTAAGTTTGGAAAGAATACGAAGATTAATTAATTAAGTAATTGTGTATGATTCTCATTAATTGTCAAACGAAGATATTCGGTGTAACGGATAAAAGAAAAGATCCGCGCGAGGAGATCAAAGATACTGCTTCAATTCCCGCCCTCTATTTCACTACAAACCCTTCTTCACAATTTCACATCACGCACCGCCCTATTTCATTACATAATCAACCACTCCTCTGTTTTCCCCTTTGCGATTGAATTGCTTTTCATCGATTTCTTCTCTTCGTTTTCTGGATTCTTTTACAGATTGGAAGAGGTCTTTTTTTGGTAATTTTATTTAGTTCATCTCTTCGATTTCTTCTTCACAGTAACAATCTTCACTCTTCGTTTCACTGGGTCTTCCATTGTAGAATGTTTCTTGGAGATTTGGCACTACATGCGTTTGACGGTACTTTTGTATATGTAAGTTTATTATACTTTTTGCCTCAAATTCTTCTACAAGATCGATCCAGAATCATATTCTTTCTGTCTTAAATTGCTTCTTCATCGGTTTTCTTTGATGTTTAATTTTTCTGATGATCAGTGACATCAATGTCAGGTTTTATTCATGAAACACTTTACTACAATATAATGTTTGGTTCCTTTTATAATTTAGTTTTAGTTTATTGTATTGATTGATTATAACTTCAAGGAATACTCACTGTGATGGAAGAAAATGTTGCATGTAAAGACTAATCTGAGTTTACAACTTTAAACAAGAAAGCCACAATTGTCATGGTTGGTATACAAAAGAGTAAGTCGATCTATATTTACAATTTTATGTCATGTTTATAATGTCTAAGACAATAAGTTTACTTGTCGACATACTTTAGCAGGTCTTGTGTCTGTCAACTTTTTTTTGTTCGCTACCAAATTGTGTATCTTGATCTGGATATCTACTAAATTGTGTTTGATGTCTCCTTATCTACTTTTTTGGTGTTAATAATTCCTAATTTTGTTGGTTACGAGAAGTCGAGAATGGTCAGTAGGTTATAAAGTTTAAATTTAATCTTTTATATTTTTTTTATTTTTAGTGGAATCATTTTGGTCATCGGAACCTCTGAATGTTGGATCTTTGGCAAAATGGAGAATCTTAAACATACTACATGACAGGAATGAGACCTTATATTTCCGAGTATCACGTTAGCAGTTTGCTACCTTAATTTATGAAACCATCAATCAATTTATTTTATTTTTTTATTTCTGTAATCTGACTTTGCTTCTCTAAAGGTACTTATCGATAACATCAAAGATTTCGCTCCTATAATATACACGCCAACTGTGGGTTTGGTATGTCAAAACTATTCAGGATTGTTTAGACGTCCACACGGAATGTACTTAAGTGCAAAAGATAAGGGAGAGATGATGTCCATGATTTATAAGTGGCCAGCTAAGCAGGTTATATTATGCTAAAACAGTCATATCTTGTAACATCAAGCTTTAACCGTAAGTAAAAATCTAATAGATAATTCCAAATTTTAGGTAGAAATGATAGTTCTTACAGAAGGAAGCCGTATTCTCGGTCTAGGTGATCTTGGAGTTCAGAAAATGGCAATACCTATTTTTAATCCTCAAATAGTACGTTCTTCTGTTGTCAATCTGATGTGCCATACTACTTGCTCAAACAAGATTTTTATGCTTTTTTTTTCCTAATCCTGCATTTCAAAGAAACCGTAAGATGTTTACTCTCTATGCTTGCTCACACTCTTTGCTTACAATGCAGATCCTCCCTATTATGGTTGATGTTGGAACTAACAACCAGCAGCTACTAGAATTTCTCCTTTGTAATCAAATAGGTGAAAATACTCGTAGCACTCTTTAATTGGTTGAGAATCATCATATCTTGATAAATTCGTTAAGAGGAATAGATCCCAATCTCTGGGCAGCTTAAATGTATGGATGATTTTTGCTCTCTTAAGTTCTGTTCACCTGAGCTTACTTTGACAGATATAGGACTATGACAACCAAGGGTGGAAGGAGAAGAATATATATCGGTTTGTGGATGAATTAATGGAAGCTCTTCATGCACGTGGAAGGAGAAGAATATATATCGGTTTGTGGATGAATTAATGGTGTCCTTTTATCAACTGTTTGGAGGCTAATCTTAGTTTAATGTCATAATAAGACTTTATTATAATTAATCATGTAAACTCAGTTTGAAGACTTCCAATTTAAGTGGGATTTTGAAACTCTTGAAAGATACCGTAAGCAGATCTGCATGTTCGATGATGACATACAGGTTAGAATCTGTTTATCGATTCAACCATTCATTTGAAAACATCATATGAATTGGTAATATGCCAACAATTATCTGATGTGTTGTTGATCTTTCTTTTTCCAAGTCTGCCCATATTCGTGCTTATCTTCTTCTTTGCAGGGAACCGCTGGTGTTTCATTAGCTGGATTACTAGGTACTGTTAGAGCACAAGGTCGCCCATTATCAGACTTTGCAAACCAAAAAATTGTTGTTGGAGCTGGAAGGTAATGCGGAGTTCAATTATGTCGAGGAAAATTTTCTTTCAAAAAAGAAAATAAATAATAAAATCTCTTGAGGAAAACAGGCCCAAATCACAACCAAAAGATCACTAGCCCAACTTACTCTACTACTATTACTTGAACCCAATAGTTACTTGACCAACATAAGCAATACTTAGGTGTTTAATACCTTGATATTAACACTAACATATTGTTCTACAATTAATTTAATTATTGTCTCATATTGTTCTACAATTACATTTGTCATGTTTGAATTTCTACCTCATAGATTTTTGTTAGCAATGATGTCTTGTTTTTGGTCCTCCTTTGATGAATAACATGGTGAAAACTATTGTGCACTGTAATTTTAATCGAAAACACCGCGTTTACGGGAAAATTATGAGCTGGCCTTTTGGCTCTCTGATTGTCAGGGTATGTAATTTTAATGGTTCCTAGTAATATCAAATTTATATGAAATGTATTTTCTTTGTCTGTTTTACAGCCTGAAGAGACTTGTTATCAGCAAAGATCCAAACTTTGTTTCTAACCATCCTCATAAACATTTGTTGTTGTACAGGAGAGGCTCAATTCGTCTCTAACCATCTATAAACAAGTAAGATGTTTGTCTTCACTTGAAACATATAAACGACAATGAATCATGAATTAATTATATCTCAACTCTTAAACATGTTCTCATTATAATATCTACAGTTGAGGGACTTCCATAAAGTGTGATCAACATTAATTAGACTTGATCTGGTTCGAATATCTTGTTTGTTGCCCTTTTTTGCAGGCCATATGTTTTCTTTTTTAAATGCGCATCATTCTTAATTAAGGAACTTTTGGTGAGCCTTCACGCCTCCGCACATCTGTGTCAGTTAATCAATGTGTATTGCATATTGCATATTATTCATCCAAAGATAATTTTTCCTATTTAAAATTTTGATATATCACTTTCACTTGAAGAATAATTTGATTGTGTAACTTTGAAGGTGTTAAGGTGTGATGATTAGCATACCTATAAAAGTGATTTTGTTCTGTTTTATTATGTATGAGTGATGCTGATTCTATTTTGTCTCTTAGTCTTATTTACAGGGAGCCTGGAATAGCTATCTATCAGCAAGTGTAATAGAGTGGATGAGATAATTTCAAAGATTCACAACTGTTGATGATGGGGTAAAGATCCAGAGAAGATTTTATTTTTGCTAATGATGATGGGGCTAAAGATTCACAACTTTTGGGCTCCAAGGATGCTACTTTTAAAGGAAAAACACTGCGTTATGAGAAAATAACGAGCTGGCCTTTTGGCTCTCTATTTCTCAAGGTATGTAATTTTAATGGTTCCTACTTCCTAGTTATATCAAATTTATAAGAGATGTATTTTCTTTGTCTGTTTTACAATGAGACATGTTATCAGCAAAGATCCAAACTTCGTTTCTAACCATCTTCATAAACATTTGCTGTTGTACAGGAGAGGCTCAATTCGTCTCTAACCATCTTTATAACAAGTAAGATGTTTATCTTCACTTGAAACATATAAACGACAATGAATCATGAATTAATTATATCTCCACTCTTAAACATGTTCTCATTATAATATCATCTACAGTGAGGGACTTCCAAAAAGTATGATCAAATTTAATTGGACTTGATCTGGTTCCAATATCATGTTATGTTGCCCTTTTTTGCAGGCCATACGTTTTCTTGTTGAATGTCCAGCATGCTTAGTTAAGGAACTTTTGGTGGGCCTTCACACCTCCACACATCTGAGTCAGTTCATCAATGTGTTTCGTATTTCTTAGCTACAGTCTTTGTTGACCTCCGTATACACAAGGTGTAATGCATATTGCATGTTCATCCAAAGATAATTTTTCCAATATAAAATTTTAATATATCATTTCACTTGAAGAATAATTTGATTGTTTGGCTTTGTTATAGTATGATCTGATGAGGTAAAAGAAAGATGTGAAGGTGTGATGATTAGCATACCTATAAAAGTGATTTTGTTCTGTTTTATTATGTATTAGTGAAGTGATGAGTGATGAGTGATGGTGGTTCTATTTTGTCTCTTAATCTCATTTTCAGGGAGCCCGGAATAGGTATCTTTCGGCAAGTGTAATAAAGTGGATGAGATACTGCTAAAGGATACTACTTTTAAAGGAGAATGTTAGGTTTCTGTGTTGACAGCTAGGTGATCTGCTAGTGATAGTAGGAATACATATTTCTTCAGATTCTCATTAGGTGATCTGCGTCTGACTCTACTTTGCCACGTCCTGGCTTCATAGTTCAGGTGGGGTCTCTGTTGTTCCAGACAAAGGTTGAAATATGTTAATGGAGGTAGCTATTGCAGTAATGTAAGTATACCTTGTCAGTAATAATAATAATAATAATACCTGAAGCGCTAGAACATCGTCACTGCCAGCAGGTATTCGATAATCTTTTTTCTATGGCTTGTGCACAACCTGTGGCCAAAAATTTCTAGGTACCATAAAAGTAGTTATGCGTTTCACCATAAAAATAGCTAGTATAAAATGAATCTTTTTTTCTCTGGTAGGAGGATTGGATAATCCACAAACCACACAGAGAGGGTCTGATGTCTTAGAATGGTGATGTTACTTAAGTTTTGATGAAGATCATAATATGTTTTTAACTTGTGGCAAAAAATTTCTAGATACCATCAAAGTAGTTACGTGTTTCACTGCACAAATAGCTAATATAAAATAAATCCTTTTTCTCTGGTTGGAGAATTGGATAATGCACAAACCACACGGAGAGGGTCCGATGTCTTAGAATGATGATGTTACATAAGTTTTGATGGTAGATCATGATATGTTTTTAAATACTCTTCGATCTCGCCTTACATAGCTCGAGGTAGGTTTAGTTTATTCATCAAGTATTTCACTACCTTCGAATTCTGCCAATGGTTTATCTTTCTGATTCTTGTCCATGTTTTTCATTGGTCGATCGATTATGTTGATCTTTTGAAGCTTGACAAGCTGCTGAAATTTGTTGCTGGAGAAGCCAGATTCAACTATGTTATTTTCTTTCTGGTATGTCCTTTTTTTATGGATTTTGATGTTTATAGAAAAAGCTCTAGTTATTGGTCTTCAGAATGTGATAAGATGATGAGTCGCTTGGCGTCATTCTTGTGATTAATTTTAGGACCTATTTGATTTTTTTAAATAAGGGGTCAGTCTGTCAATCACATATATGGTTACTAAGAATGATATATAGCAATTATATCAATTAATATCTTATTGGCATAATGTATTCCGCTAAACTTTAATGAGGTCTTTTTTTTACCCTTTACACTTCAGATCACGTGTATGTAGGTTCAACTAAACTCCTATCATGAACATACACAATGGCACATCTGCAGTTGGAAATGTCTTCACCATACAGACTCTAGTTTACAATGCTGTATGTGTTGATAAAAAATGAGTTAGTGGGTTATAATTAATGTTTTAACCGGTTCTCTTCCTCTTGTCACTGTTTTTGCAGTGGTAGTTGTGAATGGAAGAGTATCTGCAGCCAGTCTTGTTGAGAATTTTGTAAAAAGAGGCTCAAGTTATTTAGTTACAAATGGATGAATGTCACAAACCAACTCAGCTGCCGTTCCAACACAATAATAACACCTGAAACGCTACATCACCACTGTCAGCAGGTACCTGATACTTTTTATATGCCTTGTGCACAACTTGTGGCTAAAAAACCCAGATACCTATAAATAAGTTGATCTGTTTCACCACACAAATAGCTAGTATAAAATTGGTTTTTTTCTCTGGTAGGAGGATTCGGTAATCCACAAACCACAGGGAGAGGGCCAGTCTGATGTCTAAGAATGATGATGATGACGTTGCTCAAGTTTTGATGATAGATCATGATTTGGTTAAAACGTCTCAGGTAGCTTTAATTTATTCATTGTGTTGACTTTTTAAAGCTTGACATGTTTTGGTATCAAGTAATTTACTTTCCTTCTGGTATGTCCTTTTTTATGGCTTTTGACGTTCATCACTCTAGTCATTACCTCTTTTAACCGACAAAAAGCTTGAGTGGCCTCCTCGTTTCAATGGGGAATTTTCTTTTTAAGCAGATCCATTAGCGGCCTTGTGAGTTTCCGATAACCTTGTACAAACTTGCGGAAAGTATCTGGTCAACCCTAACAACCTGTAGCTCCTCTAGGTTCTTAGGAATCGGCCACTTGGTCATTGCCGTAATTTTAGTCTGGTACTCAGAAATTACTCCAAGGCCCAAACACATACTTTTTCCAATTGCAGTAGAGGCTCTCAAATTGTTCTGCGAACCGGTTTAATATGTCAAACAATCTGTTATTTGTTTATATTTTGGTATGTTGAATAATCTACTTCATAGGTTTTTGTTAGCAACGATGTCTTGTTTTTGGCTGTCTTTTGATGAAGTTGTACATTAAACGTCTGCTTTAGGAAAAAAAACATGGTGAAAACTATTGTGCACGGGGTGATGGGAAAGTAGTGAAATGGTCTTTTGGCTCTCCATCTGTTTTACAGGCTTGAGACTTGTTATCAGCAAAGATTCGAACTTTGTTTCTAGCCATCTTTATAATCATCTGTTGTTGTACAGGAGAGGCTCAATTCGATAGGTGCGTTCACACACAAGTCAGATGTTCGGCTTCATTTGAAACCTGTAAAGAATGTATCATGAACTAATTATAACTCAACTCTTAGACATTATCTCATTCTAATAGGCTTTTGCTCTCACCTAAAGTCATTGACAAACTGTTCAATTTCCTCATTTTCAAAAGGTTTCACCCAAGTTTAGTCGTTTCACAAATCGGGTAGAAAACCCAAGTTATTCCAACTCGATCGGGTCTTGGTCATACTTAGCAGCTACATTTTATAGGTTTGCTACAGGTTGAAGCGAATAACTGTAGGGCCACTTACAAATTACAAGAGCTCGTATACTATGTAAACCCCCCTTAATTTTGTTCTCTACATTGGCTATGTGGAAGCCCTTGTAGCCAAACAATACAGGATACAGATGCATGGATTGCAACCAGGTAACTTTTTACCTCAAGATTACACCATTTTCAACTAAAACAAACGTGTTTGCTTAATTTTACAATAAACTAAAAGCAATAGGCAATCACATATGCATCATGTCAAGAATGTAGGAGGAACATGGTTGTGGGTGGGTGATCACAGCAATTACTCAAGTTGTTCACAGGAGGGTGAATACGTCAATAAGTTATTTAGTTACAAATGGATGAATGTCACAAACCAACCACGTCCTCTTGAGTGTGTCCTTGTCAACAATAATAACACCTGAAGCACTACATCACCACTGCCAGAAGGTACCTGATACTAGCATTAAAGAAGTTATTTGTTTCACCACACAGATAGCTAGCATAAATTTGGTTTTTTTTCTCTGGTAGGAGGATTCGGTAATCCACAAACCACAGGGAGAGGGCCGGTACGATGACGTTGCTCAAGTTTTGATGATAGATCATGATTTGGTTATAACTACGTACTCTTTGATCTCGACTTACAACGTCTCAGGTAACTTTAATTTATTCATTTAGTAATTCAATACCTTCGACTTCTGATTCTTGTCCATGTTTTTCATTTGTCAATAAAATGTGTCGACTTTTTGAAGCTTGACATGTTTTGGAATCAACTATTTACTTTCCTGATCTGGTATGTGTCCTTTTTTATGGCTTTTGACGTTTACACAGAAAGCTCTAGTTATTCTTCATCACTCTAGTAATTACCTCTTTTAACCGACAAAAAGCTTGAGTGGCCTCCTCATTTCAATGGGGAATTATCTTTAAGCAGATCCATTAGGCGGTCTTGTGTTGTGATTTGTTCTACGAACCGGTTTAAATTGTCAAACAATCTGTTATTTATTTATTTTTTGGTATGTTTGAATAATCTACGTCATAGGTTTTTGTTAGCAGCGGTGTCTTGTTTTTGGCTGTCTTTTGATAAAGTTGTACAATGAACGTCTGCTTTAGGGAAAAAAACATGGTGAAAATTATTGTGCGCGGGGGTGATGGGAAAGTAGTGAAATGGTCTTTTGGCTCTCCATCTGTTTTACAGGCTTGAGACTTGTTATCAACAAAGATTCGAACTTTGTTTCTAGCCATCTCCATAAACATTTGTTGTTGTACAGGAGAGGGGCTCAATTCGATAGGTGCGTTCACACACAAGTCAGATGTTCGGCTTCATTTGAAACCTGTAAAGAATGAATCATGAACTAATTATACCTCAACTCTTGGACATTATCTCATCCTAACAGGCTTTTGCTCTCACCTAAAGTCATTGACAAACTGTTCAATTTCCGCATTTTCAAAGGGTTTCATCTCCTTCGGTCGTGGAATTTTTTTTGTCAGGGTAATTTTCACAAAAACAGTTAGGTTTACGGTTACTTCATCTCCTGTCTTGCTTTCAAAGTTGCCAGAGACAAAAAGAGGTACTTATGAACTTCAAGCATTCTACTTTTGCAAAAAAGACATGTACAACTTGAAAAAGGTGGAGAAAAAACAAGACATTTTATGTTTTCAAAAAACACCATGGTCACCACTAGACCTCTCTCATCTATCTTCTGAACACTACCGCCTACTGCACAACCATCACTTCCACCACCGCCAACGTCATTGGTTTTTTAATCATGTACTTCATTACATATTTCCAATCGTTTTGTAAACATACACATAGTGCCACCACCATCATGATTTTTTGTTGACGCTCGCCGTCGGTTACCCACTTTGCCTTCATCATTCAATCTCATCACTAAACCACATGCATCTTTCCTGCTCAACCGGTCTAGATTGGTGTTTGAAGTTAAGGCTTCCTTTGTTTAGGTTTATTACAAATTACACGGAAGTCCCGTTCCTTAATTCACGGAGGGATAATTACTACGAATTGTATTTTAAATTTTATAGATATTTTAGGTCTTTTCCTTATTTGATTAGGACTGTTTTTAGTCTTTCCTTGTATATATACGGAGCCCTAGTTCTTTTTTTTTTTAATTAATTAATGGAGAAACAATAGTTTTCTCTTATACTCTTCTCTCGTTCACACTCATTCCTTCCAGAACTCCATTAGAGCTGCCCTAATCAATTAACACTTCTGATTGTTTACCTTCAACATTCCATGGCAGAACCATCTGACAAGATCGATAATAACGATCCTTACTTCCTCCATCACTCTGATAACCCTGGATTGGTTTTAGTTTCACAAATCCTCACATCTGATTCAATTGGTGTTATTTGATTCAGTTCTTTATCATATCTGATTTGGTTTCTGTTGATCAATTGGTGTTATTTGGCTGTTCTTATTTTCTGTTTCGTAACATTGGTCCGACCCTGCCGTAGACCTGCCGTTTTTTTTGAGATTTTCGATCTATCCTCATCGTATTGCTTCATCGCTCAGTACTACACTCATTCGAGGGTTTTTGTTCCCGTTTTGCGTCAATTCTTGGTTTGACCTTGTCGACTGGGATACCAGTCGTTCATCTGTCGAACTGCATCATCACGTCAAACTGCACCAGCGCTCTGTACTACACGCCCGATCTGCATTAGTGGTTGCCATTTCAGTGTTGTCTGATTTCGTATTTGGTGGGTTCTACAGTTCGTGATTTATGTATTCTACAGACGATTTCAATATGTGGCTCCAAGTACCAATCACGTCGGTAAGTATCACTGTCATCGATTGGTTCTTCTGTAGTGCTGTTGATTTGAGATTTTTCACCAGTCCTGCCCATCTCGTTTTTCCTTTGGACCTGCCTAGTGTCTGGATTTTGCTTTTGGATCTGTTGTTCGCAATTTCAGTGGGTGGATCTGCATTTGAATTGCAACATTATATTGCAATTCGTTTTCTGTCAGGGTGGGAGTTGCTGTGATTGTTTGAAAATTCCAGAAAGGATTTGAATACGTGATTATACATGAGATTTCTCATGGTTTTGTTCTGATTTCGTGAAATTGATCTTTGATACGTGATTATATACTGTTTTTGAGTACTTCTGGACAGGATAGCATCAAAATCGAAAGGGTTTGATTCTAATTGTTCTTCTACGCTACTAGGTTTATATATATCACGATGTTCACGTGGCGCACATTCAACGAGGAGCAGATTCATTCTCGTTTAGATCTTCACTAGGAGCAGATTATACGCCTTCAAAAGGATGTCACAGGGATCAAATCAATATTGAAGAATTTGGAAGCTGATCGAATTGAAGAACAGGAGTTACGTAAGGTTATGTTGGGGTGGCTGAAGCAACAACCTGATTTTCTTTGGGACAACGGGTCGGATGATGAATTATTAGAAGGAAAGGGCCCGGGAACTATTGATTCTAGTGATAAGGACGGTGACTCTTGCAATGATTTGCTTCAGATAACTCATGATGAGGGGGAAATCTCAGTTGTATCACCAGCAGATATCAATTATCAGAAGGGAAAAGATGTTGATTATACAGTCATGGCATCGACAACCATGCTTAGTGTGGAAGGAATTTCAGATGTTGATGATGAAGGGCTGTATAGAGTGGTGATGGTGCAGCCTCAACAATCAATTGGATTGGAAACTCCTACTCCATTAATGACCGAAACAGTCAAATCAACTTGGCAGCTAGGGACGATTGCTGAAGCCTTCTTTGTTTGGGTCAAAGATGACATCGATATTCACAGTTCGATGATGGCTGGGACTCATTTTGTTGTGGGACAGCCTTACAAAAATTGGACTCACGTTGTGATTAATGGGGACTGCTGGTTTGAGGAGTTTCCGGTTCGTGACTTACCGCCGGAAAAACCACCTGATCATTTGGAAGCAAATGGGGGTTGTTGTTGGTTTGAGGAGCTTTCGCTTCGTGACTTACCGCCGGGAAAACCACCTGATCATTTGGAAGCAAGTCTTGAGGACAAAACTTTTTCGAAGGCGAGAGTAATGATAGGAAATAGACATATAGTATTTGTAGAAGGGCTAACACAATAAATTAGGATTAATAAATAGATGTAGGGGAGTCGTATGGAGGGCAGGCAGAGAAATTAGTACGTATTGGCTTTGTAAGTTGGCTCGTGGTCTTGGGCTATCGAGAGAGGGCACAGCCCTGGACCAATCTTCCGATTGTGGTTGATTGGGGTTATCTTCTTTGTTCAGTTTCACTGTAATCGTTCCTATCCCTAATATCGATTAGTATTATTGTTCTATCTGTGGTTTACGTTATTTATCAAGACAACTACTCATCCTGGAGCCGAGCAATGATGATTGCTTTATCCGTCAAAAATAAAACAGGATTCATTGATGGATCCATCGTTCAACCAAAGAAATCAGATCTGAAAGCTATATGAACGTATGGAATCGAAACAACAATATGGTGATCTCGTGGATTCTCAATTTTGTCTCGAAAGAAATATCAGCCAGCGTGATCTATGTCGTACTGCTTTTGAAATCTGGAAGGACTAACGAGATCGATTTCAGTAAGACAGTGGACCAAGAATCTTTCAAATCAAGCGAGATCTGATGAATTTATCTCAAAACCAAGACTCGGTAAGCATCTATTTCGCAAAACTCAAGTCATTGTGGGAAGAGCTAGCTAATTACAGGCCCCACTATACCTGTAACAAATGTGATTGTGACGGATTAAAGAAGATAAGCGAGTATTTTTAAATGGAATATGCTATGAACTTTCTCATGGGATTGAATGTCTCCTTTTTACAAGTTAGAGGACAGATTTTGCTCATGGATCCTCTTCCTCCTATTAATCGCATCTTCTCCCTTGTGTTGCAAGAAGAAAACAAAGATCTGTTGGCAACTTTTCTGAACAGGCCATGGCTTTTAACATCAACAACAATAAATCTCAGCAATCATCACAAACCTAGAGAGGAAACAAAGGGGATCACCTTTCTGCACCAATTGCAAGCGTGTTGTCACACCCTAGAGAAGTGCTACAACATCCATGGATATCCTCCCGGATACAAGGCGCCACCTACAGCCAACAATGCGATGACATATCTCCCTAAAGAAAACAATACTGTTTCAAGTGTTGACGAGGTGGTTTGCAAATTCACTTCCTCTCAATGTCAAAAACTGATGGAAGCTCTCTCGAGTCACATGGCCTATGTAAACATGGTCACTTCTGAACAACCAAATAATGATCCAACATGTATGTCTTGCTTCACTTCCTCCAAAGTACTTGCATCTTCAATATGGATCATGGACGCGGGAGCTACACATCACATATGCCACAACAAAAAATCACTAATAAACACTAGAAGCGTTTATAACTACAAAGTCTCACTGCCAAACAACTATGTAATCAAAGTGCAGCTTGTGGGAGATGTTCACATAAACAATTCTTTAATCCTTAAGGATGTCATTTATGTTCTTGAATTTCGTTTCAATCTTATATATCTGGGCGCTTTAACAGATGATATGTTGAATTTCATGGGAGGTATGCCTTAATACAGGAGGACTTTCCAGCAAGAGTACGATTGGCACGGGTAAAAAGAAGGCTGCTAAATACATACTCGATAATGAGGACCAAGCGGCCCCATCTACAAACACTACAAGAGTGAACTTAGTTTCTTTTGAAATCTGGCATAAGAGATTTGGCCACCCTTCTGATGCTAAGTTGACCAAAATAAAATCACTTTTACCATGTAAAGATTCTTCCAGTTCTGTTTTAGACTCACCTTGTTTGGTTTGTCCAAAAGCCAAACAAGGGAGATTGCCATTCATTTCGTCAAACAACATTGCTTATGCAGCTTTTGATTTGATTCATTGTGACATTTGGGGACCTTATCATGTCAATTCTCATCAAGGGCATATATATTTTGTTACCATTGTAGATGATCACACGAGATTCACTTGGGTGTATTTGCTCAAACACAAATCAGAAGTTCACACAATAATTCCAAAGTTCTATAATATGATTTTGACTCAATTTAATGTCAAAACCAAAGTATTCAGATCAGACAATGCCAAAGAATTGGAATTTGCTAATTTCTTTAATGATAAGGGTATATTACATCAATACTCTTATGTTGAGAGGCCTCAACAAAACTCAGTTGTTGAGAGAAAACACCAACACTTATTAAACGTTGCTAGAGCTTTATATTTTCAATCAGGAATTCCCATACAATTATGGTCTGAATGTGTGCTGACAACCACATATTTGATCAATAGAATGCCTTCTCCTGTCCTTAATGACCAGTCAACTTATGATAAGTTGTTCATGAAAAGTCAAGATTATTCAGGCCTTCACGTGTTTGGTTGTTTAGCGCTTGCATCCACCTATGTCTCTGAAAGAACCAAGTTTGATTCATGAGCTAGAACTTGTGTTTTTATTGGATATCCAATTAGGAATGAAGGCCTACAAGTTATACGATCTGGAATCTCACCAAATTTTCGTTTCAAGAGATGTGATATTTCATGAAAATGTTTTTCCTTTTTTAAATCATCAAAACAAAGTAACGAGCAACTTAATTCCTTCCCTTTGGTTACTATCCCTAAAACTGTTGAAGATCAATCTCTTGAGAATTAATGTTCCGTTGAAACATCCCATGAGGTAACAAACATGAATAGCGCCTCTACCGTGGACGGTGCAGAACAAGAAGAACAACCTATGGGTTAAATCAGTCACTTTTTTATTCAAGGGTTCTGACAATTGTGCTCAGATTTGGTTTTTAGGTAACATTTAGTTTTAGAGAGTGAGGTGAGGCAAGAGAAAGAGATATAGGGAAGAAAAGGTGGCCGGAGATGGGAGATCATTAGAGGTGGCGAAGGGTAAGGGTGATGGTGGCGGTGGAGTTGATGATCGACAGCGGTGGAAAGAGAGTCAGAGAGAGGTGTTGGAGGTTTAGAAGAGGGAGATTGGGCCGGTGGGGTAATTTACGGGCGATGAGAGAGAGAAAGAGTGAATTGTTTATTTTAAAATTTTAAAAGTACTTTAAAAAAAATTAGAAAATGAATTTAAAATGTGGGTAAAGGTAGTTTGGTCATTCAACTTTGGTCCGGGAACAAATTTGTAAGAGGATTAATTGGACGTTTAGGACCAAACCGCAAAAATGAAATTTCAGGGACCAAAACTAAAAACATTAAACCACATGGACCAAAAATATAATTAAATGATTACGTTTTATTACATGAAAATATTACAACGGAAAGATCCAAGACCAACTTTTACAGACAAATTAATGCGACCAACAAACATAAAGATCAATGACATAATAAGACAGACTGCATGTGGACCAACGTACACACTCAAAATCAATTATATAGAGTCACCGTAGCTATATATTTATATATACTACTGGTGACCACGTATACGGTTGATTTCGATTTCGGTTTCGGCTTAGTTGTTGAGATGGTGAGCTTCTATGTCTTTGGTGACCTTCTTATAAAAGTCCATAAGCGTGTCTGGATCAGGGACATTAGGGCTCAGTTTCTCATACTCGACAGTCCACGTGACTAGATTGTTTACACCATGTGTTTCTACATGAACATGTATAACAAAGTTCTTATATAGTTCCAGAAGATCGCCTTCGACTACTTCAAAAGTGATTAACTTTTTGTCCTCATTGATATCCTTGATCGGGGTTTTCGATACACGATCTTTTCCATCTGAAACAACGAACATATATACATACATTATCCAAGATCAACTTAATTTGATTTCAAGTGACCGATGTAAACAAATCGATAAAGAAAGACATAATAATTATAAGGTGTGTCGTGCAGTTGAATTACCATGAAAATAGTTCCAGAGGAGAACCGAGCCTGTGGTTCCAACTTCACCATGATGGGTGTGACAGTTCTGGATGGTGGTCGGGGTTATGCTCGGAACTTGGTGTGGGTCCGCTTTCCATAACTCGTGAAAAACGTTACCTTTTGACTTGATCTCAATTTGAGCAACTCTTTTACCACTCAATGTCATCCCGATCTGATCTCGATCTCTAGTAGTGATAGATCGATCACTACGTGCAGTTGAACACAAGCTAGCTAGCTTCTAATAAGTGGCCAGTATTCAACTATTGGACATAAAGGAAAATGTACATTATTGGTCTGATTGGTGTATATATCAATATATGTTTATGAAATATCATCTATCCTTTTATTTTATCATTCTACTATTTACAAGATAACATCTGGAGTTCACTAATTCTTTTTTATATCTTCTTCATTGATTTTGATATTTGTATTAATGTTGTAAGTAAGAGGATAAGTAGGAGGGTAAAATATGATGATAAATAACCTCTCAAACTCTTCTTATATATATAGATGTCTGGTTAGTAGTTATTAGTTATTAGAATGTTGATTCGTTGACGGATTGATAGAGGTTTTAGGTATATATATTTAGGAGAATGATAATCATAGTTCTTGCCTTCTTGGGTTATGGATAGAATAATTAAAAACAAAAATTTTAGTGTTTAGAAATAGCAATCGGAATTCTTAATTTTATAATCAGCTCTCCATAATCTTTCATACTTACCTTTTAATTAGGTTTCAACTTTTTATATGTCAAACAAGGTTACAATTTTTTAAAAATCAAATCAATTTTTTTAATTCTTATCCTAAGTATTAAGGTAGTGACGTGGTTATCATTCTCCATATATTTAAATGCATTTTTAATCTTTTTTTAAAGGAGATGATATTTTCACTTATAAAATTAATTTATCTACGAAATATACAATATCATTGAAACAATATTACAAGTAAGTGAAACATATATTTCCTTGATGAAATTTCACAACCGGAAATATCAATTCCCTTTTTAAGGTGGTTGTATATTCGAAGTACGTATCTCTTGTGTTTTTAGGATTGAGCGTTATAGTCTTAGCTAATTAAAGAAAGGTCTAGGATTTAATTAGGACTTGTATAAATTTGATTCCTACAAATTATTTTTTGTTATGTATAATAAAAAAGTATTATTTACAAATCGTTTCTCTAAACTAGTTCTTGTAAAAATCTGATTCATGCCGATAGTTTCTTGATATCCAAATCGACAAACATGATGGCATGAATGCATGATGACGTCGATGTAAATATGTAATTCAATATATCTTTTAGGAGTGATTCTATTTGGATTATCTTGTTAATCTATATTAACACTTTTGATGTAACATATATATATATATATATATATATATATATATATATATATATATATATATAGGGGAGGGTTCCATTGAGAACTGATTTTAATGCGAGAACCGCGAGAACCAATCTTAGCCGTTGATTTGATAAGTGAAATTCATGGATGGAGAGCGTGGGGGGATCGAATGTGGCAGGGTGTATGTGAGGAATTCATGGGTGGGCAATGACATTGAAAGAGGGGGAATTAGACGGCTCAGATTGGTTCTCGCGGTTCTCGCACTAAAAATGGTTCTCGATGGAACTTCTTCCTATATATATATATATATATATTTTTTTTTTTTTTTTTTTTGGAAAGCAGTATGTATATTATTATTTATCCACAAAACTCATGTTACACATAAAAATGGAACCCCTTCATAAGTCATGAAGAGGCGAGATAACTGTTAGTATCCTAAATGAAATCTAAGGATTACATTTATCATAATAACAGTCCAATTGTCTAAGTTTTTAGCCGATGTCTAAAATGCTTGGTAACACTAACCAAACATCCCAACTAAATCTATCCTCCCGTTTTAGTTTCGCTCGGATCCAAAAGAAGCCCAAACGTTGAATTTCAAAGATAATATCTCCCAAAGTGTTTGTTCCTCTAAAGACCAACTCATTTCTACTTTTCCATATGCAATACCCCGTAATTCGAACCAATACCTCCCAAACCCTTAAACTTGAACTCGACAGTATTCCTTTGGCCCGATCTTCCAACTGGACAAACGACTCCACTTCGCCTGCTTGAATACCCCACCATCGTTGCATGCACTCCCAAACACCCTTGATCCTTGGACAATGAAAAATCGCATGCGAAACCGATTCAATTTCTAATAAACATCTTGGGAAAATTATTGAGGGGACATCAATTCCTTTGTCCGCTAGATTATTGAGCGTAGGAAGTCTCCCCAAGTCTACTCTCCAAGAAAAATAAGAACTTTTTTTGGCGCTAGATTAGACCAAAAAGTCTTTTTTCGGATTAAATCTTGACGTGTTAGTTTTTTCTCGAGGAAGACTCTTGTGTCTTTAACTGAAAAAATACCGTCCGAATTTCCCAACCAAAGCCATTTATCCTTTGCAAGCCTTTGTAAGTTGATATCCCTTAGGGCTGCTTGTAAGTTTTTGAATTCTTCTTGTACTCTACCCCTCAAACCTTCTGTATCCACGATCTTCCATATCCATTTGTCATATTCCCATATGCCCATGTCGCTAATCTTTTGTCTTTCGCCACCAGCCCTGTTATATACTCTTGGAAACTGCATAAATAAAGGTGAATTCCCAACCCAAACGTCTTTCCAAAAGTTGACATTTTCCCCATTTCCAACTAACACTTTTTGCATATTATTTACACTCACTCCTACCTTCTCCAAATTCCAACCCACCCTTATAATCCCCCCCCCCCCCCCCCCCCCAAATACCCCCAAGTTGGTTAGATGAAACCGAATCCAAGCCCCCACCCACCCCATGTATGCTTCTAATGATAATTACCCACAAGGATTCATTATCGCACCTAAACCTCCACCACCACTTTAATAACAAACTTATATTTAAAATATTTAGACTCCCGAGCCCCAACCCTCCTAACTCTCTATTTAAAACTAGTAAGTCCCACTTTACCCAAGCCAACTTTTTGCCCGAATTTACCCCTCCCCAAAAAAAAATTCTCCTAATTTGTTCTAACCGAGAAAGGATACTGGATGGTACACGGAATAATGACAAGTAGTAGACTGGCAAGCAAGAAAGCACTGATTTGGTCAATATCAATCTCCCACCTATCGACAAACACTTCTTTTTCCACCCCTCCAACACACCTTCAAATCTTTCGACAACTTTCCCCCAATGAGCCTATTTCTTCATTGATGCATTCACGGGTACTCCAAGATAGTAAAAAACCTCATCCGATACTCTACAACCCAATCTTTTTGCCATTCTTATCTGTTCTTGAGTTGGTATACCAGGCCCCCAAACCGTACTTTTCTTCCAATTGACTTTGAGACCTGATATGTTTTCCCAACACGTTAACAGAGCCTTGATTGCTTTAAAATTCCTTTTCTCCCAAGATCCAAATATTATAGTATCATTCGCATATTGCAAATGCGGTACTAAAATCTTATCCTTCCCGATCAACAGTCCCTTAAAAACATTTTTCTCTATCGCCTCCTTCATCATAATGTTCAACGCTTCTGCTACTATTAAGAAAAGGTACGGTGCAAGTGGATCCCCTTGTCTTACCCCTCTCTGTGGCTTAAACTCTTTTGAAGGCGATCCGTTTATTAGAACCGAGACTGTAGAAGATTGGAGACATGCTTTTATCCATTGACACCATCTTTCCCCAAACCCCATAATGGCTAGAATTTCCAATAAAAAACTCCAATTAAGACTATCATACGCTTTTTCAAAGTCTAATTTTAAAACCATTCCTTTCTGTTTTGACCTCTTTAACTCTCCCATGACTTCACTTACCACCAAAATACCATCCATGATCGATCTATTTTGTAAGAAACCCGATTGCTCCAAGTTTTGAAATCACTTTTTTTATTCTTCTTGCGAGCATTTTTGAGACGATTTTGTAGTAACAACCAATGAGATTAATGGGTCTAAAATCACCGAATACTAACGGATCGACCACCTTAGGGATTAATGTTATGAACGATGCATTACATCCCAAGGAAATCCTTCAATGCTCCCAAAACCAATTAACCGCACCCAATAGGTCTTCTTTTATAAGTTCCCAAAAGTGTTTTATGAACTTAAAATTAAACTCATCCGGACCCGGAGACTTATTCCCTGCACAAGCCCAAACCGCTTGCCTTATTTCCTCCATTGAAAATTTTTCCTCTAAATCTATACTTTCTTGACTCGTGAGTTTCTTGAACTTGTCGCTCACGAACCTATAAGTAGACGCGTGTCTTTCTTTGTAGAAATTCCCAAAAAAATCTTTAATTTAATTCTACTACAATCACTTACCCATACCTCATCTATCATCATCCCCGCTATATTATTTGCAAAGTTCCTCCTCTTGACTGCATTATGAAAAAACTTTGTGTTTTCATCCCCCTCTCTATACCACTTCAATCTTGATTTTTGTAGTAACATTCCCGATTTTACATACTCTTTATTCTTTAATGCAACAAGACAAGAATCTCTCGTTTTCTTTTCTTCTTCCGTCAAAACCGATTCTTCCCCTTTCTTTTCCCAATCGTTCACTTCCGTTTGTAGCCTCTTTATCTCTTCATCCAGATTCCCGAAGTTAGTTTTTGACCACACTTTTAATGCTTGTTTGACCGCTCTTAGTTTAGCACAAAAAGAGAGATCTCCAATTACCCTCTTCTTTTCACCAAGCCACGCCTGTTTAACGATGGCTTCACAATCTTTTGCTTTTAGCCATTCATCGAAGAATTTGAAAGGCTTTGGACCCGAATCCTGGATATCTACAAAACATAATATCGGACAATGGTCCGATACCTTTCTATCCAAAGCTACGCTTTTCATATCCCCCCATAATTGTAACATACTTTCCGATGACAGAAACCGATCTAACTTGCTAAATTTTGAACCATTATCTGACACTCTAGTGTATTTTTTATTACCTATTTGTAATTCCACCAATTCATTTCTTTCAATAAAACGGTTGAAATCATTCATATTTCTATCTATGGACTTGGCATTGAATCTCTCACCCGCATTCCTTACTTCATTAAAGTCCCCGAATATTAGCACATTTTCCCCCACCCTTTCAATAACCGTATCAAGTAATGCCCAACACTCTTTTTTTTTCTGTCGAGTGTGGCCCGTAAACATTTACAAAAGCACATTTGTTCTGTTTACCCTTCCAACACCCCTCTATTACCAAGAATACATCATCCCCATATGAAACCACATTGAAAAACAATCTCGGATCCCAAATAATTAACAAACCCCCGGAGTTCCCTTTTGCATCAACCACCGCAAATTTGAAAACTGAGTTACCCCACAACTCCTCTACTAATTCTTCATCCATCCCACCCATTTTTGTTTCTTGAATCCCAATAATATTGGGTTTTTCTTTTTTACAAATTGTTTTGATCCAATTAATTTTTTCAATGGACCCGAGACCCCTAATATTAATTGATATTACCTTCATGAAAAAATAAAAACAACGATTCTTACACGTACCTTAACCGCACTTACGCCTTCCTTCCTTCCGAATTCACTTAAAAAAAACCGACCTTTTCGCCAATTTCTTTTAGTGTATCCATGGAATTTGAAATCGACCTTCCTCCTATAGATAATTCTGAAGATTTGCCACTTTTATTCTTCACTGTGACACCACCTTTTCCTTTTGCTCTTGCTAAACTTTTCATCACTTGTAAACTTAATTTCCCCCTTCCTGCCCAATTGTTCTTCACACGAGTTGTAGTATT